>CM061362.1:19072713-20296879 GCA_030867105.1 Liasis olivaceus | reverse complement strand
TGGCCCCCTTATTATGGGACTATCCCCCTCCTTCATGTTACTTAGAGACCTATTTGTTCATTTTTGCTTTTGGCTGGTAAATGTGAAGCTTTTTCTTAAATCATTGCTGATATATATATATATATATATATATATGTATGTATGTATGTATGTATGTATGTATGTTTAGGTGGTACTGGTGAATTGCAGGTATGGATTGACACAGTGTTTTTCTTACTTTATTTTCTTTCCTTCTCATTATGTAAACTAGTTAGAGGAGACTGTATTTCTGTGAAAGGTTATTCTGTACATAAATACTTCTAAGAAATCACTAAATTTCCTCTGGAGTCAAGATGCGTCTTCTTCAAAATTTAGGTTGTAGAAGGGTTGCAAGATCAGCTTCCGAGCAGTCAGGCGTAGACTTGTCCCGTTAAGTTTTATAGCTTTGGGGAAAGGACTTGACATCAAACCAGCTCAATTGCAGATGTCTGCATGCTCGGAACATTAAAATAAAATTTCTCTCCCACCCCTGCCAAAGGAAAAACAGAAGCAACAGTTCATAAGGAGCAAATAATGGTAAATAAGGACCCTTCCTCAGTTCTTTGGACGAGAAATGCTTTTCCTAAACATTTTTCCCATTCCTTTTCCCAAAACCAGCTTGACAACCAGCGTATCAGTAGGGCCACAGATGTTTTCTCTGGTGGTTGGCTACCCCCGTCCCATCTACCCTGACATTTTGTAGCCGACTTCTACCTCTCTCCTTTAAGTTTGTCTCTCTCACCTATTTTATTCTTCTATTTCCTGCACTTCTTTCCTCTATCTATAAAGCTGTCTCTATGCCTAAGCCTAAGCCTAAACCTAAATTTAGCTCTACATGTAGATGTTGACTTCTAGTAAAGGAGTGCTCTGCAACCTGTCACACACCCTGTGGCTGCCGTTTTGTCCACAGACCAATCCCTCCTTGGTTTTAATGAGCATATCTACAACATCCAGTCAACATTTCAGACGTGCTCCAAAGACACAGGACGCCTTTAGCGACCTGTCTTATATATTCGAAAATGCTATTCCCACTGTGATCAGGACCAGTCTCTCTTTTGTGCAAGGATGAATAAAATCAGGAAACCCCACTGCGGTACCAGCCTTGCCTGGATATTCCCCAAAGGCCCATCTCGGACCACTGAGCCATATCAAATCTCTTTCTAGCTTGGTCCGTGCTTCTTCAAAGCAACACCTCTCTCTTCTGAGAAGTGCCTCCGTTCTAGTTTGCTGTCCTGGGTGTTGTTGAGCCTTGCCTAGGACTAGCTGTCTATTTGTTTCAGCCTGGTAGGTCTGGATTTAACAGTTGTGGGATCCATGCTGAATGGAGAGCAGCTGTCTGTTTGGATGCTGAGAATCTCCCCTTCAGGGAATTTCCTGTGTATGTCTCACAGCTGCTCCATCAAACTGGGCTGCAGAACCAGGCAATTCAATCATCGATCTGGGTTTATGGTAAAAAGGACCTTGAAAGTGACCTTTCCAGCTATCTGACTCTCCTGTAGGGAACAACATTCAGCTGTTTTGTTGGCAAGGACAAAGAGAGGTTTAGAAAGAGGGAAAGATTAAAACAAAAATGATATGAAATGGCTTAATGTGATAAGCACAATTTATGTTTGAATTTTGCAAGAACTTCCAGGAGCAAAAGTAAATAGTGAGTGGACACAGCCAGGAAAAAAATGGCAAAATGTTGTCAGGTGAGTGTTCTACAGAGACCTGTGATGCACTGCCAGGAAGTTTTCATTTTACAATTGGGCTGTGGTTATTTATTTATTTAAAATATTTATATGGCTGCCCGTCTTAAAACTAGAAATCTGGGTGGCTCACAACCATGAAATAAAACAATATCAGTATATTGGGAAGTTTTGCAGATATTTTGTTCCTCCTCCTCTTCCTCTCTCTGAAGCTAAGACAGATAGTGATCAAACCAGAAACCATCTAGAGTTACTTGTATAGTGAGAAGTATGGCATACAAGTTTATTTATTTATCTATCTATTTATTTAATTTATTAAATTTGTATGCCGCCCATCTCCCCCAGCGGGTGACCCCAGGTGGCTCACAATGAAAGTAAAACCCACAAACAATTAAAAAATAAATACCCCCATTAATTAATTAAAATGAATTAATTAATTAAAAAGTCAAACTACAAAAACAAGCCCTGTACATAAGAAATCTAAAATATTCAAGATGACGGGGGAGTAAAATCAATTACCCCACAAGCCACTTCCACTGGCGCGAACTCCCATCCAGCCCCCAGGCCATCTGGCCTAGCCAAGATTTCATGCTCTTCTTGAAGGCCATGCGAGTGGGGGCACACCGCACCTTGGGTGGTAGGTTGTTCCACAGAATGGGGGCCATGGCAGGAAAGGCCCTCTTCCTAGATCCCACCAGTTGAAATTCCTTGACTGGTGGGGTCTGCAACATGCCCCTTCTGCCGGACCGAGTTTGATTTATAAATAAAATAAAATAAATAAAATAAGTAGGGATTAAGGGTTATGATTGAGACAAAGTCATACTCAAGATGTGTCTGGAGTAGGCCAGATAGACTTGGCTAGCTGTGAAAACATTTCCCAAAGACACAAAATGTTTGTACCAGTAGGAAGGAAGTAGAAATAGCTTTGGTGATGCTAGGCTGCTGAGTTGGTGCCCAAATGCAGTTGGATGATGGGCACCAAGCTGGAGGGCACTGTTTAGGACTTTTAAAGTATCTTATGGCTTAGGACCATGTACTGAAGGACCATCTTTCTCTTGTTTGTCCATAGCAAGTCCTCTTGACACTCTTCTTCTAGAAGTTATACTATTGGAGGAGAGATGGATAGCTATTAATGAAAGGTCTTCTTAGGTGGCCTTTGGTAATTTTGGTGCAGACATACATGCCGTGTACTCAATGCTGCTTGCAGGGCTGTAGACCCCTTGCCACACCTCTGCACAGAACAAAAGTCCCGCTTCATCCCACTAACATATATAATGTATTTCTAGAGGCCAGAGGTCAGCACCTTTTTAAGATATTTCATGGGAAATTAAAGAGCAGCAAATGCAACAATCAAGAAAGGTCATATGGTCACGTCACCAGGAAGGAATGGAATAACATGGGCAAGCATGTGCAAAAAGAGACCATCTGGAAAACGTAGCTATGGTTTATTGGAAAAGGATCATAATTCCTACTGGTGGATATTTCGGTGATACTCAGGATGTTTTGGCAGTTTGCATTGAAGGAGATTTCTCAGGCTGTACCTGATGCAACGTTGCTCTGAAGAGTCTTCCGAGATCTGGAGCAGTGGAAGTGGCAGAAGCTGTACGTGTTTTGCTTCTCTGATAAATCTGCCCCAAGGGCTCCTCCAAACGTTGTGTTTTTTTCAGACACAACACATCTCCTGCAAGCTCCTTCCACTTCTTCATGAGTAACAGATGACTTTCAGAAAGAGAAATGCACATCTGGCATTTTTCCCGGCTGACTTCTGAAAAAGCCAGCTTGACAAATAATACTCTGAAGTGCACAGACTTAGGGGATCGGTCCTGGATATTGCAAATGTGAACCTGTGAAAATCAGCACACACAAACACCCATTCCTACTGGTCTGTGTCCGGCGTTATAAAAAATATGCTAGATGAACAGTTGGATAGATTGTCTTCTCCCGCAACCTCACGTGAGCAGGGTTGTTCTCCTTTGTTGTCTGCACGAACAGCACAAATGTTGGTATGAAGGGTTTGTCCATGGGCAAATGGTTCTGCAGAAGCAGAAGTCCTGGTGGACACATGAAACCTCTTTCCATTATAGCACTGGGGAATTATGCTGGCTGGGGAATTCTGGGAGTTGAAGTCCACCCATCTTCAAGTTGCCAAGGTTGAGAAACACTGCTTTATAGGTTGTATACTGAAGCATCTGTTTGTGGAACGTGGTCCCAGAGACAGGACAAATTGGGAAAGGCAGGTTTCCATTGTGTGTCTCCACTTGCATTGTGAGATAAGGTTTATTTGTAGACTAGATTTCTATACCACCACACTCCATAAGAACTCCTGGTGGTACACAATAAAATAATAAAAATTAAAAAAGAATCAAGCAATAAATGAAGCAACCAAGATGATCAAACAAGTGTCAATAAAATGCTAACCACAGGACTGCAATCAAACTATGTGTCCTATGACCAGATGCCAGCCCCAAACAACCTTCTGAATAGCTCCATTTTCAAGACCATTCTGAAGCATAGGAATGAAGGACCATCTGGCTGAAGAAGACAGCCACATCTTCAGCCAGCTTGATAAATAATAAATAATAATAAAGATGAAATCCCACCTCCACCTCCTTTTAAATAACCCAGTGAGTTTAGGGTGTTGAAGGTGGCTCCTTCTTTTCACTTTATGACGACAACAACACTGCATAGTAGTTTGTTGTGGCAATTGTGGAGAATAAACCTCCCAATTTTCTGCACTGCGAGAATCACCAGAAAAGTCTAGGAAGGTGTTTGACTGATCTTCAAAAGAAAAGCCGTATTGGGGCTTGTTAATACTTGGGAGACCACTCGCAATTCCCAAGGCTTAAAACTGGGAAGTTGAACAAATATCAAGAAAATTCCAGGCATTCATCTGGGATTCAACTCAACTGGAAGGAGTCTTTATTTCTCAGATGGGAGGAAGGAGGGGTTCTTCCACTTCTGATTGAAACTTAAGCTGGGGAATAATTTTTGGCTCCCCCTTCTCCCAAAGTATTATGAGATGAGCTTGCTCATATTTATATTTCTCAACTTGGAAAATGTGAATTTTGGGTTTATCGTGAATCAAGATGTTTGTCTTGGAGGAAAGATTTATTACTGCCCCCACCTGACACTTAGAAGGTCACTACCACTACTAATAATTTGTCTTTTGGTGGTTATAGGAGCCCTGTGCCTATAATCAACCAAGGGGGTTGGTGCAGGCACTGTTCCTGAATCAAATCCTTTATACACTTCCCTTTGCAGAGGAAAAAATAATGTAATTGTCAGTGAGATTTATGTGAGGCTAATGAGCTGGGTGGGTAACTTAGTCTTAAAAAACAGCGTACGTTGAAAGGAATTAAGCCTCTCTCCCTTGCTAATGAAAAATATTAAAGGGGGGAGTGGGGCAACAGTTTATCAAAGACATTTTTTATATCCTGAAAGGGGTGTGGAGGCCAGAGGAAGGATTTGTACCAAGGAAGGAATCCAGGAACTAGCAACCTCCTGCATTACTGGAATTCAGGTTTCCTTCCTGCAAATCCAGCCTGTTCTGCTGTTTAGTTCATGCACATCTTCTGCCTGGGGCTTGGACCCAGGGTCAGACATTCTGGGGTACCAAAACTGGCTTTCTGGCCATTGAAAAATAAAATCTTACCATAGAGAAGGCAACTAATTTAAGAAAGTTGGCATGCTGTTGGAAGCATGGTTGTAAAATTGGGGAAGGCCATGCCATACAGATGGAGTGGGTGTGCTTTTCTGCTCTCCCCTTCATGTATTAAGCCTAATTGGGGTCTTCAACCCCTGTTTTCTGTGTGTTTCCCACCTCAACAGAGCAGGATCTGCGCAAACCTTGAGTGACATTTGTAGTCATTGAGGGGGCTTCAGTGCCTGGGGAGGGGGGGAATGAATCTGAAGGCTGAATGCAGTTCTCGGGTATCAGATTGCCCACCCCGCTGTAATGTGGCAACAAGTTGAGGGGCTGAGGTGGGTTTTTTAAAATTTCTGGAGGGAGTTGAAATTCCTCCACACCCTGGAGGGGCAATGAAGCAAAACAAAACGTTTGCTTTAGATGTCTATCTGCTTGGTTCATATTAAACAAAATGTTTCTGCTAATTTACACCACGTAGAAAGAGAACAGTACTGGCTGTGACTGGTCTGCACTGGAGTCCATCATATCTGATGGGGGAGATTGATCAAAGGTCATTCACCCTGTTTGCTGTTAAAATAATTGATTTTGCATAGTTGATTTTGACAGCGCCAGGATGCATAATTGTATATACTTGTATCAAATAGGCAAAATTAAACCCAGGTTACCTTATTCTTAAAACACGCCCTCCCCCCCCCAAAAAAACCTCAACCAGGCAGAATTTTTGAAATGCTCTTTGAATTACTGAGTCCAAATTTCCCCCCTCTGGGTTGCTGTCACAGAACACCAGAAATTTAAATGCAGCATTGACTGCTTTGAACACACATACACACAGACACCCATACACACCCAACGAGGGCCTTAACATTTTATTCATTGTGATACATGTTTGAAATACTGATGTGATCCTCTGGGAGAGGGAAATGGTGGACATTTGCAAAGGCTGCATCTTGTAAGATGGAACAATCAGTTGTAAAGGACCAGGAGCTTGAAATCTGTTGGAAGATGGGGAAAGAGGGGTACCCATCAGGGCAGTCAAAGATGTTTTGTTGGAGGTGACCAATGGAGTTATGCAGACAGAGCAGAGAAGGGAACACACAGAATTAACCTCTGCAAAATTTCTAGCTTTGAAACTGTCAGTGGCAGGGTAGAAAAGCAGCAAGGTTTGGCATTTCTTACAGGGTTTCAGGGGGGATTTGCTCTCCAAGTTCTCTGCAAATAATCTGGGATTTGATGGTCACTACAATTAGTAAGGAATGTGTTAGCAACTCTGGCAGAGTGATGTGAACAGATGCTTTGAGAAATTTGGGGGGAGCAGGACAATTCTCCTTGTTAATAGACTTCCCTTGGGCCAAGGGAGAAATGGCTGAAATTAAAAGTCAGGCCATTCCCATGGAGTAAGAGGAAACCAGAGAATGTTCCAGGACAAGATGGTGGGTGGGGTGGAGGACACTTTTAACATAAAAAGATTGATGACCAGCTGGTTCTTCACGGTGACCTAGAAGAATGTTGCATTTAGGCAGTCTGGGGGAAAGAAAAGGACACAAGCTGATATTGCAAATGTTCAACTCAGAAGGGTTGGGTTACCAAGCGTAGGTCAAGACATCCACAACCTGGAAAATCTCCAAATTAATCCTCCCCCTCCAAAAAAACAGCCTACAGTGGTTTTCCTTCTTCCTTCTCTACAGATACTCAAGGTTAGGACAGAAAAAAAAGGAAAGTTGATTAGGTGGTGGGTTAGGGAAGCTCCTAGACTGTATTTTTGGGACCTCCACAAGTATATTGTCCAGGGTTCCCTAAATCCTGGTCAGCATGAGCGACTGATGAAGAAATATTCTTGCTCATCCAGCCCCAACTAGAGGCCAAAACCAAAATGAATGTAAAAGCATTTTGCAAGCTCATCAGCCTGTTTCACAGAAGCACAGAGCCACAACATGCATTATTTAATTTTGGTTCAGCTTCTGGTATTAACCCACATCCATTTGGATTTACGATTAGGTAGACCCCGGCTTTTTCTTATTTGCAAATCTGGGTCTTTTGGCTGCCTCAAGGCTTTGTTGTTCTCCAGGCACCAGAGGGTCCGAATGAGTTCTTCTGAAGTGGCCCAGTTTGATTCAGGATCTGAGATTTGTCCAAATCTGATCCACATGGCTAATAAACAGCACTGATCATATTGTTTCTGTTTATATTCTCCCCATTTAATTATTTATACAGCCCCCCCTCCCCCCGTTTTTCTACTCTACTCTTTCCTACTGTCTGCACTTGATAGTGGTCTTTGTGATGAAAGCGAAATAAAATAGTTCATTGTTATTTTTTTAAACAAAGACTTCTGAATGCCCAGCATACCACACTGAATACTAAAGAAAGTAAACAAAGCAGCACAAATCTCAAAGGATTCATGTATACAGTAAAAAGATATTGATAATCAAGAAACTGTGTGGGATTAGGTTAGGTAAATTTCCAAGAACAGGAAGTTCCCCTGTACTAGCCATGGAAGAGCTAACAGGAGAAACCAAGGAGATATTCAGATCCATTATAAATCATTTTGGGAAACTGTCCTTAAATCAGCTGTGCTTTATCTTTTTGAAATCTTCTGTTAAAAGAAACACACACACACACACAACCAAACCGAAACCCAACTATAACATTTCTAGGAGACCACTGCCTGTTAAAAGAAAAAAACAATACGGTGTGCTACACAAATAAATTCTTTACTGGCGCATTAAAATCTGCTGATAAAGATAAAAGCAAGGTTCTGAAATTTGAAATGTTGATTCCTCTACTGTTTTTGGACAGAGCATCTTTTGATCTTTGTCCTCATGGCAGTTTTATCCCTTTCTTGTTTTAACACCTTTTGAAGCTCTTGAATATTTTCTTTCCCCATCACCGTTCATTTAAGCACAGTCAAGGAGCAAGGCCCTCCATTGTGTGACGTATGTGTGGGGAGTGTAATTCTGGGTGAACTGTAAAAACATGAGTGTGGTTCTGCAGATATGACTAACCCAGCAAACCAAGGAGAAGAAAGGAAGATATGACTTGCTATGAGTTGTTCAGAAATATTTAGAGGACCACAGGGTCAATTCTGACACAAGAATTCACAGCATTCTTATTGGACCATGGATATGGTCTGAGATAAAATTATTTGACCCAAGTACTCCCCTCCAGAGCAAGTACTGTATAACGCTCTGTGTATGTGAACTCTTTTCAATCTAGTTGGTTTTGTTGAGGGGGAGAGCAATCACTTCCTGAAGTTTACAGGAGAAATTTGCAGTGCACAGCACTAATTGCATTATACTTGTGCTATCAAGAACCAAGCCATCAGATACCTTGAATATTTTTAATGGCATTTTTTAAGATAATCATAACACAGTCAGGATTTCAAAACAAGTAAGTGTCTGACACTTACATGGGAGGGGATCTAACTGAATCAATATTTTTAATGAGATTTATACATGAAGATGTGAGGAAGCTGATGTTACCCAGAATCCTGCATGACACAGATACACACAAAAAATATTGTGTGATACTCCCACAAGTTGCATTGATGGCTATTGAACCTTTTTTTCTAACCATACCATTTTCCACAATCTGTATGTGTTATTAGGCCTATTTCTTCATTACAAAATGTGTCCTTCTTTCAGAGAGAGAGAGAGAGAGACAGAGAGAGAGAGAGAGCGCCTGAAAATCTGAGCCCTGGAGGGTCCATGGTGACAAATCTGAGCCCTGGAGGGTCCATGATGACAATTGCTTCTTTTCCTCACTAGATAAATTGTCTTTCCTGGCTCACAACTCTTAATCTCATGCTGACACTACAATTTCTGTGGTTTCCAGTTCTTGACACCTCAAGTAGAGATGAACTGTAGCTCCTGGCGCCTAGGAAATCTGTCTGTCTGTCTGTCTGTCTGTCTGTCTGTCTGTCTGTCTATCTATCTATCTATCTATCTATCTATCTATCTATCTATCTATCTATCTATCTATCTATCATCTCCCCTCTCACCCTATGAGTGGTCTGTGTCTTCCTCAATCTTTCCCAGAAGCCTGGGAGTTTGAGGGTTCTGTGCAGGATCTGAGCTGTTCCTAGCCCTGCACTCTTCTGGACAGAGAGAGCTGATGTTGTTCCTGGGATCTGTTGGAGCCACTCTCCCAGCTTAGGAGTCAGGGCCCCAAGTGCTCCGACCACCACCGGGACCACTTTGGCCTTGACTTTCCACATCCTCTCCAGTTCTTCCTTCAGGCCCTGGTACTTCTCCAACTTCTCATACTCCTTCTTCCTGATGGTGCCGTCACTTGGCACTGCTACATCTATCACCACCGCTGTCTTCTGGTCCTTGTCTACTACCACGATGTCTGGTTGACTGGCCAGTACCTGCCTGTCTGTCTGGATCTGGAAGTCCCAGAGGATCTTAGCCTTATACAGTATATATCTCATATACATAGTTTTGTGGAGGCCTCGGGGTGGGTGGGTGAGAGATACCAGCAGCTTTTACATTTTTTATCAGGGAGATAGTACTTCTATTTCAGATAAGTCCAGCAAGTCTGACAGTCTCGTGAGACATTGTTGTGGTTGTATCTGGTGCATGCTTACTTTTCAACATGTGTTATCTGTTAAACAGTAGCTTGGTTTTTGATGATAGCAAATGGCTCTTCCTCCCCCCACTCCCTCTCACTGGTATTCTCTGTGGATAAATGTTGTCTGGAAGGCACAGGAAAACTCTTTCCTCTACTGTCCCTCCCAGTCTCCTAACTACAGTACTCTTTTCAAGAGTGGTCTTTCTTATAAGAAAAAACCTGCTGTTATAATTGAGTCATGGTCAATGCTTAACATCTTCTATACTTCTGAATTCTTGCATGCTTCCTATGACTGGGTTCATCCATCATGCTAAGCTATAGGGGAGTAAGCAGTGAAGCCTACTGGCCTGGCTGGCCTGGTGCTTGGCCGATCGAATCTGGAGCTACTGATTGCTTGTTTTAAAACATGGTGGCTGACCCACTTTCTTCCCCTCTCTCTGTCCTCAGAGGCCGAAATAAAAACCCTATTGGACCTGGGAAATATGGCTATGGAAAAGTTCCCTATATACTCCCACTGCAGACTGATACAGGACAATCGCCACACAGGCCGCGAAAGCAGCGTCAGTCCATGCAGCCCTCATCCAACCAACAGGGGGTGGGTGCTGCCCCCACTTATGTCCATCCAGTTAGTCCTTCCCATCATCATGGAGGTGCCTACCGAGATGACCACCGATCTCCACCCAGGTCCCAGGGTGCGAGCAGCACTTTCTATCAACAGCCGGCACCCCATTTACAAGCCTTCCCAGCAGCATCTCAAAGTTTGTTCCAGGGGACAGAACGGGGCAGGCATCAACCAGTCCAAGGGCAGATGTCCACCCAGCAGGCCGCAGCCATTGTGTGCACGGGGGCCTACAAGCAGTACAGACTCTGCAATACGAACGTAAGTGGTACTTTCTGCTCCATCCTTTTTATACCTTATTATCAAACTCTTGCTTTTGGCTTAGATGTTTTGCAGAAAAGAGAAGAGGCATGCTTCAGCTCTTGGGCTGTCTGAATATTTGTCCAGGGCATTAAAAAGTTCTTCATGCTTTTTTTTTAAAAGAGTTTCAAGTGAACACAGCTCCCTTCTGTCTCCCCTTCCCGTTCACTCTTCTTCCTTATTAAAAACATCTTAAAGAAAATAGTTATGGTGCAACCTATCATGGGTTCAGCGGCTACCCAGTTGGGGGTCATGACCCAATTATGCCCTAGATGAATAGTTTATACACCAAATCATCAAAAGAGGGAAATGGGCTTGCACTGGACCCTGGAAAATCTACTGTGTTTATCCATATTCTGCATGATCTCCCAGTACATACATTTAGGCAATAATTTAATTTATTAGCTGAAATATTTTGAGGGCTCCTGCTAGCATCCAGAGAACACCAGGTTTTTCTTTTATTTGGAACATTCTCCATGGTTAATATAATTTATCAAGGGGAAAGAACTCTGTTAATTGGAATCGTAGTGTTGGGTCACTTCCCCCTATGGATTTTGCTTGGGGCAGTTAATTAATAACAAATTAACTCAATCTGCCTTTCTCCATTAGGTCATTTCCTTGCGGTTATATTTTTAATGTTTTTTTTTCATTTATAGTAGAACTCATTTTTCAGGACTGACACTTTGGATCATGTGCAGTTTGAGCTTAGACAGTTCGGTTTACATGCTTCTGAAAATACATTTAAAGATCAGTGCTCTTTGGTGGTGGTGGTTTTTCAAAATTAAGATTTATTATCCATTGTTTTAGAAACACTTGAAGTTGTATTAGATGCAGGGCAAGAACTGTCACCATTCACCATTTGATAAATAAGACCCAGTGGGATGCTAAACTGGAAAGGGATGGAATAATTAAAGCAAATAAAAGTATTTAGAAAGAGCTGCAAAAATAGACGGAAACTGTTGTTGCTCACCAGATGTAACGATGTGTCCCTGCAGGGCAAAAATTTATCACAGTACATAGAATGCCTGGTTACTAGTTGAGTTCCAGGACAATGTACAATGGTTGTAGGATTGTACATTCGTTTCCTTGCTGGATAAGGACAGCGGTCTTGAGAACCTAAGTAGAACCAAGCTGGAACCAACCAAATGCAATTAGACATGAACTTGTAGCACTTGCCAGCCTTGTGAGGTAGACCAGCAGGAAACATGACCAGATGAGTTAATTCTACTTTATTGTAAAGCTACAGTAACAGAATCTTGCAAGGCTGAAAGTACAATTCTCGCCTGTCATCTTTACAGCCCAAGAAAGTAGGGAGGGTCTCTTCTGAGACATTTGCCATGTCCACATTCCTTCTGTGGGCTCAGCTGCTGTTTCTCCGACCATTTCCCTGGTGGTGGCTCTTCCCCCTGCTTCCCAAGGTCATTCCCACATACCATTATAGCACCCTTCTGCTTGTGCTTCAAACCAACTAAATTTGTGAAATAATATATGGACATCTTGAGTTATAACTATGATCTTTCATGCAACCATTGAACCCTCTATTGACTCACTCCAAGTTATTGCTTACATTTTGTGGGACTGTATTCCATGGCTTGACTACGCTATGCAGATGATCTCTTTTCTTGACTTGATTGCAAGATCCAAGGTTCTAATCTGGCAAGAACATGAGGGAAACTGACCAACATCACTTTCCCTCCTCCCAACAACAATGCAACATTTATTTTGCTTTCTTGGCATTGTCCACAAACCTCACAACTCCTCCAAGAAGGACTATCTGAGAGGTTCGTTGCCTAGGAATTGATGGACTGAGGTAGAACCAAGCTATTATAATAGCTAACTTTTGTCAACATCTTTTCTGAATGGAGATATGTCATCCAGATGGGGGGGGGGGGATATCTCTTCTAACAGCTGTGTCCTTCTTTCCTCTCCTTTGTCCTGAAATGAGAATTAAAATCAAATGGTGCCCCAAAGAATCTGTTCTTTTAAAAACACAATGGAGTGCAACTAGATCAAATTCCATCCTCTCTCCTCTGTGGATTCCCCCAAACCACTCCATTGAATACCCAGACATTTTCACCTCCAACTTTCTTCTTCTGCCTTGACTTTTCACTCCACGGTTCTCATTTCTCTGAGATACGATTCCATCCACCTGTAAAGTCATGACCTTTCCCCATATTTATTGCTTGGGCTGGTCTTCTCTGCCCCTTGCTTAGTTAACTCAGACCTCCTTGGCTTTTTCAATCATTTCTCGATCATTCCAGCCCTCTGTCTGTGAATTCGCTCAATCGCTTATATGTTTTGTGGGTTCACTGCAAACAACATGGACACTTGGGAGGAGTTTTATGTAGTCCCCCTCCCATTCAGAGTGGGGGGTGGGTTTGATTTCTTGGCCAGATCTTCATCTCAGCATTTCAGGTTTCCTCTTTCAGCCCTTTGGCACAGCCAGGAGTTTTCAATTACAAATCACTGACTCTGAAAATGGCTCTGATCCATGTTATATTTAAGCAGCTAGCCATACATTTTGGGATAGGGGACTTCTCCTAACTTTTCTTGGGTTAATTAGCCACCTTTCTCCCATTTTGTCTTCCTCGCCTTTGGTTTAACAACTATAATATATCTAAGTTTTTTTTTTTCATTGAATCATCACCATGCATCCTTTTTTTCTTTTAACTCTTCTGTGGCTGTGGTGGTTTCTGTATCTCATGATTAAAAATAATTAATACAAAATATTAAAAAAATAACAATACTTCCCCCCCCCCCCTTTTTAGAATGAGCTTGGGAACTAGAGGGGGCAAAAAAGGCTATCCCAACAACAGCAGGTTCTCTCATGTACCAAGAATGAACATTTTACTAATTTTCATTGGGCTTGCATTTGGACTGAGTATCGCCATTAGCCTTGGGGATCAATAGACAGATCCTAGGGCTCTGTATCCCTATGTAGACCAGTGTTTCTCAACCTTAGGAACTCTAAGATGTGTGGACTTCGACTCCCAGAATTCCCCAGCCAGCACAGCTGGCTGGGGAATTCTGGGAGTCAAAGTCCACACAACTTAAAGTTGCCAAGGTTGAGAAATGCTGACCTAGACTGATACTACCAGACTGATGCATCTAATGAAGTGGGTTGCAACTCGCGAAAGCTTATGCCTTTTAATAACATTTGTTAGCTGGAAAAAGGGCCATCCGACTCCTATTTTTTTGATACTCCTAAGAGTCCAAAAGGACTTTGGAACTTTAAAGTCTTTTTGGACTCTTAGTAGTATCAAAAAATCAGGAGTCAGATGACAAGCAGGTCTTTCCTGTGGATTATTTATTCAGTTCTCATTCTTTATTTGATTTATACCCCGCCTTTCTTCTCTGGTGAGCGCTCAAGGCAGATGATTATTTATTTATTTATTTGACTTGTATAGCGGCCTATATGGTAACCACAGCTCTGGGCAGTTCATAAGACAACTAAATCTTCCCCAAAGGTTGTGGACAGAACCAGCTTTTCCAGGATTTCTGGAAGGCAAATTGGATGGGGCCAGATCACCTGGGGAAGGTGTTCTGCTAACACCTCCATAACAGACAATAGGTTTGTATTCAGAACATTGCAGGTTTTAATTCCGGTTGAAATAAAAGAGTAATATCTAGCTTCTGTATAAGTGTCACACAACAGATGGATGCCCAACATTTCTGTCAGTGGCTCGAAATATATATTTTTTTAAAAAATCAATGTACCTGTCGGGTAGCTAAAAATCATTCTTTCCTGAGATTTTTTGACTAACCAAGTATTGGTAGGCTTAATCCAGTGACTGAAAATGTTTGGGAAGTTGCTTTAAGAGAGGAAATGGAAAGCATCTATATGTAACGCGGTAGAGGCTTGTAATAACTGATCTTCGCATCCAAGAAACCATCTCGACCCTGAAAAAAATTGAATTTTGATGGGGATTTGCTGGAAATCAGCGGCTCAGAATTAATTCGTTTCACCATAAAATGGACTTCCCTGATTTAGAGAGAAAGAGAGCTTTGTTTTCATGACCATGGTGCAGCTTATGGTTGATTTCAACATGAGAAGAGAAGAAAGCTGTACAGCTTCTGTATTAAGGCAGATTTTTACAGTGGGTCGTTCCCATTTTAGCAGCCCCCCGTTTTTTCCTTCTCTCTGCCCAGCCACAGTTGAAACTTAGGTTTGGGAGGAAACTCTGGAACCTGACTGTGGGTCCCTGGATGTTGTTGGGGTGCCATAAAGATGGGGAACTTGTAGCACATCCATGCTGAGGTGTGCCAAGGCCTGTACTTCAGAGACTTCTAGAAGACTCAGGTTCATCCGGCTCATAGGAAACAACACTAGCAATTGCCTGTGATGGGAGATGTGATGGGAGATGTGGAGCCATGCTTGGGAAGCACTGTAGTTGAGATGGACATTCTGATGGCTGAATGTGACATCATTGGTGTCCTAAGCACTTACCTAATTTTGAATTCAGCCTCCTTTCTGTTGTGCCATGTCACCATCCAAAGAAATGGCTTTTAACTATAGCATCCATCCATCCATCCATCCATCCATCCATCCATCCATCCATGTATGCAACTGACTAGCAAGGATTTCTTGCTGAAATCAACCATCTATTTTCAGTAGACCACGTTGATTAGAAGCCAGCAGAAGAAGTAGATCAAGATCCCAAAGGATCCATGGGTCACTTTTGGAATTTTGAGTCCTATTCTCTTCACGTGGACCATACTGAGCTACAAGTACCAGTAGAAGTCCGAGCTACAAGTACTGAATACAAGCTGACTTAGAGTATTTTGTCTCAGACTGTTTTGTCATATAGTCAACGTTATCTGATGGTGCTGTGTTCCTGTGGCAACATTCTTCTATGGATTGTTCCCTGATTTCACAGGGGTTTCATGGGGATTTCATAGAGATTTCATGGGGTTGAAAGCAAGTCTGTGGATCTGCTTATCTGGAACCAGCTTCATGCATTCTTGGCATATATATTTTGAAATGTCTTTAATAATTCCCTGAAGATCTGAGCATTGGCTGGTTTTCCACTTGCAGAAGTGGACGTTTAGAAAGTATGATAAAACATTCCAGCCTGTCTTTGATTCTTTTGTCAGTTCGTATAAGATGTGTTGCCTGAAACTTTTGGATTCCTGGATGTGAAATTCATCCACCGTTGGAAGAAACGTCTCTTAGGAAAATCTATCTGTTGGTTTAATTGCATGTAGGTTTTAGGAAGCCGTGAAATTGTTGTGGTCTGGAAGCCACATTCTGATTTTGTGCAATTTCTCTTTGCTATTCAGTGTTTGAAAAAGGTGTGTGCTCAGACAGCACTTTACAAGAATATTTGTTTTGTTGAGCGCAGAAGGTTTTGCAGAAACTGCTGTAAAACCTTTGAATACAACAAGTTTTTGTTTGGAATTCCTGGTTGATCCCTAATTTACTTAAAGATTCCTTTTTATAGCAATTTTTTTTTTTTTTTGAGTTGAACTCAACTCCTGGGCACTATACAGATGCATCCATGTATTTTCTCGGTGACAGTACAGAAATGGCTGAACATTGCCTTCATTTTGGCTTCCCGCTCTACCGTATAGGCCTAGAATTCCATAATGGGAATTCAAGGACTAACCAGGTTTTATCCTGCTTAGATTTTTATCAGAGGTCATTAAGCTGCTTTACCTCTTTTTGAAATAGTTTTTTTAAAGCTTATCTTTCAAGGTTCTCTACTCTCCCCTGAACTGGGACGTACAAGTTTTTCTTGACCTTTGACCACCATGCCAGGGATGTGGTTCCTCCCTGAAATAATGAAAAGGACAATGTACATTTACCTAACTTTAACTGCATTTAATGCAGCTGACATTTCAGTAGTAGTTCCTGCTGCATCTTTTGCAAATATTTATAATACGCTGTGGGAATACTCCTATTTATTTATTCTTTTCTTATTCCTCTTTTGTCTAAGTACAACTGGTAAGCTTAGACCAATATGGGTATAGTGTTCCTGTGTGGAAACAGGCCCATTGATTTAAGGTGTCAGAAACCAAATGAGAGCTTCTGTAGCTGGTTGGAAGCGCCAGACTCCAGCTACAAGTCAAAAATATTGACCTCAGTGTTGTCTTATGAGTGGTTTCCAAAGGGCTGCTGATTGAAGAGTAACTGAGACAGTGGGATTTGATTCCGCAAAGAAACAAGCCACCAAGAACGGATTTGTGGCTTCAAGGCCATGCGTGGGATCAAGGTCAAGCCTTGTAGCCAATGCTGCTGGCAAAACCTCATGCATGTTGCTCTAAACACATGGAATAATGTATCTGGCAATGTCCATGGAATGTGCAACTTCAAAGCATTGCCAAACTCTTCATACGTTTAGATCTATGCCTAGAACAAGTACACTGTTAGCTGCCAAGAGATATCCGATTAAGATGGGCAGCCCTATGAGTTTGTATAATGAAATAAATAGAATAAAATAAATACAGTTTCTTGTTTATCCAGGTCAATGGTGGGCACGGGGAAGAGGTTTACAGTAGAACCCACAGGCTGATGATAAATGATTGGATGGGCCCCTTGGCCATCTCAATTTTTGCGAGGAGAGAAATTTTCCATGATGGATCACAGCAAATGTAGCCTTGCAGCAGTTGGCTCCTTTACTATTCAGGAAAAGCATATGTGGTTCCTCTCAGCTTGGAAGGAACCCTCTTTTCTTTTCAGTAGGTGTGCGCTTGTCTGTTAACTCCCAGAGAGCCACTACCTTGACCCCCAGTGAGGCACTACCCTGGTTGTGGGGCTTGCGTGCTCCAAGGAGGATGAGAGCTATGCCAGATGTTCAACTATACTGGATGGGTCTCCTCAGAGGAGCCAGATGAAGAGCGTCTCTCCCATAAACAATATGGTGAGACGTAACTTACAGAAACACATACCAGATCGGCCGTCGCCCTGGTCAACAAAGACCATGCTGGGTGTTCTGGTTCCTGGACATCTGGTGACAAGTGGGCTACAGGACTCAGGGCTATTGGCTGAGCAACCAGGGCCAACAGCTGTAGGACTACTGGGAGAAAAGGTGTTTCCCATCGCAAATATACGAAGTCTGAAAACAAAGAAATAATGTTCTGTTCTTACAAATCAAGTCCAGTGAGAAGAGGATATCTGAAAAGAATGGACCAGTTCTGTGTATTATTATTATTATTATTATTATTATTATTATTATTATTATTTCAGCTTTGCCTGGCGCAGTTAGCAGAGGAGCCAGAAAGTTATTCCTTAGACAGCCTTCAGACTTTCAGCCAGTTTTTGTCCAATGGAAATAACTTTTCACAGGTTTTTCTTTGAACCAAGGGCCTCATGCATTACACACATTTTCTATAAATAAGACTTTAGAGGCAAGGGATATTTGGATGGATTTTTAAAAGCATATTTTAGAAAAGTGAGGCTGCAGCTGAGAGAATAGCCAAGTGTGTGACTGTACTGAAAGAATTTGCTCAAAATAACAGTGGCCTTGAGGCTTACCATAGAGCGGCGTTTCTTGACCTTGGCAACTTGAAGATGTGTGGACTTCAACTCCCAGAATTCCCCTAGGGACATGCTGAGATTTAATAGGAGGTTGTAGTCTGGTGCCTGCTCTGCAAGGAGAAAGGATACAGACTGGGGCCTTAGTTTAACCCCATCAATAGCCTCCATGCCTGGCAGGCCTCTCTTATTCTCTGCATGCTGAAACTTGCTCACAATCTTCCAGTTGACTTTAGGCTTTCTCAGTGTGTTAGCTACAAGCACAGCAATTCTTTTCCATCTCTGTGGATCTAGGATCTCTCATTTTGGGGTGGAAGCTTGCCAGATTCCATAAACTCCTTAATCCATCCGATGCAATCTACACAACCGGTTCGTGAGTACCCTTCCAAACCTCTCTGATGGGACACAGCACCAAGTGACCCCAATCTCACAGCACATTGAACTGAGTCATCGGGGAGAATTAGTGTGCCACGAGAACATCCTAACTTGTGCAATTGATCCAGACCACTCCCTTGGAAGGGGCTAGTTTTAGCTCCAAGTAATCTCAGAGCTGTCTGGAGTAACTCCTCCTTGTGATCCATCATTTGTGGGGAGGAAGAGAGGAGGGTTCACTCCCTTTTCTGGGAGTCAAGTCCTAGAGAGGCCGTGTGAAAACGGGGCTTTTCTAGGAACTCTATTCTTCTACTCCTGACAGCCTCACACTGGCTAAAAAGAGGGCAGAAAGGGGTTGGCTGGGTGAGCTCCTTAATATGCTCTGTTTAACCCTGTGGATTGCTTAAATTTTATTTTGCTCTTGGGAACGTCCTCCTCTAAACTCAGTAGTGTGAGTCTCTTAGTTTCCTTGTGACTTTCGGATGACTTAGAAAATGGCCACTCCCAGCCAGCCCGAGTAGGTGAGTCTGTTAACTGAGGACGAAGCTAACTGAGTCAATTGTCTTCTGCAAACACGACCCATATAGTCAGTAAGGTATCACTATCACTCCCAAGAATAATTGTTTTGTAAAGTCTTCATTAGCTTATTTTTGGCTGGCACATGCCATGTTGTGCCATTCCTTTGGGACAGGGATTGTAGTTGAATTGTGCATAGTTTGTTTTGCATACAGACAGTTCTACAGACAAAGCCCCTTCTCTCTCTCCTGGTTTCCTTGAGATGGAGTACCAATCTGAGTTGATAACGGTAGAGAGGAACCAGTAAACATGGCTTCCGTTGTACTTCCTTCTTTCCTATATATTTACTAAGTGCATGTAGATTCCTTGACTTTTCTGCCAGTATCTTCAGGTGATGCACATCTAGGACAATTGAGAAGATGGGAAATGGGTCCAAAGCTGTTGAATCTGAGATTCCTAGAAACCTATGGGCACAAAATATTTCTAGAAATCAATGATGTGGCTCTTGGATTGTAGAAACATCAGTATTATTGGAAGGGATAACATTTTTCACCAGTACATTCAGATGTCCTGTGGCACAGATGCCCATTAAAAAATATGTTCTTGCCTCCGTGGTTAATATATCCTTCCCACAATTTATTTAATAGGCCTGCCTTGAGAACAGAAACATCAGGGAGGTGCAGTGCGCATCGTACAACAACAAGCCTTTTATGGGCCGTTTCTACGAGTGGGAGCCATTTGCTGAAGGTAAGGAGACACGTCTTTGGGTTTTCTTGAAAGAGTGTGTCCACCCTCCTTCCCTTCTGGTGATGTTGTTCATTGTGGGTGGTGGTGGTGGTAGATGTGGATATTCAGATATTTCATCTCCCAACTCATTCTTTAGCCATTGGGAGATTCATCATGTTGCAGTATGTTTCTGGGTGGAAAACTGAAACGAGGATTTCCTTGCAAGTGGGCCTTAACTGCTATGGTTGAACTTGGTGATTCTCTGCGACAGAAGCTAATGCAGCAACCGTTTCACAAATGTGCAAATGGCACAGGGTTGCTTGTTCTGAGAAAGGGCACTTCCACACAGATGCCTCCCTTGGGTCTCTCCCATGGCTCTCTCCATGAACCTTCCGTTGATTCATTGCAGAGCATCTGAACTGAGGTCCACTTTCCTTTGAGCGTGGTTTCCTTTTATGGTGAGGAAAAGGAATGTAAAAACCCTGACCAGCCACGGTGTGGTTGTAACTGTCAACCTGCTCCTTGATGCGACTGTGGAATATGAGGAGGGGGAAATCCAGAGGGTGGGACCAAGTCAAGTTCCCACCGATGAGAAGCTGCCCACCCCCCAGACTCTGAGGAAACCTCGCAGAACTGTTTCCATAGCATTTTGCTCTGCAGTGAGATGGGCGGTGACAAATTTGAGATAGAAATAAATAAATAAATATCGTCTAGAGCAGGAACTGAGCTGAGGCTTAGCTTCGAAAGCTCGTGGAAAACGTGGGATGTCAGCTGGATGCAGCTTCTGCAAGTAGAAGGGAGCCAAAGTCATGCAGGTGGAACAGTTCAGATGCTCGCTGAAATACGACCAGACCAGGAGATCGGTAACTTGATGAGCACAGTTTTGCCTGGTTAACTCACATCATATATGAAACTGGAGCTATTTTGCACCTTTGAGCAGTAAATCAATTTCTGCTTGAGACTGAAAGCTTTGAAAACCTCACAGCTGACTCGGATAGCTTGGGGACAGATCTAATTAAAAAGCAGTGTTGCTGCTGATTATTTTCTTTTTGCAGAGTGTTGGCAGGGGTATCTGTGTACTTTCTAAAACCCCTGTAGTGATATGTGGTTATAGATTTCCTTCGATGATGTGTAAAAATGCTGGCGAACAAAACCAGGCACCCGCAGATGCTGCTGACAAATAGCCCTTTAGTGGCTGGAAGTTAGTTCTTTGTCTTGCTAGTGGACCGAGTCTTCCACCCGTGCTCACGGTGAGCAGATGTCGGGCAGCTGAGCTGTGGACTTTCATAGACAAATAGATATTATCTTTCCTATTGTGAATCTGTTCTCAGATGGTTAAGGTCATCTGACTTTCTTATTTTGTTACAAAAGAAAAACACCCATAGAGCCCCTCATTATCCATCAGACTGCTTGGGGGAAATATCCATGTATATTTCAGCACATTCTTTCACCCTGAGCAGCTTCAAGGGCTGCATCAGGACCCCAAGAGAGGCGTTGGCCACAGCTGCCAGCTGTGATTGGCATAGAATGGAGCAGGCAAGAAGAGGGTCCTCTAGATGTTGCTGAGATACACATCTGATCGTCCCTCAACGTTGGCCATGCTGATTGCAGTCGCTAGGAGTTACCGCTCAGTAACATTTGTAGGACTACAAATTAACCTTCCCTCACACCGAATGACAGTTCCAATCCTGACCTTCTCTCAAAATCAGCTGTGGCTGATGGAGTCTGAAGTCAAAAACTGTTGAAAAGCAGTTACCTAACCCTGGTGTAGTTGATTAGGTAGGTGTCATTGGATTGACCCAACTGCTGGGGATTTTGTGGACAAGTCGCCCATCTCAATCTATTATGATTGGCAGATCTTCCAAGGACATTCCAGTGACACCTCTGATCTCATCTCTCCAAATTATTCATTGTCCTCCCCATTTTCTATTTTCCTCAATCTTGCCAAGCATGTGCTATTTTGGAGACCACCTCTTCCTAAAATTCACTAGCCAGGAATCCTTCTCCATGTACATTCAGGTACATAAAGGGGTGCCATAGGGAAGATGGTCAGGAACTCTTTTCCATGGCCACAGAAACTAGGACCAGAAATAATGGGTACAAACTGCAGCTACCTAGATTTCACTTAAATATAAGGAAAAACTTCCTGACGGTTAGATCTGTACAACAGTGGAACAGTCTACCTACAGAGGTTGTGGGTTCTCCATCTCTGGAGGTTTTTAAGAAGAGGCTGGACAGTCCCCTCTCGGGGATGGTTTAATTGGTTTCCTGCATATTGCAGGGGGTTGGACTAGATGATCCATGTGGTCCCTTCCAACTCCAAAATTCTATGATTCTATGTGTCAGCAGAGAAAGGCTCACTGGCATCATGGCAAGTCCTCCTGATGTTTGTCTTCTGCTCTCCTGAACAACATGACCCTTTGTAAGGGAGAACTGCATCGTACACCTTACGATACCTGATACAAGAGTCTTGCCAAGGCCTTGGCTTCTTGTGAGTGGTTTGTGCCTCCTGTTATAGTTTAAAATAAGCATTCCTTCTGTCTGGTTTGGTATTCTGGGAATTGCAGGAAGGGCCATTTTCTCTTGTCTGAGAGCTGATTTGATAAGGTTCAAAAATAAATAATAATGCACATTCCTGGGTGCAAGAGCGAAATGGAACTGCGGAGTTTAATCTGGAAGAAAACTGTGAGCTAGGTAATAAGCAGTCAGAGATACACTTCTGGAACGTTCTCTTTAAAAATACCCATAAATTGCGTCTTTTTTATTTGTAAGTGGAACAGGCCCAGCTCAGGACAAAATTTAGAGCTACTGCCTCAGTCACATTTATTCCCAGTGCTGTCATTTTGAATCTGTGCCCTGTATGCACTAACATAATCTGGAAATGAATTCTAAGCCTTACTTACTTACTTGCCAGAAAAAAAATCCTTTTCTTTCCTACCCTCTTCCCTAATTTTCTTTAGAGTTTGATGATGAACAAAGAGTTTTAAGCAGAATAAAAAAGGAAATCCATTTGGAAAGTTTAACCAAGAAGTAGATTCGAAATTGTTTCTCTTTCACCATTCCATCCAGGCCATTTCAGGATTATTCTCAGTGCTATAAATTGAAATAATGTTATAAATAATATTAAAGTGCAGCTATGCCATGCCTTCAGAAATTATGGGCCTACAAGTTCTCACATTCCAAATATTGTCAACAGAAGAAGACAACCTGAGACTCCTTTGGTGGGTTCCTGAAGGACTTCCAAAAGTTTCTCTTAAATTGTAATGTTACTGTGATAGAATGGAAGAAGGTTAAACACAGTGGAGAATAATCTTATTAGCCATATTTATTTCTCATTAAATTCACTCTGTTGAGTTTCTATCTTGACCTCACCTGTTAGGTTTTGGAGCATGGTCCCCAGCAAGACATTCAAAAACCCAAATGCAGTTCTTGAGTCAAAGAAAAGTTAGGGAATTTTTGACAAGCATTCAAACATACTAATTCAAAGTCTTTCATTGCTCTCCAAACCAAGAACAGTTCTGAACTCCAAATACATGTGTGGGAAACACTCTGGAAAATGAAGGATAAAGGAATGAAGAATAGGGAACAGATACAGAGCAAGACCTTTTAACATTTTGTCTGGACCCCCAAAAATATTGTTGGTTGAGCTCTGCACGCTTATCTTTCAACAAGAGAAGCAGTGGCCAAGTTTTCAGATGATGCTGTGCTGTACAGAAGCTCTGTTACATCTTTAAGACATCACATTTATAGAAAAATAAGGTGGATGGAAGCTTTCAGTGTGCTTGTAAATTCTTGGCTTAGACCACAAAGGCTATTTCCAAAGCAAAATAAAAAAGGTGCATTGCCTTAGCTGGTCAGAATTTGACTTCCCCAAAATTTTGGGGCACCGATTGGCTTTTGCAAATCCCTTGTGGTCCCAGTTACTTAATCCTGCGACCAAATCCAGTTCTGATCTCTTGTTGCAATTTACCTTGAATCAACAAATTTGAGTTGGTGGTCTGGCAGATGTTTTGACAATCTGCCGCACTTATCACAAGAAGGAACCCAGCTGTGCTGTCCGCCACCCCATCAAGTTATAAGTTACGACTTCTAACATGCCATCTGCATTAAGGCTTTCCCTCTCCTTGTGATAGAAGCCCCCTTCTCCCTCTCTCCCACACATTTTGCTTCCACCTGTTTGAGATACTTTTATGAGTTAATTATATCTTCCTTCCTTCCAATGGGGAAAAGACATGGATTCTTCTTTTATCCTCTACTTCCATCACACATAGTTCCCGATCTGTACAGTTTGGTTCCTCCCCACTTCATCTGAATTATGGTCATGGAGCCAGACATGTCATGCAGCAGATAAAAAAGAGTATTGGATAGACCATGATGTTTGCAAGGTATGGTAAAAAGAACTCAAGAGAGCTGACGGTGCCATCAGAGCTCCACCCAATGACCATAAAGATGGGGGCAGCTTCGGTTGCACTGTCACAGCCACCCATTTGGTTTTTTGACCATACCTTGTATATGCCCCTGCAACAAGGAAGGGGCTTCTGAAGTTGCAGATGCATTGGACTTATTTCAACAGGAGATCCTGCAATTCCTTAATAAGCAGAAAGGTTTAATGGAAAACTCCTGGTTCATCCCAGGATTAGCATTAGCACCTGACAAGATGTTTGAATGTCTGATGCAAAATAAATAATCCCCCCCCCCCCATCAAATCTCCTGATCCAGCTAAGGGGGCTCTACCACTGCATGGCCAGCATTAACAGATCGCCCTGGCCAATTCGCTCGCCCCTCTGGACTGCCTGCCCTCGAATTGGGATGTCTGGGAGAGCCATCAGTGAGTTCTGCTTCATTTTATTTTGTTTTTTTCACTCATGCCAGCAGGTACAAAGCAGACAGGGAGGCTTTCCTTTCCCACTTCCCACTTCCCATTACTGATTTACTTTATTTGCTTATTGTGAGTATGTAGAAGCCAAATCTACAGAGGACCGCAACCGCGGTTAAGTCACAAAACAGTTGTAGATGTCAAAGGGTTCTAGCTGTTCCTGGTGGTTCCTGTGTGTCTCCCAGGAGATGCTACCTAACTTGTTAGTTTACCTTTGTTCTGTTTTTTTGCACAAGTGGGAACATCTCCAGCCAAAATACTGGAGCTGCAACCCTCCTTTAAAAAAAAAAAAAAAGCAGTTATTTCTGGGATGCTTACAGGGCCTCCATGAAACTCAGAGGAATTCTTGAAAGTAAATGAAATGCTGGCTGAAATGCCCTTTTGTTTCGCAGCATGTCAGCTCCCTGCATTTTTCCTTAATTAAAATATTTTTTTTAAAGGGTGGTGGGAATCAAGGGAGGCGTCTGCAGGCAAAATGGTAGTCGTGTGGACCTTTGTTGGCCCTGGATTAAGGACTGTGGGACTGGCATGGTAAGAGGCTGGCCAAGAATCCCCATTCTAAAGAAGTATTTTTAATTGTTAGCCCATACAGAACCCAGGAATACGTTTCCATGAACATTGTTTTAGGGATGTTTTCCTTAACATTTATCTCTGCCACAAGGAAATGTGTCATAAATGCTGATAAAGGAAAGAAGAACAAATTGGGGAAGATCAAATGAAAAATGTGGCCTTAAGCTATTGTGAATACTGTATTTCCATTACAAAGATGCTTACCACATCAAACATCTTCCCAGTTGTGAAATCCTACTAAATTTGGCAAATATGGGGGCAACAGTAGAGTCAAATTTTGCTTCTACATTTTTTGGTCAGCTGAGCTTCTGGATTATCTGGCTTGGTGGATCACCCGCCAAGCTAATGTAACTGAATTAAATCAGTGAATAAGCCCTCTAGCTTTGCTTATCTCACCCAGGAGAGCAAGTTGTTTGTTTGAGCCCATCAGAAGAGCAAGAAAGAATTGGCAGAGATCAGTGAAATCAGGTTGGAGCTTTTTGGATGAAGAGAGATCCCATAGAAGAATGTCAAGACCTGTTCTCTCTTGTTCCAGAATATAGGACAGGGAGGAATGGGTTTAAATTACAGGGAGGCAGATTCCCACTGAGTGTTAGAGAAAAACTCCCAACATTAAGAGCAGCTTGAGAGATGAACCAGTATCCAGAGAAATGGTGGACTCTTCTCCATTGGATGTGTTCCAGCAGAAGCTGGACAGGTGTGTCTCAGAGGAGCTTTAATTTCTATTCCTACATCAAGTAGGCAGGGGATTGGACTTAAGAGTCTAAATGGCCAAGTTTCAGATTCCATAAAATGCGGTTGCAACATCTGTTTGGGTGTCGATTTTTCGGCCTCATTCATGCTTTCACTGCATACACATTTCTGCTGTCAACACTTCTGATAATGGTACCAACAAAAGGGAAGAGGGGAAAAAAGAGCTCTATTTTGCGATATCCCTGAGTTTCAGGAGAAGGTCCTGAGAAATGTCACCCTAAAGTACCTTAAGCATTTGTGATCCAAGAGTTCAACCACCTGTCAACACGATCCCTGCCTTTCTTAGCACAATAGCGTCTCTTTCTTCTCTTGTGAGAGTCATTAGAAGGAAACCTGGCTGGCTGAAAATGTGAGTGCTTGTCGCCACAAACGAATACAGCCCTGCATTAGTGCAGACAATTATCATTAATCTCCCAAAGCGATTTATATGTCTGTGTAAGGGGAGGGATGAAACTTTCAAAGGTTCTGTTAACCATGCATGAAATCAACAAAGTCTGATTTCATGCTTCCATGAAATTAATTGAATGTACTTGGGGGCCTCCTAGTTTTCCCTATTTCTTGGTAATATATGTGGCTTGTAAGCAAATCCAGACCCAATCAAGGTATTAGTAGATGATATGCAGAAGTCCTTCTGATGAGAGATCTGTGGATTGAGAATGGTTGATTGAAAAAAATTGGTGAAAGCTATTCTTTGCCTGCAATTTGTACTAGGTGTGTCAAAGAAACCCCCCATAGATTTCTATGGCTATGCATTTGCAAATTCTAGCAGAAAGGCTCAGGAGATGCAAGGAGAATTACTTTGGATGAAGGCAAAAGACTCAACAGGCTGATGGATGAAAGCGTACAGTTCCATCTTGCTCATGTCTCCAGGCAGGAAATGTGAAAGTCAAATTATTTAAATGTGAGGATGATCCGGAAATGTGCTTTCTTCACATTCTGGATCTTGTGAAGGGTGGTAATGATTTAAGAAGGTCACCCAAATCTCTTCTTTTTGGCCTTCTGCAGCCAAACGTTTTTTTTGTTTTAATCAGTATCACATAAAACATGTTCTATTTGAAGTAAATCTCAATTAAGATCTATAGGTTAACTTGAGAAAATAAAGTCAGACACTTCCCTGCGAAAATCTTGGATATGTTTAACATGGCAGAGCTATATCACATTTCAGTCTATGAAAGACTATTCTGAATACATCTCTCAATATGGATGAAACCCTATGTTTTTCATAAATCATTCCTAAGTAATGTTTAAATAAAAGAAATCTCCACATTTTAGGACCAATTCTTGTTTATTCAGTGCTTTTTATGGTATGTACCTACTACTAATTTTTTATGAGTCTCCCCCTCCCCACCCTCAATTTACTGGCCTTAAAAGAAGGGCTTTTTCATCCTGTAAACAAACGTTGGTTAATCTTCCTTTTTAGAGAAAGAGGTTTTGTTTGCTGCTATTTTAACTTACATGTGAATTCTCAACTTTCCATAATCTTGACTGAAGAGAAATTATCTGGATCCCCAGTTGAAGCAAGAACTGAAAAAGATGCTTACAGGTCAATGCCAATGAATACCACATTCAGGGCGGGGGAAATTTCACACAACTAAATCTGAGGATGTGAAGCTGCTGTCTAAATAGTTTGGGGAGCATATAATAAAACATGGGTCTTGTTACAGCAATCCGATTGAGGCAAATGGAAGAAAACAAGCGATTTTCTTCCCGAACACATTAACATATGTATGAAGACTCCATTAATAGCTCACTGTGAAAAGATGTGTCACAACAAAGTGAGGTTAAGGGACAAGAGATCAGTACCTGTTTCTAAGGAGTTATTTAATTTGCATTCTGTTTGGCTGCCAAGATTTACTGGCACACCTCTTTACGTGATCAAATCACTTAATAAAAATAAAAACTAAAGAACTGGTTTTTAGGTCTTAATCTGCTCCCTCCGATCCTTGGAAATGGCTTTCGGAGAGCCTCGTGCTCCAAAATCCGGCAAACCCCCAGGAAAGTTGATGTCCTGCTCCTTTCTATCCTGGGATTGTCGTAAGCCTCACTTCAGCTTCTAACATGGACAACCTTTTCCCAGATCCTCAGCTTCCCCTCGGCCTGAAACGGCATCTTTCAAACAAGTGGCCGTTGTTGGAATCAAGGTAGGGTCAGTGTTTTTGACGGCAAACGGTGGGTTAATTGAAGATAGAAGATCAAGAGTGTGGTGTTTTACGTGTCATGGGGGCTGAGTTGAATGCAAGATGGATATTCTGGGAACATTCTTTTTCTCCTTCCTCCATGAAACGTGATCTCCCTTTTGCATAATCTTACGGTTCACTCTTTCTGGTTCATCGGGGTGATGCTACTGAGGATAATTGCATCTCAGAACATGTTTGGGGAGCTTCTCATGCTTCATCTCAAGTGTTCAAATTGCAACAGGAGTTGGGGCTGGATACCTCAACTGGAGACACAAACTCTGTATGCAGAATGTCATCATGCAAGCATATTTTATTTTCTGAAATCCTCAATGCACTTCCAGCTCGGAGTCGTGTGCCCTCAGTTAGATGGCCAGGGAGTTAAGTCACACTCCCTGATTTGACTTGTTCTCTCAAGTCAAACACTTTTGTACATTTTCACAATGTTCCGTTTCTGTATCTGTTTCCCTGGCTGCCATACCAGAACTATTTCTATTTGGAGGGGTCTTTGTGAGAGCCAAACCACCAAGAGGCCAAACAGACTTGGGTGCAAGGCTGTATCTCTCTTGGCAAGCAAATCTAGTTCAAAGTGGGGACCTTGTTAAACCCTTCCTTTCTGTGCCTCTGTCCCTGCTGATTGCTCTTTCAGCATCACTTTTCACATGCTCAGAAGAGCCATCTTCCTCCTTTATAAGAGTAATATCGCAGAGCCAACCACATTTAGCTGCAGCTTATCTCACTGCTGGCAAACAAAGCCAGTTCAGAGCAAGGACACTGCATTGCTGAGTAATAAAACGTTTGTGCATTTTAAATTTTTTGGGGGGGTTTTTTGGCTATGCATCTAGAGTCAGGAGCAGAATCATATTTAAAATAATCCAGGAATTCAACCATAAGTATATAACATATGTTGATCATCTTCAGTTTAATAGCTTCCTTGTTAAGAATTCCCCAGCGTTACCGCTGACATATGGTAAAATAACAATTGAACTTGGGTTTCTCTCTGTCTCTATTCTCCAGATGTTTTCACTGATCTGTGGGGATGTGCAAAACCTTACCAATGTATGGGGTGGGGGGGGGGGGGGTTGGAGCCTTCTGACATTTTGTTCTGGAGCAATTGCTGTTTTTCTCTTTTTTTAAGCCAGCTGGGCTGTTCCCACTGAAACTATAATATTAAATTATTTTGACTTTCAGCAGTTCACATCTTGCCTTTTTTTTTTTTTTTTGCAAAGGGGAGGGAATACACTTTTTCTGATTTCTCCGTTGAATCGAGAAAGACGCAAAAACTTAACCGATCCGCCTTGCTGGGATGATTGAATATGCAGAGAATGGTTTCTCTTACCTCATTCTGCACGGCTCTGCCCGCTCTGGTCCTAGGCTATAACGCACGGTCCATCTGCTCAGGACATTTTAGCTTGAATGCATTCTTTGTGAATTCCACAGTCGGAGCAGATCTGCTCCTCGGGTTCTGCGGTGGCTTTTGCACTCCCCAGCGTTCTAGCTCAAAACAGCTCTGGATCCAAAATGCGTATTGGAATCTCTCACTTCTTTTCCTTTTTATTATTGTCTTTCGCCTTCCCAGGGCTTCTTCCCACCTTCTATTCCAGCCTTTCCCAACCTGGCCATCCTTGGATGTGTCTTCATATCTCTTTATCTGGGGGAAAAAAATCCCAGTTAGGAAAACCTGCTATTCTCAGATGCATCTCAAGGACCCAGGTTCTTCCACGGGGATCGACCTGTCTCATACAGGTGTCCTGGAGGAAGCTGATAGCTGTATTTCAGTTTTGATGGAAAGGGGAGCCCTCTTTATGGAGTTGCTTGCCCCCCCAAATGTCAGGTTAGTATTCCAGACATGGGTCAAGATGGAACTTTTCCAAAGAGCATTTGGTGGGAATAATGGAGGTGACCCTGCCTGTGGCTTATGACTGCTTTTTACTGCAGTTTTTTATAGTTCATCGTCAAGATTAGGGTTGGACATCCACATGGTGGAGAGGTTTAAAGGAGTGAAGATGGTCACCATGATGACGGGTGCTCACACATGCCAATTTACCTGTACCATCCCCTAATAGAGATCAGGCTTTCAATGAGGGAGAGGTGGTTTATCTTCTTTATCTTTTTTAGACCGGGACCCTGCTATTACGAACAGAGTTGCCTAGTTTTTAATCGGCAGCGATTGCCGTAAGAAGGCTCTTAATCTGGGAATGACGTCACTAGGAAGACCTTTTAGCCTTCTATCTTAATTTTATTTTTATTCTATCCATTCCATTTTGCTTTGTTGTACTGCGTTCGCTTTTGTTTTCTTCTTGTACCTTTTAACTGGCAGGTCTAAGTGGTGCTTATGTTGCTCTCGCTGTATCTGAACCTGCTTTTATGTGCAGTTCTTTTAACTGTTGTAGCTACTTCGCTGGTCACTGACTGTACATCAATACCATTTTCAGTACATCGTCATGCATGTACAAAGGAGCAGTGTGAGGCTGTGACACCCATCTTTCCTTTTTTACCTTCTCTCTGCAGATGCTCCTCTTCACAGCCCTGTTTTATATTCTTATTATGAACCACTGGGAATCTTTCAAGATTGCAGCAGCCTGCTAAATAAATGAATAAAGCAAGCAAGCATGCAAAATATCCAAGGCTGAGTTCTGAGCCCCCAGCTGCATCTCTCTTGCTAAGATTTAACTTCTGCAGGTGCGTCCTCCTGTTCATCAGGAATCCCTAATTTGCCTCCCAGATTTTATTTAGGGGGAGGTGATGTGAATTCATTACCCTGCCTGCCTTTTGTAACCTGATGACTAAAAGGATTGTCAAGCACATCCGTTTTAGCAAATGTGGGGTGGGGGGGCCAGGAAGACCATCCCTTAACCCACCGCAAAGTGCTTAAGAAAAAGAAAGAAAAGAAACAGAAAAGATTATATGAGAATCTTTTTGGACCATAATTACCAGGGAAACAATTATGTGACGGATCTGGAAAAGGATCAGAAGAAACTGTTTGCCTGCGACTGAAGCTCTGTTTCAGACACCAAAGCTAGGAACAGACCTCAGTCCATTTTTTTTTCACAGAGAAAGGAGCCTTTTAAAATTGGTGACATCATTGGAGTTGAAAATAATACATACCTTTTTTTTTTTCCTGCGTTGGGCCCCTTTCTCTAAGTACTTTTACCCATGTTCAGGAAGCACCTCCTTGCATGTAAAAGGCATTATTGCAAAGACACCACCAAAGACGTTTGGCTAAACAAGGCCAGGCACCCTAGGAATGATTCCGTCTGTTGAAACCAGGGTTGTCAGAATGGCATGTTGGCAAATCTTGGCTCGGGGGCATCAAAAAGCTAAAGAGTTGGCAGGAAGAACTCCTTGCCTACAAGCTCAGAGGGTCAGCAACCTGTCTCTGCTGGAAAAGCGAGGCTACATCTCTCAATGGCAGCTAACACAAGAGGACAACAGTCTAGGTCAGGGTGTCTCAACCCTAGCAACTTGAAGACGTGTGGATTTCAACTCCCAGAATTCTGAGAGTTGAAGCCCACACATCTTCAAGTTGCTAAGGTTGAGAAACCCTAGTCTAGGTTCAGTAGGATCCCAGAATTGAATGGGCTACTAAAGTCATCAAGTCTACCCGCTTGCTCAGTATGGTAACTCAGCTTCAGCTGTGCCTGACAGTCCTTTCCATTTGGATTATGGTGGAGAATATCAAGGAAGAGAAATGCATAGTTATAGGAATGTCCCCCCCATTAGGCATTCCTGGCCGCACATTCCTTGCTTTTACAGTTGTTTTCCAGCACTGTATTCACAACTTATAACATCATCCTGAATAAAACTTAATTCAACTATGAAATTCTAGAAGGAAGAAAGAGGAAGAATGGTCTCCAGAGGGCAGCAAATGAAGTTTTAAATGCAAGTTTAAGGACTTAAAAAAAAAATTATTTTTTTTTGAATAAACAGCAAAAGGGTGATTAGAACATTGATTTTGGAAACTTACAAATGGACTAAGGGTCCAGATGGATTTGAAATAAGTTTTTGAAATTAATTATAAGAATCCTTATTGTGGGAAAATGCTTTTGTTTTGAAGAATGGTTTCCAGAGGGCTGAGACAAGACAGTGTATATAATGCTGGGGGTCCACATTCTTTCCTCATCTCCTTCCCTCCTTCCCTCCTTCCCTCCTTCTTCTCTTTCTCTTCACTGTGATTCAGTCACTGGCTTCTCCCTTCTGCAGCCTGTACCACTTGTAGGGCTTCTGTCTTTGCGTACGGCTCTTATAAGGGATGCTGCATTAAAATGGATCCTGTGGCAATGCCTCAATCTGCTTTGCACGTGGCAGGCCTGGCATCTTCATTTAAGATGCATCAGCAGGACAGGGGACACACTTCCAAAAGCACATAGCCTAGACATGGACTTGGATGAACAAGCATCTAAGGCATCTTCTGGTGTGGAAAATTTCTGATGTGGATGTTGTTCTTGTTGGCTGCTATGGTTATTGGAAACCTTCCTAATTCACTTTGGATGGGGAAAAAATTAGAAGATGGCAATACAGTGCCAAATCTGTCCTCCATTATGCTGGCTTTCCCCCTCCTCCTTCCTCAGCAAAAGAAGCTTCTGTTTGGCCAAAGGCATTCTCTGGGTGCTTTCAAAAATGAATTGCCCTTTTTTAAAGGTGGTGATTGCCAGGAGATGTTTTTTGCTACCCACCACACCAGTCTTCTGCAGCTTCTCTCACTGCCTCTGCTTCTTCTGAAAAACACCCCGGGAGGAATGTCCTAATGTTCCTTTGGCATTTTACGGAAGTGCAGGAAGGCAGGAGGTCATGTTGGAAGACTGAGAATTAATCACATCCTGCCCAGTGGGCATTTACCACCTCTTGTCCAAAGAAGATTTTTCACAGATTAAAAAAGAGCGGTAGAGAGAATGTACTAAACTCAGTCCTGGGACAGTATATGGTGACGTCCAAGTAGTTTTCTTAGCAAAACGGTGGAAATAGGTTGCTATGACTTCCTTCTGAGATACGTTTTTGACTTCCTTGTTGTGACTACAACCCCAGAAATTTCTTGGGCATGGCTTTGCTTAGCCTTCAAGACGTATTGGAGTTGGGCAGCCAATAAATTTAAATAAATCATCCTCATCCTCATCCTCATCCTTAAGGTTGGCTTGAAGCTGCAGTTGAGCAGGATCTGCAAATATAAATGGAGATGAAATATTCCACAGAATAAATCCAGGATGAGAGACAAAGCATGAATAAAATTCTATCACTGAAATTGCAGATTTAGTTGTTCTCCCCCCTCCCCCCCCAACATCATGTTTTCTCTCTCTCTCTCTCTCGTTTAAATCAGGAAGTGGGTTCTCACTAAAACACATAGTGGGTGGGCTACCACAATTGATAAACAAAACTACCCTTTGGATAAACTCCTTTCCCTACTTATTCTCCTGCATTTTGGTTGTTTAGCTTATGTTTTAGTGGTGTTATTGTTACTGGGGCTATTTCCTACAAAATGAGATGGATGATAAAAGATTCCTCCGTAGGGTTAATCTTGAAGTCAGACTAGAGGTGGCATGTGTAGGAATCTTGTGGATAGATCTTTCTTGAAATTGCACAGGGCAGATGTGGAAATGAAATGAAAGTTTCATCAGGGAAGGGACAAGATTCACTCCCACTTCAGCCTTCCCACATCCATTGCTTCTTACTAATCCAGTAATGCTTTGGGGAACGTGACAGTATGCACCTTTTTCATCTTAAGAAGAATTCAATTTATTTGGGCTATTCTGTGTACCTGGCACTGGGGTTATCTTCTTGGCTCCCTGCTGGTTTTGGTTATTATCTTTTGCCCTCTTGCGCCTATCCAGATCACAAGCATGCCCTGACAGGAGCAACTTTTTTTCTCCTGGATCTGACACTTTTCTCACCGTTGGCCAAACTGAGTCCACTGGGAGGTTTCATTCAGCAACATTGACAAGACCACAGAGGGCTCCTCCTGCCCTAAAAAAATTATATCTGAGCCTCCCCTTAAAAAAAAGTTTGGAAATCCATGTCATCTTTGGCTCCCATGAGGTAATGGATTGGAAATCTGCTGCTCTGTGCGGGTGTGTGTGCTGGGGTAGAGAAAGAATGTGAAATATCTTGACTATTTATTGATGCCTGAAAGGCAAAGACTGATGCCAGCAGGGAAAGAGTTGACATTGGCTTTGCAGCGAAGGAAAGCCTACAAGGATAATTCTCCCAGTTATTCATCTGCTGAATTTCCATGTCAATATTTGCGCTTTTCATGGTCTCTTCGTGTTTGCTTAAAATCTACATTCTTATGTCTCCTTCCTCTATTGTGCTTTAAGAACCTGTTGAAGGAGTTGGCTTAGAGAAGGCTGACAATTTTGCTTCCCTGGGATGTACCAGGTGGCCAGATGTAGCTGTGCAACCCCGGGAGGCAATAGAAGTGTCTTGATTGATATTGTCCCAGGGTGCATCTATCTGTCCTCCTAGATGCTCCTGAGGGCCCGTATTCCAGGGTTATTGTTACCATTGTTTACAGTGCCATCTGCAAATGATGTATGCCATAAAGAATGCCCGAGTGTGTTTGCAGAGCTGATGCTAATTTGGCGGCATCAGTTTAGGAACGGTCTTCACTTAGAAACTGAAATCTACCACTCCGAGAGTCTGCTCGGAGGGAGTGCCGTGCAGAATCAACAGTTTCCAATGGAGCACAAACTTTGGGGCATCTGAGCTATCATGGCACATGTTTTGCAAAAAACAATTCTTCATACATCAGACTGACATCTCCCCAGCTCCGAAGAGGTATTAACTGGAGTTACCAGGGATAAACGGGGTAGGAGAAGAGCCATGTTAATCTGTCACATCCAGAAATCAGAAGGAGTGTGGGAGCACCTTTTCAGACTAATACATTTTATTAAAAGGCAGAAGCTTTTGTGAGCAACAGCGCGTGCCATCAGATGTATCATGCCAGTACCAAGTCAGTTTGATTTGATTTCATAATGCAACATGTGAAACCAGCTTCCCTAGATTGTAAACCACAATTTGGGGCTTAGTGTGATGTGGAAACACAGCCAATTGTGGGGTTTCCACAAACCATACTTTGTCATATAATGTGATATGTGAACCCAGTTGTGATGTGTGAACCGTGGTTTGTAAACCATGGTTCCTGTAGCCTTCCTCAACCTACCAGATGAATGGATATCAACTCCAGAATTCTCAGGATGATGATGGGGAGGGAGTAATGGCCTGGCATTATAAAGCTCTTCACTATGGCTGGATGAACAAACCGTAGTTAAAACATGGCTTAGTGAATCCATCCAATACCATTATGTTACTGCTGAGCCATGTTTTCCCCTTCCTTTTTCACTCATTTCTCCAAGAGAGCCTTTTTGGCTCCATTGATAAACCTGCTGTGATCCAGACCACGCTGGTGAATCTATTGGGGGGAGAAATAAATTCCATAGAAATGAGAGAATCCTAACTGGAATCACACAGATGTGCCTCAATGTTGCTGAAGAGGAAAAAAGCCGATGTCTCTGAAAACTGGGACTTTCCATATCTCTGCCTTTATCTTTTCATATCTTGACCTTTATCTTTAGAGATGGTGAGACTCCCTGGCAGGGCTTACCCTCAGCTGTTTCCAGTCTGCTGGGTTTTGCAATTAGACCAGAAAACAAAGGTATAATTTTGCACAAGTGCAAACGCTGCGATTCAACGATTGGCAAAAGCGAGTTGCAGCGGGCATGCAAGCGACTGGTGTGCGTGCAACAGCAATCCCAGAGGGACCTTGTTCTTTGCTGCGTTAATATAGGCTGGGATCTTTACATGGAGCCAGGAAGGAGGTAGTCAATAGTGTTGGACTAAGGAAGCAGCCACAAAAATGGGGTTGATTCTGATCCACTGACACAGAGAATTCTTCCCTCTAGAAAATGTTTTTCCCAGCTTCTCTCCAAGGAAGTGGCATATACCAAATAGCCATCAGTTATTAAAAGCCATCAGCGCTCATTTAAAGCCATCGTGGGCAATCATCTTCCAGTGATCGGTTCTCATGTCCTGATCGTGACCCGTTGGGAATGGATCCTATGGATATTAAACCAGGACGAGCTAAACTTTGGGCTCAAGCGGCTGTGACTTTTGGTTATGTTTTAGAGGTAATTTCACAGGCCTTCAACTGTCTGAGATTCGTCTCAGAGCCGCTAAGTCCGCCGAGAGCTGCAATTTGCATGTGCGTCAACTACAAGCAGCCCCTGCATTTTAAACAGAAAACTCCTAATTGTGTATTGTTAGAAGATGTCACTCTGTAGAGTCAAGTCCCAGATATATGGTTGGCTAAATCATTTGGTTCACTTCTGGTTCCAATCTGCACGGTTAAGGCACGCTCCGATGGAGGACAATTCTTCGATTTCGGTGAACGTCGAACGGAGACGCAGCTGTTGGGAGAAGAGCCTTATTGCAAATAACTGTGTCATTATTCCTGAGGCAGGGTTTGTGATTGAGACATTTCACACATACAAACACTCCCCCACCTCTTCTGCAGCAGAATGTGCCCCTGTTACTTTCATAAAACAGAAATATTTCTTCCCTTCGGTTAATATGAGCCGTCTTCGGATTTGGCCCAAAATGGTGAATCACCCCTTTGGCCTTTATCCCAGCTGCTTTTCAGTGGCTGCGTGGCTGAAGGTTTGTGCTTTTCCGCCTTTTCTTTTGTTTAAATATCGAAACAGTCCCCCGAAAACAAATCTCTTGAGCATGCAAGATTATATACAAAATGTATAAAATGGTATTAGGAGAAATATTTATTTCTCCAAAAGCCAGCAAGGGAGATTAACCACTGATTAACCTCCCCATCCAGATTCAGGCAGTCATCATAGTTTAGGTAAGTAAGTCAGCGACAAACTTTGGTACAAATTAGGATCCCTCCTAAGCCACAATTCAACCTGTGGTCTGGGTGGGGATGATACCCTAAGCTTGCCACAAATTGTCCTATAGTCTGAACACTGTTTATATGTAGGTAAGTTGGAAGTGGCTTTATCTGGATCAGAATCTAGAGGTAACGAGCCAATTTATTGCTGTACTAATATTGAAAATGCATGGAAGCAATTTAGTGGAGGGAAAAGCACATTTTTGTAAAATCTGTTCGGCACGAAAAAGAAGTAGTCCACTTAAGTCTGAAGTTTTCTTTAAAAGAGATATTTCAAAATCCTTGGAGCAGCTCTCCTGGTTCTTCCCCCCTCTTTTTCTCCCCCCTCAACTGTCCTTATAGAAAACTATTTAAAAAACAGCAACTATAAGTTTTGTAGAAAGATGATCACCTCTGCAGAAGCCTCTAAAAATGCAGACGTTTACGCTGGGTTTCAAACTTGATTTATTCAGATTTTCTTGGCTTTGAGCTATTCTCAGTATCTTCTGTTTTGATAATTCAAGTGTGTGTGTGTTTCTAGACTGGCAGATCAAAGCTTTACATTGTTATCTGAAATAATCATCAGGAATGACTGTTTTCTCTGATTTGGAGTTTCAAATATCTCAGTGATTGGAATCTGGCTGAGATCTATGGAAAAGGAAGAAGAAAGAGAAAATGAGTTGTAATGAGGACATGAGCAATGATGGACCATTTATTCCTAGCCTCACTCACAATGTAGGAAGTTGATTCAAGCAAGGATCGATCACTGTTCCCTGTAACCCAGGATGATTGACACTAACTGGCTGTAGTACTTTGGGTATTCTTCAGACTGGGGTTTTTGCAGTCCCACCTGGAGATACTGGGTATTGAATCCTGAAGTTGCTTCACCAGTGGCATCTAGGAGCAATTAGATAACATCATAAAAGAGTTGTCAGTCCTTCAGACATCCTGGCTGGCTGGCTAGAAGGTGGTCCAGATGACTTACCGTGCCAAAGACTAGGACCAGGATTTTGAATTGGCCCTGCAAACAAATGGGTAGCAATTCTAGTGAGAGACGTTCTTTGAGTAGTAATGGTGGATCTTTCAATCCAGTTGATGAAGACCTTTGCAAAAGTTTGGATAAATTCTCACCCAAATAAAACCAAACAAAGTTCACATTTATCTGCATCTGCTGTCAGTTGACTCAGTAATTATTACTTTTGTTTAGAAGCCACTTTTCTTCTCAAAGGAGCTTATCAGAGAGTCTTTTGCACACCACAAACAGGGTTGAATATACAGAGATTCAAAACCACATTTTTAAGAGCTAAGCACCCCAATTTACTTGGCTGAGATGCTACACCAGTAAGTTTTGTTTTCTTTTACATTAAAATAATATCTTGAGTTCTTACTATTCTATTTATAAAGAACATCACAAACTTTGGTTAATTCGTGTCCCCAAATCTACTAAATTTCCACCTTCTCAAATTCCTTTTAATTTGGGCAAGAAAGTCATCCACTAAATATACTCTGTTCTTTCCCCCCTAGAGTCTAAGTATGTTATGTGAACTTTTGATTTTCAGAGATCGTCCTCCAACAGAGTGTAGGTAGATCATGTGATTCTTCAAGAAAACTCCCAACTGAATGCTAGAAGGGTAAAAAAAAAAAAAAGTATAATAAATAGGTTGTTATGGCAACAAACAAACAAAACCCCACATCCACATCTCAAAGTTGAGGGGATAAAAAATGAGGCATGTGTAAGATTGTTAATTGTGCCTTCATCCATAAATCTTTGAAGAAGCTTTGAAATGTCTTCAGGGTTTGGCTTCATTAAAAAGGGGGTTGGTTTGCATCATAAAGTGGGAAACGCTGACACAGAATAGAATCGTTTTCCTGGGTCTGTGGGTTCTGAATGCCCATGGCATGGCGTGGGCGTAGGTGGGGATTTGCTTTGTGTTTACGGTTTTTCCCCCTTAATTCTGCTCTCCTCCCATAATGAAGAGGGTTGACATTTCCTCAGATGGAGTCTGATGGAAAATATTGTGCTAACCAGCATTTGTCCTGGTTGTTTACCATGAATCCAAAGCAAGGTGGTTGATGGGCCATTTTGAAACAGCAGAAGGATTTCGAAAGAAGCTTTGGGAAATCTCGGATTCCCTTAGATGGTGATTAGTTTGGTGCAAAGCATAAGTCGAAGCCAGTTGGAATCCCCTCTCTCAATCAGTGGCATAATACAGTGAATCCAGGGGAAGCAGCTACCTTGAGACCCCTAGGCATTAAGGACGCCATCATGCTCTCTCTCGCTGCCCGTGCCTTGTTCAATACCACCAACAAACCTAACTGTCCAGGGAAGGACTACTTGTCAGCCCCACTAGGTGGACAAGACCTTGAAATCACCTCCACAGGAAGGCTAAAATTGCTTTGTTTGAGATGGGCTCTAGTAACAGAATCTGGCAAGTCTGATTGTGCTGGACCTTGATCTCTACCCCACCCTATCTGGGTTACAAGAATCTGGACAGCCACTAAATGGCAGCCTTGAGTATCTTCTTGAGTTTTTCTGATCAAAAGCTAGCTAGCTTGCTTGCTTGCTTGCTTTTTCTTTCTTTCTTTCTTTCTTTCTTTCTTTCTTTCTTTCTTTCTTTCTTTCTTTCTTTCTTTCTTTCTTTTCTCTCTCTCTCTCTCTCTCTCTTTCTTTCTTTCTTTCTTTCTTTCTTTCTTTCTTTCTTTCATCAAAAACTAGGTCTGCTGTGATGAAAATAAATCCAACAGTTCTTCTCCCCAAACATCTCCTGTGTGTGTCCCGTACAGCTTTTTAAGTTTCAGTGCTAGAGTGAAATATCCTATATATTATACCATTTTTAGAATTACAAGCCAGGCAGATTGGTATTCTGAAATGGGTACTTCCCACTGGGGCATTATCAATATCCATAATTATTTCATGCAGGTTAACGTGATTGTTGACTTTCTCTGACTATGTAACTGAACTCATCTACGTCTCATTTTCCTGCCCCTCTCATTTGCTTTTTTGTTAGGCTTCCTGTTTCTCTGGATGGAGAGCGGGCAGAGAAAGAAAAAGTTCTTCTCCTATCTTAGCTGCTTTTGAATGCCATCAGCTGGCAACCCTAAATGTAAAGAGATGCTCACCATTTGTTGAGTTGTTTTTAAAAATCAGCCATAGCTTGAGTTAGGGGAGGAATATGTTTGGTTGCAAGCTTGGAGTACTTGGCAGTTTTGAAGCCAAGAACAGGGTAGATAATTTGCGTAGCAAATGTTGGGGGGAAATGATCAAATTCTTCTGCAAGCCCAGGTTTTCCTAAATTGGGCGGGTGGAGGGAAACGGAAGACATGATATAGAGTTTAAAAAAAAATTACACAGACACACACACAAAACCCACATTTTATGGAAAGGTTGAACACATGTTGAACTCTTCCTCTGCAGGAATTTTCACAGAAAGCTGGAATTGAGAGCGGTTTCCATTTGAATAGGAAGTCTTTGGGGCCTTATCTGGGGGCTCTTTTTAAAAAAATTAATTGAGGGTGGTGGTTACATTAAGAATTCTGGCAAGCTAGCAGTCACTCCTAATTCTTCCTTCCCCCACAACTTTTCTGGCAACGGAGACAAAAGAGATAAAAGGATTGTTTTCCGGTCCAGAGAGATGATAAGAGAAGAACGGAAGAAATCGATGCAAAGAAACAGGAACATTAAACTGTAGGAAGCCTGGTGACCTCCTATCTTGGTTGGGTCCTGGCTGTTCTGATTGGCACCAAAGGATTGTATTGGGGTGGAGTTAGAAGAATGTAACCAACCCTTTGCAGCGATCACAATGGAAATTTCCTTTCTTGATGCTACTTCATCATGAAGGTAGCTTCCCTTGGAACCAGTGAAACCTTCTTGTCCATTATTAGAGCAATACCAGGTGTGAAGGCCTACGATCCCCTCGTACAGCTGCGGCTTCAAACTTTTCATCCATGTTTCAGTTGCATCCATGCAGCTACCATTATATTCACTTTGACCCTTGATGCAACCGTTGGGCCTTTAGAACAAGAGTCTGCATGTTTACTAAGAGTAAATGAACACTGTTTTTATTGCATTTTAATTGGTTTTTATTGTTATTGTAAACCGCCCAGAGTCACTCTCGGAGTGAGATGGACAGTGAATAAATTCAAAATATAAATAAATAAATAAATAAATCCCCTTATATTCAGCTAGGCATGCTTAGCATGGCACGCTGATCCAAACACTGTGGCATTCCCTTCTGAGTAAACTATAAATGGGATTGGGTGGTTAATTGCCACCTTTCAGAATTTTAGGTTGTTGAAGCCTTCCTACCGTGGACTCTGTCCTCCTGCCCCTCTCTCTAAGGAATGGCAATTTAACAGCTTAAAAAACTGTTGCTTCAATCAAGACCTTTATTTGTAACGGTGCACATTTTTTATTTTTTTGCTTTGAGAATTGAAAACCACAGCTATTCGTTCCATCTCTCACATTTAATTTTTGAAATTTCTTGCCAGACTCGTACGTTGCTTTTAGGTCTGTTACTCTTCATCCCCTTCGACATTCTTGGCCGTCAAGCTCAACAAATAGCTTTGTGCGCTTTCACTAGCTGACTTTTCTGCAAAACAACAGTTGCTGATTTAAGAGATGGGGCTGAGGAAGAGGGCTGTTGAAGGCTGTGGTCTGAGTTGGTGTGTGTGTCATGATGGAGAACATCAGCTCTCGTGAAAGCTGCTCTTTGGAAAAAAAGACACGTAATTCATAGCTGGTAACTTGTGAGTACATAATTCTTTTCTGCATTAGTGCTTTGGCAGAGATTTTCCCACCTTTCTTCCTCTCCCCCCTTGGAAGTCTGCCAAACGGCAAAGAAAGAGACTTCTCTTTTCCGCTGGCAGAATTGGTCCTCTGGAGCTGGGACCATTGTCATGAGAATGCCGTGGTTCCTTTCTGGACCCCCTGGAAGATCTGGGCCCAGGCAGTTTGTTAAGCCAAAACCAAGCCTCATCATATTATGGATGAGTCTGCAGGATAACTGCAGTGAGATTATTGTATGCACGAAGATGGAAAGATTTGGTGCTACCCACCGCGGAGGAATGGTTGGTGAAGGTGATGGAACTGGCTGAGATGGCTAAATTGACTTCTTTGATCAGAGAAAAGACAATATCTACGTTTATGGCTGACTGGAACCCCCTTATGGGCTTTTTGCATGAAACAGAAAAAAATGAACTCATGATTTAAGGTTTGGATGATTAGACAGGATAGATCAGTGTTCCTCAACCTTGACAACTTTAAGATGGATGGACTTCAAACCCATGCTGGCTGGGGAATCCTGGGAGTTGAAGTCCATCCATCTTAAAGTTGTCAAGGTTGAGAAACACTGGGTTAGATTATAGAAAGAAGAGAGTTATGTTGTAACCATAGAGTAGGAGCTAAATTTATAATTGTACTTAAAACTGCTGAAAAGAAGATTGGAAGCCACTTCTGTGTATCTTTTTTCTTTCTTCTCTGTTTTTCTTTTACTTTTTCACCCCTTTCTTGCACTTTTAGCTTCCTCTCTGATTTCTTTCTTCTTTTCTTTTTCTCACTTTATATTAGTTTATATTAGTTTCTATCTTATTTCTTTTTAAAAAAATCTTACACACACATATACATACATGCATACGTACTTATGGATGAGTGTGCTGTGTGAACCCAGTTATGATTTGTAAACTGTGATTCATGTTTTAGCATAGAATTATAGAATTGTGGAGTTGAAAGCGACCCCCAGGATCATCCAGCTCAACATTTTGCAAGAGGCAGGAAAACCAATTAAATCTTCCTTGAGAGATGTTTGCTCAGCCTCTTCTTAAAAACCTCCAGAGATGGAGAACCCCAACTTTGGTAGGGAGACGGTTCCATTTTAGACAGATCTTACTGTCAGGAAGTTTTTTCTCGTACTCAAATAATATCTAGGTAACTGCAATGTAGACCTAGTTTCTGTGGCTGTGGAAATTAGATCTTACCCATCTTCCCTATAGCTTTCCTTTCTGTACGTGAACATTGCTATCATGTCTCCCCTTAGTCTTCTTTTCTCCAGACTGAACTTCCCAAGTTTCTTCAGGCTATCTTACCAGGGAGTGTCTTCAAGGTCCTATGCTGTCTGTGTGGTTCTCCTCTGAACCTGTGCCAACTTGTCAATATCCTTCTGGAAACATGGTGCCCAGAATCACCTTGTGTGTCAACTGGGAAATTGTGGTTCATTCAACAAAGCAATTGGTACCTTTAAATATGTAGATATAAGCCTTGCCTTGACACAAGTAGCCGGGCTCTAGCTACAGATCAGGCAGACCAAGTTCAGACTCTTGATTGCAGTCTTCTTCTGGGATTTTTTTTTCCAGTTTCTCTGTTTGGCCTACAGCCCTGGAACTCCTTGGAAGTCTCCTATCCAAGTACTACCCAGGCTGGACCCTGCTTAGCTTCTGAGGCCAAAGTCATCCAGATATTGCCACAGGCTGAACCAACATCCTTGTTATTCTTTTGGAAATCAGATTCTCTTTTGCTTGTTTAGTTTTGCTGCATCTCTGAACCTGGCTCATGAGGATGGACAATCAGCCTTTATGGTCCCAACCTTTCACTGACAATGGTACAACCTGTGTTGAGAGCTGATGGGTCAGCGGGTGGAAAGAATGAATGGGCAAATGGAAAGTTATATCAGGTAGATGGAAATATTTAAATGGAACTCCAAAAGACAATAAAAATCAAGGAGATGTCGATACCCTATAAAACCTCAATGCCTTGGGTCCCAGGAGTCTGCTTGCATTCCCAGAAAGAAAAGAAACTGTAGCTTAACTCTGATGTAATGCGTGGATGCGCAGCAAATAAAACTATACTGAAATGTGTTGTGTTCATGTTCCAGGTTGTTCTGGAAGGAACTGTTTTTCATCTCACACAACATCTCTGCAGGACTATCTTCTCTTTTTATCTGGTTTGGCTTTGCTGTGTCAGCAGTTCTCCCAGGGTCTAGCTGTTGAGTGGAAAGCTGGTAAAAGGACTGAAATTAATTCCAGACAAGAGTGTATGAACCATCATTAGGCCTCAAGGCTTGGAGGGGTTGGAGGTTTGATAAGTTCTGCCCCTTTCTGGGTGATAGAGAAGGCTGAGATATGTTCATGGCTGATCTGGGACAGTTGTGTTGCTGAGCACAACTGCTTTCTTCCAGTTCCACTTGGCGAAAACTCAGTTGTCTTTTCTCACCAGTATAGATTTACCAAAGATCAGAACCAAGTTTACTCTGCTGTAAAGTGCTTACAGTTGCTCTTGCTAATAGTTTAGAGGCTGTTAGTGATGCAAGAATCTTATTTGGAAGAGTGACTCATGGCAATTTTTTTTTTTTTTTAAATTTGCGCTCAGTCGTTACTGACTCTGCAGTGACTGCTTGGACGAGTCCTTGCAGTTTTCAAGGCAAGGTGTTTCGGGAGTGGTTTGCCAGAGCCTCCTTCCTAGAGCAGAGCCGAGCTGGCGAGCGCAGGAGGCGGGGTTTCCGTTGCTTTGCACCCTTTTCGGGCGAGCGCGGTTTCGCGCTTACCGGCAACTGGTCCCGTCTCTCTGTGCTAGGCGCTGCCAGCATTTTTCCTCCCACCGGAGTGAGAGTCCCCATTTATCTACTCACGTGAGTTTTCAACCTGTTGGGTTGACAGGAGCTGGGGAGGAAACAGGAGCTCACCCTGTTAGCGCGAAGGCTGGACTTGAACCGCTGAAGCGTCGACCATTTCTGACCAGCAGCTTTCAGCATCATTAAGCCGCTGCGCCACCGCGTCCCCCTAGTCATGGCAATAGTAACCCTCAGTTAGGGCCAATGTTAATTTGCACAGAGGTTCTCAGTTAGATCCCCATCAAATTACAACTCATTTTATAAACCTTTTGCATTGGATGGAAGTGTCTTCTGGTTTCTACCATTTGATAACATAATCCAGTTTCCTGGCTCCTCTCTAAAAAAAGAAGAAAGACACATATGGGGTCAGGAACCACTTGACAGTAAACATATCCACCCACAGAAGCAGTCCTTTTATTGATCTTATCAATAATCAATAATTAGTTTTATATTTTGATTTTCCTGCTGGGACTCAAGGCAGCATGCACAGCACTTCCATTTCCAATTATCTGTTATAATAACAACAGACCTGTGAGGTAAGGGGTCAGATTTGGCCCCAAATAACCCAGTGTCCTTTCAGGCAAAAGGTAGTCTTGAATCTGGGTCCTCTCACTTGTAGTTCAAGAATAACCACACAGTGTACTGGTCCTGTCTTACTCTTTTGTACTACAAAGCCTTGTAAGTCCCTCTCACTGTGCTGCTCTTATGATTCTCAATGCCCACATCTGAATGAGTTGTAAGATCACCTTGTGTGAGATGGGCGGCTATATAAATATGATAGATAGATAGATAGATAGATAGATAGATAGATAGATAAAATGCCTGGTGTCTGTAAGTATCTTGGATAGGTCTTGGCAAAGGCTTCTCTTTATTGCCATATCTCTTGCACCATCTGCACTTTGGTCCCTCAGTAAACCAGACTGCAATTCTCTTTCTATGGATGATGGACATTATCTCAGCTACCTGCTAGAATGCTGAGAGCCATCGCAGTATCATGATAGCAGCATGGTGAGAGGAAACCACAGTGCATCTCAGTGCAAAAAGAGAAGGAAGAGACAATGCAGTGGCTTGGTTAAAGTGTTGGACTAGAGAGAGCCAGCTTCAAATCTACCCTCAGCCTGGAAGGTCACCATCTAAGGCTTCATCATCTAAGGCACTTCTGTCCAAACCAGCTGTATTTGAGTATTGTTTCTCATTCAGTAGCCATGAAGGTGTCTTCTTTCACCTCTGGCCAAAGCAAATTTGTCTATCTGCTCTAAGACCTGATTGTTCTTTGATTTGGTCACCTCTTGCAAAACTCTTTGGATCTCAGCCTTTCAACGCGGTATCCAAGCTCTTCCAAGATTCTCCAAGGCCAAAAGTCAATTTTTAAAAAAGAAGGAAAGAAACACTGCCGGAGCTTTAAAATTTACTTTTGTGAGAAGACTAAGCCCAAGAGGTTTCAGCTCTCCCTGTACAGTTCAGAATGGATAGTCTCCTCTGTTTACATCAAGGCTGTTGAGCATAGCTTTAATGCTTTGGAGCAATTATTTTAAAAAGAACGTGAAAAGAAAAATGTTGCTAAAGAAATTTGGAAGGATTATGAAACCCTATGCAGAAGGTCCCTTTGGGGCAACATGGTGATCAGAAGCTGCTGCTGTCTTCAATCCATGTAGCATATTGTTTGCCAAGTTGAGTGATCCAGATCTGTGTCCTTTTGGAAGGGCATATTCAGACTGTTTGGAAGTATTTAGAGGGCAAATAAGAAAAGAATTCATTAGAATTCATAGACCCCCTACTTCACCAGTAACTTCAGTGTACATAATCGTGAGTGTTACGTTCAAAAATGGTCCCAGAATGGAGTACCAGATAAAATTTCTCAGATGGAAAATTCAGAGCTAATGGAACAACAGTGTAGTTGTTTCTCATGTTTCAGGAGAAGAAAGTTAAGGTCGCACAATACACAATCATCGTGGGTCTTATTTGGTTTTGGTGTAGGATGTTGTATGAACCTAGGCACAATGGTTTACAATCCAGGATCTGTATTTTAGCCTGTTGCGTAAACCCACCCATGGTTTTACTTCATGTGTGTACCTCCCTGGGATACTAATTAAGAAGACAGTACCTCTGTTTTAGTATTACTGATAGCCTGAGTCTCCCCCTCTCTAATGAACCAGGGTTCCTTGGAAGCCAAGTACAGGTTGTCAGTGGGACTGTGCTCATATTACACGGTTACCCATGGTTAGCTTAGCCATGGTGAGTTCACTCGAGATGCTAGGCAAAAATGTGGTTGAAATGTGGTTCAGTCTTTTGTACAAAGCCAGAGCAGGTGAACTAGCTTTTTGTTCTTCCTTTTCAATAAATCTGAACAAGCTTATCAAGCTTAATGTCATCAGCGGCTTTCAAAATGTTCAGTCCCAACTTTGGAAGGCATTTTGCCTTCCTGCGGCTTTTCTTCGTCACAACCCTGCCTGATCATATATTTTCATGGCTTTGCAACTGCCCAAGATCAGAAGGCTTCCTGGGGCAAGAGAGAACCATCATGTTTGATGAATTAACTTTGTCTTTGGTCCAGCGACTGCTCTCTGCCTATTAATAAAATTCTGGTTTTGGTTATCTCATTATAGCTAGATGTATTTCTTAAGGATCTTACCAGCGGCCAGCCTGATAAATTTTTTTCTTTTAAAAATCAGATCCTGCGAGCCAACAGATGAAGTGGGGGGGCGGGGGGGGGGAGACAGGGAAATCACTGTTGTTTGGGAACCATGGACATGTAAAGATTCATGAAAAGATTGGAGCGGAGTGCTGGCAATTATATTCAAGCAATATTTAACTTTTATTCATGTGCTTTCAGCAACTCGTTTGCTTACATATTGCTTTCTCAAGTGTGGTGAGGATATGTTGGGCTACCCCCCTTTAAACTTGTTTTACAGAGGCAGATTGCAAAGGATCCAAGCTGTCCTTCAAAAGAATAAATATATTAGGCTTATTCAGAAAATCTTACTTTTCAGCCTAAAAGCCCTAAAAGTCCTTCACAACGTAAGTTGAAACTATTTATGGCATCGTTCACATATTGCTATAAGGTATGGCTTGTTTAACCATGGTTTACTGAATAAGCCATAGTTCTCTGGCTTCTCACACAGGGTGAAGCTGTAAACAGTGGTTTAGAAACCACCTTGGCTGAATCCTTATAACAACTATTTCAACCATAATGTTTTAATCAGCTTAATCCAAATCTTAGCTTATCATAATCACCACTACTACAACAGTAGTGATAGCAATCCATCGTAAAATAAGAAGAGAAGCAGGATTAGTTTAACTGAAGACACAGCATACAAAGCAAAGGGGACTGGGAGGGATAAAGGAAAAAGAGAGCTCAGTTCTTAACTTGTGGTGATTCCTGTAATTCAACAATCAGTCAATCCATCATGGTGGATCCCTCTTTCAGTTCAGCTTCCTCTAGCACTTGGTAAAGCACTTGGTAGAGCAGCCATGATGGCCTTGGAAAAGGTACTCAAATGCCATGACATGTCTGTACCTACAAAGATCAGAATCATCCCACCATGGTGTTCCCTGTGACACTCTATGGAAGAGAAAGTTGGACTTTAAAGAAGCAGGATAGGAAGAGTCTTGACACCTTTGAACTTTGGTGTTGGAGAAGACTGCTGAGAATACCATGAACAGCCAAGAAGACAAACTGATAGATCATCAAACAATCAACCCAGAGTCCTCACTCGAGACATAAATGACCAGGCTCAAATTATCTACTTTGGACACATTATGCAAAGATGCAGCTCTCTGGGGAAGGCTAGGATGCTAGGAAAGGTGGAAGGAAACAGAAGAAGAGGACAACCAGCATCAATGTGGACAGACTCAGTTACAGCGGTGATGAGTGCACCATTGGGAGACCTGAAAGAACAGGTTAGGGATAGATCATCATGGAGAAAATCTATCTGTGTGGTTGCTAGGAGTTGAAAACAACTTGAGGGCACATAATCAATCTGCTCTCTTGCATTCTGCTGCCGTCATCTTTTTCTTTTTCCTGCATGCAGATACAATCATGCCTGTTTGCTCATTTTGATATCTTGGCTATCTGTCCCTTTTCACATTCCATTAAAAAAAAACTGTTACTTTTCTTGTGCTGCTTCTCCTAATCTCCCATCTACTACGATTCCTCAATCCAATTCTGCATCTCCCTGCTTTTTATTGGCTTATTAAAGCCACCCCTTAGACACTCCTCCCTGCTCTTGCTCTTCTTGATAATCATCAGTGGAATTCTTCACTTGTGGGTCTTCATTTTAATTAAGTCTCCTCCTTGACTTTATGGAGGAAAGCTCATTTCTTTGAGCTGCTCCTCAGTGGGGCTTTCTCTTCCTCTGTTGGAAGAGAAGATCCGAGACGATGCGCAGTTCTCAAGTCCTTGCTCTGTGGGAACAAATTCTGAGGTTCAACCCCGGCACTAAAATGTTTCTGGGAAGTGAGAAGAAGAAACAGCCTTTTCTGTTTGAGCTTGAAGGCTCCGACCACTTGGAGTGCACAGAACTGAAGGAGCAAAATTGATGCTGCATCCTTGAAAACCAAGGATGTCTACGAGACACTTCTTGCATTTGCAATTTTGCAAATGAAGCCCTTTTTGAACGAGACGTCTTTCTCAAGGCTTTCATCCCAACCCCATCCATCCCAGGCCAGATTCCCTTTTCACTCCTCCTACCTTTTGACACATTCAGACATTTCTGTTGGGTTTCTTTGACATCCCTCAAAGTATTCCTTTTAATAATTTCATTTATAATTAGTGGCAATATCAAAGGGCCGATCCCGGTGCCTCTGGCCTTTGTTCTTGGTCCCGAAGAAGGCAAGGCCAAGACCAAAATGTTGATGTAGCTAAGGAAAAAATGACATTTGATTTCATTTTGTTTACATGCCGTTAAAATGACATGAAAGCCAATGCTGGTGAGTGATGCTTCCCCATGACTTGAATAATTTCCCTCCCTCTGAAAAATTACAGTGGAGCAGTAAATTTTAGAGGGGCCCAGGAGCTGCATCTAAGACTTTGTGTAAAATTGTAATTTTAGCTTGTTCTCCTCTCAGGACCAGCAGCAATAACAGCCCCACCTGTTCATGGCACTCGCCCCGTTTGGAACTACCTCTCCATTGTTTCATAGGCGTGTTGCAGCCCGCACAAGATAATTGTACCCTGTCCTTCCAAACCGTTTGGAGCCGAGCCATACAAAATGCATCTTTGATCTCCTTTCTTTTTAACATCCCTGATGTCAATGAATGGCGAGAGTTGGGTATTCTCTAGAAAGCCTGTTTCTGCAGCTAATGCGGCAGCAGAGAAGGGAAAGCCTTGTGGTCTCTTGAGGGATTTCCAGAAACTGTAGCCTCTTGGCCTTCTTTTCCATGCTGATGAGCCAGGCTGCCTGCCTGCTGCTGCATTTCATAACTTTAGTGGCAGTTTCTTCTGCGGAGAAACCTGCAAGAGCCAGATGTGGGTGAAGATGAACCGTCTTCCCAGATGAGAGCGTGGAATGTTCCCTTCAGTTCTACGAGCTTCAACCTGACAATATCTTTCCCCCCCTCTTCTCTTCTGACGAGTTTTTCTCTGACTCAGCCATGATGTCATTGGAGAGGCGCATTCCAAAAGACTGTACCTGAGGCAGAAAGCTTTTTCTAATCTGCAGATCTTTCAGGGAAGATGAGAAGTTGCACTGGGAGGTAAACTGAGGCCATCTTGGCACCCCGTGTTTTGTAAGCGCTTACCTGCATTTCTCTTTTGTCTGTTATGGTGTCCTCTTACTTGCAGGTTGAGCTCTTGTGGTATCAGACAAAGGGGAAGATTCCAGCTTCCGATTTTCTGGAAACTTTCTGGTTTTCATGTCCTCCAGGAGATTTTTGTTGGGTGAGAGTGGAAGTTCTGCAGAGTTAGTTGCAAACTTTATACACTGATCTGTAGAAGAATGTAAGTTCTTTAGACAAAGTTATTATACATGAGATCCATAATGGAAGCAGTTATGGTCTTAGTAACATAGCGACCCTTCTTGGCTTCCTCCTTACAACCCACATGGAGAATTATTACACTGCTATGTACAGGTAGTCCTTGACTTATGACCACAACTGGGACTGGAACTTCCATTGCTAAGTGTTGTGGTCTATATGTGAGTCATGCCAGATTTTACAACCTTTTATGCTGCTGTCATTAAGCAAATCACCATGGTTGATAAGCAAATCTGGCTTCCCCCACTGACTTTGCTTGTCGGAAGCCCCCTGGGAAGGTCACAAATGATCATGTGACCCCAGGATGCTGCAACTGTTGTAAATACATGCCAGTTGCCAAGTGCCCAAATTTTGATTATGCGACTGTGGTGATGCTGCAATGGTCGTAAGTGCGAGGACTGGTCGTAAGTCACTTTTTTCACACTGTTGTAATTTTGAACACTCATTAAACAAATGGTCATAAATTGAGGACAGCCTGTATTTCTTTTATACAGTGTTGTCTGCAGATGAATGTGGAACTACAAGCTATGTCATGTTCACCAGCTTCTTTGATGACATGAAAGGCTGTTAGACAAATTCGTAGAGGAGGACAGGTCTATCTAAGTCAACTGATTCTAGTGGCTAGAGATGACATCTCCATGAACAGGGGCAGCCTACTTCTCAAAGGCAAGCTACGGGAGAGCACAAGAATGGTTGTTCTTTTAACTCCTGCTTGTGAGCCTCCTAGAAGATTGTGTGAAAGAGGATCCATTCATACAGTCAGATAGATCTGTACAACTCAGCACCTTAGCGTTCATGCAAAACTAGAGTGAGAAATTCTTGATGTTCTACATATTGATTAGACCCTGTTTCCCACAGTCTCAGCCACCATAGCCAATTGTGGAAGATATTGAGAATTGCCGTTCTGCCCCACCAAGAGGGAAGCAGATTTCCCAGTTTTGGTTTAGGAAATGGTATGTTTGTGAGTGAGGATAAGCCTTGGTTCAGTTTTCATTTGAAGATTTGTTTATGTTGGTACCTTGCCATGGGATCCTGTGTGCGCTCTGTCCTGGCCACTTAATCACCACCACTTAATAAAACTACATTCATATGGAACTCTTATCATGAGGAATAAATATAAAGACAGACTGGGTGGAACTGGGTGACTGCTGGGTGGAAACACTTCCTTCCCATAAACTGTGGGGAAAGTTATATAAATATAAGTTGATGAAAATGAAACTTAAATTTATTCATGCCCAATTCGTGGAGAACTCTAGAACTGCATGGACTTGTGGAGACCCCCAGTGGACATTTAGTGTAAAGGAAAATGGCTTCTGTGGTATGTTCCCCCATCCTTTTAGAAGACTGCCCCTTTTTTAAAAATTTATTTAAGCCTCCCCAAATAGTTTCTGTTGTCCCCTGGCCTCATTTGGCCTCTTTCATAACCCCATAAAACAAAAAACCAAGAGTGTCTGATTGACAGATATTGGGGATTTGTGGTTCGTTAATGGAAACCCCAAATTTGCTATCTGAGGCATGTCACAAAATGCTGGGAAAGGTGGAAGGAAAGAGAAGAAGTGGACTACCAGCAGCAAGGTGGATGGATGCACTGTTGGAAGACCTGAGGGAACAAGTTGAGGATAGATGCTCCTGGAGAAAATCTACCTTATTTATTCATTCATTCATTCATTCATTCATTCATTCATTCATTCATTTATTTATTTATTTATTTATTTATTTAATAAATTCATATGGCCACCCATCTCACTGACCATGACTCTGGCTGGCATACAACCAACACTTAAAACAATGTCACAGCTGTTAAAACCTATGTGGTCACTAACAGTCAGCGCCAACTTAATGAGATATAATCCATCAATCGGTGTCAAGATCCAGCTCCCTATAATGCTGGGAAATGTGGAAGGAAAGAGAAGAAGAGGATGACCAGCAGCAAGATGGATGGACTCAGTTACAGCTGCAATGGGTACACCCTTGGAAGACCTGAAGAACTAGGTTGGGGACAGATAGTCATGGAGAAAATCTACCTATGTGGTTGTTAGGAGTCAACAATGACTTGATAGAACATAATAAATCAATTAACTTTGTAGCTAACTACCCAGTGCATCATATCTGGTTTCCAGTCTCTACAAAATGACAGTTGATTGATGAGTTAGTACTGAGTAGTTAAGGTGCTTTGAAGATGAAGGGGGGAAAACCCCCCATAAAATGTAGGGAAAGCAAAGAAAATCTGATCTCATCTTCCTTCCAACTAAGCCCTTCTGTGATCTGATGGTAGAGTTGCCATTGAATCCCACTAACACAATGGGATCCTTTATATGCCTCCTCAGAAGGAAGTCCTATTAAATTCAGTAGGTTTTATTCCAGATTGAAAGAGCCTGAGTTTTATCTATGCAAACGCTTGGTGACTTTTTGATGAGGGATGAAAATAGTTTAAATACAGTACCAAGAGGAAGAAATTCGGTCGGAAGAAAAATTAAATGAAATCGAGGAGGGGGAAGCCTCCAGAAAATTGTTTGTTTATTGAGATTCTCTGAGCAAAGAAGCTTCATGTTCAGGCCTAATAAGGAGAAAATATCTAAATGCCATGAAATAAAAACAGAGCAAAACAAGGACAAGTCCTCCAACTGAAATCAGTAATTTTAGATGCATGCTTGGTTGAAACATCTATTTAATAGTTTTTAATGTGTGCATTCTATTAATGGAATGCTCTTAAAAACAGTAAACAAATGGCATGTTACTGAATCACTCCCATAAACTCTTAATAATCAGCTGTGGTGCTCTTTCAGTGGTATGCAGTTGGACTGAGTGATGGGTTAAGGGTAGAGAGATGTCAACCTTTTGCCCTGGACAAATCAGAAAGACTTTCCCATAGACTTGAAGATTTATATGACCTGAAGAGAAACCAGGATCAGCATTGCAGATAAATTGAGCCAAAGGAGATTAGTAAGGATCAGTGATTTATGAAACATAATTTCATGTCCCATCTAATATTATCTCAAGAGACAGACTGAAGACAAGGAATATGAGAAGCTGTTGGCTCAGAAAATTCCCAAAGAAGAGAATGGGTCTCTTAAGGGATAGGTTAACCTGTGATTTCCCCACAAGGCAGGGCTAAATAACATTTTTATATCAAGGACTAGATTATTTCCAGGATAATCTTTTGGGGGGCCTCACTGAGCATAGGGTAGGCCCAAAGCCAAAACTGGGCATGGAAACTTCATCTCACTCACTCCTTCCTTCCTCCTTTTTCTGACTCCATTGTCTCTCTCCAAGTTGCCAGTTTCAGGGACGGGATCTACTGGTTTTTGCAGAGTCTGAACAGATCTCTTCAAAAGGAAATTTGCTATTAGGTCAAGGGCAGACTGTCCATCCCACTAAAAGGGGAGTGACAGAGTCTTGTAGCATTTGCTTGAGAAATATCTGTATCCCCCAACTCCGAGACCTCTAATTCTTTAATCGGCTTGAACATTGGATGTGAGGGTGTTCTGGCTGTGACATCAATCACCCCATTGATCACCAGGATTGATTTGGCTGCCTGCCCAGGGTGCAGTCCCTTACCACTCCCTCTTTCCTGAAGTTACACACTTGGTGGAAAAGGATGACCATCCCAGATAGGAGGAATATAGTGTTCTCCATTCAAGAAATGGTTAGCTAATTTATTGATGGAGGCTATCCACGGTGGGTGAGAGTGAACATTTTATGATCCTGTGGTTATGATCTTGGTGATCCAAATCTGTTTTTTCCTCATTGGCCAACAAACAACTGCTTTCATTTGTTTAAATCATGTCATAGATAGAAGATAGATAGATAGATAACAGATAGATGGATAGATAGATATGATACAGCATCATAGCCCAGTGACATGGAAGATGGTTCTGTTTTAATCTTCAAGGAAAAAGAACCGTAAAAGTGTAATATCTGCAGGAAGGAATAGCTAGAGGGATGTCCTTCATTTTGTCTGACTTCTTCTCTCTTTATCCCATGATGGAAAATGGCTCAACCCCTCTTGATGTTAGGGAGAAGGTCCTGGGAGCAATCGATTGTTATGTTTAACTACAATTTGCAGTAAAAACAGCCCTTGAAGAGATTCTAAACAGATATGGAAAAATGTGTTTTTTTAAAATTAGAACTGCCTAATTAAATTGGCAGCATTGAAATTGAATTTAGGAATGGATAACGGTCATCTCTCATCTGACTTTGCTTCAAAGGTTGTAAAATTAACCCAGCCTGGGTTTCTGTCCAAGAGAAGTAGGGTCAACTGCCAAAAGTGAATTCAGTGTGGTGAGAACAAGCATGTTCTTCGCTGCATGTGTTAGAATCCATCACAAGATATCTCAAAACTACATGGGGGGGGGCGGAATTTGTGTACACAAACCCTCCTTAATAAGTGTGATGAAGATAGGTTTTGGGCTTAGTCTACTGCTGGGCTTTTCAAGAAAGCTGCCTACACAAAAACTTTATATCAAGAAAATAAATTGATTACAAAACATAAAACGTTCATATTAAGGAAATAGAAACATATGTGCGGGCAGAAATTTAACACATGAATGCAAGAACAGGAGGTAGTGAACTGAAATTTAGGAAGAAAAAAAGTGAATTCAAGCAAAATCAGATGCCCTCATCCTTTGCTTTTAAACAACCGTTGGCTGCTTATATTGTTAGCGGTAGATGTGAAATTGGTAATACGGGATTACAGAACAATTTAACCTCTTTGACTCTTTGTCATTTCTTTCGTCATTCAAATCCCGACCACTATATCATTGCAAACGAGCCCATGAAGGAACCTGGCCAAGCAGTAGCCAAGCTGCTTCCAGGCAAGTTCTGATGAGGACCAGATTCCCGTTCTTTCCTCTCTCTCTTTTTTTTTAAATTCTGCAATTTCCTGAGCCAGCACTTAATGCAAACACAGCCAAAAGCAGAGAGATCTCATGCTCAGTTTTGATTTGGAGAAAATCAACCTAATAGAAAATATCTGGGTTATGTTGGAAACGTTGACATCAGGAATAGTTTCACTTACTTTGTATGGGGATCAGATGGACCACTTTCTATTTCATACCCCTTACTGTACTTGACAAGATTGCCACAAAACTTGGCTTTCCAGATGCAGCCCAGACTCCCTCAGCCCAGAGGGCCCCCTCCATTTCCCCGTCGCTAGCATTTAAAAAGAAAAATTGATAGTCCTCCCATCCTCCCATCTCCTTTCCTCCTTCTTCCATTACAAGGCCCTTGGCAAAGAGAAGAGGTTTAGCACCAGTTTGCTCCAGAACCCATCCAGCTGTTTCTAAAACTTAAAGGAAAGAGAGAAATAAGAGAAGTCACTACTGCTAGTGAGGGTTGGGAAGGAGGTGAAAATGTTACAGGAGTGGGCCAGTCAGACATCCTGCCAACATGTTCATGGTTTGCTTCAAGAAATGTTCAAGAGAGCATTTTATAGGACCAGCTTGATCCTGATGGGTCAGGGATAGATAGGATAACTTGGAGTCCTCCAGATGTCTTGGAGTTCAATTCCCATAAATTCCATGCCAGTGTGGCAAATGGCAAGAGAGTATGGAGATTGTGGTCCAACAATCTGAAGGATCCTAGGCTGTAGTCATCTGACATAGGATACCCAGAAGCAAAGGAAGATGGTTCCCTGTCTCCAGAGTTGCCAAAATAGTAGGTTGTGGGGCAGGAGAGAAACTTGGTTTGTTCCCATGCAGTGTTATCAGCAGACATACCTTGAAAATATATCCAGTTTGGTTTGCTTATTTGATCTGAATCATTGCTGCAATGCAGAGAGTTGATTCAGTTTGGAGACCTGGTTGAACTGCATTTGATCTGAAGTCCCAGTTGAGCCCTTGCATGGATCCTGGTCCTGGACACTTCCTCCTAAAATGTAATTTGCTACCTGGCGCAACAGCTTCATCCTGCTAATGGTAGGACTGGCCCAATTAAGCAATGTTGAGAGGATTTTGGAAAGTATTTGTGCTTGCAATTTGTCCTACTTTTACCCTTTCTGCCTTCCTTTCAGTGAAGGGCAATCAGAAATGTGAACTTAACTGCCGAGCAGTAGGCTATCGATTCTACGTGAGACAGGTGGAAAAGGTCATTGATGGGACACCATGCGATCAAAATGGAACCTCCATTTGCGTGTCGGGACAATGCAAGGTAAGAACGACGCCAGTCTTGAGATTGGATGCTTCCTCTTCAATGTGATTGCTGTGGATTTATATAACCAAAAAAAAAAAAAGGAGAAAAAAACAACAGGAATGTAAATATTTTCTGTATATTCCTTTGGACTGCTTTTTATAGATAAACACAATCTTTTTCTTTAAGTCTAGCTTTGTCTTCTGTCCTCTTGCTTGTCCACATCTGGAGAGTATCAGACATGTTCTTGGAAGTTATTTTTAGCGATTCAAAGCATAGTTGGAAGCTTGAATGGTCTTTGTAGATGAGAGATATGGCTGGCGTTCAGATTATTTATTAAGGCATCTTTTGATATAAAGCTGAAGGCCAGAAGACTGTTGATATTTTGATCCAAACAGAGTACATGTAATGCCCAAAGGCCAACTTCACAATATGGCCATAGTGCACATCGGAAATGCTTGCTGGAGGAGAAGATACAAACATGGAAAGAAAGCTTATAACCATTTACTCGTATATCTGAGAGTAAGCCTCAGTTGGATTTATGTCAGAATATACATGTAGAGACTGTGCTGTAAAACCAAGGAAACACGTTTGTGTGCATAAACTATCACATACCCTTTTAACACTCTCATTTACAGATGTTCTTCATGTTTGTTTATACTAAGTCAGAGCTCTGAAAAAATAGCCATTTTGGCCTCCTCTCTGCAGATAACACTCCTGAATAACGTTTAGGTTCAAATCTTTGGAGCACAAGGAAAGCCCTGAGTCTATCTCGGGCTCTTGACCTATCAAGCCCAGCCTTCTGGACCCAACTGGGTGCATTCTGGAAATTCATCAGCATGGACCAAAGGGTGCAAGTCCTCTTTCCCTGTTGATTTCCAGCAACCAGTATGGAAGGTAGTGGCCAACAACCACAAATATTCACAGTCGTTTGTTTCATGATTCCCCATGAACATGTCCTGTCCCCTTGGCTGTCATCAGCACAACTGCTGGTAGTAAATCTCACACTCAAACTACATGGTGTGTAAATACGTATTTCCTTCTATTAGTCCTGAATTGCCCTGCATACCATTTCAATGGATAACCTTGACTTCTGACTTTATAGAGAGTGTGAAAAATGTCTCTCTTCGTATTATCTGTGCCATGCTTTTAAAAGACCTTTGTAGTGTGTGGCCCCACACTTTGAGAAAAGAGAAGGAGGTTCTTGAAAGCCAACTTGATTTCGCATGCAAATAAGTATATATTATGAGACTGCCATATCTGGTACTTCTCTTTCAACTCTATTTGCACAGTCATCATACCTGCAGTCAGTATGTGAAGAAGAAAGCTTTTAATGTCCAGGTGCAGATTCCTTTTGAGACTACAATGGAGGCCTTGTGTATATAGACTGAGTTGTGTGTGATTCACAGAGAAATTAGGTACTGTGCCAAATCAATGTGCTAAAATCAGAGGTGGAGTAGGTACAATTTTTTTCTTCTTCCATAATTTTATCCTGCAACTGTTGGGTAAGAAACCTTTTGAACTTGTTGACTTAAGCAAAAAGTAGATTGGACCTGTTATCACTCGACCTGAGTTTCTCGTCTCACTCTGCCCGTGACCCTTGTTCAATTCTGTTTGTACTCTGCTTTGCATCCTAAGTGGGATTTCATCCCTTTCTTGAAGGAAAGACCATAGATGGATGGTAAAGTTTTCAGATTCATGGCATTTCCAGTTGTTGTTTCAGTTTCTTGGGATGGACAACGAGAAGAACGGGACAGAAAGTTGAATAAATATTCTACTGCAATTTCTTATATTCCCCTTATTGAAGGGTTATGTTATGGGATGAAAAAAATGAGAGTTGTCATGTTAACTTACTGAGGCTGCTTCCACTTGATTACCAGAACTTTTTTTTTTACTGAGATGATCTCAGTGTTCACTAGACTGTTTTCAGATAAAAAATGACATGCTGTTGATCTGCACTTCTTGGTGTTTGGAACATCAGTTGAACATCTGTTGGATGAAACAAATTTGTCTCCCTGAGGACTCTCTTCTCTTAAGTGTTGATGCTGCTGATCGTTTTTCAGAAAGTTTTCCAGGAACTTGATTCAATTCTTACTACAATTCGTACTACATTGGTAGCTGTCATTTAGTGTCTGATGGAATGAGATTTGGCATTCATCTCCACTTGTTAACGGGAAGGAGACCCTTCCCTTGGCCTTCCCCATTTTTTAAACCAACTCAGAGAGGCAATGTGAGAATATGAATTCCATCATTAGGGTCTGGAAGAAGTTCTGTGGCTCTACAGTGTGCAAACGTTTCCTATCGTATTCTGATGATTTTTTGTCTTCAGTGTTGCATTTATGGCCGATTGTGTCAGAAAGCATTTGTGGACTCCGCTTGGCATCCTGGTACTTTTGAGGAATGCAATTGGATTAGGGAATGATGCTGTGACAAGTCTTCCTTTGTTGTTTCTTCATCATTTCTTGATATAATCACTGAGATTTCCTTTCTTTTCTCAAAGTCAATCTTCTTAATGCTTATTCTGGGAAGGGTGATATGGTGGGGAACTTTAGGGATCCTGGAGTAGCTTCTGCTAACACCAACTGCAACCTTAAGAACTTTTTGACCATTTTCACATTGCTCTGGAGAGAGATGCAAAGCTTGGTGTACAAACGCTTGTGGTGTTTTCTATCCAGCTGTTGCTTTCAAGAAGGCAGAATATGGTTTTCTTCATACTATGGTGAGAAAACAGTTTATTACATTCTAAAGAACTGCCATTAAGAAGAAATATTCTACTACAATTCAAAGCTAAAATGAAAGTGTTGCTGATTGCAGTAGAAAGTGGTCGGTTGCATCTGAGCATAGTTTGAAAACAAACGGGTTGGTTCCTTACAAGTATGAATGGATTCCACTTAATAAAATAACATTTTCTTGAAAAGTCACATTTGAAAGTACTCTGCAGTATGATATAAAGGACTGCAGAGAGAGAGTGTATTGGCAGAAATTGCCGAATCTCTTTATTCGGGCATAAATATTTTTCATTTGCACTCGGTTTCCCTTGGGTCCAATTCAATGAGTTTACAAAGAAGGAAGTTATAGTTCTTGGTTTGTAGACATTGAAAATTGTTTAGAAGACGTATGTTCCACCAGTGAGTTTAATAGGCCTTCAGTGCCATCTGGTGGGTGATTTGTCATGGTCCTATAATGCCACCAAGGTTCATACAAAAACAGTTGATTTGAAGTGACTGGGGAAGCAGAGAGCAAAATGTAAGAAGAGGTGTAAGAAATGATGAATAATAAGTAAATAAGAAACCACTGACCGACTAAATTTAGGCTAATTCAGCCACTGATGAGGTATCATCTGTGAGATTGGGCTACAGTGAACGCTTTCTTATTAGGGAAAAAAAGAAGGCATGCATTTTGCATCATTATACAGAATTGCTCAGATGCTTAGATGCTGAACCACACAGTGGCGCCAGACTCAAAATAATCCAGCATTGTAGAAGTTTCTGATCCTTTTAAAGACATTTCTCGGGGTGGAAGGCTGCCCAGCCCTTAAGACTTCTCACTCTCATTCTGTATCCTTGAGCAGCATCTGCACCCCAAAGTTATCATCTTATTCTGCCACTGATTTGAAAACAAAAAAAAAGTGACTTGTTTTCTCTGTCGGGTGAGCCGATGATCCATAAGCACCCCGTTGCCCCCAATATTTCATTAAAGGTGTCTCTTCTAAAGCCGTGCAAAACCGAGTGGATCTTCTTGCCAGCAGAACTTTAATTTAATTTTTACCAATAAGGACCCTCAGGGAATGGGGAGGTAGTCCACTTCCACCACTGCTGGAGAAGCCACTTGTGGGATCATGCCTCAACCCGTCTCTAGGGAACCTACCTCAGGGCACTCATCAAATTATCTGAATAAATGGGAGAAAGAAACCCAAATGCACGATCCATCGTGTTTCATGATCCAAGGGAGGCCAGACCATAGACGCTATCAAGCTTGGAAGGTCCTTCACAGAAATGAGGAGATAGCTTCCTCCTAAAAATCTTGAATAGTTGTTGATATGAGGCAGCCAAAGAGGCAGTGTTGCAAGCTGTGAGGTTGTTGTTGTTGTTGTTTTCAAAAGAAAATGGCTCTACCTAGCTAGCATCTGTCCTACCTTTTTTTTTTGCTTGAGAAGTTAAGTATCATAAATGGTGAAATGGCGAGAAATGAATGCTTTGATTCCAGTCGTATTAAAACAGGCTGTATGTTCCAGCAGAGGCTGTCTTTATAAGGGAATTGTGTTTTTTCTTTTAATTTGAAAACATTTGGGGCTGTTTTACTGAATGAATACTTCTTTGTGGCTGAGTGGGTAATGCTATCGAACAAACGGTGCCCAGATTTTTTTTTTTTGTACTGCTTTGAAACTTGACCTCCCGTGTGGTCAAATAAACTCAGATTTCAGTATAAAGAGGAACTTGTAAGTATTATTGAATTTGCAGTTCTGCAACATTTATGCCCAGTCATAATTACACCTCAGACAGAGGCACCCACAATTCTGGTGGAAAATGCAGTAGTTGGTGTGGTTGCAAAAGGAAACTTTATATTCCATTAAAAGCATAACATGCTGACTTTTAGTATCCACTGGAAATAACTGTTAGGTTTTCTGTACATTAACAGTGGTGAACACCCTATTAGGTAGGTAGAGATGTCACCTTCTAATGTGGAACAGGAATGACAGTGTGGCAGAATAAACAAGAAATATAAATGTTGTAATTTTTGATGCCACTTCTTGGAGATCCATAAATTAACAAATGGGATTGCCACTGGGTCCCATTGATATAACACTCTTGTTCAAGGTTTCTCAACCTTTGCAACTTTAAGACTGTGGTCTTCAACTCCCAGAATTCCCCAGCCAGCATATGCTAGCTGGGGAATTCTGGGAGTTGAAGGCCACACGTCTTAAAGTTGCCAAGGTTGAGAAACACTGCTCTTGATTATCTCTTTAGTTGTCTTCTCTTGATGTTTTTCACCTTCTTGTAAGCTGCTCAGAGTTGTTTAGCTGGTGGCAGCCTTAGAAATCTAACTGATAGAGAGATGGAAAGATAGAAGGGCGGTGTGTGCATTTTCATGACTCCATGTGGTATGTATTGATGTGGAACAGGCTGGAGAATTGAAACGTTTTGATGTTACTGAATCATGGGCTCAATTTTGAGTCTTTTCTTTTGACATGTAGGTGCCAGCCCTGTAAGATAGACCAGACTAAGAAACCTGTGCCATGTAGGTCAGGATTACCTTTATTGTAATAGCTATAGTAACAGAATGGGCTTCCCCCTCCCTCTCTTTATCTCTGTGTGAACTCGGCAGGGCTTGTCTGAGATGTTTTCTCAAATTACCTTTTTGACCCTGGCTCAGGCCCCATTTATCTGACACTTGCCTTGGTAGCGGCTCTTCCTCCTGTTCTTCAAGGCCATTCCCTCTTCCCTCTATAGTAGGTAGACCTTGCTCTGGGAAATGTTGGGGCCGAAACATCAGGTTGAGAGTCAGCAAATGAATCAACACGTGTAGAATCGTGGCCTTGGAGCAAACTCAACTGGGATGCCATGATGGAACGGAATATCTGATGGGGCTGAGACGTTATCACATCACCTTGCAGGCAAATCCCCCTTTTCAGCTAGCCTTCCACAGAATGCAAGATCCCATAAAGCATTCTTCCCTAACCATTCCCGCTTTCAAATTCCCTTGATAACACACCCCACTTGATGTTTGGGGTTGAGGAACTCTGAGAACCAACCATTCCCAGTCCAGCCACCCTGCACTACATAGGATGAGAAAAATGGCTGGAGGGTAAGCCCTGATGCCAGGTCTTCCAGGCTGACAGTCACAACGGCTGCTGGGCAGTATTTAATTTTAATTCAGCTTGGCTGCAGTTTTTACAGACTCCTGTGTGGTATAAATTGGAAGCATACGCAAGGCAACGATGGGCTGCAACCCAAGATCTGCTTTTGGTTAGACTTGGAATGGAAAAAATTTGCCTGGCCATCTTCGTCTCCTTCTTCTCAGGGCAGTGCCAGCCCTGGGAAGGAGAGTAGCAAGTTGGCAAGCTGCTAGGATAATAGAAACTAGAGATGGCAAAGGAGAGAGGGCCACACTGATGATTCCCACCACAATACCGTTCTGTTCTTTGTAGTCTAGGGGAGATGTTTCTCTTCTCATCTTCTTTCTTCTAGCTCAGTTTAGTCTACGTTGGAGCTATGCATAAATACTTGAACAGGTGGGTTGCCTGTAGGAAAAGCTTTCTATTTCTTTTTCCAACGCTAATTTCAAGCACAGAGTCCTTTGTGCAGTCGGAAAATGGAAAACCCGTTCTGCAAAGGCCGCGGGTCCTAATATGTCCTATTATTTAAGGTTAGGGTTTTTCTGTCCTCCTTCCTCCTAAAATGCCACTGGGGTAGCGTGCAAAACAAAGAGCACAATAAAACAATAGGAAAATACAAAGGCTCGATGGTGAAATCACCGTAAAAGTTTTACAACAATAAGAAAATCCCTGAAAACAATGGAGCAGGCTAAATGAAAAAGATGTGTTTGAAAGCCACAAAGTGGGGGCGGGGGGCAATGTAGAGGGCTCCTTAATTTTGGGCTGACACAAAAGGAAAGCCCTTTCTTGCAGCCGGATGAGCTTTTCTTGCTGTTCAGTTCTTTCAGCTTCAGGGTACGTTGAGCTTAGGAACATGCCCCAAACAACAGCTGAGTTACTGCAAATTTCAAATTCTCAAGTAGGGAATTCTTCCACCGTAGCCTTACCTGGCTTTCATTGCAAGAGACGTGCTGTGAAAAAAAGAAGAAAAAAACTGGATTGGAAGGTGAACAAACCCCAGGCTGAGGGTCACCATAAGGCATCTATCAGTGGCTTCTGCAAAATCTGTCTCCAAGATCTGCTTTCAGCTCTGCTTTCTTTCCTCCTCCTGCCACCATCCTTGGGGAATTAGGAACAGGGGCTTGTGGTAGGGTTAGGGTTAGGACATGGGGAAGTCGGAGCTGAGTTATGATGTTGGAAGGGAAACCCTTTCTTCTGCGTGAACTCTTCTCCATCCCATCAAGAGCCAGCCAAAATTGTAAAGAGGAATGCAGGTGTGGATGGCATAGAAAACAATGCATTGGCAAGTTTGACATGCCCTAGTTGGTTTCATCATGGTTTATTGAAAAAGCCAGTACAACTGGGTTTGCACCATGTACTAAGTGGTAAAACTTGGTTTATGAACAAGGAAGGCCAGATTCCCATAACACAAAGCCAAATAAATTATGTGAGGTTAGCACTTCCTGTGAGCTGGGTCACTCTTGCGGGTTGTGATGTTGTGATGCACCACTTTTCAACGCCTGGGTTGTGAATTTTGTTGAATGGATGTAGCATTCTCTGGTATGGAATACCATGTGTTTATCTCTCTTTCTCTGTCTCAGCTGCATGCCTACATTCTTCTTTTATAAATGGCCTCTTTTCATTTATATTTTACATGGAATACATGCAACAATGTTTTATTACCATCCTGATAGAAAACCCTCACCTTACTATATTTCTTCCCCATTTGGAACAAATGTATGTTCCAAGAAAAACCAAATATTAAATTAATTTGGGCTGTGTTTGCTGGGGGTGCATGGATACAAATTTGGTAAGTAAGTAAGTAAGTAAGTAAGTAAGTAATGTTGCCACGAACCTCTGCTCTTTCTCTCTCTCTTTCTCTTTCTCTCTATGTGTGTTTTTATGAGCATGCTGGATGGAAAACTTTAGCAAGCTCCTTTCCTCTTACTTTTAGAAATTAACCAATTCTGCACCCTGAGATGAAAGAGGAAAGGGGTAAGACTGGTTGCATAGCTTTTGTTTTCCAGGAAGCTGTAGCTGTCTGGATTTTCAATGCTGCATTCCTCAAACCCCCGGTTTGGTCATCAGCTGATGTCCTGGGCTTCTCTTACCTATCATTTTGTCTTTCTGACGCAGCAAAACTCACTGAGGCTCAAGAGAATCCTTCTCCTCTCTTCCATGTAGTTAGAATGAGTAAGGTTGGGGCAGTTAACTCTGTGACCCCTCTAGAATATAAAGTGACTGTTAATTAGGAACAAAAATATCCCATTAAGGAACAAAGCTGAAACCCAAACTTTTAGAATGCATCTTAGAAGAGCTTCTGTTTACTAGCCCACTACATGTCTGGTGGGTTGGGGGGTCTTCTGGCTAACGAGACCAAGGTTTGCCCTGGAAAATGCAGCCAGTGGGGTTATGGCAGCTGGGATCAAGACAAGTGAAGTCCAACACGCACAAAATATCCTATGCATAAATAAACCCGAGTCCTTGTGTACAGAGCACAAATATCTCTTTACTTTCAGCTTCTGGATGAGCTTCACCCATTTCATCCTCACCATTTACACTATATTCCAATTTTAACAAGGTGTGCTTGATTTTCTCACACTAGGAAAGGGCATTTTAAATTCCCCCAGGCAGAAGGCAAAACAGGAGCAATGGAATCCAACAGATAATTGTGGCTGGAAGAGCAGGGAGAACATCTGGAAGGGAGCAGCGTCCAAATCTGGAGATGCAGACTTCAAGATGCAGCATTTAACAGAACATCACAACAGCCTAATGAAAGACTTGTTGGGTGAATCTTCCTCCATGCATGTTGGAAGCTGCTTCTGCCTTCCTGCCCACCCAACATCCTTGCCTTTCCTACCACAAGTATTCATGGGAAAGATCTGGTATTTAGTTAGGCACAACTGTGAGCAACCCAAGGTGCAGGTATGTGGCTGCTTTCCATGAAGAACAAACTAGGAATCAACTGCACAGTCAATGTGTGTTGACGAGTGCATCCTTAGGACCTGTAGCTCCTGACAAAATATAGCATTTTCCTGCCAACGTGTGTCTCCATTAGTATAAAGACAGCATGAAAGTGTCATTCTCCCAATGGCAATGAAATCTTTGAGCACCATTCCTTAAAACTGCCAGTAGGCAAAGATTCCTGTTATGAGAACGCTCACAATCCCCAGGTTTTCTACATCTGACTGATTTTCACAACAAAGCATGCAAAAGGATTTGAGAAGAACAGACAGACAAAATATCATGTTAACATCCCTGGCAGATTTAACCAATAATTTATGGCATTCAACAATAATAAACTCAGTACAGTATGAGCAAAAAGGTAATTAGAAAACACGAACACCCAGCAATTAATTGCCCCTCTTCGAAATGATTCATTTCATAAACATAATTAATTAGAACTAAATAGCAAGAAATCATCATAGTAGAAAAGCTAGTAAATAACCAGAATGTTTCTTCTAGGGATTGCAATGCAATCAGTTTCTTTATATGTGATTCGGAGATGAGATCCTTTTCAAAATAATCATTGTCTGACCAGTCACTTCTAAACACTTTCCCCACCAGCTACCTCCACAAGATTGTGAAGACACGGTTTATATTTCTCTGATAAATGAAACCTGAATAATATCTATTGTGTTTCACAAGAACGCATGATGCTCTATGAAACCCAAATTACATTGGAGTCTTTCAAACTACAGAACAGTTCAAAAAAAAGTTGCGTAGGATTTTCTTTCCCCCTTAAGAATTCTCTTGCCAGAGTCTAGTCTCATCCTTAAGGCTATTATGGTTAAAAGGCCAGAAACAGCTGGCAGTGGAAAACATGTCAGTCAAAAATACACCTTCATGAAAACAAAGTCTGTTGTAGCACGTAGAAGTAATAATATGTGGATTCTGCCTAGGCCCCTCTCAAAAATATATATGAAACAATGCCCCTTTTGGGATACTGCCCCCCAAATAAATTAACAAATAAATGTGGAGGCTGTTTTGTAGTTTTACCCTGGAAAACCCACAGAACATGTGGGTATAAAGCTGGCAGTGAAAAACACGTCAGTCAAAAATATAAAATAAATCTGTCAGAAAAATTGATGGAACTGAATGACACAGGTGGACTTGTACATGCGGACTAACCCGCCAAACTCCAGATTAGGAGTTGGGCTTCCATCTTGGGGGTGTCTTTTCTCTCCAACTGGCTCTAGAACAGGGGCTTTAATCTGGAGTCCATAAATCCCATGGGTCCCTTGGGGTTCATGGATAGATTTCAGGGAGTTTGTGAACTGGGATGGGAAAAAACGTGCAACTTTATTTTCAGCAACCTCCAACTGAAATTTAGCTTTTCATTCAGTAATGAATATAGGCTGTTAATGGCCTCCAGACTCCAAAAATGTTTGTTAACTTCAACAAACCTCACTACCTAAAATGATTGGGATTACTTTGTGATATTTTGATAACTGTATTTGAGCATAATTGGTTTCCTTTGTAATACAAATTGGATTGATGTGTTTTATTTTATGCATTGAGATGTTTTTCTAGGAGGGATCTGTAGGTTTCACTATACAGTAGGAGTCTGGGGGACTGGTCTGAAGCTGCCATAACTAAAGATGAAGTGGGCACGTAAGCAGAGAGGACAAAAGGCCAGGAACCTTGTCTAAAAGATCCCTTCGGGGAGGTAGATAAGAAGGAAACAAGTTGTTAAGGAAACAAAGGAAAAATGTCATCTGGAGTAGACAAAGGAAGCTGGGCCTGCACACATGGAAAAAACCCCAGTCCCAGCTAATCAACAAAGCAAGAACTTTTGGGGATGAAAAGGGGTCCTGAAGCCCACCCAGTCCTTGAGTTGTCTTTGGATCCAGACTTGGCAGCTTCCGTCCCCTTGGCTAGTGCCTGGCAGCTAGTTGAGAAGGACGTGGATAAGTGGGGATGAGTGTCTGCACACGTGTATGAGAATGAACAAGTGTACCTTGTAACCAGTAAAGTCGTTTACTAACCTGTTGTGCCAACTTCGGTTGAAAGTGATTTGTGTGTATCCCTAATTATCTCCCGGCTGTTGACCAGGGCTGTGTGTCTTGTCTGCTCAGGCCGCACCTATCTGGAAAACCCAGGTAGAAAGCAAGGGGGCCCACATGATCTGCGTGCCTCAACAGTCTGTGAATGTGTGAGTGAGTGACCATAAGCAGAACCTGGGAGCCCATGTAACAAGTCTGTAGAGTTCACCAGTCTCCCAAAGAACCCCTGCCCTAGAATAAGATCAGAGAGGGTGCTGTCTTCATGGCCATGCTGACCAGTGAGAGACAACATTGCCCTGAGGTCTTTTTACCCCCCACTACTGGGAATTTTAGCAGCAGGGCGATGGTGCACTACAGCCATAATGGGATCACCAACCCATGAATCAAGAAGCATACCTCAAGTAATGGATGGACAAATGGTTTCATCTCAAGAAGGTGGATGGACAAATGGGTTCATGATCCCTCTTTTCTGACAGTTGTCTGGAAAAGCTCCTAAGAAATTAGCCTAGCCCAGGACAGGTCCATCATTTTGACCACTTTCCAAGTTCCAGGCAAGGACATCTGAGATCTCCTTCTAACTTGACTTTCCTCCATCACCCTGAGGACGGGTTCTCCTCAAGTTCTACCAAGGCTTCTCCCTCACATGCCTTGCATTTCCCTCAGAAGAAAAGCGCTAACCTCCTCTGCTCCATGCCACCATTTTCCTTTTTAATTAGCATCTCCCCTTTCAACGATGCCTTGATTATTTACTGTACAACCAAAACATCCAAATGACTCAACACTCCTGTGGCCCACCGTGTGTCCCTTTCCACGGCATCTGTGTGAGACCTGCAGGAAATCTCTTTGTGACGAAGCTAGCCAAGTTGGAAACACCAGCGCTCTCTTAAATATTAACATGGCTTCTCTGCTCCAACCTGACTGCAGAGGAAGAATCTGACTGAGACAGAGGTGCTGGACACATCTTGAAGAAGGTGCTTTTCCAGGTTTTTGTGGGGTTTTTTGGTTCTGAGGGTTGGAGTGGAGAGAAATTGAATTCCTCTCATGGTTGTCAATATGGACCTGCTAAGTGGAAAACGAAACCGTCTTGGATCAAGGAACGAAAACCCCTGGGTGGAATATTTAACTTTTGTCCTGTTGCTGTGGGACCATTTCCTCAGATTGTCCATTTTTAGAATAGATACCTTATGTGAAGTTTGGCTTCTAGGCAATGCATACAATGTTTTGGTTCCGGTGCCAACTGAGAAATGGAGAACATGTGCAAACGTTAAAATAATGTCCCATTCGCAGCATGGATGTGAAGCATATAGAGTTTTACATAGGAGAAAGTCTAGACAAACAAAGATTTGGCACTAACTTTTTAGATGGGGGTGGGTGGGATTGGGTCAGGAAAATGAGAAGATCAACAAGTATTCCTTGGCCGTTGAGCAGAAAGAACAAGGTTGTTTGGAAAGTGAGAATAATTCAAATATGTAATTGAACCTGCCCAGAACAAATATATGTAGCTTTCCAAAGGCTTTGACCCTTTGAGTGAGGGTGGGGGGACACAATAGAGGAGAAGTGGCTCTAAAGTTTGGCTTCTTCAGGGCTTGATTTCTTTCTTTTTTTAAAGGTATGTTCAGTCTGTCTTGACACATCCATTTTGTTCTTTACGTTGTTAAAAAAAAAATTCTAAGGGTTAGGGTTGCTGGTGGAGTTTGTGAATGTTGGGGCTGGGGTGGGGTGTCTCTCCAGCCCAGGGCTGATGATCTGCCCTCCATCCTTCTGTAACTCAGTTTCTGCTCTTCCCTGTGTCAAATGTTTGCTTGCTGAGGGTGGCTTTCAATGAAAGGAAACTAGCTGGCTCCCTTCATGAGAATTGGGTGAGGATCATTCAAATCATAAAAGAAAAAGAAAGGGAAAGGTTTGATGTTTTCCACATTACATGGGCCATTAAGCCATATTAACGAGTTTGAAGAACTGCAGAGAGGAATCTCCTGAGCATCACTTGTGAAAATAACTCTAAATGCATTCTGGAGACCAATATTAATAACCTGTTATGTGGTGCGTTTTGCTTTTCCCCAAGTTCCATAGCCAATTTCCACATACATGTCCCCAAACTCCAAATTCTCCATTGTAATGTATTGTCGAAGGCTTTCACGGCCGGCATACGAAGGCTGGTGTGGATCTTCCGGGTTGTGTGGCCGTGGTCTGGAAGTTCTGTTTCCTAACGTTTCGCCAGCATCTGTGACCGGCATCTTCAGAGTACAGGAGCACAGACAGGTCTGGGCACAGAGAGAACTGCTCCTGTCTGTGCTCCTGTACTCTGAAGATGCAGGTCACAGATGCTGGCGAAACGTTAGGAAACAGAACTTCCAGAACACGGCCACACAGCCCGGAAGATCCACACCAGTCTCCATTGTAATTTGGAGAAAATTAAAATGTTCACCTAATCAAACCAGGGACTGTGTTTCATAAGGAGCTAGGAGGCAGTTTAAGAATAGTATCTGGTTTTATTTATCTCAAACTATCCATATTTCCCAAAGCAGCACTTGGTGGCCTCTTTTTGCCCTCATGGGAATGTTTTTCTGCCTTTAACTTAGGTACAAAGAACAGGACTTTCCCCCATCACCAATCTAGATTAGAATGCATTGGAGGGGTGTTCGCTGTTGTTTATTGATTGTTTATCATTTTTCTAAACTTATTTTTACATTCTTTTCCTCTAGAACTCCATCTCTTTTTGCATCTGCGCAGCAAGTGATGATGGAGGTGAGGCTAAGATAATGACCTTCCGAAGGTCACCCAGATCATTTCATAATCACTTGGGGACTTGCATCTGGTTCTCTTTAGGATGAGCTCTATGTGAGTTGTAAGAATCCAAGGAGTTTATTTCCTTAGTCTGCTCCCATTATAATTCAGGACACCTTCTCTGCAGCATTGAGATAGTTCATTTAATATTGTTTTTTGAGAGATCTCCCTTTCCTTGGCCAAGGCAGCGCTCATCAACGATTTTGACCCCAGCTTGCCCAGATCTTTGAATCTGGCCCTCTCTCTCCAGGATCTGCTGGGTAACACAGAGCACATGGTGCTTTTCCTGCAGTTGGAGGTGCAGTTCCACACCTCCTTTCTCTATTTTAACATTCCTCTTTAAAAGATTGTGGTTGCATGAGGCTCTCCTTTCCTCTGCTTTCCCCCAGGAGCTAATTCTGTTTCACAAAGGTTCTTCCCAAAGCAAGTTGGGGAAATGATTTACAAGGAACAGGAAAATTAGGGCAATCCCACCAGGCTGCCGTACACGTACATCAACAAGACAAGCGCTCGTGGTGTAGTGGTTAAAGGCACCGGGCTAAAAGATGGGAGGCTGTGAGTCCTGCCTTAGGCATGGAAGCCAGCTGGTGAACATGAGTCTGTGCTTCTCTCTGTCAGCCTGACTGACGGCTGATTGCGTATCTTTTCAAAGAATGAATATGAATATATATGCGGAGTGAATGAATAAATAGGAATGAATGAATAAATGAATATATATCCATGGAGTGAGCTAGAAGGATAAGAACTCCTGGTCAATTCCATTGTTCTCCTCCCTCAAGATGAAATGCTTGTCCCCGTCTCTTTCTTTGGGGACATGACCTCAACTCTTTTCATCACTCCATTAGTCTGCTAAATGAGAGAAGGAGGGTCATCTCTAAAATAAACAAACAAGTTGAAACTTAAAAATCTATCTATTTTTCCCATAGATAGTTCATTTTTTCTTTCTGCCTACCTTTTCAAACCCAAGCAGCTGAATGGTTTTGAGTTTGATTTTAACTTGTTGAAAACCGAGCTAAGATGATGAGAGGGCTGGGAGATGCACAGAAAGCCTTGGGGAGCTTCAGTGTTCCCGATTAAGGGGGTACTCTTTCATTCAAAGTCTCTGTGAAAAGGGGCAGGGTTTTGAACACATGGTCACAGCTCCCATCTTGACCTTTCTGAACCTTCCCCACCCTGAGGATGCCCCTGGTGACTATGTCAGTGATGCAAAGAGTTGAGGTTATGACACATATGTGGATACGAACAAGATTTTCTGGTTTATTTCTTGGGATTTGGGGAAATGGAAGTTCTGGACTTTTTCTTCATTTTTTGAGTGTTTACCTCTCCAAAAGGCCAGAAGTGATGTCACCTTTTTTTGGCAATTGTAATCAGAAGGGTTGGGGATGTGAAAAGGGAAGGGAAGGGAAGGAAGAGGAGAAGAAGGAGAAAGAGGAAAGAGGAGAGAGGGAAGAGGGAAGGGAAGGGAAGGAAGAGGAGAAGAAGGAGAAAGAGGAGGAGAAGGAGAAGAAGGAGAAGGAGAAAAGAGGGAAGGGAAGGGAAGGGAAGGGAAGGGAAGGGAAGGGAAGGGAAGGGAAGGGAAGGGAAGGGAAGGGAAGGTAGACTCAGTAACCACTCATCCCCAGACCACCAGTTGCCCAGCCTTGCTCTCTCCTCTTGCCTTGGATGCTAACTGAAAAAAATGTTATCCATCTGAAACTGTTGGTGGGATTTAGGACACTTGCTCACAAATATTGCCCGAAGCCTTTCTCAAATTATTTTAACACTGGTTATTTTAAAGAGGTTGCAAGTTGTACACTTTTCAAATTCAAGACGTTCAATTAAAAAATAGCTCTACCAAGAAGAGAAGGGCTCTTGGCTGCTCTGCAACAAGAAAGTGATTTTACTCAGTTTTACTCTGCAGCCAAGTAAATGTCTGGGTTTCTCATAGCACTTGCTTCAGGAAGGGTAACCATTACATTTTTTTTTATTGTTAAGATACCCTGTGGCTGCGTGCCAGCATTACAATAAAAAAATTAAAAAGGGATAGAATAACTTTTCCCTGCACATAAATTAGGCCATTCACTTAATGGGGGGGGGGGGGGGGGGTGAAGTTTAGCATCTAATTAGTGGCTTCACCTCTGGTTGCTGGATTTTGGAATAAGCTGGAACATGTATTCAGGATACATGGGAAGGAAAAAAAAACCCTCTGTTCCCAACACTGGAATTGTTACTTGCTCCTTTGGTGTCTGAGGCCAGATGCTTTTCAGCACATCTTCAAATTCATCAGTGCTAGAAACTTGCTGTGAACGGTGAAAGAAAAAAAAAAGTTGGTGTTTTTTCCCCCCTTATCTTCTGCACGCTCCTCTTAGAAATGAAAGTTTAAGCATCTGCGTTGCACAAATTGCAGTTTACCATAGTTAAACAATTTGACCACTGAGATGCCATTGTGAGGAGAAACTGAAGGTTCATTCTTAAACACAAACACTCCTTTGAAGAGTTGCAGCCTTAACAGTCTTTCAGTCTGCAAACATTACTATTTTCAGTTTTCTGAAAAGGATATAGTTTACTCCAGAGCTGGATCCCAACCAATCCAAACTGATCCATGTAACTGTAGGAAAAAGCTGATTTTCTGCATTAAAAATGCTCCTGGAAGCAATAATGCCTCCAGTAGACTGGGAAATTTGCATTGCAACAACCGAGGAAACTTTGGGTATTGATGAGGAAAGAAAGTTGAAGATGGTGAAGAAAAAGAACAAACGGCTTTTGAATTACAGAAACACGTTATACAGGTAGTCCCTGTTTAGCGACCACAACTGGGACTGGCCACTTCACCGCTGAGTGAAGCAGTCGCTATGTGAAACCGTGACTGTGCTTATGATCTGATCAGCTTTCCTTTGCTTTGCAAACCTGCGAAGGTCGTCAATGTGAGGATCGGTCGCAAAGTGACTTTTTCATCACCGTCGTAACTGCGAACAGTTGCTAAACAAGGCAGTCACTAAATGAGTATGGCTTGTAAATTTGTAGCTGGGTGGTGAATCACATCTGAGCCATAGTTGTTTTACTATTTTATTAGTGAGTACTCCCAATTGGTGAGTCGGTGCACTGAGCAATAAACTATGGCTTACAAACTACAATAACTGAATTTGCACAATGTGCTAAGCCAAAACCCAATAAACCACATTTTATCATAGCAATTTCCTTTACCTGTCCTATATAAAAAAATATTACTAACAACTTTTGGAAATCTTAGGGGGATTATACCCGGGAAAGCAAAGAGTTACAGGAGCAAAGTTGGCTGCTCTTTGTAAAAAACATTCCTAAAATAAATTGGGATGGCTGAAGTTTTAGCAGTGATTCTGTTCCTGGAATCCAGAGTTTCTGCTGCCATAAGGCCTTATAATTCTGCCTGCTCCAAAACAAAAAAAGGTGATTAAAATGAAACAAATCCAGGAGAACAGCAGCAACAATGGACGGTTTGTTTTCTGTCTAGCAACAAGGTGGGGGCAGTTTTTAACCTACAAAACAACAAAGGAAGGAATCTCTTAGTTTTCTACTGACATTACCTTTTCAAAGTCTCTCCCATCCATTCTAATCCTGCAGGAAAAAGATGGGCCTATTTCTTTTTTCCCCTCCTTTCTGGCTTTGAAAGGAATAATTTGCATGGGAAAGATCGTCTCTCACTGGCTGTCGGAAATCCTCGCTTCTCGGAAGTGTTTGAAGATATGATTTGTCGGACGCACAGTATGAATGCAAACGCCGGGACAACAATGCGCGAGCAGAAAGATTCCAAGGCAGACAGGGAGAGTGCAAAGCTTAGCTTGTTACAGGAGGCCGTGGGTTGATTGTCTGCCTTTCTAAGTGTGTGTGGGAAAACAAACACGGCTTAATTATTCTAAGATTAGCATGCTTCTTCAATGAATTTGTTAGCAGCTGCTGTACTTCATTGAGATGTCTCCACAGTGAAGGACGGACCTTTTCACGAATTATGTCAGCAGAAGAACGCAGCAGGGCCGTTCAGTGCGGGTTTCTCTCTGCTCGAATCGGTCGAGGTCAAGGAGTTTGCACGTCTGCTGAAAATGAAAAGCCAGCCTCATGAAATCTGTGATGTAGCAGGAGCTCTCAGGAGATGAAATCAGACTTGGGAGACCAAAGAAGACGTCTTTTCTTTGCAGGCAGACTCTCCCATTCAAAGAGTTTTGACTGGGATTGTTCAGGTTGAAAAGTAACTAATTATCTGAATGCATTTCATTAATGGATGGGATAATTTGGAGTTTCATTAGCCAGGAAGAGTTGTAGCTAAGGACTGTAGCATGAGGAGGCTTGTTGTCTTGATGATGTGTGGGAACGTTGCAGCACCGTATGTCCAGGCAGAGAATTCTTGGGTGGAACGAAATGCTTTGTCTCAATGTAGCAGGTGTCCAGTAGCTTCACTTTCCTGAGAAGAATGGCCCTTTTTTCAGAGAAGTGGTAAACATGGAATGCTTCAAACGTGCTTTGTTTCCTTGGTGCACCCATGGCTCAGTGAAGAACTCATCCTATCTATGCACACAGCACTGGGTTCATTCCCAGTGTGGCCAGCTGAAAGGGACAGGTTAGCAGACAATAGGAGGAGCCTTGACACTGAGTTTGACAAGAGTGGCTGTCAAGCCCAACTAAATGGGAAAATTGATGCATGATTGATTGATTGATTGATTGGTTATTTAGGTGTCTCCAAGTTGGTACTGACTCTTTGTGACTATGTAGATAGAACATCTCTATGATGATCTGTCCCCAACCTGGTCCTTCAGGTCTTCGAAAGGTGCACCCATTACAGCTGTAACTCAGTCCATCCCCCTTGCTGCTGGTCGTCCTCTTCTTCTCTATCCTTCCACCCTTCCCAGCATCAGAGCCTGTTCCAGAGGTCTAGGTCTTCACATCACACGTCCAAAGTAGGAGAGTTTGAGCCTGGTCATTTGTGCCTTGATGTGCTGGATGTGTTCAGCCTTCTGTGTAAAGATGTACAGGACGCCATAGCATGAGATGATTCTCAAAGTGAAATCTTTGAGAATCATCAAATGGGGTTAGGGTTATTTTCAGTTACAATGGAAAGCTGCACTCTTGCCTTTCTGTTTTATTTTTAGAAGTGCTGCTGCTTGAAAAAGAAAATGAAAGGAACGAGGCAGTTCACTCTCCTTGAAGAGGCATTTGACCTTTTCGCACCTCGGCCAGGAGGGAAGGTCTCTTTGGAAAGCCTTTTTAAATTTTTAATCCAACACTAGAACCTTAAAGCAATATTGTTTTAAAGGTGCAGTGCCTTGCATTAAAAAAAAAGGGGTGGGGAGGGGAAAAAACACCACACATATTTTGAAGGGGCATTTATACCTTCTCCCTTACATCTCAGCCAGGAGGGAATCGCTCTTTGAGAAAGCGTGAAAAATTAGTTAGACCCAAGAGTGCTACTGCAATATTATTATTTTAAAAGTTACAACAGTTTGTGAAGAAAGAAAAGAAAGAAAATCAAACATATTTGAAGAAGCATTTCTTCTTCTCTCACACATCTCAGCCAGGAGGGGAGGCCTCTTTGAAGGGGCCTCTGTGATCTGCTTCAGTGAGAACCTGGTGATGTGCCTTTTCCAGGGCATTTTAGCTTAAAAACATGGCCTCCTCTTGGACACTGATGAGGACAAGGAGAAAGAGGAGAAGGAGAGGAAGAAAGGGGGGATGGGAAGGAGGAGGAGGAGAAGGCAGAGAGAAGGAAAGAAGGGATGGGAAGGAGAAGAAGAAGGAATTTTTCAGTCCTTGTCATGGCAGGACAAATAATCTCTCTCATCCCTAGGCAATCCTAGTTCTTTTCCCAAACCTCAAAAAATATCTCTACTTAGTTCTGTGGGAGAAAAAAGGCCAACAATATGAAGTGCAGTAGGGAGTCTCTCTACATATTGATTTTTTTTTTTAATGCAAGGTGGTTGCTGAGAAATTTGGCTATAGATTAGGGCTCCCCTGCAGGAAATGTCATCTTCATTTGCTGATGTCACATAGTTGCTAATGAAATATCATTCAGATTTTAAAGGGAGGTATCTTAAAACGATTCCAAAGAACTGAAGTTCATTTAATCCCCCCCCACCCCCCAAACTGCTTTTCAAGCAGCTTTGGGGCATTTTTTGACCAGATCAGCTACTTAGCTGAGGACATAGGTCAGGTGCAGCTTCCTCCAGTGAAGAGGAGAAAATGAAGAATCTTTATGGCATGGGTTTAAACTTTTCTGATAATGATCATTTTGGGAAGCCTCATTGCACTGAAAACTATTTATTAGGAAAATTATGAAAGTTATAGAGCTTGAGTTAAGCAGCAGGGAAATCAGAAAGAACAATGAGAAAGTTGGAGACACAAATACAAATGTTCATATAAGGTAGAAAGCGCAATACTGTCCAGTTTGGCTAGCACTGGTGGAAGAAGGACAGTGAATGATTTCAAAATTAATAGATTCCCACTGTCAACATTTTGGAGCAGACATAGAGAATTCAAGATAATATTGGTAGTATTTGTAATCTTCTAAATATTTGGTGTAGGCGTGTGCTGGTATGGACAGGAGAATCGTCCATCCCACTGCACTGGGAACATGTAGGAGGGGAAAGAGAGAAAGCGAAAGATAAAGGTTAGGAGGCCAACTAAAGATTTGCTCTTCATTTCAAGTGAATCTTGCTAATTTGTAATTCTTGAATTAATCTTTTGGGTCGTTTGGTTTTCTGAATTTTGTAATGGACATAATAACTCAAAACATGAATTAGAAAAACCCATATATTCATAAGCAAGCATTAGAATGCTATGAACAAGTGTGTAATATTAGAGAAATTGCATTGGAATGGCTTAATCTTAAAGAAGACAGTTTCTTGCAATACATTCATTTTTTCCATATTTTAAAACGGTGTAATTTTCATGTGAAACTTGCAGAGAATGGACTTACAATGGATCTGCTCCAAGTGGATTTTGGATAGTTTCAGTGACCTCTACGCAAGGACACTGGTGTGCAACAAGGGTCCGTCTCAATAAATGAGCTTCTGAGTTTTGGAGGTTGTGTTTGGCGTTTTTATCTTAATTCCTACCTGATATGGGAGCGTGTTCCATTATTACCTAGGAACTGTGTTTTGGTGGCTCACGTTGAAACATTCACTTTCTGATCCAAGTAAATGCATTCTGTAAAATAAGGGGGGAAAAACCCTGCACGTTACTCCCTTTTCACACTATTTATTTATCTAAGGAATTTCTTTGAAGATAAAATTGCAAAGTTTTTTCCCCTCGTTTCCTTGGGTGGTCTCTTCAGGAGCAGAGGGTGTAACCAAAAAGCGTCTCCTTCACTTGCAAATCTTTTTTTTCCCCAGTAGAATGACCTCAGTTTTTATATATGTTTTCTTTCAATTTAAGGCTTTAATTATAATAAAAGTCAGGTAATATTTTTCTCTTGGATAAAGACACAACACCATTTTAAGTTTCCAGGCTTAAGAAAACTGCTGAACTAGAGTTTCTTCCCCCTTCCTTTTTCCTGTATTTTGCTCTGTACTAGGCTGGGAGTTCTCGATTGTGACAATAAATCACATTTAAAAAGTTAAGTTGGCCCATAAGGGTAGTAACTGTTCACTGAGATGCAACTTGGCTTATTCTAAACCAACCTGAATTTCATTAGACCATACCCACCCAGTTAGGAACACAACGTTGTAATTCTTTCAGGACCAACACATTTCTTTATCTCTCTTTCATTCTCAGTTGCCACAGATCCTCCTTATCTTTCCTTTTTTGGGATGACTCTGGGCAACTGCCCAGACTAGCCTCTGCAGTTTTCTTGGCAAGATTTTTGGAAGTGGTTGACTCTTACCTTCTTCTTCTTCCTAGGGCCGAGAGAGAAGGATTGGCCCAAGTTCACCCAACTGGCTTTGTGCTTAAGGTGGAACTAGAACTCATGGTCTCCTGGTTGCTAGCCTGGTGCCTTTAACCACTCCACCAGACTGATTTTCCAGCACATTATCAATAACATTTTGGAGAAAAATGACATAATTATACTTTTAAGAATAGTTTGGTATGTTTAGATGACTTTCTTTCTGGAAAAGTACTGCAAATTGACCCTAGCTTCCAATGGCCTTCCAAACACTGATTACCTTCACTCTATTCTTTTAGGATAGCTTCCTGTTGGAAGGCCAGACTCCGTTTTCAGCCTAAAGAGAGTTACTCACCTCACTCTAGAAAGTTCAAAACTGTCTCATTGTAGAAAGGAACCTTGAGGCAGAACCTTGTGATGGCAGAAAGATTAAAGTGGGAAGAAACTTTTGAGGAAGGACATTTTGGTTAGGTGACTACTACCTTCAGATTTGAAAGCGCACCAAAATCCATCCAGTCTGTCACAAAAATTCCTGAAATTGTAGTTGTGATGTCTGCCTGTGGATGTTTGCTCATGGGGTTCTTGAATTCATGTTATTGTCCAGAATAGAGTTGCATATACATTATTTACCACAAGCCCTGGCATGTCCCTACGTTGTGTGGGTCCATGAAAAACAGTAAGAGCAAAACTCCTTGGACCCCACCCCCTACCCCCATTACCTAGTTGTTACTTTGAGATTAAAAAAATTTTTTTTTTGCAAATACTGCCAATCCCTGATTCTTGGAAGAAGCAGGAAGACAATCAAAGGTCCTTGTGAACCTTTGGACTCCTTGGTGGACTCCTTGGTCAGTGGACTTGTTCCAGTATTTTCAAGGGGTTCACATTAAATATGAATACTCAACATCCGATCCTTTATTTCACTGCTTCCCGTGTATCGGTCCAGTTCTGCCTTTCTGTTGTTTAACCGAAGTAGAGAACGCATCACTCACCCATTTTTAGCCTGATGTCCTTTTGAAGTGTTCAGACTACAATTGCCAGAATTCAACTAAAATGGCATCCAGGCTAGTGGAGGGCAGGAAGTGGGGTGGGGACATTTTTTTAGAGAATTATTTTCAGCACCTGAGAGAACCATGGATGGGTGGGATGTCACACAGTTGGGTGGAAGTAATCTTTTGAGGTTTCAGATTTCCTCATTTCTTGAACTGGGGCCCGTCAGAAGGGCTTGATTTTCAAACCCCAAATGGAAGGAAATTGTGGTTAGCGATTTGCTGTCCAGTCATGATCTTGTTGGGCAACTGTAATGGTCTGTGGGAATGATCTTGGGAGACTGGAGGAAGAGCCGCAGATGGGACATCCATCATGCAAAAGGTATCTCAGTCCACAGAAGGAGGGAGGACATGGGAAGTGTCTCAGAAGGGACCCTCCCTGGTCTTCCAGAGAGTAAAAGGAAAGGAGGGGAGAAATCCTTTCAGACTTGCAAGATTCTGCTAATGTAACCTTACAACAACATTAAGCTAGGATCCATGGTTGTGCTTCTTGTCTGGACTACCTTGCAGGGCTAACAACACCAGGAACTAAGATTGGATCCGTAAGGACCCATAAGGGTGCCAGGATGGGGAAAATGGGGCTGGGTTTTTACCCAGGGCTGAACCGCCAATACTGAGCGCATGTCATATTGCCTGTTAATCAAGTTTGTTCTAATTAATAAACAATCTGCTGAAATGCTTAGCAGTTGTGAATCAGGCGTACATTTAACGTGCCGCATGGAAATGCCATGGAGCCTTTGCTTAATCACTCTAATTGCCTGGTTTTCAGATTTTAATTTCTGCCTCCCTCCCTTTTGGTTCGGTTTGGTTTCCAAACCATATGTTTCTGCCCCGCGCTTACTCCTGCCCGTGAAATATGGGTTCTTAGCTGGAGTTCAGCTCAAAGCAATGTTGTTTTATGGCAGCGGCTGTGGTTTAATTAAAACGTCAAATAGGGGAGGGGACGGGGGGCGGATGGGGAGAAGGCAGCCATACTCGGAAATAATGTGATAGATGGATTTAAACCCCGCATCAGATGTTATTGCTTCCCCCTGTAAGCACAGCTGGAGCACAAAAATGCGAAATATTCAAAAATATTTTTAATGGAACGCGTTTTCCGTGGAATGTTATTGGAAGCCCGAATTGGCAGCGAGCTAATCAAAATGTAGCATTTTAATTAGGTGTAATGTAATCAGGTTTCACGGCTCTAGCAAGGAGGCATATTTTTCTGTCTTTCTGATTTTCAGGCCCTGGAATCATTAAGGGAATTTCAAAATGGGTTTCGCTAGTCTTTTTTCCCCTCTCTCTCACGCACACATACATAACCAGCCTCCCTTGAACCCAGCCTAAAACTGTTATAAATATTTCCAGGTATAATTTCAATTAACTGACCGGGCTTGATTTTGTATTCTGAAGGGAGCTTGTCTGTCTCAGTAAGATGTGCCAATTATTTCTCTCTAAAATAGCCCACATTGAACTAGGTGCTCAGTCCTGTGTGTTAATAATTAGGATCACTATAGGTGCTATTCACATTTTGTAAATGTATGTAAACATTCATCGCTCGTGGCAGGCATTCAGCGGATTTACCGAACAAAAGCTGATGGTAAACGTCTGAAAAACTAGCCACAACTGAGACCGTTTTAAATCTCCTTAAGGATCTTTTTGAGTGTCCAGTATTTTCTAACCCTCAATCAAATATCAAATAAAAAAAAGCCTTCTTTTTTTTTTTCCACTTATGGAGATGAGTTAACTGCATAGTCCTCTAGTTAGCTATGGAACAGTCAGGTTCTGTTTTTTTAATTTAAATCCTGCCTGTCAGAAGATGATCAAAGCTTCAGTTGGAAATCTTCAAAACAAAAGTATTAGCAGAGATAGTTAACAGTCTAGCATGGATCTGAGATGTTTAGTCCTTATAGTGGCATTCTGATTGACCCAGCTTTGAGTTCTTTTGATGCTTGGATCGAAGGATAGCTTGAGATGTTCTGCTGAAGTAAAGAATTAGATGGCAGGCCCTTCTATTACAAAAGCTAGCTGGACTGGCAATTAAACTTTTTTCTAATGCAACATTCTTCAGGATGCCTGGAAATAGCAAATTAGCTTAAAGGGTTAAGGACAGGTGGGGTTGCAAGCAGCTTCTCCAACACTGCACTGCCACCCTTTGGTGTCTATCTCTCATTGTCTTATAGAAGGGCAGTCCTGGTTGGATTTACTGGGTGCAATCCAGCCCTTCATTAACTGATCCCTGAAATATGGGGGGGAGGGGGGGGACTTTCCAACTTTAAACTCTAAAAGTGGTCAGCCTATCTTTCCTTTCCTTATATGTGCCTACAAACCTTTAGTTTTTCATCTGGTCAGCTAAAATTATCAAAAGATTGACATGAAGGAGAGGTAGTTATTGATGGCTTGAATAGAGACTTATTTCAGTCACGGACTGTGCCAAAATGCTTGTTGTTTCTCGTTGTATATAACCTCTTGATTGTAGCTGGGTAAAAAAATCCAATCCAATCCAATCCAATCCAATCCAATCAATCAATCAATCAATCAATACATGCATTGTACAAGGAGGATTCAAATTAAGAAAGTCTTTTGATGGCCAGACAATGGTAGACTTTTAACATAGTGCTGGAAAATATGTATTAACAAATATTAAGGAGACTAGCGGTCAACAGATTCTGCACTACATCAATTATTTCCCAATACAGCCTGTTAATTTATTTATTTAGATTTCAAATTTGGTCACCGCCCATCTCACTAAGGAGTGACTCTAGGTGGTGTACAGTAAAAACAAGAATAAATATTAATTAAAATGCAATAAAAATACAATAAAAACCATATTCCATACATAAGTAATAATATCTTCCAGTGCTGTCTTTTCTGATTTTATCTTTTCTGATTTTACCTATTTGCCAAGGAATAAGATGTAACCCAGGAAATGGCAAGGGGGGTAGGTATTGCAAATTGCCCAACATCAAGTTGTAATTTTAAACTGTTTGGTTCACTTTTATGATGTTGTTGTTTTTAAATTTTGTCAGCCACTTTCAAATTTCTGTCAAAAATAAAAAGGGAAGGGAACCTTAACATAAAATGAAATGATGAAACTAGCTTCAGGCATCTGCAGGAACAGTAAAACCCAGTGGGGGAAAAAGTCTTATTTGGAACATCTGGAAGGCATTTATCATGTACTGGAACAGCTTATCCATGGAATGTACAATTTGAGTCCATGTGTTTGTCAGTGTTTTGAATGATTGTATCATTTGATCATTGACACTGCCTAATATATATTGTAAAAAGAAGTAAATAAAGTAGAAAAGAAGTAAAGTTGCCGTAACTGGCAAAAAGAAAAAAAAATCCTCTTGGTTAACAATGGAGTCTTTAATTCCATTTTCCCCAATCCTTGCAGAACGTCTTGGAATCCCCAGCCAGCGTGGCCAAGAGGATTCTGGGAACTGTAGTCCCAGTGCACCTGGAGGGACTCGCTTTTAGGGAAGACTGTTTTATGTGCCCTACATACATATTCTGAAGTATATTTTCTTGAAGCAGAAAATACATTTTTTTAAAAATGACATCCCCTCAAAAACAATGCCCCAAATTTCTGGTAGTTTTATGCCACAAATGCAAGCTGTTGGACTATTATTCCCTGTAGTGTTTGTGGCATAAAAGCAGGTCAAAATTAGCACAAATTTTTGGAATAGGTTCATAAGGGAAGTATCGTTCAATCCCCCTCTGCAATCTGTCTATGTATGTTGCTCTCATTCACGACTCTCACTGCCAATAGGGTAAAAATGTCACCTACATTTTAATCATTTGATTTAACTTTGGGTTGTAAAGGAAACCTCCATGACTTTGATTGGGAAGACCTCTGCATGTGCACCCAACATTTGCATGGCCTCTGGGGCTCTGTGAATCCCACATATTTCAGACAGTCACAGGCCAAAATATTCTCCTCAGATAACAGTAGCATGTGAAAATGCCCCACTATATCAGTGTAACTAGAAACTACAAAATGTGTGTATTTCTTTTGTGTCTTGAGTTGCTAAAAGATAATTACGAACTCATCAGAGTATGCAGAACAATGAATATGTGGCTGTGTGAGGTTGAATGGTTACGCAAAGAAAAATCCCATTCTGGGATCAGTATAATTCATGCTGAGTTGCTTATACTGATTTATTGCCCTCAAGAGGAAAGAGACAGCCCACAACTGAGTAAGAAATGTAGGAGGCCCCAGCACTGGGACCTAAGTGGGGTGGAGCTCCAATGGGAGAATCATCCTCCAAGTGTATTGGAGGTAGCTGGCTGGGAATTTTGGGAATTCCACTCTCGATGGATCTGGAAGACAGCTGACTGGGGAAGGGTGTCCTGGGCATATAGAACACCCAACAGATAAGATAAGACATGAAGTCCTCCAAGTCATCTGGTCTCTGGACTCTGTCCTAGGTCCTGAAAGTCTACCCTTTGACAATCCTTGTTTGTGGGAAGATACAGATATTTCTTTTTCGTTTATAAAAATATTTCTAGACTTATTTTCCACCTCCAAAAGACAATGAGGGTGGAGAAACCAAAAAAGGTGGCATTTGATCAAAAGCCAGGAAAAATAAAAAGAGAGAGAGAAAAAGAAAGAACAAATTCGGAAGAGCTGGTGTCACCCATAGCTTCTGTTGAAGTAAACAAAAGCCGAGAAACAGGTGTGGGATCTTGATCCTTAAGACATGGTGCTATGTCAGACAGATAATTTACTATTGATTAAAATCTGTGCCAGACTGAAGGTTCTTGATCTAGACCCTAAAACAAGGTAAAAGAAAAGTCTGGAGAAGATATTTCATTTATGGGTTTCCACCATTGAAAAAGGCCAGCCTGTCCTTAGCTATTTAGTTTCTTCCTGAAATGTTGAAGTCAAAGACTTCTGGGGGTGGGGGTGGATTTCAGTAAAGGTCTGAAAGCATGAGTGGATTAGCATGAGAATAAACCTTCATCCAGATGTTAATCTCTCTGTTGTTTTGCCTTGTCTTGATTCCAAACTTGCTATATCTTTCTACATGGGCACCTGAGCAAATCAATTTTGCTTTAGCAACGTGGGAGAAACACGCACATCTTTGTTAGCTTGCTGCAGTGGGGGGGGGGGGGGAATGAGAGAGAAACCTTTGGCAACTCCTTGAGAAATTCAGTGTGGTAACATATTTAACTTGGTATAGATATCTAACAGATGGTTATGGTATTGTACTGAATTCTGTTTAGCTTTGTCAACCTGCACCTTCAGGCTCTATTAAAAGCAACTGGTGGGGCTGATCAGATGGGTGGGTGGGAAAAAACTGGGAAAGAGCCCAGTTTGAAGAACATTCTGGCTTTTGTATATTTCCAAAACTGTAAATTCAGATGCTGTGTATAACTTGGTAAGGGTTATCTTGGATACTGGTGTAAATAATAGATTTCTCAACAAAGCTGTTGTGTTATGTGAAAGTTGGGTCAGTTTAAACTTTCAATGCATTTTCTCCCCCTCTTGCTCGACTCATAACAGGCTTCTCACAAGGGGCACTCAGTTCAGAATGGGTTGAATCCATAGTTTGTATGGCAAAATTTACCTGTGATGTTAGCTCGTCTACTGCATGTATTCAAATTAAATGCACAGTCCCTCTTTCTTCCTCCTTTACTGTTTTCATTGGACACAAGTGTGTTGCCTTACAGATCAAGGTATGCATGATAAGTACCATCCTGACAGTACCCTGTCTCTAACTCCTCTTTCTCCTTCCCTTTAAGACCATATAGCTTTTGGTGACAGCCTGATCTTGGATTATTATACCCAGCAAATCCTTGGGTCAACCATATCCTAGACTGTCTCCAGAAGTACGTGACCAGTTATACTTCTCTGGGAAGAGAGTTTCATAAATGGAAAAGCAGCCCTGAGAAAGTCCTGAAACTTCACTCCAGGCCAAGCCCACGATATAAAGATTGAGTCCACACACCACACTAAGCCATACTGTTGGGTGGTTGGGGTTTTGTAGCTTAAAACATCCAGGTCATTGTGGTTTGCACCTCAACTTTTATGGCTTGTTCAATAAACTGTAGCTTAACACAGTGTGGGAACCAAATCATGAGGTCTCAGACAGAGAAGTGTGTGTCAGTGGAGGAGTAACGTGCAACACAGACTTTAGCAAGACATAGGAATGTTTTTGGCAGAAGGTGCATAGAAGAATTTCATTCTCATGGTCAGAAGAAGATATTTTCCTTCCTGGACAATGGAACCAGCCAAAATGGTGCAATGTTCCTTAATCCTCTGCAAAAATAAGGAAAGAGAAAACCTGCTATTGATAAATTCTGGTCTATTAGTTCCCAAGTATTCTTCTTCTTTATAAATCATCCTAAAAGAACAAAAACAAAAAGACCCATTGAGTCAAACGTCCAACTTTTTATGTTCACCGAACCATTATTTAAAAGGAGGGAGGTAAAGTACCCACAACATGACAAGTCACAGCCTTAATTTCTTGGAGAAACTGTTCAAAATCTCTGTCTCCGATCAAGTGATTTTCTTTTTTTCTTTTTTAAATATTCTTTTGATTCCTTATTCCAGCAATGTTTCCTTTGTTAATTAAAACAAGGGTCATTTTGAACATTTGTTCTGGCATCTGAGTCATATAATTTGCACCAGCTGTGCAATGACTACGCTGTTCTCTCTGTGTTTCCTTGTTCTGTCTGTCAAGATTCATGGTGCCCACACTTGACACAACTTAATTGTGGTTACATTGTTAAGCATGTGTCGTAATATAGCTTACAATTCATACACTCCTGGTTCTAGACCTGTTTTAACCCTTAACTATGCCAACATGCATTTCAGGGGGGTTAGGAGGCACATGTCTGTGCTTTTGGGTGTGCTTGATTTTCTTTCTCTTATTAAGAAGCATACAGAAGCTCAAATCTGACCTCAGGGTTATGAGCTAACGAAAAACTCCTTAATTTCCCTTGCTTCTTGCCCATACGGTATGTATGATATGGCCCCATTTATTTTGTGACTCTCAGACATTCTTTCAAATGTCAAGAATGCCCCATCAGAAGGTGTCCCACCTCTAGTGTGGGAGGGTGGTCACCATGGATCTTTAACCACAACATGGAAGAAATAGTTCCCTCTATTCTGCATTGGTCTGAATCCTGGGTCCAGTTCTGGGCACGTCCTTCAAGAGAGGTCCAGAGATATGGAACAGATGCAGAGAAGGGCAGTGAGGATGATCAGGGGACTGGATCTTATAGAAGCTGGGTATGTCTAGCCTTGAGAAATGTGACTTAGGGGGTTATTGTAGCACTGTTCAAATGCCCCGAAGGATGTCACATAGAAGAGAGTCAAGACTTATTGCCTGTCATTCTGGACGCAGGACATGAAATAATGATAGTTGCTGATAAAATGTTAGGAAAAAGTCTGCTAAATGTCAGACCTGTTCAGCAATGAAACCAAGGTCCCAGAGAGGTGGTCAGCTTCCCTTCCCCAGAAGCCACTAAGCAGGGGCTGGACACTCTACCTAGCAATATAGAAGTTCAGGGCCAATCCATCTGGAATCCACTAAATCAGGAAAGGCTGATATATAGCAACGTTTCTATATTGATTGAGTTGTGTTCTGCTCACACACTGGAAATGCCTTGTTTAAAATGGGTTGGAGAGGGGTTCCTGCTGCCTTCACCAGATGGCTGGCCGTGCAATGTTTCCAGTGTCTGCACATCTGTCTCTGACCTCTAGAACGTGAAATTTCAAACATCCCCCCCATAATCAATCCAACCGTTCCTCCAGACGGTTCAGCTCAGATATGGACTGGGGACCTTAGCCTCCATAATGAGTTTAGATGGGGATTTCGTCTAAGTTAGAGATACATGGAATGAGTAAACCATTTAAAATAAATAAATACATTGGATCAAAACAGCTGTCCACTCAAAAATACCCTCGTGCTGTGGAGTGGTATTGATCGAGCAATAATTACTTCCAGCCAATGGCAGTAGCCAGCAGTTGTATGTTTGCAAACTGGAAGGATTACAACAATCTGTGGAGCAGAAAGGTGGGGGGGAAAATCATCTGGAAGGAGAAAATGGGTTCTCATAGTTTGCAAGGCTCTCCCACCCCCCACCCCCCACCCCCCACCCCCACCCCTGTGGGAAATTCTCAGGAATTCATCTTGAAGGAAAGAGATCTTAAATCTCTAAATGGCTCTTGGACCCAGGAAAGCATTTCAATCTATGAATCTCCTTTTTAAAAGCATGAGTAATCCATTTGCTAAGCTTGGATTTCCTGAAGTACAGTAAAGTGAAATGTGATTGGGTTGCAATGGAAAATCCCAAGGGCTTCCTTCCCCTCCACCCTATGACTTTCATCCCACCGTAGTCCACCCTTGGTGCTTTTGCCCAAGAAAGTGATTCACGTGGAAATTCTACAACACAGATGGATCTTTTGAACGCCTAACCTATGTAATATGTAGCTGAAATGGTGCTAATAGGGACTTTCAAAATGTATTAAAGGAATACTTTTTAAAAGCCCAATGTGTGTTGGAGGAATCTTGAAGTTCCTTTGGCTTCTTCTGAATCTGTTCCATCAGTAGTTTTTAGGTGCTCTTATCTAAGGTTCATGACCTGGGTTGGAAGCATTGGGTATATGCTTAATCTGGATAAGAGAAGACTGTGGGGAGATAAAGCAGCTGTCTTCAGGCATCTGAAGGACATCAGATGGAAGATGGAGCAAAATTGTTCAGGATTATTTCAGAAGACAGGACAAGAAGCATTGGCTTTAAACTACAGGGAAATAGATTTTGGTTGGATGGTCCCTTCCAACCCTTGCATATGATGCTATGGTTTGGGTTTTTTAAAAGCACCATCCCTGTAGAAATAATTTCATGTTCTGACTCAAATCCTAGCTATATATTGTGTTGCCAATATTTTCCCAAACTCTCAAGTCAGATTAGAACTTTGCGTGATGTACTGTCATGCTGTCATTATGGGTCTTATTGCAGAGGGCTTTTAGATGTTGAACACAAGGCCATCCAGGATTAACAATTTTCTAAACTAAACTATGTGAGAAAGGCATTGTCTGATTCTGCCTTACCTACTCTTTCCTCATTTTGCATTTTTTACTTCTTTTTCTCCTGGTTAACTTAGGAGAGTTATCTACTTCACACAATGGATTAAATTTATATTCTAGCACTACAAAAATTTACAGGGAGAAAGAAACAAAATTGGCTGAATCAAATTAAGTAATTGGAGCGAGGGTGTAGGTGACAATAATTTTTTGTTTCTCCTACAATGCAATTTTTTGATCTAATTATTGATTTCATTCTACTCAGTGGAACGTAATCTGAATCCAAAGTAGGAAGATAAGAGATTGTATTCCCACAATGTAAAGATAATTTTTCATCCGAGAGATAAGAAAGCAAACTGGGTTGTGCTTTTTTAAAAGTTTTAGAATAAAGTTAGAAAAACAGGGAGAAGGTAAAACATCAGAAATATCAACTGCTGTGTGGTAGGATGTAGGATCCTACATGTGGGTTCTCTGAAACAATAGTGTAGCAGGTTATAGAAGTTCTGTTCAAGAAGATCTATAGAAATCAGGTTGGCCATCTGCTGTGGAGTGATTACAAAGATAACTTTCTTTTACAGCTGTTCACTATAAATAGGAATGAAGGATCCCAAACTCTTAGAGCCCCCTCCAACCACAATGGTTAGAAAGAAGTAGCATCACGTTTTTGCCATTTTGAGCTGGGAAATACCTCAAGACTGCAAGCGTAAACTCTAAAATAAGATCAACCTAAAGAGAATTCTACAAACCTAAGAAAAGACAAGAAATCTGGGTCTGATCTCTCTGTGGCACGGCTCGACTCATTTTGCGTCCGAGCTCCACCCGTTCTGCTCCACTCCTGGCAATCATGGACTCCTACTGACCCAAGCACATCTCATGGCCCATCCTCCTCGCAAAATCGAAGCCATGCCACTTTTCCATTCTATTTTCAGCAATGCGTAGAAAGATACTAAAAGCTGGTTAGGAAATCATAGTGTTTGTTGGAACAGGAGGAAACAGATTTGATAGAAATCTAATTGTGAAGGCTCCAACCTGGAAGAATCATTAGGTGGGTGATTTCAGCTTGCTCCAGGACATATCAATTTCGCATACTTTTTACTCCAAATCATGTGCCATTAACCTGCCAATTATTATTTTTTTTAAAAAAAATCTTTGTTAAGCTACATCTCTTACACATTCAAAGACTGTGTTTTGATGCTGTTAAGTATTACAACAGACATCCAAGAAGTATGAAATGCTTCTGCACCTGGATGGCTAAATTCTGGTCCAAAGACTACCAAGATCCAGCAGCAGAGGGTGTTCTAGATCTCCTGATATATAACGTACATCAGTGTTGTCCAAACTTGGCCACTTTAAGATGAGTGGACTTCAACTCCCAGAATTCCCCAGCCAGCATGGGGAATTCCGGGAGTTGAAGTCCACTCATCTTAAAGTGGCCAAGTTTGGACAACACTGACGTATATCATTCTCACCCAGCTCAAGGCGTGGGGTGGATCCCTGCAAACGTATCTGGCAAATAGGGTAGCCAACATGGCGCTCTCTATCCTTGTTGGGTGGCTGAACCATTCTGGGTCTGGGGCGCGTTGGTGTCAAGGTTCGGCTTCCTGGTGCTGCTGTTGGTCTTTCGTCAAAATGATGGAAGAGTTGCAATGGTGCAAGCCAAGCACCGCTGGCTTTTTAGACATGTGTGCAGTGCGTGCAATATCACGACATACTTCCAAAGGGGTTAAGGCTTTGCTACGTTCGTTGGTTTGAGCTGTTTGACACTCACCCCTTCTTGTGGACGCTGCTGCCAGGTCCCAGCGTCCACAGCACCGATCCTCTTAGCACTTAAAATGCTTACTGCGATAGTACAGGAAACTTACACGACTGGAGAGGAATCCCAATGGAACAGATTTAATTTTAAAGGCAAAATAGGAAGCTTAGTCTGGGAAAAGTGGGGCACCCAGGTGCAGAAGCAAATGCGCGAATGCCAAGTTTAAATATGAAGTCGATATTTACTGGGGACTGGTAAGTGACTGGCTGTAGAGTGTAAAGAGGATGACCTTGATGGAGGGAGGGAAGATCCGTTACCAAGGCAATGAGTAGATAAAGCAATTGTAGGCCTATGTGCCATCTGTTTCTTGGTCTGGTCTACCTTGCAGGGCTGACGTTGGCTATCATGTGAGTACATTTAGACCTTCCAGAACCACATTTCTTTCTCCTACTGTTGTTTTTCCAAAACAGGCCATACCGAAGTTCAGTTTACATAAACATTGCCCCTGTTTGCGCCTCTTAATTCTGGGAAAGGCCACTGATGAGATGGGGAGCAAGTGGGCCGAATTTGACAAAAGCCACCACTCCCTGCCCTCCCCCAGGCCAGGAGCTTATGATATCCAAGCAGAACAGACAGGAAAGCGTCTTGGAAGAAAGAGGTTTGCTGCAAAAAGTCTAGTTTTCAGGTCCTCTGTAAAGGACGGAGCTGTCCAGTTTTCAATAAATCAGAGTATTTTCTCGAATGGGGGAACGATGAGTTTCAAAACATGCCCTGAAGGTGCCCCAAGGCACTCTTAGACCCGGCCATGCCTGCCTGCAGTCAGCAAATAAAGCCCTGGCAAGTTTCCTAGTGTTGGGGGAAAAAAGCGTTGCCGTAGCGTCGAAAAAAAATTCATAAATTGGAGCAGATGGGCAGATTTGTCATTGCCCGTGTTCTGCTCCCTCCCCTTCTTTGCTTCACACTAATGACACACACACACACACACACACACACCTCTTTCCCCAGCTCGTGGCTGCTGCGAACCCCCTCCCAGAGTGGGAAGAAGTTATTACATGAAAAGATCAATTTACTAGTTGTCTTTGGAGCCAAGCCGCTGAGCGCAGAAGCTGGGGTAGTTAGCGGAGTGAGCAAGACAGAAGGGAAAGGGGCCGGGGGAGAAACACACAGCGAGGAGCAACAGAAATGTAGGATTTTGATACGCTGGAGACCCCACAGCATCTGTCTGGGCTTCACATTTGGGGAGGAAAAAGATTCTAGCTTTAGGGCAGTTGTCAAGTGGGGTAATTATGGTTACCAGCTACCTGTTCTTGGTGATGTTCTTCTTCCAAGCCACGGTGTTGGCGAGCCCTGAAGAAAAGGTAAGCAGAGCGCAACCCCTTGTCAAATGCTTCTCCTTCTCAGCCTGATGTCCTTGTCCCACCTTTACCTGTCAGAAAGACAGACCTTTCCGCGCAGGAAGCCCGTTTTGTGCTGGCTGGGCTCCAGGAAGATGGGAGAGGGGGGAGAGTCTGCAAAAGTTAATGCCACTCTGGCACATTGAACAGGGGGCAAGTGGTGTTTTCCACGGACAAAGATAATTCGAATGCCAGCCTTAGTGAGATATTTGCTTTTAGTGGAGTTTGGGGAGCGGGGGGTATTGCCCTCCCTGCTGTTATCTGTAGAGGTTTTGCCCTTGGGATCTTTGCAGGATAAATAATGTTGATCTATATATTTTTTTCCCCTGGGGAAAAGATGGGACTTTTTCCATTTTTTTGCTCATCCTTTTGTATGCTCCTCCTAAATTGACTGGCGTGGAGATAGTAAACGCTCCGTGAATGCGGCTTTGCTCCAGAATCAGGGGCTCGATTGCAGTCGTAATGAAATGAGCATCCGAGTTGGACCCCGTATTCTGTTCAACAGATGCTGCCTTCAACTCCAGGCATCTTTCATTGACTGCAAGCTTGGGGGAATTGCGGGGGCGGGGGCGGGGGGGGAGCGGCTTTGGGGGTGTATGGGCTTGCTTTCCCCATTACAGATTGACAGTTCTCTGGGTCACACTTAGACCCTGAAAGCACCAACTGATTGCAGCAATGTTGTTCGGAAGACTGTTGCGCATCTGATTTTAACCTTCGGTAGCTTGAAGAGCAGAAAAGCTGAATCCACAAAAAAGGGAGATTTCCTTTTTTTCAAGGTATGCTTTGGGTTAGCCTGGCCAGGAATTTTCCAGGATGTTTACTGGGCTTCCTGGAGCTTCCTTTTCTGGCCAAGCCTCTGTCTGTGCCTCCACACATCTGGCTGGATGCTGAAATACCAATTTCACTTCCAGAGCCACACGGCCTGTCTGCATCTTCAGGAGACGCAGATTAATCCGTTCGGCTAGTTCAGTCGAGGAAGGTTACTTGGAAGGGATTCTGCACTGGGAAAGAGGCTGGCCCATGGGGTTAAAGCCTTGTCTGAATGAATTTTCAGTGTGTTGGTGATGGTAGCCCCTGGATGGTTGGTCTGCTGCTGTCTACTGCTAAAGTCCCTTAAACTTTTGTCTTGAGTGAAACTCAAGGAAACAGCGGGAAAGGAGACGTTGCATCCCAAACGTTTGTCCTTGTAGCTCAGCATTCCCTGGAAAAGGTTCTCCAATATTTCAGGGGGCCTTTCTCCAGCCTTCCCTGGAAATGTCCTGAATGTTTTCCATGCCAACTATTTGCTCGACCACTGCACTGTGACTCTTCCCTGGACTTAACTTCTCCTGCCTTGGAAGATGGTAATGGCTCACAAGGAAGGTATTTCTGTCTCCACCGAGCACACATGGTCTTGAAAAAACATATTAAGCTGAGACCCAGAGTGGCACCTGAGAGTTCTTGGCTGCCTGGAATGATTGCATGCCGGAATCTGGCACTCACGGGCTTCCCCTCCACACATCCCTCCCACCACCACTGCATTTGCCTCTCTGGATAGCATATGAAAGGGGAAGAGGGAGTCTCTCCAAAGTTGGCTTTCCTTTCCCAAAGGATGGGGGAATAGAGTACTGCCTGGCATCCAGGACAGCTGAGTGAAAGGGACAGGATGCTGTCATCCCTAAAGGGTAAACTAGATTAGGAAACCAATGTCATATAGGTCTAAAACTACAGCTACGTTAACACAATCTTGCCGGCCTGAATGTGGTTCTCTTCTCCCTCACTTTTTCTTTGAGTGAATTAAGGAAGGGCCTGTCTGAACCGCTTTCTCAGCTTAGTTTCTTGGAATGGCCTTAAGCTGTGCTTGTCTGATCATTGTCTTGGGAAGGGATCTTCTCACTGTCCTTCAAGGTCATTCTCTGGTCCCTCTACAGGTGCTTTGTGAAGAGCACTGTTTCCCCTCCATCAGACACCTCTACCCTGCTTTGCAGCATCTTGGCGATCCTTTAGTGAAGGAGTGGGATTGTCCCTTCAGCAGGGACCAGAAGATGTCAGAGGGTGAGGACCATCCTTCTAGTAGTTCCTCCAACTTGAAGACGCCCAGTCTTTGGCTCTCCATTAAGATGCCTTTCTATCATGGCTCTCTGCATCTCCAAGGTCATCATGCTGTGCTTTGCCTGTCTTTCCCCTTTAGCAACATGGAAAGAGAAGGGTTGGATGAAGGTCCAGAGATACCCTGAAACTCGGGAGGTGGCTTCACACCTCTTTGTGTTTCCTGATTAGAATCAATGAAGTCATAAATCTGATTGGATTTGCTTCTATCCCCTCCATATTTTCTCATTTCTATGTCAAAATTGAAACGGAAGATTCCTTAGCCCAGCTCCATAGGAAAGCATGCGGTGTTGCAAGGGCAGGTTAATTTCTTTGTTTATATCTTTATTCTGACAATATGTCAGGAGAAAGGGTTTCATTTAATTCTCACAGCAGCTGGCTTGGGCACACGGGGATGCAGATCCTTGGTGACTGTATGGTTCTTCTGAAAAGTGAAATGTGGCAACTCTCTGCTAGAAGGGAAAAAATACCTTGATCCAGTGCTTTGAGCACTTAAAAGCAGCTCTGTTTATGCTCAGAACTCTGAATTCATTTGAAATTCACAATACCTTCCAATATGTGGTTTGAAATGTCTAATTTTCTTTCTTTTTTGGCATAGAGAACTCTTTTGGCACAGAGGTTCTACTGTGGTCTTACTTCCTTGCGCTGTTCTGTAAAGAGAGTGTTTCTTTCACTGATTCCTGCTCTTTCGCTCTCTCTCTCTCTGTTACTTAGCTGGTTAGGAACAAGTCCTAAAAAGGAACTATTTAAAAAAAAACAACAGGCAAAGACAAAGATAAAATAAGTTTGCTGATAGCCTTGGTTTTCGAGTACCTTAATTTCTTCTTAGAGTCAAGAGCCTGCCTTGTTTTTTGCTACTCGAATCGTGGCCTTCTGTAGCCTGCATCTGGCCTGGGTTAATGACGTATTGTGCTTAAACATGGCTTCTGCAAATAGATGGGCAATGCAGATTTGAAGCTGGATTTACGTTCTCGCATGCTGTTGATACATCCAGCCCAGTGTTTCCTTCAGTGACTTAGCAGCATCTACCCAACACGTCTCCTTGGCTTTACTACCTGCGAAGCTGTTAACTCGAGGTGGCAACCATGCATCCATGCAGCCTAATGCACCAATGGACATCTCTGTTAATGCCTATCTGATAGGCTGCCACTCATGCCTTTAATGCCTTCCCCCCAGATTAATTAAATGGGACATTGGCCAGATGCAGCACCAAACACCAGACTAGTTTTATCTTTCATGGATGTGCTCTGTGAGCTCCTACACATTCTCAGAAAATAGACATGGGGGAGGCCAGTGCCCACTGCTGAGGTGGGAACTATTTGCATCCTTTAGAATCCTTCAGCCAAGGGAAGCTGAGATGATGGACCTCAACCTTGAAGTGGTGGGCTGGAGGCTGCCTCACGCTCCTGCACTTTGTGAATGACCAAGTCTCCCACCATTGACAGGACCCATGACAGGCTGTCAAAATGTCAAATGTGTCAGCTTTTTGAGGTAGGCTGGGTTAGGAAACAGACACCACCAGATTAACTGGAACTCAACTCTATTAATATAGGCTGTAGTGAGAGGATCACCACACTTGACTAAGTTTTCCTTCCCTCCCTCTTATACTCCAGTAAATTAGGAAGAAACCCATCTGAGCTTCTTTCTCACACTTTCTCTGATTCTCCAGCTTAAAGCATGCTCTTGTTTCTACAGCCATTCCTACATAGTTTCTCCAAGGTCATCTCTGTGACTATCTCCAAATGTGGCCACCGGTCCAAAAATGCTTGTCCCTGGTCTAAGTGGAGATGTTGGCCCTTCTGGGTACCAAACTGGTTGCCCCTTTGGAGCTGTAGGACCTCCCAATGGAAAATTTGTAGAAACCAACCTGTATCATAATTACCGGCCAAACCTTGAAGACAATAAACATATCCTGTAGTTGCTATTTCATCACCTCGTTGTTTCAGAACTCATCTATTGACTCAGGGATGCAGGAAAATCTTAACCAATATATCTCCTGCAGGACTTTGGCAATCTCTTTTTTTAACTCCCCGCCCCTAATCTTATTCAGGATCTTAAGTATTGCTAGGAAATGCTTGTTGAAAAAAAAAACGTTTTATGCCTGGATGCTGTGAGTTATTTGGGTATAAAGCAGCTGGATGTGGCTGCAAAGGATGCCTGATTAAATGCTGCTGAAAGATTTACATCAAGGAGAAACAGCGCAAGAGAGATTTGAAGGGATTCCTGCTGTCAGGTTTGAAGAGTTTGAGTTTGGATGGCACATGGCAACCTCAAATTTCCTCCCAGTTGCTTATATCATTGCCACTTCAGCATTAATTGCGGCGATGCGGTCATCAACGAAATGTTCCAAGCACCGCACATGGATTTTCCCCACTGACCCCATTGGCACACCCTTGTGAACGGCTGCAGCACAGAAAACTGCCTAGCACTGACTCGGACTCACAATATCAGAAAATAATAAAAGGAAAAACATGAGTTCCACCTCTGTATTAAAGTTCCTCTCTGTCTTGGATAGGGAAGAAAAGATGACTCCAAACAGGCCACGATGGCCCCCCGTGCCCCCAGTCACCAATCTGCTCGGCTTCACTTTTCATGAATTTGGCAGGGGAAAAAAATAGGAGGCATAAATATTTGCACAAACGTGATGGTACACTTCAAATCCTGCAGTCCTAGAGCAGGAAAGGTCATCGGGTCCATTAAGTCCAACACCCTGTTCAGAGCAGGAATTTGAATAAAAACAGCCCTGCCAAATGCTGATCCAGTTTTGAATGACTGTGTGTAATTATGTCCATCCTTTAAAAGTGCCTCTTTGTTTTCTACACCAGGGTTCCTCAACCTCAGCAACTTTAAGATGGGTGGATTTCAACTCCCAGAATTCCCCAGCCAGCATGGTTGAGGAACCCTGTTCTACACCATATCTCCATAGAAAGTACACATTTTTGCCTTCTCGCTTTTCCTCCAAATGTACACATTTTTATCTGTATTTTGGAGTTGTAAATGGCATCACCGTTTTTGGCCTGTATCTCTATTCTGCATTTTCATGCCTGTTCAGCAGATCTGAAATCAGTTATCTCCATCTAAAATTCTGATGGATCCATCCACATCTGAAGTTTTCCTTTGAGTGTTGGCAGGAGATCTTTTTTCAGATGGAAAGCACCCTCTGATGGTTTGTCTCCTTCAGCAACCATTGGTAGGAACACTAATATGGTGCCCTCTCAACCTAGACTTGAGCCTTCATTGTATCTGTTACAGCTTCAGATCTTCAGCCAGTTATCTCAGGGGTCCTGGTGCTGGCGAAAAGAAGACCTTACTTTATAATTTTCGAATTTTTTTCTTAGGCATTTGCAAAAGGGTAGGATGGTCTAGCAGTGGGTGGAGAGAGGAATCAAAGAGAGCCATGAAGACCTGGCTTTTCCCCAGATGCTGGGTTAGGTGAAATAAGTACCTCTGAAGTGAGATAGGATTAATGAGTTGGAGCATTTTGAAATATAGTGAAAAATGGTCCCATCCAGTAAAATATTTTTCCTGAATTCTCCTGCTTCCGCAGCACCCCAACGGGAGAGATTTGGGGAAATTGCAAAGCAGATTCCTGCTAGCATTAACGGGAACAAATGGGAGGAAAATGGATGAATTAGGACAAAGCAACAAAATAATAAATGAATTAAAGTATTAGGGGCATATCCCTGTTGACATGAATCTGCTAGGAATAATATTTACTGTCCTCTGCCTCCAATTTGCTTACTCCCTACTTCAAAGATTTGCTCTGGAAGTAACCTTCTAGAGAGTCCAAAACCCATCATTTCTCAATCATCTTATGCTGCTTGTTGGTCAAAGTTAAGATCGTTGTTCCTACAGTCTTTTGGGGGCGGGGAAGCCGGGGGGGTTAGCTTTTGCATTGCAGCATTCAGCAAAACGCTCCTTTAAAGTGTGGGTCAGTGTTGGGAAAGGATATTTTGTGCCTACTGAAAAAATACACACTGAAACAATGGTGTATTTCTTTTTCCCTCTGGAATTTGGTGTCTTAAAAACCATGAATGGAACACGCAAGTCCAGGTAGCACTGGCATGAATGGGTTTACACTGATCCCACGCTCTTTAAATGAAAACGCCTTTGGATGGGATGGGTGGAAATAAACTGCAGCTGCTCCATGTCCAGCTCGTTGTAAAATGAAAGGAAAAGTTAATAAAACCGAAAGGGAGAGTTTTAAAACTTTGTATTTTAAGAGCCATTTTTGTAGGGTTCTTTGTCCTTGAAAGCAAGGCTTTTTAACTCTGTTCCAGCCAACCTCCACTTTGTTCTTTCTTAGCTTTGACTAGGAACAGATGTGATCAAAGTCTTCTGTGCATTTTCAAGTACCAGAGAGCTGATGAGGCAGCTGTAAGTGAAAGTGAAACATGTTGGAACACCCTGAAGAGCAATCCCGCACACTTTCAACGTGAGGTTTGGAAGCCTGCATCTTTATAGCCTTAAGCAAGGAAATCTTGATTGCCCAAAAAGCTAATGTAAGCTGTAAACCATTCCCAGGAATACCACTACCATACATTCAGAAATTGTTCCATGGAAGGTATGCTCTCAGCTGAGAGTTATTTTCACCAGTATGGCACTGGGTTTACAAGAAATGGCCAGTAGCTAACCATCTGGATGTAGTTCCTCCACTCAACTTCTTCTGCTTCAGTGTGTGACTTTGTAGTCCAGTGACATTTCAAGGAAGCCTTGATTTATGGAGCTGTATCTCCAGGGGCTTCCATTGAGTGCTTCCCTTAGAAGTGGAATTAAAACTTTTGCTCTCCAAGGGAGCCACACCACCACAATTTCCAAGTCCCTGTCCCTCCAAAGCAGCTAGAAACTGACTAGTGATCATCTTCCCTGTGAGATAATCAATGCTTCCTCCAGCTTACCAACAGAAGAAGGCCAAAAATGTCATTCAGATGGTATCCTACCCCACATCTTATCCTGATATGGATAGGGAATAAAATAAATAAATAATTGGGGTTCCTGACCAAAGCAGAACAATTTAAATCAAATCAAATCAAATCTTTCTCATGGTCATAGACTAGCATAAGAACAATGTAAGATTCTTAGCCTTTGAGAGAAAGAGATGGAAAGGAATTAAGGAGGGCAATTGAAATCCTTTTCTTTTTTTCTTTAAAAACACAAGCACACTGAAGCACAGTTTAAAAAAAAAAATGAAAAACACTGACTCTGGTATTCTTGGAAGTGTGAAACTTTAGGATAATATAAAACACATGAAAACCAACACAGATTCAGGATCCTTTCAAAAACCGGTTGGTAATGTTTCAGCAGAATTCATTGAATTTGGATTAAACCTTTCAATACACACCCAGATTCTCTATTCTCCTTTAAACAGAATTACATTCAACTCTATCAGGGCTTCTAACCCAAATCTGCATCACGCAAGGCTAGAGAGGGAGATGGGAGATGGGCTGTCCTTGTCTAACCCTCTATAGATGTACATATCTCTCCAAGCAATCATTCGGCCCCAAATTCATAAGCGTGATCTAGTTGGCCAAGGAGAAAACATTTCATTAATCTTCTTCTACATAGACACACCCTTCCTTAATTTGGGAGTAAGTTCTTTGGGGCTCTGTATAATGTACCTCAGATGAAACATGGACAGCCTATAATCACACAAGAATTGTCTGAGATTGGGACAAATCCAGAAGGTCTGGCTATCTACACTTGAAGAGACCAGGTCTGGGAATTCACCTTAAAACTGTTCTGGGGTGCTCATTCTTAGTTCCTAAAGAGGGCAGAAGAATGGAGAGATTTACAACTACTAGAGTTTGGGGAAGCTTGATTAATTTGGGAATATTCATATAGTACCTTCCCAGATTTTCACTGGATAGATGAGCTCTCTATAGGGAGATAGATCGTAGTCCTGTGTCTGCCAGGCAACATTTGTGAAGATCTTCTTCGACTGACCATCCCATGGAATAAGCACAGATTCAATCTGAATTTTTGCTTTTCAGACTTCAACTTGTTTTTTTTTAAATTTCCTCACCAAATTACTTTTTTCTTCAAAGGTTTTCCAAAGATTAGTTTCTGAGCGTAATGCAGGTAGAGATCTTTATGCTTAAAGAGCTAACCAGCCTGGCTCTTGCTACATAAAGGGGCAAACCTCTAATCTAAATCAAGGAATAAGGAATACAGCTTTTCATAATCTGGGATCCTTCAAATATATTGGGCATCAAGGCTCACATTCCCCAGATAGCATAGCCAAATATGATAAATTCCATTATGTCTGGAAGGCGTGTGGAACTCCTTCCCAGAGGAAATCAGGGTGTCCTTCGCTCTGCCAATTTTCTATCACTGTTGGAAAAACTTTCCTAGAATAGCAAACGGGTGATTCACATTATTAGATGTTTATGTTATGCTGGCTCCCTGTTCGTGCTGCTCTGACTTATTTTGATCTGGTTTTTTAATGCTTTTAATCTGTTGTATGACTGAGATTATTTGCTAATCACCTTCTTGTATTATTAAGAAGGGAAGAAGATGCCATCTACTGATTTGGAGTTCGCTCCATCTGAAGCAGTATTTTTTAGTGACTGTAGGAACTCTCCACACTTTGTGGCTGGGATTTTTCCAGCCCTCCCTGGAGATCCTGGATTGAACCCAAGACTTTCTACACACAGAACATCCATCTTCCACGGAACTGTGGATTACACAAGATGGATCCAAAAAGATAGTTTCATGCATAGCCTGGATTCATCCATCAAGCTATGCCCAAACTGACCAACTTTAGTTATGATTTTAATATGTTGTGTGAACTCAACCATAGTAGTTTGTTGACCATTGTTCATAGTTCAGCATGCTGTATGAACCCAACCGATTGTGATTTATCCAGTAAACAAACCATGGCTTCATGTGTGGAAACAAAGCAGTAGTGAGTCTTTTAAAAAGCAAATATTGTTGCTTGGTGTCATTGTTGGATGGGAAAGTTCAAAGGGCTAATTCAGAAGGAGATGAGACCACAGGGGCCAGAAAATGTAACTTCAGCCATTGATTAAGTGGCTTCCAACAGTTTAGATGATAAGAGAAGATCATCAATGGATATCTCCAGGACTGAAAGCTATTTGCTTCTCAATATCAGGAGTTGAGGAAGATGAGTACAGTAGCAGTATGATCTGCATATAACCTTTTTAGATATATTTTCTTGGGCATTGTAGGAAAAGCATGCAGTACTAGATGCATTTAAAACCTGCACCCTGGTTGAGGTGTTGGACTGAATCTATGGATGATGCCCAAGTTCAAGTCTGTCAAAGAACTGACTCCATGACTGACAAGTCACTGTTTCTCAGCTCAGCCCACCACAGAGGATTGAGGTGGAGATCATCATCATCATCATCATCATTGGAGTGCAACTTTCTATCTGTAGAAAAGGGGTTATAAAGAACAATAAATAAATAACAGAAAATACATGAAGTCTGATCTAGAATCACCGTTCTCATGTATTTATGAGAACAACTTATATTGTTTAGTACATCTGGGTATGTTTTAAAATATAGTCATTTCTCATTTCTCAGAAATTTCACTACAGAATTTTATATCCCAATCCACGCATATCTACTTAGAGACTAGCCACAATGCATGTTTTAGGCTGAAGGACATACCAAGGCCTGTACTCTAACCAGTGAGTGGATCCAGGGCAGAAAAACTAAATTTGATTTCATTAATATTGAAAACCACATTAACTAAATGTGGAATATGATTATTCCCCTTGGGTTTTAAAGTTCCCTTTCCCATCACATGAAAAATGACAATTTGCAGTAATTTTGGATGGACCCTGGGGGTTCTATTTGAAGTTTTCTAGAGTGCCTGTGCTCCTTGGAGAAATGTATATTCAGGATTATGTGGAAACTCATGGTTTCTTGCAGGGTTAGAACGTGCCATTCCTGAAAGATCTCTTGAGTTTCAGAATATGCTCAACACCTGGTGTTGACAGACAGCAAATGTCCACAAAGGTAATTGTCCACCACAAATCTTTGCTGTGAATCATTCCTCTCTTTCTGACACTTCAGCTGTAGCAAATGATGAATATATGAGGACTTTTTCCTCTACAAAGTTCCAGCAATGTTGGAACATTTAAATCAAATGGACATTTATGGCAAGGTGGCCTTTTCTTGACTAGGGTTCCTGTCTTAGTATTTCAGAGGGCATGCTCAGTTTCTTTTCAAAATGGGAGATCCCAGAGGAGCTGTTCTTCCTTCCTCACTTTTTTTTTTTAGACAGAGCTAAAAGACTTGGGCTTATCTTGCAGCTCCATCAACTCTTCTCCAACTCTTTCCCCACTTCCCATGCTGGACAGTGCATTTTCACAGTTGGAAGACAGCCCAGGATTGCAGCCACATGCCCACTGTGTGCCTGATTGTAATACATGGATTTTGAAAGGGGATACTTATGGGTTCCGCTTTGCCTGTAAGATTACAGGTTCTTTCTCCAGCAGATGTCCAAGTAAGTTGGCCAGATATAGATACTGCGATCCTTGATAAGGGGAGCAGAGGCACTGTTCACTGCTTTGCTTTCATTCATATTGTGCAACATTTGAGTTTTGTACAACAGTTTATCAGTGCTATTATTTGATATTCAGTATGTGCCATCAAGTTGGTGTTGACTCCTAGTGACTGGATGGATGGATGGATGGATGGATGGATGGATGGATGGATGGGTGGGTAGGTAGGTAGGTAGATAGATAGATAGATAGATAGATAGATAGATAGATAGATAGATAGATGATTTGATATACTAGTGCAAAAAGTGAGAGAAAGCAACTGTCCCAAATGGGACCCACAGCACTAAATTATTAAATTGTTGCTCTCTTTCCCCTTTTGTCCATCATGGGGGAAATTAATACTGTACCTCTAAAAGGAAGCAACCAAGGAACCTTTATTTCATTTCCTTTGCAAGCCATGGGCATCTTTTCTCTATTTTTTCTTACATTCTTCCTTAAGTGACAGGAAAACAAAACAAAAGAAACACTTAGCTATGTATGTCCCGATAAATTTATGGCCTTCCTCCTCTAATCTAAAGCTCTGTTGTGGTTGTTAGTTTTGTCCCGATCCGTGCTGGGGAAAATATAGCTTAATTTGTTGCTTTTTGTTTTGCCAAGTTATTATGGGCATATGGTGCAACTGAAAGGAGGAAATGATTCAAGGTTTTTAAAATTGTTCTCCTCCCTCCATTAGTGTGGGCAGATCTTGGACTTTCTGCCTCCTTTTCCACAAGTTATTTATTAAGTGGTTGTGAAATGCAAGGGCAAGAGGCCACATAGTTCCAGCTGCGGAAAGCGATGGATCTGATATTTCCCCAGCAAGACTAGATCATCAGTTTGGTTTGCGTTTCCGAGGGCCAGTAACTGTATTTTGAAATGCCTCCAGAAAACCTCTTTTTAACCCTTTTCCAGAGGTCTTCAACATATTATTTATGTGGTACATTTACATTCTCCTCTTCCTTCAAGTTGTTCCAGACAGTGTGCCTGGAGCCACTCCTTACTTTCTCAACAACCTTGTGGGAAGTTGGGTGACTCAATTCGGAGCCACACCAGATCCAGTATCCAGAATGAAGTCGTGTAATGACAAGGCCATGGAATAGAGGGGGCCAGTGGTGGAGCAGGTAGAGACCTGCGTATTGCGTTGTCTTTCTTCAGATGTTTTCTGGAATAGATTGGCATGAAAATCTAGATGGAGTGTTGATCAGCAACTGAGAATTGGATCAGAAGCCCACCATTAAGGCATTAGAGGCATTTGTGAATATGGTGGCTTCACTCTTGCTGGGGAGCATGAATAAGAGAAAGAGACTAAAAGCTATTTCCAAATGGATAAACAAGCAAACAAGCAAACAAAGAAAGGGAAAGTGCCAAGCAAGCTTCTTTAGGCATCCTGGTCCATAGCTGGGTGTGTGTGTGTAAATGTCTCCTTATTAGCTAATTATGTTCCTCCACTTAGAGGCAGTTGGGAATAGGCAGGGCCTCCAAAAAGGAGCTTACACTTAAAGTAGAGATGGACAGTTGATGGTGGACAGTTGGAATCCAATGGCAGAACCCCTAAAGATTCTTCTCTCCATCAATCATAGAAGAGAAGCTAGGACACCAGAAGATGCTTTCTCCATCTGCTTCCAAACCCCTTGTTGAAAAAGCTTTTGAAGAGGAGAGAGATTTATGTTGGAAAGCAGAGTTACCTGGAGGTGGGAGAGGGTACAGTATTAATAAAGCTCTGTATGCCCCCTCCTTCTCATGTTAGGAGCATTGCTACTCTTTTATTGAACAGAAGAAAATCATAGCTGCCTCAGAACCCCCAGCATACAAAATGTTTACTGTACAGATATTGTTCATAATGCTTATCTGCCATTACAAGATTTGACACCTGTCCTCTAAAGTACTTTACCGCTTGAAGATGGTTCCCTGCCTGATTGTCCTTGAAAGTACGCCAAGTGTTTGCTTCATGAAAGAGAACTCTTGAATCAACACAACTGCAGTGCAAATCAAATTGAAGCTAGTTTATTGGCAATGCCAGGACTTCCCACATTATTTGACACGTGTGTGTGTGTGTGTGTGTGTGTGTGTGTGTCAGGAGGCTCAGTTCAGGAGATCAAGGCATGTTGGAACTGCATAATTTATTTCTCCAAATGTCTCATGAATATCCAACATTGGAAACCACTCTGTAATATGTCAAAAATGATTTATGTGGGATACAAAATACCTACAGTACATAAGAGCATTGGGTTGGGTTGTAGACCTTGGGAAGGCTGAGAGGTTGGAGGTTCAGCAGCTGCCTGAAGATGCCAGGTGACCTTGCTAGATGAGGAGCCCTGCGTAGCTCCTACTCATTCTTCTGCTAAGATCTTCTGTGCTTCATGAATGAGTTCCAGACATGTTCCTTCCTCTTTGTTCATATGCTGTAAAATATCTGATTGCTCCATGTTTAGTGAATGTGTAAATGGAAAGGAAGTGCCTTCAGAAAAGGCATTTGTGTTTGTATCTGACTTTTTGGGGTAGATTTTTTAAAAATGATGCGTAATACGGAATGAAGGAAAAGAATGTGCCCACAGTCAGAGATAAAATTGTATAATACCATTTGTTACCCCTTGACTACTATGGGATTCTTGAGAATGCATAGTTTTGGTAGTTTTTTTGTTGTTGTTAAATTTCTTGCTTTATAATGTTTGTTAGGTTCTTTCTTTGAGTCTAGAAATTGGAGTTTACCTTATTTTAAAAAAAAATTGCACAAAACTAGAGTTATTGTTGAACTATGTAGCACAATCCGAAGAAATGGAAGTTCTTTTTGTTGTTTAAATGCCAAGTCCTTAAGCGTAGAAATACGATGTTATCTAGCTAAAACTAAGTGGGACCAACAGAGGGTCATGAAAATACACCAAACACACATTACAAGTATCTCTTAACCGAAATGGTAGCCGTTAAGCACTACCAATATTTACTGTAAGCAGAAATCTGAATGCAAGACAAATTAAAAGATTAGAGCGTACATTAATTATGAGATTATAGCTACTTTAGTTTGCTGACATAATCCAGCATGATTTTCAGTCCCTGTTTTAGTTTCCAGCGATGGGCTCAGATTTCATCAGAAAAGCATTCTACCAAGATTGAAAGACGGCTGTGATTAACAAAGCCTACCAGCTCATCCCAGGGCAAAACCATGTAAGGGTGTAGGAAATTTGATGGGCAGGTGGGTCTCCTCAACATGTGCCCTGAAGCTCAGGGCAATTATGCAGTTCATAAGAAGGTTCCACCATTTCTAGGTAGCACCTGATTCTTTTCAGGGCTTGCATAAAATTTCTCCTCATCCGTGGAGCTAGCAGGATGGTTTTCGAGCAATCAAGAAGCTGCAGTTGACAGTCGATCTCCACCGATCTATGTCTGGCTGTGCAAATAGTGCCAGCCCTACTATTAGGCAAAGGGAAACAGTAGCCGTAGACAGCAGATGCTAGAAGGTGGCATCTATGAAAGTTGAGCACCACTCATAAAATAGCCGATAAATCTTCCATGTCATCCTGTGTCAGCTACATCAGTGTTTCTCAACCTTGGCAACTCTAAGATGTATGGACTTCAACTCCCAGAATTCCCCAGCCAAGGAATTCTGGGAGTTAATGTCCACACTTCTTCAAGTGACCAAGGTTGAGAAACACTGAGCTACATCATAGGGAACATGTGGTTCATCCCAACCTCACATATCAAATAATAATGTATGTCAGGCGAGGGGGTGGAGTGGGAGGAAGGAGAGAAAACCAAAATTGAAGGTGAATTTGTATTCCTTTTCAGGAAGTGGGGAAGATCTAAAAAAAAAGAAAAAAGAAAAGAAAAGAAATGGATAGCTTTGCAAACCGTGGGTTGCATTTGCTTTTTGGAGGGAAGGGAATCTTGAAATTGGAGTTGATAATGCTTGCTTTTAGCTCCCCCCAGTTTTGACATCTGCAATGCCCTGCAGTAGTTTCTTATGCAATCATCCACTAATGCTCTGGAAATCCAGTGCACTGTGGGTGGGATTTATTTTAATGCCTAATTCCTCCCACCCACTTGGAAACACCTTTCCCAGCACGCAGATGCAGGTTCTGAGTCATTCACTTAATCCGTGTTTGAGCTGACAGGAACCTGTTTTTTGCCGAGTCCTTCTCTCTCTGTGTGCAAATGCTGGCAAGCAGAGACCACGCCAGAGACATAGCACAACAGCTGGCAGGGTGTCCGTTGTTTCTGACCATTTGGACCACGGAAGTAGAGTTAATTAACTCCTAGTTTTGCTGTTTGCTGTGGCTGCGAAGGAAGCCAGAGGTCAAGTCTCCATCATAAAACAATTACATTTTTTTTCCTTTTTAACGGGAAGAACGCTTTACATACCCAAAGGCAAAGCAAACCGAGGTCACTTGAACAATGACCAAGTGCATTCCCAACCAAAGGGCAAGATTGCAGCAGAAACATGATGGAAAAAGGGGCTGCTTTGCTTGCTTGCTTGACCATGGTTATAATCTCAGTTGTTTCAGTTGGTGTAATGGGCTAAGCCATAAGCAAACCCCAGGAACGAGGCTCACCCAGCAGGCAAAGTCAGCATCAAACAAGCCACACGCCGGCTTAGTGCGTTTTGCAAAGCAGACCGGAGAACAAATGCTTTAACGGTTAGCCACAAGTGGAAACCAGTTGTGGACTTAACATCCTGGTGCATAATGGAGGGTTCGGGAAGCAGAACGTATCCCAGCCCGCTTTGGATGGGCCTTTCTGATGTTCACACGTTGCTCATTCTAACGGTTTGCAAACAGAATGACAGGAAGAGGGGCCTTAAGTATCCGCCATGGCATGGCATTGGAATGACCAGCTTTTGTTTCCTCCCCCCTCTTAAGCCTTCTCAGATTTTCCTCTTTATTTGGGGGGGGGGGGCAACCTTGCCTGACATCTGGGCTCCAAATGTGGGCCTGCCATTTTTCTTGTTGAATTTTCTGTCCCGCTGGTTTCAGAAAGAGCAACCAACCATGTAGGAGGGGGCAGGGGGCGGGAGAGGAGAAATGTGGGCACTCAACACCTCTACGTCTCTGTTTTCCTCCTTTCCTTCTCTTCCTTGTGTTTGACAATGAGCAGCCCCCTTATCTTCCTGAAAATATTTCTGGACTAATTTGAAAACACACCTTTTCTCTTTGTTTTGTTTTGTAATATAGTTGGTTTGTTCAGGAAGCGCTTTTTGAACAAGAGACACTGAGGATACCTCCTTCTCCTTCTCCTTCTCCTTCTCCTTCTCTCCTCTCTCTTTCTCCACTTTCTCCTTCTCCTTCTCTTCCTCCTCCTCCTCCTTCTCCACCTTCTCCTCCTCCTCCTTCTTTGTCTTCCCCCCACTCCTCCTCCTCCTCCTCCTTCCAAACAAATCATTTTCTTTTAGTTTCCCCTCAGTTTTGCAGGTAGCAGAACATTCCAGATTGTGCCAGTGTTTTTTTAAAAACAGGATATTCTATTTTGGGCAAAGCGTTGTTGTGCGTGCACGAGTATGTGCGTGTTCCCATGATACACTTTTTTAAAGTGCAGAAAGGATAAGAAAGGAAATCAGTGAGAAGAGGTCTCCTGGACGCCTGTTGTCCAAAGTCTTTTCCAAAGCCACAGATATAGAGGCATTCCCAGAGAACATCAACCGCCCCCCCAACGGCCATGTTGCTACGAGGCTAATGGGAACTGAATCCGTTTCTGCTGCGGTCAAGGAAGAAGTGCCAGATAGGAATGATGAACGCCGTGGTGTTGGCTGTGTGGGTGTGCCCGTGTGAGAACCTGCAAGAAGGCGAGCATGGTGTCGCGCACATGGGTCGGGACGCTGCACCTGCCATCTCACAGATCGTCTTAACTGTATTTTCATTTTATCTATTTTGTTCTGCTTCATCTTGGTTCGTTCCCTTTGGTTGACTTCCGATACTTGTAAATTCTAGCCGGCAGCTGCGCGTGGCGGTTTTATTGCTCTTCTTGTATTCCAGTCTGCTTTTAGGTGCAATTTTTATTGTCGTAGCTACTTCGCTGGTCCCCGACTGTCGATAAATGCGATTTCCATCCTGCAAATTTTGACCTCTGCCTGCGGAGGCCCACGGACGCGTTGGCCTTGCCGGTGTCAGCTTGGAGATAGGACAGGGCCTGCTAGTCCAGTATATTTTCCTGCTCCTCGTTCTGGGACCTTCACCAAGGATCTGGGGAGAGATTTCATCCCGCAGTAATGAATTGAGCAGACCCGCGTTTTGATTTGCGGCCGCTGTTTCTGCCGGTGGCAGCGAAGGTGATAACAACATTGGGGAAACTTTTCTGCTTTATGACCGCAATTAAGCTGCTGTGCAAAATTTAAAATACTGCAGAACGGGCAGTAAAGTGTGATCTGAATGGTGGCTTGGATTTTTCTAGCCTCTGATTTGTAGCTGTTTTACTGCTGATGGGAACATGAAGCTTTCCAGATGGCCGTGTGAAAAAGTCAAGCCTAGAGATTATACATTTAAATATTGTATTGGCAAATCAATTTACATATTGTCAATATTTTATGGGTGGATTTAAATATTTTATTGGTGAAGTAAACTAGAAGATATAATGAAGTGCCACCCAAAAGACAGCGTTGCTAATATAATCAAAAGAAGAAGATACAAAATAGTAATTAAATGAGTGACGTTTGAAAAACTAAAAATATATCTATAAAGTATTAAGAACTAGTTCTGTCCTTTAGCGTATTATTAAGCCTAGGCATATTTTGCTCCATCTTCTCAGTTTTAATACAGTATTTTATTTCAGTACAATGATATTTATGCCTTAGAGTAATTTACAGAGATTTTATCAATACTTTTTTTGTCATGCTAATGCTTTTCGTCTTCTTTCTCCTTTAAATTAAGGGTTTGTTAAAGAACTTTTTTCTTTTTTTAACAGCACATCCCCCGCCCTCTCCTTTACTCTTTTACACACACACACACACACAGACACTTTAGTGAAGTTTTGCAATCTGTCGCCATCCAAATATCCCACATTACTGCCCCCAATATGGAAGTCCAGGACCAGTGGGGGAGGCTAGGATAACCTACAAACCACTTGGGTGTTTTTTGGTCCACATTTCTGCATTTTGGCTTTATTTTCTTCATAACAACCCCAGCAACAAATTGACACGGGTTGTCAATGTTCTTACAGTTTGTTTTTAGCTTTTAAAGCCATTTCCATTAGGCATTTTAATTATTGTGCAAGGATGCAGTGATTTATTGTTAAATACTGCTCTTGGCTCATTAAAGGGGAAGGGAGTTAGATAAATAAAATAATTGAAATAATATATTTGGGGCCGATGGCTTCATTTGGATATAGGATGTTCTAATAGACAAGGGGAAACAAACATGAAAACAAAGCAGAACCCCCAAATCCAGCCCGTTTTTAATGACACAACTAGATTTGATATTTCCCAGATTCTGTTCCTTTTCCAGCAACGTATATGCCAAAAATGGAGGCGTGGTCTCCAAAATACTTTATTTATTTATTTGATTCAATTTTCTATGGCCATCCATCTCGTCAGAATGACTCTTGGTGGCCAACAACATTTAAAACCACCAGCTTAGAAAAAACAAAGGACAACCTTCAACACAACCACTCCGTAGACTCAACTGACACTCTGACCCCCTACGTACCTATTGATGTGATATAGGTATCAGCCTAATTTTTCACACACTGCAGCTGCCGAGATATATGCTCAATAATGATAATGAACGAACTCTTTGGAGCTGTTGTGGTTATCACAACTTAGGAGAATGGACCTCCCTTTCTCTTTTGGAAGTTTGTCAAATCTTTACTGCCCAATGTTCAGCTAAGGGACAGCATCTAACTGAACTTGGCTGGTCACAAAAAGTTAAGTAGTGTCAGACCTGAGTAGGACATTGAGGGAGGCCACCCAGGAAATACCAGGGTTGTAGGCTAGACTAGGAGATTGGAAACATTCCAGAAGACCACTTGTGTACAATTGCCATTGCCAAGAAAACTGCCTGAACATGCCTGTAAAGTCCCCAGAAGTCAAACTCATCCATCCTTCCTCATCAAGGAAGATGCATTTCTCTGTTGTTCTCCTGGAATTGAGCCCTGATTTATCTTTCAGAGAGTTCTCTTACATGGTATGAAGGTCCAACCTGGTGAAATCATTCAAGGCATTCCAAGGGAACAATGAGGCTATCAGAATTTCTCTGGGGGCTTCCAAGTATCTATAAGAAGCTTAACTATACCCTCTTTTAAAAGCAATGGGCCATCCTGACCTGAAAAAAGAATTAGAGGCCAAGGGAATGTGGAGCATTTTTTTAACTGTATAGAATTTCCATCAGATCCATTGGAAGAACTTCTTAGCAATGAAGCCTCTTCTCAACCCCTCTTGAAATGCAACTAGATCTCTGCCTGCATCAATAACTCTGAAAAGTCCCACTGAAGCCCTATTGTATGTCTCTGGGAAGGAAGGAATTTTAAGCCAATGAAGATTTAGCTGCCATTGTGCGGCTGGGAGGCGTGTGAGCTTTGAAGCTCTTTAGAAGCCCACCTACCTTTTGGGCGGAGGCTGAGGAAGAAGAGGGCAGGACATTAAAACTCCAGGAAAGAATGGTGGGTAATATTGGTGCATCTTTGGGAAAAGGGAGGGGGGACTGTAATGAGAAATAGCTTTTGTGTTGTCTTTGTTGGTGGTGCTGAAAGAGAATCAGGATCTTTTGAAGAAGAAAGCTTTGGTGTATTGGGGGTTCTGATAGTCTTTCCAAAGCTAAACAAGCCCCAGATTCCATTTCTCACCCACCGACTGCCTCCTTTCCCACTGAATTTGTGATCATCTCCAAATGGTCTTCGAGTTATTCCAGCCGACTCAAAAGTATACCTGGCCTTCAGGTATGAAATTCTGAAAAGTCAAATCAAAGAACTGAGGGAGTTTCTCTCGTTTGGGATTGCGTGTTTTATTTCTTAACTTGAAAATGTAATGGTGCTTTTCGGAGGTCTCTCTGCCCATGCATATTTTACTGATGGTGAAATCTCCAAACCAAGATATGCGCAGCTCTGTAACTATTCTGGGAAAGGAGAACTCTTATTTTGTTAGTCCCAGTATGGGAATGGAGCTGCCAAGGAGCCCTCAGTGAAAGCTTTTGACAGAGATGTCAATGCCCTCCAAATTTTATGGCTGAAATGTACCACACTAAGACATGTGGGACTGTCTTGAAAGGGCTTTTTCCACTCTGCACAGCATGAAATGTGTTTCTCTGGGTCTGTTTGTACGAAAAATGCCATGGCGGGTTTGGGGAGGTCCCCTCCTCTCTTCTCCTGCAGCAGTCAGGGAAACAATGGCCTAAGTGCTAATTTGGAGCCCAAGGACTGGAAGCCAGCAGGGGCCTGGTACACAACAGCTTTCTGGAAGATGGCATTGAACACGCTGAATGGCCGATTGCCTACCTGAAAAGCCCCAGGGTATAACTCTTAAACTCTCAGCCTGATTATATTGGAAGGCTGAAGATTGCTGCTACGTTTCAGTGCCTGGAAGAGATGGACAAGGAGATTTAAAGCAAAGCTAAAAGGCATGATCTCCGAGGAATTGCAAAAAAGTTGTGTCTTTCCCAAACTCTTGTTGAGCCTCCGTATTTCTTTAAAGCATTGAAATATGGCTGCCCCTGAGGAAGAGTCATGCATCTCTTGAAATGGGTTGGTGGGAACGTAGCTTACGGCCAACGAACGGACCAACCACTGACTGATGTTTGCTGGGTTTTTTGGCAAAGGATGTTAGACTGTGTAGCCCTTACTTTGTTCCAGTAAGACGTGTTAGTTAAAACAATGTGCAATTCCAGATGATTAAGTGCAGATTATTTAGGCTTTAACGTCTAAAGAGTAAGGAGTTGTCTCCTTCTCATGTCCCACCCAATAAAGATTTGGCATCACATATTCATCCACGCATCTCCACTGTCAGTTTGTTGTAAATCTGGTTTAGTTTAGGGTACAATGGTCTAATAAATACAACATATTTGGTCGTAATGTCATTGCTTTGGCTGTGGCTTAGCATTTACGTGGCTGCCCATTTTAAAACACAACTCTGGGCGGCTCACAAGAGTAAAACAGTAAACCGTTGTTAAATTGTGGTTTATCCCAGTGTGTGTACCCAGTGGGTCTTTGCTGTCTACCAGCATGAAGCAATATGTTCTTTGCAGTTGTGGCTGGAACTTTTCTGGTTCCCATTTAAACGTTGGAAATTGTCTTCCTTGATCTAAGCACAACCACAACATGTCTTATCGCTTGAGAAATCTGTGGAAAATGCCAGCAATCCAGGCTCCGTAGGAAATAAAGGGATCAAATGTTCTGAGATATATAAGTCATGTTTTTAAACTCAGTGGAGGGGCATTTTCGCCCTTTGCATAAGCGTCAGCAGCTTGGCTTTTCTAAGGTTGATTTAACAGCTGGGGGGGGGGACATTTTCTTGTCCTCCAGATGTGGTCAAACTCTAAATCCCATTCTCTCCTGCCCACATGGCCTGTGATCTGAGATGATGGAAGCTGTAGTCCTGCTGTGGTATCTGGAAGGCAGGCATTAGAAGAACCGTGAAACTGTTTCCTGGGATGACTTGGAATTCTGCTATGATGAAAGAAGTAGAAAGATCTCTTTCTCTATCCAACATAACTGTAGAAGTGAAAAAAACATGTTCTTCTTGCTCTGGACTTGCATTTCAGATTTTCGTTTTTGTTGTGGGAGGTGCAGAATGGGCATCTTTGCCTACAGATTCCAGTGGGATTAATTTTTCATCCATCCTTATACTTTGCAGAGGACAAATAGCCCTCTTGTTGACCGTGCAGTCAGCTTGTTCACTACTGCTGATCTCACTGAGGAGTTCCTAATGAGTTTCTAAGGATTCCCAGAGGTTCTTTGGAATCACTTGAATGAGCAAATACAAAACGAGTTTGTGTTATTATTATTATTATTTTTTTGGTCAGATTAATTAGCGAAAGTTTAGGCAATCTTCAACATCAACTCATTCATTTGCCTTTTTGTTTTGACCTTCTGAAGCCCTTTCCTTCAAAATACAATGTAAACATGAAACAAGGTCCTGTTGAACAAAATAAAAAATAAAAATAAAACAGAAGAGGTTAAACCAACATTAATTAAACCTGTGTAACTTTCTGGAATTCATTTGGAAATTCAAGGGTTTCTCCTGATGCAATAAATCCTATTTGTCCATTATCCACTGGATTTCCACATGGGAAACATATATGAGCTCCTAGAAAAAATTGCAATGAGTTGATGTCATCAGAGTCCCCCCTGCCCATTAGAAGATCCTTTTTTTATGGTATGGGGTGGGAATCTGTTCGCCAATGCAGCCATCTAATATTCTTGCCAAATTACTTGCAGAAGGTCATCATATCATTGTGTATCAGAACTCTGCACCAATATGATGTTGGTTAATTCTGAGAGGACTTTTCCATTCCTTCTCCATATGATAGTGAGGGCACCACATGATGACTGCACTCTCTGTGCCAGGCAGCACCCTCCCTTATGGTACCATAACCATTCATTTTTCTAGCCTTGCATTACATATGCTGGATTGTAACGACTTTTCAGGATTTAGAAGAATTTCCCCACCCTTATGCTCCTTTACCTGGTAAGAACCTCTTAATGAAGTTGCTTGGACATGGAGAATTGACCAAGATGGTTTGCTTGTCTATGAAATTCCCAATGATTAGACTATCTAGGGGTTCTGTCTCAGTGAGTCCTTCTCTCCCCCACCCACCATAGTTTGTAGGCCTTGGAATTTCACTGAGCTCGATCCAGATTGGAGTGGCAGGTCTTATTTCAAAGCCCTTGGCTTTCGTTTCCCCCCAGATCTGAAGTTCTCCATTGGAAGCCTTTGGTTCAGCTTAAGAGCTTAGCATAGTACTGGGAACTGTTGCTATCCAGGGTGAACTGTGAGCAGCTAACCTGGATTAACTTGAGGTTTGAGGAAGTGAGAAATGTGGATCCTGGGCCTTTCTGCACACAAACTGTGCACTTTGCCCCTGAGAGTTTCTAGCCTTGCTTCCTAGGTTGTTCCTCCTTTCCCTGTTGGAGAAAATGTGCCCTTCTTTTAAAAGTAAAGTGAAGAAGGTTTGGGCATTAAAAAGAAAAGCCAGTATGTTTGCACATGCCATGCAAAGGAATAAATGGAAAGTGAATGGTTACTTATGCACCTTAGTTTAGGCTTAAGTCAGCTCATAGATTTGGTGTCAGTACTGAACGTGAATCAACTCCCAAATCTTACACTTTTGGAGACAGGAAGCTGTAGCAAGCTCGATCAAGTTTATTACCTGCTCTACAATGATTTCACCTCATAAAACTGACAGAGGACAAATGGCAATGATGAGAAGATCTACCGTTGGCACATCCACGGAGCCAAATGGAAAATATTTAAAAATGATGAAACGTACTGTATATTCTTTCTCCAAAATATCTGATTGGCAACACTTGAAAACTAGCCTGGTATTATTGCGAAATCAAGCAACGAGGGGGGAAAAATCATCCTGTTCTCCTGGGATTCATTTACTGGTGTGTTAGGAAATTGGACTGAGAACGAAAGTTTTGCTTTTGTATTATTTTCAGAGATGCTGGAAAAAAGCTAACAAGGTGGGACCCCAGGAAACAAGAACAACATTAATGAACGTAACAAGGACTTATATCCACTTCATTTCCAGATTTCTGTATTTAGAGAACGACATCTTTCATGAAATTCCTTACATTACTTCAGTGTTATGGTCTCTTGAAAACATTTTTGTTTGATTACATTAAATATTTGATTTTAAAAGAGGATGAAGGGACCGTCACTTGTTTATTACCAAATGTTGGTTTATTATGAAAGAGATCCATAAGCAGAGTGTGTATCTTGTTTCAACAGACAAATCAAGATCCACCATCTATCTCTGAATGGTCTCGTGAACTCTAGTCAATTACCTGCCTGTCTTCATGAATCATCTTCATGAAAATACATCTGGGAGGCATTGCTCCCTGTGAAATGATATAAGTTGCCTGCGTTTTCTTTCCCACGCTATTTATTCATCAAAAGTGAACATTCCAGCAATTCACAGGGTGGGTCTTCTTTCTGAATTGCAGACCAGTATCTACGCATGGAGGCTGTGGTACAAAAACAACAAATACGATCTTGAACTCCATCCTTTGATAAGGTCCTAAAAGGTCAGTGTAGAACAGGGGAAACTGGTGTTTGGTGGAGAAATGGTTAAGCAAGAGACGTGGAAGACGGGATTGCAGATGGGTTGCTGAGACAAAGTCCTAATCAGTAGGACCAACTTCCAAAGTTCCATTAAGAGGAACCTTGACTCATCAAAGTCAATACAACTGCGTGGTGTCTAGAGGTTGATTGAGATAAAGTTCTTGAACTGCAGATTAACATTTACACCTTACTTTTTTAATCAGTCTGTATACTGCTATAACCTCCCTGGTTGTGAATTTCTCCAGGCTGATTCCTGAAGGGTGATCTGACAACAGACCCTTCCGGTGGGGCGAAAGCATAGGAGGTTGAGAAGGAGAGTATCTTCTTTGTGATGGGGACCACGTTCATTGATGGATTTTATGTCACTTCCATGCAGTCATAAAATCCTGGGCAGCTTACAGAAATGAGAACGAGATAGAATGATAATAAAAACAGCTGATGTGGGATCAAAAGGAAAACATGACTATGTAATAAATACACAACGAGGAAAATAACACAGCAGCAACAGCAGCCTTCACGTGCGGGATGACCCAAAGCCCAGAAAAAGAGGACCTTTTTTCAGCTCTTTCCTAAAGTTAATGTGAGTGTGTGTGTGTGTGTGTGTGTGTGTACGCCCACGCACATCTATTCCATAATGCCGTTCCTGTACAACATTCATGGCAATAATGTAGTGGCATTAGGCAAAGGGACTTTAACGCACCCGAATTTTCTGGCCTGGGAAGGGGATGATGTTTCTAGCTGGGTTTCTAGCTGTCCACCATTTCAAACCCAGGTTGCTCTTAACTGGTGCCAAGACAACTGGTGTCTTGTCTGGGTCTTGCGTCTCTGCTCCTGTTTCCTGTTCTCCAGGCCCAACAAGTTCCTGGATTGCTTGCTTGTCGCTCTTCAGCTCATAACCTCACTTTGCTCTGGGTAACATTGGGCATCTGGCCTTCAGCTTGTTCTTTTCCTGGCCTGCAGCTGCAGGTTCTTCTGGATGGACTCAGGCATTTCATCTCCACCCTCCACAGTCTGGTTAAGACAGCACCACTTCCCCGCTTGTCTAGGGCTTGATCCTTAGCATGTACTTCCGTGGATAAACAATGGCTTATTTTTCTTCCCAGCCTGCAGATGCTGCTCCGTCAGCTCTGATGCTTCAGGATTGGGTTCCATTAGCACCTAATTCATGTTACTGCCATTCCCATTGTGTGGGCCACGAGATCAGTGTGAGCAAATGATTGTCACTTTGGATTAGATAGGCTGCCACAGCCACACTTCTTGGAAGAGTTTCACTTCCCAGTGAAATGCGAACATCTGTTCTCCATTTGGAGAACGAGGGCTTCATCGCTATGAATGCCTGGAGCTTGGCCCACACTATTGTGCGCATTGCCTGGTGTCCCTGTGAAGTGCATCGCTTAGCGTTTTGTCCAGATCGCCCTTGTTTTTCTCAAGGGAATTCATCAAAATTAAATTTGGCACATTGTTCTTGAGTGGTTTCTGTAGTGAGAGCCTGCAACTTTAAGAATCTTTAAAGGATCTTTAAGAATCCTGAAAATGTTTGGCACCTAGCCCAGCTTATTTTCTTTTAAGGTAGAGTGAAATCTTTTGTGTAAAACATAACATCACAAAGGGCACATTTGGGTGGGGGATCGATGTTTGCGGACGGCTCTCTCTTTCGGCATTCTGGAGCAGATGGGAGATTTATCCTATATAAGCAAGATGAATTAGGACTAGGACTGCTTTGATTAATTGATTAATCAAAGGATCTTTAGTTAACTGAAAACAAGACCCTGATGAATTTGGAACAAACAGAGTGTTGTATGTTTGGGTGACTGTCTTATACCAAGAAGCCACTAGGCCATTTTAAAAAAGGCAATAGTTTTTGCATACATGGCTCAAATGCTTCTCTTAAGCATTAAGAAAATGTGCTTGTAGAATGATGGGTGGACCAACGTTAATTTTATTGTTTTCATGTATTTTCAGGCAGGATCCATTTCCATCTGTTCCCACATCTCCTTCCTTCCTCCCTCCCTCTTCCCTTTTTCATTCCTTCCTTCTTCCCTTTTTCCTCCCTCCCTCCCTCCCTCTCTCTCTGTTATTAAAACATGCCCATCCACATGAAAATTGCAATGGCCTGCTGAACAAATGAGTGAATATGTTCAACTGGTTCCCCCCTCCCAACCCGAAGTACCAATTCTTCCCTTTGGGATGCTTTCCCCTTCAACCTGGTGTGTTCTGTGAGAGAACAGGTGGTATGGATGCTTAAGACAGGTTAGGGCAGCTGTGGCTCTCTTGGAATGCAAAGCCCTCTGTTTTTAAAATTACCAGTTACAAGGTCAGCTGGAGATGGAACAAATCTTTTAACACATCCCTCACTAATGACTATGCCGTCTGGGGTGTGGGGACCAGGAGTTATCGAAAGCCTTGAATATTTGGAGGTCAGGAACTACTTAAGAGGGTTCGGAGTCTCTTCTCTGTGGACAACCTTTAAGAGTCATAAATGCCAAGAACCTACTAATTTGAAAGAGGTGCCTGTCATTTGTTGTTTGGAAGGAGAATGATGCAATTCATTCCTTTGAACTATTTCCCCAGCTGGAAGAGGAGATCCAGCTTTAGAGATAATGCCTTACAAAATGCTTTAATCTCTCCCAAGCCCTCTATGGAAAATCATCTCCTTTAGCCTGTTTCCATCATTCCCAGCCTGCATCCTTTCCCTCTTCCTGAAGTTTGCTTCCATTCCTCCTCTTGCACTGCCCCTATCAAATCATCTGGTCACAATTTATCCCCGTGAAAATGGAGAAAAATAGGGCCCTTTGCAATCCACTCTGTCTTCCATCAGTAACTCACCTTCTCCATTATGCTGTAGGCTGATATTTTTCTCCATTGTCAGGGAACATTCCTGAATGCTGCACAGTTTGAAGCAGTTGCCTTTAAAACAAGCACACACTGAAAAAAAAAAATTAGCCTGCCAGAAAAATGGCTTCATTCTTCACCCCTAAAATTGTTTTGGCCAAAAGCCCAAGTCCAGCGATATTCAGTTTTGGACCAATTACAGGTGTCTGGTCCAATCTGCCATAACTCATCAGAGTTATAAATATCTACTTCACGCTATTGGAAGGGAAGACTCCTGGTAATGCAGCAGAAGAAAGAGGTCCATAGGGTATCAACGTCTGGTAGAATGGCAGTCATATTTATTATTATTTTTTCAGTAGAATTCAGAAGCTACTTCTAAAAGAAGTGATGACAACTCTAGTTAATTCCATTGCTTAGAGACGGGTGAGTGAACAAAGTCTGCATTGGTTTGGGGAGTAAATTGGCCCAGTTATAATTTCATTGGATTTCGTCAGGAGGGGAATTCCTAGACTCTGCTGAAAAACTGAATCTTTAATGAAAGGGACCAGTTTATTTTATTGTATTGTATTTTATTGTTTTGTTTATTAGGTTTAATATAGCCATCTGCCCCAGTGGATTCGGGCAGCTTACAAAATATAATGCTAAATACTACAATATTAAATTAAAACAAAAACATAAACAAAATGAAAGCTCAGACCAAGCAACCATTAAAACAAAGGATGGCAGTGCCCCCCCCCCCCCATATTAACCCCAGTTTCCCAACCACCACCATGAACGGGAAAGAGATTGGGGTCTGGGGCACAGACATTCTTCTCTTTGTTTGCAATGCGATTCCTTTGAGCCGTAGCACCGTTTCTAACCTTTGTCATCTCCTGAGATGAGGGTCATAAGTGTGGGAAGGGCACCTCTTTATCCTGGTTGTAACTAGCTGAGGCTGAGATGGGCTACATCTTTAAAAGGCTTGTAGAGCAGGCAACCTTTCTGGAGGTCCACTGTGGGGCAGGGCTACGGTGTCTTCGTACAGCCGTGGTTCTTGAATTGTTTGACCCAATCATCCCTTTTCCCGACTTTGCATAATGTCACCCCCCCACACAAAAAACATCAGACTCTGTGATTTTACACAAACATTTCAGCAGCCCCAGCTTGGATCTGCAACTCACAAACAAGCCATGTACAATTAATCCACTACCCCCAGGATACACCCAGATTACCCCCAGTTTAAGAACCGCCGTTATACAGGGAGCAAAGGTGGAATTTGTTGGCCCTTTGGAATGGCAGGAGGTAAAGATCTTACTGTGAGTTTCCTCCTGATTGTATTGTATGGAATTGCATCTGAACCTCTCTTAATATACAAGATCTGGGTGCCTACCCCTTTCATCCTCCCCGCTTTGCCTTCTGATTGCGGTTGTCCCCCTCGGCTGACCTTCTGTATCAGATGTTGGCTTTCTCTGCCGTAATTATCCAAAGATATTTAGAATCCACCAAATTTATGCCACTCGTTGTTGAAACCTTGATGTTCACTGCTGAAACATTCTTACTAATGTTAGGCATTTGATGATTATTTGAATTAATTTGGGAAGATTTATATGTGCATTCAACCCCTGCGTTACAGAGCCACCCTGGTGAATGTATTTATTTCATGTATTTAATCTGCAGCAGTGTTTCTTAAACTTTTGTCTCTCAGGACCCCCTCCCGCTTTTAAAAATTATGGAGGACCCCGAAAGAGCTTTTGTTTGTAGGGGTGATATTTATCAATATTTACCATATTAAAAATTTAAATTGACGTGTTCGCTGCCACTGCTGGTTCTCATGATTCTTTGATGGGAGTTTAATATTGTATTATTTTTCAACATAGGCTGGCAAATAATTTTGATTTCGAGGACTCCTGAGAGGGTCTTGGGGGACACCCAGGGGTCCTTGGGCCACCCTTTGAGAAACACTTATCAACAGTAATTTACCCTCCTTCTGAAATGCAGAAACTGGAGCTGTTCCAGGCTGGTGCTGGGTCCTTTAGCTACACTGAGTTTCACTTTGCTTTCTTGAAACCAGTTCCGATGTGTTCCACGTATTGTGAACTGACTACTTTATTTTCTTTTTCCCTGTTCCGTAACAGAGTATTGGCTGTGATGATTATCTTGGCTCTGACAAGGTGGTGGACAAATGTGGAATCTGCGGTGGGGACAATACAGCTTGCAGAGTGGTTTCGGGAGTCTTCAAGCACACCCTGACCAACCTTGGCTACCACAAGATAGTAGAAATCCCAGAGGGGGCCACCAAAATCAACATTACAGAGATGTCCAAGAGCAACAATTACTTGGGTAAGTGGTTCGTCTTTCCCAAAAGAGGCCTTCCCCCAGTTGCGCGATCTGTTGGTGCTGCAGTTGCCAGAATTCCCTACCCAGCCTTCAGGATTCTGAGTGTTGTAGTCCCAATTTATTTGGAAGGAACCAGGTTGAGAATAATGTTTCTGGCAAGAGCCAGAAGCTTGAGGAGAGCGTTTCTTCCTAGAATGGGCGTCAGTCAAAGCAAAGGTCATGAAGTCACTTACGGGTGGAACTTGAAATGTTGAGTGAATGCTCGAAAAAGAGAATAGGCTTCATAAGGAGTGTTAGGTGAGGCCCAAACTGATTTATGAGGTAGTACCTGAGATGAACTGGAAGTGGATGATCTGAAAACTGATCTGTGCAACCCATCCCCTTCGTCCACGCATTTTTTTTTTTGTAAGAAAGCTTTTTGATGTGGCTTTTGTGAAAGTATGGTTGAATTCAAAATATGGCCTCTTTGCATTACTCTCCCTAGGCTGTGTACTGCTCCTGTTTTCGTCTGCTCTGTCTGAAATATAGATGTAGCGGCTCCCTGGACAGCAATATATGAAAACAGGAAATACGCTCTGTGAGCAAAATGTCTGGTAGTCAGCAGGATGGAGCAGTAGCCTTGGGAACCTTCAACACTGGGAGATTAATTTGGTGCAGACAGGTTCTCAAAAACATCTACCAAGGATTGGTACTAGCCAAGCTGTCAAAACTCTGGGGATTGAACAAGGCCTGGGAAACTGGATGTGGGTTGTGTTCCCAGGCGTACCAATGGGTGTGATTCTTTTTTAGGACAGGAATGTTGCTATTTTTCTGCTACATTTATTCCATGAAATGGCACAGTATGTTCAGATCAAGGCAACTCCTAAATAAGAACATGATTATAAATGTCCACCATCACCTTTTTACAGTTCCCAATCTTTTGTTCCTTTTGGCCTGTTCAGAGCTAGCTCCCGTTACCCCTCTGCGTCTTTAGTTAGGAAGCATTCTCATTTTTGGCCAACTAGAAATTGTCTAGTGACTATCTAGTTAAGGGTAAGTTTAGCCTTGAGATGATGGTATTTTTCAATTGCCTGAAAGGGTGTCACACTGCAAAAGGCCACATTCTTGGTTATCCCAGAGTGCAGGACATGGGATAATAGGTTTAAATTCTTGGAAAGCAGAGCAGTTCAACAATCGAACCAATTACTGAAGAAGGAGGATGGGTTCCCCTTCAGCCAGAGACTACACAGATATCTATCAGGGATGCTTTAATGTGGACTTCTGCGTGGAGTCATGCCGTCAGTTGCCCCACTGAGTTCTTCAATTCACTTCTCCCCCTCAACTGGTCAGGCCTGAGGTCCCATCCTTCCAACAACATTGGATATTAGGCCTCTATGAAGTGATTCTGCTCTGAATTTTGATTAGGATGGAAACTGTAGTTCACTTCAAGGCATCAGCTTGACTTGAAAAAGGGAGGCAGCCCATTTCACCATTTCCAACCAAAGGGTTGAGATGAGACACTTTGCACCACCAGAAGTATCTTCTTCACTCAAGGGAGACTTTTGGAGCTCCTTGAAGTGACTGCAGTGACTGCAGTGTGTCTCAGTTCTGTCCTGCCTTCAAGGACCATAAGGCACTTTGATGCTTTGTGGAACAGTCTCAAGGAACAGCCTTTGAGAAGCAGGTTCAAAGTTTTTGATCAAAGCAATAATCAGCTTTGAAATTTTGAAGCTGTGTGGAATGTGCTTCATATCCAGAAACTCACCAATTACATGTTTTATGCAAACCACTTTAAATGCCTTCACCACCTTTGTAGAATAATTCTTTGCTATAATCACCCAGCCCAATGAAAAAGATCAACCAGACAAGAACATCAAAGAAACAATGTCCATTCTCATGTTCCTGTACCCTAGTTCAAATTGCATATCTCCAAACGTTACTGAACTCCAACTGTCACCATCCAAGACAACGATGGGAACTGTAGTCCAACAATATCTTCAGGGTCATAGGTTACTTACCTCTGCTGTATTGTACTAAACCTACATTGACGTATATTTATTGCATGCTCTCTTGCTGCAGGTCACATGTTGGGCAGATCTGTGATGCCAGTTCACTGTTTAAATAGCAGAAGGAACATTGTGATTTGGGTGTTCTTGTATCTCTAAATGTAACATTCAGCTCAGTTTCTGTGTTTGTCTTGCTAAGTTTAAGAGTGGATTGGATGTGATACTTTAATCTGGTTGGGACTTTGTGGTTTGTTTGATCTCAGTGCTCTGTTTGTAGGCTGTCTTGTTAGCTTTGGTTTGGTGTTTTAAAAGTCCGATCCCACCCAAAGGTGCGGTGGTATAAACAAACTAATGTCTCAGTAAGATTTGCTCCTGCAGATGGTAACTCATCCAACACATTTTGTTGTCTGAAAGCGAGCAGTTGATTATTCAGCACCTGAGACAACATCATGCAAGCTATCCAATTAATGCTTCATTAATTTGAAATAGACCATAAAATTAACACGTAGGAATGTTGTTTTTGCCAAATGTTAAATCTTTCCTCTTCTGTCGAATGGTGATTATGTGAGATAAAAATGCATTTTCTGGAGCTCAGATTTGGGCGTCTTACTTTTTGGAGTGTTTTGAATTGTCTTGGAAGAAAACATGCTTCACAAAGCAAGCTGGCGACACCAACCCACATTTGTGTCAACATAAGTTATGGGATGTCTCTGCTGCTGTGTCTTAGATGGATTCGAGAGCAGTATTTTTAGACATTATTGGTCTACTTATAAGGCGCTGTCAAATGGTGGGTTTGTGCCAGGAAATTGCTTATGATAAGACCTTGTCTACTTCTGGCAGTACGTTTGGTTTGGACAACCAGCTGTTTCCTAGAGACATGGGGCAAAATGAAGAACAATTCCACCTAGGACAAATTAAAGAAGAAAGTATGTGTGATCTGAGAAAAGCAAACATTTTAATCAGAAAATCTGATTTCACAGTGCGATCAGATGTCTAGCTGCTATCTATAGGGAGAATTTTTATCCATGTAGTTTTTTACATGGATGCATATTTCTGTGTGGGGAGGAGGACCCATTTGAAAAACACAAGTTGTGGGTTGCCGCTTCCTTTGGGACAGGAGACTCCTTTCAAAAACACAATGGCTAATCTTGAGATCTGGCTGAAGATGCAAGGGAGAGGTTTTGCTTAGTCTATTGTGCTAGAAATGTTATTAATTCAGAGATCTAATTTCTGGACCTGGGCCTAGTCTTTGGGGCCTTGCTTTGAATAGTTTGGGACCTCCTCCTAGATCTGGAACTGTTCAACTGCATAACATAGCTTGGGAGAAAACAGAACTTGACCCAGCTTGGCAGAGAATCTCTCACTTTATGTGTTAGATTCTGATCTGGCCAATAAATCTCCCACACTGAGGTTCGGCACATCAGTGATGCCATCATTTACAACAACACCAGCTTTGATAAAGACAGTCAGAGTGCAAGATAAGGGAGGGACATTGGTTAATGGCTTGGTGGAGCAGAAATTGTGGTTGAGGGCCTCCAGGTTGCCTTGCCCAACCTTTATGCTGGCTGGGGATTCAGGCTGATAAAATCCCACACATCTGGAAGGCATAATGATGGGAACAGAGGCTAGACAACAGTGCTGGAACAGATATTATCCATTTCCACGAGGTAGATTTTCCCCCATCCCAGTTCTCGGGTTGCATCTAAATATACGTCCCACTGAACTGAAGGCGACTGCTTCTGAATAGCAGATTGCATTCTTAAACCATAACATAGTCTCCTTACTGAAAGGGTTGGTTTTCAGACTAATAAGGATTCAAATAACCATCACCCAAAAACCCACAGCTGTAGACCCATAGCTTTCTGAGAAAAGATGGGCCCCCTCACTGTTATATCATAAGGCTGCTAAAAAAAAAGAATCAGAAAATTCCTCCCTCTCCAGCTTACACAGACATATTTGGACTCCAAAGAGAAAATAATCCATTTGCTAGAATTCCTGTAACCATCCTACTTTCATCTTAATAAAGCTTGCTAATGAAAACCTAGTGAGGTCTGTGCTTGGAAGAAGGATTTGCCTTCAGTTCAATTAGTTCCCTGTGACCTAAAACCTGGTACCTCCATTTATTTAAACATTTAAAAGATTATTGGTCTGCTGGAAACCAAAGGACCAGCCTCTAGAATCATCTAATTCTAAAAAAGGCCTTGATTCCATTCGGCCCCCATGGGTTTTCTTGCAGATGGAGTCTCCTGCAAGCTAGGAGTTGATAGCAAATATTCTAGGCAGCTAGAAAGAGCAGCAGAGAGCAACTTCACTCTTGCATTTGAGTAAATTGTCCCTTGGGCCACCCCATTGTGGGAGCCCTTTTGGGAAAAGTCCAGCTTCCCCACTCTGGCAACCCTTTTCTTGGGGCACCCAGGATGCAATCTCTGATGTTCAGATGTGCCCATTGGCCTAAGAGATTGAGGACACCTGGAATAACCCTGCGCAATTCTAGACAGAGGTATGAAACATTTGTCTTCCTCAGCTCTGATTTTCTTGGGCATCATGGCTACCTCTGATTACTGCTCTTATCTTTATCCTGGAGGAGTCTCCTGGGTGATTTTACCCAATCAGCATGGGGAACAGGATGCCACATGTCATGTATCAAATTAAACCCAGCTGCTTGCTTGATGTTATTGAAAACCAGGGAGGTTGGAGAAGCAAGTATTTTCACAAAGACTAGATGTATGTTTTTTGGTAGTTTTGTTTTTGGTGCCTTTGAGTCAGTGTTGACTCTTGGCGACTGTCAGGACAAGTCCCTGCAGTTTTATTGGCAGCATTTTTGGAAATGGTTTGCCATTGCCTCCTTCCTAGGGCTGAGAGAGAGAGCCTGGCCCAAGGCCACCCAGCTGGCTTTGTGCCTAAGGATGGACTAGAACTCACCGTCTCCTGGTTTCTAGGCAGGTGCCTTCACCACGACACCAAACTGGCTCTCTTTGTACTAGTGTAGTGTGTACTGTAGATATACAGTATATCTACTTCCAAATAGAGGACAGATTTTTAGATACTGCTGCTTAAAAAAAAAAAACAGGGAAAAGAATTGTGTGAAAAGCTCTTAATATTTTTGGTTCAGTTCTATTTTGGCATGAGCTAAGTTCAGTATCTGGATGAATTCTTTTCTCAGCAAACGCTAAGGAGTAGGCATTAACGTGATTGTGGGAAAGGCCCACACATTTTATTAATGTGCAAGCAAAAATTATTTCTGCTGTGTGAAGAATGTATTTGGAAAAGCGTGGAGTTGTATTTCTGGCTTATGTGAGAGTGTACGTAGCATCACGATTAACTCTTGCAGGCCAACATCTGCTTAGCACTTTGTCACGTTTGCCATTGTCTTCATTCTCCATTTTGAAATATTTCCCTTGAAATGTCACCTCGAAAGGAAAGATGAGTAAAGGCAAAATGAAACCTCTTAACACAAACCTACAGTTACAAGATGCAAGCAAGTGTCTTGTATCTGTACAACTGTACAACTGTACAAAGAGGAGCACATTCCAATAAAATATTGTATTTCTCCTGAGGGAGAGAATCTCTGGTTGACTGTTTAGTTGGAAAACATCAGTGAGTTTCACCTTTCTTTGTTGGCCACAGTGGAACTGCTACTCACAACTCTTATACATTTTGATCAGCCAACTCTCATGTGTATGTATGAGTCAGCAGTGTATCACTTTATGATAGGACAGGATTAAGTTACATGCATGCAAAAGTTAAATAAATGTTCTTAGAACTTGGAAAAGTGTAGGAACTGGCAACTAGATGTATAGGACATCTAATAGCAAGGGAGCATGGGGGGAAAAGACCAAGATTATCAAATCATCCAACAAAAGTCCCGTCTGCAATGCTTTCTTCCATCCAGCCCTGCAGTTTGGATCTGATAGGCCCAGCCTAACTAGGCATAGTAGGTCAGGACACATGTCCATCCTCTGTCAGATGGCTGAAAGAAAACTGAAATTGGAGGGCTAGTTTGGGTTCCACCAAAGTTTTGAGCAAATCCTCATCATAGCCTTCACTGGGGAAACTCTCATTTTGATCTTGCGGGCCAAGAGATTCCATTCCTGACCCCCTTTTTTGTAGTGATAGAGAAGGGAAAGCTTGGGTAACGAGCCAAACCCAGCTTCACCACTTGTTCCCAGTGCTACTGTGTCCCATTGCTAGTACAGAAGAATGATTCAAGTGCGTACTCAGCTGCGTTTTGACCATGGAATGAGAGGGTGTGCTTTCTTGTTTCATCCTCATGCAGCAAAATATTTAGGGTTGACTGTGTTGATTTGATCCAGTGAGGCTCTTAATTCATATCAGATCTCTTAATTTAGATCAGCCTTTGGGTTACATGGGGAACAACGATGTCTCTAAACTGCTAAAATTGATTTATTTCTATGCTTTCTTCAAGTAATAAATAATTGGAGAACTTCTTCCCGCGAGCCAACAATATTGAGTTAGATAAGCCAATTAAAGACAAAGAGAGTTTCCTGATTTGGGGGGAGAAGAGCTGTTAAAAACCCAGCTTGGTTTTGTGTATATTCAAGTTTTTATTCACTGCTCTTCTCTTATCTTGCTTCTTAAGAAGTTGCCAACGTGATTAAAAGATCAGTTTTCTGCAACTCCCTTTTGTCCCCTGGTGACCTTTAATCATGTAGGGCTATTAGTTGGTAATTTTAACCTGTCACTGATTGAGCATTTGTTTCTGGTGCAGAACATGGCAGTTTTTGTTCTCTCAGTCTGAGAAATTCCATGCTTTATTACCACTGAATAAATGCTTAATAAAAACATGCAAAGCGCCCAGCGTCTTGCACAAAGACCAGCCTGTCTCATTTTTACTATTCACGTGATGGAGCTTGAGGCATTCTCTGCAAAAGCACAAAGCAATGAAGACCATAAGGTCGAAACTCCCCCAAAGAAATCTGAGCCATACAGGTAGTCCTTGACTTACAACCATTCGTTTAGTGACCGTTTGAAGTTACAAAGGAGCTGAAAAAAGTGACTTACGACTGGTCCTCACACTTACGACCAGTGTCCCCATGGTCACATGCTCAAATTTGGGTGCTTGGCAACCAGCTTGTATTTATGATGGTTGCAGCATCCTGGGATTGTGATTGCCATTTGCGACCTTCCCAGCCAGCTTCCAACAAGCAAAATCAATGGGGAACCATGTGATTCACTTAACGACCACCGCAAAAAACGCTGTAAAATCAGGTGTGGTCACATGATGCCTCGCTTAATGACCACACTGCTTAATGATGAATTTCCCAGTCCCTGTTGTGGTTGTAAGTCAAAGACTACCTGTACAACTGATACTGACTCAGCCCCTGACAAAAGACTATGTTTGCTTTGATTTCAAGGCCTGGATCTTGAAGCTGTCTGTCTATTACTTATCAATAAATAGTAGTATGAGGGGGCTGCTTCATATTGGAAGCAGTTTAGATATTGCTTTGGGAGGATGCTAGCGAGCCTGCTGTGGTGTCTGTATCAATTCTAAAGATGTGGTCTATAATTGATTGATTGATTGATTGATTTGTCCCATCAAGTCATTGTCAATTCTTAGCAACCACATAAATAGATTTTATCCACTTTGTCCCAACCTGCTCCTTCAGATCTTCCAACGGTGCCCCCATCGCTGCTGTAACTGAGTCCATCTCCCTTGCTGCTGGTCGTCCTCTTCTTCTCTTTCTTTCCATCTTTCCCAGCATTATGGGCTACCCAAGAGAGCCAGGTCTTCACTTAATGTATCCAAAGTAGGATAATTTGAGCCTGGTCATTTGTGCCTTAAGTGAGAACTCTGAGTTGATTTGTTTTAGGTTGTCTGAATAGCAGCAGACCTCTTTCAAACCATTGCGACCTGGTATCGTGCTATGGTTCTGCTGAGAATAAGTGGGCTAAAACCAGTCTCTTAAGAATATGGCAAACTTTACTCAGATTAGGGTCAAAACAGTAGATTTGGAGACAGTGGGGATCCATGGAGAAGGAAAACAAGCTTGTGGTCCAGAAGCATCACATTAGAGAAACATTTGAAGGAACTCTAAATGCTGCAGGCATCATCTATACTATTGGGGTTCTTTCACCATCAAGTTTCTGAACTTGAAAACTTGATATAATTCCTGTACAAGTCAAGGGCAATTTAAAAAAATGCTCCCACAAAGCAGATAAACTCAATTTCTCTGATTCTGTAATTTAGTAAGCAGATGGAAGGAACTTTCTGAGGCAATCATGGATGAGCCAACTCGACTCTTAATTTGTATGCTAAACCCTCTTTGACTGTGTCCAGCCTTACTGTGACACTTCACATTCGCAATAAAAACACTTTAATCCTTCTTTTGAATTTCTTAAGCTCTTCCCTTGAATTATGTAACAAGGCCAGGAGACTGATTTGAGATCAAGGATTTTTTTTTTCCTTTAGAGAAAAGTTGCCGGAGAAGTCATATTGCATGCTATGGATAAAGACTTCAATTAATAAATCCTCCAGTTAGCTATTTTAATGCCTTGATTTCAGTTTAAAAATAGAACTGCATTTAATTGGATTTGACCACTTGGCTTCTCCTAAATGCTGCTCTCGAGTCCTGACTCACTTGCATCTAGCTTTTTTGATGACCCTCTTTTGGGTGCGTGGCATCTTGCAGACAACCTGCAACTTCAGGGAGGGTAACTTATATTAAACAATAACCCCCTGTCTGGTGTCCTCTAGTTGGGTTGAACTATGTTTCTCAGAGTAGGAGCACCGTGTATCTGCAGAACCCTGAGAAGGGAAGCTACACAAGTGGGATCTCCTTCCCCACCCCACCCCACCCCACCCCACCCCAGAAATGTTCTGCTAGATCTTAGAGGCTGCTAGGGCTGACCTAGGAGTGATAAGACAGAATGATGTGTGAATGTTGAATCCAAAAGCTGCCTTCCCCTCTTCCTCTTCCTTCTTCTTCTTGAATACTGCTGCCACCGTGTTTCCTGTAAGAAACATCTTACTTGCCTTTTTCCTTAGGTCAACATTCAGTTTCTCTCATATGGGATTTTTTTTTCCAGCTTCATTTCCCCATTCTATTAATGAAAAAAAAAATCCATTATAATCCCTGATCCACCTAGTCCAACAGCTGTCTGTGCTGACTGTCAACTTTTCCATTGAGGTCTTTCTAATCACTCTCCTTAGTCCTTTTATTTGGAGATTCAGTGGTTTATTTGGGGGGTCTTCAGGATACAAACCATGTACTCTGCCACTGAACTGCAATTCCTCTCTGGTGGTTGCCCCTGGATTTCTCCTGAAGTAGAATTCAAACTCACAGTAGGGGTTCTTTCTAAGGCAAAACTAACTGGAATTACATGAAGAGGCAGAGTTGCTCAGGTGATAGCTGAAACTTAAAGGTGGATGTGGGAAGAAGATTTTGTATGATTGATCTGTGGAAGACACAGGAAGAGAGGACACCAGATTTTTATCCAAGAGAATATAAATTGGGACAATAGCTTAAACTTCTAGAAATTGAATCTGTTCTGGGCTTGCAATAAAGGTTCAGTCCAAGCCATGCCACACAGAGTTTCTGGGAAGCTTCAAACAGTTTCTAACTTGTGTTAGGGAGCCTAACAGCACTCCTGAAGAATTCTGAAGAGCTCTCAAGGAGAGCAGAAACATTATGCTGAGACTAGCAATACTTCTTGGCATGAAGGTTGGAGTAAAGGTCTATGAGTAGGGAGGATTCTAGGGAGCTACTCTCTGTTGATCCTTGGTCCATTTAACCCAGAGTTGCCAGCCAGAGTTTCAGACAAGAGTTGGAGAGGTCATGGATGTTGGGACCTTCAGTAAGTAAAGCTACACTCCAATAATTAGAAACACTACTCTCTGTTCATCCTTTCCTCCAATCATGGCAACTTCTCTAGTAAGATTTTTTGAAAAGTTATTTATTTCCCAATGAGCAACATATCCTGTGGCTAGCATTGGCATCAGGGCACCAGGAGAAGACATCTTCATTTCCAGCTTCGTGGAAGGCACTTGAATTCTTTTCTGTTTTGGTGATGACCTCATCCATATTCCATTTCTTCCTGGGATGGTCAGTTGTACATTTTCCAAGAAGAGCATTCCACTTTGGAGCTGGCCCTCTCAAGCAGCTAGCAGAAGAAACTCCCAAGTTCCAAGAATGGACTGGATTCCATTTAGTGAAACAGATATTTTTCCTTGCAAAAATTTTTAAGACAAAACTCAGAACATGTTTTAGGGTTGGAAGGGCATCTGCCAAGTCCCTTGGTCCCAGCACAGACCTTGAATTTTAGTTGGATTATGTGGCCAAATCATAAATTACATTCCCCACACATGCCTCAGCCCATTTTGGAGTCATCCGTAAGAGATCACTTCTACCCCTTTCATGTTTTGGTGTCAGAGTGGCTTTCCATACGTTTCCTGACACTCAGACATGGGGTGTTGTCAGGACAGGACTAAGAGTTGTTTGAAGAGGAAAGGATGGAGCTGAGTCAACAAAACATTTCAGGGCTTTCCAGAGCAAACTCAGACTATCATCTTCTGTAACAAGTATGCAGCAAGCTCTTTCTGTGCAGAAATTAGGGTCTGGAGGAGACCTTACAGGGGATTGACCACGATGAACGTTAACACTGTAACATGAAATTGTTAACACAATACTAGCTGTGTGCAAAGAGAGGCCTTTGACCAACTTCCTGTACTTCAAATAGCCCAACGTTTTTACACTCTTACACTTTAGTATTAGTAGCAGGGCTTCGATCCTGTGCAGAATAATTATTCTGTGTCTGTTCTTTAATTTGATGAAAAACCTGTGGCTTTTGACACTTCTTTCAAGGGAGAAGGGATTTTGATGAAGTTCTCCTGGATGATATACGATGTCCTTGCCCTGATTTGATGATAAAGGGGTGTAGGGACATTTATGTGAATGTCCTCTCTTGCATTATACTGTCATCTCTCCTGTGGTCTGCTCTCCTGGCTCCTAAGGTTTGAGGAAATAGAGATAGCCCTGGAGGCTTCAGAATGATGGAAAGACAGCATGACAGAAAACATCACCTGTGGTGGCTACCTCCACCACCTCCAACAGTAACACTCTTTTAGCAACATCACCAAGAGGAATGAGAAAGAAATTTGCCACTATCCAAGAATAAGGGAGAAAATAAAACTTTTGACAAATGGAACAGCAGGTTTCAGCAGAGTATTTGCACTGTTCACTCACTGACCATAATAAAGTTTGTTCTGTCTGTCCTGTCCTGTCCTGTCTGTCCTGTCTCTTCTGTTCTGTTCAGCAGAATACTAGATTAGGGCTCTTGAATCAGTGACTTACCTGGGTTATGTTCCTGGTCGAAATAATTGATTTAGCCAATTGATAGCTACATCCATCTCATCACAGGTCCTCCTGTACCCACCGGCTGAATTTCTAAACCATCTCACCGAGGGAAATTATGAATGCTGATGCCTTGAGCAAGGAAACCATGAATTTGGCCAGATGAACTCTCAGGGCAGAGATGGAACAATCAATTTCATGCAGTTTACGGTGTCTGAGTGGGAGGGGAGTCTGGTTTATGCGCTCATTCTTTTAGCAAGAGATGCTGCCCGTCTCTTTAATGGATTCTTTATTGAGACACCCCACATACTGGAAACTCATTTTTCAAGCCAAGGAAATAATAATCACATCCCATAATGAGAGCAACTGCCAAAGGAACAGGTCTAATGACAAAGGCAGGTTTGTTTCTCTGCATCTTCTGGCATTCTCCTGCAAAATCATAATTACAACATCCTTTTTTTCAGTCCAGGTTCTCCATGTGCACTTCATAAAAATTAGATAGATAGATAGATAGATAGATAGATAGATAGATAGATAGATAGATCGATCTAATAAGTTCAGAAAAGATTAGACACACATGCACACACGCACAAACATTTACACATGCAAATTGACTGTGCCAACAAAGAAATCATTTTTTTCAGACATTGTTGGCCATGATTGCAAGGCCCATGATTCCAGATGGGATATCCTTATTGGATGAAGATATTCTTCATTTCAATAGACAAACCAGTGTCCTGTTTTTTATGGGATTCTTCTACTCCATCTGAGTTTCCAAGGATTGATAGCCAGTTTGAAGCATCATTAAGCATCCCACATGTACTGTCCGAAATAGTACAGTATTGCCATTATCCCCTCTCCCACCCCCATTTCAAACTATGGATCTGAATGATCGTTTCCTTTAAATGCATCGTTGGTTTTCCTTTGCAATAATCTGCAAATCTGTTACTTTCTTGGTACAACAGTGAATAGACCGCATCTCCTTTAAGAGGGGGACAGCATCTCTGTGTCCAACGCCAGGCTGTGCTTAATCTTTGCATTTTAGGAAATGCTTCCGGAGCACTTCCTGTGCTTTTCCATCTCCACATGTGATTTACATTCTATAGAAGTTATTAAGTTATCTGTTGCGTCATAATCCCCATAAATCCCACCTGACATTGGAGCAGTTAACCTAGCAACCAGTTTGATACACATTTTGGACTCTTAACGTTATTTTAATCCAATGAAGATGCTGACCCTCACATTTTCCATTCTCAAGTTATCGGTAAGGCTGGAATCAGCTGGTTTTATTCTCATTGGGAGATTCCATAAGCTCTTTCAATATAAAATGTTTCTTAATGGCCATGGCTTTGCATCAGCCCATCTCTACAGACCTAGGAGATAAATTGTTATCCATAGTCCCAAAGAGTTTTCTGAATATTTACATCTACATCTTGCTCAGTACATTAATATTGCATCTGTTTTAGGTATTAAGAAAAGGATCTGAAGAATATGGCTTGGTTCCTTCACAAAGTCATAATCTAATTTGTTCAGTATTGGCTTAGCATGCTGGATGAACTAACCATTGGGGTTTATAAACCATTGCTTATGGCTTAGTGCTATGCATGAACTAAGCAATTATAGCTTTTTCATAAGATCGTGCTTGAAACAAACCATAGTTCTTGGGGTGATGGGTGAATTAGTGCTTCGGTAGATAGAACAGCAGAATCTCCCTGTTATTCCTGCATTGGGGAAATGTTTGGGGTATTTATCATGCTGTTTTAAAAGCAATTATTTGAGTGAGAATAAGTATGTGTAAAAGTGATTACGTTAGTGAGAATAAGAATGAGTAATGTTTCCGAACTCTAGACATCTGTGGACATTTGTGCTCAGACACAAATAGTCTAACAGTGAATTTCAAAGAATGTGTGATATTTATTAACACAGATAATGCCGAAGGTTATATTGGGAGTCTTCTGACTCCCTTTTGGAAGGTCACCTTATTCTGAGCTGTCTCTAACTGCAGATCTGGTTGACAATTCAGAAATTCAACCAGTTCTTCCCCGGTATATAGTTACTGTTGTAAGAGGGAAAAGGGATACGTTATTTAACACTGCTCCTTCTCCCCAGTGTAAAAACTCATCGAGGATTTCGATTTTAAAAGTGTGAAATGGGAACTCTTCATCCTGCAGGGTTTAGCAGTTTTACCATTAAAAGTTCCAGACGCACAATTGCCGGCCCTTGAATAGTTCTCATGCTGTTCAAATATCACTCTCCCTCCCTCATTGGCAGCCTCACATTCATAAAGGGAATAAAAAAATGTCTTTCTCTCTGAAGCCCAGTTCCAAACAATGCACACATCGCATTTCTCAAGAAATCAGTTGGTTTTCTGAGAACTGGTGATGAAGGGTAAGTTTTCAGAAACGTCCTGCTGATTCACTCATTGGAAAGCGAGTGTTTAAGCAACAAGAAAGAAACTGATGATAATTTAATCTGCCATGGAACAAAACCTTCCCCTGTGGCATTTGTTTCTCTCGACTTGCAATATTTTCATCACCTTATTTGTTCCTGTATTGCAAGCATTTCTTTAATACCATCCCCCTGCAAAATTCTGAAAAGTGCAGATTTCAGGGCACAAGCACGCTCCTATTGGTGCACAGGCTGAAGGATTTTGTGTCAGATTCAGACCGTGGCTTGTTTTAGAGGTTTGGATTTGAGTCCAAATTAACTTTCCCCAAATTCCCAAAGAGCACACAACGCAACACAATCTGTAACAACGCAGCACGCACAGCCTGCAATAGTTGTTTAAGAAAGCTCTCGATCTTGAAAAAATATAAGCGTGTTAAAATGGAAGAATATTTTAGCTTAATGGCGGAAAGATTGTAATACAGTGCTGGGAGAGACTGCCTAACAGTGAAGGGAATTCACTGCAGACATTATTCTATTAATTACAGAATTAATGAATTACAGAATATTGCAGTTCTCATCATCCCTTTTTCTCTGCGCCTGGAGAGAGGGGATTTTGATCTGAGCCATTGGAAGGAAAGGCATGGAAGTAGTAGCATTTTGTATGCCGTTCAACACAGGTTCAGAGGAAACCTGATTCCCTCCCACTCTTTCCCCCCTACGTCGGTCTCCAATGAACCTCAGGTCCAGATATTTGAACAGACCCATTTGCTGATCACTGCTGACAAACCTAATGTGTGATGAAGATGCAACAAGATGCTGACATGTGTTCTGGCTTTCAGATATAGAATATCTCTGCATAATTTCGTTCTTAACTTTTGAACTCTAGCCCCGTATGCACGCATGCCTACATACACCCCTGTGTATCTAGCATCAAGAAAAACAGCTTGCCCCTGCATTGAATATGACATTGAATATTTACAGATTATAAATCACTGCCCTGGATAATATGCTATTCCTCCTCTCCTAGCATAAAGTTAGAGCAGCAAGAAATGTGGCTGTGGCTTTGTCCTATATGTGCAAGATGCTGTTTCCCCCATGTCGGTGGTCGAGGTATATGGAAGACAGCTTCAGTTCAAGATCTTATCTTCTAGAGACATTGCTTGCAGCCAGAAATGCTCAAGGATTTATTTCAGCTTGCACCAAAAAATGATTCAGTTTAAGGGAATATGGCTTTAGAAAGGCTAATTGAGAAGAACGGTTGAGAGCTTCAAGCACAAATATTTATAGTTTACTGAGAGATGACAGGTGTTGAACTCAGAACCTTTCCCTTGCATAGTATTTGTCCTACCAGTGAGCTATCACCTTTTCCCATCATGGTTGTCCTTCTATTTTCTCTTTTCCTGATTGCTGGTTCACCAATGGCAAAGATGGAAAGATCATCCATGGTCTACAGGTGGCCATTCCAGCACCATCTGAAATCCCCTTACTGAAAAGGAGAAATTTCAGCAATGCAATCTTTTTCCCCCAATGTAAATTGGAATTTCTACTTGCTTTGGGGGGATTTAGGGGAAATTTTAAAGATTATTTGCTATATTTTATTAAAGATTTTAAGAAAGAAAATAAAAATGAATAGAATCTAATACAGAGTGAGAAAAAGAAATCAGAGAGGGCTAAAAGTGCAAGAAAGAAAAAAAGTAAAAAGTAAAAAGAAAATAGAAAAGAAAGAAAAAAGATACAAAGAAGTAGCTTCTGATCTTCTTTTCAGCAGTCATAAGTACATTTATAAATATACCTCTTGTTCTATGGCTACAACATAACTCTCATTTTTCTACAATCTACTTTGTCTAATCATCAAAACCATAAATCATATGTTCATTTTTTTCCCGTTCCATGCAAAAAGTCCATAAGGGGTTTTCAAGGATTATTTGCTTCTCAAAGCCCCTCAACTCCCATTTCCCAATGTTAAAACACTGATAAAAGCAGGATGAAGAATTTCAGCCACAGCTTTTCCAGTGATATAACAAGTTCAGGCAATATGCTCCAAGAAACGCATATATTGTGAGATAAACCGGTAAGAAGCTTCCTGAGGAATATGGAAAGTTGTGCAAAGTAAGTAGAACAATTTAAAGGGAAATATTTGAGATACTGGGCAAAATCAGCTTCAATAGATTTGCCTATTCCTGTAAGCACCGGCAGTCCAGGAAGTAGCTGGATTCTAGCCTTGGTGGACAGAAGAAGACAAAGCTGAAGAGCAAGGAACGTGCAAATGAATGGTAAAGTGTCAGAACCATGGACAGTTCACAGGGGGGAGATAGCTGTATTAAGGACAGCAAGCAGATACTTGAAAGGTTATTCCTACTAGGGTCAAGCATCTACTCTATCTGAAATATTGTGGATTATAATTATGCACCATCAAGTCATTCTGGACTCTTAGTGACCACATAGATAGATTTTCTCCATGATGATCTACCCCTAACCTGATCTTTCAGGTCTCCCAATGGTGCACTCACCACCATTGTAACTGAGTCTGTCCATCTTGATGCTGGTTGTCCTCTTCTTCTCTTTCCTTCCACCTTTCCCAGAATTAGAGCCTTTTGCAGAGAGCTGGGTTTTCACTGAAGTAGGATCATTGAGCCTGGTCATTTGTGCCTCAAGTGAGAACTCTCGGTTGATTTGTTCAATAATCCATCGGTTTGTTTTCTTGGCTGTCCATGGTATTCTTAGGAGTATTTGGTCCAACACCAAAGTTTAAAGGCATCAATACTCTTCTTATCCTGCCTTTTTAGAGTCCAACTTTCACTTCCATAGAGTGTCACAGGGAATACCATGGCTTGCACGATTCTGAGATTGCACGATTTGAGATTGTTAATGCTACTTTATGACTCAAGATCTGCCTCTCTGGGAAACATCATATTGTAATTCAGATGGAATGAATTTTGGAAGCTTGATATGTGAAGGGAAAGTTGCAGCTAAGTGATGTAGGGTGTGCTCAAAAGGAGTATTAAGGATAGATGGAGAGAAGTATCTAGAGGCAGTTGTGCTTCTGGTGGAATCTGGAGACCTTGGCTGTTCAGTGATTGCTTTTTGGAGTGAGTGGATCCTGCAGCCTTCTCGGATTCTTCCTCTGAAGAAGCTCCCACATCTACAATTGGATCTGGTTCATTTAATCATGTTTATTGTAGGTGTTAAGTTACAAGGCAGAGTTTTTTTAGAGCAGCAATATCAGGTCGGTCAACAACCAGCAATCCTCAGTTTCAAGGCCAATGGGAGAGGAGGAAGAAGAAAGTGTGAGAATTAAACTACAATGAGTATAGAGAGGAAATCACACCTTTGTGTTGACAGAGGGCGATCAACTGTTTTGGTTGATATAGATTCTTTTCTAGCTGGATGGTGACCGAGAGCCTTGAGCAGGTACAAGCCTAGAGTTGAATCAAGCCATGCCAAGCCAACTATCCAGGAATTTCTGCTGATGTCTTGCCAATGAACCTGGCAGCTAGTTGTATAATTCATTGTTCTTATCTGTAAAACCCTCCTTCTCCCCCCCCACCCCAAAGCATTAGAAGCGCTATATAATTTTCATACATTCAGATTTTCCAATGAGAATATTATTTTGCATATATATAGTTACATTATTGTCTTCCTGTTGTTCCTACAGCACTACGGAGTCGATCAGGACGTGCTATTATCAATGGAAATTGGGCAATTGATCGACCTGGGAGATACGAGGGAGGAGGAACAATGTTCATCTACAAACGACCCAATGAAATCTCGAGTACTGCTGGGGAATCCTTTTTAGCAGATGGACCAACAAATGAAATCCTGGATGTCTATGTAAGATGCAAAGAGTTAGGATAGTAATACTGTTTCTTTATTAACCTAGAGAAACCGTCAAGTTGGGAAATCGCTTATTCATGGATAAAATAGTTTTCTAGGTTAATTTCCTACTTGGATATGTTGAGAAGGAAGTCAGATGTCTGGAGAGGTGTATTTATTTATTTATTTACAATCTATTCTCCAATGTGGAAATTGAGAAGGTGGAGATGAATAAAGCTAAGTTGGAATTTAAAAATCCACCAGGGATTTTTAACTTTTTTCCCCTGTCCAAAAGGGAAACAAATTGAAAAGGGCAGAAATTGGAGAGGGAAGTGGCAGTCTCCCAGCATCCTTTGCTACTGCATGACAGACCCAGCCACCTTTTGCCACATCCTATCAGCACTCAGGCTAAGTCTTTTAACTGGGAAAGATGATGACAGTCTTGTTTGCATTGTGGAAACATGTCTGTAACCAGGGACAACACTTGGCCTGTGTGTACAGCATAAGGAAGATGACCTTGAGGGAGATATTCAAGCTCTGTTATCAAAGTGATCAGGGAGAAAACATATCTTAAGTCCATAAGAGACAAAACATATTTGGAAAAGGCTCAGACAGACACCTCCCTAATTCACAGAAGCATAAGAAAGGGAAGGAAGTCCAGCACAATCAGACTTGCAAGATTCTGTTATGACAGCCAATCTCAAAGTAGAAGTAGTCCTCATTTAACGGCTGCCTCGTTTAACAGCCATTCACAGTTACAACAGTGATGAAAAAATAACTTTGTGACCACTCCTTGCATTTACAACCTTTGCAGGTCTGCAAAGCAAAGGAAAGCTGAAGTCAGATCATAAGCATGGTCATGGTTTCACTTAGTGACAGCTTTGGTTAACATCCAAGTTGCCAGTCCCAATTGTAGTCACTAAGGAAGGATGACCTGTAGTTTTAGCTTGGTCTGGTCTACCTAGTGGAGCTGACACTGGGTTTGTCATCACAGTAAACTAGACCCACATGAGGTTCTTCTTCCTTTCACAGATGATTCATCAGCAGCCCAATCCAGGTATACATTATGAGTACACCATTCCAGGTCCCAACACCATCAGTTCGCAGGTGCCTCTTCATAGGCGGCCAGGTAAGGATGCGGTTCTTTCCTCAACCAATCTGATGACTTTCACTTTCTCTTGATTGGCAGGGACCTTCTTAGAAAAGGCATTCCTCTGTCCCTCTTTCAGAGCACAAAATGCTTCTCTCTGATGGATCCAGTACAACTATCTCTGAAAGTAAAGCATAACATTTTTCATCATTGCTTTGAATGTAACACAATCTTGATAGATTTATCAAAAGATTATCTAAGCGGCTATCGACTTATCTACCAGCTCTGGTTTCTTTAACTTTGTAAAGATTATTTTTGTTTCACCTTCACTCCTTTAGAGAGCTAAATTCTAATAAAAGGTTATTATATGGTCTTTCTGGGGATTGCCCCACAATTCTCTAAATGCAAAAGGAAGGGAACCCTTACCAAGAAACAGATTTTGTTCATGGAAAATAAGGGGGGAAATGGTATGAGAAATTTTTTTTTTTAATTCTCCCCAAAGCCTAAATGTATTTTGAGAAAATGCCTCTTCATTATGGGTATAATAAAGAAACATTTTTCTCACGCCAATTCCCCCTCCCCTTAATTTCCAGCTGGTGTGTTTCCTCTTGTTGTTTCAATTTTATTCATGCAAGGACACTTTAATTGAATGCTGTGTTGGCAAAAGAACAAATGTTCAACTTTTTGTCCTGGTGACAAATAGGATGTCGTATTCCAAACAATCCATGACCTTTGTGTATTTCAAGCCATCCCGGTGTTTTGTGGTTCACTGCTAGAACAAACCTCTGAACTTATCTACTCGCCCCAAGCCCTCATGGGGCTTTTGCCATTTGTATTCTGGCTGGCTCAGAGCTGAGAAAGAAGGGTTCATTCTTGTGATGTTACTGACCTCATTTGCCTAGGGGAGTCATTCAATGGCCAATTGGATGTGACAGAGACTGTGAATTATGAGGAGGAAGATTTGCATCAGGAGACTAGCAGTCACGCGAGACAATCAGTGATGGTTCAGCCTGGAAGATTTCCTTCCCATCTTCCAGACAACCAAGTGCCAGTAGGTCAGCCTCCAAGACGCAGCCGGGAACACAACTGGAAGCAAATTGGAGCAACTGAATGCAGCACTACGTGTGGGAAAGGTTTGTAGTGGCAGACTCACAGATCTGGCCCTGGAGAGTCTTCATCTGCCAAAGGCCAGAAGCGGAGGAGGTGGAGAATTACGGGTGGAGGTGGCATAAACAAACATAAGCTTAAATGGCACAAAGCTTGGGAAAAGCTATAAAGCTGACTTGCCAGCAAGCAGAGCATTAATTCCCAGAAAGCAGTGGTAGTGTCAGGCCCCACAGAGCTGGGCAAAGCCAAGGACGCAAGAACTATTCCGATGTCAAGAAGGTCCTGTTAATGCTAGTCTTGGGGTCAGTGCAGAAGTTTGGAATCTGTAAGAGGAATTCCCCAGCTTCGCTGATAGCAAGTTAATCTCTTTGAATGTGTTGAAAAGCTTCTTCTTCGATTTTTCTCCACCTGACCTAAATTGCAGCTCGTGAGATAAGCTGTTGATGGACTCATCTGCCATCTCTTGATTGTTCATGCCTGTTGTCTTTTCCATTCCTTCCCAGCCTCCCCACAGTCTCTCAAGGCCATGGAGAGAAACAACTTATAATCTCTCTTGTAAGAAAAGAAGAGCTATCTTTCTATGGTACAGAAATATGTGTGTAAGGCTGACCAACATGAATCTTGGCTATACTTCTTGATTTTTCTGGGTCCCATTTTTCTCTTTGTCCCTTACACACTCAGATGGCATCACATATGCAAGCCCCATTGGCAACGATGTCCATTAAGAGCCAGGAGGACATCAAATTGAGGACAGGCGTGTCACAATGTCATCAAACGGGTCCTCCTTTGGATCTGTTGAATAAGTGGCAACGTTCACATGACAGAAATGACCCTTCTGCTAGTTAGTTGACCCATCTTTATGTCCTGGAAGTAACCTAACTTGGGTGACTCAATCAGTTGTCTGAGGATCTCATTTTTAGTTCCACCCAGCCTTTGGATGGTCGGGAAAGCTGTGATTTTTATCCCCCCTTCCTGCTGTTGTAAAATGATTAGGTTGGGCACCACTATAGACAGGTCTGGGGAAGTCATATCGATCATTTCGGCCCTTTTTATCCCTCTGAAGTGGCTGGGAGGAGGGGGGAAACAGGAAAGTGAAAACAGAAATGATGTCAGAGAGAGAGCACCTGGGGAAATCACATCTTTCTGAGCCCTCTCTAGATTTCATCCCACTCCCAGATGCCAGAAAGATAGTTAACCTTCCAGGAAGGAGTTTGTATAACGCAGGGAGAAGGGTTAGTTTGCTCCCAGACAAGACCAGGAATGTTTGGAGCGGTTGCTAACCCATTCTGGATGAAGTGGCTGGATGTTTAGCTTGGCTTTAGATTCAGACACCATAGTTACCCAACTTCTTGGCATGAATCCATTAAGGAAGTATAGCTTCTGAGCATGGGCAAAAAGACATTGTCATGCTGTATTTAATGTTTTATGGTGAAATACCAAGAGAGAATTGGCTCAGAGTAACAGAGTGTGTTTGTGTGTGCGTATGTCTTTGGATATATATGCTGTTGCATCATATAGATTCAAGGCAATCATCCACAGAGCATTGAACATGCAATAAAACGCTTTCCCCATCAATGACCTCTGAAATAAGGAAATACAAAATCTGAGAAACATTCCCACAGTCCCTTAAAACCAGCAAATAGGGTATCAAACTGTGCATAGGTCTTCCTCCCAAGGCATGGGGGTTGTTTCCAAAGGGGGTTGAATGTTTTGGGGGCACAGCAGAACAGCGCATGTTCTCCCTCTCTTAATATTGGGGGCATCTTCTTCAGGTCCCCCAAATGGCAGTTGCCACCTTTCGTCCCAGATCATCCCAGTTCCTCAAGGCTGTTTGCTGTGGAAGAAACTGCACCCCGGATTCTCTGCTGGAAAAGTTTCCTGGTGGCGTGCCTCCATCTGAACTCTCGGACTCCTAGACATGTTTTTCTTTTTCAGACCTGGGGTGAAGAACCTCTTTCGGATTCCAAGCCATTCATGTTGGCTAGGCTCTCCTCCATTTTTCTTGGCGGAGGGTCTGATGCTTGAATGGAAGCGTTGCAACTGGGAAACTCTTCCTAGAAAGGAAGGGCACTGCTCTGTCTCCTCTCTTTCCATTTGCCAAGCCCAACACCACTGCCAGGATTTTGCACTTTTTGGATACAAGCAAACTGCCCATTCCAAAGACTTTGGGGCAGGTTGCCCTTTTATAAATCGTTCTCCCCGATCGTGCCACAACCCTGGAGTTGGCTGTGAAAATAAGACTGGCTAGTGACTGTGATATTTACTGGTTTGATAGAAGCAACATGCTGAGAAAGGAAACTATAGCAAAAGGGGAACGGTGGATCCTGGCCAAAACTTCCGTATTTTCTGTAAACTCTCTCTGGAGAAGAAAAATAGCCCTAGAAGCGAAATTAACTTTTGTGAGGCTGAAAGCTTTCCTGGTTGAATACACCACTGAATACATTGTATTTTGCTTTGGCAGAAACTTCCCTTTTCATTTCCTTTATGAGTAAATCTGCCCTGTTTTTTCACTGTGTGTCAAGCAGCCCTTAGTACTAACCAGAAAAGCCGGTTTCCCTCCCCACTCCACCAACCCCCTCAACATGAATGAAAGAACTTGGGATCTTTTATTGGAGTCCAAGATGAATGAAAATAAAACACACACTGGATGGACAGCTTGGTTTCGCTCGCTTTGAGATGCCAAGGGTCTAAGGCACAAGACTGTAGCTGACCGTAAGTTGCTGAACTACAACTTCCAGCAGCCACAGCCAGCATGGCCCATGGGGAGAGATTCTGAGAGTCCTAGCTCAGCAACCTATGGTGGGCCACAGGTTTCCCCACGCTTTCAGATCAAATCCACAGATTCAGAACGATTGCATGGAAAGACCTGCTTGCTATTCACACCACGCACATTCCATAGCAGGACTGGAACAGTTCTCGCTGGCTGGGGAATTCTGGGAGTTGAAGTCCACACATCTTAAAGCTGACCAGGTTGAGAAACACTGCTTTAGGCAATGGATAAGGGATGCCATGCTGAAATATTTCTCTGTATGGGAAGAAAAGAGCTTTGCTCTAGATTAGGGGACTAATTTCTCTGTAGCATATTAAAAATGCAATGCTAGGTATCCTTTTCTAACAGCAAGGTCTTCTGATCTGGCTAGATTTAGACAGCAAGGTCTTTTCTGAACTGGGGCTTTCTTCTGAAGACAGTTTGATAGACTCAAGGAATTGAAGGCACTGTTTAGGTGACTGAATCTACCTGTCTGCTCTGTGCAAAAATAAAGATTATAGGGTTACCGTGAAAATTTAATTACATGTATGTTGGAGCCTGGCTTGTTTTTTAATCTATGGACATGATCCCTTAATGGGGGAAACTCTGGGAAGATATCCTAGCTGTACTGACAACTGGACTTCTAGATCTGTGCTGCAAACCTACAAACCACCATGGGATGGCAGCAAAGACACACTAAAAACTCCCCTTGCTGCCATCCACAGGATATGGGACATTTTGCATTCTGAATATTGTAGCCCTAACTGACATGTTTTCCCTTCCACACTCTGGCAGTCGAGCCAACTTCTGGGGCATTGGTATATGAGGGGAGGAATTCATGGTTGCCACCACAAAAACATGTCAGATCCAGGCTTTTGTGAATGGAATCCACCCTCCTTCCCTCTCTGCCTTCCACAATAGTATCACCAGCACTTGGTGATGGCCTTGTTTTTAACCATATAGGACCCTGGAGATTGACCCGTTTGGGGTCATTGTTGAGAACTAAAATAGCCACCTAGACCAGTAAAATCTTTTGTATTTTTTTTTAAGTTGTCCTGAGCAAATATCTGTGATAGTTCCACCTGACACTCAGAAACTCTCTCAATATAATATGTGGCAGTTTTGATAGATTTATTGATTATGTGCTATCAGATCGTTCTTGAATCTTAGTCACCACATAGATAGAACATCTCTATGATGATCTGCCCCCAACCTGGTCCTTCAGATCTTCCAAAGGTGCACCCATTACAGCTGTAACTCAGTCCATCCCCCTTGTTGCTGGTCATCCTCTTCTTCTCTTTCCTTCCACCTTTCCCAGCATCAGAGCCTTCTCCAGAGACCTGGGTCTTCACATAATGTGTCCAAATTTGGATAATTTGAGCCTGACCATTTGGGCCCAATTAAGTTGATTCTGCAACTGTTCTGAAATGACACGAATCACATGAGCTTGGTGCACTTCATCTCTTCACTGAGCATCTTGCACAATTAAGGGGTACTACAGTCTTCAAGATTCCTTCTTGTTTATAAGAACTGCAACCTTGTTATCAAAATATACTTCGCAGTTGGCCCAGAATCAACAGTGTGTCATATTTTGACTAGGAAGATAATCCAACTTGGTCCAAATTCCAGCCCTGGAGAAATTGGCAATGAAGAGAACCTTCTCTCTGGTTTAAATTCAGGAAGAGGGATTTGTTCCAGGGACCGCTGTGAGAAATTAGAAAACCCTGTCCCTTCATCCCTTGTGAAAGGAAAACCAATTCTCTGTCAAAATATATACGATACTCTACTTCAAAGTTTGGGAAAGGTTTCCATTGGTGAGGAATTCAAATGTATTTGCTTTTGCCATAGACCATAGCAGAAGTGCAAACAACTATAGCTTTATCAGGGAAGCATCATAAGTATAATCAAGATTGTTTAAACTGAGCATCAAGAACATGGCTTGGAAATAGACTTAGTTTTGCTTAGAGGAGATCTGTTGAAATCAACGTGGCAGGCTGGTCACTAAAGCCCCACTGCATTCAGTGGGTTTGCTCACAGGCTTACTAAAGTTAGATCCAACTGTGTGAGTTTTTTTTCCTCTTCCTTTCTTTTAAAACAAAGATTCACAGTCTGTGGTGGAAGAGCCCTGTTAGCCCTTTGCTGCAAAACCGCAAAGAACCAACTCATTTAGCCTCTGAAAGAGAAATTTACGATGACGTAAAAGCAGTTCTCTCTATCAGATTCATGGCGTCTTGGCCAAAACCCAGAGAGATGTTTTTCTTCCTTATTGGCCTGACTGTTCTCACTGGTGAACAAAACTGGATTAAAACACACACACACACACATACACATTCACTCAGTCTCTTTTGCTGTGGGTGACATTGGCTTAATTTGGTATACATTTAGAGGCCTTTCTGTGCTCCATTCTTATTTATGGTCTGTGATCTGGGAAGTCCGTGGGAGTCCAGGGTGGGTGTTCTCCAATGGCAATTTAAAGCAGGATAAGAAACTGTCTTACACCAAGTCAGATCATTGTTCTACCCAGCTCAGAATGGTCAATGCTGATGGGCCATAATAGCTGCTCGGAGTTCAGACAAGGAAGATCTCCCACCATTACATGGATCTAGAAAGCAGGAACAGAACCTCCACCTTCTGTGCAAAACAGGTGGCCTAATTTGGGGGAACTCCTCAGCAGATACACATGACACATGTTTACACATGGCAGAGACCCAGATTGGCTGCAGAGATGCTGCTGTTGAGGCTTAAGGAAAGAGAAGGCATTTGGAGATCCGGCCTTAGGCATAAGGTCTTTTCTAAAAATATTGTTGATGAAGGGGACCCCGAAGTCCGCTGAATTCTGCAGGAATATACTCGAGACTCCTCAACCTGTGCAAACAATCATAACATGAATAATAAATAATTGGAGCAAGATTTTAGGGTACAGGTAGTCTTTTGCGTGCGTCAAGGAATTATTAAATGGAATATCAAGGGAAGTGTTTCTCAACCTTAGCAACTTTAAGATGAGTGGACTTCAACTCCCAGAATTCCTGGCTGGCTGGGGAATTCTGGGAGTTGAAGTCCACTCATCTTAAAGTTGCCAAGGTTGAGAAACACTGATCTAGGATGTTATATCTGAAGCTTGTTAAACTATTTTATTTGGGGAGTGAAATGACTGTTCTTGCTTATGTAAGGGGTCATCTACACAGAAATAAATATGTCTGCCATTCAACTGATTTTTCACATCTCCTTGCTTCATCTGTCTTTTCCTTCCAGGGGCACAATATCCCATCTTCCGCTGCGTACACAGAAACTCTCATGAGGAGGTGGCTGACAGCTACTGTGACATCAGCTCTAAGCCTACACCAGAGGAGGAACCCTGTAACATTTTCCCTTGCCCAGCCTTGTAAGAAGCTGACCGTTTCTCATATAGCATATAAGCTCTCCTGGCATTTTGCAGAGAACCCTAACAGGACCCTGCCCCCCAAGATTTCTGAAATGGAAATGGGGTGAACAGGAAAAGACAATGTTGTGGTTTCAACCGTACGTTCTTAGGCTTAGTTAATGTAACTACTTCTAGACGCTAAAGCTACAATCCAATTCATATTTCCCAGAAAGGAAGTTCAGAGGTGTCTTCGTGCTGAGACTTCCCAGTCAGGACAGAGGAGAAATCACTAGATCCCAGCTGGGTGATGGGGTGATTACTTCCACCCTTTTTTCAAATGTTTTAATGGTCTACGCCCAGCTAGTGTGCAAGATTATCCATAAAGGTATTGGCAAAAGTCACCATCCCCTGTCCAAGCTTATAGATGACACAAATTCATTGCATTTCCTTATTTCCTAGCTGGGATATAGGAGAATGGTCAGAATGCAGTAAATCCTGTGGTCTGGGAATGCAGCATCGCCAAGTTCTGTGTCGGCAAATCTATGCCAACCGCACCTTAACGGTTCAGCTGCATCGATGCCAACACTTGGAGAAACCAGAGACGACAAGTACGTGCCAACTGAAGATCTGCAGTGAATGGCAAATTCGGACAGAATGGACATCGGTAAACAGGAATGATTCAAAGCTGCACAAAATTGGCAGCTTTATGCTGATGTTGACACAACCCATTCATTATTGCACGGTGCTATTTTTAAAAGCATTCTTTCTGAAGAGGGCAGGTCAATACTTAGACAGGGTAAACAAGACCACTCCCAAGACAAGGAGGGCTGAAAAGATAGCCTCCCTGAAACCTGAATGGGATGAGAGGCATTTTGGCACGTTGTGAGATGGACACTGATCTTGGCTCACTTTGATTACCAGAGGAAATTTGTGGTCTCCATTTCAAAACGAGGGTGGAAGGTTTCCACCAGCATCAGACCACCCTTGAAAAAACAGTTGAGGTCTTCCAAAAGAATTGAGTTTTGAGATACCCCAAATTCCATGGTATCTCAGTTGTATAGTGGGATCATGAAAGGGACAGGGCTAAAATATGACCCTTTGGGTGCTTGGCATGGTAGCTTGAAGGCGAAATATAATATTCAGCCTATCAGAGGCTCCACACACATTTTCACTCTTCTTCTTGTACTAAAACGTGCCTTCCCCCCACTGTCCTCAAAACTGCAGGCAATCTTGGAGGTTTCTTGGAACCCACAGAAACAGGGCTGGGAAGACCATTTTCAGTCATGCCTTTGGTTTTCTCTTTCTAGGATCAAAGAAGTCATCAGCCATTGATGGGACCAACAAGCTTTTCTTCTCTATGACTTCTAGTTGGGTCATCAGAGGAATTTGGTTTCAGATGGTCATGTCTGATGAGTCTTCTTTGAAGAGGAAGAAAGAAAGCTGAATAATTCAGTTAGTCACCTCTATATAGCCTGAATATTTTTTAGAGGCGTAAGCAGCTACTCATAAAGAATTGAAACTCTTCCAGGAGATGGAGGAAGAAAGAGAACAGTTCTACAAAATGGAGAGGGAAATTTATCTGAAGGCCACAAGGACTCTTACAATTTATATTCTGCTTTCTTCCACATGTTTTTTCCCACAGAATTTAACATCTGCACCATGACATGGTGTGGTTTGGATCCATATGGGTTCATCCGTCCTCTGAGACTGTACAGTACACTCCAAAGATGCAGTTCTTCAGAGACAGACACAGGAATGAAATATTCTCATTTCTCTTTAGAAAATGATTTTGCTAGAGGGAAAACATAACCCTGCCTTACCATACTTAAGAACTGAAAGACCCATGAAGCAGAACCGCCTCCTTAGGGACAGGGGATTTGATCTGCATGCTGTTTTGGAATTTAAGGATGCCCCCAATTTTGGAAGTGTTTTCCCAATCTTAAAACTCAAACACATGGTTTTGAAATGTCATGCCCGTTGGCCTCTTTTCTTCTGGCATTAAAAAAAGAAAAGAACATATATCAGAGTTTTCATTTATCCTGGATTCCGTAGAGGAAAAATCAGATTTTTAATTTGAACACTCTTGCATTTATTCCACACATCATTTCTTTATCAGGTATAAAGTTACTTCACTTAAACCAGAGAGAAAAAGATGATGTTAATGGCATAGTGTCCTTTCTCCAAATTTTCTGCATGTCTGTCATTCCTTAGGGAGAATACAACATAACCCCAGTTGGGCAAAAGCAATCCTGTCCATTGACTTTCTAGACATCTCAGAGAACATTAAAATTGATTGTGGTGTTTCTCTGCATTTCTGAAGACAATAGTTTTCCAACAGAGGCGACAATAGTTTTCTTCTAGTCTTCTGGCTGCACCTAGATTTTATTTTATTTATTCATTTATTTATTAAATTTGTCCCCCGCCCATCTGCCCCCAATGGGGGACTCTGGGCGGCTCACAACACGTTAAAAACAATAAATAAATATACAATTAAAAGCCAATGTACACAGTTATAAAAGATGAAGGAAAAAGTCCAGGAGGCTGATGGTTCAAGGCAGCAATGCCTGGCCTCTAAGGGGCTAGCCAACCCCACACTTGATGACTTCCCTCCCCGCCCGAGGCCAGATGGCAGAGCCAGGTCTTCAGATCCCTCCGAAAGGCCAGGAGTGAGGGGGCCAATCTCACCTCTGGGGGCAAGGTGTTCCAAAGGGCTAATAGGCCAAATAGATGGCTATTGTCCACTCTTTGTTCCTGAAGACCAGAGTTGGTCATACAAAGATTAAACATTCATCATCAACTTTGTTGTTGTTGTTGTTGTTCTGATCAAAACAAATCTCATTTTCAATTTTGAAGATAAGGGTGTTGATACTAGATTCAAAATCTATAAATTCAAAAGTTCACCACATTTCAGTGTTTTGCAAACCCAAATCTCTTCTTTTGAAAGTTTCTTCCTTCTCTTTATGAATCTCTTGAAAACAACTGACAGAGGACATTTTGTGCTTTTCTTATGTTCAACTTCATTTAGTAAATTTACAGATTTTTAGTTTTACATGTACTGATATGTAGAGTTCTGCACATATGGATACTCCAAATTTCCATTCTATTTGTTGTTAGAGAAATTAGGGTGGTGGGAAGGTCAATTTGATCAGAATTCTTCAGGAAGTAAAAAACTTCTCAGTGGTTTGTCAGGGTGGAGGGTCTTTCCTTTATTTTCCTAACATAAAATAGTAAATAGCAGTATTGGGAGGGGGAGGAATCCAGCCATCATTATGGTCTACCATGCTGGGAGGAAAAGGCGTCTTGTACCCCCAAACAACCACAATTTAGTGTGGAATATCTTTAGCAGCAGTAGAGAAAAGAATTATCTTAGTAATGTTCTGAGGAAAAGAATGTCCCCCAAGGAATTTTGATTCCACTCAAAACATAACCCTTTTGGTCATCTTCCTTAGCCCAGGAATGATGGCTGAAGAGTTTTGTGCAGGGTTTACATAGGACGCTTCAGATGATAGTCTTCCTTGCTGCAGATTTCAAAGGAATGTGACTGAATCCTTCCTTTGATCTGTGTGTTTTGTGCCTGCTTGACCCAAATGTTTATTCTTATTTTAGTGTTCAGTTCCATGTGGAGTTGGCCAGAGGACCCGAGATGTGAAATGTGTCAGCAATCTTGGAGATGTTGTTGATGATGAGGAGTGTAACATGAAGCTACGGCCAAATGACATTGAGAACTGTGATATGGGACCCTGTGCCAAGAGCTGGTTTCTTACGGAATGGAGTGATCGGGTAAGGTTGGGCATTTTCTTCCAATTTAAACAACGTTTGCTCCAGCAAAGCATAGCAACTTAGCATGGAGTGACAACGCAGCTTCAGTTTCTTTCTACATAGATGGTCCAAGTCCAATCCTTGTCCACACTAGTCTAAAAAAGAATCAGGTTCTGGAGAAACATGAACACAAATAGCAATATGGATTAATATTGTAGTTTCTGGGAAGCTCTTTAACCCTTCAAAGGAAACCTGCTTTTCTAACTTTATCCCTCAGATGCCTAACAATTTCTTTTGAAATTCCTCTTGCTGTTTTCGAGCTGACTTTCTTGTTCACTGGAGGTGTATTACTGTTGGTCCATGAAAGCTTCTAATCCAATACAATGGTAGCCTTTCAGGTACCACCGGTCTTCTGTCCACTCCATCTTTCCAAATCTGGCCTGGTTGGTTCCGTTTCCCAATCTGAAAAAAACCCAATGAGTTCCTTAGGATATCTTCCCTTGGGATTTACTTCAATGGGAAGCCAGGGAGGTTGCAATGAGAAACAGATAGTTCACACATTCCCCTTGGTCACCTCATCATTAAGTATGTTCAAGGTCACACCATCCCACTGACAGTGAGTGTTAATCTCTTTCCCCAAGAGAAATGTAAGATAATTTTTCTGGAGAATTCCAAAGCACACAGCTTCTACCTTTGTCATCTCTCCTCTATGGAGACCCTCCTTTTCCCAAGGAATCTTAGTGGTGATCCTGATTATACAGAAGTTCTCTTGGGGAACCACAAATTAATCTGATCTCTAGAGACTTTCACTGCAATAAAGCTGTGATTCTTCCATCTTGCCAGATGGTTATAAAACCATGCCAGAATCTCTCCGCTCCTCCAAACTTGTTTGTCAAGGGTGAAGCTCAAAGCCCCAGATTGTAATTGTGTCTCTTTTCTTACATCACAAAGTATTTTTAGTGTTTATTTATTTACTTTGACACAGGAATGAATAATTCTTTAGTGATTTATTAGAGTCCATATGAAAGGAAAAGGTATTATTCCCCAAGACAGTGAAGTATAAATAAATGCAGAAAAGGGTTCTGGATTAAATCCAACACTGTTAGAAATCCAGCCACATCAATGAAGAGATTAACTGTAGGTTTATTCCCCTTTCTTCCCAAATGAGCTTTTGTTCTTCTACAGTTTTTAAACCTATGACTTTGCTTGTATTTTTTTCTTTTACAGCAGGGAATGGATTTATTGCTATTTACGCACTGTGTATCAGATAGTTTTGACTGGATCTGATATCTTTGACTATAGAGTCCTTTCCAAGAACCTCAGATAACTAAACAGATCATCTCAATATGAGCACTCTTCCAAGTAAAGCAACTTTCTTTTTTTGTAACCGAGATGATGATGATTTCCCGTAAAGACAGGTTGTAAATAATTTTGTAGATTGTTTTTACTGTGTGGCATATTTTGAGCAGAGTTCAAAGCCGAAGGTGCTCTGTCTGCTTTTACATATTTCTCAGTCTCACTGCTTCTGTCTCTCTGTTAGGAGAGAATCAGATTTTATACATCAGAAAAGAAACAGAGAACTACAGGATGCGTTACAATACCTTCATAATATTAATGATTTCCAAGTGCTTGGTACCTAAATCATGGAATATAGGTTTTCAGAGCTGCTGTTGATGGTGAGAGTGACTTCTGGATCACATGGGGTGACCCAGACATCATTTTAACAGTTTGCTAGTTTGCTGACTAGAATTCCCTAGCAGTTTGTGCATTTCTGGCCACAGGGCAGAACTGGCGAAGGGACAAAGAAGCTTATTTGCCTATTTATATTGGGTAGGAAAACAAAACACAAACCTTCATTGATTGTCTAAGTGCCACCCAGATCCCAGCTCTTCATCGGTTGGCTGGCTGCGTTTTCCCAGAGAACGTCCTTAATTTTAAAAGGCGGAGTGAGGGAGAAGCTGGGAGCCAAAGCATATTTTGGGTCGAAGTCTCCCGCCGAAGCCCTTTGATTTCTTTGTGAGCAGTAAATTCTATTTTGAAATCTCGCTCAGCAGGGTGGGTAAGGTCTGTATCTTCTTATTTGGCATTTAATCTGAAACTGGATCCATATATTCTCAGCTCACGTGTAGCCATTTAAAACAGAACAGAGGCGAACGTCACCCAAACTGGCTTCCAATTCTTTCTGTTTGAGAAGGGGGTGGGGGGAACGGCCCTGGAAAAGGAAATCAGCTGAAAGCGAAAACACCTTTTGCAGGACAAAAAATCGAAAATACTGTGTTACTGTTGTACTTTTTTCCTTTTCCTGGAGCTGCACATGGTGAATATTTTTTTCATGGTTTTTCCCCCCTCCTAATGGACTCAAAACCATCTTGACAGCTCAAGCACCTCCATAATTGAATCTTTCTATTGGTTTTCCAGTTTCTCACCCCATGATGAAATCTCCCAGGGGTGAGGAACCAAAGGGCCTTATATCTGGAGCTCCTACCAGTCCTTGCCAATACGTCCAACAGGAAGCATGCTGGGAGTTGTAGTTCAGCAACATCACAAGGTCTAGAATTGCCCCACCTCAGATGCATCATCTGCCTTCTCTTTTCTACTCCAGATCTCCAGAAAACATGGAAACAAAACTTTACTCAGAGTGAGCTATGCTCGCCGTGGGATAGGTGCACAACTGGATCTCCTTTGGCTCCAAGTAAAATCGGGAGGCAGGGAGCAGTTTTGGGTCAGGGCAACCACAGTGAAGGCAAAGCAGGCAGGACATGTGTCCTTGTCCTGTTTGGTAAGCTTCTATTAATGGCAAAGAGAAAAATCCGCTGGTGTAATATATACAGTAAATATATCTGACCTGGTTCAGGCATAGCTTTAAGTCGTGGTGAGCCACTTTTGCTGAATTAAGCCAGATTGGCCAGATGCACAGAACATGCTAAACCAAGAGGAAACAAACCAAGCCTTTCTTGGTCCACCCCCAAGTCCACAGGGTGGCTCATAAGCCCTCTGAGGAGCAGCATGTGCAGTGTGTGTGGATCACTTATGCTGGGGATCCAAAGCACCCCAACAAGATTCAAACCTGGGGGCTGGGCTCTGAATTTTATCACCCCACAGAACCACCGCTAATTCCCCAGCAGGAGATCAGTAAGGATCCCCTTCCCTTCTTCATCAATTTATTCCCTTCCCTTCCCTTCCCTTCCCTTCCCTTCCCTTCCCTTCCCTTCCCTTCCCTTCCCTTCCCTTCCCTTCCCCTTTCTCCCTTTCCTTTCCTTTCCTTTCCTTTCCTTTCCTTTCCTTTCCTTTCCTTTCCTTTCCTTTCCTTTCCTTTCCTTTCCTTTCCTTTCCTTTCCTTTCCTTTCCTTTCCTTTCCTTTCCTTTCCTTTCCTTCTTATAGAGCTCCTAATGAAATTATAGGGGGGGGGGTGTGCGCACGCACGCACGCAGTTGCAAAATGCCAGAATTGGCACATGTGGCCTACCATGTAACAAAATGCTTATTTGGGACTTTCTTTCCATGTGAAATATAATATAAATGCTCGTGACTGTTTAAATTCAATTATGCACACATCTTTCAGCAGTCAGCACATGGTTTTTCTTTATTTTCAATAATCCATTCTCCCCCCACCCCAAAAGAATCAAATACGAATTCCTGCCTGTCTGTGTCTGTCTTAAAGGTGGTGGACTATAGAGTGGGAAAAGGAGTTAAAGAAAGGGAGGGAAGTATGGAAGTCAGTGCCTGGGTATGTGTGTAAAACACTGAAAGGATTTGCATCTGATTGAAACGCTTTGAGGTCCTGGAATATTCAGAATATACAAGGTGTTATATTCGCAGATATAAAAAAAAACTGGCAGATCTTTGATCGTATTGTTGCAGCCCCCATCTTGACATTTTTGACCAGGCCCCATGGATATCCAAAACAACCTTTCTCTCTCTCTTTCTCTCTCTCTCTGTGTGAGAGAGAGAGAGAGGCTCATGATTTTCTCTCCATTTCATGCCATCTGTGGAACTCAGTGTTCTGCAAATGTGGGCCCTGCTTAATTTTCTAAAACTTATTTCTTTTACATTGGGCAGGGTGATGGAGAGGGGATTCTTTGGAAACCCCACTGTGGGTTTTGCTCTTCCTGTTTTGCCCTGCAATTTTTTTTCTCCCTTGCCCAGATTTCTTGTATGAGAGGATCCCTAGGAAGAAGGATGTCTTGCAAACTCTCCACTCTACCCAAAAAGTTGTGTAATTGCATAGCCTCCCAGCCTAGAAATCTGGACCTGCCTTGTTGTTTTACACCAATCCAGCCTCTCTTCTTCCAATGCTTTTCGTAATTCGTTTTGAAATAGCAGCTTAAGATCCCTCCACTGTCTTTTTGCTCCCACAGTGCTCGGCAGAATGTGGTCCCGGAGTCCGAACCCGTTCCGTGGTCTGCATGACCAACCACATCAGCAGCTTGCCCCTGGAGGGCTGCGGGCACAACAGACCACCAGAAACCACCCCCTGTGACAACGGACCTTGTCTGGGGAAAGTAGAATGGTTTGCTGGCAGCTGGAGTCAGGTACCTATACCCTCTTTAGCTGGAACAGTTGCAAAGGCCTGTCTCAAGCCGTGGTGTGAGAAGGGCATTGCACACCATAAAGAGCAGGTGGGAAGGAGAGAGGAAAACTAGATCTCTCTTACGCCAGTTCTTAATGCTGTGCCTTTTTATGAACAGCTGCAATGCAGATGTAATAGAACATAGCCAAATTTTGCTAGTTGTCTTATCACAGAGAGCTGGAATGGGCCCATTTCAAAAGGAGGAGTCATCTGTTGCTGATTTCTCAGCTGAGTGGGAATGGGTCGCCCCGTTTTCCACTTCTCCCTCTGCTCCTGCAGTTTGATGGAACCCCTGCTGTATCTTGAGAAGGTCCTGCCGAAATGTAAGCCATGATACATATCATTGGGTTTCAGCAAGAGAGGTAATTCTGCACTAAACACTGCAGAGCCAGAAGTAAGATATTGCCATAAATTTACTCTTTTCACACTGAGAAGGTAAAGTCAGAGCCATGAGCTCTACTCCTGGCAATATGTCTACCGGTGGTCCTCAGGTTATGACCTCTGTTAAGTGACCGTTCAAACTCATGATGGTGCAATGTCCCCACAGTCACATGATCAAAATTTCTGACGTCCCCTTCTGGCTTCCCACAAGCAAAATCAATGGGGAGATCACAGTCAAGTGAGGTCCTCACTTAACAATGGCAACCACAGACTGCTGGAATTGCCATCACTAAGTGATGCGGTCATGTGACATCATGCTTTATGACTGCATTGCTTAGCAATGGCAATTCCGGTCCCAACTGCCATCGTAACCTGAGGATTACTTGTATGTAGGTTTTGGGGGGGGGGGGGGGGGCAACAATAATGAAATGGCTGACTACAGCCTTCTTGGAAGACCTCATTTTCCCTAAGATTTCCTGGTGATCTCCCATCCAAACATTAATCAAGTTCATCCCATTCTTCTTTCACCCCTGTAATATTGTTACTGAATTGAACTGGCATCTAGTCATCGACTGCTGTAAAGGATTTGATTTTAACTTGACATTAAGCAAGTTCAAATCTGCTCTAGCTTTTTAGATCAGCCAGGTCTGTGTGAGCCTAAGTACGTGGGCTATAAGCCATCATTTATGGCTTAGCACAATGTCCATCCACTTGGCTTAGTCAGCAGATCCTGGAACCTGTTCTGTCTGTTCCTTGCATTGATTTGCTATTGGACTGCATGAATTAAATTATTTTCTCAGGAAAAGAATAGCTCAATTTGCTTAATTTAATTTATTGATTTATATCACAAACATGATTTAAATAAATAGGTTAAAAAGGATGGGAACAATTTAACTCATTTGATGTCCAGCTATAAACAAATCAAATTACAGCCTGCATTGTGCCACTGAGATTATGGGTTGAGTCTCTCTTTCCTGAAACATTGGGAGTTCTGCAGTGTTCCTGCAAGGAGGAAGAAAAGGGGGGTAAGAAACTTGTGTTCCTCCAGGTGTATCTGAACAACAACTTCCAGCATCCACTACCCTTGGCCCTGGGATCAAGCACCAGGGATTTGCAACTTCTGGCAACCCACATGTTCCCCTCTAGAATAGTTCAGATTTTAATCCAAACCCAAAGAGACAATCTCTTATTTAAATAACCTCCCTTATTTAAAGTGAGCATGATTGCAAGATCTGAGGTAAGACACTGCAATCAGAGCTGAGAGTATTATTACCCATGTTGAACCCTCCTATGCTCTGCCAGTAACAAAATTAGCACTTGAGATGGGCTCAGGTTGACCCAGCTGTAGATGGTAGGCTTTGATCTGAGAAACAATTCTATTCTTCACAGACATCAGACCAAGGAGCTGATTTCAGCTGAGCCCCAATCAGTCTTGATATCAGCCAGGCGTGTTTCTTCTTCAATGCTATTAAGAGCTTTGGCACAAATTGCTAAAAGAAATTCCCACCTACTCAGCAGTTTTGTGTTTAGGATTGCCTTAAAATGGTTGGCCGCCCTCAAATTTGAGGTGGATTATTAGTAATAGAAGGAACTGTATTTTCAAACAGCAGAAGGGGCTACTAAGCAGATGTATGGTAGTTTTACAGCAAGGGTGTTATTTGAACCCAGCATAAAAGTGGAACAGATCTGGAGGAGAAGTCAAGGACAAAGTGTGTTGACATGAAATTCTGATACATGATGCACAATCAAGGTTAAAGGACTTAAAGGAAGGTTAACGCTGCTGACTCTGGAAGTATCTGCTGCAAAGAGCAATGCTAGGCTGATGGCTTTTCTGCAGAGTTATCTTTTCTCTCTAACCTTTCAGATCTCTTAATTCAAAATAAAAAAAAACACAAGGAACATCCAAGGAAACAGCTTGCTCTTTTTTTTCGTGAAGGGAGAAGACATTGGTGAAATTCTCATGCATGAGAGTGAATAGATAGAGGTAGAATGCTGCAGAATTCTCTCTTCAGCCATCTGCAACCCACTTAGCCTTCTTCTAGTCTGACCTTGTGACTCAATTCTTACTAGGCTGCACAGATAGCTAAGGAGGCTGTAGACAGCAGCAAATATGGGTGCAGTGCAAACAAGACTTCTGGGATTTTAAGACAGTAGCTTTTCACTCTTTAATAAAAGCACACCTCCATTTACAAAAATGAGGAAACTTGTTATCAGGGGCTTTTACAGAAATTTTGCAGCCGTCATAGTCTCGCCTTACCTCCCTTAGAAAGATTCCAGCCACCTTGTGGTCCAAGGGGCAGTTGATAGAATCAGGATTGGTTCCAACCAACCCAGCTTTGCATTAAAACTTTTTCATGGTCATTCTAAACTGACAGATGCAGTTGCTTTTACCAGTTGCTCAGTGCGTCTGATCCATAGCTTTCAGGACTCAAATTCTTCTGAAACTGAAGTCCCCCCCACCTTTTTTTTTTTTATCCTTCATTCCTTCCAGAATATGTTCTTGGAAAAGATATCTAAATGAGATCATCCATGAGCTATGTAAACAAAGACATCTCATGGAAATATAAATGGCCATCTGGGAATTTCACAGAAAATCCAGACTATGAAATTGTTAAAATAATGCTGCCTTCCTGCTTCTCCAACCTGTTGTTTCCCCCAGACCCAGCAAGATCTAATTGTAAGTCTCGATCTCCCTGGGCATAAAATGAAAAGCTTGAGGTTTTGCTTTCTCAGGGTGCCAGGTTTGCACAGCGGATTTTAGGAGCTTAGGCGGCCCTGATAAAAGCAATTTTTTCGTTTTAGTTTTGCTGTGGTAACACTGGCTATGGTCACACCTGCCAGCCATGCAGCCTTTGCTGAGGACCAACAGCTCATTCCCATTGCAAAAACATTATTCCTGAAAATAAAGCCTTGCACAGCCAGAAGTTTTTGTTTTGTTAACTGCCCCCCTAAGAGTTAACTTGCTCTGAGGCTAGCAATTTACAATGCTGTTAACAGGAATTATGTCTGAACTCCTAGGCATCCACGTAGAGTTTATCTATAAATCTACCATCTTGCTTCAGGCCTCTAATTTATTTCTTCAAGGTAATAAATTCTTCAGGAACAGGCACCCAAGAATATTTTAAAACCCGCAATACTTTAATTCTCCTTTGTTAGTTATAATCTCTTTCTCTCAAACAGATGGGCACATACTTACATTGTGAGATTGAAAAGCATAGAAAATGGCACAAAGACATCATTCAGGCTTGTCATATGGAAAGCAGATGATTACTCTTTCAAAATAGTTTTATTAAGGTTGTACAACTTAGTCCTGTGTTGATGATAGCTGGTGTTCTTCTTTAAAAATATATGTAATTTATGAGCACTTACATCAGGATAAATACGTAAACCTTTAGGGCACCTCAAAAAAAAATGATGGTTTCAAAGCCTACTGAGATAAAGGGGGGATATAAATCAACTCAACTCAATAAATCATCTGATTTGTACATGATAAAAGGAAAAAGCAGGGAAGAGGAAAGCGGATATTAGAGCCACAGTTTCATCTCTGTCCAGGAAATAGGAGCAGGGAGTGGACAAAGCTAAACTTGATATGATCACATCAAGTTTTATTTGTTTAGGTACAGAAGTAGATTTCAATGATTTGATTAAATGCTGCCCCTGAAAAGCAAAATCTGATGCGTACAGTTTAGCAGGTTTCTGTTGCACGCATCCACATACACAACAGGAAAATCCTTGTATGAGAACATCCTTCATGGAATCCAGTAGATGATTGTAGTGTTTTATCAAGACACGGGGATCAATAACAGCAGAAGATTGGCAGAGGCAAAGAAACACAGGAACTCAAAACTGCATCCATGAATTTTAGGAATGCTCCCTCTTTGAGTTCAGGAGAACTGGAGTCCAAGCAAAGAATTAGGCAGGGAATGAATGGGGGAAATCTTAGAGCTGGAGAAAGATTCCTTGATCTTACTCAGGGGAAGAGGTTTTGAGCAAGCGCATTCCAAATAGTTGGCAATGAAAGTCTCCAGCAAGGTATATTCTTCTAGGGATTGGGTTCTCGTGCCAAACTGCTGTCTTAATGTTCAACCTCAAACTGCAGCCCTAGAACTTTGCACTCTTAGATCAAGACAGAACTATTTGCTCTTGTCTGTGAACGTGTCAATTTAAAAGCGATCAGTTTAGGCTGGGTTATCTTTCCCCCCATTCCTCTTAACCAGGCCATACCAAAAGCTTTTGTTATTCTGGAGTTGGGTCAGTCTGGGTGCCTTTTAGAGCACTTTAGGTATCACGTGTGTTGATTTTGCTCGGAACAGCCTGTGCTTTTCGCTGGTACAGCATCTGCTGTATGTCTATTCAGGATATTACAAAAATTATACTTGGCGTAGGAACAATATTCCCCTTTTTAAAATAAGAGTCAATTGTGCTGTGCTACCCAAAAACCAAACTCTTTAGAGACCATAGCCTTTCAAGTGACACAGAAACCAAGAAATTGTTGGATTCAGAAAGTGCCAGGAAGAGTACCGTGTGTGTATATTTAACCTTTAAAGACGCAGACAGGAGCTTTGAAAGCCAAAATTGGCCTTTCAGACCTGGAACCCACACCCAACACCCTGGTGGATTGCTAGCCCTTCCCAAAGATGGATCAGGACTGGGGGGTTTTTTGGAAGCCAGCAGCCAACCTGAATTCTCACCTCAAATGTTGGAGGAGTAGCAAAAATGTTCACCCCCACAAGGTCACTTTCACTTGGAAGCTGAAAGTTGTTCTTCGTCTTTTGCAAAAACACTTTTGCACAATGGCTGCCCCGCGGAAGGTCGCCTTTACCCGCTTCAGTTTCTACAGCGCTGTGGTCTTTCTGAGGATCAAGCTGGTTCCATCCCATTTCCACCTGGGCTTTGCAAATATTTTGGTAAGAAATGCATACAAAAGAAACACCACTACCTCCGCCCCTGAGAGAATGTGTTTAAAAATGTATATAATCAGAGAGCTGCATGCCCCAATATTATGCTTTTTCTCATGCATGCTTTGATCAGAGAACTACAACACGACGTTAAGAGAAATGCGTTGTAGTTTGAATATTGGCTTGGAAACTAATGGACACAATTCCCCCCCACCCTTCATTGCTACTTGTGAAGGGCACAAGTCAATTTGTGGTTACTCAGGACCTAATTGAATTAGTTACCTAAACGGAAGAAAACAAATTGGATGAAATTCAGAGCTTGCCTGTGGCTAACCTGCTCCTTGTCTTAGTTCTCCAAAGAAAAATCATCTTTCTTCCTGAAAACTACAGGGTTCTCCTTCTTTAATGTAGAAGCCCTTTGCTTTCCCTTCAAATAACCACCCACTTCAAAATCCTATTAGTTTTTTCTTTATTATGATACACATATATTATTATTATTTCTGGTTACTTCTCAGGATGTTGAATTTCTTTTCAATCTCTTGGATGGTCCTTTTGAGCTGATGTTATTGTTGGGTTTGGAGAAAGGGGACCATGGGCTGTTTTGGGGGTGTGGATTACCCCTCTCCCCGTCATTTTGCTGCCTTTCCAACTGTTTCACACTTCCTGGTCTGAAAAAGCCATCACCACTCTCCATGGAGTTGACATGAAGTGGGGCAAGCTGTTGGGTCCTGCAGACTTGCCAGAAAGAAGGTTGAACAAAGCAAGGCAAATACCTTCTAACTGAGGAAAGGGCAAACATCTTGAGTTGAGGGCAAAATACTCACCCAGGAGAATTTCACCCAAACATAGTTTTCCTCTGATTCCTCTGATTCTTTTTAAAGTCTGTCCGTCCTTCCTTCCTTCCTTCCTTCCATCCATCCATCCATCCATCCATCCATCCATCCATCCATCACTCACATTAAATGAGAAGACAAACAAGATGGAACATAACTTGGCACAGCTCTGGTTTCTGTAGAGAGACATGACCGCAGTTACATTTGGTTTAATCTTGCAAGCTGATACCAGTGTTCTGTGAAAATGAGTCATTATTAAACCTGAAGTATCAGACCTCCTGTTTATTTTGTTTCTGAGCAGAATCAATTAGTCCTCCTGATTAAAGTAAAATGCCTGCAACAGATCTTGAGCAGAGACAGACATCTTGCTTGTTGCTGCAAATAAAGCTGGAATACATACAAAAAAGCAAACCAAGTGTTAAAATCAAGAGCCAACTCTTCCTGGACTAGCAACTGAAGTATCTTTTAAACTTATTTTTCTTGCTTTCTGATGAGGGCTAGTCGGAGTGTGAGAAGTTGTTCCTGTGTTGGCTTAGTTCAACATATGAATAGTTTAAAAATGGGGTGCAACATTCTTTCAGTGATTTTCCAGGTTTCACACTTATTCTAATAAAGTGATTGGGTCACTTAATTGACTCAGGGCATTGCTGAGGTCAGTGTGTGATCCGTGACTGTCTGGAACACCCAGGAAAGAGAAAGAAATCCAAATTGGATCCCAGGGGACATCGAAACAATGGACATAAAGGCAGGAGAACTGGAATAAATGGATTTTTAAAGAAGGAAAGTGGAAAAAATAATGTATTACGGGACTGCTGCTTCTCCAGAAATTGTTTAGAGGGGAACAAGTAAATATTCATCTGTTCCAGAACACCCGTTTCAGTACATGATGGGATAATCCTCAGATAAAACTCTAGGAATCAGGTTGTTTAGCTATCATAGCCCTTCCTTTTGATCCAGTGACAATCACATTCATCTCCTTGGATGGGCAGGTCAACCAGACACTCTTCTGGGATTTGCTGACGGCTGTAAAAAAAATATCGATTGTGCAAAAATGATGTGAACTTGCTATTCCTCCTGACTTCCCCATCTTCCCTCCCTGAAGTCCAACGATTGGCTGAAATGTCTGTGTGAAGTAGAAGGAAAGCAAACTCCATTATCTCTTGGCTGGTCCTAAGAGGCGTGGCGAGGTTCTACCTTGTTCAAAATTAGTCGGGGGCACTGATTCAGAGTGGCACAGAGACAACCAAAATTGTCTGGAAAAGGTTTAGCTTTCCACCTGGTGTATCTCTGTCTCTGTTTTTTGTCGCCTGGTACAGTGTTCGATCGAATGTGGCAGTGGGACCCAGCAGAGAGAAGTCATCTGTATTAGAAAGACCGAGGACAGCTTTGACATGCTGAACCCCTATGAGTGTTCGTTTCTGCAAAGGCCACCCAGCCAGCAGACGTGCTACCTCAAGCCTTGTGGTGCGAAATGGTTTAGTACCGAATGGAGCCCTGTACGTATCTCTGCCTTTTCTCCATTATTTCTTTCCAGTCAAGTACAACGTGCTCCTTGTGCTGAAGCTATTTCTGAATCTCTGGACTCAGGATAAAGGTCTTCCTTCATACATGATCAAGCTGGGAAGATTCTGGACTGAGGTAGCTCCCCGTAGTGTTGAATGCTGCAGCCATAAAGCAAGAATGTGGTGGTGTTCTGGCCTATGTTGCTTTCACTGTTCATTCCTGCAATAACAAAACGGCCCTTTCTTCACCCCTCATTGGTGGAGTCAGACAATTTTCTCTGTGCAGTCTAAAATAGCATTTTTGCTATTTCCCTGTCACAGCAGGAATCAAAATACATTCGAGTGAGGTTTTTCTTAATTAAAAAAATGCATATGAAGAACATTACTCTCAAAAACACTTGAGATAGCTTACAAATGAAAGATAAATGCACTGATTAAGGTAAGCATATAATAACCCAGAGTATTATTTGCATTAGCAGCCTTTTGTCTTCTACAAAACTTGCTTTGGCTCGCTCTGCTGTTCTTATCATAATCTTGGGAGGAGTCAGTCACAGAATGAGTGACCAGCCCAGGGTCATCTGAAGAACTGCTTAACTTAGTGGGGATCTCCACACATCTCGTCATGTGGTGATGCTAAGCCTCACATAGAATTAAAATGTGATATTCATAGCTTGGATTCTCAGAACAATGCATTGATTAAACAAGTTGGTTAAGTATGGCAATCTGACTTGGAGGAACCAATGCAATGAGCCAGGGTTCCTCAACCTTGGCAACTTTAAGATGGGTGGACTTCAACTCCCAGAATTCAGAAGGCTGGCTGGGGAATTCTGGGAGTTGAAGTCCACCCATCTTAAAGTTGCCAAGGTTGAGGAACCCTGCAATGAGCTAGCCAGATTTTAGAAGCTGCAGTCCAGCCTATCCAGGAGAGGCTGTTAAGAAAAGGGTGTCCTAGTTCAACAGAGAGTGGGGTACCCAGGGTCCAGTCCAGTAGGGTCTTATCTGATCATACAAAAACTACTGGTTTGGAATATTGTCTCCAAACTGAAATATTCATTACTCTGATTGCAAGTCAAGGTTTCCTGACTCTTTCCCTTCTCTTCCTGGAGGGTCTCTCTGCTCCATCATCGGCCTACCTCTAGACCACCAGACCCCAAACTTCTCAAACTCTTTACAGGGGTGTCTGAAGAGTATGGGGAAAAAAGTCAAGTTGTCAGCCACAACGGTGTAATCGAAACTCCACCTGTTTCTATGGGTGTTGCACCACTGTGGTCATCAACTGCCTTTTTTGACCTGCCTTTTTTGACCATGCCCTGTGGACACCTCAGTCTTTTGCAGGACTTCATTTCAGCAAATAACCTGCGGGCTGACATTTAAACTGAGAGAACGCACCAATGCTTGTCTACTCAATCTACTTTCCCAAAGCTGATGAAATAATCTTCAACAAGGAACCCAGCTGGCTATCCCATCCTCCTAGACAACCGTGTGGAATTGCAATTTGAGAAAAATTAAGATTCCAGATTTCATGCTCTGGTCAATTGTCTTAGAGGAATAGATGCCTGATGTATTAGTCCTCCTGTAAACTAATCAGGCTTGATATGAGTGATGATATGGTCAGGATGGGAAATTTCGGAGATTTTAAATGGCCCAAATAGAAATGTTGCTGTTTTGAGTTATGAACTTCACTTTTGACATTTCGACCTGTGGCATGGAAAACATCATCTGCCCATAAATAAATAGGGCTGAGCAAAAAGGATGATAAATATACTGGTGCGTTTTGGGTTTTTCACATTGGCTGAAAGCCCTCAGTTCTTTCAGGCAGTGATTTATGGGTTACAGTAAAAGTTTTAAGTCATTCAGAGTCAGGTCAATCTTATTGTCTAGGTCGTATGACCTCCTCTTGGCTGGGATCTGCATATGCCTAATTTATGAAGCATTATCCTAAATCTGTATGGGTTATAGTAGTACAGAACCTAATACTTATTTCTGAGGAATTCCATACAAGATTGCCCAACGTCACCACAATGTTTTCGTTTCTTTGTTTTGCAGTGTTCAAAGTCCTGTGAGAGTGGCTTCCGAATCCGAGAGGTGCGATGTCTTTCAGATGACATGTCCCCCAGTACCAAATGTGACCCCCAGCTTAAGCCGGAGGAAAAGGAGCCATGCAACACCCAGGACTGTGTGCCTGAAATAGGTAGGAAGCCTGTTCCTATTTTTCTAACTGTGGAACTCCATCTAGTGGAGAGAAAATAAATCTATTTATGTCCTTGAGGCTATGAAGGCAGTTCTTGCCTACTGTAGATGGACGGATGTTTTTAACCAAAGCTAAATGCATCTCTTTTTTAAGAAGCATATTTTTTTTCAGTTGGAATTTAGAATGAATAGATAGATAGATAGATAGATAGATAGATAAGAGATAGATAAGAGATAGATAAGAGATATAGAGCTTTTGAGTCAGTGGTCAGTGTTGTCTCATGGTGACTGCCTGGACTAATCCTTGCAGTCTTCTTGGCAAGAAGTGGTTGGACCTTGCCTTCATCTTAGGGCTAAGAGAGAGGGACTGGTCCAAGATCACCCAATTGGCTTCATGCCTGAAGCAGGACTAGAACTCATGGATGCTTTAACCACTACACCAGACCGGCTCTTGTGTGTGTGTATGTATGTATGTATGATGTATGTGTATATATCTCTATATATGATTTATTGCATTTGTATACCCAACGTTTGAAGAAACTTTAGCATTTACAACCCTTGGGCATAGTTTGGGGAGCCATTTCATGAAAATGCCTCTTCAGATGTTTCTTTGCTGGAATCTGAATTGCAACAACCCCAGCTCCCTCCAAGACTTTCCAATGGTGACATGTCACCATTCAAATTATTCTACCAACAAGCCTGTACAGGGGCATCCATGATTCTTCCTTTTCATGCCAAATGTGTTTCGATGCTTCTCCCTAAGAGGTCTTTCTGATGTTGTGGTTCCAGATGAAAACTGCAAGGATAAATACTACAACTGCAATGTTGTGGTTCAAGCCCGCCTCTGCGTCTACACCTATTACAAGACGGCCTGCTGCGCATCCTGTTTGAGAGTGGCGAATCGGCAGTTGGGGTTTTTGGGGAGAAGATAACAGCTGCTCCATTCTGGGCTTCAGACCTGTGCCTCACCTCTTGCAAGCTGCTTTCACAACAATTCTACCTTTACAAGAGTGGTTTTTTCCCCCCATAACAGTGGGCACCTCCAAGCGGGTGGTGGAAGCACCTCTGGGTGATATCGCTGTAGTAGAAACTTTGGGGAAACCGATGCTGTAACGCTGGACCTTCAAAGCTTTAGCCATGAGAATACACATTGACTGATTGATTGATTGGTTGATTGATTACGTGCCATCAAGTCACTGTTGACTCTTAGCAACTACATAGATATTCTCCATGACATTCTGTCCTTAACCTGGTCTTTCAGCTCTTCAGTACACATTGAAGATTGTGCCAGTAATCCAGACTTAGGAATAGGCATACAGTAAAAACCAAGGGGCCCATTTAGAAGTCTCAGAAGCTGTTGTGGGCCCCCTCACAAAATGGCTGCAAGTGTGAGCAGGAACGGTTGCCCCTCACTCAGTTATTAGCAAGCAACAGGGAGCTTGCTCTCCAGGGCCCCCTTTTGCCCCTCCCTTCAATTCACCTTTTTTTTCTTCTGGACAATGGATACACATCCAAAGTAAACACTGAGGCCTTTTAATCTTTTTAAGAGAAGGTCTTCATGAGACTGTGAAGTGTTCTTCCTTAAAAAGATGGCAAAAGGGACAGGTACTTCATTTTTTTAACGAAAAGGAGCTTTAATAAACAGGTTAGGCAAGCAAGGCGTTGGTGCTCCATGGCACCATGTTGCTTCTCCCTGAACTAACGTCCTGCTCAGAACCAGCTCAAACATTAAAGCAAAGGTGCCACCAAATTCTCAATGGCAGCAGATAGAAACCACAAAACCAACTTCACTAAGTTGGAAGTTCTTCTTTAGGGCAGAGAGGGTGAAGCCTTAGCAAACAGAGTGGGGATCCTGGCAGAGATGACCCAGAGACGTCGCTGGGTCAAAGCATCCCCTGCCAGGTTCAGCTGCTCCCATCCAAGACCCACTACAGCCGTCTACTTTCTTTTCACATTACTTCCTACTGAACTCTTGGGTAGTGGGGAGCAAATTCTAACGATGCCAGGGGCTGAACTGGGAAATTTGTGGATTATAGTGTGTGAGTTCTGCTCCTTTCTCCCACCACTGATGAACTGGCCTTCGGGCCTCCTTTGTCAAGGGCAATGTGTATTTTTTTTCATATGTTTTAGAACAGTGTTTTTCAACCTGGGCATCTTTAAGATGTGTAGACTTGAACTCCCAGAATTCTGGGAGTTGAAGTCTACACATCTTAAAGTTGCCCAGGTTGAAAAATACTGTTTTAGAATGTGATAATGGAATCTGGCTTCAATTGGACAACTTCCTCTTCTTTCTGCTTAGGGGAGCCCTGGACTTCTGTCCTAAAGTCCTGCTTATTATTGAAGTATGAACATCTAATTTTTATATTCACTCTTCTCATTTGCATTTCATACTGCCTCCTATTTGCACCACACCCTTTGCTAGAACAGCTGTGGGGAAAAGGTGTTCAGTGAGCCCCATTGAGCAGCCTTTGTTTTAACCCAAATTACCCTGGTTTTTTAGGAAGGTCACACTACTCTCCCCTGGTCTGCTAGGTAATGGGAGCTCCGTGACCAAGTGCAATGGGGGCCAGTTTCCAAATCTGGCCATCAGTCCCCCAATGAAGATAAAGAGTGGCTGAAAACGCCAGGCTATTATAGGACTTCTGGCAGCACAGAAATACCTCCCCAAATACTTGTTGATAGAGCAACCAAGCTGTGCCTACTTGGCCAACAAGGAATGACTGAGTGATAGAAAGAAGCCTTGATAGTATAAGGCGTAGGAGTTTATGGAATATCTGGCACTTCTGGGAGGAAGTGGGAGAGGCCTTTGCATTGTCACTTTTGATTAAGATCATCTGATTGGGTGCTGCAACTGGCAAAGAGACCTGGCTAGTTAGTGGTTGTCTAGATTAGAGGTGTTGTCCAAACAGGACTATTTGGCATCTCACATTCTCTTTGAAGGGCAGGGATAGATCTGGAAAATCTCATCCGAATGACCCCTGGCTGGCTTTGCTGGACTCACAGACTCTGTTGACCAACCCAACAAATGTTCTCTTTCTCTTTGACTTATGAAAATGCAACTTCATGGAGGGCTGTGCAGCGGAGGGATGTTTTATGTAGAAACAGATTCATTCCCCTGCCCACCCCACAAGTCTCGCAGAATGTTATTTCTTCAATTACTTCAACTGACTTCTAGTAAACAAGCAGGTTGTTTCGGTCTTCTTTTTCAGATTCACCACATTCCTTTCTTCAGCTATGTGGAGAGTTTAAGGAGCCCATGTTAATGGCCTCCGTGTTTCATTTGTATGATCAGTACACAAGACTTCCTTCTGGGCTAAGTGTGTTTGATGCATTCCATCATTTTTATTTCCTGTTACTGGAGAAGTGGAGAATGAGTTCCCATATCCTGGGTTCAAACTTAACTATGTTTATATAGCCTAGTGATTGCATTTGATTTTCAGTCGAGGCACTGACTGAAGAGAATCAGTCAGGGTAGCTCTACCGCAGCATCTTTAATTTCTTGGCCCAGAAATAGAAATCTCAAGGACGTGTCTTGCTCACCTCAAAGAGACGTCAAGAATGAGGAGCTCAGATTTTGTCTCTGGTGCTGATTTCAGTTCAAGGGGAGGCGATCTTTACTCTTTCCCTGTCTCTCCCTCCAACCCATTTTAGGCTCAGATCATGGTTGGCTTTTGCAATAAGCAAGATTAAGCCCTGGTTTGGGGAAAATTAGCTTTGTTTATGCAAAGCTGGAGAGATTTGTCATCCCTGTTCAATGGAGGCACGAAAACTAGGCCAGATTTAGGCAAGTTGCAGAATGAGATCCCACTTCCCACCCCCAATGTCAGTTAACCTAAAATTAACCCCATCTGGCCAAAATAAGGAAGGATATACTTTTTTATAACTTATTTTTTATATTTGTAAATACAAGATGTTTATAGGAAAGTACGTATTCTAAACTATGTCTATACAGAATAAGCCACTACATCAAAATAGTTCTATTATTATTTAGAAAATGATATTTTTGTTGTGTATTTTTAACACACAAAAAAGGGACTAAAATTGTATTTATTTATATATTCCACTGCCAAGTCTGTCCAGTTCTTTTGGTAATACTAACCAGCCTTTAGCCTGGAAATTTTATACCATGTTGAATATATAAGTATCATACTTAAATCCATATTTAATGGGTATGTTTTAATTCCATGGTTAATAATCCATTTTTACAAATGGCTTCTTGTTTTACAAAGTGAGAGATGTATAAGTTAAAAGTACCTATAGACTAGTTCAGGATTTATATGCTCAGCAATGCACCTGGACCTGATTTGTACAGCCTCCCTTAATATTTGTATACATATTCGCCAATGAGGGAAAAAAAAGATATTTTTGCTTACAACTAATTTATTTTTTATTATTGTGAAAAAAATAATAAAGACATAAAATAAATGTCCTTGGTTGTGACTTGCCCATATTTTGCAGTGAATAAGTTATAGTGTGAAGCTCCTGTCTTTCAATCCTTGGGCAGTCAACATCTGGACAACGGAAGAAATCGGGTGAGGCCATGGATGGGCTGGGGAGAGAATTTGGATGAAAATGGGAGAAGAGGCCTCCACCGTAGCTACAAAATTTCTGTTTATGGGAAGAAGGAGAAGCAGATGGCAATGTTACTTCACAGGATCTGGGATCAATACAAGATACTCTTAGATCTGGATGAAGTTCTTTGAATTCAAGTGTCATCTTCCCATTGGAATGGGAACCATCTGGACAAGGGAAGAAATCAGGCCTTTGGATCCTGCTTCTGGATTTTTCTGGAGTCCTTGGTGCTCTCTGAGCTTGGTGGTTGGCTTGCAGAAGTTTCATTACTCAACTAGATAACATCATCGGTGCCCTGGTGATAATGATGACGATGATGAGGATCAGTGCAAGCAAGCAACCAAGCTCAAAGAGCACCAAGGACTCCCTTTTTTTTTTTTTTTTTGCTGTGATGTTTAAGGCAATCACAGACTGTTTAAACAAGTTTGCCCCAGGCAATAAAATAACAGCTTGCCTAGAGATTTGTAATACCTTTTATTAAGTGTTTATTCCATTTCCAAATGCTGTTCTCACATAGGATGATTTTGTAAGAAAGAAAGAATACTGAGTGATCAAAATTATAGGGTAGTGATGTGGAGATCAAGGTAAAATCTGGTCTATTTTATTGTTTTAATGCAGATTTCCTTGAAGTCATCTTGGGATATATAATTTTTATTTACTCTAAAGATGTTAATGTTAGTTTCCTTGATGTAGGCTCTCTTTCTCTCTCTCCTTTCCTTCTGTTTGCTTTTTTTAATGAAGCTAAGGATGTCTGCACGTAAAAAAAGGATAGGTCTTTAATTTCACAACCACCGTCTTGACTTTTTTGACACCCCACCCCAAGCATACCACCCCTGTAGGGCAGGTTTATCTTTCACAAAATAATAGGTTTTTTCATACAGATTTTGGACCAGAGGATGATGAACACTACTGAATCCGTTAAATGCCATTAGCCATCTGTCCTGCAGCACAGTTTTGGTGAATCTCTCACAAATTCTAGAGAAATCCTTCACTATTTGTTTGTTGCTTTAGTGTTCCTTTTTTGCATTCTGCAATTTTCTCAAGAGGCCTTTTAGAAGAGACGGTTTCCAGCAATGGCAGCTTTTCGTGTCCATTCTCAGTGAAATTCTCAAACTAATCTTCAAGATGATGCGTCTTCAAATGCCCTAACTGGGAAGGAGATCAAAGAATCCACTGACAAATCACACAGATGCGTTCCCAATTCTTTCCCGTTGCACTCCAATGATCCTTCCGGCACACTGGGGCTGTAGGCTTGATGTTGTATAAAAAAATGAAAGTATCTAAAAAGAATCGCCAATCTTTGAGTAACGAGGAGCTCTCCGCTTGACTGATAAGCAACTGGAAATACCAAATGGATTTTCAGCTCCCATAGAAACATATAGAGCACATGTCCACATTCAAACTACAAGAATAGGTTGTTGTTTTTTTAAATCCGTTCAGTCCTGTCTGATTTTTGGAGACTGCCTGGACAAGTCCCTGTGGTCTTCTTGGCAAGGTTTTTCAGAAGTGGTTTGCCCTTGCCTCCTTCCTAGGGCTGAGAGAAAGGGACTGGCCCAAGGTCACCCAGCTGGCTTCGTGCCTAGGCGGGACTAGAACTCACATTCTCCAGGTTTCTAGCCTGATGCCTTCACCACGACACCAAGCTGGCTCCACAAGAATTGTTAGGACACCACTGAAACCATTTATTATTAGACAATTTGTTTGGCTGGTAATAGCCCTGAGCCAAGGAGAGTTCATATTTTGTTCTTGTTGCTTTGCAAATGAAAGGCTGAAGCAGCTAGCAAGAGTGATCCTTTAAATTCCGTTTGCAATTTGCATGTTTAACAAGGCATGACTTCAGCTCTGTCACTGGAATTAAGCTGTAGACCTCCTACAATTGCATGGAGCTCCTGGTGTATCATATCATAAGTTCCACAACGTGTAAAACTCATTCCTGAGTGAACATCTTGATACTCGCAGGCCTTTGTAATACTCTGAAACTCACTCCAAGTATCATCTCCTGAAGGCTGGCCTCAGAGAATGATTTTGCTGGAAAAAGTTATTTCAAGCCAGTATTAGCGGCCACTGCAAAGCAGAGATTCACCCAAGCATCCTGGTTGGGTGGAAACTGAAGTCTCCCCAGGCCCTGCCTGATGCTCAAAGGACTATATCGTATTTGGTTGACCACAGGTGGAAGCTAGACTAGAGAGGAATGGAGTTGAGAAAGTCACCAAATTTAGCTCTGGCTCGAGAAACAGATGGGACAGGGGAAACATTTGTTCAATCCTGGGAAAGTAGAAAGCCCAAGAAAGAGACTCAGAACAGCCTTGACCTTGTTGTCCTTCAAAAGGGGACAGTTAAGTTTTGGGACAGGAATTCAAGATTTTGTTAACTTACCCTACAACAATAGAGTAGCATTCCTGGAAACCTGCAGTCTTTGTTTCTTGGCATAGTCTACTTCAAAGAGCTGACACCAGAACACATCCACGGAAGGGGCAAAATGCAATATCAAAGTGCACACAAGACCCCAAAAAATCTTCCACTGATGCCACCAACTCAGCAGTCAATCATATATTAGGGCTGTGCATGCTTCAGAAATGATTTGGAAACGGGGCTTCAGACCTTTGCAAACGCAGCACCTCTCTCCTTCTCGGTAAAGCAAAACTATTAAATTCTGCCAAACCTGTAAAAGTGCCTCTATATCACCCGGACTGAAATCTCAAGATGATGACCTTGTAAAAACTAATTGCTCAAAAAAAAAAGTCATTTATATGATGGAACTTTATGAGCCCTTAAGGACTTGTGAATTTATTTAAAGATAAGTTGTAGAGACCTATATTTACCCATAATTTCATGGGGAAAGGAGACAACCGAAAAAAGCGATGTGTAGGAAGTGGAGAAATGCCTTTTGCAAAATATTTGTAGGGTATTAATCCTTTTATAAGCTGAGTTCAAGAAGCTGAAATAACCAACTTTGTGATTTTTTTCCCTTAGAATATTGTTGTCTTACCTGCCCATCAAAATGTCCTTTGATAAGTTCACCCATCTATTACATTACTTATCTACCATATTTTTCTTTTTTTAGAAAACCCTATTCTTAGTGGTTTGGGGTACAGATACACTCCACACAAACTTATAATAAAATTACAAACGTATAAAACAATGCCTACACCACCACTTCACTTTCCCAACACCTCAAGCTGGTAATGATTTATTAGAATGCTACTAACCGGCACCAGATCACTTAGCCTATAAGACTATCATGTTGCACGTTTATGTCAGAAATAAATTCCTTCTAATTAAATGGAACGATGGGCCATTTTCCCCGCATGCACTAATAACCTCACAGATGCTGGAAGTGTTTGTGGGATTTTGTTAAATTTGCTTCCATTGTTTATGGGGCTACAACTCCAGTGGAAAAGGGAGTGAGATTTTCCTACAAGGAAATCTTCATACCTGTCCTTCATAACAGGTGGTAACCTCTAGCCAACCTTGGCTGAAGCCAAGCAAAGTCACATCAATTGTTGGATCGGAGACTCCCAGGAGCCCCCAGGACTGTAGACTCAAAGGGGACATCCATAGCAAACTTATTATCAGGAGCCAAGCTCAGCTCAAGGGAGATTTTAACTTTAACATCACCTTGATACCCTTCCATGGAATATTCCACATGGATTCAACATTTAGATTTATGGAAGCCTCTGGAGAATTTCTTCTAGAATCTTCAGCATCGTTCATTGGCCCCAAATTAATAAAACGTTTCACCCAACCATGCGCTTCCACCTTCACCTTGAAAGTTTACTTTAAAAGTGAAATAATCTGGTGTCAAATCAAATGGGAAGGGAACAATTTTAAACTTTCTTCTGTAGCTTCATAGACCGAAGCCAAAACCAATGCAGCCTGCATTTACAGCAATAAAGATGATGATGATGATGTGAATTTGTGTGTCCAGTTCATCATCTGAAAAACTTAAAACAGACCCACAGATGCATCTTATAAAAAGGTTTACCGCATAACGAATCTTTTGGTCTTTTGGTGCCATCTATAAGATCTGCAGCTTTTACAATTTTTTAAAAGTTATACAGATCTATCATGAAGCCCCCCAGGAAGTGGAATAAATAATCAGATGGTCACAAAGCAAGGCAGTTAATAAGTGTGTGTGTGTGTGGGGGAGGGGGAATGCATGCATTCGTATGTCTGTACACACACACACACACACACACAAACATTTGTTGTTTTCTTCCTCCTGGCCAAAACCAAGAAAAGAAATATATTGGCTTAATAAAATTACTGCTTGGTCCAGACGTTTAAATCTGCATACTTGTTTTCTCCTTGGAAAAATGTGACGCGGTGTGTACATTGTTTTAAACATTCTCAGATCCAAAATCCAGTTCTGCATTTTCATAAACAAATCCATTCGAGCTTTACTTTTCTGCCATATGGTGTCACTGTTGCATATCAGCCTTCCCCCTTGAAAGGGGGTATCATGTAATCATGATTAAGGTTATAAAAAAAAAAAAGAGGGTTGGAAAAGTACTTAAAATGTTAACTGGGAAGATCTTACAAGTTTGTAAGATGCTCCATTCGTACTTTTTCTTTTCTCTCTTTCTCAAGGACCTCTGCAGGAAGGGCCAAAAAAGTTAGGAGGGTGGCCACTACGGTGTGATCAAGGCCCCCACTTTTTTAGAGAAATCATGTGTTCCCCTTTTGCTAGTGGCCTTGTGGGTCATTTTCTTCAAAAATGGGAATATATGAGTTCCAGTACATAAAGAAATGAAATAAGAGTATCTCAGTTCACTGTGGAGATTCACCGTTGTTAAGTGAATGAAGATTGCAAGTAAACTCTTATTTGGACAAAAATGTGCAAAGAAGGATTAAACCACAAACCACTTAAGAGGGCTGATTTTCTTCCCCTGGCATAAACGTTTTAAAGAAGGCACATGGCCTCAGATCCATGTTTGTCCTGGACTTGATGTTGAGTGGACTTTCCTTCAGAACAGATTTAGTTTATGTATGCAACTGGATTCACATAATACACTTAGCCATGGTTCATCATGTTCATCATGTCTTATTAATAAGCCACACTCATCATGGTTTATTAATAAGCTGCAATCAACTGGTTTTGAACAGCATGCAAATCATAAACCATGGTTTATAAGGTTTCTCATCAGAGGATATTTTAGGGTTATGTTTACAAGCAGTCGAAACTGCTTGCTATTATTCCAGATACGTTTGGGCAGTGCCAAAGAAGCCTTGGTTAGCAATCATTTTTTTAAGCATCCCAAGAAAAACTGTTTACTTATTCATTAAAACAGCTTTCAGTCACAATTGTCCCCTTGGTGACATTAAATCTGACATTAAATAGGGCCTGCAGTGTTCTGAGGTCATCCTTCTCGCTGTGTGACCCTGATAGGCTAGGATCTTTTTTAAATTTATTTATATTTATTAAGAATTTTTCCATAGATTAAAAGAAAAAACAAGAAGGAAAGAAGAAAAACAGAAAAAAGTGCAAGAAATGAAGAAGAAAGAAACTGAAGTTAAAGAATATATAAGTGACTTCTGACCTTCTTTTCAGCTGATAATCAAATCTTATTGTCCTTCATCCCTCTTAGATCTTCTAGGAGCCCCTTTGGCTCCTTATTTAATCCACATCTTTCTTAATCTTCAAATAGGCTAGGATCTTTTAAGCAAGTAATATAAACTGACAGAAGAAGCCTCAGCCAGGGGCTAGGAAAACAGGGGGAAAGCTCCAAGGGAAATTATAGCACCACAGGACTTCTGCTCATCTTCATCGCTATCACCCCCAGTTCCCACTTTTTTAAAAAATGGGAAAATAATATTTACTATGCTCTTTGTGGTTAGATTCCAGGCCAAGATGACCGTCCTGTTGCCAGTTTTTTACAGCTGAATTCGCAACCCAGAAGCCAGATTCAGAACCCTGGAATCAGAAGCATCTGCTTTGGCCAAAAAGATCAAAGCAACGTGCTTGTCAAGAGCAGGCGGCCTTTGCTCAAGAATTCATATGCTAATTCCTCGGCAGATGATAGTGGCAACATGATCCCAGTTCCTTATGACTTATTTTAAAAACAAGTCATGTGAGAGATCCACAATATTGGTTTTGAGGGAGAGGCGGAGAAGCCATAGAAGTTGTTTTCATCACAGCTCTGCTTTCCCCTTGGCAGAACACTTTCCATGCATGAGGAAACTAGCAAGGGATCCTTGCTAGGGCCTGTGGGATCAAGAAGTCAAGATGGTGGTTGTGACTAGGCGATCAAAGCCTTGTTTTTTATTTTTTTTTTACCCATGTGGCACATGCAGAAATCAATTCCAAACATGCCTATTTTTAATAATTCCAAATATTCCTCCAGAATTTACAGATGGTTGTCAGGGCTCCAGAATGACCTTCTGGGGAAAACATACAAAATGTCGATCTGGAGCACCTAAAATGGATGGTAGCTACTTAGAGCAGGGTTCCTTAACCTCAGTAACTTGAAGATGGGTGGACTTCAACTCCCAGAATTCCCCAGCCAGCCATGCTGGCTGGGGAATTCTGGGAGTTGAAGTCCACCCATCTTCAAGTTGCTGAGGTTGAGGAACCCTGACTTAGAGGATATCTGTGCATTAGAAACCATTCTGTTTAGCCATTTCTTCACATTCTACCATCTTCACTATCCACTCCTCTGTTGTGGGTAAACTGGCTAAATTGACTTCTTTGATTAGGGAGGGAACAACAACTACTTTTATAAAAGACTAGAAAGGCTGGAAACCCTTTATGGACTTTTTGCTGAAAATGGACAAAAATTAATTGGTGATTTTGGGGTTTGCTGATTAAACAGGGTGGTTTATGGGAAGAAGGGAACCACGTTATGTAACTTGGGAGGGCAGAAATGGTGGAAATAATCCTGTTTGTAACTGCTGCAAAGAAGATCAGAAGTCGCTTCTGTAAATATTTTTCTTTCTTTTTTTCTTCTTTTTTCTTGACTTTTGCCAGTTTTCACTTTTTCTTTTATCTTTTCATATCTTTTTCTTTTTTCTTTATGTTTATGTAGTTCTTTAATTCTGCAAAAAAATTCTCAAATATATATACCACTTTGCTTCTCCATAGAAGATCTGTCTAATCCTAAAACCAATCTACTGATTTTGGACTTCAAAGGCCCAAAATGTTTGCATGTTGAGGGCACCTGATCCTTTCCCATTAACACCCCTTATAGGAACACCAAATTTCCCTGTGAATTTAATGGCATTACAGATGTGGAAACAGGCAAATTTATTTAGATTAAAAGATCTTTTCATAAATGGAGGAATGCCACTTAACGCAGACATGTCCCTCCTTTCTTTTTTCCCCTAGTTTTTTGAAACTTTTCCAATCAGTTCTTATTCCAAGAAAGGATGGGTAAAATGGGAGGAGGACATTTCAGAGCTCGATATTTTGAATTCAGAGACAAATGCAGATATTGGACAAGAGAGTTGTAAGTGAATATGTACAAAATGTACACAGACAATGTTATAAATTCACCCATCTATATGCATGTAGTTTTGGAAATTTTATTTTCTGTTCCCACTGCTTTTTTCTGGGTATTTTGGAAACGTCTTCCATTAAATTTATTGCATACACATACTCTAGTTCCCTTTTCTTAACGAGATTTCCCATTGACAATGATGTATGTTGAATTGTAATTGGAATGGAAGGATAATGTACCTGCCTAGGAAAATATGACATGCTAATTGCTGTTTTTTTCTTCCTCTAAATACAATCACAATAATTAGTCCATCTGGGGCCAGAGATTCTTTGTAAGTTTGTGTAATTATTGTATTTGGTTACATATTAAATTAAGAAATTGCTCTGCTGTTTGTTTGCAAATGCCTGTCTGGAGTAAGCCAAATGTTGAGAGATGGATTTTTTTCAGGAAATGTAAACTGTAATTTCATTGCTGGGCATTGCAACTCTAGAAGAAAATACTATGAAAATGAAAACAAGCTTTTTAGAAGAGTTAGAAAAGTAATATTTTGAGGTCAGAATCGCAGTCAGCTGGCAATCCACAGCTTTGATGTAGCTCCTGTCTTTGAGGAGCTATACTATGTGGTTATAGCTGGAGGAAAAAGACCTAAATCTGTTTCCCTATCATTTTCAGGAAAAATTAATTAAAATAACAAGTAATTACTATGATTACCTCCAAGAAATGGAGTTAAACATTTCTCCCTCTTTCGCTGCAAAGATTACAAACTGGCAACAGCTTTGGTGGGTCTCTGGAATCAACACTCAAAAGATTTGGATGGCCCAGAGGGCCTACAATGCGCAATGCTGCTTCTCCTCCATGTAGTTCAAAGAATTGGTCATCATCTTAATTGAAGGCGAGATTTTTTTTTTTTAATACCTATCTTTAAGTCCTTGGAAGCAACTTCCTCCTTCCTGCAGGAAATCTTGTCAAGGTGATCGTGGCGCAAGAAATGTATCGTGAAGTTCTTGCTACAACATTTTGTTCTCTCCAAACTCATTTTAGAGAATTCCATCTGCTTCTCTCCTTTTTCGTCTTCTGCCTTTAGACTAATGGTGGCAGTTCAAGTTCCATTTAGATATTGACCATCCAGCATTCCTTTAAGTTTAAAAAGAGCACATATTTTGCCTACCGTGCACTAACTAAACCTAATGTTGACATCACAAAAGAGAAACGTGGAGTAGAAAAGACAAGTAATCACATTTTCACCAAAGCAAGACAGCAGGAGATCAATAAAACAATTTTCAGATATTGAAATGGAGAGTCTAGAAATAGCAGTTTGCAACTTTTTTCTGCTCTTTACATAAAAATCTAGTTCTGTCAGTAGAAAACTGTCATCTGTCATTGTAAGAATTCACCTTACAAGCTTTTCAGTTTTTGTAGAGTGGGACAGTTTTCCTTCAAGCCTGAATGGCATTCATCAACCCATTGGTAAATACCTTCTATGAATGAGAGAAAGGTGGCCGAAATGATTGGAGCGGGTCTTAGAGCATCTCCCTTGTGAGAAAGGACAACAGTGTTGGGGCTTTTGAACTTAAGAGAATCAGGGAAGATGTCCTAAGGATATAAAAAAAATTATTTGTGGCATGGAAAATGCGGAATCTTTCCTGCCCACTTACAATATTCATCCTTCAGGTCATCCATTAATATTTAGTGTATGGAAATCCTGGACTGATTAAAGTGCATGCATGCATTCAATGTAGGCTCTCAAGTGAGTAGAAAGTTCCACTGTGAAATTTGCAGCCATCAGGATGTCCCTCAATTTAAATGGCTTTGGAAATAGAAGCACACCAGTTCACGGAGGAGGAAAGAGCTGGACGTGGTTACTAATCATGTTAGCTGCATACCATCTCCTGAATTGCAGGTGGGCTGTGTGAAACGTGGGGAGCAGAAGCAGGTTATTATATTTGTCCATTTTCTTGATGCATTTGGTTAGCTAACAGGAGGGCCTTTTTTATGATCTTTTGAACCTGAACTCTGTCCACCTAGATGAAGCATGCTGTTCCATAAGCTGACATTTAATATATAGATTGATGAAAGACGTTGGTGAAGTTCTCTTAGGTTAGACAGGCAACACACTTTGAGAGATCTTAAACCCTTCACTGAGGGAAGGTAAGATTCAAACTTCTAAAATTCATCACTTGGGATTCACTGAAGACTTCATTTTGACTGAAGCCTGAGAAGAAGTCTTGGCTTTCCACCCTACAGAGAAGCATGAAAGCTCCTCCCTTCCTCCTCCTTACAAGTGATAGAGATCCTGATGACAGAGAGGTATAGTTCTCTTGAGGGTATTTTCTTGCTTAAACGGAAGATTTTCAGGTTATGATAAAAACAATTCAAAGCAGCTTCTCTGTAACAGCTAATTTTGCTGACTCCTTTAATTTCAGAGCACTTTAGGTTACACGAAGCCTTTTGACCAGATCTGATATTTAATAAAGGCAATATAGGTATTAATCCCGCTCCAGTTCCATACTGCTTAAATGCCAAATTGCATGATTACTTCTAAGATAACGGCTTAGACTTTTTTTTTCCCCTGTAGAACTTGGCAAAATCCAACAGGGTTTTAAAATGAAGGTAAATGTCTTGAATACTAAAATCACCATTTCATGAAGTCTTAATGAGCCTATTACTTAAGGGAGAATTGAACAGAGCAACCAGAAGGGAAATAAAAGGATTTTTCTAGGAGTCAGGTATGCGTTGATCTCTCCAGGGTAAAAACTGAAACCCTGCAAGAAATAAAGAAGGAATTTGCTTTAGGAAGAACTTTGGGGTTTGTTATTCTTGGCCTGTGTGCAGATGCATGGCCAAGGAACACAAGTTGATAACTTGGATGAGGAGCTCTCACGTTTTACTATCCTTTGCTATAAATTTTAGCTCTCTCTTATTTAGCTTCGAAAGATAAAATAGAGTAAAATCCAATTGTGTGAAGATGAAGAAAGGCAAAGAGAGACAGAGGAAGGAAGGAAGGAAGGAAGGAAGCAAGCAAGCAAGCAAGCAAGCAAGCAAGCAAGCAAGGATGCAGAAAAATGTCAAGATTGTTAAATGTTTTCTGCTCAGTTTAGAATGGTACAAAGGTTGACATGGTTGAGTTCTTACTATTCTTAAATAATCCCTTTTCCTTTAATAGCATGTTCTGGAAAGCCTGAAGGCTTAGTTTCAAATCCCTTGTCGGCCAACCTGCAAAATAATGCATATTTATTAACAAAAGGATCAATGCTATCCTTGGATCTTTGAAATATATATAGTGTGTGTGTGAGAGAGAGAGAGAGAGAGAGAAAGAGTGCAATTCAACCCACAAAAAGGCCTCGCCAATAAATCTCACACCTCATTTTTGCTGTGAGAGCTCCTGAAGCCGAGTGTTGTCCATCTCTTGAAGGGAATGGATCCTTGGGGAGCAGCTGAGCTAAATAGGATGGTGCTTCATCATGCACCTGCCACTCCCCCAGCCAATGAGATCAGTTCTCCAAGGTCTGGAACTGGTCCCCCGAAAGAAGATGGCTGGGACTGGGCATTTCCTACGAAGCAAAATGAATGAATCACTGTTCAAAGAAGAAGCTTAACAGAATTTCTGCGGTGGAGTTTCAGATCATTGTTGTTGTTCTTGGAAGAAGGCCTCCTGCTGCTATTCTCATTTTAAAAAGGCCCCAAATATTGGTCATGTCTTCCTGTCGGTTGTCACCATGTCACTGGTGGCTTTGCCCCTGTGCTCCAGTAGGTCAAGAGGCTGAGAAGTTGTCTGCCCTTGGTTTAAGTTCAGTGGAAGACAGTGTTCCCACACCAGGGCTAAAAAGGAAGACTTCAACTGCTTTTTCCCTCAGCGCTGATCCATGTCCATCCCAATCATAGGCATAAATTAATTGTTGTCCTGTTTCTCATTTTCATAGTTTTATGTTTGTTCCATCTTGTTTCAGAAGCTGGATCACTTAGTTCTCCTGTCTTCACTATTGTTCACCTCTCTCAAGAGAAAAGTCCAACTATCTAATCAAGTTGAGTCAAAGTCCATGAGAATCCATGCCATTATGGCTGTGTTCCTGTAGCTCGTTTAACTGGTAAATTAATTAATTCTTTTTCTGGATTCTTATATTACAGTGAAGCATAAATGATCCTAATTAAATAACACACACACACACACACACCAAATTAACCAAGTTTACTACTACCAACCTTAGGAATTAGGTGAATAGAGACGTTAGGACTTTCACTAACCTGGTTTAATGTCTTGTGTGAATATAGCCATAGTATTAGTTTTTAAGTGATCCCAACACTTTCTTGGTTTTTTTTGGCATGAATAAGAAAACTGTTTCTTCTTTTTATCTCTCTGAGCTGGTCCTTTTCTCATCTTAATTCTTCAATTCAAACCATTCCTACTGGAATTAAACAGGATCTTCCAACCCAGCCATGGAAGAAGAGGGAAGTAGAAAGGAAAGATGGGTCTATTTAAAATCTAGCTCTTTCATAGTGTGCAACTGAGACAGACTAGGCAAGATGATGAGGATAGAAGATGCTGTAATTGTCTGAAAGAAAGGTCACTATTTAAATGGAGAATGTGTTGCATTTTTATTGTTATTTCACTTAGGTTTTAATTAGCTTGTGGTGTGAGACAGTCAGCAGAGTTAATGCAAACACATTATCCTCCATCTGCCTGTAAGAAATATCCCCAAATTTCTTAATTCCTTAATTATTGCATCCTCAGTGTAATTACTGTCAGGAATGAGAGGAGCAATCAACAAGAAGAGAAGGTTGTTGAACCCATTAGACCAAGTCAGTGTTTTCATTAGTGAACTAACATGGAGTAATCCCTTTCCAGTTTAACTGAAGTTTGGGATATCACTAAAAGTTGGTGCCTTGTATAGTGGGGGTCCATGGTGAGGGCAAGGGGAGCAAGGGATATCACACACATCACAACATCATTGAGGAAATACCAGACATGCCATAATTCATGAGGCAGGTGACATCGTAGTGGCTTGTATTGTGTATGCCTGTATAGGCTTCTTCTGTAGGCTCTTCTTCTATAGGTTCTTGTATCTTGAAGCTCCAAGATTCATAATTTATGAATTTTGTAGACTCTCATAATTTATAAATTCTGTGTAGACTGTCCTCCAGTTCATTCATTCATCTCAACATATTCAAGATTGCTTTTCTGGTTGGGTGGGGAAACATGGGGAAAGGGCGTTTAGATTTTTGAATGATGAGAGTGGCCAACTTGCCAGGCCACAATGTATATCCATCACATTCTCTTTCAGGGTAAGGTACATTTGTACTGAAAGCCTAGACCGAAACTGGGTTTCATCTGCATTAATATCAGTTCAGAAAAATCAGCTCTGGTACTTTTAATAGATTTCCAGACAAGTAAAATCTGGGGTAGCGGTGCCAAGCTTGGCCCAAATCTGCCGATTTACCATGGCTTGATTTTTTTGGGGGGGGGAGAGAGGGGGAAATGGTATCATTATCTACTGTTGCTACATATATCCTAAGTTGTATTGGAGTCTCCCAGGTATGAGGAACACCTGAGGCCTAAACTGAGTCTTGTGCAAATGTTTCCTGTGAAAGATTATATCTTCACTGTGACTGAATAAATGTTGAGAACCATAATCCTGCCTGATCAGTTGGTATAATTTCTCAAATTCTTTATTTGCCCACTTCTTCCCTTGGAACATTTATTGTGATTTCCAGTTGAGGATTTTCTACTGAGTCATTTTGCATGGGAAAATGAGTCAACCAGATGGTACAAACTGAGGAAAATCTGAGTCATCTACGGGCTGATCACCACAGGAACCAAGATTTGTAGATGATCATGATGCCTGGCCAATCCCACAGGGAAGATCATTTCCAGAGGTTACAGCTGGCTTAGTTCATTCTAGTCATAAACAAAGGTTTGGGAGCCACTTAAAGACTAACAAATTGCTTGTGGCATAAGCTTTCTGAGTCTTCATCACCCACTTTGTCAGAACGTCTTGTGGTTTGCTGTTTCTCCAACAGGAAACCAGCCATCAGTGATCCAGGAATTGCTCGCCTCCCAATCATTAGATAGGGGAAACCACAACCTGTTTCCCACCAGCCAATTCATTAGTCAGCAGCTAGAAAAACAAGCAAAGCTCCACTGAGCTGTCCATTCTGAGATTACGAACCATAGGAAGTTACGCAGGGTCTAATTTAAAGGTAGATCCTCGATGCAAAGATACCAGATATGCTAGTCTTTAAAGTAGATATTCCAGAAGACCTATAGGTCCCCAGTTTTAGCGTGAAGGAACACATTGTGACCGTGACCAAGTTTAGCTAAATGGAATCTCCCTTACGGGACTTAATATTTGTATTGTACTTGGAATATGCACGTATGTAAGCACAATACAAGATCAGCTTTTCCCCCCCATAACCATTGCCATATGAAATTGGTTGGACTGAGAGAAAGGGAGTGGGTCACAGTCATGTAGAGTTGCCATGGCTGAATGTAGACTAGAATCTCAGTTTCCTAGTCCAACATCTTAACCACTACACCACAATGACCCCTAGCTCCTTGTAGGTATTTTAATATAATCCATCTGATTCTGAAAGAAATGTCTGAACACACTACAATAGCCTGTGTGTGTTTATTTCCACTAGTTTTACAGGTGACCAAGCCTACCAGCTAGAAGGGTTTGTATCAGTTAGATTCGGTGGAGCCTTCATAATAAGCTTTACCCAGTTTCCGACATTACCAAAGGGGCTAATGGCACCCCTTCCTTCCCCTATTCCCAATACTGGCTCCCAGAAATGAACACAAGGTGTCCAGAAATACTATGAAGGCAGAGGCCCATAATGAAAAAAGGGATTTGGGGGCCTGAGAAGAATCCGAGAGAGAGAGAGAGAGAGAGAAAGAAGGAGAAAAAATAATTCTTGCTTGGCTTGTCAAGGGCTGTTTCGGAGATCTATAGTTTTCTGTTTCATTCTCCCATGACCTCTTTGCAAACTATCCTACTCACCAGGCAAACTGTCTAGCCAATGTGTTTTGAGGAGGTCCTTGAGAAAGTTGGAGATTTTTCCAGAAAGTTCAGCAGAAAAGGCAACGAGTTCATCAGAGCTCTTAAAAATGATGGATATGTAATTTGATTTCACAGTGCCTGCATAACTAACAGCAGCCACCTTATCTATCTGCTGAGCTATTCTTCATCAACAGATCCCCATAACCAGATCTTGGCTGATGCTTAATTGACTGTAACTTGGAGGCAATTTTCCCATCAGTCCTCAAATCTGGGCCCATTCCCCAGGCTGTGAAAGGGGACAAATGTACCAGAAGTCTTTTCTGATACAAAGGAATACACAGTTGGAAGCAAATTCACAGAACCACCAGATTTTATCCCTCCCTGTTTCATGAAATTGTCTGATTAATGGCAACCCAGTGTTTTGCATTCTTGGAAGGTTGCCCCACTTTTGGGGATAACATTGATAAATGACAGGCCAGCTACTTCTCAGCACAGCAGAGACTGTCTCAGGCAGAGATATGAAAGGATGTATTACACCAAATTAATGAACAAGCCTGGGTGGAACTGTTTACCTACTGAAGCTCAGCTTTCACACATAGGGAAGATAACTTTTTGATCTTTTTTCCAAAAAGATGCCATGATTCCACTGTTTTGTCCTCAAGTTGCTGGGAAAGAATTGTTCTGTTACCTTCTGGAAATAATGTGGGAGAGGTGAGCAGGAAGGATGACTTCCTTCTCCAAAGGTAGAGCTGAAAGAAGTCTCAACTTTGTATCCTACTGTCATTTGTCTCCCATATACATCTACATTTCCAACTTATTATTGAAGATCCATTTCTCTTTCCCAAAAAGAAACCATCCCTTTCCACTTAAGCAGGCCTAAACAAGCTTTTTGGCTTTGTTTTTAAGGGAAAAATGGAAATAGATTGTTGACTAAGATGGAGATGGAACTGTACTGGGTTCCCTTATGAGAAAAGAAAAATGGCAGCCATAGAGGACTCCTACTATTCACCCACTTTGCCATCTGAGGGTGCTGGGTAAGAAGAGTTGTGCAGTGTAGAAAAAGTTTGTTTCTCTCATATTTCAGTTTCCTGAAGGATGGCCTTATTCCTTTATCACTTCAGCAAATATGATCCTTCAAGGACATTGAAGAAAAATAGGTCTTGAGGGATGAGACCATTCTTTAACCATTCTCTTAAGCCAAGCTAGAAAAACGAATGGGTCTTACTGGCATACTTAAATTTCTGATTAACTGTAATTAGAAGACTACTAATGAAGGATCAAACTCTGAATAGTCATTGCTGAAAGAGTCATTGGCAAAGCAACAGGAAAAGCTTTAAGATCTCTTCCTGCTTAAATCGACACATAGGAATTGTTAAAGGAAACAAATAGCAAAGTCCTTCTGATGCAAAAGAAAAATCTTTCCAAGAAGAGCATTAAAAAACAAAGAAGAAATCCCCATCGATAAAGTCTTGACTATGAAAGCTATTAATCAGAACCTCATTTGATGTTGGGGGCGTGGTGGGGTGGAGCTAACTGGAGCTCAATTCTGCAAACCCAATTTCAGGCAAATGGTCTTCATAAATCATGGTTTACAAAGAAAGAAAAGCTGGATTTATACATATTAGCCACAAATAAGCAAACCACATAATGGCTTATCAGTTGAATGAATCCAGAGTTGATACTTTTCTGAACATTTGGCCCATAGATGGCAATTTCCCATGCTCTGGGCCTTTAATACATTTTGGAGGTATCACCTGGAGAGGAAGATGTTGACTGAAGTTGTTCATCTCCTCTTGGGGGTTTACATTTGTTAGGCTGCTTTAATATTAACCTTTCCATCTTGGTGCATGGCAAAGAGCTATGTCCTCAACACAACAAATGCTGAACATCTGTTTTGACACCAACCTGTTGTGATTTGAGGTTCTCTTTCTTGCCAGAAGGGTGTTTTTTTGAGGGAAAGAGAAAGGAGAAAGACAAACATCACAGAACAATCAGTGGTATTGTTAGCCTTTATTGTTTAGAGACAAAAGGGGAAAATGGGCCCACAGATGGTTTAGAAATCCATCTAGCCCCAAAATGACTTACTGAGCAAAAGACAAAAGAAAACAGATTTGTGCTGATAAGGATTGAGGCGTATAGTCTACCCTCCCTTGTATGTCACTTCCTGATTAATGAGCACAGGGATCGGAAAAATGATACACCAAGTCAGAAATGCATGGGAACTCTGTGGTTCTTCTTTTGAAATCTTGATTGCAGGTTTCATGCTTTTATGTCTGATGAAAGCCAATTGAAAGGGGTAAATGATATGGTGCTCTAAAATTGGAGAAAACAATATAGGAGGAGAGGATCTTTTTCAGTGTTTGTGAATCAATACGGGGCTTCCTAAGGACTGATCAACCTGTACGGTTGATTGAGAGCCTCTGTTCCTCATAACCAGAAGACAATTCTACCTGGCCAACTATGGCCTCAGGTATGTGGATACAACCCACCTACCATTTCAGGAAGTGCTTAGAATGTCAAATCCTACAAGACTGAAGAGTCAACATTCAAATGCCCAATCAGCTATGAAGATCTCCGAGTGGCCTTAAGCCAACCACAAGCTTTCAACCTAACCAACACACAAGGTTGTTGTGGTGATGATATGGAGAGGAGACAATGATTGATGTCACTTTGAGCTCTTTGGAGAAAAATGAAGCGATAAAAGCCATGAGTTTAATGGAGGATTTTCTCCTGCCTACTGTATATCTATAGTCTTGTATTAGTCTAGTGACTGATTCAGCAAATCTAATTATTTGATCAATTTTGTCATCTTATCTATTCAATCTTATCCACTTAACCTGCATTATTTATGTTATCTTAGATGAACCTCTTTCTGACCTTCCCAAATCATTCTTTGGACCTCACTTCTCCTAAAGTACACATTTGTTGATGCCCTTTCTCTAACACACATACTTTTGGGAAGCCCTTTTTCTATATGGAAATGCATTTTTCTGCTCCCATTTCTTGCACATATGTCCTCACAATGCACACAATTTTTGAGCACATAATTTTCAGATGGGCAATGTATTCTGGTTCTTCTTTATATCCTGTTTGTCCAAAATTGCTCAGTTTTTGCAATTTTGTGGGACCAAATTTCTCATCAACCTATCTCAATAGATTTATTAGCACTGATATTAAAATATCCTGCAGGACAAAATCAATGGAAGGATTTAAAATAGTGTTTAGCTGATATTTCAGTTACTCCCTTTGCTGCTGTTTTGACTGTGTGCTTTTCACTGCTTTATGCTTCCACTGCTCTTATCTTTCCAGTGTGCTATAATCAGGAATATCGGCCATTGGAGGAGAGTCTGTCCTAGATCAGTGAGATCAATCCACCAGAGCTGGTAGGCATTTCTCTACAATGACTTGGCATGGTTACAACCTCGCGGCAATGCAGGACATTTAATGGTGACCCTGTTTGAAATTTGCTACTCAGTGCAAAAATCTGTTTTAAGGGAAAACAGCCAAGCTAGTGAGTCAGCAGATCCCCAAGGATGTTGTTTACCCTTCTGGGTTTGATTTCTTCCTTCCCTCCAATATGATTGGACTTCCTGTTTTTCCAAACTATCTCAGATATATCCATTATGTAAAAAAGCAAAGGAATTCTCTACCTCAGCTTAGGTACAGCTCTCTACCCATGTGTTTGAAGCATGAACAATGAAACTATAAAGCACGTGAGATGAACAATGAGGTTAAAAATAACTTTGGTCTGTTTGGTCACATACACACAAAGCTGAACTAAGGATCCTCCAGTGAGGCAAATATGCAAGAATGGAAGGCAAAGAAGCATATTGTGTAGATGCAGTGAGGGGCTGGATTAGGACCTTTACCCCTAGACTTTCTCCATCTGACCAAAAAAAAATTGCAATTAAAGATGCAGCTGGAAAATGTACAGTTTGTATAAATGCATCTTCTGTTTAGTGCCTTCAGTGAACATCAGAGGTAAGAATGGAGCTATCTGCCAAGGTCCCATTCTGTGAATATGCTGTCAAGTTGGCCACGATTCATGAAAAAGGCATGGAATGCCACCAGCAAGGAACCTCTAGGAACCACCTAGCTCAATATTCTGCACAGATATCCAGAATAAGCTACTGTGATGTTGTATCCATCCTAACATCATGAATTATGTAACTCATGAATTACATGAATGAATTGTGCAATGTGTGTCATTTGCACGATGACATTCTTGATATTGGTCACTGTCAGCCTTGCGAGATAGTCCAGACAGGAAGCATGCTAGATGAACTAAATATACATTATTGTAAGGTTACTTTAACAGACTCTTACAAGTCTGGAAGTATATCTCTCCCCCCTCGCCTTTACAGCCCAAGAAACTAGGGAGGGCCCCTTCTGAGATTTTTGCCATGACCCCATTCCTTCTGTGGGCTACGTTGCCTCTTACCAGACCATTCCCCTGGCTGTGGCTCTTCCCGCTGTCTCCCAAGGTCATTCCCACATACCATTATAGTCACCTACATGTGGTTGCCCACAGTTGTCTGAGGTTTGGGGCAGGGATCTTCTCCAATTCAATCCCACCTGGGGGTCTGAGGCTTAAACCTGAGTCCTTTTGGTAACCCAGAGAAGTACAGTTCAGAAAGATGGTAAGTATTCAATTTTTGAAGGTGGTCAGCCAATCTCAGAGACTAATTATCAGAACCAATTGTTCCTGACAAGTCGACCTATTTCCCACCTCAGATAGATGCACATGGACCTGTTTCTGTTTGACACAGATCAAAATAAAGGTACAGAAAAGGCCATTTAGTCAGCCTGCTCAAGTGTTCAGGATCCTGGGTTTGTCTCTCCCCTAGTCATGAGATAGTTTTGTAAGATCATGGTTCAAAGCCACCAAGATCTTGTGAGGTCTCATGCAGGACAACCAGAATCTCATATGATTCCAGCATTCTTGCATGAGATCTCAGCAGCTTTGGATATGATCAGAAGGTCTTGTAGGAGTTCAGCATTTTCTTTTATTCCGGAAAGAATCCAAAGGACTCTTTAAAGAGTTGTATACTGATGATGCAATTTGTTGTTAGAAGTTACTGAGATAATGAGTCATTGATTAGATGCTAGATTTCTACTCATAAATAAGATGCATTGAGTTTGGTAGGCTACTTCTCAGGTAAGTGGGTCTAGATTGGCTGGTCAACACTAGACTAATTCATGGAAGAACGGTATCAATGGCTGTGTCCATTATATCAAAGAAGGATCTGACTGACCTATTTTATGTATATATCCATTTTGCATGTGTCTGCTTAAAAGTCTACCTGTCTTATTTCTGCATTAATCTCTGCATTAATACTTCTGCTACATACACCTTTTTTTCCTCAAAATACTGTATGTCCAAACTTTAGAACTATTCTAAATGCATTTTTATCCCATTTCCCAGTGTATTTGGATATAGCTTTTGAGCTGAGAAGGACACTGGTACCCAGGATAATTGCAATGTTCTTTGCTTTAATTTATTTGAAATTGCCCAAGGTGTATTAGACAGCACTATCAAGGTACATTAGACAGCACTATCGTTTTTGAGGGCTTGGCTGTGTTAGACAGATCAGGTTGAAATCCCTTGAACTAAAAGTCTAGTAATTGCAACAGGACATGCTAAATTAGTCTTGTATGAAACTGGATTGCTGGCTGTGGTTATTTCCTAGACATATTTCCTCTTCTTCTTTCTGAGAGTGTCAAGAATCTTAACATCACCTTAGCAATAAATACTTCTAACATACAATCACAAGAAGATGCAACTGTGACATCCATTCCATAGAATTGGTCGGATTTACTTTCTTCTCCTATGCCCAAGTTCCATCCCATTTATGAACATATTGACAACTTTGGGCTATCTCTCACCAAGGAAAGGACCAAACAACATTCTCACTCATCTCTGTTTCAAATGCCTGCCTGATTGATTGATTGATTGATTGCAGGCATGTTGAAAGTTTATGCACTGAAAATTTAAATCGTAAAGCATCTCCTATGTAGTTTAGTGGTGCTGGACTAGAACTGGAGACCCAGGTTTGAGTCCACCCACAATCATGGATACTTATCTAGTGACCTTGGGCCAGTCTCTCTCTCTCTCTCTCTTTCTCTGTCCAACTTATCTCACAAGGTTGTGATGGACAAATCTAGAGGAGGAATCGCTAGATATACTTCCCTGAGCTTCTGGAGGAAACATTATAAAGCTAATCAAGAGAACAATAAACAAGTCATGATTTGTTCCATGTCGTAAGCCATTCCTCATTATTACATCTTGTGGCAGGGAACTCCATACACTATACTAAAGGACTGTGATTTTTTTTTTTTTGAGTTAATTAATGAACTCCTGGGAGAAGATAGAAGATTCTTTCTGTAACTTTAGAGGCAAATCTATGTTGTAGTAATCATTTCTGTCTCAGGGCTATCTCACCGCATTTCCCCGTGTTCTCCAAATGAGGAATATTCCTATCAGCACTTGTCAAGTCTCATAAAAGAGATGTGAGCAAATTGAGGGTGAAGATATCATTCCTTCTGGGTATCTTTAAATGCTTGCCATTTTACAGATTGTGGAGCAAAGAAAAGGATGACTTGCCAACTGAGAAAAATTCAAACCAAGCTGCTTGATCTATAAGGTCAAACCTGGATAGAAAGGTGAGAGTTCTCCTTTATTCTTCCCCAACTTTTAGTGGCTCATTGCTCCAAGGTGTTCTTTGGAAATGGTGTTACTTCTCCATATCTCAAATATTACTTATAATTTGCTGTGAACCACAGCCAAGGTCTTGCAAGCTAAATGAAATGACCTGTCATATTTCAGAATGGATCTTGTAAACAAAAAACTTCCCATGGTGCAATTTATATCCAGGGAAAGTGTTTCCAGATTGGATTAGCAGCCCAAGTAATTTGTCTTCCCAAGGGCTGAAGAGCTGTGTTGAGCTCCTAAATTTAAATGTTCATGGTCTGTGATTTCTAGCTTGCAAGTTTGCTGACTGTAAGTATTCACAAGTTGCTTGTGGAGTTTGCCTGATTATCTCTTCTGCAGGTAGGCTCTATTGGGAGAAGAAGGGCTGTTGGCTGAAAAGCTTAAAATTCCCTCCCCGCCCCAAAGGTTTCTTTAGCTTCCTTGATATCTTGAATATAGATAAAGAGGCTGCTTTGCTGATTTACATACATTAAAAGAAGTTTCAGCAAGGGAGCTTTACATGCTACATAATGGATAAGATGTCAACACTGGGTAGACCTCACAAACAGGCCAATGTTAGTGTAAGCTCCCTTGGGAGAACTCTGTTTCAAGGGCCAGCATATAATATTTAAACAAAAAATAAATTTTAAAAATGAGACCAACCAGTAGTCAAAGAAGTAAAGTTGGAAATGTTGGAGGAGGGAGAAAACCAGGCCAAACAGGAAGATGAACTTCAGGGCCAAAAATGAGAAGATGCCAGAACACCAGATGGTGTTCTTGCTCACATAAGTCTCTCATTTGAAGAGGAAAGCTCCTTATTCCAATTATTCTTATTCCTTATATTGTCTTCTAGATCCATGGCCAGCCTGGGTGGGTAGAGTTAATCCAGGAATGCAGGTATGCAGAGAAGCTGCTATTTGTAGTTCAGTTATATCAATTAGCCGCTTGGGGCAGCTTTACACTCATGAGAAATTAAAGAGAAGAAAAGAAGCTCTATCTGCCATTTGTAACCAAGGTTTGGGACCCACTACATCTTATACCTCATTGCACTGCTCTTCTCCAGAGTCTCAGATTATAGTGAAACATTTTTAGAGAGCAGACATCTATTTAAAAGCTATTTTCAGATCTCATACTCATTCTGGGGAATCTGGGGGAGGAAATCTACATTTAAAGGCATATGAAAAATATGTCTTTAAAGAGATCCAAGAGCTTGTCTTCTTGGGGACTTTTAATTACAGATTAAATTCTGTAATTAAATCCTGTTTAATTCCAGAAAGTGAATGGAAAGATAGATGAAATTATGTAACATAGATCAGAAAGAGACAAATTTGCCCTTCTCTGTACAGGATGGACCTGCATAGTTTGTTACTAAACCAGACAGAGCAACAAGAATTTTTGTTTGTAACCTGGTTACTACAGATCGAATCAAATTGAATATTGATTACAATCAAAGACCAGCATAGGTCACTGCAGCTGTTGGTACGACTTGTACAATACTTTGAACCATTAGTGGATCACATTGACTGTGTTCACAAAATGTACTGCTACTCCCCCCCGCTCCAACATTTAGCATGTTGTATAGATGCAGGCACTAAGGTTTCAGCTGACCTGGTCAAGGGTGTTGTGGGAACACGACTTGTTTATACCTTGAAGAATTGAATCAGTATGCTCTTTGAGAACTCCATGGGGGGTAACTTAATCCCAGAGCAATGAAGATGCAATGGAAATACAGCCCTTTCTGGTATTCTAATCTGGATATGCCCAAGCCTGGAATGATCATAAGGAGATGGAGCACAACTTGCACAATGTTGTGGAAGGAAATGGGAACATCTCCAAGGATAGGTCCAAAGAGGCCTCATTCTACAATCTTTTTTTTTTTTTTTTGGTCATGCAGGTTTCATAATTTAAGGAGCTGAAATGATCAGCAGCTTGCCAGGCTTGGAGACTTACCTTGAGAGCATTGTAAACTCAAAAGGTGAGGTGAAACTGAATTGATAAAAGAATACATAAAATATAATTGGCGAATGTGACTCTCAGGGTGTGCTGCAAACCCAAGAGTGTGGTTTGGTTAGGGTTCAGTGTGCAACTCAACCCCTGGGAACTGAGTTAATTCAGCAAACCATGATTCAGTCAAGTACAGGTTAGTAGGTTGGCAAACACAGCCATTAGAAAGCAACCCAGGGGAAAAATTGTGAGGATGACTTGGGCATTGCAATACTCTCTGACATGAAAGGGTCAGGCTCTGATGCTCGTGACATTTTTTACAAGGCAACTGAGGAAGCCAAGAACAAATGAACATACGTTGATACCTCTTCAAGGTTTGGCATTCTTGAAAAAAGTGGAAAATGAAAACCATTTGTAATTCTGACAAGCGTTAGCATATCTAACAGCGTTAACCTAATACAAGGTCTCCCCCTCTCTCTGGACTTTTAATGATACGTTTCTTTTTCTGCTTGACGTGCTCAAATGCAAGGTGGTTCTCATCTTGTGTGTTTGGAAATAATGAATAGTTACGTATGCGCCACTGTTTCATTTGATACTTTTGGCCTGAATCCTGTGGAGTCTTCATTCCTGATTTTTTTTTCCCAAGGGGACCCTAGAACAGACTTCTCTGAAGGAAAAAACAAAAACAAAACAGAATTGGCAGGGTTTCAAAACACCACTGAAGATGAAACTCGATTTTTAAAACAATAAGTTTTGAACCTGCATTTGTTTCTCCACACTCTGAGTTCCTGGATGAATAAGAAAACCAAGGGGGCCTGGTTTGTGAAGAACCTCAGCCCTGTGAGGCAGATCTTCAAGACAACTGACTCCACAGAAGATTAAAAACCACTTCTATTTAGACTGGCTATAGTAACAAAGTCTTGCAAGTCTGATTGTGCTTCCCCTCCTCCTTATTTTACATTCATGTCAGTTAGGGATGTGCCTGAGATATTTTTGTAATCCACCCATTATCTGGACTTAAGCAATGTTTCCCTCTGTGTTGCTTTCCTCTCCATCAAGGTCATCCTCTTTACTTTCTACAGAACCTCTGTAGAAGAGCTGTTCCTCTTTTGGCCTGTCTCTATTGTTCCCAGCCTGGACGTTTGGGGAGGAACTCTATGCAATCCATTGCCTTCTTGAGTATGCTATGGTCCACAGAATTGACTGTGAAAGTTCAGAATGGTCTCCCTAAAAACCTGCTTAGCAGAATTCAATTCTCATCTGACACCAATGGAGCTCAGGGAATTTAAGGCTTGAAGACTTATGAACTGTGAGGTTCTTGGTCCTCTCTGAGTTGGGTTGTTTTCTTGAAGATGTTTCATTACCAGGGTAGGTTACAACATCAGCCCAGTAGAGACACTGCAAGAAAGCAACCAAGGTCAGAGAACACCAAAAACCTCACTGTTCAATTCTGAGCTACATATATTTTCTTCTATTGGGAGTTTTGAACTGTGCCACTAAACTAACTGCCACGCAGTGCCCTTCTTTGGACACAGCTGTATCTTTTCTTGATCTTTTGAAGTGTCCACTGCAGACTTAAATGTGGCCCTCCCCAGCTGGGAGAAGGATGTCAAGAGAAGTCTCCTTAAATATTTCATTTTGATTTGTGCCCCCCTCCTTTTCACATTCACTAGTTACTATTTGCTGAGGTACACAAATAAAGCCTATTCCTTATCACTGGAAGCCTTTATTTTTATATAATTTATATTGAAGACATTATAGATAAAAAAAATAGATAGCTGACTTTGAAGTAAGTAGAAGTGACTTCTTCTTTTTTTTTACAGAACGAAACACAAAAACACCATGGTCAATGGCATTCATTTTCAAATTGATTCATGTTGAGGCAATGGTGCAGAACAGATTTGGTTTCTTGGCAAACATTAAATATGAAACCCTTTTATGACAGATGTTTTAATGAAGGGCCATAGCAAAGTACTTATTTAAGAACAGCTCTCTCCCAGTTATCAGCTCCTATGTCTGCAAAAATAAATGTGTGCACACTGTGGGTGTAAAACAGACTTTTTCAAGCTAGTGCCCTCTGGATGTGACTGTGTTGGCAACAATTAATGGAACTGAAGTCCAACACATTTGAAGACATCATATTAACTGTTGTACTTTTTCCATAAGCATCTGATAAGGAACAATGCTTATTTCCATTAAGTTGCACCAAATATTCTCCTGATTGAATTTTGGTCTGGAAAAAAGTTCTAGTAGGGTTGTGAGACTCCTTTAAATACACTTTATTTATTTAAAGTGTATTTAAATAAATAAATACACTTTAAATAAATCAAGTGGCATCACCTCTCAGGTTGTCACCATGCAAATTGCATTATTCATATCATCTGCAGGTTGACACTGTGACTCACATGACATTATCATGACTTATACTGGACACCTATGGTATGAATACTTGCCCCTCTACTTAAAAAGCATGAAGTTTTGCATGGAATAAAGTTTATTTTAGGTTAAAAGACAGTAGATCTACCTTTCCACTCTAAAAGTTGGAGTCTGCTTCGAGTTACTCTCTTCCCCGGTGACTTCACATACACGTCCATTTCATTTTCATAACTGCAATACAGGAGTGGTTTGTCCCTCCCTTCTTCTGAGATATTTTGGGGTTGTTTGTGGCTTTATGTGTTACCTTTGAGAGAATGAAAAATGGGAGCCCAGCCCGGTCACATGGGAGCAATCAATTCCACATTTTGCAATTTGCGTCATGCAAACTGATGAGCGAGTTCTCTGTTCTCCCTCCATCTCTGGAGTGGAAGAATGATGGGCTAATTTTTTTCTGTGGCAGACTCTTGTGCTCCTGAGATAGCGATTGCAGGTAAGATGAATGCTTCTCAGATGGTGCTTCTGTGAGGTCAAGCTGACTGGGCAATAGCCACTGGGTGATACTGTTCTCGATTAGGGCCCTTTCACCCCAGAAAGCATTAGATGCCACAAGGACTGGATTTAGCCATGGTGAGGCCCTAAGTGATGGGAAGCTGTAGATGCCGTCTTGAGCAAAGGCAAACAGGGAATGAGGCTATGAAACAACTGAATTTGGCAAGAATGCTGCCTAGATCCAGAACAAACCCAAGATGGGGTGGAAGGGCCTTCTTTGAACAGAAGGTACGAATACATCAGAAACAAAACACATCTTAGCCAATGGATGAGAGTCATTAATTTATGAAGACTTTCATATTTGAAATTATAATAAAATGGTGACAAATGGGTGGGGGAGGGAAAATCTGAAGTTTTAGGAGGCCCCTTTAGACTGTGAGACCTTAAGCTGTAGTTTGTTTAGCTTGTGCCTGAATCTGGATGCCACTCTGACACCTGGAATCACATTTTTCTCATCTCCTTCTATGCCATCGAAGCAAATGGCAATCCCCGTAACATGGTAATGAGCTAGAAGTTCACTGGAGTGGCATAATATGACTAGGTTTGAACTCCAGGCTGAGCCCCAAAAGATATAATGAGGAAAGGCTTTGTGATCTCAGAGAGGCAGTGGTGCATTCAGTGACTGAACATGATTTACACTTAAATGAATAGCATCTGGAATGAATTTAAGGGATGTGTTTAAGCATCTCTTTGAGGAGCAATTTCTCTTTATCTTTATTTATTTGTAGGTTCCTTGTACATAGCTTCTAGTGCCTACTAGATATTAAGATGTTTTAACCATATATTTGAAAGGCTGTCACAGGACATGGGCTATAGTTAAAAGAAGGCAGATTTTGATGGAAAGAACAAGGAATTTGAGAGTGGAACTAACAACCCAGAGAGGTGGTAGGTCTCCTTCCCTGCATGTGGTTAAGCAGAGTCTAGATACCAATAGAAAAGAATATCTGTAGCTCAGGGTTGAATTGTGGAGTCCTTGCTGCTCTCTGAGCTGGGTGCTCATTGAGCTTGGTTAACCAAGAGCCACTTCCAGCTCAAGAACTCTATGGTTCAACTTACTTAGAAGCTCTACATTCTGAAAAGAGCCATATAACTTGGACATCTCCATGGGCAAGGACCACGGTATGGGTCATGGGCTTTCAACACTCCCAGGAGCTCAGGATCTGTTGCTATGTGGGATCCCCAGTGACTGAAGAGAAGTAAGCATTGTTGTTTTCAATAAAATAACCAACAAGGCTATATGGTTTACTGGGTCCTCATTCAAATCTTGCCTTTGGCAAAAAAAGGAACGAATTGAATATTAGATTAATAGGAACACTTGGGTTTTACGTGATCTGGTTAAGGGCACCCTTATTGAAAGAGGTTCTCTCAGTCTCTCCCAAATTTCCCACCATGATCTCAGGTGAAATGTGTGCAGGAAGAGCACCCTTTTTAAGCTGTTGCAAGCTTCTAGTATCTACCCCCTTCCCAAAAGAGTTAGACTACTAATTCTCAGATTCCTTAGTCGCAAACTCAATATCAGCCCAGATTCCAAGATGGATCTCCAACTTATTATCACTGACAGTTTCAGAGATGGGACTCAGCAAATTATTGTACGCCACCCAGAGTCACTTTTTGTGAGATGGGTGGCCATATAAATTTGAAGGAAGGAAGGAAGGAAGGAAGGAAGGAAGGAAGGAAGGAAGGAAGGAAGGAAGGAAGGAAGGAAGGAAGGAAGAAAGAAAGAAAGAAAGAAAGAAAGAAAGAAAGAAAGAAAGAAAGAAAGAATTCCCATTCTTATTCATTGCCTGGCTAACAAGGCTGTGTGTGTTTCCCTTATCCCCACCCCCCACTCTTCAAAGCTGATGCCATCATTTGCCATTGAAATTCAGCAGCGCAATTGGCAAACAGCTTGGAAACAGTCTCAGAAAGTTAGGATTGGGAGAAAGAAGTTGATGGATGAAAAATGGCATCTGGGACAGTATGCATTTCAAACTAAGATTGAACTTGCTGTAAAGCTAAAGTTCAGGCAGGTTTTGGAATGGATCTGCCTACTGTTTAAACTGCATCAGCTTATTTTTTTCACCTGATGACAAAGGACTTCGAGAGTTGGGCCAGAGTTTTCCTAGCAACCCCTATCTAATCCTTTTAACTCAGAGGTGGACAGGTTAATGCTTCTCAGGTGCTAATGGGATCTCCAAATCCCCTTTGGAGAAGCTTGGAGCCCTCCCATCATGACTACCCAAAATCAGAGGCAGAACTGCCTGCCAGTTCAAGGTAGGAAGAAAAACCCATATACTGGTCTAAGAACATAAGAGTAACCCTTAAAATGGCTAATAACTGGGGGGGGGGGGGAAACCCCAGCTCTCCCCTATTATTCTCACCCTCCCCGCAGACATTAAATGCCATCCCTGATCTGTAATATATAATTATTCAGTACGTCCATCATTCTTAACCATGCAATCTGGAGGGTAGGCAATTAATCCTGGGTAACAACTCATCGCATCGGTATCAAATCAGCCCAGCCTTCTGTGTGAAAGATGGAGGATGGAGTCATCCTGAAGCGCAGAAAGAACTTGAATCTGGGCAGCTGAAGGTTGAAAAAATTACACAGCGTCTCCTATCAGTGCAATAATAATAACAACTCTCCATGAAATGTTTCTCACAGAGCTATTAATCTACTGCAAAATCATCATCATCATCTTCTCAGGAGCGGCTAACAAAAGAGAGGTCATGTCATTATAATGGCCCACTGCCTTGAAAAATATAAAATGAAGATTAAAGAGGGAGGAGAACAGGGAGGTAGGAGAAACCACTGAGAGAAAGTCCTATTAAGCTGTAAATGATGTGAATAATGGTTGTGGCATTCCCCAACAATTTCAAGAACAGCAGTTGCAACAATAGAAGCTGCCAGCAGCTAGAAAAATTGACAGACCTATGGCATGCTTAATTTCCATGTAGCCCAAAAGATGTTTGATTTTGGTGAGTGGGTCATTTGGTGAGAAAATTTGGTTTGGTACGAAAACGTTGACCAAGGAAATAAAGGGTTTATTCAAATCTCCAACCACTTGGAGCTGAGGTTGGTCACCTCATCTCACCTCAAAAATGTCCTCCCCTTAACTCATCCTCAGAATAGAGTCTTGCATCTTCCTTCCTTTCTTTCATGGTGTCGGGACAACGATCGCAGACTGTCATTCCCCACAGGCATTTAATAGCTTGAAATATTCCAATTAACACAGAGTAGGACTCAACTAAAATCAGCTGAGCTTCCTCCCAAGCAAACCTGCGTGAGCTTTTACCTGAAATGCTTGAAGGAAAAGAACAGAGAATTGTCAGAAAATTCTCCTGTTTTCTCAGTTGGTTACAGCTTCCTGGTGTATGTTTCTCCTTCCCATCGACTTGCTATTATCTATTCCGAGAAAAATGAGTGATGATCTCACAGGTTAAAATGGCCAGTGCAATTTCCTTGCAAACCTCTGCAAGGAAAAATGCAGCGCACGCCATTTTAATCCTCTACAAAAGGGGAGGAAGCCATGATGAAAATTCATATTTTTAAAAATAGTGACTCTTAAATTATTTATCCCATGACCAGAGTGACCATTCTTTTACTTGCTTTTCTTCTACGCGTGTCCCTTGGCAGGGTGGAAAAAAACACCCATTTGTTTGCCAGGAAATAGGAGTCAGGCAAGACCACATCAGCCCCTGGAAATGGTCAGCTTCTCTGACAGTGTTCGCTTGCGTCCATGAGCACCAGTTTCTTCATCCCAGTAGATGGGGAATGTCATTTTAAAGATGCTTGAAATGGTGCATCGTTTGAAATGGGGAATGATTCTTCTTTCACAGTGTTGCGTGGCCCCGAGCCTCTCAAATTGGCAGGAACTGAACTGAATAAAACATAGAATTGCAACCACTGTTTTAAAGGCTGTAATACCCCATTCCCACATTGCTCAGTGCATTCTGGATGATTGCACGTGAGGCCGCAGAGAGCTGGCTTTGATCCCTGACGTTTATTCGCCACGGCCATATAAACCCATAAGTGGAACCCTTCAGCTGGGGGTCCCCTCAGATTGGAAGGTAGCCATCTTGCTTAGCGTGCAAGAGACAAATAGCAGAGCAGAATCCATATCTGTGGGATGATGGATCTGCTGTCATCCGATGAAGAAAGAATGCAAAGATGTTTTAAACAGGAGCCTCATTTGCAAAAAGCAACCGATTGCCACTGGAAGCTGTTCGAGAATTTGGCAGCCTCTCTTGTTTTCTAAATCTTGTATTCCCCTTGGCAGAACACCCTCGGCAGTCTCTATGTCAGGAAGAGATTGCATTGGTTTTCAGAGTTCAAAATCTTATTACCGTTCTTCTAACAGCCATATTCTTTCCCCAGAAAAGATTGGATCTCTGAAATACCGTGACAAATTTTCTCGTCATAATCTCCCTTGGAGTTTTCAGCAATTATTCTCCTTGTGGACTGAATTAACCTCCATGATGGTAGGAATTCATCATCCTGGCCCTTAAACCTCCAGAGTGCTCTTCTCCTTAACAAAGGAGATTACAGTACAGAGTGCAGGGAGATTTTGTGCCCTTGAGGCTGCATTTACTAGTATCCAACCAGGAGAGCAAAGCTAGAGAGATGTAAATGTAGAAATGCAAATTTGGGAATCACTGCAAAAGCAACTTATGTAGGAAAAGTTGCAAAGCAACAGAGGTGAAGTGGAGCATTTCCCCCCACTCTGCCAACGGGGTAATTGGCTCCTTTATAAAGTTAGTGGGAATCACCCTCTTAACCCCTGTAGTTTATACGTACCTCAAATTCTGAACCTCTGGGATCCATCAAATGGAAGATCCCCTTCCCATGCAGACACAGAGTTGCCAGATCGACATGTGGAGTAGATCAAACACTTCATCGTAGGCAACGGTTTACCTGCAAGGCTCCCAGATCTGGGATGAGAATTCCGGATGACCACAAGAAGGCACAAAATGATACAGAAAACTTTAAGTTTGGGGTGATGTTCCCTTTTTTTGCAGCCCAAATCTGGGCACCCAACTCAATAGGTCTCATTCTTCCACAATTTTCTTCTTCTAGGAAAGCCGTGGCTCCTCTTGATGAATTTTAGATACTGGAGCACCAGCTAACCAGAGAGGCTGGATTTGCACCCATTCAGCCTTTCCCCAGTCCCAACCAATTTAAAACTGACCGATCGTTGGGCTAACACAGCTGCTATTTCTTTGGCTGACTGAGTTATGAGGGTTGTGTGAACACAACCAGATCAGGGTCATATTAAAAGTAGGTAATTCATTTAGTTCAGTCAAACTCACTTTCTGCCCAGACCTCACCCACTTCCTTGACTAAAGGCTGACTCCTTTGGGGCTTGTAATCCTGGAATATCACCCTTGCCTCTACACAGTTTTACACTGTGAAACACGATCTCTCAGCTGATAATGTGAAGACAAGAGTGCATCTCGCTTGATCTGAAAGCTGTCTAGATCGTCCTCGTAGAATTGCTCACGAAGATAACATGTTCCACCAGTGTTTCCATAGCATCCCACAATATAAGCGTCGGTGTTATTTATAACCCAACAAGTGGAAAGATCTTGCCATCTTGGCTCGTTGTTATTAACAACCACACTCCGGTGTTTGATTCAGGGGTGCGTAATACAAAAGCAAACATGTGAATGGCTTTTCTAAGCATTCAGGAGAAGATTAGAAGCACAGCTGCTGCATAACCCATCAGTTTGGGATAGTGGGTAACTTGCTGGGGTTTGACTGGGAAGATCCGAGGGTGCCCCTTTGCAAGCCCATGGCTCACTCTTGCTGAGCCTATCTGGGTCCACACCGTGTTTGTGAAGTTCACATTGAGGAAATTTGATAGACCTTCTTTTGAACTTCTGAGGAAGAGTGGGAGGGAAGTGTCATAAATAAAATAAATCTTGCCAGAATTCATTCATGGGCTACACTACACTGGACTGTATAAGACATTGATCTGAAAAGGTTTTCTTCCAAATTTCTTTGCTTTGAAATGGCATTGTGTGTGTCTGTGTGTGTGTCTGTGTGTGTTATAGATTGTTCAAGATACAATAGAGGTGGAGGGTTCTTTTTTCCTGTCTAATTCTCCTTTGGATAAAGGGGGTGATATAAAATCTAGAATTGTCTTCCTTTTGGATAAAAATAGACCATCCAGGAGAGACCTTACCTGCATGTGGTGATATAGGAAGGAAAGATTTTTATATATTGACTAAGGAATAACATTTTATATATTGATTAAGTAGTAGGGAGTGAATAAAACAATATTCACTCCCTACTACTGTTTCTGGGCCTGAAAGGAAAAGAAGCAGAAACTCAGAGAATTCAGAACTGAACCCCAAATGATTTTCTCTTTAATTATGCAGAAGATTCTCCTCTCACAGCCAATGTTCCAGTTCTTGGATTGTTTTCCCAATCCAAGAAGGAAGAAAGAAAGGAAACAGAATTTTAAAAGCTTTCATCAAACAGAAAATTGATTGCTTCCTCATTTACCCATCACAGAAAGAAACAGTTTTGAGAAAAAAGGTAAAAGGAAGTTTAAGGAAAGCATTTATTTAAAAAAAAAGATTGTGGAATAAGGATGAAATGAGGACAAGTAATTAGGAACAGAGGAATTACTATTCATATTAAAAATAATAAAGGCATTATTGTTAGATAATTCTTACAACAGGAATTTTAGTTAACAGAATCAAAAGATGCCTTCAGAATATAGGGCAGAAAGGGGCCTATATTGGATCTGAAGGCTTCAAAGTGACATCTGAGCAAGGAGGAACAAGTAAAGAGAGTCTTAATGGAATCTGTGTGTCTAAACCCCCAACCCCACCTTGACCCCCATCAGACGTTTGATGCATTCTGCCGCTGAAAAGGTCACAAAGCCCTTTGAAGCTTTCAGAATGGAGAAAAGGGGAAAATAAAACTATACAGACTTCCTGGAGCAGCAAATTAATTTTGGCCCTAACATTTTGTAGGTTGAACACTATTTCAGTCATTTCTACCCACTGGTGGCTATTAAATAAGTTTGCTTGATTAAGTATTGGGAAGTATGCTTTGCTTTATAAACCCTATACGTCAAGATATGATGTGAACAAAAGAACTTTAGATCAACTTTAGATCAATTTTGGTTTTCCCATCCATCCATGTGTCTATTCATTTCTGTTCTGTGCTGGCTGGGGAATTCTGGGAGTTGAAGTCCACATAACTTAAAGTTTCAGCGGTTGAGAAACAGTGTTAGAAAACTACTCTCTATTCATCCATTCCTCCATTTATCATCCTTTGTCTTTCTCTCTTTCTTTTGTTGTTCAGTCGTTAAGTCAAGTCCGACTCTTCGTGACCCCATGAACCATATTGTGCCAGGCCTTCCTGTCCTTCACTGCCTCCCTGAGTTTGCTCAGTTTCATGCTCATTGCTTCAGTGATGCTATCTAGCCATCTCATCCTCTGCTGTCCTCTTCTCCTTTGGCCTTCAGTCTTTCCCAGCATCAGGGTCTCTTTCTTTATCAATCATTTATTTATTACACCTCTACACCCAAGAATTACAATGCTTTGTGTCGAGTACAAGAAATGCATCATACATAACACACCACTATGAAGCAACGAATGAAAACACAGTGATCATCACCATCACCCCAGGTGCAAGCACATTCAAACTAGCAGCAAAATTAGGGTTATAATAACTCTAAAATGGTTTCTAAAGTGCCTGGAAATATAGAACAGCTTTCATCTGGTGTTGGAAGATCCAAATGTTGCCATTAGGGAAGCTTGTCTGGGATGGCTGTTTAGTATATGGCCTCCACCCCGAACAAGACTTTCTCATTCGCCTTGATTTTTTGGCCTGGACACTTAGGGAAGAGTAGATAATTTTGAGAAGAGATGCTCTTTCAGGCAACCAAATGACAATTTATCATTTGTTCCCTCTGCTTAAAATGTTATAAAAACCACACTACCTCCTGAAACAGCACGACAGGTCATCATTCATCCTCCAACAGATTGAAGAGGCATCCTTGTGCATTTATGTTGGCAATTCAAAGCAAGAAAAGAACATTTTCTACTGTGTGGATACACCAAATCCCCAGATTACAAAATCAATCCATTCCAGATGCTTCTATTACATGTTTCCTGCTACTTGTGTTATAGGAGGGGAAAGAAATTTGCCACCTCCCGGCTGAACCTCTGTGCGATTTCTCAGATAGCTTCTTGTACCTGCCTATTTCTGCATATTATGGGATGGACACCTTTCTCGGTGAGACGTTCTTGTTCTCCTTCCATCCAAAGGTCAGGCGCAAAAGGTAGGATTCTTCGTAGTTATTTAAGATCTGCCACAAAAGCTGATAATTTGATCACAGAGGGCGCTGGTGTGTCATGACCTGGTGATGAGAAAATATCTGCTGGATCCTCAAGAGAGATGTGAAGTAGAACAACTGTGGAAAAGGGCTTTTAAAAAAATTATGGAACCCTCTATTTCTTACTTGGTGATTCTAGGATTTTTAATTACCTGCATGGCCTTGTTTCTCCGGAAAACAAGTCAAGTAGTCCAATGAATATACAAATGGGGGGCCATATAGCAGTGAATATTTGCTCATCTAATGGGAAAAAAAGAAGTTACTGTCCACAGCTTATAGTCAAAAGGATATTAGAAGAACATGGGAAGAGGAGAGAAAAGAGGGAGGGGAGGAAATTCCAGCATTAATTCTTCAACTCAAATATTACTTTTTCAGTAATGGGCTGATGCAGGTCAGGATTATGAAGCTGGCAAGATGGAATGGACCTGCTTCTCTTTTCATTGGAACTGAAATAGCTCAGCTGATTTAATCCTTGTCGGTGTAGTGAAGGAAAAGGACATTTCCAACCAGGCCCAATTCAGAGAGGACTGAAGGCAAATCAAAATAAATGAGATGGCCATCTATGGCATCTCCACAGACCAAAGGGAGAAGTTATGATTTCTCCTCAGAAATATTTCCATGAATGAAATTGCTCCCTATCCTTTATGAATCTCTCCAAATGAAGCATTCGGGCAACGTTAAGAAGGAACGTTGCACCGACGACCCTTCTTCTTGAAGAAGTGCCAAAGCACTGGTGATGCACAATAAATTCAAACTCTCTCGTTTTGCAGAAGGAAGACAGTAGAAATCCTATCCTTTGATTTTGGTTATGGAGAAAAGGAAGTTTTGGACTGCAGACTGCCAACGTAGAGTTGCTTCTCCTACCACTGAACTGTCCTCCTCTAAGATGTATTGCTGGTGAATGCTCTTGCTATTGAAAGCATTCTTTTCATGGATCCAGAGGCATCTTTCTAATAAATATGTCACATACAAGTTGCTTTCTTTCTTCCTTGAAAATCCCCTAATAATCCAACTCTCTTAAAAAATGCACCCTCCTGGCCTTGCCACATGTTGAATTTGGGGTACCCCTTGAAAAGTTTTTGGGAAATGGCATCTGCTTTGCCCTTTGACCTGCCAGATTCCCAGGGAATATCGATGGATGGGCAGCCATATATATCTAACACCGAGATTCTCCAGCCAGATTAGGCCATGGTTTGCCCAAGTGAGCAACCATCGGTCTGTGAATTAATGAAGAACAATATGAGTTTTGGGCTCACGGGTGTATCATTTTCTTATTCATCTGGTCATTACAATTGTGCCAGCAAACTGGCATTGCTTTCCTAATCCTGTCAAGTCTAAATGCCTGACATTCAAAGTAGATAGTTAGTTAAAATCCTCTCTTTTCTTTTAGGCTCGCATCTTCCCAGCGTATCACCTCAAAACCGCTTGAAAACTCCATAGGTCTTCTGCGTAATTGCAAAGCCATCCATTTTCTTTAACAAGGTATAGAGCAGGATGAAGCCTTAAATTTAAGTCTCTGACACAAGCAGGATGACTGTTTTCCTCCAACCCCCAAGTCCCTGAATAAGCCATCCTTTTACTGTTATCATGTTTAAGATCTCCGACATTTTGATGGAGTGAATGGTTAGGCCATTCATTAGAGCGTGAAGATTAGTGAAATGTTAGCTTTATTTTTTATTTTTTTCCCCCCAGACGTTTTGAATGTTCCGTCTGTCTCACATGGTTAAGCCATCATTTTTCAATGTCTTCCACTGGATTTTAGTAGTAAAACAGTAAGATGGGATTTCTGTGCAGTGTCAAACTTTGCATCCAGTTTAGATCGGAGTCCCTTTGCTTTCTGAATAAATGCAACTAGAGACCCACAAAGATGCGCAAAGATGGGAGAATACAGAAATACCCATAATGAAGGAATGGATTATGGAGATGATAGAGCTTGCAGAAATGGCTAAATTCAACTTGTTTGATTAAGAAGGGAACAACAATTACTTTTATAAAGCACTGGAAACCCTTTATGGATTTTTTTTTAAATGAAAACGGATAAAAATGAATTGGGGATTTGGGGATTTATTGATGAAAAAGATTTGTCTATGGGAAGATGGGAACCATGATATGTAATTTGGGAGGGTGGAGATGGTAATTACTTTGTAACTGCTGCAAAGAAGATCGGAAATTGCTTCTTTAGATATCTTTTTTTCCCTCTATCTTACTCTTTTGTTGCCTTTCACTTTTTCTTTTATTCTTTCATATTCCTTTCTTTTTTCTACTGTCTACTTTTCCTTTTACGTTTCCGTCGTTTTTTAATCTCATGTAGAATTTTCTTTCAATAAAAATTATTTATTTTTTAAAAAACAAATAAGAACAACCGGAGTAACCTAAGAGAAGATACAATCTCTGTGTTGGGTCTTAAGACGAATCCTGATGGGTCAAACCAAAGCTACATCTTGACATGTGTTCAGCTTCTTCATCTTGCTGAAGCTTCTTCAGTCTTCCAGGAAGTCCAGAATCTGGATTTCAGATGCATCTCAAATGGTTCAGCAGAAGGACCAGGCAATATGAGTTTAACCCTGCAGCTTTAGAAGCATAGGGAGCCCCCTTATACAGTGGTACTTCGGGTTACGAACGCCCCTCCTTACAAATTTTTTGAGATACGACCAGCTCCGGCCCCCAAAATTTACCTCGACATGCGAACTCCACCTCGAGCTATGAACCGGATCTGCGGCCATTTGCCCTGCTGCCATGTGGTCGCAGCTTCCTGTGGGCGAGATCGTGGTAGCAAGGAGACGTTCGGTGAGGCTTGTGGTGTGTTTTGTGGCGTTTGGAAGGTTTTTGGTGTGCTTGTCAGCATGGCTCCAAAGAAAATGCAGAGCCATATGTATTTACATTGAACCTTATGGGGAAATTTGCCTCATGGTGCGACCAAATTCGGAGGGCGGAACGGATTAACCGTATTTACATTGAACCTTATGGGAAAATTTACCTCGAGTTGCGACCAACTCGAGTTGCAATCAGAGTCACGGAACGGATTAAGTTCGTAACTCGAGGTACCACTGTACTAAGGTGTATATTCTTTATCAAGATAGAATCTAAATTCACTTGGATTGAGATGGGTGGCTATAGAAATTGCATAAATAAATAAATAAATTGTATGTATGTATGTATGTTGGAGGGATCATTTAGGTCACCAGGTCCAACCTCCTCCTCAGAGCAGGAACCCCAATTAATACTTCCTAGATAGATGGCTGTCCAGCCTCTGCTTAAATACCCCCAACAAAGAGAAGACCACCACCTCTTTGGTCAATAATCGCCCCCTCAAGCCATTCTTACTGTTAGGAAGTTTTTTGTTCCTTACACTCAACTGGAATCTGCCTTCCTGTAATTTAAGATGATTGTTCCATGTCTTGCCGGAACAAATTTTGGCCACCTTCTGAGAGAGAGACCTCTTCAGGGAGTGGTCATCTCTCCCCCAAGTCTTCTTAAGTGGCATTGGCTCCACCAAGTCTCAAGTGGAGATGCCGATTTTCCATCAGCTGCTACTTCATTATTTGTTATTCAGAAATGAGACCTACATTGATCTTGAGGATTTCACCTTCAGGGTAGATGCCCTGCTGCCACCGAACCTACAGTCCTTCCCCTAGACCAGTTAACTCAGTAACAGAGTCTGTCTTTTGCACACTATCAACCTACTGACTAGCAGCAAGTTTTGAGGGACCCAGTAAAGAGAGAGCTCCCCCCTCACCATCTAACACAAAGAGCCATGGATCAAATCCAGGACATGCAGAACATTCAGACCACAAGTTTGCTTTGTCTCTCCCCACCCCCACCCCCATCCCCACCCCCACCCCATTCCCCCCAGATTCAGATACAAAATATGAGTTAGGGATCCTTTGACCTTAGTTGCAGCTTTGAGAAGTGTTGGATAGTTGCACTGTAGCATCTCTCTCAACGACCTACTGCCTTTCCCCCTTACAATGTTGCTTTCTTGGTGTAGGTTCAAGGGAGCCATGTCTTACTACCCCTTCGGCTCTAATAGAGCCCATCCTGTGTGGGTTGCCCATGACCATTCAGATAGTAGCCAATGTGCTCCTGGGCGTGACTCGTTGCCTCTTAATGATTCTGTTACTACCACTTCTTGAAGAGTTGATCCTTCTGTTCAGGTCCCAAGGATTCTCTGCTTTAAAAAAAATGGGGCAGATTTCCCAGGGGTTCTCTTATTGTTTATTCATCCACATTTGTGGAATGGAGTTAATTAAAATGCTCGTTGGTTCTCTCACTTCACTACAGGCATGAAATTTACTTTTTTTTTTTTTTGCACAGGTGTGCATGAATATTCAAGTATGGTTCTGGGAAGAATGAACAGTAAAATCTGTTTCTCAGGGAGGGGATCATGTAAAAGTAGGCACCGCTTTAAGGTAACAACGTGCCCTTCAGAGCTGTGTAAGGAAATCCTTCCTCATGCAGAATCAGAAGTGCAATGAAGGCAAGCTCTAAATAAGTTTCCCCTCCTTTATTGACAGATTTTCTTACAAAAATTCCATGCTTCCCTCCCATAAGAAAAAAAAATGGAAATAATTACCTTCCCAGTTTTGACGTGGGACAACACTGAAGAAAGTGATAAGAAAGATTTGGGCCCAATGATGTGTTTGTTTTAATTGTAACAAGGCAGATAGCCCAAGTGGTAGAAATAAGTTTGGGCAGAAATTATTTCCTAGGTAGGTACGATTGCTCAGTGCATGCGTGGTTTTGAAGTCTTGCTTACAATTAAACTACTTACAAATCTTACAGTCTTCCTTGATTGAAATCAAGGCAAGAGTTACACAGAGCTGCGTTCATTGCAGTTCCAAATCTGTTCTCATCTTTGCAGGATTTTATATATAGATTCCACCTCTTGGATTTGGCAATAAATGAACAAATACGCTTTGTAAAATGTGCTATCAAAGCAGGGGCTGGAGTTTTATCGGCTGCTCCTTTTTGAATGTTCTGTGATAAAGGACACATTGACCATGGGAAGTTTATTGGAGAGGGTTTTACGTCCTTTCACAAAATATCTCAGGAGAGATTTCCCCCCCCTCCGTAAGTATACTGAAAATTATATGGATAATCTTTCCTAGTAATTGGCGATTAGGGCTTTGCAGCTTTATTTTTTATAGCTTTGGATTTTGCATGAATATCAGAAAGCCCTTCTGGAGCACCAGAAGCTCTTCCTAGTTCCTAGTAGCTTTCTAGTACCTGCTTTCAGCAGTGTCCAACCTGGTGTCCCTGAGGAGACTCCAGGTGTGATATAGAGTTGTAACACAATTGGGACCTGCTGATCATTTTGTTATTCCCAAGAATGTGTCTAATTGCCTTGAATATTAATTGTATATATGGGGTATATTTTATGTATATTTATAGTTTTATTCTCTCTGTAACCCACCCAGAGTCCCCTGTTGTAGGGGAGATGGGCGGGAGAGAAATCTAATAAATAAATAAATAAATAAAATATTTTTTTTCATGGTCCATCCCATCCTCTTGGGGTTTGTCTCCTTAAAGACTTTTGGAAGTTTAAGATTCCCCCAAACCTGAAGGTTCCACCCTCTTGATTGGGAGTGGTGTTTCTCATCTAGAAAAGGCATACAGAGTAGAAGTTCTCTCCTCTGCTATAAAACTTTCCTAGTTAAGTACCTTTGTTGGCCTGAGCAATTTCTACTAGTAAGCATTCTCTCTAGCCTTGACGGTGTCTGTTTTTAGTACATTGGTGGCCAGAATATTATTTTGCTCATTTCTACTGGAAACAGGACAGAGAGTGGCAGTTTTATTTGCAGCTCAGCTGTCCCTAGCCAGGTGCCTGGCAGATGTTTGGTTTATTTCTCCCAGCAGCCCTATTTTATTTTCTGCCTGGGGCTGATGGGAATTGTAGTCTAAGCTATATGGAGAGTGCTAGGAGAGTTGGCCTGGGATGACTGAACAACTCTGAAATCAAATCCAGGCTCTGTAAGTAGCAGGGGAATATTTGTAGTCTGAAATGACTTAGTTGGTTTGGGAAAATGGAAAGTTGGCAATTTCTCATTATATGACTAACTTATGGGATTCATTACTAAAAGACACATTGAGGGCCACTAGCTTGGATAGCTTTAAAAGAGGATTGAGTAAATTCCTGGAGGACAGATCTAGTAATCTTGAAGATGATATTACCTCTATGTTGCGAGGTGCTGGCCTCCAAATACCAGCTGCAAAGGAACCAAGGTACGAGAAGGGTATGTGCCCTTTGTCTTTCAGAGACACTTGGTTGTTTTCATGAGAAAGAAAACACTGGACCAAGATGAGCCTTACTCTCATCCAACAAGACTGTTCTTATGGTCTTAAATTGTGTGGAATTCATTACTGTAAGACATGAGATGACCAATAACCTGGATTGCTTTAAAGGGGATTGGATTAATTCATGAAGGACATTCTTTCAAGGCCAATTGGCCTTGAAGACTCAATTTCCCTTCGGGTTGGGGGAAGCAGGTCTCCAAATATGAGTTTTGGAGGAACAATGGTCTCCACCTCCCATTTCTGAGCACCTCAGAAAAGTCTGATTGCCCACCTTGAGAAACGAAAAGCTGGACTAGGAAGGGGCTTGGCTACATCCAGCAGGGCTGTTCTTAGGTTCCTTCAGAAATAATGTTGCCTACACTAAACAGGAACGCCAAAGAATTGATGTCTTTGAACTGTGGTGCTGGAGAAGACTCTTAAGAGTCCCCTGGACTGCTAGGAGGTCAAACCAGTCAATCTTAAAGGAAATCAACCCTGACTGCTCATTGGAAGGATTGATACTGAAGCTCAAGCTCAGATACTTTGGTCACCTAATGCGAAGAGAGGACTCTTTGGAAAAGACCCTGATGCTGGGAAAGATGGAAGGCAAAAGGAGAAGAGGACGGCAGAGGATGAGATGGCTAGATAGCATCACTGAAGCAATGAGCATGAAATTGAGCAAACTCAGGGAGGCAGTGAAAGATAGGAAGGCCTGGCGCAATATGGTTCATGGGGTCACGAAGAGTCGGACACGACTTAACGACTGAACAACAACACTAAACAGATGCTTTCCATACTTCTTTCTTATCATGGCAAAATATCTGAGTACACAATTCCTTCAATATACCAGATCATCCTTAGTCAGCCTCCAAATGTCCCTAAACTGAGAATTTTCATGTCCAAGTTGTATCATTGAATCATCAAATAAAATAAATACAAATCATGTTGCATTGCTCTATTGTGATGATATAATTTCACATGTAATTGATGGGGGAACTGGAAATGATTCGTCTAACCTTGGCAAACATCTAGCATATTGCTAGTTAATCCCAAACAAGTCATTTCCACAGATCAATAATAAGATAGTGTCTTCCAGGAAGATGATGGCCTTCATTCCTTGTTTATTAGTAATAAGATGATGTATTCTAGGAAGATGGTGTCCTTCATCCTTCCTTCATTAGTAATAACATTGTGTCTTCCATGAAGACGGTGTCCTTCATCCATCCTTCAGTAGTTTGACATCCACTAATAAAATTTTGGTTGTTCTGAATGGCAATTCCCCATGAGAAAGATAAACATGACTCCCATCCAAACGGGCTAAGCACAAGAACTGAGGATTTCTTCAGATACTTCAGGAATTCTCCCCCCACCTATTTACACCTACAATTAAATATCACTCTGTGTGCCCAGCATCCCCAGGAATGATAAAAGGCAGTTTAGCATTTACCTCCATAAAACAATTATTTAACAAGTGTGTATTATTTCTCGTGGCGAAGGGGCTTGTGTAACTCAGTGAAGCCATGAGCTATACCGTGCAGGGCCACCCAAGACGGACAGGTCATGACAGAGAGTTCTGACAAAATGTGGTCCACTGGAGAAGGAAATGGCAACCCACTCCAGTATCCTTGCCAAGAAAACCCCATGGACAGTGTTAAAAGGCTAAAAGATATGACACCGGAAGATGAGCCCCTCAGGTCGGAAGGTGTCCAATATGCTACTGGGGAAGAGCGGAGGGCAATTCCAAGTAGCTCCAGAAAGAGTGAAGAGGCTGGGCCAAAGCCGAAAGGACGTTCAGCTGTGGATGTATCTGGAAGCGAAAAGAAGGTCCGATGCTGTAAAGAACAATATTGTATAGGTACGTGGAATGTAAGATCCATGAACCAAGGCAAGCTGGATGTGGTCAAACATGAGATGACAAGATTGAACGTCGACATCTTGGGAATCAGCGAATTGAAATGGACGGGAATGGGTGAATTTAATTCAGGTGACCATTATATCTACTACTGTGGGCAAGAAACCCTTAGAAGAAATGGAGTTGCACTCATAGTCAATAAGAGAGTGGGAAAGGCAGTAATGGGGTAGAACCTCAAAAACGACAGAACGATCTCAGTGCGTATCCAAGGAAAACCATTCAACATCACGGTAATCCAAGTCTATGCCCCAACCACTGATGCCGAAGAAGCTGAAGTTGACCGGTTCTATGAAGACCTACAAGACCTTCTAGAACTAGCACCAAAAAAAAGATGTCCTTTTCATCATAGGGGATTGGAATGCTAAAGTAGGAAGTCAAGGAGTAATCGGAATAACAGGCAAGTTTGGCCTTGGAGTACAAAATGAAGCAGGGCAAAGGCTAATAGAGTTTTGTCAAGAGAACAAGCTAGTCATAGCAAACACCCTTTTCCAACAACACAAGAGACGACTCTACACATGGACATCACCAGATGGTCAATACTGAAACCGGATTGATTACATACTTTGCAGCCAAAGATGGAGAAGCTCTATACAGATGGCAAAAACAAGACCAGGAGCTGACTGTGGCTCAGATCATGAGCTTCTTACTGCAAAATTTAGGCTTAAATTGAAGAACGTAGGGAAAACCACTAGACCACTCAGGTATGACTTAGATCATATTCCATGTGAGTACACAGTGAAGGTGATGAATAGATTTAGAGGATTAGATTTGGTAGACAGAGTGCCTGAAGAACTATGGACGGAGGTCTGTAACATTGTACAAGAGGCAGCAACTAAAACCATCCCAAAGAAAAAGAAATGCAAGAAAGCAAAATGGCTGTCTGATGAGGCTTTACAAATAGCTGTGGAAAGAAGGAATGCGAAAAGCAAGGGTGAAAGGGAAAGATATAAGCAACTGAATGCAGATTTCCAGAGAATAGCAAGGAGAGATAAGAAGGCCTTCTTAAATGAACAATGCAAAGAAATTGAAGAAAACAATAGAATGGGGAAGACTAGAGATCTCTTCAAGAAAATTGGAGATATCAAAGGAACGTTTAGTGCAAAGATGGGCATGATAAAGGACAAAAAAGGCAGGGACCTAACAGAAGCAGAAGAGATTAAGAAGAGGTGGCAAGAATACACAGAAGAACTATACAAGAAAGATCTTAATGTCCCTGATGTCCATACTGGTGTGGTCACTGACCTTGAGCCGGACATCCTAGAGAGTGAAGTCAAGTGGGCCTTAGGAAGCATTGCTAACAACAAAGCTAGTGGAGATGACAGTATTCCAGCTGAGTTCTTTAAAATACTAAAAGACGATGCTGTTAAAGTGCTGCACTCAATATGCCAGCAAGTTTGGAAAACGCAACAGTGGCCACGGGATTGGAAAAGGTCAGTTTACGTTCCAATTCCAAAGAAGGGCAATGCCAAAGAATGCTCAAACTATCGCACAATTGCACTCATTTCACACGCTAGCAAGGTTATACTCAAAATCCTACAAGCTAGGCTTCAGCAGTACGTGAACCGAGAACTACCGGATGTACAAGCTGGGTTTCGAAGAGGCAGAGGAACTAGAGATCAAATTGCCAACATTCGCTGGATCATGGAGAAAGCACGAGAGTTCCAGAAAAGCATCTACTTCTGCTTCATTGACTATGCAAAAGCCTTTGATTGTGTGGATCACAACAAACTGTGGCAAATTCTTAAAGAGATGGGGATACCAGACCACCTTACCTGTCTCCTGAGAAATCTGTATGCAGGCCAAGAAGCAACAGTTAGAACCGGTCATGGAACAACCGATTGGTTCAAAATAGGGAAAGGAGTACGACAAGGCTGTATACTGTCACCCTGCTTATTTAACCTATATGCAGAGTACATCATGAGAAATGCCAGGCTGGAAGAATCACAAGCCGGAATTAAGATTGCAGGGAGAAACATCAATAACCTCAGATATGCAGACGATACCACCCTAATGGCAGAAAGTGAAGAAGAACTAAAGAGCCTCTTGATGAGGGTGAAAGAGGAGAGTGCGAAAGCTGGCTTGAAACTCAACATTAAAAAAACTAAGATCATGGCATCTGAACCCATCAATCCCTGGCAAATAGAAGGGGTAGAAATGGAAGCAGTAACAGACTTCATTTATTTGGGCTCCAAGATCACCGCAGACGGAGACTGCAGCCATGAAATTCAAAGACGCTTGCTCCTTGGGAGGAAAGCTATGGCAAACCTAGATAGCATATTAAAAAGCAGAGACGTCACCTTGCCGACAAAGATCCGCATAGTCAAAGCTATGGTTTTTCCAGTAGTAATGTATGGCTGTGAGAGCTGGACCATAAAGAAGGCTGAACGCCGAAGAATTGACGCCTTTGAACTGTGGTGCTGGAGAAGACTCTTAAGAGTCCCCTGGACTGCTAGGAGGTCAAACCAGTCAATCTTAAAGGAAATCAACTCTGATTGCTCATTGGAAGGATTGATAACGAAGCTCAAGCTCAGATACTTTGGTCACCTAATGCGAAGAGAGGACTCTTTGGAAAAGACCCTGATGCTGGGAAAGATGGAAGGCAAAAGGAGAAGAGGACGGCAGAGGATGAGATGGCTAGATAGCATCACTGAAGCAATGAGCATGAAATTGAGCAAACTCAGGGAGGCAGTGAAAGATAGGAAGGCCTGGCGCAATATGGTTCATGGGGTCACGAAGAGTCGGACACGACTTAACGACTAAACAACAACAACAACAACAATTATTTCTCCAATAAATTTCCCTTCATTACTTCCAACTAAGTTAGTCTGGTTTTAATTTAATTTGGTAACCAAATACTTAAAAATGGGTTCTTGGCCCCCCGTTTCCCTCTCTTTCATTAAACTCAGATTAAAGTTAGGTTTATGTGTAAATATTCTTTGAAAACTCTTTGCAAATAACTCCTGGTATGAAGTTATGTTATGCTACTGCCTGGATTACTTTGAGCCAGCTGGTAGAGTTCCCTATGCACAATATTTCAAAGCAAGCAGATGCATTTTTTTTTTTTTTTGCAGGACAAGGGCTACTCTTAACCTTTCCATGTGAAGCCAGGGGCCTCACTCCCTTAAATAATGGGTGAAGCAGAGCAAACACTAAAATCAACTCAAAAACATTTAATTAAAGCTGATTACTATGATTCTTCCCCAGCCACAACTTGAATAATTCTCCAGAACACGTGCCACATTAAAACATGACTATTTTTGTCACAACTTCTGGAGATCTCGGGGGTTTTGAGGGGGAGGGTTGGAATTCATGACTGTGGAGCTTCAGGTCACACATCCCCATTTTAAAGAACATAATCTTAGTGAGCCATAGCTGGAAAGGAATCCTATACCTTAAGTTAGCTTTCTTGCTTCACCTGATTTCATTTTCTGGAAGATGGTTATCATCAGCTTGTTGTCTTGAAAATGCCAGCCTCCAATGTCTTCTTCCTTTCCAAGATAGCTTCTGAGTCCCACAGAGTTCACCAACACTTGAAGGGCCACAGACTTCTCATTCAGGTAGTTGTCAGAGCAGATCAGATTGGATTGACTTTATTATGGACGTAGACCATCATAAAAAAATAGTAGGATGCTGTGAGTAGGTAGAACATATGGGATCTCGTGCCCTCTTCAATGTTTACCTCATGTACCAAGATGGAATTATATGGGCTGTATGTAGCAATAGCCATATCCCTAAGAGATAAACCTGGACATCTTTAACCATGTTTAATAATGTAGTTGTTATTTTAGCATACAGCATAATTTTGTCATTGGGCCTCATGGCACTGTTAAGTTTCTATTGCAGCTCAAGTTAATAATATGCTTGAACGTATGAAAGATATGCATGTGGGCAAACTTGGTGATTCATTTCTCACGTACCACTTGCAACTATTGATCCTTGCTGGCTCTATCTGTATGATTAATCCACCAGCAACAGTCACTGATAATGTTCTAAAGGAGCAAAAATACATATGATGGTTGACATTTTATTAGCATTACGGGAAATTACTCTCCAACCTATGAGCAATATGAGTGGAAAGGAAGCCTGCTATTGAATCACGAAGGTTCCTCTGTAGGTTTTATTAAAGAATATATCATGTGAAGAGATTTGCATGAGGACTGTGTAAAAGCTGTTGCAGCCATAAATACTGTATGTTTGCCGCTTGTAAAATGGCTTCTTGCAATTATTACAAAAACAGGGCTGTTGGCTATGCCAGGCTGTACCGTTAAGCCTCTCCCTAGCTTACAGGTTCTAAAACAAGAGTGTGGAGTTTTTTCTGAGCTGGGGGCAGCGCACTTGGGTCATTTGGGTAAAATACAGTCTATAAGAGAACTTCAAAGCAGCGTTCTTCGTGCTATAAGCAGAGTGTGCCTTTGTTTTCAAATCTGCTTTTCCCAAGATTTATTGTGCCGAAAGGAAGGCCATCCATGGAAGGAGAAGCATGATCATTCTCTTCTGGATACTTGGATCCTGTGTCCTTCTCATTAATGAACTCTTCACAATTCAGTATTGCAACAGAGAGAGAAGATAATGGGCCTGTAGGAAAATGCTACATGGAGAAAGTTGGAGTTGTGCTTGTAGTTTGCACTAATCTGAAGATTAGGCATTAATTATCACTTTCAAAAGAATGTCCATGTATTCTACATTTTAAGTCACTGGGGAGGAAAGGGGCTGTGGGTTGTCCCTCCAGTGGCACCTTGTCCTTGCCTATTTCTAGAAGTGATGCAGGATGAACAGAACTCTGTCTGCCTGATACTGGCCTCATGTGGCCCACCACATCATTTCGTTCCTTAAGACCCCTGACTCCCCTCCACCCAAATTAAGATACTAGCAATGCAGCCCTTTAAAAATGCCCTACAAATCCTAGTGTGGCTCTCAAGCTAACAGAAGATGTGAACTTCTCCCTAGGTTCACCCTAGACAATGAGGGAACAAAGGTGGCCATCATAACAATGATGCTATTTAACCAATCACCTTTGACCATGTGCTAATGTTCCTGACTGAAAATGAATGCAGAGTGAGATTTGTGCTTTCTGAGTAGGAAAATCCATCTAAAGAACTGCCACCTCCCCTCTTCCCCCCCCCCCACCAAAAAAAATCACCAAAAGGTTAGGGCTTTGTTCATATGAATGAAAGAATTCATGACAAAGACTGAGACCTTGCTAGACATGCCTTATGGTGCAGCACCTTGGACAGCTCCAAGAATCAAGTGCCTTCAATTAAGCCTAGCTGTCGACTGACACCTGATGATACTTTAGGTCCAAATTACTCCCTTTAACTTCACGTTTTCCTACCCAAATACTACTTTTTTTTTTTTTGCAAAGGTGCCACACTGGCTTCTTGATATGTTTTTTTATCAATGTTGATCCAAATTTTCTGGATCAATGTTGTGGAGCTTGGATTTTCAGAAGAAGGGAGGCGTGTCTTTAAGTAGTATTTTGAAGGCCATGGTCTTGTTGCAAGATGGTAGAAGGGTTTGGATTTATTTCAAATAACTGAGCCCTCCTGTCTGAATTTTCAGAACCCTAGGGCTGTCATATAACCCCATGTACAGTGGTGGTTTGGGTTTGCTCTGTTTCAAGTGAGTTGCTCCAACTTTTGCAATATCGTGGCAGTTTTGAAATAACTATTTTCTGATGTTTTCTGCAAATAATGCATTTTCCACTGAAGCCTGCACTTAAGAGGAGCTGCTTCAGCATCTCCAGGCATATAATCACCATCGTCTGACTTTTGATATGCCATACTTCTTCAATATTTTTCCTTTTTTCTTATTATCAGTGCTCCTTTTTTCAAAAACCGATTCTTTTGTGCAATTCAGCCTTTCAGTTTAATTGTGAGTGCCCAATTTCCACGCATGCTTCTACAGGAGAGCAACAACAATACATTCTTGTGGCAGCCTGAACATTAATAATAATATCACGGTTCTCGAATGAACAGCAGAATGTCGATATAGTTTTAGAATATATGACTGACAGTTGGCAGAGGGCAAACAAAATGAAGAATTTCTTCAATAAGGGTATTTATAATTCAGGAAATGCACAGGTTGGTGGGCTTGTCTAAGTCCACCAATTAAATAACCTTATAACTGGCAAACTAAGACAAGCCCACCAACCTGTGCATTTTAATACGCCTTTTCAGCCTCAACTTGAATGCCCTGGCAGTTAGTTCACAACTGGAATTAAATAAAACAATGTCACAATAAAAATTAAAACTAGGAACTTAAGAAAATAAGTTAACACCTCTAATTATGTATGGAGAACCTTAAAGGTCAAGCAGAATAGCATGTTTTAAATTCATTGCTACTCAACCATTTGAATTTCCTTTGGAAGCAAATTTTGCACCTGAGATGCTAAGACAGAGCAAGTCTTGTTTCAGTGCTCCAGGCCTCATTTCATGCTAGAGCAAATAATAAAGTCTTTGAAGATTATTTTAAAGTAGTGGCAGCTATGTTTGGAAAAAGGCAACTAGCACAGTGATCTGGTCTAGGAGACCCATGTTCCCCATCCATTCATGAAGCTTGATATATCGCCTTGGGTCAGAACCTGGGAACTAAATATGGGGTCTCTGACATGTAATGTTGCATCTTCCTGTATCACATCCATCCAAAACTTGGAGGGAGTTTTCCAATTCCCATTTTTTGCAAAAAAGCAAATGAAACAACCACTTAGCTTTAAAACCACTCTTTTTAAACTAGATTTATTTGGGGTACCCAAATTGGGGGGGAAGGGGAAGAAGGGCTGTTGTTTCTTACCTGCTTCATTGAGAAATGAATTGATGAATTAACAAGAAGGGCAGCAATGACCCTTTGCCCAACAAAGAGATTAACCACAGCAGGTGAAGGCTAGAGAGATTTTGCTTGGCTTTTCCAAAAGAAAGGTAAAAATAAACAAAATGAACCTGAGCAGATTGCCAAAGGAAGAGGGAAAACTGGCAAAGATATCAAAAGCCGTGCTGGAATGTGAAGCACTAATCAGAATGCTACTGTCTTGTGAAGTCTGAATAAAATACAGTCTTGTGGATGGTTTTCCTTTCTTCCTTGATGGTTTTCAGCAGCCAAGAATTTTCGAATCCATTGCTACTCATTGCAGATCTGCATGGCAAGGTACCCGCTGCTGTTTTGATGGCTTCTTATTCTCATTCTACTGCAAAGTTTGGGAAAAGATGATGATGATGATTCCATTGTTATCATACAGATTGAGACACAAGCCACAACTGCATTCTTTACTTTGTCAATTTTCTCGGCATGAAAAAATAACAAGGTGTCCCATTATGTTGAACATCCTCACTTCAGAAATGAAGAAATGAATTCCAGTTCACAGAAAGGACCTTAGGTTCATCATCATTTCTCAACCTTCTCAAAATCAGACTTGGAGCCAGTAATAATTTCCAGGGAAGGCAGCTGATGTTACAGAACGTTTCCACCACGGGTGTAGAAGAAAGTCTATTGGTGGAGGATCTTCTGGTGTGCAGATCCTTTGAAAGGGTGTTCAAGACACATGGGAGCACATCAGAGGCATCTCTTTTTGAATCCTTAAAACTGCCTCATCTTTTCCAGACTCACATGGCTGCTGAGGAGTCTTCTCATTCATCTCATTTCTGATGGATTACATTTGCTGCTTAGACATGATGGCTACTACAAAGGTGGAGCTGCAGTTTGGGGGGTTGAATTTTGAGGTTATCATGTTAAAATGTTCAGAAAGCTGCCCTGAGAAAACTTTGGAGACCCAACTGCATAATGAAATACAAGATATCCCTACAAGCATCTAGTCAAATATAAGGATGACATTTTTTTTAAATGTGATAGAATTTATTCTGCTTCAGTGGAATGTCTATCTCTTTTTAATCAGGTCCTGCCCTAAACCTTTTGGATGAGTAGATGTTAAATCTAAATTAGCATATAAATAAATAACCAATTCCCCCCTACATCTTTTTCCCCCGTTAAGTATTTTATTCCCATGTACAGTTGTGTGCAAAAAATAAAACTGAAAAGGTCACTGTCAAAGCCTGCTATTGGCAAACGAAAGAAAAGTCACCTCTTGAATGTTCACAGTAAATGTCAAAGACAATAGGAAATGCTTAAAAGTTTCACAAGTTGGGAAGGTCAGCATCTGGCAAGAAAGTTGCATGTTCTTCATTCTCAATGAGCTGGTGAAATGTGGACAGTGTTATCAAGCGTAGAAGGTAGAGAAAACTTTGATCAGCAATGGAGAGTAAGCAATTTGCAAATGTTCTCAAACTATTCAGAGTAGTGAAAGCCCAAAGTGATTGTCCAGAAGGATCTCTTTGAACTGGGTGAATCATGAACCCAACGGCAATTGCAGTTATGTTAAACCAAGCTGTGATATGAAAGATGGCAAATTGGAGACCTCCTCCGAGAGATTCCAGCAGGAGGAAGGACCTGGGCAAGAGAGATTTCAGAGGTGGAAGAAGAAAGACAGGTCTGAATACCTTCCCTTGTCAAGAAGACAGGCTTAAGAATAATTTTAGAACTGGGATAGGCTAGTATTGATGGAAATTGATATTCTTATAAATTATGTAATTGGCAATGAAGATATTGAAATGGTACAGAGCTTCTGCCTTTTAGGATCAACTATCAAGAGTAAAAGAACTGTCAGTCAAGAAATATGTTGCAGGCTAGCACTGATAGAGTAGTAATTAAGGCCTTGGAAAAAGATTTAGATGCTGGGATGTGTTTATACCTGCAAAGATCAGAATTGTGCGGGCAATGGGTTTGATACTGTGATACTCCAAGGAAGTGAAAGAGACTTTGAAGAAGGATACAAAGGGTTATTGATGTTTTTGAACTCCTGACAACACCACAGATAGCCAAGAAAACAGTCAAATGGATCATAGAACAATCAATCAGAGTTTTCACTTGAGGCACAAATGACCAGGCTCCTGTTATTTTGGACACATTATGTGAATACCCAGATCCCCTGAGAAGTCTATCATGTTGGGAAAGGTGGACAGAAAGAGAAGAAGAGGATGAGCAGCAGCAAGGTGGGTGGGTTCAATTAGAGAAGTGATGGGTGCACTGTTGGAAGACCTGAAGATCCAGGTTGGAGATCATTCTGGCATTGCCTTATTTACATAGAAAGCCAGAAAAGACTATGTCCTGTTACAGCTCAACCATTGTCAGGTTGTTTTTGATGTTTTTGACAGTCTGCTGGAAGTGGATACTTAAGCAAATCTATTCACCTTCATTTCCAAAAGCTTTTTAACTCCAAATGGATCCAAGTAGATGTCAGCCCTCCCAAGAAACAAGACTAGATGAACTAATTCTACCTTATTGTAAGGCTACATTAACAGAATCTTGCAAGTCTGAAAGCACAAATCTCCCGCCCTCCCTATTTACCACCTGAGTAGTTAGGGCAGGTCTTTCCTAAGCTTCTTTCTTTGACCATTACTCTGTCGCAGAGACCTTTCTTGTTTATCTGATCGTTCCCTAGGCGGCATCTCTTTCCCTGTCTTCCAAGACCACCCTCACCTTCCATCACAGTAGGGTCTACACTGGGCTATCCTTGAAGGGCATCCAGAAGCTGCAGGTGGTTCAAAATGCAGTGGTGTGGGCAGTTACAAGCACTCTCAATGTACACCCATTACAACTCTGCTTCACAAGCCGCATTATCTGCCCGTGTGCTTCTGGGTTCAATTCTCTCTGGGACTACCTCTCCCTGACTATTTCTACTTGTCCCATTAGATTGGGCAGAAGAGGCATGTTACTGGTCCCATCAACTAAGAAATGTTATCTGGTGAGACTCAGGAAGAGACCCTTCATGGTTGTTGCACCTGTCCTGTGGAACATCATCCTCCCAGAAATTAGATTGACCTGCCCTGTTGGCCTTTCACAAGGCCCTGAAGACATGGCTGAGTTCCTGGGCTTGGGGGTCAGGTTTCAGACCCTGAATGATTATATTAATCATGGTTTGGGTTTTTTACCTTGGTTGCTATTTATGTATTTTATTTTTATTGCTGGTTCTGTTTTTCAACTGGGTTAGCTGCCCAGAGCCACCATGGTGAGATAGGTGGCCATCTAAATCTAAATAAATAATTATTGAGACAAATAGTTGGTAGCCTCAGACTGAGACAATTACAAATGTTAAAGGAAGTTGATAAGGTCATAAAACTGGTCTTCCATCAGAGGCAAATGTTCCAGAGTTGGTCCTCTGGATTTAAGGTGGGAAGAAAAGGGAACGGTAACCTCGTCTAGCAAGACCAGTTTTCCTTGTCTGGAATGTCATGTCTGAAAATTGATTTTGTTTGACTAGTGAATTATAGGTAACAGTCATCTTGGTCTCTAAAACTGCCAGTTGGAATGTCAAATGATAGCTTTATCACCATCCTAGAATGAATGCTGTATTTAATGAGGCTTGAGAGGTTGCCGTGTTTGTGCTGCAAAATGTTCCACCTTTGCTGTGACTGAGAATTGTTGGAGCAGAAAATAGAAGGCATCCTGCTGATTGTGTGAATGCAACATCTGGTACAAATAGACACTGAATGCAAGATAGATAAAAGATAAAATCTCCCCTGAGTCAGTCTGACTTCTGGTGACTTCATGGACCCCTCCATGTATTTTTCTTGGCAGCAGTTTCTTGGCAACCACTGCCTGATATTTTCACAGGAAAATCATCACTAGTTGAAAACCTTTATAGAGGGTGCAAAAAAGTCAAATGAATATGCAGCATTTATGGTTGCCAATCTCCTGTAGGAGGGGGCCCTAAAAGAAGAGCAATATTTTAAGAGCCAATTTATTTCAGAAGTTTGCAATAGTAAGCAAGCAAAGCCAAAATGGAAGTCAGTCTGAATTATACGGAAATAACCACCACCCTTTCTAACACCACAGCTATGCAATAATGTCACAATGCTGGTAGCAACGTTTTAATCTGCTGAGATACGGAAGGCCGATACTAACATAGATGTGGAAGGCTTGTGATGAGAACTTCAAACAGCATCTCCCAAAATTCACTTTCTTGCTGACTGCTTGCTTGAATTTTACTGGGAAACTGAAGACAAAAGCAAGCATGACCCAGTGCAGATGGGATCTACCTGAGGGATCTTAACAAATAAATGTGAAATTGCTACTTTAACACAAATATGCATCTTGTCCTTAATATGGCCTGGCTTTGTGTGACATACCCAAGGAGAAGATGCAACTGAAGGAGTTAGCTGTATCCCTCCCAACAGCCTGTAGCAACCCTTGACCTTGCAAGAAGAGTCCCACTCCTTGATACTCTTTACACTTGGCTCTAGAGTACATTGAAGAGTAGGTGAAATATTTGGCCCAGCCCTGGAGCAGATAGCAGGCCAACCTCTGAAGAACTGGCTTCAAAAATGGAGACAGCAAAAGCGATTGTCTCTTTTGGAGAAGCCACTTGGGGGGATGGAACGAGGGCTCCAATCTATTTATGTACCTGGGGGGATGTTGCATTATCATGGGGAGATGTCAGCCCTACAAGTTAGACCAGGCTAAGGAGCCAATGCCATATAGGTCAGGACCACTTTTACTATAACAGCTATAGTAACAGAATCTTGCAAGTCTGAATGTGCCTCTCCCTCCCTCACGGTATCTTCATGTGAATTAGGGAGGAGTTTGTCTGAGACGTTTTCTTATGGTATTTTCTTGGCCTGGGCTCAAGCCCTGCTTATCTGACCATTGCCTTGGTAGTGGCTTTTTCTCCTGCCCTTCAAGGCCATTCCCTATTTCCTTGACATCAGGATGAGGGGACACCTGTTATTTATGGGTAATTATGGGGTAAAGGGAAGTATGGTACTGGGGGAGTAACATGTCAGGTAGGAAGAGAGGCAAGATATCTTGGATCTATCCCCTCTTCCGGTCACTCTTTCAGCCAGGTGGACTGTGGTCCATGGAGAGCTAATGCTGAATAAGCTTTGTTTCATTCCTTTCTAATTTATTTTGATTCCTTCTTGGAGGCTGCTTAACCCAAAATTGGTACCAATCTTGTCCCTGAAAACTTAGGATGAACTGAAAGCGGATTCTGCTTTGTCAACCTCCTGAGCTGATTCCCTGTCATATTTCCATACTGTTGTTAAGCAAAAGGCTATGCAAATTCTCTGTTTTATTGTACGTAAATTTATGATGGAGCTGGCTAAGAGTGGATCAAACATTTGACATGCATTTGGCAAAAAGAGCAAATCAAAAAAAGATCAAATCCAAAAGATCTTGACACTGAGGACTTGTTTGTTGTTTTTAATTAAGATTTAAGGGCAATTCTTATTATTAACAACTCGGTAGACATGAAATACAAATGGGAAATATAAGTTTAATCTCAGCTGCAATGTATCATTATAATCATCTGATGCCCATAAAATGCTGAATTCTTAAAAACGTGCAAATTTATTCACCTCTTTCTTTATAAAGTGGTCAAATCTGTTTTCATATAATGGCAGCCAAGACTTCTAAGTTTCAGATTGGAAGGGAGCAGAATGTGATGTATTAACAGATTAAGGAGTAAAGCCCATTCAAGTAATAGTGCAACCTGGCAAAACTTGTTGAGCGTAAACATAGTTTAGCAAAAATAATGGGTCCCTCCACTTGTCCCCCCACCCCCATCTGCAAGTGGCAATAATAAGTGACATTTTTATTAACCAATTTTGTGTCCATGGCCAATTTTGTTGCTGTAAAGGGCAGCTTCTCCAACTGTGCTGGCAGATTTGTCATTTCCATGGTGGCCCATGCCCAGCATACTTAACCATAACCCATGATTTACAGATAGCAGCGGCTGGGTTGATTCAACGTACTAAAACAAATTCATGTAAACTACATGATGGCAAAGTGTGACAAATGAATTCAGCCAATCAGTTATTCTTGATTACCTTCCAGGGTGGTACTTGAGTGCCAGTTCTTACTTTGCTTCATGCCTGCTGTAGTGGTATGACCTTGGGAGACAGGAGGAAGAGCTGCAGACTAGACAACGGTCAGATAAGAGGCAGCTGAGCCCACAGAAGGAATGGGGATGTGGCAAACGTCTCAGAAGGGACCCTCTCTAGTTTCATGGACTGTAAAGGGGAGAGAGATACTTTCAGACTTGCAAGATTCTGTTAATGTCACCTTACAGTGAAGTTAGAGCAAGTACTTCTGGGTGGGCTTCCTGTCTGAACTACCTCCCAAGGCTGATACCTTTTCCCTCTGTATCTTCAAAGGACATAAAAAATAAATCACCACCACACCTGATTCTTCCCTTTTTCTGTTAAGTATGCAGGTCTGATCAAAGGGAACCTGATATCCTTGAAACATGGATGAAGCTATCACATTTTTGTCACCTCAGATATTTCCCCTCTCTGCTCTATTATTCATTCTTTTGGTCTCTGATACCATTTCTATGCTGTTGACTCCAGCAGAACCGATCTTTTGTTGACTTTCATTTCTTCATCTTTAATATTTTTGATGATTTCACCTCTGTTTCCTCCTGGATGCCCTCTGCTTTCTTAAAATGAACTCAGATAACACTTTGCTTTTCCTCTCCCTCATTTTGGCTTTCATTTTATCCTCTATTCGTAATTCTGTAGGTTTTCCTGTTCTTCAAGGCTGTAAATATGATTTTATTTTCTTGGTTTTGTTGTTTTGCCTCCTTGTCTCTCTATGTATCTACTCAGACTTGCAGCTTTCATGGTGAAATGAGAGTGACTGCATGAGTTTTCGTAAAATGCACCCTCTTCTTTCAATTCAGCCATACCGTTTTCAATTATTTCCAGAACTCTTTACAGAGGCTTCTTGGAAACCCACATTTTATAAAATCCTACTGGTAACAAGATTCTTTTTTTATGGCTGCAATTGTGTGTTCAGTACATCTCACTTTGCCACGCTCGGCCCAATTGCTTGTTACAATTTTTTAGGTCAACTTGTGTGAAGGAAAGTAAGTACAGATGTTGGTTTGGAGAAGACAGTGAGGAAAGGCCTGGTCTCACATATACCTGAGGTTGTATTTCAAATGAAAAATCCAGTGAATAGAGGGAAAAAGAAGATTTGTTCATACCCTAGGCACACACTAAACACTGCTTAGATGGACTGACTGCACTGGTGCAAATAGAAGGAATCAGATTGGCTCCATCAGAGTTAGCATGTCAGATTCAGATACTGTCAGCCTTTCCAGGTAGAACAGACAGGAATCATGACCAGATGAGCTAATTCTACTTTGTTGTAAGGCTACGTTATCAGAATCTTGCAAGTCTGAAAGGACAAATCTCCCGCCGTCTCTTTTACAGCCTGATAAGTTAGGGAGGTTTCTTTCTGAGTTTCTTTCTCCACCCATTATGCAGCTGCAGGCTATGTCCCCTCTTATCTGATTGCTCCCTAGGCAGCATCTCTTCCCCCTACCTCCCAAGGTCATTCCCACAGACCATTACTGATATTCCAGCAAATCAAATCTCAGTACCCATGCTACTCACCAGAGGTGTCCACTGTGTAGGATAAGAAAAGTCAAGATGGTAGCTGGGACAGTGTGTGACACACATCAAAGCAGGTAGAACTCTTATTGCACCATCACAGCCACCATCTTGATTTTTTTTAATCCTACACAGTGGACAACTCTGCTATTCACTATCCCAATAAGCCATTCCATGTGAGAATGGATTTTTTCCTGAAGTAAGGAAGACAAGAGAGATTGCTGTGATTGTAAGTGTACATCCTGACCAGGTATGGTAACACATTCCTGAAAAATAACTTTTAAGAAGAGACGGGGCTTGTCGACTTAAAACAAACATACTATTGTGGAGTCCTTGGTGCTCTCTGAGCTTGGTTGTTTGCTTACAGACATTTCATTACCCAGCTAGGTAACATCATCAGTTCTATTATATGTAATGTTGCAGTTCTATCTACTCAATTCCCCATTGGATCACCATTTTTTAACATTCAAAATGGCAATCCTGTTAGCTCTCCAAAAGTCCCTTATCCCACGTCAACAGGCTTCCCTCCCTGACAGCATCATGAAAACCTTCTAAAAGAATGAAATGGATAGGATTAAAATTAGGTCCTTGCAAAGAGAGGCAACATGGGGGAGGGTTAGCCTCGTCATTTGAAAAGAGGAACCGCGATCATGTCACATTTAGTTTCTCTTTTTTTATATGTAGCAATTTTATTAAACATTACAATTAAAAAGATAAAAACTAGTACAAATTAAAAAAAAGAAAGAAAAAATAGAAAGGGCAGAAAAGAAAGGAAAAAATGGAAAGAAAAATAGAAAAGGAAGAAAAATTAAGAATATAGTAAAGAAAAAGAAAAGAAATATGGAAAGAGATGACTTCCCCCTGCATCACAAGTATAAACAATTTTAATAACTTAGCACTTTCTCTTAAAATACAACCAATGATCTCTTCTTCCCATATCCCATTTCTTATCTATAAGCAAATCCTTAAAGCCTTGTCATTCAGTCCTGGTCAGCAAAAGTCCATTATGGGTTACCAGAGATAGCAACATATCTATCTGAACCTTGATTTTTTTTTTTCACATTTATTTTCTCCATAACTTTGAGGCTGTTTCATATCTCTGGACTGATTAATTTGTCCTCTTCCTTTGGGATATTGTTCCTTTCCACAAATGGATTTTTTTTTTATTGCAAACCAATTATATTCCTGTTGCAATTGGCATCTGGAGGTGGGAGAGACACACAAACAAGCCACTTTTTAACTCATCCCCCAGCAAATCCTTATCGGCAGCTCGCACCATCCCAGAAGTCTGCTTCTGAAACGTGTGTGTGTATATGCCATTCTTTCCTTCAAAGTTGGGGAAAATGTAAGTTGGGTCAGCATAATTTGGAACAATAGCAATTGAAATGGAGGCATCTCTTTTTCAGCTTTTTCTCTGATCTTCTGGGCAGTGGAAAAGGTAAAACTGCCACTGGTTTTTGCTCAGCTCTTGCATAGTTCAATATTCATCACGGTCCGCTTGCTTTGCCATATCCACACGGCTGCTAACAAGAAAGCTGGTCCAAAAACTGCAACAAGCTTTGGTTCTCTGGCCCACCGCTTTGAGATTTTTTAAAATAGGAAGTGATACAGAAACGCGACTAGTGAAAGAGAGAGATAAATAGACAGATTTTTGCTCACTATGTAGGGGGGTTTTTACTTCCCCGGCGTAATTTTACTTCCCCCCATAAAAACGCTCTTCATTGCACCTGAGTAAGGGGCAAAGGATGTAATGGAGATGTAGTCTTTGCTTTGTTCTCAGAAAAACAGGCATGGTAACCTCCTTACATCCGGCTAAACCCCCAACATTTCCTCCTTTCCCTAGAAGAGCATTGAAGATTTGTATAAAGATTTGTCTGCAGCCTCCCCCCAACTATTTTGGATCCCCCCAACAAATTTCCCACTTGGGATTGCCATAATAGTGTTGGCATTTGAGGTGAGAAACACACTAAAGCTGTATTATATGTGCCATGCTCTAAAATAAGTTTAACAGATTTTTTTTTTATGACACCCCAACCCACCCCCTGAAAAGAAGGAAAATCTCAACTCTGCCCATGAATCTGAGATAGCCCTGGTTACTTTGAATTATTCCTTTGTCCACTGCAATCTTCCGGCTTCCCAAAAATGAATGGAGGGATGGAGGGATGAATGAATAAATGAATATATAAAGTATAGCGCCATCAGCCAGCAGAAACTAACCTGATCTTCCTTTAAATAAATTAAACTCTACCACCCATATGCAGTCAGAAATTTGATTTCACAGCAACGTTTTGCTAGAAATAAACCTGGTGATGACTCCCCTAAAAATAAATTGTAGGGCTATTTATTTTCACTGAAGGATCAACATTTCTTTGTGACACACAAATATGTCTTTGACAATCCAGGAGGAGGAGGAGGAGGAGGAGGAGGAGGAGGAGGAGGAGGAGGAGAATAATAATAATAATAATAATAATAATAATAATAATAATAATAATAATAATAATAATTTTGGACATTGCAAATTATGAACATCATCAGCTCCTCCACTTTAACTTGCATCCCCTAGGCTTCTTAATGCTCGCACCCACAGAAACAGCCACACTGACACAAGACATTACTTCACTACATGGAAGAAAATATAGACCACCTATACCATTGCAGGGGTTGGAAAGCATTCCAGAAGCCATCATGCTCTACATGTGTTCCCTACCTTGTTCGTTCTCTGCTGGTTTGTTATTTTGTATTTCTGGGTTTTTATTGATGTTCTTTTAAAGTGGGTTATTGTGACTGTAGTGTTTTCTCGGTCTGTTTTTACTGGTGTTGTGAATCACCTAAGCTCTACCATTCCAAACTTTGTAATGAGCCAGGCTTTGCATAGCTAACCATCCATTCCCTTTATCCTCATCTGACCCCCTTTGGTTCATGACTTGCCTGGCGATCTCTGATGACGTGGTTTTCGTATGCATTAATGCAGTATTTGTTGTCCTACTGTAAATCTGCCTGCTTTTCAGAATGCTGGTAACTTCATTACGCCGGGGAAGGAAAAGGCTAGACTTTTAAGACTGAACAGTTGACGAATTGCTCTGCATATTCTCTACTTAGTGGCAGAGAGAGAGATTTTATTTTTTGTATGCATGCTAATCTAATAACTTCCCATTTTGAATGAGTCAACAGAACTGAAAATGATTTTAATTTCATTTGCTCTGGTTTTGAATAATGTCTCAGCTTGCGGCTGGAGCTTGCTCTTCCCCAGATGCTGGAGCGGCCACTGGATTTTGCCTAAAGCAAATCTGAAAGCAAATATGGAAATGACGGCTTGGATACATGACTGGAGAAGCAAAACATAAGATCAGGAGAAGTCAAATTCATTATTGGAAAATTGGATTCATTCTGTGCCGTTGGCATGACCCAGCTGTATGTATTCCACTTCTGGATGGCCTGTTATAAGTCTGGACTTGATAAAGAAACTGTGTAATCAGCAATCATAGGAGACTGAATGGTCCTACCCTACATTTCACTGAAAACAAAATGTCAATTGATTTTTGAAAGGTGCACTCTATGGCAAAATTCCCACATCCAGCAGTTTAGTGGAAAAGAAAGAGGAAGGGTTATTGCTTCAGGGAATATCCAAATAGAAGCAAATAATACAATATTTAAAAGTACCAGGCTAATTGGTAGACCCCCCTAGCTCTGGTTAATTGAGATGACAACGAGACTTTTAAGTGTTACTATTGTTTGTGACAAATCCCATAAAGCAGCCTTGATAAAATCCTGGATATTCAGCTGGAGCCCAAAGTGAACAGCCAGTTCACTGATTTAGATTCAAGGAAGTGAAGGGAGATAGACACCTAGAAATGAAGAGTTTGATGGAGCCATTTAGACCAGAAAACATTACCCCCTGCTCAGTGTGGAAAGCCAAATTAAAAGATCCCTGACAAACTGACCCATGAGTATATTCAATAAAAGAAGGTCCACCATCCTGCTGGATCAGTGGTTCTACTGTCAAACTATATTTATTGGTGGAACATATGTCCTAGTACTCAACTAGAAGTCTCCCTGGAATGTTGGTTTATCATTACATGGTCCTGCCATTCCAGAATGAAAGAACAGCATTTTCTGGCTGACATCCCGTCACATATTCAAAGAGATCTGGAATCATGGAACAGTGGAGTTAGAAGGCACCACAAGGAGCATCTAGATCAACCCTGTGTGATATGCAGGAAAACCAATTAAACTATTCTCAAGTGATGTCCGTCCAGCCTCTTCTGAGAAACCTCCAGAGATGCAGGTAGGTAGGTTTCACTATTAGAGCTTACTGACATGTTTTCTTTGTATTTCAATGAAATCTAGATAGTTAGATTACAGGACAGTTTTCTCAAGGCTAAACATAGCCAGTTCCTCAATCACTCCTTGTAGGTTGTAGCTTCCACTCCCAAAATCATCTCTTTGGTCTTCTTTGCGATTCCTCAAGTTCATCTAAATTCTACGGAGACGTCTTCCCATCCACGCTGCAAAAACATCTGATCTCATTATGAGCCAAAGAGAGACCTTTTTAGATTTGGTTTGCACATTTTTCTTATTGCTTTTCAACCAGCCATATCTGTGATCCTTCCCTTTGAACCTCTCCCTCTGGCCCCCACTCCGGTTTCCATGGACAACCCATTACTCTAAAGAAAGAGCGAGCATAAAAGCAGCAGAGAGGTCCACTTGCCTATCAGCCTGCTCATACAGCTTGCAACAACATGCAGCCTGTCCTAGGTTGTGAATAACATTTAATATTGACTTGGTCTCCTTGCCCATCGATCTCTTACCCCTCCCAATTTTCCATCAATAGTTTTATTACGTTTTAAATCAGCAGAAGTGAAATTGCTCTCTTCTTTAAGGATGCCCGTGCCAAGTCATCTGTCAGATCTGTAGCTGGAGTGGTGGTTACAATAGCAAGGAGTTAATTAGCCCCTGGCTTAGAAACCAAATGTGACTGACCTGTCTCCAAGACCAGTGATTACCATGATACATTCTCACCGTGGGAAGCCATCAGCAAGGGGAAATGAACAAGTGTAATGCATTTCTTCCGTCAAGGCATATAAGGCATGTGTTAACTCTGGGGCTTTTCAGTATATGAGGACAGGTGTGGAATCAGTTTGAAATAGAGGGCAACAAGGCCAGGAAGCGGGGCTGGGTCTGTCCCTTGAAACATAGCCTTTTTCCAAGGATTAGAAGAGCCAGGAATGCAGTGATTTTTAAAAATACTTCAGGGAAGGGTCATAGCCCAACAGCAAAGCACCTTTTTTGCATGGAGAAGGCTTAGGTTCAGTCCCTAACTTCTCCAGGCAGGGTTGAGAAAGACTTTTGTGTGAACGCTGGAGAACAGCTGGCGGACAACTACTTGTATTCCTGTACTTATGAGAATAAGCAGCCATTCCACCACACTCAAGGTCAGAGGTCAGCCTCTTTGGTAACCTAGCAGCTGACAGGGCCCACTTTGGATACCTTTAGCTTCCATTATTCTTTGAAATTTCTTCTAGCTTCAGATCGTGGTCATCTTTCCTCAACCAATGTCCCAGAAATGGATTTATCTTTCAGGAGAAATACCTGGATGGGTGAGAAGGAGTATCAATGCCAGAAGAACATGATTGTTGATGTGTCTATAGAAGTGAACATTCCCCCTCTCCCATAGAACAGGAGACTCCTCATCTTTTCAGGCACTGCAGGGAAAGGATAGTTCTTTGAAACACTGATGTTGGATAAACTCTGGAGATACCTCTGTCTTAGAAGAAGCACCTAAATTATTTCAACAGTAGTCCTCCTCCTCCTCCTCACAAAGGCTGACTGTTTGGTAAAGATCCAGTGAGACATGAATCTTGGTGGACTACAGTAGCAATCAAGAACTACCTCCCTGCAGGCAAAGTGTTGACCAGGCCTGTTTCTCCAGTGCAACAAGGGCTTAGTAGAAAAGTTCCTAGCAATAGTAAGTGATCAATCAGATCAATAGCCATTTTGGGGCTCTTGTGTTTGTTGAAGATGCTCTTGATATTTCCAGTCAAAGTTTGTTTTGCAGGAGAAGTCTACCTTCTGATAACTCACGAAGTAGATTGTAAAACTGGGAAATGCTTGGCTGGGAGTTGCCTGCTCTCCATCCAAGTAAGCTCCTTACCTATTGCAAAACTCTACATTAGGTACTGTGTTGAAGGGAACAACAGCCCCAGTGATGCTCATTAGATGGTGCTATTGCTCCTCCTCTACCTACAGGCACAATAACTTCTGAGTGTTAATCAAAACTTAAGCTTGGAAGAATCCTCCATAGGTCACAAGTCTTATTGCTCACCCATGGACTGAAAATAGAATAGGATATAGGAATGAGGAAACCCACCTTCCTGAGGAAGAGCTTCAGAGCTCACCAACAGCTCACTGGGTTTCCAAACAGAAGCTTGTTTAGCTAAGGCTATTAAACCACAGCTGCAAACATCTGTACAACCACTAGATGGCAACAAGGACAGCTTTCCTGTATTGTTTTGCTGCCAGTTAATGGCCATCCACATTGTTGCCATCAGATCTGGTAGCCCTAATGTATCTCTATATGGAAATTCTGGAAACCAAACCCCGAACCTCAAGTGATTATCAAGTGATTAATATTAATCAATCAATTCATTAATTAGTATTAAGGGATTATCAAGTGATAGCTGAGCTATCACCCACTGTGGATGGTGCATCTTCTGCAATCCAATAAATCTTTAAAGACCACAAATTTCAATAGATGCATCACATTTATCTGACATGTTGCATCTCCCTTCCTCTAAATTACCTTGATTTTTTGAAAAAAATAAATAACTTTTGTGTATTCCTTCTTAAATGGAACAAAAAGTGGAAGTATTTTGTTTTGTTTTTCCAGGAAAAAATATATATTTCTGAGGAACTGAAACTGGTAGATTCATTAATCTTGAGAGCAATCTCTGAGTGTTGACTGTAAGCTCTGTGTAGAATTTAATTCTGTGGTTATTTAGGAAGTAAGACTTTTTCTCTGACAGGCTCCACACTAGTGTTTTTCAAACTTGGCATCTTTAAGATGTGCGGACTTCAGCTCCCAGAATTTCCCAGCCAGCATCTTCTGGGGAATTCTGGGCATTGAAATCCACACATTTCAAAGTTGCCAAGGTTGAGAAACATTGCTGCACACAGACACATACATGAACAGTTGTAAAAATTCATGGAAGAGAATCCTTGCAAATTTCAGCCTTGCAAACGCAGCTGTGAGTTTGGGGGACTATGAACGTTGCTTCCATGCTGCATTTTCCTCCGTTTTTCCTCCCTCACATTTTAAACATTCCCTTTACTGTAGTTTAAAGGCATTGATCTGATAGATACGGCTTTTTGGAGCACATGAGTAGTTTCAAAGCCCCAAATTAGGGCAAGATAAAACGTACGAAAGTGTAATGGTTCCCCCTCCCCCCTCTCCTGGATCCTGAAGTAATTCAGCAGCATAAGTTGGATGGAGCAATCAGGGATATATATATATATATATATATATATATATATATATATATATAAAAGGGTGATCTTACAGGAAGGGAAATTGCAGAGCGATGAAATGATAAAGCTAGAAAATAGCATAGTGTGATTTCATGCTATAGATTGCTATAGCACTGGACCATTTTATGTTACTTAAACAACTTTTTAAAAGAATAATAGCTGAGTTCTGCTCTTTCCTGTTCTCCAGGAATTCAGTTTAATTGAAAGAGCCCTGACTCTACCCCGATAGCGATGTGCAGGGCAGGAATCAAAAATGTCAAGGGGGCAACTACAGTTGTATGATTGAAGCGATGCATGTGAAAAAGGGGGCAGGGCTTCAACTGCAGAGTGGCAGCTGCCATCTTGACTCTTTTGATCCCCCATCCGGATGCCTCTAAGCCCTAAATTAAAGTGTTACCTCCCCTTCCTTCTGGAGGCCTAGCTTTTTACATATTTAACTGAAAAAAAATGCAAGGACTAAAGTTTCAGCCGTGCTGCTCTTTCCAGCATGCAACTTCAGCATTGCATCTCCTTTCGCGTTTCGGCTACCTCTCTTTGCCCGTATCAAACTCTCGGTGATGATTAATAATTGGTGATTTGGAATAGGATGGTGTCTTCCCAAATTGTTTTCCTACATCTTCGATCAGCAAGAGAGGGCCAGAAGAGAGATGGACGATCGTGTTCTTGCTGTAACACCTGGACTTGCGTAGAGAGCAGCTTGGTTCTTCTACTATGTGTCAGACAAATACTATTTTAAACCATCAGTCTTTCCCCTTCTGTTTCTGCTTGCAGAGACAGTTTGAGAGGCTTTCACTGAATAGAAAAGGAAAAAAAAACAAGGGAAAAGAACTAGCACTATAATCTCTTGTTCTCACCTGCAGAAGCATGAAAGCTGAACAAGGAACAACCACAATGTGCTTGTAGCAGCTGCAGAAAATGCCAGTTACTGTTCCAGACATCCTCCTTTAATCTGTGATTTATTTCATTCGACTTAGCCACTTTCTAGGCTACAGCCTACAAAACATAAGAGGAAGAGGAAGAGGAAGAGGAAGAGGAAGAGGAAGAGGAAGAGGAAGAGGAAGAAAGGCAGGAAGGGGTTCACATGAGGAAGCCACATCAAAATCATACCTAGTTTTCCTTCATGGAGTCTGCTTTGCAGATATAAGCTAAGACATTAATCTGGAGCAACATTCAAGAAGAAGCCCTTCAAATTCTGCCATCCTGTGGAGCCAAGAGGGGTTAAGTCAAGTTCTAAGGATATTGGGGGCTGGCACTGAGAAAATGCCTTGCCTGAATCCAGGAATTCATTTTCAGAACTGCTGTTATTAAATCAGACTGCTAGGGGGAACACAAGATGCTTGGAGAAAAATAGAAGAACTTCCTCTGGAAAGATAAATATATGAATTACGACTTAATCCACCACCAACGTTCCCCAGCGACCTCTTAATTAACAATGAGAAACTCGCACTCCTGAGTTGGAGATTCATAGCGCAGTCCCTTGGTCACCCCAGGCTACGTTTTCAATTCAGCTGCCTGTTTTCTGGATGTGCCAAAAACCCAGTCAAGGAATGCTTAACAGTGCCTAGGGTATTGCTCTGTTATTTCAGTCCACTTTTAATGTAATGGAGAAGGAATAAATATAAGCCTCTTTTCCAAGAAAGCAAAATGCCTCGGGAATGTGTTCGCTGCAACTTAAATCTAAAAATAATTGACAATACTTATGGATTCAGTTAATATACAGCCTGCTAGCTGGACTGACCTTTTCTATATGAAGAGCAGGAATATACTCAGGCTGATGGCATTTGGTCTAAAGTGGAATTTATGGCAGGCCGAATACCTTAGGGAAACGGTCATGTTTGACAACAAGATACTTATAGAGAGAAGAAGGAAGCAGAGATCCATTCATCTACTTTTTCCAATTTCCATCTTTTCACTGGGCTCCTGGCTCTCAGCGTCCTGCCATATGTTAGAATGTTTGGCCACATTTATATAAAATCGACATGACATTTCTAACACAAAAGCTTCCTTGAAACCGGCCATATGCAGAAGTTTAATTCAGAGCTTCAGTTCAAAGGTACTTTAGTCAAATCTCCACAACAAATTGACTTTCCAAATGGGATTGAGCTGAATTGCAGGCCCCTACCGGCCACGTTGCTCTGATGTCATCTTATTTATAGAAACCCCTCCCGGCTACAGAGCTCTTGAAAGAGGCAGTTGTGCCATGACTGCAGCCATTTGGATGGCAAACAAGACATCACACTAAAGCAAAGAGGCGTGATTTGATGCCCCGAGCTGCAAAAACCCAGAGGGTGGTCTACAGAAACCTCCAAAAGTGGTTAGCAAGTTGCAATTGGTATCGGTGGCAGACTGAGAAAATGATTAAGTATGCGGCTGGAGAGGAATTATCATAAACAAATTAGCTGTGAATGACATTTGAATGTAAATTAAATCAAGTTGAGTTTTTGTCCCAGCCCCATCAGCTAATTTGGAGACTGAAGTCTGCAGCGTGTCTCTTAAGGGCTATGTGTGGCTCTCAGTCTGGAAAAAAAATGTATATCCCTGGGCTAAACCTACTGCACAAAATGCTGTGTATTTAATTCTCCCCAACTCCATAACATCTAGCAGTGAAGTAATAACACTCTTTTGCTCTGCTGGCAAAAAACACACAGACGGCTTGGCTTCACTCTAAGTAGGAGAGCTACCGAAAGCGTGCTGGCGTTTCAACCAGTCTGAAGCCCTCTTGTCTCCCTGACAAAGCACTAATCCTGCCAGACTCATTATATGGATCTGAGATGTGGACATTGTTAAAAACTAACCTAAATAACCTTGATTTTTTTCTAACGTGTGTACACGGGGAATCTCCCTATTGTCTTGTTTCAGGCTTCAAACTCACACACACAGAGTTGCTAGGTGAGAATAGCAATTTTCTCAAGGCTGGGCAGATAACGGCAGACAAGGGAAGGAATGTAAATCAATGAAGTCTCTTGAAAAGAGAGCCTATCTGGGTGATTTCCCTTTTGACAGGAGCACGCAGAAGTGTAGTCAAAATCCAGTCCGAAGTTCAGAAAGCCAAGTCAGGTTTGTCAGCCAATTCAAGTTCGGTGTTTTATAAACAGGATTCACAGGAATGGCACACCCGAGCAGGAGATCAGACAGCTGTTTCCAACAGCGAAACATGGGTCAGGGCAGATTTGGAGATTAAACCTTTCTCCTTATTATCCAAAAATGTAGGAGCCTTATGGACCTCCTTAGGAAGAGCCATTGCACTGGTGGATCAAGAAAACATTCTTACTCTGGTGTGGTACATTTGATGGGGCCCTTGAGAAAACTCTTTGTCAGAGATTAATGTAGGAGAAGAAGGACGTGGAGTTACAATTTATATTTCAGAGGTCTTGTTCCAAGCCATGAGAGGCTTCCAGAATTCATCACAGGATTGTACATTCTCCCGCTGAAGAAAGGAAGAACCAATATGGCGATTAAAGACAGCTGAATTTGATATTATAAGAGTCTGCATGTCCCTCAATTGTTGACTACCCTTGGCTGGAGCAGCAGAAAACAGTCCATTGCTTTGCCAAAAGATGGGTGGTCCATACTAACCTTGATCAAGAAGGAAACTAAATATGTATCTGCCATTTTTAGCAGCAGCCCATGTATGTCCCTTCCCAGCAGATTGCCTTCCTAAGGAAGGTAGAACATCAGAATCCCAGTTCCCAAGGCATCTGGCTGTAACATTTTAGGGTTAAAACTGCTTGGGCTGCCTTAACATTACATCAAAGAAATAATAAGCAATTGCTGACCTCCATTTGTTACCGTTCTTTCCCATTGGAAATACGGGCATTTCAAATTTTCTACTCTTTCTAGGGTAACTAATAGACAACTTCTAAATGTCCTTGTAGAAAAAGAGGATTCCCTAAGCTTTGTGGTGCCTGCTTCATTGTAATAGGTACGCTTAAAACTTCAGCCTAATCTTTACCCTCAAAAGATTTTTGGGGAGTTGTTTGATATATTAAAATAGCCCCTTTAGATTTAATAGCCTGGCTGGTGTACTGGTCAAAATGATTTTGAGAGCGATTAAGAAGAATGCTGAGGCTTACAGTCCTACTTCCTCAAACTCACCCATCTCTTCTTTGAAACCAGCCTTTTCATCCTGTTGATGTTAAATGTTCCAGCTCTGGATATTAAAATAGAAACGGAAAGGAAACTATGCATAGCAATTTCAGGATTATTCATTAGTACCTGCTTTTCAGCTCAGAATATGCTGTAGAAGAGTTTAAATTGACCTTCATATTCACTGGACTTTGTTCCTACAATGTGCTGAACTGGGGGGTGGGGAAGAGAGTGGATGGTGGGAACACCCAAAAACCCAAAGGGGTAAATTTAGCCCTACAATGACCCAGTCATGCATAGGGTTAAACTAAGTGCCCCCATCAGCTAAACCTATTCAATTAACCAGAGAACTGGAGAGAAAGACTGGCTGAAAACTAAGTCCTCTATGACATTATTACGGTTGGTCGCACAGTCAGCCAGTTGTTTAGACTGGATTTGGCATTTTTATCCACCTATCAAGTCCTTCTCAAGGACCTGGGATAGGCAGATGTTGTTGTTTGATGATGTTAAAGGTATCAGTGCAGGATTTAAGCTGTTCCAAGTAAAGCTGTCTTTGCAATTGACTGATGGTGATTTTGTCAAGGCCGATGGTGTTCAAGGGGTGCTCCAGATGTTTTGAGATTGCATCCAAGGCACCTATTACTATTGGTACTATCTTTGCTTTGTTTTGCCACAGTCATTCTGCTTCTATTTGCAGGTCTTGGTATTTTGTGATTTTCTCCAGTTCTTTCTCTTCTATTCTGCTGTCTCCAGGTATTGCAATGTCCACTATCCAGAATTTTTGTCTTTCTTATCAACAATTGTTAAGTCTGGGGCATTATGTGGCAGGTGCTTGTCATCATCATTATTATATTATTACTGATATACCCCTCTACTCCCAATGACTCTGATTGAATGAGGGGACCCAAGCCCCTGTTCTCTACCTGGTCTCGCGGACTGCTTGATCAAATAGTAGGGCTATGAATCTTCTAACCAAATAAGCAATATATCCATATAAAGATCAATAGTATGACTTCACCATCAAGACCCATAGCAAATTAAGGTGTGTAGAAAAGTCCCTGTTCTCAAGGATCCTACAAACCAAGTTAACAAGCAGGAAAGCTACCTAAAGATGGATAGATGGCTTAGGACTCACTTATTTTTCCTTTATGCTCGGCAGTTTGCCAACAAGTATATAAATTAAATTTTAAAAAACCCTGCCTTTAGGTTTACAGACCCGGAGAATGTTTTGCACTCTCCGTCATCCATTACATTCAGGCCGATATCATGTACTCCTTTTGCATTTTTATTGTAACAACTTTACAGTAAAAATGCAAAATTTGATGGCAGTCAAGAGATATATTCAGATTCAGCCTTTGCATTTTTATGCTAACTATCTAGACTGCTATAATTGTACTGAGAAGCAAAAGAATATGTATTTTATTTAACTGTAGTTCATCTGGCTGCAATTTTCAGTCTCTGGTTTGTCTCATTGAAGCTACTTGAAGCTAACATGTAGCTTGCTTGAGGTGAGTCCAGCCACTGTAGCTTGTAAGCTGTAGCATGTGGCTTAGGATGTTATGAAAATTCTGCAAATCGGTTAGCAAGACTGTGGTTGAACTAGCCATGTCTTACTACAATATGCGTACTCAGTGAGTAGCCAATATCTTTCACTTTAGCTCTCTAACTATAGCTTGTTGCAAATTCCACACTCTAACCCTAACATAATGGATTGAAAGCAATATCTAGAATTGAGTCTTCATACATTTCAATAGTGGGGCTAGAAGGTGTTTATCTGTTAGTGAGGAACTGACACAGGGAGTTGAGGAAGTGACTCAGGTGTGCAAAGGCTCTTTGTTAGATGACTTGGAGGGGGGAACACCCCCTACACACAGCAGCGAAGAAGATGTATTCTTCCTCTCCCTTCTCCGCTAAAGCTACAAAGCTTTGTGCTGCCCTGAAGGCTACTGCTGTTAGAGATCACAAATACCTTGACTTTGTATTGGCATAGTGAATGTCACCTTTGGGGATATCTGGTGATCAGCAGGCATCGGTTATGTCAAAAGATAATAGTGTGTGGCTTTCAAGTTTTAGTGCAGCTGTCAAGATTTCCATCTGTCAGAAAATGTTATGGCTGTTACCTCCAGGAAGAGAAGTTTCGCTAAGACAACTTTGGGGGAAGCCTGTCCACATTCTCCTTGGCTCTTGGAGATTCATTTGCCTGAATTGCTCTTCACTTCACTTCACTGGGTGCTTAATATTAATTTTCTCCTATCTATCAACATCAGGGAGATCTATAAGAAGGAAAGTGATGGGCCTCATAACAATTCCGTAGTGTTTTATAGCTAGCAAACTTGCAACTTAAGAATAGATCTACAGCATTCATTTTATTTTACTTATTTTAAGTTTGCCTATCCTGACTTATAGCCACACTAAGCCCCTAAGGCAGTTTCCAAGTTAAAGCCATAAAATACACAATGCAAAAATCAAATCTGCCACGCTGCTATTTGTTTTCCTGCTACAAATTCACGAGTACTAAAGATTTTATCCACACCTCAAGCCAATCCTAACCATGTGGGGTTTAGTGTGAGTGTGGAATTTTAACACAAACTTTCTCAAGTCACACTTCTCAAAATTATATATGAACATGAACCCAGTTATATTTTCCAAAGCAGTCTGCCACTGAAAAAAAATGCATACAGAAATCCACATATTGAGAAAAAGCATGTGAAAAGCATGCATCTAGCACTGAAGGTGTTACCTAGCTGGGTAATGAAACGTTTGCAAGAAAACAACCAAACTCAGAGAACCCCGAGGACTCCTCATGCCTTATATTACAGAAATTCATCTGAAAAGTTCCACATGGTGGAAAAAATACACACGGAGATGTAACACACAATGGGGAGAATAAATTCCAGAATTCCCCAGCCTGCCAATCTTCATGTAATTTTTGCTTCAATTGCCAAACTGAGAAACTAAGCAAAATCAAACTTTGATATAAGAAAAACAACCAAGGATTTAAAGAACAAGCATAAGGGACATCCAAGAAGAAGAGACGAATTTATCAAGAGTGGAAGGGTAACAATTTCAGTGCAACTCATCAGTGTTCACGGAGAAAACGGTGTATCTTATCCATTGTCTCTCAACCACATTGTCAAATGAAATTGGTAGCTGTAAGAAGGCTTTTGTGTATCCCCTGAGAAAATCTATACAGTAAATATATTTCTCAGAAGCCAGCAGATAATCTGTACCTTTAACTCAAGCAGTATGGCTTCTTGGATTATATGCAATTATAGTATTATGAGAAATATAGAACTTCATCTATTTTTATGAAGTGGATTATGTCCTTATAACTGTAAATCAGGAAGGTCTCTGTTGCCAGCTTTACAGGAATGTTCTTCGTTTATAAATGCTTGCAGGTGGTTTTTTCCCCCCAACCACTAGTCATTCTTGAGTCTCAGATTTGGGGAAAAGTTATTTCTATGTTTAATCGTATACAAAACTCAAAAATCACCCCCCCCCCCCCAAAAAGCATATCACTGTTGGGAAGGTTTAAAAAATTACAAGTATGTAATAAACCTACCCTGAGCTGGAAAAGTTCCACACATTGATCAGAAAGAAGCTGTTTTTGAAATATAGGGTCATATTATTGTGAGTTATAGCTGCTGTCTTTCTGTCTTAATTTTACTCTAAAAACTAGCTGTTGAACACCTGGAGAAGGATTTAATGACTACATTAAGCAGTACTAAAGGAACAGCATGGTATGAGTGCAAAGTCTAAGAATCTGCCGGTAACTTGTCGGGTGAGTGAAGACAATGCTTAGCTTGTTGGCGTGGCCTCCCTTTTGTCCATCTGCTGGCTTAGAATTATGGTATCTCCCATCAACTTTGAAATGAAGAACTGAAATGGGGTACTGAAATTGGGTGCATCAGGAACCAATTCTACATCTCAAGGTTAGACTCCAGCTAACTTCTGTGCCAACTTTTGGGTGGTGATTTCTGCTCTCATGAGATCCTCACCTTCCTGAAAACTTGTGGAGGAAGAAGGAAATAGCTTGGAAAACTACCAGGTTAAAGGCATTATGTCACCTCCTTCCTTGCTTCTATTTACAAGGGCCTCCACTAAATTTCAAACCCTCCTTTTTCACAGAAAGGTCATCTTCAGGCACAGTATCAAAATGAAGCTTTTTTGATTTTAAGATTTACTAATCGGTGTTACTGAACTTCTAGAGTTGGGGAAACAAAGTATTGGTTAAACTGATTTCTATTTGTTTTAACTTTATTGTAAGCATTTGATGGTCTAGTCCAGTGTTTCTCAACCTTGGCCACTTGAAGATGGGTGGACTTCAACTTCCAGAATTCCCCAGCCAGCCATGCTGGCTGGGGAATTCTGGGAGTTGCAGTCCACCCATCTTCAAGTGGCCAGAGTTGAGAAACACTGGTCTAGTCTCTCTTGGTAGGTGAGTGGGGATGAAGAACTCTCATTCCTGGTGTCTTTGTTTTTAAAAAGATTGACAACACTCTCTTGAGCCCAGGGCTGAAGAAAAAAGCCTTCAATAGCACTATCAGAGGTCCCACCCCTTAAAAATCCATTATAATTGTGGGCTTATGATTTAAGCATTATTAGAACCTAAGCAAGGCAACATACTTCGTGGACTATCGATACGGGTTCGGATAAGTGAAGAGTTTCTTGCTTATTTTTCACACAGTGACAAGGTAAGGAGACCCTCTTGGTCTCAATACCAGTTGAGTACCAGCAATTTGGTTAAGGGGGAGGAGAGAGTTCAACATGTGACAGCAGGGATCACTTTCATCCTCAGCTAACTCCCATTTCTGGATTGAGTGGATTCCTAGGTTGTGATACCTAAGCTGGAATCTATGTCTTCTCTGATTCCTGAATCCTATACTGCTCCTTCTCAGTGGGTCTCTGGCTGCCTAGGTTCAAAAGCTGAAAGGAAGAAGTGGTACAACCCGTGGTTCCTGTAGAAAGCCTGTTGAGAAATCACATCCAACGTTTAATATGTCATGAATAATTCACTGTTCCAAGGCATATGATCTGTCCTGTTAATACCAGCAGTTATGATAATCAAATACTTGTTAGTCCCTGATGCTTTTGTTAAAAAAATACTGCTTCTCATGTAATCATTTGGTCCAATGAATTTCTGTTATTTCCAAACCTTTTCTACAGTTCTATCACACGGTTGTATTGGTTCTTAAATTAAAGTTTCCTGATTAACCATTGCAACTTGAGGGGAATGGTATTATTAGGTGCAGAGCACAATCCAGAAGTTATCACTAAACTTGAGAATCAAGGAATTTTCTTCTGGATAAAAATCAGCTTTGCACATAAATCTGCAAAGCTATTCAGTTATCTTGCAGTAATGTCTTTCTTGGCCCGACTGTACAATGCCTGTTTGCCCTTTCATTCCCTTCCCACTGAATTCGACTGTATATTCCGGGTTTGCTGATGAATAACCCCAGCTCTCAAGCCTGCAAGCTTGGCTCTCTGACTCCTGCCTTCCTGGTGAGCCTCAAAGGGGTCAGTAAGGTATTCACAGGGTAGCTAACGTTGTTAGACTGTGTGCAAAGAGTCTGCAACGTTACAGACCCTGATTTCAGACTTATAACCTAGCAGTGAACCACCTCTGAGAAGATGAAGTGAGGATGAGACAAAGAGGAGGATCAAGTGGGAAAAGCTAGGTGGAGCCCTGTCAAAAGACATCAGTGAGAAGAACCTTCTCCCTGACCCTTGCATTGACTGGAGTCCAAGAAGAAAGAACGGGGATGCCACAGAATAATCCCTTGACAAATATAACAACGATGCATGTGATTATAAATATATGAATATAATCCATCTGATCAAGAGGTAACTGCTATCCATCAAGCTCATATACAAGCCTGCCTGTCCAGAATGGAATTTTAACTGGCAATAATACCTTGATTTATCAATATATTTATAAATCACTGATGATGTTACCTAACTGGATAATGAAACATCTGCAAGCAAACAACCAAGCTCAGAGAGCACCAAGAACTCCACAAATATATTTATAAACCTAACCCTTTTCTCAGTATCAGTTGTGCAGGGATCCTGTGCGGGGAAAAAGGGACGGGGAGCAAGGGAAAGGGCAGCAGCTTTCATGCCTTCCTTGTCTGCAACTTCTCAAAAATGTTGTGTCTTTTCCTGAGCTTGCACGCAATTCCAAGAAAAGGTCCATGAAGCTTTTCGGACCACTTTGTTAAGATTGGCATTAGCAGCCCTGGAAATATGCATGCCAAGAAGGACATTTGCTGGGAACGTTGAGTGAGGATGGGTCGGTTCTAAGATTTTTCTTGGGATTTCTGAAGGTTGCTGATAAGGTGAGATCTGGGTGGTGTTTGCAATTTCCCTGGTTTAGAATCCCAAGTGGCTCAGCTGGTGATATTTGCAGGTATTATGTCATTTTCCCCTGAGAACACTCTGGATGCACCAAATGAATCCTGGAGCTGCAAAGGAATCACAACTCTGAAAACGCTAAGAAGATATTCCCAAAGGGTGTTTGTTTTTTTTAGGCTCTGGGTTACTGCATGGAGAAAGTGAGGAAAATGGAAATCAAGGAGCTACAGACCAAAGCTAGGGAAGTGTCTCCAGTGACACGATCGAAGCCAACCAGAAGACCTCATTCTGGCCTTCATCAGTGAACTTTCTCTTTGCAACTCCCATTTTGAATTATGCCAAGTGGATTTTGTTTTCTTCTGGTATGATTTTGTTTGCACTTCTCCCCAATATAGAGTTTTCATAAGTGAGATGGACCATCTGGTTATTTAAGAAGCCGTATCAGACGACCTGTTGGCTAAGAAGAATCGTGGAAGTGTCAACCCTGATGCATCTGGAGGGTACTAGATTGGAGATGGTAAGTAGGATGCTCACTTCTCTCCCCTCTCTTCAAAACAGTTAACATTTGTTTTCCAAAGAAGTTTGGTGTTAAAAATCAAACTTTTAAAATCGTCATGATTTGATTTTAAACACGGCATACAACGTGGAAGCTCCCTTCTCACTTTTCTCAATCCAACAAGAGTCTCCCAGTTTCCATTAGCTTGCAGAAGAAAGCAAACAAAACCATTAATGACCTAAATAATACATACAACACACTTTGCAACGCTCTTGTCAGCATGCCCCAGAAATGCTTCCAGCTTTCAGAATTTTGTTTCTTAACAAAGAGGTCTGGGGGCAGCCCTTTAGCACATAGCTGGGCCATTTCTTTACCATTTTTGTCAGAGACAGCAGGCACACGGACACATTTCACGACCTATAGGAAATTAAATTCCCCAATTTCCTCCAACTGCTAACATTTACAGTGTCGGTAAACATAAAGAAAAGGGTGTTTCCCAAGTCATGACTGGCAATTTCCAATGGCTGGGCCAGCAAGGTGCAGTTCTCTCTTTTGTTTGAAAAGATGTAGGTGATTTATGTACTTCCTATGGTTTAGCCATATCATTTTTACGCATATTTATTTTATGGTCCCATTTATAGGAAGTCCTGTAATGTCTCTGTCCACAGATCATTGATCAAGTGTTTTACAAAAGGCAGCCTTACAATTATTCACATCTTTTATTAGCAGAGAATCCAAAGCATGCATGTGAGAAGGAAAACTAATTGGAAACCAGCGAGGTTTCCCAGTTAAAAAGATCCTAAGGACCCAGGGCTGCTAATGGTTCAACTGGGCAGTACGTCCCTGTAGAGTTGTCAAGTGGGGGTCAAAAAAGTCAAGATGGCAGCCAGAATCCCTTGATCAAAGTTCTGCTCCTTTTTTTAAATATATGCATGTACATGAAAGTACCATGGTAACCCCACTAGTAGTTACACTAGTAGTACACTTATAACGTCTAGTTTGATACAAATATGTAGTTCATGCTCCCTTGCTAAAATTATGCATATAAATAATAGAACCAAAGAAAATTATCATAAGACTGTTGTAGGCTGATTTATTTTTTTCAAATCAGGGTCAAGAGACTGAGCATTGCTATGATGGAAGGGAATAGAACTTAGCAAAGTTATGTATGGTTGGATTTCAGATTAGATGCCCCAGATAATTGATATAACAGTGCTATTCTTCTATGAGGTTAAAAAATTGGGCATAAATTATTTCTCCCCCCAGAGATGCAGCTGTCATTTCCCCAAGTTCTGCTGAAAAAGGCCGAGATTTCAGGGTTATTCACAGCTTTTTGTGAGATTTTCTTTAAAGAAAGAATGAGGAGGGGTCATGGGAGTTGAAAATCAATGTCAGTTTGAAATTACTTTTTTGCAGAATCGTAAAAAGAAAAGTTGGGTGGCATTTTCATCCTCTGTAATAAAGTCCCTGAGATTAGCATGCGTATGAAATTGAAGATGGTCCTGCTATTTGGACCTGAAATCACACCTTGTCATTGTGTTTGAGGAGAAGAGGAATGAAACCAAGCATCCAGAAGTCACTCAAAGTGGGGCTGTGTTGCCAGAGGAGAGGGACGCACTGCCAGGCTCATGGACTGTGAAGATCTGAAGAAGAGCTTTGCTTCAACCAAAGATGAAATGAAGCCCTCCCTCAAAACCGCTTGGTGAAGCAACATGGGCCCTGGTTTCTAAAAGCAAATTGGTACTTGTGATATCAGAAGAGGCTTTGTGTGCATGCAGAAATCTCCGGTCCATGCAAGTGAAGTTCCAGTTAAGGCTGGGAGGTGACGCACAGTGCCTTGTTAAGGCAAATCACGTCAGCCTCTTGCCTGAAGGAAAGGATTTGCTTTGTTTCTGCAACAACGAGTTCTCTCACAAGGCGAATCCAAGCTGCCGTGCACGGGAGACTTGTGTATGCGTGTGTCCATTTGCAAAAATAAGCTCAGCATTTGTGGCTCAGCTGACAGGCATGGGGCAGAGGCCAGTCATGATTCCACCTTTTTTTTTTCCTGTCCACAAAATGATGTAATTTCAGCAATTTGGAATGTCCTGGCTGTAATTCCAAGAATTCAGGGTCATTATCATCATCATCATCATCATCATCATCATCATCATCATCAGCGATTTCTGATTTCTGATTTCTGAATGGATGTTTCCAACCCCTCTTCCCCCGATTAGAAAACTGAGGAATGTCCATTCTTGGTCTTCCTTTTGCTGAGCTTCATGTGGCTCTTCCTTTCCGTATCTCTTTTCTTGTGCTGCCCCTGAAGAGAAGGTTCACCTCTGGAACCTCTGGAACTTTAATACAAAATCTGCATCTTCTGCTCTCAGAAACTTAGGGATAACTCAAGAAATTCTGACGGATAAGAAATGTCGGTCCCTTTTATTAAAAACCTGGAAGCATGTGAGAAAAAGAACACCTGCTCAAAGTAATTTGTATTAATTCATCTAAGGTGGCTTTCTTCCAAACTGGTGGGACTTCCAATATGTTGGTACTACATTTGGCTGGGAAATCTGGAAAGTTGAAGCCTCAACACATCTGGGATGGCAAGACTGTGGGTGCCTAATGTAAGCACTTTTATAATGTACTCTGGATTAAAGACATATACGAAACTTACCAATAAGGAAGGAAAAAGTCAAGGCATGCTTCTATAAGCCAAGACAGCCAGAGTAGCTGGAGAATCAGACTTTCCAATGACATTTGAAAAAAAAATATGGGATTTTAATTGAACACTGCAGGTCTGTCATACCTGGTAATCATTCAGAAATCCTCCTGTGCTTTCTGATGAATTGCTTTGCAAGCAGCTTAGCTGTCGGATATATTCCTAGGCTATCTGCATTGAGTGGATATCCTATTTGTATTCTCTGAATGTAGATTGTAAACATTTGAAGACTTGAGGTCTATCCTTTGGCTGATGTTATTCTGTAAAGCACTTGGGAGTAGGGCTCTGAAAATAACTTTTCTGTTTAGGACTTCCACCTATTACATTCTGTCATTAATCATCATTACCGCAACCTCTAGTCTCATTCCATAACTATCCGTGTGTTTAACAATAAACAGAATGCCTAAGAAAAACTCTAAAGAAGCCTTTGGAATTCTCAACAGTCATCTGACATACATATGAGTAATATTTTTGCAAGTTATGTGTAATCTGATCGATGGGTCAATTAAGTGCCATCAAGTCAATGCTGACTTATAGTGGCCTACGGCTAGACGTTTTCCATGATGATCTGTCTTGCCTTCAGGTCTTTCAATGGTGCATTCACTGCTGTTGCAATCAAGTCCATCCACCTTGTTGCTGGTCATTTTCTTCCTCTCTTTTCTTCCACTTTTCCAAGCATTATGGACTTCTCAAGGGAGGGGGGTCTTCATATAATGCACCCAAAAGATGGTAGTTTGAGCCTACGATTGTTAAATTCAATATGGTACTCAAGGTTGTTATAACTGCTTTCTCTCTCTCCCCCTCTCTGATTTTCTCATCTTCCCCTCCCAACTCTCAAGAGAAATACTTCTTATCTTTCATAAGCTAGCTTTATTAGCTCTATTTTTAAAAATTTGTTTGACAATCAGAGGCAGTGTTTCCTTTTTACACACTTATGTCCTCTGTGCAGCCAAATCTCACATTTCTTTTCAAGGCTCACGTTTTCTACAGGCGGCCTGGGGATCAGGCAGAGCATTAGGTGATGCTGATTGACTTTTTACCCAAGCGTTGTTTGTGACTTTAAAAAGAAAGAAGGAAAAAAAAAAAACCCAACCTGAGGAGGGATTGCAAAAATAAGCTGTTTTTTTCCCACTTGAAGAACATTAAGTCCATCTACACACAATACATAATTAAGGATTTCATTACTATGAGATGTGGTAACAGATGTTCGCTTGGATGGTTTTAATAAAAGCTTAAACAAATTAATTGAGGATAAGCTAACCCTATGATAACTAAAAGAGGATATATGTATGTGGAAGAAATACTATCAGGTGCTGGGGACAAAAAACCAGTCCATATTCTCTGGCGACCTTCCTAGGCGTAGCTCTCTTATTGGAGATAACGTATTGAATATGAAGAACTTTCATTTAATTCAGAGAAACACTTACTAAGCTGCATCCTATAGGCCAGTGTTTCTCAACTTTGGCAACTTTAAGATGTGTGGACCTCAACACCCAGCATTCCCCAGGCAGCATGAAACTGAATTGAAATATTCAGTTCTGCTCCACAACCAGCTGATGTTGTGCGAATGGATGAGATGGCTTCAAATAGACAGAAAGGTGTTGTGAATGCTGGGCGGGGGGGATTCTCCCCCAATATAATTCTCTTTTGTACAATCTTCAATCTTCCAACCCCTTGGACTGTAGGAAATCAAAGCAGTAAGCCCTTTGGGTGATTCCGTTCACATGGAAATATGGGGAGATAAATTGTATAAGAGATGAAAGGTAGCAAAATCCCTGATGCAGATCTTGCTATTTTTTTGCAGGGCTTCAGTCGCAAATGATGAAGACAGTGAACAGGAGGTGAACATTTCCCAGGGATTTAAAACTGATTTCCATTTGCTCAGGGGCCGCCCAACACCATCGGCAAGGATTCGTAAAATGAAAACCTAAAGAGATTCTCTTTCTTTAAAAAAAAAAAAAAATTTAAATGGAGCAATGAAAATAATTTGATGCTTACTTCAAAGATAAGGTGTTTCATTGCCAGAATTGTGGTAGGAGGATCATCAAGATGAGCACAGTCAGAAATGTCTTTCTAGCTTACTAACATTGGAGACAACTTTTGCTGGAATCTAAATGTCTTTGGTCTCTGTTCTTTGGAACTATTTGCCAAGACAGAGTAATTTTTCATCCCCTTTTATGTTTGTCCTATCAAACAGCTGTTTAAACCTTCCAGACACACAGATATTTGACCAAGGGGTGAGCAATGAATTGGGAGGCCCCAATTCAAATCCCATCCTGGGCCATGAGCAGATTGCTCATAAACATCCCCTTAGCCTCCAATTTTCCTATATTTTATAATGATATGCTGACTTGCTTCCCGGGGAGATTGTAAGGACATGTAGTTTTAATATAATACATATGTTTTTATGTTATAGTTATCCATTACACAATCTATATTTTTGTTTGTTTGTTTTGCTTCATTTATGCTGCTCAAAGGATGAAATAAAGATATTGTGTTGCAATATATATTTTTTGATATATAAAGGGGGTTTTTTACACCTTCTTGTTGCTAAGAAATATGGTTATCCTTTGGTTTGAACTGTTTTTCATGAATAAAAGTTGCATTACCATTTTTTTCTTCTGTTGTAGCTCATTCTGCATTATATGCTTGATGAGCCAAGAATTGGGAGAGTCTAGTTAACCCAAGGATCTACTCACAGTGGGAAGCTTGTAGGCTTCCTGCAAAGGCATTTGACTTCTGGCTTCTGAAATGCAAAGTTGTTATGCCTCTCTACTTGACCCACCTGGAGTGCTGTGTACGATTCTGGGCACCATGCTGCTGGAAGGACATTGACATGTTCAAACAGGTTCAGAGGAGGGTAACTAAGATGAAACAGGGACTGGAGGATGTGTCCAATGGGGACAGGCTGAAGGAACTTGGGATGTTCGGTCTGAAGAAAATAAGATGGAAGGGAGACCTGATGGCTGTGTTCAGGTACATGAAGGGAAACTACAGAGAAGATGTTCAAGAACTCTTCCATGGCCACAGAATCTAGGGCCAGAAATAACAGACATTCATTGCAGATACCTATATGCAAAGATGGAAAGCCCACAACTCTGTAGGTGGACAGAAGTTTTTCCTTGTAATTCAAGAAAGATTTCTTCAGTCTACCTAGAGAATTGTGGGTTCTCCATCTCTCAAGATTTTTAAGAAGAGGCTGGACAACTACCTCTCATGGATAATTTAATAGGCTGTCCTGAACGCTGCACAGGGTTGAACTGGATGATCCTTATGGTGTCTCCCAACTCTACAGTTCCATAATTCTTTTGAGTTTGAAGAACTAAATCTTTAAGAAAGCGAGAAGGAGGTAAGATAAAAAGCTTTTCTATTCAGAAAGCTTCAGGTTATAATATTAACCATCAATTTGTGATTCATAATGATTTCTTTAGGTTATGTTGCTTTCTTATTTATTTGTACATACAATCGTATCCATATTTTCTATACCATGCATTTGGTGTTATAAATAAACCCCAAGTGCCTGATATAACTCAGTTCATTGTCAGTGCTCCTGACCATGTTCAGCTAAACTGCTGATAATAAAGACTGTAGAAAAGAAAATATTCCATATATAGTCTGTTTCTATGTACTTCTTTTGCCTCTGTTTTAATGGGAAAGGAACACAATGCTGGGAGACTTAGAAGATGATGTGGGATTAATCACCTGACATATGGAATTAAATAATGAACGTGTTGAAAGCAATAATATTAAATGCTACATCATTTACATTTACATTTACATTTACAATGTTACATCAAAGCCTCCCCAGGTCCTAGTGGAAAACTGGGATTTTTGGTCTCCTTTAACAACAGTCCTTTTTATAAATAAAGAAGCAAGTAGAGCAAGATGTTCTACCCTAAACCAATAATGTCCAAATGGATCATGTCCCATTAATTGGTTAATATACATGCCTGTTTGCATCTTGAACAGATTTTGTGCTAACCCAGACACCAGGATTCCTAGACAACTGGTGGAAAATGCACAGTTTCCAGTTCAGTGTCCAAAATAATTTAACGTGAATGGCATCTCTCTCTCTCTCTTTTTTTTTTTACAATGCTCAGTGACCAGCAATGCCATAATTCCCAAAGGAATCAATTGAGTAATTGCACTCAAGGTTTATTCCAACATAAAAGTTTATTTCTACATTTAAGAAGCACAATACTTCTAAACAGATGCAGATAGAGCATCTTATGCCATTAAATTACAGCAATAAATTTATTCCCCCACACCACCTACCAAAAGAGCAGTCCTCCAAGCCCACAGATTAATTTTCTGTTGTGTTGGCGCTCCTAAAGGTCAGAAGCAGTTCAGCGGAGGAAGAAAAGTGATTGAAGCACATTATTACCTCTCAAGCTCGGGGGAGTCCTATGTTGGAATCCTTGACCTGTTGCTGTTGGACAACAAACATCTGAAATTTATTTAATGTGACTTTATTAAATGAATAAATTCATGCTGTGCAAGATCTGTGCAACATGGCTTGACTTTGTCTCAAAGAACTGTTCTGTGCTACAGAGGATATGCAATTCTCATCAAGATGCTTTGCACAGACCTCAAGGATCCCCAGTAGATTCTTTAAACAGAATTTTATTGGAAGTAGCTTTTGTATATGCACAGACACATTTGCAGAAGCATTTTCCAGTTCTTGGACCTAAAGTGGAGGCCTTAAAAGCAGATGAAGAGAAGTGGCATGGCAACTTCATTTCACTTTCCTTCCAAGACCACACCCCTTCAAAGCTTTGCATAGCCTTATCCTAGGCAGAAATTGGCTTTCCAATTTGCCATAAATTTTCTTCCTCTGTGAAACATGGTTTTGTTTTTCTACCTCATTCTCAGAATGTTCAAGTATTTCTTTGGGTGTTGGTGTTGAGTTGACTTCACAGTGGTTGGGTGCTGAAATATGGTGCTCCCACTGTGTTGTTTTTCTGTTATCTCTCTCTCTCTCACACACACACACACACAAACACACACATCCTTTGCAGCCTTCCTGGCTGATCATGCTTCCCAATCTGGAAAAGCATCTCGGGAGAGTTCTTCCCATTGTCTTCACTTGGGACTGAGCAGAAGTACAGGAAGGGAAGCTGAAGACAAGGAAGAAATAATTTCTTGTTCCACCTCGTTCTATCAAACTGCAATCTACCTGGATGCTTATATTTTTGAACCTGGGTGAGAAAAAAAACCTTGAAGGAAATTACTCCTTGGGATAGAAGGGAAGCGCAGAAACCTAGATAATTGCCAACCTTTGGAGAATTGATGTTGGCCTCAATTTCATGGACCACCCACAGCCATCTCCCTGCTTTGAGAAATAAAATCTTCAGTTCTTGTATTAAATGGGGAAAGGCTGGGTTGTGCTCCTTAAGTGTCCCCCACTGAGTCTGCCCATAGGCAAGCCACTCCCGGTCCCTTCCATGTGGCCATTTCAAAAATGGAAGAAGGGACCACAAATGGCTTTGGGCTCTCCTCTCCCAGTATTATAAAGCAAGAAAACTGTGGTGCTTCCTTAGGCATCTAAAATAAATTATTTCTTCAAAATCTCAATAGTTTTATTATGATTCTTAAGGAACGTAAGCACCAAGGGGAGAAAAACATTTGGAAAGATCTGTGGAGTGCTCCCCCACTCCCCAGCCCTTCTACAGAAGCTTCAGCACTTAAAGCTACAATTCTTGAACATATTGTCTTATAAATTGTCCTGTCTGATGCTTCGGTCTTAAATCTCTTTTTTTCGGTATTCCTTCGCCTTTAAAAGATAGACAGTGCTTGTTTCTCTTTTAACAATGCCTGTTCCTTGCAGAATGCTCTTTGTCAAGTGGAAAAATATTGCTTCCTGAGGTGTGCACAACGCAGAAAAGAACATCTGATCCGGCTGAGTCTGCCTTCTTAACAGCAAATCTCCTATTTTGATGGGCGAGGGAAGATGATGAAAACACGCTGGAGAAGGGAACAGCAGAAAAGGATGTTGATATCCAATTAGATCTTACATTCCAACTGTTCCAATAGGCCATTATAGGTTTTCTCCAATCTGGCTTTCAGATATGTTGGCTTGCAACTATTCTCCCCATTCATTTCGTGACCAAGCAAGGGAGAAGGATGAGATGTGTCAGTCCCCCAGTTGAAGAAAACCATCATATAATGTCCTCCTCCCTTAAAGGTTCTAGGGCTTAACTCTCCCCAGTTCCTTCTTCCTTATTCATAGGCTTCTTTTTCTCATTTCTGATCATCTATTGTCCTCTGAACCCATGATAATTCAAGTATTTAAGAATATCAAGGGTCATAATATTAGGTCAAGCCAGGAGTCCATCTGCAAAAGCATTTTGAGACACATAGTAGCCAAGTTCATTCAGGAAATGTACAAGCTCAGGCTTCAAGGTTGTCACTCGCTTCCATCTTTGCTCAACAACAGTGGACATTTAAGGAATGTTGCTTGTGATTCAGGAATACACCCATCAAAAGTCATAGCCATAAATAGCCCATTCCTCCATGAACTTGTCCAGTCCTCACTTAAAACTGTCTGAATGCAAATGATTGCATAGTTGAACTGACTTAAATTTTTCTACATTCTTCTTGCTGAGTTCAACACAGTAGCTAGAGAATGCTGGATTGGTAGAAAGTGATCATCTGTCACAGAGGGAGAAAAACAGCACTCAGAAAAAAATGTATTGTTATACGTAATCACTCATTTTAATGGAATGTAAGAAATTGTCATTACTCACATATCTGTGTAGCTTTGAGCCATTGGAAAAGAAGTTGAGAATCTCTCCTGAATGCTTAATCATCTTCCAAGAAAGCCACAATTCAATTGGATTTCCCCCCAATTTTTTCAAGGTGATCTTAAGTCTTATTTTCCCCCACCAATGCTTCATTGGCCCATGCCACCCAAAATACCTTAAAGTCTTTGGTGGAACATACTGCTTTTTTTTTTTTAATGAAATGTATCTCAGGTTTTTGTGTCCTATTTGTAACCACATTTGGAAAATCTGGTCATGTTCTTATCAAAATGGGAACAGTAGGAACATCTCACCCATCTTTAGTAGAACCCTGGTGCTTTTCTGATTGAGCTATTATTACTTCAAGTTGGCTTGGGTGACTAATTCTGAACTTCTGTATAACCAAATATGGTTCTACCATCAAAGGCTGGAGAAGACTGAAAAACAGTCCCAAGGAGCAGTCCCAAAGGAGAATGTCTCTGAAGCTTCTATTGTCCCATACATACAAGAGAGAGAGAGAAAGAAATGGATACCCACCTGCCCTGATTTATCAAAAACCATTTTCATTTATAGCTGTGGGGACCCTGAATAAGTCACTGGTTCCGATGAAATTGTGTACTCAGTTACATTACTTATTTGGTGTGTCTACCAAGCCATTATTCTGAACAAGCTTCCCCTTTGTTCTTTCTCATCTTTAAAAAGCTTGCTTTCAAAAGGATGCCATGACCAAAGAGCAGATAGCTGCTAAAAGAGAGAGGGAAGGAGAGACTTTCTCTAAGGTTGAGGATTTCAGCTTCATGGGTAACTCCCTGATGCTCCTTGAAGTGATGTTTGCTTCCTCGCTGAAGGTTGCTCATATCATAAAATCCCCCAAAACCTTGTTAGCGAGCGACAGATCAGATGAATCTTGGCAGAAAGGTCAGTGACCAAATGAGTGCTGAGAGTAAATCAGCTACCTTCCCAGAGGATATATCTGGTTTGTGGTGAAGCAGAAGCTTTCTTCACACATCCTTTTGAAAGTGTAAAGGCAAAACAGGATGGAGGGAGCTAGATTTTCTATTCTTCGAATGAACACAAGAGGAGGGGTTTTGGCACTCCAGGGGACCTCAACCCACTTCTGGCTTTTATAGGTCCCTGTGATTCCTGTAACAAAGATGGTACACCTCTCCACACGTCAAAACTGAAAAAGTCATGTCCTGAGCTGATGGTTGTGCCAAATCATTTTCAGTTGCAAGTAAGGAAGGACAGTTTATATCTGCTCCCGTGGTTCAGCTTCTGCAAGAAAATCAATACAGAACCGTTCCATCAAGAAAAAAGTTGTTGGTGTTTTTTTCCCCCAGCCTACATCCAACTGTGCAATTTTTGTTTTCCTGGGGGGTTTTTTCCATCAGATCTTTATGTCTAATCCCTTCAAAAACCAGAAAAGCTGAGGCAAAATTGCATTAAGAGAATTAAACAATATCTTGTGAAAGCATGTCACGCTCCAAGAATTCTTTTCCCTCCTCATGGTCATTCCAGGCTTTGGTGGTGTCCATGGAGGAAGAAGGGGTGTTAACAATGTAAAAAGAGGTTAAAGAGCCGGAAGGAAAGGGCTGATGGTAGGAAATGGGTAAGAATCAAGAAATGAAAGTCCCCACCCTCCAGCAGTAACAGAACTTGAGAAACAGAATCCATATCCAAATTATGAACATCACCACTTTGATGACCAAATTATGCTCTTGAGCCAAGCACACCTTCATGAACTTTCTCAGTGAGCATTGGGGTATATTTGGATTGAAATGTGAACACACCAACCTTCTCCCACCTGTGGATCTTGGGGCATCCTGAAGTGATCCTAGGCATTATTCATAGTCTTGTCAACGGGACTGGGAGAGTTATTTCTCAGACTGATAAAAGGAAGACCAGTGACCAAAATGATGAATGGATGGAGACCACCCCACCTTCACCAAAGTGGGATGTCACTGGAAATCTCAACCACTGAACACTTGCATCAGTGTACATCATTGTGAGAGTTAGTGGTCATACCGATAAAAGGAATAGCGTTTGCCAAACCAGTGAACAGATGCAGACTGCCTACCTTCACAAGAGATCATAAATAGATTATTTGATTTGATTTGATCCACAGAATGGTGGATGAAGCAAGTTTGATCAGGGTCTCAACTTTGTTTTATTGTATTGTGTTTTTATTTTGTTTACCACCCAGAGTTTCTTCTGGTATATACAGCTATATAGCTTTGTTAAATAAATAAATAGTCTGACTTCCCTCCTTGCAGTCTGCTGTAGATTGGAATGGTTAATCCTGGAACAAGAAACTAAGAATGTTGATTAAATGTCTTTATTAGAGGAAAGGTTAAGTTTACAACACAAGACTTCACAAATGCCTTATTTTCAAATGAGACATCTCTATTTGGGAATATGGCAGCAAAACGTTTGTCCATTTTCTCATGATGTTTTGGTGCAGATGAGAGAAAGCTGGCCTCTTTTTATGAAGGTAGACACCTGCATCCATTCCTTGTTTCAGTTTTATCACTATGAGAACCAAATCTCACACTGATACATCTGCAAGCATGAAATGGCTAAGATTTCCAGTGGTACCCCAAAAACGTTAAGTGGATGAGGCTTGTTTGGGGATCTCTTCATGAGAGGTGCAGACCTAGCTGCTTGTGGGTTATTCAACAAAATTCAGTTAAGCATGCCATGCCTCAGCTTGATGTATGAACCAGGCTGCAAAGTCATAAATTCTGGATTACTAAATGTGCACATAATGCCAAGCTAAAAGCAAGCAAACTATATCATGCCTTAACCATTATGCAAACCACGTCACTACCTGAATTAAAGGCTTTGTAGAAATCCATGAATATAGTTTAATATGATTTGGGGAGAGGAATTTATAGGCATGGTTCTTGTTTCTTCTTAACCTTTACCCCTCCCCAAATAAATTCTCACTCTGCCTTGACCTATCAACTTCTAATGATATTTAACGATCTTACAGGGTTCTCAATCAATATATCTGACGAGAACTCTGGAGAAAGGACGCTTCTCCATTTGAAATAATTAATCCTACACATGAGCGTTTAAATTGCTCAACTGTTTGGAAGTCAGTGAACAGAGTTAATTCAATACAGGCTCAACCCAGGCGTGACCTTTGTTCCTTGCAGTAGAAACCCAGAAGTCGCACTAAATCCATTTCAGACATCACCTCTTGTAAGGGAAGGAAGAATAAGATAACAATTTAATTTGAACTTTCAGAATCCTTGAAATACGGTTGGCCCATCTACCCCACTAAGAGTCAGCGAACCGAAATTTCATGAAATGGTGAAGCATGCATCGTGATGTCATAACCTACGAACTTTGTGCAGGGTTGCAATGCAATGATGAAAGGGGAAGAGTTTGGGTCATGATGTTGCAATGCACAGTTTATCACTTGGCACATCTGTGGGGTGGTTCATAATAGACCAGACCCAAGCTGAGATCACATGATTGAAGCCCTTCCTGCTTTCTACATTCATTGTATATGTGGGGTGGGGCTTCCATGAAGTGGTTGCCACTGCCATCTTAACCTGCCCGTGGACACCCCTGGCCCTAGTTTATATGATCACTTTACAATCACAATTTCCCCCAACTTTTAAGAAGAAAATGAGAAAACCAAACCAAACCAGATACTTTTGTAGATTCTGTACATGAATCTATCATTTCATTTTAAGGGGAAAGATAATTCATTTTCCCCTTGGTCACATTTTGAATATTATAATTGGATGCGATCTTTCTTTCCGGGGGCAGCAATCAAGATTTGGGGCACGCACAACCCTGGGAATGGGTAGGAATTGAGTGGTGGAAGGGAGAATTCAGCTGCTCCTTTAGTGACAAAGTGATGAACAAAACCACATTTGGTTCCTAATTGTATCTGCTGTCCCATTTATTGAAGATGAAGAGATGGAGAAACACCAACTGTCCAAGAGAGTGTGAGGGGGACCATTTCCCACATGCTCTTGGATCCATGGCTTTAGAAAGACACCTTGTAGCAGTCTTAATCTCAGCCTCTGGGGATGATCTCTCCTAATGAATTCCTCCATCTTGAAACACATGTTGCAGAAATGCCACATCAATAAAACGTCACAGTGAGTTTTATTCCCCCTCTGAGCTCCCTCCCAAAGGGACCTTGTCACCCTGAAATAGGCCCTTATTGACGTACTGTTCACCCTCAGGTTTCAGATAAAGCCCAATCAAATATTTTTATTGCTGGGCCATAAGCCACCATCTGTTTTGTTGGGCAGACCCAACCCTTTGTGGCTTATGGCCCAACAAATAAGCCAGAAACCTTAACACAGCCTGTGAATTCAGCTCGAATGGGGCATGCTTGCCTGGGGCTCACTCAAGCAGGAGGAGCAAGCCAGGTTATTATGGCTTTTCCCACAAACCTGTGTTACCTCGGGTGCAGCATCATGTATGAACATAGACAAATTAGATAAATTCTTGGCTTCTTCTTGGAAGCTGCCCCTCAGTGACCTTCTCAAAGATCTTAACCCCTGGTGCTTTTCTCTGGATGGTGTGATGACTTTACTCAGCCAAAGTATAAGAGGAAATTGGGGACCACCTTTCACACAGGGAATATGTAAGTGAAAGAACCTCAGGAATACTCTGGGAAAAAATATATGAAACGATTGTGTGCTCTAGTATAAACATGACAACATACAGCCTCTTAAGTATCTCTGTATGTATGACCGTGTAATTACTTTGCTATTTATAAAGCAACAAGGAGGTTTTGACAATTCAGCTTGTGACCTAAATACAAGATTCATAATATTCTGGTATTATTTCACTACCCACTACTATGGCAGGAAATGAAACACCTTTTCCCCCCTGTCTTTTCTCTGTTTTTACTGTTTTGTTTCATGGTTTTATTTAGCAGACTGGTGACAGGGGAGATAATGATTACTTCCCTAGGCAGAAATAAAACTAATGGGAACCAAAACTCACTTCAGAAGGTGCACCCAGAAGACTATTTGCAGCTCCGATTCAAGCATAATACTGTATCTGGTTTTTATTTATTCAGATTTAACCCAGCTTTTTTTTCTTCACAACCTACAAGAACAGTTTGCTTAGTTCGTTGGCTGGGGTTTTTTTTGCCAGGATATCAGTCTGCTAATAAATTTTAATGCTACCATTTGCAACTTGGTTTTTTTTATTATTATTGTTGTTGTTTAAAAGTCTTATAGAGAAGCAAAGCGTATATTCAAATACAAATAAGCCATCTAGAATATAAAAAAATGGGGGGCACATTTAAAAGAGCACGTTGGAGTGTTTGTAAGCCTCCCCCTTCCAACTAATTTCCTGCTGAAACCCAGAGACGTTGAGAGTCACTGAAGAGAGAGATTGTGCAATAAAAGAGAATGCTCTCTTTGGCCATCTTCAAGAACTTTGCATCCTTCTCATGAGGATTTCATTGAAATAGTCTTCTCCTATAGAAAGCAAAAGAAATGAGAACAGTTGAAAGAAATCCAGAAGAAATATTCATCACAGGGTTGGTGTCAAAACTTCCAGCGAATCTGTTCTGATCTAACAATGTGTCGAGACCAGTGATGAGTTCTTATGAGCCCACAGACTCTTGAGTTCTATGAATCCAAGGATGTCTTGTGAGAACTTGACCTTTCATCTGCATGGCAAGTCACATTTTCAAATGGGCACTTACAAAAGCTAGTTTATCATGATGGTTTGATGATGCAATACGTGGAACACCTCTTGTCAAGACAAAAAAAAGTAAACTTAGTCGTCATGTTTGCCCATTGATTGTGTTCACTGAGTGCGGTGGGAGTAAAATCCCATATCACCACCAATTTATTTCTTGTCCAATAGATCATATCACAGACGGTCAGAACCTTATGATTGCCAAGATGTGACATTGAACTCCTTGTCTCCTTCTGTTGGGTGTGTGTCAATTTCCATGTCCTTGGATTGATCTATATGTTCAAGAAAACGATTGGCTGAACAATAGGAATGTCTTAATTATGAAAAAAGTATTGGTTAAGATTTGGGGAAGAGCATAATTAGGACATCTTAGTACATGATAATTACAGTTTAAAAATGGATTACAATTGGTTTATTTTGAAAACACCATTGGTTTAACTTACAAAACATAGTCAAAATGGAAAAGAATATTAATATGTACAAATGTATTATTTATATTATCCAGAAGCTGGATTTCAAGGGGACCTTGAACGCCAGCCAAATATCTAACATTGCCCATCTTCCCTAGATTGAAGGACTTATTTCAGGCATGGGATAATCAGCACTCCTAGTAAGCAGATATTCCAAAACCACTTATCTGAATGAGTTTGCCCTTGAGGTTTCAAGAAGAACAAAAAAAATGTCCATGTAGTGTTGTACTGTAATTTCTATAGCAACAGACAGTCAGATTCTCTAGTTTCACCTCTTCTCTGACAGTATCCAGAGGAAACAGACCATTATTACATAAAATTAAGCCTGGTCTAGTTAGCCTACAAAACACCTTGCATTCGACAGTTCAAACTATGTTGGGGTGCCTCTATCCTTAAAGGGCAAGGAGGCAGAGGATTTCAGAAGATATATGACTTAATCCAGAGGTGGAGAGCCTGTGAAGTGGCCCTAAAACTAATTTCTTGAAGTCCTCAAGATCAAAGCTGAGATCTTTCTCAAACCTTCAAACATCAAGTAAGATGTATCTGTTTTTTTAGCTCTGGCCCCTTGCCTGCTAGAAAATCTTGGGAGTTGAAATCCACACACCTGGAAAGTTGTGGAAGGCTGCAGAAGAACAAGAAATGGTTAGGGTTAGGGTATTTTATTAAAGGGAATATTAGATGGAGGGAGTAGGGTTGTTTATAATATTCAGTGAGATGAACTCTATGGTAAAGGTGGGAGACAGACAACATAATTAGCTTTTTTGGAAGAAGATTTTATCATTGTTCCTGCAATTTCACTGACAGTCCTTTAGCTAGAGGTGTACTTTACTAGATACTTGTCTTATTGTTGATCTTATTATTTCCTCCGTGGTCTAACAAAATCTGAAGCTGATGTATTCCTTAGATAGACAAAATAATTAGCATTTAAAGGCAATGTCTTGATTAATATTTTAAGCCTAAGTGCCAGTTCTTAATAGGGAACCTAAAGAGATTTCTATGCAGAGTCTGCCTTAAATTCTCCCTGACGTTTATCTTGAACTTTAGAGTTGCAAATTTCCTTCACTTTCCTTCTAAAAATAGAGCTGGTTCCTTGTTACTGCAGTTTGGATTTAAAAAGTGGACTCTGTGTAGAAAATAGCCTCTTTGCCATGCTTGCCCTCTGCATACTACCAAAATGGAAAACAGTATTGTGCAAAAACAGAGTGACCTGGGTTTTGTTTATTTATGTATTTATTTATTTGTCAGATTTATATAACACAGTGACCTGGTTCTTACATTGCACCAAGTTATCACTGATCTGTAAATTCTAGCTTATGACAGCATACGATCTAAGTCCAGCCAAATCATGATTAAACCAAACCATGGCTTCACCTGAAGTTGAACATCTCCAATCTTTATGGCCAGAGTTATACTGATGTATATGTTCATTGGTAAAAATACAGCCCAAAAGCACCATTTCATGCACACCCCAAAGCGAGATATAAAATTACTCTGGCCTAATCTATTTCTATCCCATAAATTCTGTATTAGTAAATCAAAATTAAATGCTCCTCTCCTTTAATTGTAATCTTTAATTCTTTCTGGTTCCCTCTAGTGTCCAATGTTCAAACTCCCATCCTATCATGTTTTCTTTTAAGAATTCCAAACAGCAGCATTTTCCCATGGGACGGATTCTTATAATTAAATTCAAAATCTTATTTCAAATCCATGTGGACCCTTAGTCCATTTATTACCTTCTAAAATCAACATTCCAATCCCTTTGCTGTTTACTCCAAAAAAATCCTTTTGTTCTTAAACTTATCTCTAAAATTTTTTTGCTAAGGGTTAAAGGAAACACACCCAGTGTGTGTTACAAGACTTATCAATCGCAAAGTTCTTAATAGTTGAAAAGCAATTAAGAGGCAAATTCCAAAATCTAGTGTGGATTCACGGTGAACTAGACGTCTCCAAAGGAGCAGTGATGGCATTGCAGTGAGATCAGTGCCGAGAGGTGATATCTGGCCAGCTTAAATCTCTCCGGATAAGAGAGAGATTGTGAGATCACCCACTTGCACTCAGGACAGCTACACCTTGTGAGTAAACTGCAGGAAATGAGGTTTGTGCAGTTGGCTTGTGAGTTGAGCGGCTAGGAGTCAAGAGATTTCCACCAATCTCGCAGCCACAATGTAGCCTATACGGACATAAGATTCTAGTATTACTGGATTTCCAAAAAACATTTTTGGGCAGCAGTGACAGAATCTATGTGGAAAGAGAATAAAAATCAATAGGTTGTTGACAAGCTGTCAGATTGAAGGGATGAAAAGTTCCCATCATCTGCAGAAGCCTCAAAACTGAGATGCTGGTTGCCACTGATGAGAATATTTGTAAAAAGAACCATAATTGAATTACTCTGTGGTCTTTTTAGACCGGCCTTGTCTCCAACCCTGTACAAATACCTTTTCTCATAGATATCTGTTCCATGCCATGAGGACATCAGAACCTCCATCATGACGTCACTGTACAAATGACAGAGTTCCATAATTACATCATGGAATCTGACACAAGTACATAATCATACCATTTGCGTGGTGATGTCAAGATGCTTAGGTCCTCGTTGGTCCCACCTCACCCTCCTGGCAGATGCCAGTGACTTCTCTCCATGTCATTTTACTGTATGTCTAGAGTCAGAGTAGAAGATGTCCAAAATCTCTTGGGTGCCAAACCCCTTATTCCACCCTCCAATGGCCTTCCCTTCCCTTCCCTTCCCTTCCCTTCCCTTCCCTTCCCTTCCCTTCCCTTCCCTTCCCTTCCCTTCCCTTCCCTTCCCTTCCTCCTTCCTTGTATCCAAATCCTCTGAACCAAAATGAAGTGAAATGAGGGTTCATTAATTTGCCTGTCTGAATGATGGTCAGCATCCCTGGGGAAGGAGGAACCCAAAGTGATTTGAATAATTTCATTTAATCCCCACCTCAGCCTCTTCCATTATGATTCCCTTCCCTCTCTTGGCAAATGATAAATTAGAATCAGCTCCTTTGAGCTGACAAATATTTGAAGGATTAAAAGCATTTATGTATTTATGTGCTATCATAGCTAGAGATCACTTTCCAGCCAGAGCCCTTGTCAAAGTTGACAGCTGCATTTGGGGCTATGAGCACATTTCATAGACCCCGGGGGGGCTGGGGGTGGGTGAGAGGGAAATGCCTTGTTCCATCGCTACGAACTCTGTGTTAGGAGAGGAGACACGTCAGACTGGGATGGTGTGTCTCCCACTGAAGGCAGGAACTGCTGAGGCTTTAAATGTAATTTAGAACCCCACCCTTGGTTTTTAATTCTAAGGAAGCTAATCAATATTTAAATGCCCCCTATCAGAGAGTGACAGCCCTCCAAACCTATTCATCCTTTAATCTTCCATTTCAGTTCTTGAGTTGAGCTGGACCCTGGAAGAAATAAACCAGAGGTCTACTGAATGATGGCTTAAGGAGGGTCCCTAGGGCACAGGATGGCACAGGATCAAAAAGGCACAGTTAAAATGTCACCAAATTCGTGAGGGTCAATCCTTAACATCTGTTCCACCTGAAAGGGCCTGGCTGAAGAGGAGGGTCTTGACGCCTTTTCCAAAAATGGAAAGCGTAGGGGCTGCGCACCATTCCAGGTGAGGTATGGATGCATCCATCACTTTGAAGAAAAGAAGGTCCTTTCTCATGGACCTGGGAAAGTGAGGGCGTCTGAAGACTTTTTCTGCAGTCATGAAGACCTGCATTGAATGTATCAGGTAATACTTGGTCAACAATGAATCTGCACATCTTTTTGAAACATGTGGTTTCAACATTTACGTTTAAACTAAACTAAATTCATTGTTTTACACTTTTTAATTCTGTTTTATTTCCCTTCTCCCTTTCCCTCACTTTCAGGGTTCATTAACAAAGGAAAACATAAATCAATCTGATGATCTCTTAGAATAAGCCCCCAGAACTGGGACTTCCAGAATGGTCAGCCTGATCCTAAAGTGAAAATATGGCAGACCGAAAAAGGAGTATATATTTTAAAAGTGTCGGCTGACTTTGGAGAACCTGATTAAAAGGCTTATGTACTAGGTATGCCTCAAGTATCTATTTCAAGGGTTGCCAGGTGCTGCAAATAATGCCAAAGTGAGTGATTTATGAAGTGCTAAAAGTGCAGGACTTTCACTGCCTAACCCATAGAGATGAAAATGGCTGTCCTTCAGGCTCACCAAGACAAAGAGACTGGATTTGTTGTTGCTTTTCTCTTACTTATGGATAGACTTCTATCGCCACACATCTTATGCACCAGAAACCTGGGCAGCTTACAAACAACAATTAAAAACAGAAAAAACAAAATAAAAACATCACAAAAACATCCCAGGACCTCCCAAATGACACTCCCCCCATCAGTGTTCAACTTCACTAAGCTCCAGCCTCTCTCTATCCCAATGTCTGAGAGGAGAGCCAGCTCCTCAAGGGCTTCCAGGTCTGCTGGATCTCAGGGGGAAGGGGGTTCCAAAGTTGGTTCACCCAGCTGCAGAAATGCATGGAATGGAGAGCACGCAAACTAAATGTCCTTCTTAGAAAATGGAAGGGCCCTGTCTTTTGGGGTGGTATGAATTAAATTAAGCTGTGTATCAAAATGATACACCCTCCTAACCTCTTCCTATTCATCACTTTGTTCTGGCAGCTTCATCACTGCAAATTAACAAAACATTGAAGCACACCTGGTGGTGGAGAAAAGGGGCAGGCAATAGGAGCACCTCTGTAGAGGAAGCCAAGATCTCTACCTGAGTGGGGTTTCCTAAGACTAGACCTGGTGATTCTACAGTATTGATATATAGGCATTGGCTACATTGGACAGTTAATCTCATTCAGCCATTTTCTGGGTTTGGACAACCCACTGAGTCATGTGCTGGAGTCAGAGGAAGGAAGGAAGGAAGGAAGGAAGGAAGGAAGGAAGGAAGGAAGGAAGGAAGGAAGGAAGGAAGGAAGGAAGGCAGGCAGGCAGGCAGGCAGGCAGGCAGGCAGGCAGGCAGGCAGGCAGGAAGGAAGGAAGGAAGGAAGGGGGCGAGGGTGAGAAGGAGAAGGAGAAGGAGAAGGAGAAGGAGAAGGAGAAGGAGAAGGAGAAGGAGAAGGAGAAGGAGAAGGAAGGTTAACCCTGATATTATATGTATGTATTCAATGTATGGCTACCCATCTTCAAATTCATGACTCTGAGTGGCTAACAATGTTGAAAGAAAATATAAAAGCATAAAACACAGAAACACACACACACACACACAGAGAAACAGCAGCCAAGTCCATCGATCACAGTTAACATAACCAGTGTAACATAGCCAATTTAGCATGGTTTGCAGGTGCAACCAGTAAATATTTAACTAACTGGACAGATAATGCACAGAACCCTTCAGCAACTCTTTAAAACACCAGGAAAGAGAAGCCTCCCCGAAGTGGACATAACTGGGCAATTGACCGCATCTAAGTTGCAGGGTGCATCAGAGCAGAGGTTGAATCATTAGCAAAACATGAGGAAGTAAATAAAATGACAGCAGCATCATTTAGAAATAGCCAGCAGAAACCGCTGAACTGGACACGATACCTCCCAATTACTCCAGCCATAACACCCAATCCACAGAGGGAAAGTCATCCATTTTCATCAGCCCTGAGAAAGCCATTAACCTCTCAGAACTTCCCTGGAACTGAAGGGGACTTCTTCTTGAGATGTTGTTGCACATAGCAGTGTGATGAAAGGCTACTGGGGGAAAAGCATCCTCCATAATGTTCATCGTAAGCTTACTCTACCTGCTACAATTCACCTATTCATAAATTAACCAACTGTACTTTAGCTTCACAAGTTGTGTGAACGCAGCAATAGCCAAGTTCCACTGATTCAGATCCACGGAAAAGAAATGTTGCATCTGTAGGACTTCTTCTCCCCTCTAAATCAATGGCGAAGTACTTCACTGAAAATAATCTTCTTTGGGTGGTTAGTCAATCATCAGGATTCTGAATCTAATGATTTGTTTTTATGGGGGCAGGGGCACATTTTGTTTCAATTGTCCAGTATCCCCCCTAAACTCCCCCAAAGGGACAGGGTTCACACGGATGGATTTAAGCTTCCTCATCCTGGTAGGTGTAATTGGCATTAGGTATGCAACATTAGTACCTCAGAAGTAATAGATGAGATTCAAGGATAATTGAATTCTTCATTTGGAGTATTTATCAACAGGATGAATTCATTACTAAGTGCTGTATCTTAAAGTACTTTGGCCTCCCTGATGCATAATTTAGCCATAATTTTGATTTAGGAAATGAGTGAAACAATCCATCAATCGGTAATCAAGAAGTTCATGTCTCAGAAGATTATCCTTTGCCAGAAATTTCAGTGCCTGCTAGTGAAATAATATTTTGAAAAGAGATTGACCTATTCATTAGTCCGATTTTTCCCAGTAACTAATCTCCTGAATTTTCCTGCAATTTCTCAATCCATTGAATTCAAAAGTATTTATTTTTGAAGTTCCTTTCAAAAGAGAAGAACATTTTGGTAAAATTCTCATGGTGGAACGGAGAGGAGTGTGATGTTTGGGCAAATTCCAAATAATATGAAGTGGACGTTTGGGCAAATTTAAATAATATCCAGGTATAGTTTTCTACATAGAAACAAAAGGGTTTGGAATCTTTTTAAAGGCAAAAAACAAAAACGAAGATGACAATCGAGTTTCACTATTGGGAAAACATCAAAGACAACATTCATTTATTGATATCTATTTACATACTGTCCGGGTCCCAAGATTTCAGAGAATTACAGTAATGGTAAAAAAAGATCCACATATCCACCACCCAAATCAACAGAATGGTGTCCTACAACAATAACCATATTAAGACATAAATGTACTAAAAGTAAACCAGTAGCCCAGGTTCACCATAAAAACCAAAGGGAAAAAACCCCCCATCAATCAATCTCTCCAACATTTGTCCTTATACTGTGTCTGTGTTCAGGCAACATGCTGGTGACTGCATTAACTCATACAATGCACTGGTACATTTCCTAACCAAACAGTGTGTTCACACAGCACATTACTCTACAAGACACCTAGCCAGAATTGCAACCAAGCTTTGCACCACGAGTTGACACAGGGTCTGGAATTGATCTAGTGGTGAAGGCCGTGTGAACCCAACCAATGTTTCAAACTGGATTAACCTTTGGGGGTGGGGATTCTATTGCATATTATCCTACCATCAAATAACGATTAGAAGCCTCTTTTTGACTCGCAGGTATCCAAGACGGTGAGTTACTGTAATGATAACCCTATAGCAAATAATTATACCACTTTGGGGCTTTGACAGTTCAGAATTTTGCTTCACCTGTTGGACAAGTTGTTATCTAACAGGCATGAAGTAGAGTATCAATGGAAGCCAGAAGGGAATACTTGCTGGTTGCTTTACAGAACATCATGAACAATGAACATGGTGTATATATAGATCATCTGGACTAATGAAGCATCAATTACCTGCAGAGCCTTAATTACTTGCAACCTCTTTCTCTGGATTGCTTACAGCTAATAATGAAAACAAATGAATCGTGTGTCTGGAATTCAACTTCAGCGTAAGAGCATTAAAAGAATGGGAAGCAATTGTTCTTGAAAAGGGTTGTTTCAGAGCATTGACCTGCTCTGGTGCTTCACCGCACCAGAGTGAGTAGCTGAGTTAAAATTCCAGAGAGAAATGAGGCCAAGAGTATTTCAGTCTGAATTTCTAAACAAATTTCTCCAGCGATCAGTTCCCAAATTGATTTCCAAACCAAAACACAGATGGATAGAGAGATCCACATTTTTTCAGAATTACGCAATTTAAAAAGCAGAGACCCAAGTAGACAAATGAAAAATACATGCCCAAAGAAGAGGGCAAGTCACATTTTAAGAGTAATGGTCTGCAGAATGGTGCACGCATTAGAGAGGTGCTTCTAAAAATGTGATTAGGAAAAGCAGACTTGAAAAAGTCTATTTTTTGTCAAATTTGTGAACCGATTGTGGTTCCGGATGTTAGGAACTGAAACTACTAAGACAGATGGATCCATAGATTCCTAGCTTGTTATGCCTGTATGTCCAACTTATAGAATAGTGACACTTTTCATATCTTGGCTTGCTGGCTTGTGATATGCTAGAAAATCTTGCCCAGTGAAAAATCTAGCTTGCCAAATTGATTCAGTCTGTTCCCTTTGGCCCGCGGCCTCCCTAGGACCATTTTTTGCAAGGCTAGTTGGGGGCATAATTAAACTCAGTTTATTTGGTTATATTCCTGAGAATAAGGCCAGGTAAAGAAAATAAGCAAGACAACTTCACTTATTTAGAATTTTGGGGCAAGGTGGAAAGCAGCCCCACGGATAGAATATGGGTTTCTATTCTTTTTTTCTTTTTTTTTTTGGAGGGGGGGAACAGCTGCCCATCCTGAGAGCCCAATCAGCCCATGTTCCAGCAGTGCAGAACCGAAGGCTCTCCTTTAAATGGACGATTAACATCTCACCCTGCCAAGAATTAAGGTAATATAAGAATAACCATTGTGGGGGTCAGTGCCAAAGCAGATACTGAGGTCAGTTGTGCAGGTGTAGTAGGACCAAAGCTGGCAAGATACACCAGGGAATATTCTTAATCCTGGTTTCTTAAGCCAATGTTTCAAAGCAGCCCTTGGGATGGGCCAGACGAGTGTGCAATTATCCAACTGATGTGGTGGAAGAGAAGCTGTTGCACTTTTGATTCACTGCAACATCTCTTTTTACTGCCTTGCATTAAAAGGTCTATGGTTTCTCCCAGCACGATTAAGCCAAAACATCTCGCCAAGAAATGAGCAAACATTTATTCACTCCATAATCCCATCACATTTGGCCCTTCCATCAGGGATACATCACTAGAGCAGTGGATGGTGGGGGCGGGGGGTGTGAAATTGTGGTGCTGCAAATGAAATAAAGCAGCAAGTATTATATCTTTTCAAAGGCAAAAGGTGAAGAGGCAAAGAATTCATGGCTCGAGGAGGCTGAAACCTTGGCCCCAGCAATAAATGCCACTTGCATAGGGCAACCAAACTTCTCACAGCAAAGCTGGTGCAGCAGACAAGGCCCATTCCCCATTCTGCTGACAATTTGAATGCTTAGTTGAGAAGTTCTTGAGGTTCTCTGAGCTTGAGTTGTTTTCTTGCAGTGCACTGAAGATGTTACCTAGCTGGGTAATGAAACGCTTGCAAGAAAACAGCCAAGCTCAGAGAACCCCAAGGACTCCACAATTCAGCCCTGAGCTACATATATTCTCATCTATTGAATGCTTAGTGAAACACAGCAACAGCCTTGTTCCATTCCGAGTGAGGAGAGGAACCAATGCCCTCACTCTGATTTGGCTTTGAAATGTTTGTATGCATCTGGTGATAACCACACAAGCCCAGATACTCTACTGAGGGGAAGAAATACATTCAAGGAATATTTTAAGCCATGACACCAAAAGAGTTGCAGAAACAGGAACTAAAGATGCTGAGAGAATGCAAGATTTTCTTGTGCTATTGTTCAGTGAATACCGAGGGCCTGTTTTTCATACCGAAACGCCTTTAGAAGTAATAATGGGACTTGCAGAAGATAGAACAAAAATAAGAACAAACTCTAGACTTGTATCTAGAGATTATTTTTATTGCACATTTAAATCAGCCTGGATGCAATACAAGTTAGCAAAAGTCTTGCAATTAAGATCCAGATGAGGTGATGTTCCTCACCAGAATTAGGATCCTGGCCATTTTAAGTCATTAACCTTTTGCTTCTGTACCAAAAACAAAACATGGCCAACTTCTTATTAACCAGGAATCAACTGATGATTCAACACCTACATTGTGAAAGTTGAAAGGTAATCTTATAGGAGGTAAGACCACCTGACCAATGTTGGGTTCTGAAAATCTTCCTCGGGGTCCGTAGCAGACGTCTTGCTGTCAATTCTTTTTATGGGAGATGTCAACATTTCAATCCAGAACTTCTGCATGCTCTACCACTAAGTAGCACTCTTTTCCCCTAATCCCCCCAATAAATGTGATCTTCTAATGAGTATGTGGGGTCATTTCTCCTGGAAACCCACCTACTCAAAGCAACGTCAGCATTCATTGCAGAAGATCCAACATGGCTGTGATCGTAAGGTCAGTTTTGCTGTTTATGTGTGGAAAGAACAAGGGGAGAACTAAATTATGCAAAAGGAGCATTCACAGGAGTGGTCAAGATGGCAGCCACAACCACAAGTCCCACCTCCTTTGACATGGGTCACTCATCCGGCACATAAGAGAGAGGCAAGGCTTCAATCACTTGAGTCACAATCACCATACTGATTTTTCTGACCTTCTCCTGTGGATGCCCCTGCAACGCAAGCAGAAGATGAACAGTTAGCCAGAGTGGAGATAAGTATATAAGCTGGTGGACCTTTTTCTCCTGGAAATACTAAGATTCTCATCCAACACACACATTCCATTGCACCCCGTTGAGCTAAGCTGCACAGCACGGTCACTGCTTTAGATGTCTCTTTCTTTCAAGTGAGCAGCAATGGGGCAGACTCCTGGAGATGTGAAAGTTTCAAAGTCAGGAAAGGACAGTGAAATGTTATTGTGAAGCGCACATATCGGACATATATGTTTCAAGATGTGTCTGTATCAGGCTGCCAAACGTCAATCATCAGCACTGTTGTGTTTTGCTCGTTTCTCTCTTCCACAATCCACCTGCAACAGTAGAAGATAAGGTAAGTATCCTTATCTTCCAATTCAAGGTGCTGGTTATCACCTTTAAAGCCCTACATGGCATGGGGCCAGGTTACCTGAAGGACCGCCTCGCCCCCACGATTTCAACACGTCCCACCCGATCTCACAGAGAGGGCATGCTCCGGACCCCCTCAGTAAAAGAACTTCAATTAGCGGGGTCCAGAAGGCGGGCCTTCTCTGCTGTAGCCCCGCCCTTTGGAACATCTTGCCCCCGGGGGTGAGACAGGCCCCTTCACTCCCGGCCTTTCGGAGGGATTTGAAGACTTGGCTCTGCCATCTGGCCTGGGGCGGGGAGAGAGGATGTCAGAAATGGGGTTGGCTAGCCCCTTAGCGGCCTGGTGTGGCCTCTATCGGCCTCTTGAATCTTTTAAGCTCTTTTTTATCTTTGTAAGTGTGGTTCTTTTATAACTTTTAATCATGTATTTATGATTTTAATTTGATGTAAGCCGCCCAGAGTCCCCCATTGTGGGGAGATGGGCGGGGACAAGTCCACTAAATAAATAAATAAGTAAGTAAGTAAGTAAGTAAGTAAGTAAGTAAGTAGTGAGACCGAAGAATTCTCATTTAGTCCATATTTGTTAAATGGACTAAGCTAATGTGTGCCCAGCTACGTCGTGGCTGCACCAAGCCAATCTTGAGTAAGCTCAAAAATTGTTTTGATAGGAGACTACGCTGGGATGTTTAAAAATAAATCCCCAAAGGAAGCAAGAACAAATTTCTTCCATATTGCTCCCAAGAAGAATGCATGGGTGGGTGCGTAACATCCCCAGAAATCATCCCAAGGAAGACTTTATAACTTGAGCCTGTGGCATATTTCCGCAAACCCAAGGCTGATCGGAATGGCTCTATTTTCAGATTCTGCCATTCTCTGCAATTTGTGGCAAAGCCCCAAAGCATTTTTATTTGGAATCATCTGGGTGCAATCCAGTGCCTCCGGAGTTGCTTTTCCAAGACCTATAGCAACTCAGGGCAGGGCTGTGATTATATGGGTCTTTTTCTCAACGTTTTTTGTTGGGCAGAAGGGAAGGCAGCTGTGGATTGTCTTCAAACTGTTTCAAAGGATTGGTGAGTTTAAAAAAAACATATTAGAAGAGGTTACGATGCCAATCCCTTTCTGGTTTTTTTTTTTTTTTTTTAAGTAATGGCCATTTAATGTGCCCTTCATATGAAAGCAGCAGCTCTAATGCGGTCTGCAATCATTTTAAATAAATATGATTTTACAGTTCTCGGAACAGTCTGAATCTGAGTTCCAAATTAGTCTAATTGTTTGTATCCAACTGCTGACAATGCAAATTCATTTTAAAAGGCAAAAGGGTAATAAATTGCCTTTGACAAACCAAGTTGTTTTTCTCCCTGTGTCTTTCCTGTCTTATTTGCATTTTCTCTGGATTATGAAATAGCGAGGTCCTCCAGAGACTTTTCCGTGTCCATCCACTGTGTTAATTCTGCCTTCTGTGAAAGGCTAAATCATCACTGGATCAAATAAGAAATGGATTGGAAGGAAAATTAATGAAGTGCATAGAAATGGATGCACTTCTAGTGAAAACTAATGGCTTTTATAACTTTTACGATGTCTTTTGATGGATCTATAAAATGGGGTCAGGGTGACGTTGGATTACAAGCAAATTGAAGGTCCCGTTTTGGATTGTGCGTGAGAGTAACTGGCTCATCATGGTGTAAGGTCAAATAGGAATTGTAGGTGTTTGAATCACGCCTGTGCAGTTTGCTTGGAAGCAAAGTAGATGTGTTTTCCTAGTGATCTCCCGTATAAATAGTAGCCGGGCCTGATATTAGTTACAGAGCCAAGCTGCTGAACAGATGGCTTTTCAGTTCCATTGGATGGAGTTGACGGGCCTTATAAGCCTAATAAATAAATACATAACCGAACACCAGATGTAAATCTCAAAATAGCCTTATTGTCACCTTTTCCCCATTCCAAGCTACTTTCCAACTGAGCAACTCTCTTTTATACGTCTCTTCTAATGTGTTGTCCAGGTTTATTATTGCTGAGGTTCATTATCAGTCTTTAGCCCAGGTTTCTCCCATCTGGTACTTGTCCAAGGTGATGGGACTACAGCTTCTGAAATTCCCATAAGGCATAGATAATAGTTAGCACTGTGGCTTCCCAAATTCCTAACATATCTGGAGGACACCAGATGGAAACAACTTCTGCAGACCTACAGAAACCAGAGAAGAATCTTAGTGGATGAGACCATGTATCTATCTAGGCCATCTTAATGTTCCAAACCAGAAAGCTCACAGGAACTCACAAGCAGTTTTGGACATGGATTTTTCACCCATTGGTCCTGATAGTCTCAGTGAAAGGTTGACAGGACACTGAATTTATGAATTTAGCTTTCTTTTAATAGAGAAAGAGAGTCATCTGTCCATCAGTGTTACCTCCCATCTCTTTCTAGGAAGGATTTTCCATCACACTTGGATTGCCATATTGTCCATGACTATATGATGTCCATAGTCTGTCAATATCAACCCTAGCCAACATTCTTCAGCAAAGAATCCCCCCACCATTGTATCTCTGACTGAGGACTTTCATTCAGCCCCAATCCAAACATAAACCATCAGCAATCTGCTTTACCTCATTTTGGAATGGTTATATTTCATCATCAATGAGAGAGGAAAGAAAGAAAGAAAGAAAGAAAGAAAGAGAGAGAGAGAGAGAGAGAGAAAGAAAGAAAGAAAGAAAGAAAGAAAGAAAGAAAGAAAGAAAGAAAGAAAGAAAGAAAGAGCAAGCAAGCAATAAGCAAATACATAATTCATTCTAACAGAGAAGCAGCTGCACCAATGTATGTTTGTGTAGTGGGAATTCATATTCTTTTAATTGCCATTTTAAAAATGGAAATCCTGCATATAATAAATCACATTATATAATGTGGGAGTGTGGGGGGGCGGGTAGTCTCTTTCTCTCTTTCCTTTTTTTTCCCCAGAAGTAATTCTTGAGCAAGGAAGTATGCATTCTCAAACATTAGTGGGGAATATTAGGGACCTGGATATGGGAAAACATAGAAAGGTAACCTTATTGATTATAACTTGGCTGTAAGTTTTAATCAATGGCAAAAAACCTAGAGGAAGTAGACACATTTGTATACCTTGGTAGAACATTTAATGAAGATAGAAAATGGGTGGAAAAGCTTTAAGATGCGCAATTGCTAATGAAAAGGAAATTCATAGTATCTGCTCTGTTGTGAGCCATGAGTATTTGTCCAAAGAATGAACACAGCCATGTTTAAGAGCATATTTCTGTCTGCTTTGTTATATGGACTTGAGAATTGGATATACAGGAGCAACCTAAAAGCATTGATGGAGTGCTTAAGAAGTGGACGTTGAAAAAGAGGGTGATCAAGAATGCAAGAATGAAGAGGTGCTGAATGAATATGGATTGAATACAAATGTAGGTGACCAGTACAAAATAAGTAGATTGAGATGTTTGGTCAAAGAGAGAGAATGAATGAGGATCAAATTGCAAAGCCAAGTATGAGAAAGAAGAGTGAATGGATCAAGAGGAAGGTCATGGAAGAATCGAGAAGATGTCGAGAGAGGTAAGAAGTTTAAAAGGCAAAGGCCAATCGATCAAGGGTTTGGTGGGAAGAAGGTTGGTAGTCAGAACAGAGACGTATGGAGCAGTGTGTTGAATAGCATTGGCACAAACTAGATTTAGAACCACTTTCTCTTCTTTTCTTCTCACGTGCATTTAAGGTCCTTAGCTTATTCTTCCTTTCTCACTTTCGGTGCTTTGCATAATGTTGCTTGGCCGGAAGGGAACAGCCTCGTGGAGATACATACATGCTGTTCTTAGAAAGAAAATGTCATGTCAGCTGGCACCAAATGACCAAGATGGTATGCTGGGCTATCTGATGTTCTTTTAATTGCTGCTTATTGATCTGTTTGTCTTTCATTGTGACTTAAAAGAGTTGCCCATCTGCTGCATGAAATCTTGGGAATAGGCAGGGCTGCATTTCCTGAATATCAACTCACCCTCCTAGTCTTAAAGTTACACTTAACCAGTCAACACAGCAAATTTTTTTAAAAAATCACAGTGAAGTGATTGTTTCGGATAGCTCAACCTGTTTCTTGAAAGACCTTTTTGTGATGCTTAGATAGCTTACCTTAATTAAAACTATTAATCAAGAGGCCTCCTTGAATTTTCTTTTCGCTCCCAAGATTCATTGATTTTTCTTCCATCCTGCATCTGTAGTCTGCCTACCTGACCTTCAGATGATGATTAATGAAATAAATTGAGACTCCATGGGTAGTCTTAGACAATGCCTGTTATTTTAATCAAGGTGCCATTTTTTTTAAGGCCAAAGGTATTCATTGCTGCCAATACAAGGGGATACTTCCTTGTTCTATAGGATAGCTTCAGGATGGGTTCCCATTGCTGGCTGATGGAGCTGAGTGGCTCCATTGTGGAGAACAGCCCATAGCAACAGCAGTTTAATGTTGCATAAGGGAAGAAAATGGTATGCAATTAAAAGTGATCGCAGGAAAGCAAAATAAATAAATAAACAAACAAACAACCAAGCAACTAAATAAATAATCAGGCCTTCTGCTGCAACTTCTCCAATATACATATATTTTTTAAGAAAAACTTTTTCCAGGAGATGCATTACACAGAAACACTGTTCTAAACCATGGGGATTTAAAGAAAGTGTGCCTGGCCCACCATGTGGGGTTAGCGGAGCAGCAGTTCAAAGATCAAGCTGTTAATCCTTTTGTGTGCCATTTTAGTATGGTTTGGGGTGGTTAATGTTAGGCAAAGATTTTTTAAGAGCTCAGATATACCAAGCTGAGTCTCTGGGTCTCTGAAAAGCAGTTTAATAACCGATACAACTCCAAAAATCTTGGCCAGACAACCAAATTGGCATTGAAAGTACTGATGGGGAAGCACAGTCTGTATAGAACTGGAAATATATATTTTTTAAAAAAATCTAGTCCTGATAAATGGAAATTGGCAAGACTTTATATTACAAAAGGCAGCTCATCTCTGACTCATAAGCTGCAAAGCATCACTTGGGAAACTATTTCATAAAAATCTGTTGGCTGTTTGGAACCAACATGACCCTAAAAAAGAAGAGGCTGATTGTACAAATTGTTATTCAATTATCTTCAGCAATGGGACAACACACAGCCATTCGGCAGGGATAATATGATTCCTGCAGATGTTCCAGCAGCAGTCTTATTTTCAAGGGATATTCTGAGTTTTCTGGTGCAAAAATACTAGTTTCTAAATATACTGTATTTCTCGCGGATAAATTGCTTCCCCAATTTGGCCCTTGGAGAGGATTTCAAAATGTGACATTGAAAGACTTTGCTCGCCTGGGTTCCAAAGACTGGTCTCATTCCAGTTTTGATTTTCTTCCAAGACTCTAGAAATTAAATCTCTACAGGCAGGTGAATCAGTGCTTTAATGACCGAGTGCACAAAGAGGGGGTAAAACCTCGTTTTTGGCAGCAAACTTAGGGAAGAAGAAGAAAGAGCAAGATCACAATAACATTTGGTAAGAATTCGTCTGTCTCACACCACCCTACAAGATTTGGGAATTTGTACTTCCAGAACTTGGCGATGCAAGAGAAAAGATTGTCCTTTGATCTGGGCTTGGCATGATTCATCCGCTGTGCAAATCATGCATTTTTGGTGGCCTGAACATACCACGGTTAAGATAGTTTTAAGAATCCTGTCTTAGCATGATGGGTGAACTCAACTGATGTGAGTGTGAAAACAGAAAGGCAGAAAAAGAGCAGAATTTCTTCCAAAGAGCAGGAAATGAGAGATTTAGAAATGCGGGTGGAGGGAATTCAGCATGATTTTGTGAATAGACCTTGACTGATAATGACATTCATTGGGAAGGATAAAAGGGATAACTCCCTAGCAGTTCTACGAAGAACCTCAGCTTAAAGAATTTATCTTCTGTCTTGGTAAAAACACAGCACTGCTTGCATGACAGAGCTAGTCGTCTTTGGGCATTTGAGCATCAAAGTCTGCAAAATGAGGTCCTTTGTGACGTTGAGCTTTTTATTACACCGAAAACAGAGCTGCAGCTGTCTGAGCATTGCTATGTGGAAGAGAAATACAGGTGCTACAGAAGTGGGAGACTTCAGAACAAAGGAGGATGTTAGATGTGCTGAAGGTCTTTTTAACTATGTAGCAAAGCATTGATCTTCCTGCTCTCCATCATTGTTCTCTACTTTCCAAAGAACAAAGAAGGTATACAGCCATAATGTCAAGCACTTGGACAATATTTTTCAATGGTGCAGAGAGAGAACATGAGCAGAGAGGTCTCTTTGTTCTTCTCCAACAACTGGAAGACTACCTGATAGCAAGAGGAAGAGCCTAAGGTCTTCCAGATATTGCTGAAAGTGTGGGATGGCCAATGTGTGGGATGGTGGGAGTTGTACTTCAGCAACACCTGGAGGCCCACACATTCTTCAGCTTCCTGCCATCATAGCACAGCAGGAATGCAAGGAAAACAGATTTCCCAAGACTCCTCAGATCATAGGAGATCTTAGGAATGAGACACGGAAGCTCAAAGCAGGTTGGAGAAAGAATTTGCATTTGGGGTCATTTTAGAGGGGTTCAGATCCTAAAGCTTCATTTTTATGCAGCTGGATCATCCAAAGGTGGGAAAAGACAGTTTAGGGCCCAGCTGGAGTCTGAGAAACCAATCTTAGAAGCTAATTACCCAGTTCCAAAATGAATTATGGAAGGTTATTGTCTATGAACCTTATTAGGGATAAATTGCTTGCGTGGTCTCAGGTTCATAACGACAGGCCAGGAGAATCCTATGCCTCTGATGTCCAGTGAACACATTTTATGGAAGAGTAAACAAATCTTCAAAGTGGGTCTTTGCTTGGATGAAGGTTGGTTCAAAGCAACTTATGATGGGATGTGGCTACCTTCTAATAAAGAACACCTAGAAGGCGGGGGGGGGGGGATATATTTTGTTTTCCTTTGGTTTAATTAAAATTTCACCAAGTTTCCCTCTTCAACCACGAGGCAGCAAGAAGCAGGGGACCTTCCTGCAGCTTTCTTTCCATTTATCAAGAACAACAAAAGGCCTCAAAAGTCATCTGGGAGGACTACCCTGAAGTCCTTTTAATGCATTTTAGATTAATTGGAATTCAGCCAGAGTGGTGAGGTCAAGCACACAGAAATAAGAAACAGCATCATTCAAATTTAGGAGTTTGGACATGGGAGAAGGGAAGGGAAGGGAAGGGAAGGGAAGGGAAGGGAAGGGAAGGGAAGGGAAGGGAAGGGAAGGGAAGGGAAGGGAAGGGAAGGGAAGGGAAGGAGCCAGTATCAAACCTATATTTCCCCCCCCCCAAAGCTGTTGCTATAACAACCAGGTGCCAAGCAACTTGTTGCTTATATTGTGCCTGTGTGTCTGTGAACTCACTTTGGAGCTTCAGAATGGTCTGCTTTGAATTTCTCCTACAATTCAGGAGAGAGGGGAGGGAATTCTGTCTGGTGACCGCAGCCTTAAAACTATAACTTATGCTCATGTTCAACCTCATAACTACTCCTGGCCCAGTTGGACTGACAACCAACTGTAGCTCCATAGCAAGATCCGAATATCTCCTTGGAGGAAAGGTACAACTCCTGCTTGAAACCCTGGAGAGTTGTTCTGCAGCACTGTTGACAATCCTGGCCTAGGTGGATCAGTGATCTTGACTATTAAGGCAGTACCTTTGTCCTTGATACAGAACCATGAGGACTAGAATATTTGGGGAAATTAATGTTACTCAATGGTAGAGGACCTGATTTGCCTACACAAGTTCCCAACTTCAAGCTCCACTATCTTCAGAGAAAACTCCTCCCTGAAATTCTGGTAATCTTCTTCCATCCTGGGCTAGATGAACTTAGAGCCACCCAGGGACTATTGGTTCAGTAGGACTTCAATCTGTGCCCCACTACCTAACCCCCAGATGGATGCAGGTTGTTATTCTTTCCCCAGATTGTAGCACTGGGACGTGCAAGAGATATTTGGCATCTGTCCTTCTAAAGTGGCAAACCATTCTGCCAGATGTGGAGAAATGCTACGCTGGGAGGCTTATGAATTCCAGCTCTTCCGATTTGATCCGGAAGGTGGAAATTCATCTAAAACTTTGCTGGAGGAACTTTTTTCATGAATCCCTAAAAGGGAGCAGTTCAATCAGAGGTATCCTGGTAGGGGGAGGGCCTCCCCAAAAGTTAAGATAATGGCCACCCCGTTTTACATGCAACAAACTAAAAAGGGGGCAAGGCTTTGATCACATGGTTGTCCTATTTGACCCCCCTCTCCTACAGGCATCCCGAATTCAATACAACCCCATTGACTATCAGAGAAAAACATCTGCATAAGCTTGGCTCATACGTGCCAATAAATTCCTCTTGACTCTACAACCAACCATATAAAAGTGGTGTTTCATCATAGAGTCATTAAGCCTGCTATCCCACATACGGCATAGCATAAAGCTCAACATGAACCACTGATGAAATATTGTGGCTTCATTTTTCCTAATCCCCCTAAACAAATGACTCAGGAACCAACATTCCAGGTATTTTTCTCCAAGCAGTACACAACAGCATTTTTAACACATTACAGTTGTTAACGATGCAGTTCTTGTCACCTGCATTTGCATAACCAAGCCATGTTCCCCTCCCTTCCCGCCCAGTCAGCTCATCCCAATTTAAATCCTCCATCAGTCCAGCCTCTCCATGCATCTGATGAAGTGTGCTACACAGCTCATGAAAGCTTCTGCCCTGGAATAACGTCTCCTGATTTTTTTTGCTAAGAAGAACCCCAGTCAGATTTATGGGGGAGGTGGGTCAGGAGGTGGTGTTTACAGTGCAAATTTCCATGTTATAAAAGACACACACCTCCTGGGCCCTCATTTGTGAACCATACAAGTATTCTTTTCCACTGACCCACCCATGTGGGCTTTTCCTTTGCTGCCAATTTTTTTAAATGTGGAGGACCGAATGAAGACATTCGTAGCACTATTCCAGCGTGATCCTTGGCTAACTGGCACCAAACCAGGCCTCCATTAGCAAGGGTTGCTATAGTAATAGCCTGACATCTTACACTTGAAGCACAAATCTTCTCCTGCTCAAGGCCATGCAGATTCCCGTTGTCAGGAAATGGGTCATGCCCTAGAATAAGTCTGTCCTTCTGCTTCCCAAATTCATACTGGGCTCAATCAGAGAAGGTGTTGGGGTGCCCTCTTGGCGCAGCTGGCCCACTCACAAAAGAGTTGCTCTGTGAAACCTCACCAGTTACAAAGCCCTAGTTTATCCAGCGGCCATTGTCACCCCCGTCTAGCCCTTTCCCAACTCAGGACTTGCCTTTGTGCTTCTTCTAAGCAGATCTTCTGATCAAAGTTTCTCCCTGCAGCTACATGCAGAAATAGAAACACCATACCCAGGCACTAACGGGTATAATTCAGTTCAGCTTCCAAACCAACAACATTTCTTCCTGTCCCCAATCCCCACCACGACCACCCCCAGCTTGGAGGAGACATAGATTATGGATCCACAAGCTTTGGGTGTGTCAGTGCAGAACAGGATTGTGAGAGGAAGGACCAAAACACACCAGCCCAAGTTCCTTGGGAAAGCCAGCTCCTCAAAGTGCCTTGCCCAGGGATATATTTGGATGACTGCAGGCCAAAGTTGAAATGCATCCAGGTGTTGCATCTGCTTTATTAAAAAAAATAATAAGAAGAACAAATAAAAAGCAAGAAGTGTTTCATCAATGCAAGAAAGCAATTTTGTGAAGTGCCTTCTCAGCATCAGCCATCCGACCCTGTAAGTTCAAGTAGTTTTAGAAGGCAGGGCTCCACCTTCTTTCTCCCAATAGAATTGAAGTGACAAAGAAAGCTAGATTTGTTTCTCGTCGGGCCTGTCCTATCATTTTTTTTCTCCTGAGGGAGCTTTGCCCCAATGGCCTTCGACAGCCTGGAACAGTCATTAATGGCATTTTTATTAGGGATGTGCTTCTATCTAGGTGCAGCACATAGAAAGCAATCATCTACAAGTCAATCTCAGCAATAAAACAGGATTAATAATTAATGTAGGCATTATCCAATCCCAACACTACCATAATTTAACTGATATCAAGCGTTCCCCACAAAAAGGAGAGTTCTTCCAGTTTTATAAAAATTCTGCAAACAAGACGTGTTTCAAGGGCCTTGTTAAATCTTCAGAGGACAGGCTCCTCAAGCTGAGAAATGGATACTGCTTTTCTGGATCTTCCTTCTGGTGGGCTACTTTTCTGGAAGCTTTTGGTGGGCTACTGCCTTTTAAAAAACTAGTCAATGTTTTAAATAATTCTGCTCTGCCTTTTAAAGCCCAGCTAGCTGGCAGCACCTAGCAGATCTTCCGTGATCTTGAAATGAAGCAGGGTCATGGATGGGAGGCCGCTAGGACATTCCCCTATAATGAAAAGTTGGCACAAACATTTCAGAAGAAGGCAACAGCTTCTCTCTTGTGGTGAAGCACATGACATGGGTGTGTTCCCAAATCATCAAGAGTCAAGTGCAACTCAGAGGAGACTCTGCAGTGCCTTTTATGTCCTCCTTTAGCCCCACCCACTTTTAGCCCCACCCACTTTGTTCTTAGGCTCAAGCATGATCCACTTTTGGAGTGTGATGCTTGACACCTTTCACAGGACCAGGCATAGTCCTTGACTGCTAAATCGTTGGGCACCTCAACTTAAAATCACAATTGATTTCCATTCTTTGCTCTAAGGAACCCACACCCAACATTCTGAGTTGGGATTTTCATGTTGGAGATATTCATGGATGTTCCTTTTGGGCCTTTCATGGCTTTCATTTCAGCAATCTGTGAGCAGTTGGGAAAAGAGGAAGACACCATATTTGGTGAACCACTTCTTGCTTAAGCAAGAAATATTAAACCCACACCGCTAAAGGTCTCTCGCTGCCTCATTTAACAGAAGTTTTAAACTGGCTTGACTCCCTTTTGGAATTCCATACTGTGGGGATTTCTAGTACAAGAATTAAAGGTTTATTCCTGTTCCCATTGTCATCAGATAATTCCATTCTTCTTTGCATTGCATTAATAATCAGCTGACACCCATGTTCTTATGCCCCATGGTTGAACGAGAGAGTTAGAACATTTCTAACTAATGAACAGATGAAGAAGGAAAGGGTAGAGTTCAAGGATTAGCCACTGAACTGTGGCTGAGTTGCAGGGAAGGGATGGCAAATGAAATGCTTGAAATTGGGGAATAGAATACAACCATTAACCTCAATGTCATAAGTTGTTCATTTCTCCCACAAGAAGCTTGTACCCCCGAATGGTAATTTGGTAGCATTATTTTAAAACTGTTATTGGCCATACTGCTGGACGTCAACCATTTTCCCTCAACCTAACATTTTGGAAGGACTGAAAAAGCTCTTGCTTTTAGAGGGTGGAGTGAGAGAAAGACTTTCCCACTAAGAGATGGTGTTCAAGAGAACTGATGAAGTAATTCAAACAATAGTGTTAAAGCAGATAGAAATCTACCATTAGTAAAATGACTTGATTTCTCCTCCTCCTCCTCCTCCTTCACAAAATATAAGAACATCAGCATTCTTTTACAAATGAGATGGAAACTACTGATGCACGTGTGTGTTCCATAAACCTGGTTTATGAGAAATTTGTTTTAATTCAGGATCAGTATATAGTCCATAATGGTACAATCCAAGTTATTATGTTGCTCTTCCACCCTGTCATTTTACTCCTAGTTCCAGAAGACTAAAAGTGAATAAACTGAGTCTTTTCTATTTTAAATTTCATGTATGGTGGCCAAATAGTAAGTCTGGGGTTGACTATCTATGGAACAATCTGAATGATGACTTTCTTCTTACCCCTCCCTCCCCCTCCCCAACATTATTTCAATTAGTTATTTGATTATATTTCATGGATTTCTGCTTCCACTCCTGAGTGATCCTTAGAATCTGTGCCATTCCCAGCATGATTTTAAATCTCTTTGATATTGTGAATCCTTGACAAGTTAAATGCTTCCTTGAGATGTATCTAGAGATTTTTATTGGACAAATAATTAGGACATTGCCCTAAAAAGAGGTGCCTACTTAAATAGTGTTCTGCTAACCACAGCAATGACAGCCATGGCATTTCTTGGCATAAACCTTGCATGAATGTGACATTTTAAAAAAGATGTCAGTAGTTTGAAGTATAATGAAAAGTTTCCTCAAACCACTAACCATGAACTATTATTAAAATAAGTGCTTTTAATTTCAAATTTTTACACTGCATTTGACAAACTGCTTGCTCAAAAGAGAAAGAAGTGGGTTTGGGAGGAGGAAACCTTGATTAAACGAGATGTAAAAGTTATTGCAGGAAAGGGAGAAAGGTCTTTCTCCAGAAAGCCCCCCTGTCGCCCTCCATCTAATTGAATGTGCTAAAAGATTCAATGAATCATTAATAAAAGATTGTTTACTTCTTCACTTTGAAATAAAAATAAAGACAACCAAGGAAAAAGCAGACATGTCACTTTGTAATGAAAGGGAGGGGAACCTCCCCCACCGAAGCTCTATTTTCAAGAAAAATGAGAGAAGTTGTAGCGGGTGCTTAAGAATTCAGAAATGAGCTGAAACTATGACATATGGAGTATCCTGGATTCTATTTTCCTTATTTTTTTATAAAAAGTATTTATTTTTATCAAAAGTTGCTCTTCAGTGAAACACTTAGCAAAGTTGAAGCAACCAAGGAAGATCCATTGGAAGATCAGCTGGAGGGGAGGACTCTGTTTAGATTTGTCAAAACGTACCTCAGCTGGCTTTCTTACAAATGTCTTGGGTTACAATTGTGGTCTTGCCTCACCAGCACTGCCAAACTGTCCAGGCAGAATGGAAAATCTTCATCTAACATGTAAGTTACATTTCAGAGGTAATGTCTATGAAAGCTTAGGAAATCATATGCCTGTAGGTCTTCAGAGTGCCTGAACGTTGGCTGATCTCCAAAAGCTAAGAAGGATTGGATCTGGTTTGACTTTGGATGGGAGACAAGCAAGAAATCCCAGGATTCTTGTCAAGAATGTGTCCCAGAAGAAGCAATACTTCACTGCTGTTTGTGGTTAACACTATATGAACTCACCAGGAGTCATACTCAATGGACAGGAGATTTTACTACTGTCGCTTTTTTGACTTCCTGTTCTTATTTATATGTTTATTTCCCAAAAGCTAGGTATCCGTTGCAGGCTTGCTATCAACAACAGTTTCAGAATTTGTCCTTGAAAGTGGGCAGAGACAACATAAAAGATGGTCTATTACTCTACTGAATGAAGATACATGATCAGATTAGGAAGATCTTCCATATTGTTTGTTGGAACAAAAGCTGAGAAACTGAACTAAGTTATTCAGATTAATTAAGCCCTCTGGGGGCTATCATATGATTCAGTTTGAAACAACCACTTTCCCCACGGTATGTTGCATTATTGATCTAACCCTAAATAAATAAATAAGCATTGTTAGAAATGCTTCTGGAAAGCATCTTTACAAGTGGAGAAAGAATAATATTTTAATAATCCCCTGCATGGAAACAGACCTTATTGTGGCTAATTATGAAGAACATTTATACAGGTGATGGCTAGCCAATAAATTTGTTGTATTCAACAAATTTGAGGTTCAGTCTTTTGTATTTGAAACTTCTGCAAGCGGTATTGATGCTTTCAAACGCTGGTGTTGAAGAAGACTCCCGAGAAGACCATGGACAGCCAAGAAAACAAACCGATGGATCATTGAACAGTTCAACCCACAGTTCTCACTCAAGGCACAAATAGTTAGGCTCAAATTAACTACTTTAGATACATTATGCTAAGATCGAACTCTCTGGAGAAGGCTCTGATGCTGGGAAAGATAGAAGGAAAGAGAAGAAGAGGATGACCAGCAGCAAGGTGGATGGACTCAGTTACAGTGCTGATGGGTGCACTGTTGGAAGACCTGAAGGACCAGGTTAGGGACAGAATGTCCTGGAGAAAATCTATCTAAGTGTTTGGTAAGGGTTTGGTATTGATGGCATATAATCAATCAATCAACAGTTCAGTCTTTTGTATTTGAAACTCGTGCAGGCAGAGTTACAGGAAGGCCAGCTGAGTTAGAAATTATCTGGCTTACTAAAAAATGTATGTCTTATTTTCAGTAAATAGATCTGAGCTGCTAAAAGGACAGTCCTATATTTGCATGAAGAACTTCTCCATTTCCAAGTACGCACCTGTTCAGAAGAATGTAGAATTTGGTAGATCTCTGTCCGTCTTCTTACCCCACTCACATGTCTTCCTTTGAGATTTTCTAGAAATGGGCAAAACCCTCATATCACTAGGAATAGCAGGATTAGAAGTGTGGAAAAGAAATTATGCAAACAAAGGTTTTTTTTCTTTGAAAAAATATGTCTTTGATTGATTTTTACCCTCTCAGTTACAGAATTTTCCCTCTTAAAGAGATACAGATGGGTGCCTTCAATCAGGGGACTTGGAAGCGATTAACTTTTCCAGATTGCAAAAGGAAATAGCTGTCTGTGTCAGGTTCAACATTGGCTTTCTTGGTGACGCCATCATGTACTACAGTGTTCACTTGATAGCTGGGCTGCAGATCGGCGATCCTGGATTAGGAAGTGTGCAGTGCTTTTGGCACACAATTGGAGTTCTTGTCCATGACTGTGAGATTTTCATTTGGGCTGAGTGGGTAAACTTCCTGTGAAACAGGACAATTAAATAAGTGCCATTCTCATTTTGATAGGAACTTTTTTCTCTGTATCAACTGATGTAGGAAAGGTAATAAATTCTACAAGCCAGGATCAGACAAGAAAGAAAGACAGTTGTCTTTCTGACTTTCTTCTTGGGACGTTGCCTTGTATTTTTAAGGTCTGGTTCCACACAACTTTCTAAGCCATTATATAATTTACTTGATTTTGGCTTAAAATGTTGTATGAAGCTGGCCATGGCTGTTTATAAACTATGATTTATAGCTTAATGTGCCCTAGGCATCACAACACACATTGAGAAACTGTTAGTTTTCAATAAGCAGGGTTAAACATGGCTTAGTACAAAGTGTCAGATTGCCTAAGAAGGACTTTGAACTTGCCCATCTAGTGTTATACAAATGCCATGAAAGCCAGTATGGTTGAGTTCTTCAGTCATGGAGAAAGTTCAAAAATTAGTAGAAGTGCTTATATTAGTGTTTCTCAATCTGGGCAGCTTCCAAATGTGTAGACTTCATCTCCTAGAGTTCTTAGCCAGCAAGATTATGGATGCAGGGAGGAGAATCCACAAAGCTAGACAGGGGTCAAGACTGAGAACCACTGATACATCAAGGAATGACTGGATCCATAAATGACTTCTCAATTTAAAAACTTTCAACATTGGCCTGATTGCACCCACTCCATCTGGGTCTGGAGTTTTCTGCCATAAAAGGGCATAAAATGTTGATGCTTGGGCGAAGCGTACCCTGCAACAGATGAGTTTCACTTAAAGATCAATGTTTTCTTGAGCTCTTTGTTTTTCTTTTGCTCTGACTTCTAGTTCATTTTCTGGGCTCTGATTATGCGGGGGTCCATGGCTGACCACACAGCCAACCTCATACTAGTGTTCACCAATGGCTAAGCCACCCTTGACTGTGTCTATGCAGGGCCAAGCTGACTTCCTAGTTCTCCACCTCACCTTCTCTGGCTGTTTGGTTTTATCTCCAAGTAAATTGGCAAGTATACCAAGCATTGCCCAGAAGTGCTTCTGTGTTTCCACACCAAAATGAAAATATAACTGTCCTCTACTTATAGTTAGGTTATCTGATGCTTTTGTGCACCAAAAGAATAAAGCAGGTAAAGCCTAAACCTTTGGAGATTGGAAGGAGTTGACTTATTGGGGCAAAAAACCCACCCTGGAGCTGATGTTGGATTGCAATTATCTCTGACTTTTGGTGCTTTAAATGCACTTTACAAGAATCAGAAACATGAATTTGGGCATTGACAGTAGCAGCCCAATCTTCTTGGCCCGAGCCTTTGCATGTTCATTAATGCAAAATGGCATCCAAGGTGGATAATATCAGTACCTCCATTTATTATTATTAGGAAAGGCAGCCAGATATGACCTGACGTATGGCAATTCCTCTGCAAATCGAAATAAAACTGGAGAAGTGATTCCCCTCAAAAGATGCAGTAGAATATTAAAGAGATTTGCTTTGCAACAGAATGGGAGCAACAGAGAGAGAGGGAGAGAAAATGTATCTTGTTTTTGATCACACTCTGCCTTCAGAACCCAAAGCAACCACATTTAGGGTAAGGAACCAGTGAAGGATTTAAGCTTATTATCTGTTGTTCACAAACTCCCTCTCTCTTTTTTAACTGCCTGCCAAAAATTCAGATTAGATGCTCTGATACTGGCTAATAATGAATCATTTCCTTAGTGGTGCTTGCAAGGAACTCTTTTTTTAAAAAAAAATAGTTTAACATTGCATGCATCTTCTGCACGATGACTTGATAACTTCCTTCTGTGCAAATGGACCAGCTTGAAAGTCCTGCATCGCTTCCTGGTGGGCAACATCTTTGAAGCAAAATCAAATCGTGGACCTTGGGAGGAATTGTTTCCCAGCATGCTTTGCAATGCAAAAGAACTGAGACGAAGAAAGCCGCACGGCCTGCGCGACTAAGATCCCAAGGCTGCAAGTGACCTCCAGCACTCCTTCAAAAATGGTTGCCAAACTGTAATTTTTAAGGTGACCGAAGGAGAAAGTAATTAAATACATGGCTGGAGAGTAATGATATGACTTATATTATGTGGAATTAATGGCAAATGACGATTGAGGGAAATTAGATTTAGCTTGGGGGATGTCCCTCTCAGCTAGCTTGAGAAACATGGACTCTGGCATGCCATTAAAAAGCCAAGGCTGGCCCTCAGCCCAAAAGCCTTCTGCACATTTGCCCTGGAGAAATGTCATTTGGCTCTAGACACCCTTGGAAATGATTTTTAGAGGTTGGCCATCATGTTGGTCTCATGGGTGTATCTGAAGTTTTGAGACCACATCATGGGCAGCTTCACAAACTGGACATCCTGGAGCAGCTTGGGCATTCACAGAATAGCTGCCATGATGGGTATGACAAGTTATGAAGCACCCAGTTCCACCAAGGATAGTTAGTGTAGCTAAAAAGCCTCCTTGACTTGTCATGCTTGCCTTCAACTCTGAATAAAGGACATCAGAGAGGACTTTTTCAGCAGCAGTGCTACAAAGGAGGTCCTGTCCTTGAGAAACTGCTAGAGACATCTGGAGAAGCCATCCCTGACCCCAAATTAGGGAGAGAATTTCATAGAGCTATTTGAGCAACCTGCTCCAAAGCCAAATACTTTCCATTTTTTTCTTATCAAAACTTCTCATGTTTTCTTTACAAGCTACCAGGTTGGTGGGAGAGTCAAGAAAGAAGTTTGGAGAAGGGAGGGACATACCTTTGTAAGGACTGCTGAAAACATCCTTGTGTATTTGTTGTCAATAATAATCCACAGGATTAGCTTTGGAAGAAAATGGCATTGAGTAATAAGCTGCTTTCAGTCTGCTGTTATGAACCCTATTAGCAGAGAAGTAGGATCATATTTCATATCAGTCCACTAAATAAGGTCTCCACTGAGCCCAGCTAGAGTTCTGGACATCTGTCATTGAACACACTGTGCATGTGTCTCGTTTTTTGCTACTTGTACGGTAGAAAACCATTTTTTTCCAAGCATCAGAGATAAGAGTGAGGGGGTGATAGTGTTGATCAGTGTGTGCTCAGCAGAAAAAGTTTGGAAAAGAAGCAACAGACCCTGAAGCAGAAAGTCACGGCTTTAGTCCAAATGACAATCAAATCAGAAAAATGATTCCATGGATGGGTGGAGAGATTTCTCTTGAAAGGGTGTGGTAGAAAACACCCGGGAGAGTTTGAGCAGAAGGGTTTTTGAACAGATAGCAGCCAGTGCCAAGGAAAGGGATCCATGTAAAAAAGTGTTATTAGAAACACAAGTGAAAGATTGTCCCATGGATCACCTTTCCCCAATGCAGGAAATCTGATGCCACAAGATTCCTGATTCTATCCAGCCTCACCTTAAAAATGTCTAAATCATGTGCAATGGTTACCTTACAGACCATCTTTTCCCAGTTGTTTCTACCCATCCAATCTGGTCCTGCAGGTTGGACATGCTCCAAGTCCCGTCAGCCAAGGAGTGTTGGCTGGCGGGGACCAGGAGAGGTGCCTTTTCTGTTGCTGCGCCTGCCCCCTGGAACATCCTCCCTCCTGACATTAGGATGGCCCTGACCCTTTTGGCTTTTTGGAAGGCCTTGAAGACCTTGGCTTTGTGCCCAGGCCTGGGGCCCCAAGTATGCGAAGGGCCCCATTTCATGGTTGTGTTGATACCGGCCACCCAGCGTCACTGGTGTGAGATGGGCAGCAATATAAATTGAATAAATAAATAAATGACTTATTCAGCAAACTATGATTAAAGCACACATGGTTTCATGCTGTAGAAATCTAGTCAGTGTGCCTCAGGTATTCAAAGACCATTCTGAATCATTTGGGTTCTTCCACCATCGTGTAGACACATTTCTATAAAAAACACAAGTGTCATAGGAAGATCTGTACCTGGGCACAAGTTACTCACTGCAAAATCTTGCAAATTTTGTTTGATAAAAACAACAGCTGACATTCTTCCCAATAGAACAGCTTCTCCTACCCCCAACCACACAGGAGCCGTTTTTAGACTTTCCTCGCCAGCCAACACACAGACATGACACTGGCCTGCAAATTGCTTTCCTAGAGTTAGCTGAAAAAGAAAGGAAGGAAGGAAGGAAGGAAGGAAGGAAGGAAGGAAGGAAGGAAGGAAGGAAGGAAGGAAGGAAGGAAGGAAGGAAGGAAGGAAGGAAGGAAGGAAGGAAAGAAATCTGCGTACCTCCATCACAGCTGTAATGCCCAGAACTCAGCCTTGGAGTGAAAGCCACAGGGTTACTCCTACACCTGCTCTTGAATGAACTCCAAGCCATGCAATTTTGGAGGCCACAACAACCATCTGAGTCAGCTTGGAAAGGCTGGGGTGCTGCAAAAGAGGGCCCACAAGGTATTCTCCACCACATGGTGAGGATCATCAGCCAAGTGAACTTGTGAATCGGTCCAGTAGAATGACCAAGACCACTTTGCTCATATAATATTTCTTTTCTCCAAGGCAGTTTTCCAGGAAATTGATTAGCCACGTAGTCCATTAATTCCTTGGGAATCATAGGCAGAGAGGCTGATTAAAACTGACAGCAGAATGAATGACTGCTGTGCCGTAATTTTAACTCACTCTCATTAATCTTACATTCCTTCATAATAAATCCCACATGTGCCTTTTTTCTTTTTTTACTTGCTGTGGTCCCTGTTCAAAGATGGCATTCTGCATCATGGGTGGTATGATGGCTCTGCCCTCATCTTTAGATTCCCCCTCCCTGACTGGGCACCCTCCGAACAGGTGGTGACTATGAGATCGACATCAGAATAGGCATGGATAAACTGACTTGCATTTTCGAGGGAATGTTTTTCCATTTAGATGTCAGGTTGACAACAGTTATATCTCCACAATTTAGTCAGTCAGTAGCAATCTCTTGAACAGCATGCTAACAATTTTTTTTTTTTTTTAGGATTTCTCATTGAGTCATGAGGTTCAAGCTTTCATACAAATGAACTGTTTGGCTACAGCATATCTTGATTAATTATGTGCCATCAAGCCACCACTTCTCCAGGATGTTCTGTCCCCAACCTGGTCCTTCAAGTCATCCAACGGGGCACCATCACTGCTGAATGGAGTCCATCCATTTTGCTGCTGATCATCGTCCTTCCACATGATCTTTCCCAGCATTATAGAGTTCTCAAGAAGTCTCTATCTATCTATCATCTATCTATCTATCTATCTATCTATCTATCTACCTACCTACCTACCTACCTACCTACCTACCTACCTAGGTGCTTGACATGTGGAAGCTTGCAAACTTTCTCCAAACTGTGCTACTGGGATGTAACGAACCTGCAAAAGAAGAAATACATCTTGCACGCTTCAGAGGCATCTTAATATAATCCATTTGTGCCATATGGCAGTTTTAAAAATTGAAAAAGAATTGCTCGTGGCATATCCTAACATGTGAGCTGTCATCTTAATAATCTCCCTTGTTCATGGGTAAGTAGTTTCTAAACTGCTGATCATGTGGGCCATTGTGCCTGAGCGTTCAGCTCTTATCTGATGTATTTGAAGACTCTGGACAGTATCTTCTTAAAAGCACTGTTCCCATATCTAACTGAGATGATAGAGATTTTTGTACCCTTCCATTAGAAACAAGGTGGTGTGGTCCAAAAGACATCATGACCACTGTAGATCATCAAGGATTTTTGGCTCTTACAACGTCTTACAACAGCATCAGGTTGTCTACTGTGCATTATGTCCTACAAAAGAATTTTTTCTTGTCTCTGCCCAACAGCTAGGCAATACAGAAGCTGATTTGTCCTCCAAGTCAACTCTCCTACCATACTTTTTTCAAAGGGGAAATTAACTCCTCCTGCTATCTTTGGCCATCGCTATTCTAAAAGATTCAAAAGTCTCATCATTTTGAGAAATGATGTTTGGCCCAAAGAGAAAGACAAGGTGACCTTTGTAAAAACATTCACAGCTGCAGAGTGGGGGAAATCTGATGTGGCCCATAAGATCCAAACCATTGGAGCATGTTCTCCTGGGCCAGGGGGTTGATCTCAGGCTTGAATTCTGTGCTGTCTCAGTAACAAACATTTATCACTGGGAGCTACGCTTGACAAGCTTGCACCGACATCTAAAAATCAATTGCTGGGTTATGAAAAAATGGGGTCCAGCCTACCATGATGCTGCTGGACATAATGTTGGCTTTGCATGTTTTTCAGTTTACAGGCTGTGATTACCAGAAGACAACGCCTCCCTCATTATGAAACTGTTAGCTGCCCAGCCATAGGCGATTTTCCACCCGTCATAAAGCATGGTATGGTATGCAGAAGGCTCCTGCATTTCTTGCTGTAGCTAAGAGTCTGGAATTAGTTGTCAAGTAACTAATGGAAGGCTTAGATGCCATTCTTAAGAACCAAAGGCAGGACCTCTGGATGCCCACCCTGTGATCAGAGAACAATGGCAATCAGACCAGAAAAAGTGAAGATTCTCTGCTGGTTCGTTTTAATGTGATTTGTGTGGGAGTTGTTCCCATGCATCTATATTTACCAATTCTGATTTAAACTATACAGATGCCACTTGTAAAACGGTTAAAGTGCTGTTATTCTCTGCCCCCCCTTTTTTTCTTCTTAAACAATTTTTCTTATATCTCAAATGACTCATCTTCATCTTTCCTTGCTAGCTTGACTTCGCAAAGCCAATTTCCAGCTTGAGACTAAGTCCCACTCACCCACCCCACCAAGTTCCTCCGGTTGCCAAGAAAAATGACTCCTTCAGTCTTAGAGCCGTGGATAAAGATAGAGGCAATTATAGCCAGCAAAGGGCAAAATAAATTTATAATTATGCATCTTTTAAATATGCATGGCTGTGTGTTTTAAGAAGGTCTATGAATGCCTATCTGGGAAGTATAATGGCTCCTTGCTGTAAGAAAAACTTTTCAAAAGTTCTCAGTTCGATCTCAGGCATGGAAAACCTAGGGGAGCAACTGGTGATCACAGCTAAGTTTAGATCCCAAAACACTTGTGCCCCCCAACCCCTGAAATAGTTGCCAGACTGTAATTGTAATTTGTAATGTAACAGAAAGGAGGAAATTAGTTCCATGACCAGAGAGTAACCAGACTGATTATATTTTGCGTTCAGTACATGTGAAGGTAAATGACCCAAAATCAAACTTACATTTTGCCCTGGTTGCATACCTGCTATTTTTTGGAGCACGGCCTCCAAACCATCACCCAAAGGCTGTGAAACATCTTCAGTTTGGTAAAAGGTGCACACCTCAACTTCATAAAGGCTTACATAAATCCCATTGCGTTCACGGAATCTACTCCAAAATAAACATACGTAGGATGACAACTTCCACGGACAACTGGGAAAGAGGGGAGTTTGGAGTTTATTTAACCTGTGTGATGTGGGAATCTCCCCTTGCAGGTTGTAAATCACAGGATCATAGAGATGAAAGGAGGCATGGAGATCATCCAACTCAACTCACTGTTCCATGCCGGAATCCACATTAAGGGGCTATCTTCTTTACATCTAAATGAAAGGACTAAAAGCTTTGTTTCAGATGCACATGTTCCTTGTTCTCATGGTTTCATTGGTTTTTGTTTTTAATGTTATAAGACACCAGGGTCTTATGGAATTGGATGGTCTCTAAATTGAGCAAACCAATAAATAAGCCTTACAGTTGGCTATCCAGCTTCTATCTTAATATCCAGAGAAGGTCACCATCTTTCTGGGTCTTCAGTCGTACTGCTGAACTGCTCCTGCTGATAGGAACTTGTGTTTTCTGCAATCAGTTTTGTTTCCAACTGCATTGTATAGCCAAACTCTTTGGTTCCCAACCCTGGGATTTCTTCAGATCACCTGAAACTAGGTATAAGGAAAGGTTTGCTAAAAATGAGCCGGTTGGTGCCAGTTGGCAGTGAATGCATTTTGGCCCTCAGGAAGAGAACCAAGATGGTGGATGACTTTGTTTCTTTGGATCAGTTTCCAGACTGTGGTGGATGGTCTTTCATTGCACAATCCCTTTCAGTGCTCTGTGACTTTCCTCAGGAGGCGTTTTCAGAGAAGAAACCATGGGCCACCAGAGAGTGACAAAGAAAGGTGTACAACATCAGAGAATGTAGTAGGCAAAAACACGAGAGAAGGAAACTTCCTGGAAATCAGAAGACAGATTTAGGTCCAGTATTCAGTCAGAGATATCGTGAGAATTCTGCATTGATCTCATGATGGAAGGCACATGGAGTATAAGAGCCCTAAAGAAGTTTTAATTTAGCTGGCAGCCTTCATTTAATTACACAGACAAACCCTTCCTCACTTGATCAGCATCTTGTAAGTAGAGGATATACCTGCAGGATGCCCTAATTTCTCTCCAGTGTGAGCCTTGCCTGTTCATTTCATGGAAGTGTAATTCTGAGAGCTACCTCAATCTGCTTTGAACGCACAGCACACATTTTTGATAATAACCAGGATAAAGAGAAGAAGAAGGGCATTTCTTGCCCTAGGCACTTTATTCAAGGAAATTGAAGCAAAGTCCAGTTCTCTGGCTGTAGCTCCCATCTTGATGTAGGATAGTTTTTTTGTGTTTTTAATTGATTGGATAGTTGTATGTCATTTTGACAACTGGAGACAGGCTCTGGGTGTCACCTTGTACATCAAATGATGGTTCTATTCATCATTTCCATCCTTTGAGCATAATTTAAGGGCTTACAGGACCAAAAGCTAAATTCCCCCTGCTGGCCTATTTGGACCATATAGCCATGCAGATTCTCCCTTAATCCAGAGCAAGATGTGGAATATGTGGTTAGCTGCAGTGTTATGATATACCCCTTAGCAGCTTCCTTTCCAAAGTCCATGAGGGGCTGTATAAATGAATTTGTCCAGGCAGACGTGGTGGCTGGTGGACAAAGACCTCTCAACCCTTTCATGGAAGAAATAAGCAACATCTGAGGAAGGAAGGAAGGAAGGAAGGAAGGAAGGAAGGAAGGAAGGAAGGAAGGAAGGAAGGAAGGAAGGAAGGAAGGAAGGAAGGAAGGAAGGAAATGTGGGAACAGGAGGAAGTGGATCTCAATGTTAATAAAATTAACATTGGTCCATCCATAATGCAGATGTTGTCCTTCTCTAAAGGAAATTCTGGAATCAGCACCCCTAACATGTCCTGGGAAAAGCAGGAGCAGGATGGCATTCAGAATAGAAACCATCACTAATAATGACTTCTGCACTGTATAAATCAAATATGGAAGAAATAGCTGGAAAAGTATTCAGAACAGCGACAATGAGCATTGACAGTTATCAGAACATATTCAGCAGCATAAAAGGTTTCTAAAAAATAGAATAAAATTTACAGGATGTTATTGTCACCCGGGGAGGCATACATTTTTGCAAAGTAAAACTTGACGCTTTGGAGGCCACAACACAGTATGAATGTGTTATGAATCCTTATGCAGGTTTCTCCACCTCTTGTTGCGTATGAGCTAATTTATCCAAGATCACTTTTCTTTCCCCATCATAATCTTTCCAGCAGATGGACATACTTTCCATTGGAAGATAAACAGTTGGTTTATTAACAGGAAGATCAATATGATTTTTTCTGGCACGACATCGTATCATTTGTGAGCCTGTGATTAAGTTCCTTTTCTTGCATTTATCCGCTGCTGAAGATGAACAGGGAGGGGAGGAGGTTGCATCTTTCTTAATTGTGTTGGTGATAGTAGAATTATTCTTATTGTTAACACCATCCTTGAAAAATAAGCAAGCAAATGAACAAAATCCTTTGGGATCATTCAAACACAAGCAAACTCAAGAAGTTGGCTGCCGCAGTATTACAGGGTGATAGGCAGAAGAGGTTAGGAGATTTTCAGTGGAAATTAGATAACTGGGAGATGGTTCTGTCATGGGCTGCTAGCAATGCTGGTGAATACAGCTTCCATTTACAGAGGCCACATGCCATTTTATGCCACTCCCTGGAGAGAAGAAGGAGGAAAAGAAGGAGGAGAAATACTTTCATGTCCCATTTCTTGAAAGAAATGGGTTGACCATTATGGGAGCCCATTAGTGAGACTAGAGAAGCTGACCCTCGGATTCACAAGGACTCTTGCTATGCTTTGATTAGAACCTTCAAATTCAGAGGCAATCTACCTTTTAATATACACATTGCAAGGAAATGAGCAAAGAAAAAGAGGAGATGTAGTCCATCTCCATACGCTGCAAGGGGATTCTTAAATTATTCTGCTTGACCCCATCTAAACTTGAAGTAATTGGGTCTTTGATCTGGTCTAGAAGAACTACTCTTACAGACTTAAGTTCTTCCCCAAGCAGGACCTCTAGGTGCCCAGGAAAGCTCATCCAGATTCAAATAGGCCATCACCTCCTCTGTAAATATGCCATGCAAACCCTCAATCTTCTATCAGAGATTTGGGGTCCTGTATCCCCAATCCCAGTTGTGAAAAGACTTACCACTAGCATCCTATCATTGCCGCTGCTGGGTCCTAGAAACAAGGAATGTTCCTGTTTCCCTAACTTGAAAATAGTTGAGCTCTGTTGTCGATCCACCAAAGGGTTACCTGAAACTCAATAGGCAAGGGACTGTACTGAGCAGTTTTGTGTCACGAAAGCAGCACAAAGCACCTCACTGAGTCAGAGGCAAGATTAGTTGCCTTGACAATGCACTTGGGGTCATCTTGAAGTCTTTCATCACTTCAGTTGCCAGAAGATATTAACAAGGAAGCTTCAGAGCAGGCTGACAGGAGGGTCCTGCTCTTTTTAAAGCAGCTTCATCAAAGCAGCCCCCTACTGCCACCAAAGGTGTTCTCAGTCTTGGAAGTCAGTCTCAGCTGACAAAGTTAAGGCAGAGGCCTAGTGAAGAAGAACCAGCAGGAGCTGAACCTTGGATAGATCCATAGGTGAGTCCTACAGGCTGGAATTTACCCAGAAAGAATGTTGTCTCAGCAGCAGTCTGATGCTAATTGAAGCCATAACAAGATAGACATAGTCTTCTGGACTCACTGTCTGCATTGTTACATGGTCTTTGAAGCTTTTGCAAACTGTCACAAGGTTGAGGGTATTAAGGCTGAGTTGGAGTTCCTCTCCTGGGTCAGAAGGTGATGGTAAACCTGTGTCTACCAGCTAGGAGGGCAGTGAAGAATAGACTGAGAAGTCCTTGTCAGAATGTTCTGACCCATGCTTGGAGATCTCAGAGCTGAAACCCAAAGCAATTGTTGCATAAAATCCCCCAATGTGCAAGGCGTTATACAAAATAGTAAAAGAGGCCCATAGATCTGCCAGCTCACCCCTGTAATGTTCTTTGCAAAGTGGATCGATTATCCGTGTTGAGTTTTTTCTAAGCAGGGGACTAATTGATTATTTTTCACTCTTCAAAATGACACGTGGAATAATGGGTCTGAATTTTCCTTCACCACTTTGGTTATCTACGCACACAATCCCGATAGACAGATAAACAGCAGCTTATGTCTGATTTATAGGTGATTTTTTTTCATTGTCCCAGGCAAGCAACCTTTTGTGGACAAACTTTCTAGACAATGGATTCTATGCCTAAGAAATAATGACACCCAGTGAATAAGCATCTTTAATGAAGCAAAATCTAGAGGTATTCATGAGAACAGGCAACTTCCTTGGGATGATCAAAAATTTCAAACACCACTTGTTTCTTATTGCATGGATTAAAACGTGTTGCATTTACATTTGCTGCCATAATGCAAACATTTGTGTTCTGCTCTTGTTTTGGCCTCTGTCTTCACTTTGCCATTTTTTACAGGAGTATCCAAAAAGTATTTTAATTAAAAATACAGTTCAATTTATGGAAAGGGAAGTTGCGCCTTTTTGACCTCTCCCTTTCTTCTGGCTGCGCAATCTGGTGTTCGTCCTTTTCTCTGCTCGGTACAAAACAACTTAAAATTTGAAATGTCACTGAATTAATTTTGCGACAGGATAAATACAGAGTCTGTTTGCATCTATCATCAAACACAAAAGAAAAATCTGCTGAGCTGCGTGACAAATGCAAACAAATTGAAATCAACTTGCCTGCAAGCAAACGGTATATAATTGGTAGCTGTAAAATTAAGCCAACTCTTTTAAGCTTCTTTGGGGAAATATTTTCCCCAATTCATTTACATTTCTTTCACTGTCCCCCCAGTAGATTTCATCATTTCACTAAAGACTGGTTTCTCTTGCTCTGCTACTGTTCAGGCTGTCGTCCCTGATGGGTTGGGACCAGACGTGTGACTAATGCTCATTTTAAGCTGTTCTCTGCTTACTCTGCTCTGTGAGATATAGCAACAGGTTTTTGGGAGTATGTTCCTCTCAAAAGTGGGATCCCCAGTTTGAAACGTCTACACAGATATCATTTTGGCACAATGTAAGTAAGGTCAACCTTCTCAAGTCCTGCAAGATACATTGAGCATGTAAGCTGAGAATAATGGGAGTTCTATAGTGGGGGATCAAGTTAGTGAAGAGATGTCTTAGCGATTTTTCCTTCTCTTCCCTCTCGTTCCTTACAGAAATGTCTAGATCATTATTTTAAACCAATCACTCCTGGCTTTCTTGCAAGCGGTATAAATTATTTAAAACTTGATGTATTGGACTGAAGATGAAGGCATGACTAGGTCAATAAATTAAAAATGCCAGATGGTACTGTACATCAAAATGTAAATTTCCAGCAAAGGTCCCACTGGTGTGTTAATTCAAAGTTGTTTACCTTATCAAGACCTATTAAATATAACACACATCTAGAGAATGATTAATCTCTTAGAAACAGAGAGTAGGATTAACACCAGGGAGAAAATAAATAATTTTTTTTAAAAAGAAGAGCTCTTCTTCTATTAAAGATTTTTAGCTGGTGATTCATCTGTCTTTCAACTAATTAATTGCCATATCAATTCATTAAATAAATGGGCTTCTCTAATCCTCATTCTGAGCTCCTTTTGGATATATTGAAAGAAATCAAGAAGAAGACAGATATTACCAACAAGAGAATATGATTAAATCCATGGAGGACAATGCCAAGCCCACAGACTGATAACACACTTATTTGGTTCAATTTTAATGTGAACTTAGTCCATTTTGAACTTGCAGTTCACTAAGCTGAGACACAGTTGTCTTCTCCACCTTCAAAAACCAACCCCACTTCAGAAATGGTTCAAAATTCAGGAGCAAAATGACTGAAATTCAGGGATGTGGGTTGGGGTGGGGGGCAGGGGGTTGTAAGAGGAAGCATGGTTATTGAACCAGTTTGTCTCCCAAAAGCCATAGCTCTCATTTGCACCCTTGTTTTGCAGGGATCAACCCTTTTGCTGTCTAATGGCATAGAACCAAGTTATTTGAGGGACCTACACTTTCTGTCCATGTGGTATCTTCCATGCTTTCTGTCCATCTGGCAAGATCAGGCAGAGTCAGGGCACTTCAGGTCCCCTCTATCAAACAGTGCCATCTATTGAGACCCAGGAAGTATATCTTCTCGTTTTGCCTGCCCTCTGGAATGACATCCATGCAACTCCCACCCTAATGATGTCCTGGAAGTCTTGAAAAACTTTCCCTGTTCTCCTAGGCCTTGGGGTAGGGTGGATACAGAGGCCCTGTTGACTCTGTTGATGACGCGTGATTTGTCCGGACACATGTTATATTTTTTTACTGTTTTCTATTCTTTTTTAAGTCATTCTGAAATCAGGCAGCCTCTAAATCGGAACAATAATAATAATTTTCAGCAGGAAAACCTCAAAGCCCTGGGCACCTGCGTACGATTCGTCTCCTGCCTGACAATACACAGAACTGTTACCCTTTTTGACCCTACTGTTGTGACAATGGGTTGTTGAAGAAAACAAAAGCTGATCAGGTAATTATATGCATGTGTCCTAGAAGTAAGTGTCATTATACACCATGGATTTCTTCCTTGAGAGGTTTGCAAATCTTTCCTGTCTAATGAATGTGCAAGGATTTACTCTCCTGTGGGTTCACGTGGAATATTGCAACATTATATTTTCGGTCACCGCTGTTCCTTCAAAGGTGCTTCTGTAAATTTGGAATTGATAAGAATACTGATTACAGTCAACGTGTGTTTGCACCTGTAACTGTAAATTATTATTAGTGATCAGTAAGGGAAAACAATTCATTTTGAGTTTTACAGGTAGTGTGTGATTTCTCATTCAACCTGTTGATTATTTGTTTTGGACAATAAATGGTTTCCTTATGAACAGTCATAGAAGTCTATAATACTCTAAATAAATTTGTTCCTTTGGAAGAATTCATTTATGGCCTGTGACAAACAGTAACTAATTTAAATTCACAGAACAAGGAACTCACATCTCTGTGGAACGCCACCTGATTTGAGCAACCTATGGAAAGATGGTGCTCAATTTTGCTGTATATGGATCTCCGGATACCTTCCTTCGGGTTTGGGGCACTAAGTGCTGCCCAGGGGCCTCCATTGGAAGGGTCAACAAAGTCAAGATGGCAGTTGCAACTATACAATCAAAACCCACCCCTTTTTTGCATATGCTGTTGACTTTTTTGACTCATCCTGCAAACATCCTGTATTCCTTCTTCCAATGTTATCATTTGACTGGACCCCCAGAGAAAAATACATTAAAACATCCTGCTCATTTTTCAGTCTCCAAAGATGAGACTGCAAAAAGTAGAGGGGAATCTTCAGTAGACTTAAATGTAAGAAAAGATATCTGTATTGTCCTTTTCCTTCCTTTACCCAATGCATCAGATGTTTCCCTTCTTCGTCTTCTCTCATTTTCAGTGCATTAATATTAACCATTTTACCACCTTCTGACTGTGACATACCTTTCCCCTCACAGGGCCAAAATTAATCATAAACCGTAATTAAAGTTTTATATTTTACGCAAGATAATCCAGGGTGATTTTTAGAAAAAAACAGAGGATCTACAATATAGAGAGAAGTCAACACAGGATGACCCCTTTATCTGCACTACAGCAATCATCAGAAATTGCTGATTATTACTGTAATTTGAATCTTCAGGGCTCTGGGCTCCCACAGCCAACTTTTATTCATTGCAAATCCCAAAAAGAAATCAGTGAGCTGAAAGTCTTCTGAAATGAACAACCTTGGATTTTTCTTTCACACCATACAACAAGCAGCCTTTTGTCTTCTTCGTTGTTGGCCTAGAGAGGATAACAATGTTTCAAACTATCTTTTGACAAGGTTTTATTCTTTCTTTCATCTGGAAATTCTATCTTTGTAAGAACCCGCTGGCTGTTACTGCTGGAGATGGGGTGGGGGAACCAACAATGTTGGGCAGAAATGAGACTCCATGGATCCATTTGAAGATGTGGCCTTGATGGAAAAATGTAATCTCTTCTATGCTGTAGAACTACAACTCCTAAGAAGGGTCATTGCTGGCTTCTATTGTCAGGCAACATTTCAGCAACATCTGGAGTGTCACCAGTTGCATATCCTGGTCTAGATAGGCTCATTTAATCTAGATCTCCTGAGAAGTTTCCTGTCAAACATTCATCCAACAGCCCTTCCACTCTGCTGTGGCAGAAGGTAGGATAAAGACCTTCATAACATCAAGAATTATTTTACTCTTCTTTACCTGCCCCAAACCTTTTTCTTCCCCTACTTTTGTGTCCTGCCTCTTATGAATTATGAATCCAAAGCCAGGGCACAGTCAATAAACCACAGTTGCAGCCTTACCTGATGAAGTATGGATTATATAAATTCATTACATGAATAGAGACAACTCATTGTTCATCGAGCTGCAAAACATGAACTCTGACAAAAGTGCTTGCTTAATTTGGGAAGGTACTTGATGTACCCTCCTGTCTCACTTAAAAAAAAAAAATGAAAGAAGGTGCAATGATTTGCAGTACTGAGCTTATTTACTGATGTATAAATAGAGGGGATTTCAAAATGGCAACCAATAAAATGGAATAAAATAGTCCAACCAATGGAACAGCGGCAGCAGACAGAAGCAGTCCCAACAGTTGGCTGTTCAAGATAAAATAAAACACAGAGTGTCATTAAAAGATTATCACTAAAGATTTGAAAAGTTTGTGAGAACAGGATTGGCTTGGCTTGGCTTGGCTTGGCTTGGCTTGGCTTGGCTTGGCTTGGCTTGGCTTGCCTTGCCTTGCCTTGCCTTGCCTTGCCTTGCCTTGCCTTGCCTTGCCTTGCCTTGCCACCACTGAGAAAGCTTATCTGTCTAACCTTCAAAGGCAGAGGCATCTAGAAGATTTCTGATAAAAAACTTATTTGGCCAGGGAGCTTCATGGAAAAAACAAAATAAAACCTCCTTCAGATCCTGTGCTTTCTTTATATTAAACTAATGTATTTTATAGAGATGAAATATCTGATTAAAAACCTTTCCTGGAAAGACATCTAGGCTTGGTTAGCACACACCACAGAGAAGATGGTGAGGTGCTAGAGATTTAATGTGGAGGATGGAAGAACAGGGTAAGCCCTGATAAGAAATCCAACATCAACTATCAGAAGGGCTGTCCTGTTGAAGCAGTCTATCTGTTCTTGGCTGCTCCAAAAAAGAAGACCCAATCTGGAAGGCTCACGTTACCAGAAATGTCACCTCACTATGAAAAACGCTATGATGGTCCAGACTATTTAGCAACAAGACAGGCTGCCTTGTAAATTGGTGGAGTTTTCTAAACAAAGACTGGAGGGTTCCAACATGGGAAATGCACTACATCAGCATTTCTCAATCTCAGCAACTTTAAGATGTGTGGACTTCGACTCCCAGAATTCCCTTAAACCAAGGAATCCTGGGAGTTGAAGTCCACACATCTTAAAGTTGCTGTGATTGAGAAATGCTGAACTAGATGATCCTAGAGATCCCATCCAATTCTGTTAAAAGAAAAGAAAAGAAAAGAGGAAGGGAAGGGAAGGGAAGGGAAGGGAAGGGAAGGGAAGGGAAGGGAAGGGAAGGGAAGGAAAGGAAAGGAAGGGAAGGGAAGGGAAGGGAAGGGAAGGGAAGGGAAGGGAAGGGAAGGGAAGGGAAGGGAAGGGAAGGGAAGGGAAGGGAAGGGAAGGGAAGGGAAGGAAAGGAAAGGAAAGGAAAGGAAAGGAAAGGAAAGGAAAGGAAAGGAAAGGAAAGGAAAGGAAAGGAAAGGAAAGGAAAGGAAAGGAAAGGAAAGGAAGGAAAGGGAAGGAAAGAGCTCTAGCAACAGGTTCTCCAATTCGACTTTATCTTTCTTGATTTGTAAAGCAAGGGAAAGTAAGGGATGGGCATTGGACAAGCCTATGTTCCACTCAAAGGACCACCTTTTGAAATACAGTGATATTTCTGGCTCATTCTCCTCAAGAGCATTGATTTCTCCAAATTACAACAACAAGCGTTCAGAAGAAATAGCCTTCTTCTTCCCATTGCTTGCTTTTTTTGGTCCCCCTTGAAGTCAAGCATGCAATATTTGTGTTTATGCTACAACAGATAACTACGCCGGCCCTTATGTTCTGGGTTATTAAATGCAAAAGCTATGCTATATTGAATTATCTCTGACAAGACAAATAACACTCTTATCATTGGTATTATCCCATCACAGATATGCTTAGAGAGACTTTAAAAGACCCCAGAAATATAAAGGCAAGGAAACTCCCTTTAGACACAGATAAATGTAGAATAAGAATAAGAGTGGAAAGAAGTCCTGAGTTGGCCACCCAGTTTTCCTTTTTTTCAATTTACTGTCTGGGTCTAATTCCTTTGGCTGAGCTGAACCTTATACTGTAAAGATTTCTCTGATGAGTTTAGATTGCTACGGGAAGCAAATCATTGTTGGTTCTTTTTAGCCTTTGCATTTCATGGAACAGCATGTTGAAGAGTGTGTGCTATTCCCAAGAGTGCGCATTATGCACGCATTATGCTATGCTGCTATGTAGTTTTCGTTTGTGTTTCAAACAGGAGTGAGCAACTCATACCTCCCTTTTGAAGCCTCCTCGGCTTTCTCTTTTGAGGTGGGGTAGAGAGAAACCTAACATTTTCTGTTAAAAAGAAAAACAAGCAAAGTCTCAGCCATGCCGCCGTATATGAAATGACCCCCACCCTGGAAATGAAGGCTGGATCTTGACCATCCCCAGTTTAGCATGTCATGGATTGTGACCACGGTTTCTGACTTAGCACAGAAATGCTGGACCAGGCAAGGCAACTTTTAGAGGCCCTCCCAAAGTTGTACCCCATTTGCAGATTTTAATGGGACAGAAGCACTGAATATATTGTGGGAATTTGCCCTTATTTCAGTTCAATTCAACAGAAATAGAAGGATAGGAAAGTTAGATTTTGTCAGTCCCACCCAGAATTTTGTGCTGAACCTAGAGCCTGATGAGACAAAACCCAAAAGCCCATAAAAGTAATAGCTCCCTGACTTAGTAGTTTGTGTGAATGCAGCCCAAGGTTGACTTACTCCATTGTTATGATGGCTAAAACCCAATCAGTGGGTCTGTGCTCAAAGTGTGCCATCTAACTGTAGGAAATTTAGATTCTGCTTTCAGTGGATTGTAACTGAAAACATATCGCAAGAGCCCTGGAGAACATGACTAGGAAAACCAAGTTGCAGCACATCTGCAGTGGTTGGACTTCCACAAAGGAGTCTGTGCTGGTAGTGGCTAATAATAGGATCGCAATTGATTTAGATAATTTTTATTAATTTTGTTGAAAGTATTTTTAACTCTGTGCTGGAGCCCCCCAAAGTCTAGCAGAACAGCTTTTGAACATCAGTAGTGTAGCATGTCACTCTGTGTCTTGAGAGGGATTAGCTACTACAAGACTTAACACACAAAGTAAAAGGGATAAAGTGCCCAGAATTGTTGGGAGGTGGGTGGTATACAAAAGGAGGAGGAGGAGGAGGAGGAAGAGGAGAAGAAGAAGAAAGATGAGGAGGAGAAGGAGAAGGAGAAGGAGAAGGAGAAGGAGAAGGAGAAGGAGAAGGAGAAGGAGAAGACAACTTCAGGTACTATTTTTAGATTTGCAACTCCACAACCAAGAATGAGATACTGTTCAGGAAGATTGTTGGAATGGCTGTTGCCAAGTTAATGGAGGAAAACTGAAAATAGCTGAGCTCTTTGGAGTAGGGATCAAATAATCCAGGTTCTATTTCCCCTCCCTCCTTTTCTATTCATTGGAAAGAGGACTGCAGAATAAGCAATGACGACGGGCCAATTTCGTTGGCATCATTAGCATGAACCACAGCTACATCCAAGGCTATATTAACAATACCTGCTTAAGCCCAGAAATGTAGATTTACTTGCTTGGGATTAAATTGGCCACTCCAAATTCAATCAGAATTGCTCTTGAGCATCACTTCTGGAACAGAAATATTAATTACCATTGGATGGACCTGGCTAGTAATCAAATGAGGCACAATTAGGAATCCTAGGTCAGGAGGCTAGGCTGGGAAATTGAAAAAGGACCTCAGAGATTGCAAATCATTTCCACATTATTGCCAGAAAAGTATGGATGTGTCACCAGGAATAAAGCTCAATTTGAAGAGCTGTTTATCTCTATTTTTTAATGGATCTCCTGCTAGAAGCTCAACATCCTTGAGCTAATTGCAATATCTGTATGAAAGGTATCTAGACAACATCAAGCGTCCATAAGTTCCACTGATTTCTTTGAACATGGGTTCAAAAGCCGGAAGCACTTATTTGAAACAAGCAAAGGTTGGCTGGTGTCTCGTCTTCTAGCACAAGGCAAACCTATTATTGGTATAACCCAAATGCCTCCCAATGCAGTTACTTAATTAATGTAAGGGAAAGAAGTATTAACACAGTTAATACAGCAGCTGCTTTCCAGAAGAATGTTAACAATGCCTTCTGATCTTCTTAAAGAGTAATTAACAATGACAATAACTGAACTGCTCTATGATGAATGCAATCAGCAGAAATTATAACGAATAGAAGCAATATGGGAAATGACTGCATGCTTGGTTACACCTTAAAAATAGAAAATATTTTCCTGTTTCAAAGGAAGGATTACATTATTTCTCCGTGATTGGAGAGAGGCCCCCAACAACTTAAAACCATCCAACTGTTTATATGCTGTTCCAGTTTTTATTAAAGAAACGTTAGGTTCCATAAGACAGAACCAACCCATAATATTCTTTTCCCAAAAGCATGGCCTGTATATAGGGGCGCTGGAATCGTGTATAAGTTTCTTCCATCATTCTTCCCCAGCTGCCCATTTATGTTATTTGTACTATAATATATGCATTTCCCCATATCATATGAGTTTCTAATTTGCCTTTTGTTCCTTGAAAACAGCATTGCAGAATCAGGAGAAGCGCAGTTTCAAAGGTCAGTTGTGCACTGGGTGGCATTTATTGTTCTGAAAGCACAAAAATGGGACGAATTTGCATTAAAATTCTAATGGGATGGATTTGGACTCAGTCAACCAACAGAGAGATCTCTTTGAGTTCATCTCTACAAATCTCTGATTAGGCTAACCGAGGCATAAATCTACTCATTGCCAGGGTATAGGAGAACCCTTATTATTTGCCTAAAATATCTTTCCCCCAAAACAATAAATATATTTTTGTCCTAGGGTTATGACTCAGACAATGCTTAAAGACTGCTTAGCTTCCAGCCTTCAGAGCTACTCATCCAGATATTAAATGATGTTTACGGCTTTTGAGAGTTGTAATTTGTCCTCCTATAATCACAATCAAATCTGCTTTGACACCAAGCAGTCTATTGAACTGTCATTCCCCGCTTTTCCAAAAAAGAATCTGTCAACCCAGCTCAGTCATCTCAGAAAATGTAGAGAATTTCTTATTAATGAGAAAAGTTTATACAATTATTTCCCACCAGGGATTTGCAAGGTTCGTTCCCTAAATATGACTCAGCGCTCAACAAGACCCCTCCTTTTTGTCTGAAAAGTGGAAAATCAGTTATTTAGAGTTTCGTACGGACTCTGTTAAGATCAGCCTCTTCAATTATGAGAAGAGAGCGCATTAAAAAAAAGAGAGAGAGAGAGATTGCAGCCTGTTGCCGGATGAAAGAGTGGGTGTTATTGAGAAATAGAAGGCTTTCGTAGTTAGAAGGACAAGATTTGAGATTTGGGTGGCTTGGATATGTATGGTATGATAAAGCTAAGGTTAATGTGGGTTTTAAAAATCATTTTGTTAGACGTGCCATATTGAGAATATGGAATAGATACAAACCTAGGTTGTGCCTGAAAACACCTCTCTAGCTTTCAGCACAAGAAGCATTTTATAGATGAGAAATGATAAGTAAATACAAATGGCTAAGATATTGTGTTATTTTGTCAAGGAGAATGTAAAAAAAATTAAGAGAAGTTGTGATGACAGAAGGATATGTTGACCAATGGTTCTCTTATATACAATTATTAGAAAGATTCAAAGTAGACAAAATAATTTTTGATTCTGAAGAGTGTAAAACTGAGTTTGAAATAGAACTGTGTACAAATGATGAACATGTTATTGCGAAAATGCATAAACTTTTACTGAAATCTGAAACAGAAGAAGAACAAGTGAAAGAATGCATGAAAAGTGGGCTAAACATTTTGGTTACACTATACAAATTGGGAGAATATGTGATTGAAAGAGAATATGGAATGAACTTTGCATTCTGTTAGAATCTGAAAGAGAATTTTTATAAAATGATGTATGGTTGGTATAGGTCCCCAGAGAAATTATCTAGAATGTATAAAGGTAATTCAGATGTAGGCTGGAAATGTGAACAACAAGAAGGGACATTTTATCATGCTTGGTGGACATGTAAAAAACCCAGAAAGTTTTGGATTCAAATACATACACTAATTCAGAAGATTTTAAAGATTAATACACAGTTGAAACCGGAGGCTTTTCTTTTGGGATGGACAAACAGTTGGAAAAAAGTTATGGAACTTTGTTTTTATACAGGAGAGCTGCAGCGAGGTTGTTATATGCACAAAGGTAGAAAGATTCAACACTACCCTCAATGGAGAAATGGATGGTGAAGTCGATGGAATTCGCTGAGATGGCCAAATTGACTTCTTTGATTCGAGAAAAGACATTATCTACATTTATGGCTGGCTGGAAGCTCTTTATAGACTTTTTCTGTGAAACAGAAAAAAATGAACTTATGATTTATGGTTTTAATGATTAGAAAAAATAGATTATAGAAAAAAGTGAGTTATGCTGTAATCACCGAGTAGGGTTATGAGTAAATTTATATTTGTACTTACGACCGCTGTAAGGAAAATCGGAAGCTGCTGCTTTGTATCTTTTTTCCTTTTCTTTTTTCTGTACTTTTAGCTTTTTCTTTTTTTCTCTCTTATCTTTATTCTATATTTATTTATTGTTTGATTGATTTGATTTGATTTGATTTGATTTGATTTGATTTGTCCCCGCCCATCTCCCCTACAACGGGGGACTCTGGGCGGCTTACAACCACTAAAATCAAAATACATAATTAAATTATAAAAGATTTAAAAATTATAAAAGTTATAAAAACTAAACATTTACAAGAATAAGATAGAGATAAAAAGCTAAAACTCCAAGAGGCCAATAGGGCCACACCAGGCCGCTAAGGGGCCGGCCAACCACATTTCTGGTATCCTCCCTCCCCGCCCCAGGCCAGATGGCAGAGCCAAGTCCTCAAATCCCTCCGAAAGGCCGGGAGTGAGGGGGCCTGTCTCACCCCCGGGGGCAAGATGTTCCAAAGGGCGGGGGCTACAGCAGAGAAAGCCCACCTTCTGGACCCCGCTAGTCAGAGTTCTTTTACCGCCGGGATCCGGAGCATGCCCTCTCTGTGAGATCGGGTGGGACGGGTTGAAATCGTGGGGGCGAGGCGGTCCTTCAGGTAACCTGGCCCCATGCCATATTAGTTTCTGTTTGTTAGTTAGTTAGTTAGTTAGTTAGTTAGTTAGTGACTTTCCCAATAAATGTGTACGGGATTGCAACCTTAATATAATATCTAAGCCATAATCTTAGAAGACACACAACTTTACCCAAAGACATTATAACTGTAGATATCACGAGAAAGTGACCTGGCTGCAGTGTAAGATCAGTTCAACTGATCCTCGGTTCCTTATTTAAAGGAGGCCAAAAACTAAAAATCTGGACAGAAACCAATTTAGGCAAGCCAAATGAAAAGTTAGCAGAAGGAAAGGTTTGCTTTGGCACACTGGCTTTAAAATAAGTGATAAATCTTGCAATCTATTTCTCTATTTACTCTGTTTCACACGCTGCTATTGACAAGCTAAGCAATATGGAAGGGCATGATGTGGAAACAGTTTTGTGCTTCATCTGAAATGTAAATACATTCTGGAACAAATCCATGGACTAGCATGGAAATATGAAGCTGCTAAATCCTCTCATTGCTTTGAAGAGCACACGTCGTCAGATTTATCCTTAAGATCTTATTGGATTTGCATTCTCATTCATCAGAGCCCCCAAGATATTTGAAATACAACTAGGCATTTTTTTTTAATGTGAGGGATGTTCTCCATTAATTTCTTCTTCCCAACTTTATTCTAAAAATTGCAGAAATGTTATTTGATGCGTTTAACTCCCTCAAAGAGAGGGAGCATTTTATGAACCCATAAACTTAATTCAGTGGGAAGAATTTGTTGCATCGTCACTCTTAATGCAGATTTCCTCAACTTAGTACCCAATGAATGTGAAGCTACAACTCCAGTCATTCCCAATTAGTATGGTCACCAGAGAGAAGCGAGTTGAGCAAAATGTACCAGACAAGTTGGTGCTTTCTTCTGACTGCACAGAGCTTTTGAGACCAAAGTTCTTTATCCAGCTGAAATGTGTAATTATTTACTCTTCATGAGGCCGGCCTGCCTGCCTGCCTGCCTGCCTGCCTGCCTGCCTGCCTGCCTGCCTGCCTGCCTGCCTTCCTTCCTTCCTTCCTTCCTTCCTTCCTTCCTTCCTTCCTTCCTTCCTTCCTTCCTTCCTTCTTTCTTTCTTTCTTTCTTTCTTTCTTTCTTTCTTTCTTTCTTTCTTTCTTTCTGAAAAGTTCTAGAAGAGTACCCATCAATACCAGGATAGACCATCTCCTTGTACAGTAAGAAGGAAGAAGGTTGGAACAGACTCTGAACTTTTGGGAATTATCTGAAAACAGAGTCCAATCAAGACATCAAAAAGGTGAAATTAATGGACTGGACCAGTGCTCTCTGTCAACTTTTGATTTAGTTGCAACACAGACCACCAGCTGTGTTTAATGGTCCACCAGGAGCCACATGAACTTACAATATTCTTTTTCTTTTCTCTTGGTCTGCAAGGAAAAGGAAAGTACAATTAATATAACTTCTTGAAAATTCTTTTCAAAATCCTATCTCTCTTATTCTTTCTCAAATAACAGAGAGGGAAAATGACTTAGAGCTCACAGTATTGATGAAGCCACCGAGCTGCTTAAGGCTTCCCAACTGAAGAAAAACTGAATTGCATCCTGTTTTCAACTAATATGTAGCCAGTGGGGAACAACAACCATGAAGAAGTAAAGTGTTTTCTTTCGAGTGTTCGTTGTTTCAGTAGCAGTAAAATAAAAATTTTTACAGGTTCCGGTTGCTAGCATGACATCCAACCTTTCCACTGCTACTGAAACATTTAATGCAATTCAGGGAGATCAGCTGAACAAAAAATCATTGGAGAACAATTGCTGCCCAAAATACTCTACAGCAGTAGGCAGACCAGTAAGTACGTTTCTTTCAAGAAAAGTGCCTGGTGGGACTTTGAGATCCCACTGCAGGCTTGGTAAAGAAATTCCAAATCCATGTTACTACAACAACAGAATAGAAGAGTGGTCACTATTCTCAGCTTCAACTGAGTCTTAAAGCACGTCGCTTCTTTGCTGAAGTCATTAATGGAGCACGAATTCACTCCAGAAACAAACACTTAGTAGGGCTATGTGAATGTTCAAGCTTGGAGATGCAGTTCAAAGACAGTTGGATAGAAACTTCCAGTCTAATGGTAACTGTTAAGGAAGAAGAACCTTCTCAGAAAATAAAAAGTAGCATCTCTCGCTCAGCAGAATAAAATAGGATGGATGAAGGCTGAGTCACACCCGGGCTTAATCGTTAAAATTCAGCATCCTCTCCCTAGCTGGGCGTAACTGCCAGTTTTTCACATGAGCATTCCAGGAAGCACTGTCGTTCAAGAGACATCCTTACTGCAAACAGTCGGAATATGCAGGACATTATAAAGGCTAAAACATATAAAACATATAAACGGAAGACACCACCACCACCACTTAGCTGAGCTAATTAGAATCCCATATAACTCTTTTTCCTCCACATACACACATACCCCAAGAATGTCTTTGGAAGCTTTCTTGCTCTTTTCTCAAGGAGCAAAACAATATTGCAGAAGTAAGAGGGAGAGTATTCTGTAATTCCTCCAATAATTTCAGAAGGAATGCAAATTGAGCTAAACCGCTCTTTGCTTTGCTTGTATCGGCAGAAAACTATACGGGGGCACAAGAATAAATCAGAGGGAGGAAGGCAGGAAGGCAGGAAGGCAGGAAAGCAGGGAGGGAGGGAGGGAGGGAGGGAGGGAGGGAGGGAGGAAGGGAGGAAGGAAGGAAGGAAGGAAGGAAGGAAGGAAGGAAGGAAGGAAGGAAGGAAGGAAGGAAGGAAGGAAGGAAAAAGAGGGAGGGAGGGAGGGAGGGAGGGAGGGAGGGAGGGAGGGAGGGAGGGAGGAAGGAAGGAAGGAAGGAAGGAAGGAAGGAAGGAAGGAAGGAAGGAAGGAAGGAAGGAAGGAAGGATTTTCTCTACTTTCTACCCTGACCAGCATGAGCCTAGCAGAATTTAAGAGACGACTGATCTTCATCCACTTTTCCCCCACCCGCTTCCACTGGATTGCTCAGTCTATATTATAATCTTTGAAAATGCACATTGCTGAGGCTGTTTGGAGAGCAGCGTCTGCTCTGCCTTCCTGCTTCCTTGTGACTGAAAGGTCATTTACACAAAGGGAAAGAGGCCAGCCACCCCTTCTCCTCCTCCACCCCCTCATTAGACTGACTTCAAAGGATCAATGCGAAGTTCAAGGGCCACCAGCTGTTAATAAAAAGAAAAGAGAAAAGCCATGAAAGAAAACTCCTATAAGAAATATGTCTCCCCAAGGAATGCTTGGTTTCATTTGGAGCATCAATTCTTCAACCCATGGACCAATTTATGGTGCACACGTGGATACATTTGCTTTAACAGTTCTTCTACTGGGTTGCTTTAAATTTTGCCTTTGCCCAATCCGATAACCATCTCTCTGTCTCTCTCTCCCTTTTTATGGATGTTGGATGTCCTTGTTCAAGCAATATATCTCTGCTCCGTGCTTCAAGAGAAGCCAACAACCACAACAGATTCAAAACAAGTTTACTGGGCAAATACTAGGAATTTCAACCGTGAAGAGGAACAATCTCACAAACATCAAACCTAATATGGTTTCAAGGGCACGAGGCAAGAATTCAAGAGAACTAAGTAGAAGTCTTGTGGCTTGAGAAAAACCAAGGCTTTATTATCTCATCAGCTTTTGTGCATCGTTCATGATGATGAAGTATTCCACGCTAATCCACACGGGAGAAAGTCTTAGTTTCATCTCTGCAGCAAAGGTCTTCAGTGGACAGTTCCCTTCTCTGAAGCTCCTCCACAGGGTTCTTGTGAGGGTGATGGGTGGAGGAGACCTTTGCTCACAGATCCTCTGCTGGAAGAGACAATGCCATATAGACATATTTTCATTCATGCATCTCTTAGCATCTACCACAGATGTCCACAGGGTATTGTCAAAAAAGTCAAGGCAGCAGCTGCGTTGGTGTAATTTACATGCAATACCCCTAAAAGCAGCCAGAGCTTTGAGCACACCATCGCAGGTGCCACCTTGATTTTTTCAACCTTACCCTGTGGGCACCCTTGATATCTATACTTCTACAACTGATTTTTCTCTTCTATAAGGCATTTCATGGGCAATTTCTCTCTGGTGTTTTCTGGGCCATTTCCCCCCCTGCTGGGGGTGTGTCTCAAACATTGCACTACTATGACCCCCCCCCCAAAGGATAAATGAAATCATGTGACCCCTTTCATGAATCAAACAAATGATTGCATAGGGTTTAGGAGTTAGACATTTCATTGGCATTAGGGTTAGACAAGCAATTTATTTTTAATAATAAAAATTTAATCCGTAGATCACAGAGGTTCCCAGTGGCTGAGTTGGTGCAGGCAACTGAGTTGGTGCAGATTGAGTCTGGAGTGAGTTTTGATAGCACTTAAACCAATAAAATGTTGTGATTCCTTCCCATCCCACATCCTCTTTAAATTGGTTCCTACTTCCCTGAAGAATCACGACCCATGATGGAGAATCCTGTCCTTCAGTACCCATATACATATTTACATGTATCCTTAGCTATACATAGGCATGCTTAAACATACTGCATACATATTTTTTTAAAAAGAGATGGATTTTTGACAAAACTAGCAAAGATGGCAAAATTAACTTCTTTGATTAGAGAAAGATCAATAACTACATTGATTAGTGACTGGAAACCCCTGATGGACTTTTTGCTGAAAAAAGAGAAAAATGAACTTGTGATTTATGGGTTTGACGATTAGAAAGGGTAATGTTATGCCTATTGGGGGGCTACATTTTTCACATGGCCCCTACTGCATAATGATTGGAAATTATACAGTTTGGAGGTTCTACATAGCCTGGAGGTTTGCAACTCAGCCCAAAACCCCAGACCATCTACTGTACAGCTCCAGATGAACAAGAGGATTTATGGGGGGAAAGGAGGAGAAGATGCATCTGCAATCGCCCTGAGAATAGGTGGGTGTTTGAATTAATAATAAACTTTAAGCTGTTTCTGTCCTATCTCTGATGGGATGATCAACCTGGTTTGGCTGGAAAGTAATGAACACTTATCCTCCCAACAACGCAAAGCACAGTCTGAATTCTGTGCATCCTGAGAGCAGTTCAGGACTGATTAACTAATGACTTGTAATTGCAGCAAAGACAAGAACAAATGGGGGGTTTCTCTGAGCCCGTGTTTCTCAACCTTGGCAGCTTGAAGATGTGTGGACTTCAACTCCCAGAACTCCCCAGCCAGCATGATTGCCAACTAGGTTGCAAGGTTGAGAAACACTGCTCTAAGCAATAGGCTTAGGTTAGATTTTTCTCTCTCTGTTTCTTCCTGGGAGTTCACAAAATTCCCTGTGATGTGGAAAGAATGGTTTAACTAACAAAATAGCAAGTGGAGTAACAAACCCCACACATCGGTATGACATAGCAATGGCTCAGGGACTGAACAAAAACCTTTGCCAGAGTTGCAGCCGAAACCCAGCCAAATGCCAGTTCATCAAAGACACCCCCTCCCCAAATTAATTGCTCATTTCTGCCCATCAGTGAGACTCCTTCGGGTGTCAAATGGCTCGCAGCACGCTCAGATGCTGCTTTCTCTTTGAAGATAAATTCAGAGTGCCTGCGGCATTAATAATCCAAAGTTTTGTAAAGAAATCAAAGCAAGCTCTTCTATCCAGCTCAGGGAGATGCGGCAGAAGACGTCCAGGCATCCTTAACCAGAAAGGGATAATCCTTATCCTTTCATTTATTGGGATTTCTTTATTTCTTTATGCAAATATTATTTGTTTAATTTGCATATGGCTGTAAATCAGGTTTGCCATCATAAAAACACTGCACAAGCCAGGTTTAAATGCTGCCCTACCACTTCAGCATTGAAAAGTTAGAAGAAACAATGGTAAGGAGATGATGACACCACTCTGCACTCAGGAGCCTTGTGGGACAACTCCTACTTAGCAGCTTTTTGAAAGGGTGCTAGAGTGGGTGTCATCTGATGTGCAGCAAGAAGGGGCCACTACAGAAAAGCACTGTTTGCAGGCCCTCACTGATCTCCCCTCTCATAGGTAGCCTCCATGCCCCCAGCTGGGATGAGCCAACCGGATGGGCTGGTTCCACCTGGAGGAAGCAATCCTGCAAGAACCTAGGAGCCAAGCCATTTAGGTCTTCAAAGTTTAAAGTCAACACTTTGAATCCTCCCATGGAGCCATGGAGATGACCTTGAAGAAGGCATCCAGAAGCCATTTGGACAATTGGTGCAGAAGAACCATGTGTTTAGCTCGGGGAGGTAGGAAAGTATTAGAAAAAGATTCAGACTAGCTTTCTGGGGTATATGAAGGGAAAATACAGGCACACTTGCAAGGTTCTGTTACTATCCCCTATGTCAATAAAGTAGAGTTGTAGTTTTTCTGTGGAGTCAGTTCCCTGATCTGGTCAACCTCATAGGGCTGACACGTACCAGGCTGAGTGTCAGAACCTCTGCGGTAGTACTGATTAGCTATTTGGGAGGGAGGGCAAGGAACTGTGCTGAAATACCCCCAGTTCACCTTCTTTGCTAGTGAATGGTACAATTCCTGATTGTTAAAAGGGTTATCATTGTCCCTTCAGTCCTGAACCCAGAACATTTAGACAGAGTCACAATTCATTCTGAAGGATTCCAATTTCCATATCATGGATCTGAATTCCAGAAGAATTTCACAGGAAGCAAAATGGGTATCCAGAAGACAAACAGGAGTAAACACACAATAAAATTGGAAGGTTTGTTTATATTGAGAACAACCTTCCAAGATGTCTTCATCATTGTTCCAAATTCAACCTAGAGATGCTAGAGATTGTAGTCAGAGTCAGCTATGTCCGAAGCAAACATTCTTCATTAGACGGCTCAGGGTTTAATAGTGGGGAGATATGAAAGGCATATCATGTAGTGGTTGAAATGTTGGACTTGAATCCCACCCTCAACCATGAAAGCTTACTGGGTAATTTTGAGCTCCTCACTCTTCATAGGCTTATGGTGAAGAGAAAACTGGAGAGGAGAGGAGAGGAGAGGAGAGGAGAGGAGAGGAGAGGAGAGGAGAGGAGAGGAGAGGAGAGGAGAGGAGAGGAGAGGAGAGAAGAGAAGAGAAGAGAAGAGAAGAGAAGAGAAGAGAAGAGAAGAGAAGAGAAGAGAAGAGAAGAGAAGAGAAGAGAAGAGAAGAGAAGAGGAGACAGATTTCTTTGTACCTCTTCACAGTACCAGTGAAGTGACTGCTAAAAGAATAGTTTGGAGTTGGGTGGCACCAAATCAAATCAGACAAACAAACAATAAAATTATTGTCAATTCCTTGAAAACAAAAACACTAGAAGCTGCATAAATAATGCAAATGAGATGCAAGTTGAGTTTATTTAAAGAGTTTATTCAGGACACCAAAGCTGGTGAGGTCAGGTCATGATGGAGGAGCACTTATGATACCTCACTGAGGTTCTTAATAATGAGACTGTCTTTTTTAGCCTGAACCTTCACCATCACTCCCCCCCCAAAAAAACAAAGTTTGCATCCACATATCCAATATAATCAAGTGCCCTGAATACATTATTGCTACATAACAGATTTTGAGAAATGGCCAACTTTGGGGTTGGGGACAGTCCCCAAGTGCAGGTCAAGCAAAATCTTTTGAAACAGCCTCCACAAAATTGGGTGCTGACATCAGAATGCCAATGGTGCAGATGATGGTGAAGACTGAGAACGCCATCAAGCAGAGGCGGTCCACAACGGATGCAGCAAACTTCCACTCATTGCAAATAGCCTGAGCCTCATCCTGGTCTCTGAATCGGTTGGCAATGTATCGGATCTCCTCGAGGATCTTCGCTAGATCCGAGTCAGTTTCAGAAGGGTGGCCATTGTGAAGGAGGTTGTCATCATCTGTGGGGGAACAAGTCATTCTTCCACAGATCACCCCAGAATCAGTGGTTGGGGTGCAGTGGACACCTTCCAGGCCTCTGAACCCAATATATAACATATTCCCATTACTGGATTGCTGACCACTGACTGTATTTATCTCCACGCTTGACATGCTACAGCGCCGTTGTTTGTGCTGGCAAGCCGGGCGCACTCTGCCTTCTCCAGGCCTTTTCATCCTCAGAAACCAGGCACACCAGTTGAGAAGAATAATTCTGGTCTGGAAAACACAGAGAAGCATACGGGTTTGATATACAGAGCCTTTCCTTACCTTATGTAGAGCACCTTCCAGAAGTGGCTGGCACTACAGATCTCCAGGGTGACCAAATTTGAGAAGGAGATAGTCTAATCGAAATCTAATCTAAGTTTCAAGCTCTTCCTTCTGGGAGCAGGAGTTGCAAGAAGTTGAAGATGGATTGTGTAGACCATCAAGGAGATACTGCCCCTTGAAGAAGGCTTAAGGGACTCCCTCTCTTGAAGCTCCTTCACAAAGCCATGGGGACTCTCACTTCTGAGAACAAAGAGTAGCAGTGTGATGCTTTACTTTGCCAACTCCAATTGTTGTGCCTACTTCAGGAACCACCTGAGGTTTTGACGTGGCCTGAACTGCATTGCCTGCACAAAGCAGATCAAAGCTATTTTGCACAGGTTTAACACTAATGTTGGGGAAGGGCTGAAAACCACAGGACTGTCAACATGACTTTGATCCATCCTTGCTGTTTAAAGATGCTTCAGTTCTGCTTGTCTATATGCCATCTTCTGGAATCTATCAAAGCTTGAAGAACTGTTGGCCTTTTTTGCCTGGGGATGGTGAGAGGAATTATTATGCAACATAGGAAGGATAAATCTACACTTGTTTTGCAGCAGCCGAGAAGCATGACCAGACAACTTTTGAATTACATTTGTTTTGTGTACAGAGGGAAAGTGACAAGTCTTCCAAGCAATCTCATCAATGTGGGGGAGCCCTTTTGTACTTGAAATAAATTTCCAAGTCTTCTTCCTCTTTGGGATCTGGGGTTCCCACCCTTTTTCTTTAAACCATGATATCATTAAATTGACTCTGTTTTTTTTTTTTAAAAAAAAAGGTCACAGATGAACCTTTGAGGTTGGTAATAGTAAGAGAAGAATCCCTCCTCAAATTAAAGGGGCAGATGGGAAATGTTGACGTGTCTGTTCTTATTCATTTTTCACACAAAGGCAGCAGGAAATCATGTTTCCCTGTGATTTGCTGCCCAAATGTAGCGGTGTGGATTCCATGGTATAATAGATTGGTTTGCACACTCCTCCCATAATAGATAGTTGGTGAGGCAGACTTTCAAAAGTTCAATCTAGCATGTATCAGAATGCACTTATATTCCATTTCTTTAAGAAAATTAACCCTGAGCTTACTGCATCAGTGGACATTAAACTGAATGAATGACTTCATGTCATCCCATATCAGTTAGGCCTGTGCAAAGCTTCAAAGCAAAGATGATTCGACTGAAGCAGCCCTGTGAATCAAAATGCTCAATGGATTGAATCAAAATGGGGACCTGCAAATCTATTTCAACAACTCAATGGACTTTCCTGCAAGAGTGTAGGTGTCAACTCAAACAAATCAAATTGGCTCTTTTCCTGGAATGAATTCAACCTACGCATCAACATATTCAACCACCTGAGTTAAATCTTGGATGATTTTGAGTAACAGCAATGTTCTGGAGCTTTGAAAGGGAGAGGGATATGGTGGCTTCTAATGAGAAGTCACTAGAAGGAGATCTAATGGGGACTACCTTCACACCCACCATTATTTATCTTTCAATCTCTACCCTATTTCACAGAAATACTGGGAGGGGGGTTTCAATATCCATGTCATGCCCCACTTCAACCAGGAAATTGAGGATATAGAAAGGAACTGTCTTGTACCAAGCTAGAATTCTTGGTCCATCTGATCCATCTCTGCCCAAGCTGGCAGCAGAAACCGGGATCTTCTGTTTGCAAGGCAGATGTTCTACCTCTGAGGTACATCATTTTCACCCAGTTATGTTCAAGAATGTTCTGGTGCTTCTTAATGTAGAAGCCATCAACAAGGCTGACGCTCTCTCTGTTACCAACCTGCCACTAATTCTCCCTGATTCACCAAAGGCAAAGTATGAGTATAATCATCTTCTGGCCTTCAAAGAGTTGCACTAAACAAACAAAGAAAATATACGTCCCTTCATCTTTAGAACACCTTCAAAGCACTGGGGGACCACTTCCTTTTGGGGACAGACCGGATCGGAAATTTTCTGGTGGGATGGGGAATAATCATATTAAGCTGTGCTTGCAAAAAAACTGCACAGAGAAGAGAGGATCTTGGACCCGCCCTCAATGGTATTCCAGATGCCTCCTGAAAGTTTAAATATTCAGCCTGTGCAGCAGAAGAATTTTCTGCCTGCTGGGGAGAAAATATACACATTCCTTTGTTTTCAGTGTTGTTTAGTTATTAATGATTTGTTGGCTGCTTGACTGGTCTTCACAGATGAAGAGGCAGAGCAACATATTTGAATAAATGATATATACATTGCTGCTGCTTCTGATACTTGGCAGTGTGAAATAAAGATGGACTTACATTCGATTGATCTTCAGATAGCAGAAATTGCAATGCACCTTCTCTCCTCTGCCTGGAGAATCTCATATTTGGTGTACAGGGGATACTCATCTGCCTCTCTGGCTGGTGGGGTGTTTTTAATGGAGGAAGAATAAGATTCCACAAAAAAGGTACTTACCCATTTGGGCATTTTGCCACCTTCAGGATCATGGTGATGGTATTGTAGGACAATGACTGTTACAACCACCGAAAGCCCGACAATAATCATGGTGCTGGCAAAATACTGGGCTGCAGAAGGAAACAAGGAATACATTTAAAAATAAAGAGATGCCACATGACTGACATTGTAGATCTACTGATTGTGCCATTGGATATGTTTCGTCTTGGGGGTACAAACTATTTCCAAGAAGCAGAAATATTTATTTAAAGACACTTCTCTTTTTACTGGGTCAGTCAGATGGATAAAGCCACCCTATCAGGAATCCTGTACCAAACAGGATGGCATCAAAACAAGACATAGCCAATCAGCCTTGGGTTTTGAGATAGCATCATGGAAAGGTAAAAAGAGATTGAAAGCAGAAATGTTAGAAAATACAAGTCCAGGAGCTTCTGTACTTTGAAACTGCATTCTACTCGTGCCCCCCCACCCCAACTTCTATACCAATGAAAGAAGGGATTAAGGTTCCCACTTCCAATCCAAAGCCAGATTTCTGAATGATTTAATCTAAAATTATATGAAGCTAGAACTACATAAAACACATACTTCCTAAATTAGATCTTTGAGGCGATGTCACACGATTGAAAAGATATTAATCCTATGAAAGAGGCTTACCAATTAATGGCACAGAATCCGATGTTGCTGGCATGATTTCTGCCACCAGGAGCATAAAAACAGTGAGGGACAACAAAACAGTTATTCCTGGAAAAGAAATAATTGGGTTTGTAACCAGGACCAAGGAAGGAAAATTGCTCTCTCTGCCGAAGGGAGCCCAGTCTTACCCATCCCTAATGCCCTTCAGATGTTCTTGCTGGCAGTCCAAACGCATCTAAAAGATGCCTGGTGCAGACTAATTGGCAAATACCCAAAGAGATGCCAAGGAACTGATAAGAGTAAAGTTGGTGAGACTGGAAATGTGACGTTGGACAAGAGAAGACAGAGGGAAGATACAGATGGAGTCTGGAACAGTTGGGGTTCTTCACCAATGTCCCAAAGAAGGAAGGAGAAGGGGCTTATGGTACTGGACGGTAGATTTTGGAGGGTGAGACTGCTTGATGGTAAAGGACCTTGTGAAAAGATAATTCCAGCTGGGGGACGTATCAGTGACCTTTCTACCACTCTTCACACACTCAGTTTTCCATGCTGTGTCCACTCTGCACAACCACCCACAGGGTGAATATAAGGCCAGTGAAATCTTAATTCCCTTGCAAGAATGCTCTGAGGAGAAATAAGACACCCGCCCCCCTCGCAGAGGGTGATCCTTGTAGGCACCTGGCAATACCAACCTTACTTATACATAGCAGGGAAATTAGTATGAACGTTTTCCATCATTCTGGCTATGTTGCACTGCTGAGTAACAAAATACAAACTATTTAATAGCTATCATGTGAATCTTGTATGTGTTGTTGAAAACATAGGGGTGGGGGGAGAGAGAAAAAGAGAGAGAAGCCAGCAGAGTCTATGCAATATGGATTTGGAAAAAGCCCATACATCATGACAATGATGACGATGATGACGATGATGACGATGATGACGATGATGATAATGATGATGATGACAATGCAAGGTTGCAAATGCTGACCTTTGGCACTTGATGCCACATTGCTTATCCACTCAACAGAGAAACATGCCAAATTGGAGTCCCAAAATGAATCTTCCTTAGGAGGAGATTTTTTCTTTTTCAAACAATTGCTGCGCACATACATTAACTCAAGTTTTTATATAATTATGAGATAAGGATGTAAAACTGGGGCTATGTCTACACTGTTCACTGGGGCAACTCAGTGCGTCAACTGCGTCAACTGTGTTTACTTGGGAGCCATTCTCAATTAGCAGAATGGGGCTTGGTTCTGAGTAGGTTACAAAGAAACTACAGATCTGGAAATGCCAGGACAAGTATAATGAAATATGGGACTCACTTATACAAAAATACACTGGGCTAAAAAAAACAACAACAGGATAGTCATATAACTCTATTAGAAATATATATGTACTTGAATAACATTTGTATTAGATAAGCATATATAGAACTGTAACTGTGTACTATTATAATGATATATTAACCTTTTTTGTCGTATTTTTTCACTTTTATGTTAAAGCACTTATGTATTTCTTTCCCTTTTTTTTTTTTTTTTGGTAATACAAAAAGTTAATATAAAAAAAAAAATTGGAAGTGCCTGGTCTGAATCTCAGTTCTGCTGCGGACATAGCAGCAACTTTAGCAAAGTTATTCTGTCTTGCTCAGATCTGCCCACCAGCATTGTGGCAATCAAAATGTTTAATTCCATTGTCCCAGCTTAGAATGGCTGAATTCCTTCTGCTAATGGCAAGAATAAGACTAGATTATCATATCTGGCTCCAAAAATCCAGATGATTATTGGAAGGCAGCAAATAATTAAAGGAAATTCTTTGCTACAGCCTAGTGTTCATCTGGAGTTTTGCAGTCTGGATGTAGCAGCTCTAAGAATTGGAAGCAAAAACTCAGTTCTCCTCTTTGCCAGTCAGCAAATGAAGCTTTTAAAAGAAACCTGCATTTTTTAAAAGGTCTAAGGTTATAAAAGTCATATGGACTACAGTTTCCTCAGCTGTTGGTTTAACTTTTCTTCATTCCCCACTCCTGATCCAGTTCTTCTATGATTTCGTGAAAGTTTCCTTCTACCTGTTTTCCAGAAGCTAAAAGATGAAGGTGACCTTCAGAGTGAAAAACAGAGGGGAGAGGCTCCTGCTTCAAAACAAACAGAGTCATCTGTTTACCAAGCGAAATTTTCTCTCCAGAGTCAGCTGGAAGCAGAAAAACCAGAAGGGCGAGAGCTGAGATCAGGACGCAAGGGATGAGGAGATTAAGTCCGTAATACAACGTTCTCCGTCGCATTGTGACTGTAAAGGTCACATCTGGATATGGCTCTTTGCAACAGTCATAGAAGGATTCGGTCCTCTTGCCAGGAACTCCTGTATGGGAAGAGCAAAAATGAAGATGGGCCAGCCACTGGAGTCCACCTAGATCAGGCCTAATCAAATAGTCCTGTGACTGAAAGCTCAGCCTTCATGTCATGCCACCCTTTGTAAGGTATGAACTTGGCTAGTTATTTTTTCAAATCTTCAAGGAGGGAAAGGAGACTTCACTTAGGTAGTGGAAGCTCCCTGAGATACATATGGAACAGTCATGGATTTCCTGTAGGGTTGTTGGAAGGATAACACAGGGAAGGGGGAAGAAAACCACATTTACTGCCTTGAGCCCCTGAGTCACATTTCGGCTTTGGAACTGGCTCTCACTTCAGATGACGGCTGGCTTCTCAGCCCTTAAACCTGGGCTTAAAACCTTCTTGTTGGAATCTGGGGAGTAGGGTTCTCCTCTGATTCAGGACTTCTGGCTTCTGGACTGGCCCCAGGTAGAGGTTCTCTGGTTTTTATATTGTGCATATTGCTTAATTTGAATTGGCTTAGTTATATTGCTAGTAGGTTTCAATTTATCTATCAAGAAAATGAATAAATGGATCGTCGAGTTCTCACTCGAGGCACAAATGACCAGGCTCAAATTATCCTACGTTGTACCCATTATCCGAAGACCCAGCTCTCTGGAGAAGGCTCTAATACTGGGAAAAGTGGAAGGAGAGAAGAAGAAGACCAGCAGCAAGGTGAATGGACTCATTTAGTTGCAATGGGTGCACCCTTGGAAGACCTGAAAGACCAGGTTGGGGACAGATCATCCTGGAGAAAATCTAAGTGGTCGCTAGGAGTCAACAGTTACTTGATGTCACATAATCAACCAACCAACCAATCAATCAATCAATCCAATTCATCTATTCTTTCTATTGTAAAGTAGGCACCCAGCTGGTATTCCACTACTCCCCTACAGTTTGAGTTGCTTAGATTTTTGATATGTCTGCATTGTTGTTGTCACTTTTCTCAGTGTTTGTCCCACCTGTTTTTGCATTGCACTTGCGTAGTGCATGCAGTCAAGCCACCCGCCAATGCATAACGTGGCAAGGACTCTTTTTATCAGCCACCTGTCCTAGAGTCTGATGCTGATTCGGGCCAAGGGGGAGTGACTGGCCCAAGGTCACTCTAACCACTACACGACGCTGGCATCCTAGTGTATCTACTTTATATTTTCGTGTATTCTTATTTAACTGATACTTCTTTATTACTGTTCCATGTTGAATTTTTAAGTGCAATATAAGTTATTATTATCCTTATTGTAATTGTTGCATCGCTGTTATTTCCATATTAGCAAACTGTTTATCTTCCTCACTTGCCAACGTCAGCTGCATTTTGCTGTCATCTGTATGTCTTTAGTCTTGGCTGTCAAGCTGTGGATATATTTTAACCCAGACCATAGTTTCATTCCAACTTATTTTGAAGAAGAAGAACAATCAAAATGAATCAATGCATTACGACCAGCCTGTTCAGCAAATATAGAAGAGTAGAGCAAAGGGAAGATGAAAAAAAAATCAAAATATCTAACTCTTATAAAAACAGCTATATCGCTCATGCCATCTTTCATAAATCAGCTACGGAGTTTGCAGAACTATTCCCTGGTCTGGTGCTTTGTTATTAACTCTCATCAGAAAGACTGACAAAGTGGCATACTTTTCATCTTCCAACTTACTAATTTACAACGATATATAGGAATCGGAGAGGCCTCCAATGAAAAATACTTCCTGTTCAAATTGGCAGCCGCACAAAACTTGGGCTGCTCTTAATGAACTATCAGTAATATGGACAATTAAGAAGTATCACATCAAGATATCAGCCCACCCCGCATCTGTCATGTTTTTATAATGGGGCAATAAAAACACAACTTTCCATATAGGGTGCAGTAAAGCAGCATCTGCTGAACTTCCTCACTGCCATAATGATTCCCCAGGTAGGACAACACTACTGAGTTTTTTAGGTTTCTTGTTCCAGCCCTGGCAATTCTCAATACTTAGTCATTTTTTGGAAGACCTTTCAAAGCATATTTGACACCAGGAGTGGATGAGGGGGCCAAGCAGCAGCTGCAGGATCCAGGTTGGCCCAACCACACCACCAGCAGCCCATTTTGCTCCATTGCTGTGCTGTGCTGTGCTGTGCTGTGCTGTGCTGTGCTGTGCTGCTGACCACCAAATAGCTGATCCACACACCAGTAGCAGCGACCCAAATCCACACCCACTGCAGACCCTCTGGATGGCCTCCTCAAATAATGCACCCCCTTATTACCTGCACCCAGCGTGGATCACTCCCACTGCCCTACTCTTGGTGCATCATGGAGCTCTAGATCCCTGAATAGTCTTAAAGGGAAAATCTTCTTCTGGGCTTGCTGAGTTTATGGATGCATAGTTTTCTTGGCAACCATACCCAAGTAGTTTTTCTACTGCCTCTCATCTTCAGCCCTCAGATTTCCTGGTGGCAGGTATCCACAGAGTATGGTCATAAAGAGTCAACTTGTTGGCTACAACTGTGCATTTTTGTTTCTCTGTTTCTGTTTGTTTTTTTGCATGATGTTGGTTTTATACGATTGGGAGCCATCCCCAGTTAAACTGGAAAAAAATCATGTTTCCAAAGAAGATCCACAGATTTAGCTTACCAACTAAATCCCATTCTCCATTTGAAATGTATCCGGAGGTTTCTGCTTCTTGCATTTGCAGATCAAGAGACCAGCCTCCATAAGTCCATGATCCAAACTTCAGTTTACACTTCTGGACATCAAAAGGAAACCAGCGGACATCAATGGAGCAAGAGCTCTTGAAAATCCCTAAATTGAGAAGGAAGGAAGGAAGGAAGGAAGGAAGGAAGGGAGGGAGGGAGGGAGGGAGGGAGGGAGGGAGGGAGGGAGGGAGTCAACCATTCACTTAAAAAAAACAGCTGTCAGAATGAAAAACTTCTGCCCTCCCAAATTTACAACTGATTTGTTTAAAAATATTGTTAATGCATGTTCCCTGCAAAATAGCACAAACTAGCAACATTACTAATATCACATTGATTCCTTTCAGTACCATTTGTTTTATTTTGTTTTTCCCTTCTTGCAACTATTATTTTGTTTTTCATTCTATTTCTGTGATCTTTGTTTACATATTTCCAGCAAGTTTGTCTCTGGCATTTGTGCTCCAAGAGAATGACTTCATATGTCCCAATTCCTTATCTGTAAATAGTTCTAAAAATTAATCCTGCCATGACTATCTTGGCATCTCTGTAAGTTTGAAGGACAACTGACCTGAAAATGTGTTTCTATCTATCCCCATTATCTTACTGAAGCCACAGCTGGGATAACAGCATAAAATCAAGGGAGAGGTTATCTAAAACCCAAGCTCCACATCTCACAGCTGCAAGCATGCCAGGAGCCCTGGGACTGGTGTTAATTTTCCCAGGATCCCAATAATTCATACCTGGAGGGAGATACTGACAGTATCCTGAAGAGTTGACCAAAACATTTGTATGGAAGGTAGCATCAAAGCGCTCATCAGCACTAGGGAAATCAACAAAGAAAAGAGGAAGGATTTTATTAGAATTAAAACCAACAAACAAAGAAGAGCCATGTTTGGTCAAAATATCAAGTATCCTGGCTTCTACTTTCCAAACTAAATCCTTTCCCCTCCACACTGGAGGCTAGTTTTCCACAAGCCTGCTTATAGATGTCCTCTTTTCTTCTTTGGAATTTCTGGAATAGCGCATGGTTGTAGTAATGTTGAAAACAATGGATAAGGCTAGAAGCATAACTGGATGTATGCAGTGTGTGGCATAGCTGGACCCAGGTGGACCACGAAAAGACCATTTCCTACTTTGCCTGGGGTATAACATGAAAGGCAGTTCTTAGAGAGGAAGATGTAATTTTAGCCATGCTGGCTCAACCTGAAGATGACCTCTTCAAGCTGTCTAATTCCTTTGCTCTTCTCCTGCAATGGAGGACACAGCTAAGTGTTTCCTACACCTCCCCCCAGGCTATGTTTCCCATCACCCCCAATGTGTTTGCCAGACAAACTCAAAAGAGAAAATGGAGCTGCTAGATTCAATACAGAAGACAGCAGAGATGCTATGATTAAGAAGATCTGACCCTCATCCCCAACCAATCTAACCACGTAAATGAGGAATTTGGAACAGAACCAATATTCAAGGAAATCAAAACTTCCTTTCACTCATCTGAAGGAAAAGGCTGTATTCCACCAACACCCTTGTAAGAAAAACACTGGGTCATCCTGTCCTGTTATAGACATCTTCCCCAAGGTGTATCATGAAAGTAAGACACTTGCCCATTTCTACACTTGCCCCGATATTTTGAAGAAAATCTACTCTGATTGAGGATTTAATTTGCAAATGAAGTGAAGCTTTAAATTCCAAAGGAATGAAGTCTTCAGCCGTTGCTCTCCAGAAAGTTGGCAGGTCTTCCTTTAATATATCCATCAATCTCTCAGCATGGTTTGGATTGAAAACAGTCACCAGTAACACTTCTAAGTCCACCTGCAAATGTAATCTAGGACTGCATATGGCATTTGAGACCAACAGGCAGAAAATGCCTCATTTTTTGTTTAGCTCCTTTTCCTTGTGGCTTTCTTGAACTTACAAGAAGCAAGTAGACATTCCACAGTAGAGTTTTGGCATGTTAGCTGTGTGGCCTAGACACAGTAGAGCCTAGGCCACACACATAGATTAGGGTGCACATTCCTATGTGCAACTGTGCCAACTACTGGCAGAACAGATCCAAAGACTGAGCAGGGAATATGACAGCAGTCTTCCAACTCCTTGAAAAGACATTGCACAGAAGGTACCAAGACCTGTTCTCAGTCCTCATAGAGTGCAGGACACTGAATAATGGATTTCAGTTACAGGAAGGGAGACCCCAGCTGAAAAGTTGGGAAAGCAGTAAAAGGTATTCTAAGACACATCCCATTCACTGGATATGTTCAGATAGAGACTAGACACCCATATGTGATCGATGCATTTCTTTGGATTCCAGCAAGGGGTTGATCTTGATGGCCGCATCGGTCAGTAGTCTCTAGTAGTTCTTCCATGTGCTGTGCATGGCTATCACATAAATAGGTGCGAGCATGTGGGGGAATGAAATTTGGTTTATCACACCATCTCCCAGAAGATTAGGAACCTTGTCATTGCCTTCTGAAAGGAGATCTATCACAATCTGGATCAGAAGATTCAATGCCTCTGCTTTCCTGCAACGCCACTTAACAAACTTGATAAATTGGCAACTGACCATGTTAGCAATTACCAAGGAAAAATGAAGCCTGGCAAAGAGAAGTCACCTGAGCATATGCTTAGTCAGAATCCACCAAGGCTCTTTTGCAGGCCTCCCACAAGATGCATTTTAGCTGGCATGAGCTAAGCATTAATTTGTTCTTCTACAGAACAAGCCTTTCCCCATACTTTGCCAGTATGAAATGGAAATTCCAGGTTCAGAAATATCATCTATTATTGGAGAACAGTTTCTAAGAAGCCAAGCATCGGAAGACGGGCTCCCCATTCTCAGAGACCCTCCTGGAGTTTCAAAGAGGCATCTGGTTGGCCCTGGGAAAACAAGAATGCTGATTTGATCCAATCCAGCAAGATCATTCTCATATCAGATTGGTCTATTGATATAATTGACCACCAAAATCCAAACTGAAGCTCCAGGTACAGAGGCGATATACCTCTAAACCCTGCTAATAAGGATAAATAGATTGCTTCATATTCAGCTTGCTGGACAATGGACGAGAACCTCTGTAGCTCAGGGATGAACTGTGAGGTTCTTGGTGCTCTCTGAGCCTGGTTGGTTGGTTGCTTGCAGATGTTTCATTACCCAACTAGGCAACGTTATCAGTGCAGACCATTTTGGAAAAACTGAGGTTGGTCTAGGGTCTTGGGCCAAATTCAGCAGAACCAACAGCTGGACCTGTATATCATTTCTGAATTTTCTCCAGTGTTTAAGGAAACCAAATTTCCAACAAGGGGAAAAACACACTGCAGTAGAATGAATGTTGAACAAAAATGCCTGTTCGGAGCATGTATTGACCTCTCTTCCATGCGTAAATCTTCATAAGCCTTTTACTGTTTTCCCTTCTCTCGAAGGCTAACATATGCTCAGCTGCAGCTCTGGCTTAAACACTGGAGCCAAAACCAATTATTAGTCCTGACAGATGGAGCTGGTAGAGCACGTTTTGAGCAAGGTTTATCCAAGATCATTTAACAAGAAAGAGATGCATGAGAAAAAGTCTCTCTCGGATCTTGAAGTAAACACAATGAGTTTGTCACGTCTGAAAGAGGTCCTTGGGTGATTGGCAGGGGGAAAGGAAAGTGTCTTCTCCATAGACCACTAAAGTAAAATGATATTATGAGTGGACACTAGCTCCTAATTGCAATGCTAGTCCTCAAGTGGGCCAGCAGGGAGAAGCCCCACCATGGTTGACAATGGCAGCCCCAAGTTGGAGTGAAATTAACCAAGCATGGAAGCTGCCTGAGAAAGAAAACAAGGCACTTTCTTGGTACTTAGCAGGAATGTGGCCAATCCATAGGGGTATGGCCAAAGAACAGAACCCTCTATTCATCAGTGGGTAATGAGTGTGTTAAGGCACTAACATGGGTTAAAAATGACAAAAGAAAGGCCTTACTCTGTTACACATGCTGTCTGGAGAACACCTTCGTTCCAAAGATGATCCAGATGCTCTACTTGTTTAGCCCTTTAAGATGAGACACATATGCTAGAATGACCACGTTATCCTGAAAAACACTGAATGGCAGCAAAGGGATACAGAAAACTCTAACTTTTGTGGCATCTAGTGGTCCTCTGGAGTTTTCCAGCCCTGATCTTGCTACTCTGGTATATTCTGAAACTCATGGACTCCAACGCAGATGGAATTGAGGAGTTCCCATATCAATTGTGAGCTCAGAGGTGGAGGGTCCAACAGCATTTGCTCTGGTCTTGGAAACCAAAGATGATAAAAAGTCCAGCACTTGCTGTAAAACTGATGGAGCCAATGTGGTGTCAGGCCCAGAGCACTCAAGAAGAAATCCAGGTACTGAATTAACCTGTTTTCTGAGTCCATGCGATATATTGAACTACAGTCAAATCCAAAGACCGGGGTTTGCACAGCAGTTAAGCTGCCAATAAATTAATAACCAAAGTTAAAAATTTTAAGCTTAACACATAAGGCAAGCACTAGGGCTACCTTCTTCACTGACATAGTGAAGCATCTTCTGTGGACATAGTCCTTCTGTTCTCCACTGATGGGTTTTAATGGAGCCTGGAAGAGAGTTGATGTGCCCAGCCTAAATACTGCAGGGTGCAGTCTGGAGGGGGAAGTTGCAAGGCCCAGCACAGCCTTTCTCAATCTGGTAATCCCAAATTCCTGGGTTGTGAATCCCCATCCTTCCAATTCAGACTCAGAAGGATGACAACGTATCTAAGAAGGCTTACAACCCAAGGGGTCCACCAAATGCTTTGGACAACAATAGTGAGAATTCCCAACTAATACAACTCTACCCCTTCAAGTTGTCAAGTTCACTCAGGAGGGAGCTAAAAACTAGGGCAAGGGCTCTTCAGAAACACTTTGGAAGAAGTTCTTTAGACTTTCTTATGGTTGAAGTCCAAAGTCCAAAGCTCTTCTGTTAAATTATTTTCAAAGTGTGCCCAGTCCTAATAAAAGTGATCAAACCCAACTAAATGGGTGGGAATGCATCTTCTGTGACTCCTAAATGCAGGGTCTTTGAGCCTACATAACTCACTATGGCCACGTAATGCTCTTCCATCCATGCACATGTTTTTTACCCCTTTACTTGTTCGGTCTTTTTGATTCTCTCTGAATACAAATTCCAAAAGTCTATGAATCCTTTCCCAGACGTTGTTGTTGTGGTGGTGGTGGTGGTGGTGGTTGTTTGGGAGGGGGGACAGCCAATCCATGTTCTTTGCCAGGCTGATTTAGCTTTGTAAGCCATTTGTGTGGCCTCTGTGGTTCTATTTTGGTTTGGGTTTTTTCTACTTGAGGGTTCACTCTTCCTTTTCAGTTGAGGGACGTTTTGGTCTTAACTGCTGGTTGTAAAGCCACCATCATGTACAGCATGAATTTTTGCCAGAGCATGTCAAATAGTTGATCCCCCGCCATTCAAAACCAGTTTCTTTGTTTGCTCTTGTTTTAAATCTTCCATGAGGAACGTAGTCTCCAAATGAATGAGAAGTTTGGCTCAGAGGAACATTTGGGGGAATTAGGAATGAGAAGCTAGAATCCAACTAAACCTCTGAAGGCTACCAAAAAATACAGTCCTTAATGAGCTACCTGGATCAAGCCTAAAGGATGTTATTCCACACATTTCATTCCCACCCATTTTCCATCTCATCACAGAAGCAGTGACTTTGGTGTAACAAATTTCAGATATGCATCTGTGAGTAGTTGAGCTTGAGTCTGACCATATCAAAAAAAAAAAAAAGGGTACCCTTTAGGTGAAAATGCTTGCAAAAAGTCCACCTTAAAATATCTAGCATTTAGCTGTTGATCAAATGCATACCACAAGAAACAGCTGAGGGCAGCGTAGGGCAACCTACCAAGCTGCATGAGGTCTTTGGCCTAATTTCAAAAGCCCTCCACAAGATTGCAGTTCCCATTTGGCCTACCCAAGGCAGCTTTGATTGGCTTCAAAGAGGCGACCAGCCTCTTCGCAGCTTCTTCCAGCATTTGCAAAAGCAAAAGAGGCTTTCAATACAGGGCTTTTGCAAATGTCAGAGGAGGTAAGTAGAATGAAGATATGTGGGCCCTTGCTTCGCTGTTAGGAGTCAGGAAGACTTGTCCTTCACAAAGCATCTTACAAGACGGTTTCGCTCAATTCTTCCCTAAAGAAAAGGGTCTCCTTGAAAATCTGCACAGACAGAGTCACACCTCTGAAATAGTTCTCTGTCCCTTCCCTGAAACTGGAAACTGGGGGGGGGGGGGGGGAGAGAAAAACATTAAAAGAAGAAGAAGGAAGGTGTCAGAAAAAGAAAAGAAAGAAGTGTTTCCAAATGAGTGCCTTCAACTGCTTGGAAACGTTCAGTCCAGTTTGACCCCAAGCAAACTCCTGACTCCTGAGGAAAGATGGCCCTTGATAATAAAAAATGCTGATCTATTTTGCTTGGGGGTAAAAATAACCCCCCAGTTCCATTCACACAGCAGAACATGCAACCTTTTTCAAGACTGCATAATATAGTGACCTGTAAACCAAGCAAGCTGGGTTCACACAACACACTAAGCCCCCACCAAAACTAACCAAGGTTAAAACGGTGAATACAGAGATTCCCAGAGTGTGCCTTTGGGAACAGTTGAAAAAAAAAATCTTGGTGGCCTGTTTAAAACATCTTGTGTATCTGAGAAGATCTGCAAAAATCTAGCCAAAACCAGAGTTTTACCTCCTGACACACAGTGCTCATTTGCAGTCCAGATCTGGTAGTCTCTAACGGAAGGACCTGGGAGAAAATATCTGTCCACCTCTGATCTCATGTGAAAATAGAAATATGCATCTCAAGTGTTTCTATTTTTATCTGTGAAATGTTGGACGGGTGGGTGATTGATGTGTTTCTTTCAGCTTTGGGTGCTATGCCTTATCTATTTTCATTGCAGGAGCCACGCCGGACAGCCTTAAAGTTTTGGTGGCCACCCATCTGCATATTCAGCCAAGAATTTGGTTTTACAGTTTTTAAACACCAGAGAAGTAGTCGGTGAGGGCTGAGCAGAAGCAAGCAAAACAAAACAGACGGGGACAGACTCCCTGGGAACATTTAAATCTGCTCTCCGACTTAATCTCTTCTCTCAGTAGCATTCACCAACCAAGCTTTTCTATCTGGTGCATAAATATCACTCACCGTGCATAGAGGCACCAGCTTAGCAGGGTGAATGGGCACGGACAGCCGTGAACGCGATTTGAAAGGGCAATTTGCGAGCAAAACAGCCAGAGACGAGAATGTTAAGGTGATATTTCTGTAACTTAACCACCAAGGAAGAATGTTTAGGAGAGTGCAAAGGGTTTTATGCTGAACCCCAAATCTTAGTTTGCATAAGGATTCCTCCCAATATTCAAATAAACCCAGCATGTGGAGAATGACTCTGTTATTTACCAGAATGGACATTAAACATATCATGGCAATAATGGTGAGACTAGTAGGAACATCTGAAACTCTTAGGACTCCAGGATCGGGAACTCAGCCAGGGCCTGAAGGAGACAGAAAACTCCTAGCATTTGGCTATCTGAATTTTTGCAACCAAGGTCTCATAGCCTGAAACTAAAACCCTGCAAGGGTTTCAGGTAGAAGTTTCTTCAGCTTTACCTGGAGATGCTGGGAAATTAATTTTTAGAAGTTTCATATGTAAAATGTGTGCTAAACCACTAAGCTATGGTCCTTCCCTATGTCCTTGTTCCTTTTGTTCAATTTTATGAATTCTGACTGGCAGTTATTTTTCATGATCTCAGTCTGCTGAGGTCACTTACAACTTGATCCCATGAAACAGAGACCATGGGGATCAGCTTCAGATGCTGTGATGTGAAGAAGATGCTCTACATGGACCTATGACCCTCTCTCATAACCTACAATTGCTCTTATATTCACATCAGATAGCCAGTGGTGTGGAAATGTTGGGCTAGGAGCATTGCTAAGTGCTTGTGAGATTTTCTTGTTCCCAAATGAGAGGCATGTTTATTATTCAGCCATAAGCCCCTGCAAATAACTGCTGATGTTGTACTAAGGAAGCTGAGAATGCTTGAATTACACTGAACTGTGTTGAATAAAAATTTACTGCTCTCATGTTCTCTTCCTCTATCTCCATAATGAAATATGACTTTGTAATTAAGCCGGTGATGAAAGCATAATTATAACAGCAACAATATTGTGTAGCTAAGTTACAACTTTGTGCAATTTGCCAGTGTCACTGTTAATGTATGCATTTATACAAATGCATCTTAGGAAATGCCTTCTTCCCAGACAGCTACAAGATATTATTTATAACCTCAGCAGTTTCAGCCCCAATCCAGGCATTTTTCAGAAAACTGATTTCTGAATCTGATTTCTTATGCTAGGAGCTTCAGCTGATCCTTTTACAGATGATGCCGTTGCTAGTGGCTGAGATATTTATATGCGCATGGAACGCCCAGCAGCTCTATTCCAACCTGCTTTTGGACCATGTGCCATTCCATATTTGCAGGTATCATGGGGCCAAACTGATTTCAAGTTCTCCAAAGCTCATACATCTAGGTGGAAATACTGTAACCTGGAAGCTATTTCTGCTGAAGCCTGAGTAGATGCACAGTGATTCTTGAGATGGCCTTTAGGTGGGAACTAGATGAATGGTGAGGTGACGGCCCATTGCTCTTGCTTGTGGGAGCAGCGATCTAGGACTTCTTCCAGCTTTCTCCCTCTGTTTCATAAATAATGCTCCCAACCCCACCCAGTCAAGGACAATCTCAAGATTTTGGAGAGGCCTGATAACATGTACACCCCATCTCCATTGTCCCTGAAGCGAAATCCTCTTCCTTTTTCAATGGCTCCTATTCCAGTCTCCCTAACTGTGGCCAGAACTTGATCAATATGATGTGATGGAGGTGTAATGGGGCCTGACTCTTAAAGGACAGTTACCAATCTGTCCAGCCAAATAAATATGTTGCTCTCAGAGTCTCACTGATGTGGTTCATTCCCAGGATGTGTTAGACAAGTCCTTATGAACGGCATTTAGTCTTCATATTCTCTTCCTTCAGAAAATCTTTAAAGACATACAGTACCTCTTTAGGCAGCTCTTCAAGGTTCAATAGCTATATTATTATGTTATATTGTATTGTTTATAAATACATAAGTACAATTATTTATACTTATCTTGTATTCTGTATTTCTTTGCTGCCCTAAAGGTACATTCCAAACAGAAAGATGGAAGGATGGATGGATGGATGGATGGATAAGAGATACATAGATACAGATGGAGATAATCACATTGACTGAAACTATTAAAGAGCAAAATTCCTGAACCGAGAGTGGTTCTTGGGGTGGGGTGGGAGGGTTGGGGAGCCATCAAACAAGAAATAAACATAAACCCAAAAACGTAACCCCAAACACATTTGCGTTTTTAAATAGTAGAAATAAAATTAACACGTGCTTCTAAAAGGAAGGGAAGCATCAATGAATGCAACGTTGGGGTGTGCCATTAAAAAAACCAAAGGTATCCATCTCCTTTACACGCAAACAACTACAGTTGTTTTAGTGTCAAGAAATCCTACCTGTTATATAGAAGGATGTCTGGCTTCCAGATCTGACCAGCAGGAAAGCGAACGTTCTTCACTCCAGGGTACTCAGACATGTTCCACTGTAGGTAATAGTCTGTCCAATACTTGAAAATTAAAAAGAAAGAGTGAAACATGAGCAACCAGCCAGAGGCTAATTTATTTTTCTATTAGCACTAACTTGCTGCTTTAGAACCTGGATGTCTGCAGGAGCAAGCGATGTCAAATGTATCACTGCAAACATAATGCAATTTGTGTAATTTGCACCTGTCACATTTCTATGTGCAACGGACACAAATTACATGATGACGTCACAGAGTATGAGACGTCACTATGGATTATACCAGATGCCAGTCCATGGAATTCAACATCCCCCTCACTGAGGTCCTACCCAGATCCCAAAAAACAATGTTATGTAAATATAAACTTGTGTTTTAGGTCACCCAATTGCACACAACTGCCTATAAAAGAAACTTCGGTATGTTTGTGCCATACAACAAGCCATCTCAGGCAGAAAATTGGAATATTACACACACACACACACACACACTGTATTTCCCAATTACATTTCTGTTTTGAGCCATAATTTGCATAGCTCCTTATAGCTGAACAGGAGAAGACTGAAATAAACAGTTAGAAGCCCATTAGAGGAACTGCTAAAAATCTTTCTGTTGATGCTGTTGAGAAGTCTGCTTGCACTCAAAATTTTGTTACTGGAGAAATTGTCTATGATTATAAAAAGAAATTCCTTCTATGTTTTCCGTTCATTAAAAATAAATCCTTTAAAAGTCTTCTGGTGAGTAGACTTTTTTCTAGCATGCAAATCTCTTGATTAGGAAGAAATCCACCCACTTTTCCTCTTCTAATCTGCAACCTTCTCCTAATGAACCAGCAGTTCTGAAAGGAGATTTATCCAAAGAGGTTACAGAAATCAAAGGAACCCAAATCTGAAAACTCAGAAAAGAGATGGTAGCAGCATTGTCCAAATATGAGTATGACTTCCAAACTTTCAGGATATCTGACTGCACAAACATCTTCCATTCAGCTTGTTTTATTCATTTACCTATTTTTATAGATATTTATAGACCACACTTTATCCAAACAATTTGGTGGTGGGTTGCAATGCACGCTTCTGAATTTCCAGTTTAACAATGGATATGGCAGAATGGAATCCACCACAAGAACTTAATTCCCCACGTCGGATAGTGTCCACCTCAAAGATACACCTCCCTAAACAACGTATTATTTTGGAAAGCTACCTAGAAAAATGGGATTTAAAAAAAAAAAAGTGCATTGCTTATAGCTGCATATAAAATCCACATGTGAGGAAAACTGTGAACGGAAAGTGAAATACCACTTTCAGATTCCACAGCAATGAAAAAATTTTTGAATGTTTTCAACAACCAACTACTGATACAAATTAGATCTGTCTCCCCCAATTTGGGAACCTGACTTCATTTCTCTTCCAACTGAAACATCTGGAGATTTCTTGGGTTAGGGAAGACTGGATTAGATAGTTCTACATTTTCCTAAATTAAAGTAGGCCCACTGAAATCAATAGGGATTATATTCTTGATGTTTTCAGTGGCTCTGTTCTGATTGGATCAACCTGGATCCAAGCTTTTCCTTTCTTCTTTTAAAGGATACAGCAAAGAACATAAAATTCATCCCTTCCTCTTCCAAAGTGAATCTCCCTTTTGTATTAACTTCATTTGCTGGACAACAGGCTTAGTCAGTTCTGGGAGAAAAGGATGAAGAACCAGAGTGCACTGAATATCACTCATTGATTTGAACCCATCAGCCCAATTTCTGCACAATGTCGAGAATGCCTGATGTGGGTTTCTTTTCAATTAGCAACATACTCTTGTCATTTGTTTTACCTTCTCAAAGTCACACACTTTTCACCAAATAATTGTTTTGCACTCCACAAGGCTGTGTTCCTGGTTACGCTGACCTGCTGTGGAGATGATCATTAGATTTCTTCTTTACAATCCTATCAATCAGGTCTATAATCAGCCTACAGCAGTGTTTTTCAACCTTGGCAACTTGAAGATGTGTGGACTTCAACTCCCAGAATTCCCCAGCCAGCCATGCTGGCTGGGGAATTCTGGGAGTTGGAGTCCACACATCTTCAAGTTGCCAGGCTGAGCAACACTGCTCTAAGAGGACCAGCATTCCCTCTAACTGGATAGATGTACGTTGCTGGAGGCAGGGTTAAATCTGGATTCCCAGAGATAAATGCTTATCTTTTCCAGTGCTGGCAAAACTCTTCAGATGCCTTTTTGACAAGTTGATAAATTATTTTCTTAGTTTTCTAAAGAACTTAGGCCTGTTTGTTTATTTTTATTTCTTTCCTTTATGAGATGTATATCCTGCCTCCCCATTTCTCGTCCGACATCTTGTCCATTACATCATCTTGCTACACTTTTTCATATTTTCCTCCTTAAGTGGTTACATCCGTGTTTCTCAGCCTTGGCAACTTGAAGATGTGTGGACACCAACTCCCAGGATTCCCCAGCCAGCATGGGAGTTGGAGTCCACACATCTTCAAATTGCCAAGGTTGAGAAACACGGATGTAATTGCTTAAGAAGGAAAATACAAAAAGGTGTAGCAAGATGAGGCATACTCATGATGAATGAAGGAGAAATATATTATCACAATGAACCCTTGTCAGCTTTGCTTCCTCATGCTGTGGAAACTTCACTTTCCATTGCCCTCACTCACCCTTGATAAGGTTGAACTGAATCTACATGCTTTCTTCTGAACTTCTTGGATAGAGCTGAAACACTCCTCCTTCATTTTCCCCTATCCCATGTCCAAATAGACATCATTTTCTGCCCTTACTTGCCCTCACTCCACTCCTTGGAGAGGTCACTGCATAACCAAGGGTAGGTAACATCAATTTTGGGGGATATTTTGAACCACAATTCAAATATGTGTCCACTAGTTTGGAATCCATGGAATTTGAGACCTGCTGCATATTTACTGACATTGAACAACCAAGTTCTTTCTTTCCCATGTCTGCACCTGGAATTAATCTGTCTTTGAGGCAAAGCAAGGGTTTGAATGCCCAGGAACTGCCACACCTCAGCATCGAAAGCCAAAGGGAGCTTAAAACTTAATTTGGCAGACAGACAAAAACAGTTGCTAAAATCAATCACAGAAAAAGGGCAGAAAAATGTTTTGCATGGAAAACTTTAGTCCCGGACCAATATAGGAGATCATTAATCCTGAAGAGCATCTTCTTTAATGAGACCATTTTGTAGCCGCTTTCATTTTTGCTCTTGGAAAGCAACATTGTCCAACCTACCCGCCACCCACCCATCCCTCTGTCACATCCAACATTCCCAGTGAATTCTGGACTTGCAGTACTTAAAAAAAAAAATCAGAAATTCTGGTGGTCTTGTGCCAGTGGCAGCATGCATGACAAATTAACATTCCTTCTCTGTGAGTTTCTCTCTCTTTCTTTCTCTCTCTCTCTCTCTCTTTTGCAGAGACTGTGACTGCAGCTGTCATGTTGAGATTTGTACCCACCGTTCAAAAGAAGGGCAACAGACCACAGATGTAAGAAGAAACCGCTCCCCTACAATAAATCTTCTCTCTGAAAGGGTCACCTTCTGGGTTGAGGCCCTGAAGACAGTCATGGGAAGTGCTACGTTTTCAATGCTGCTTCTTCACATCCAAGGAGCCACAATGCGGTGCAAGTATTATTGGACAGGTTCAAATATCGTTTTATATATTAATGGATTCATTTTACTGCTTTGTCCTCAGGCCCCAATTGCCTAACAATAATAGCCTTCAAAGAACAAACTTTGAGCCAGGGTTTTAACTGTCTTTGAATGAGGCTGTTGTAGAATTGGAAAGCGGAATGGAGATTCCTCAAATTAATTTCTCTAAGAAATGACAGTCCTGGGAGTCTCCCTCATATCTGCCTACCCATCCAGCAGTCACATGGATTGTACTACCAGTTCCACAAGCCCCAGCTAGAACATTTATCTCCCTTGAATGAAGCTACAAACTGCAAATTTAAACCAGTTTCTCCCAATCTCTAATCAAGGAGGAACCTCTGCAGAGAATCTGCTTTCTAAAAGTCAGGAATCTGCTTCTTCTGAAGATGGTCCTTGGGACACCCCCCCAAAGGATGTTAGACTGCACCCAGAATGAATTAATTTCAAACATTGGAGTTTTGTTCTTCTCCAAACAAGGGCATCCACAGGGAAGGGTCAAGATGGCAACCATGACTTCATGACCAAAACTCTGCCCCTTTTGATGGGCCTCATGATGCCCATCAGAAGGGTGGGTTTTATGTGGCTGTGGCTGCTGCCTTGACTTTCTTGAACCCCTTCCTCCTACAAATGCCCCTGTCTCCAGACTTCTCTGCCATGAATCTGGATGGAAAACAGTATAGTTTCCTCCTGGAATAACAAGATTTTAACCAGGAAAACACCTACCAGTGGGTCTGACACTGGACCAAAAAAGAACCTTAGCCACAGCAAGCTTGGAGGCGATCAAATTCCATCAATTCAGAAAGGAAATGTATGTGGTGCCTCACATGTAGAAGACATCGCACATATCCTCTTTGGTTGCCAGCTGTATGGAGCCACCAACTGACAAGAGAACCCACTGGGATCCCATCAACTTCCTTCAAGGAAGAAACACATGGGCAAGGCAAAAGATGGCCAAGTTTATAGCTCAAGGCCATTCAAGCCTTCCTACCTAGGAGAGATTGGGGTCAATTGCCAAGGGTAGGGATTTATATGAATATGTGACTGCACACTTTTTGTCTGTCGCAACACGTTGCCTCAATTTTACTCTATTTTAGTATCCTGAGGCCATATCCTGATTTAATGTGGTTGTTTGACTTAGCAATAAACAAATATGAATAGTGCTTCCTAACATATGGGTATTCCTATCTAGTTGTTTGATATTTGATATTCTAAAGAAGTTGTTTGACATTTCCAGCAAGTGACAGCTGGCCTGGCCTAAAACCAAGCATTGTTAAAACCCTGTCTGATGAGACAGACAACTTCAGGACTCTTTTCTACTTGACAGCTGATGTACAACAGCAGTTAAAGGGCCTCATACAGAGTTTCCGATGGAATGCTCTCCACTTTTCATTCACTGAATTCATTCATTAACTCCATCACAGGGGGCTAAGATTGAGCTAACTCTTAAACCAAAATCTGATCACCGGTTCAACAGTCCCACCTTTTGTTCCCTCTCTTTCACTGCCTGAAACTATTACCCGACCACCCTTCGGAAGGAACTTCTGCTCGTTAAAACTTACCATGTGTAGCCAAATGTTGGTGGTTAATACTTGATTCTTTTCATCCTGCAAAGCCAAGGAAAGAAATACACCAAGTCAGATATGTTTAGAAGGAATTATAAAGTTGAGATTGAAAACCTTTCCTGCTTGTCTTCCCACTTGGTCTTTCCCCCCCAAAAAATCAGCTCAAAATAAAGAGCTTTTCCAGGAAAGATGTATGGAATCAGCATAGTAACTTATATTAGCCAAATTCAGAAAGTGTTGGCCCATCAAAAGAAGGAGTCCAACCTCCTGGTTTCCCTACAGTAGGGTGGAGATCTTTTGCCTGCAAAAGTATGGGGGTTCTGCAAATACACCTTCTTGTTTTCTATATGCTCTCATACTAGAAAGTTTTCTGATTTTTGCTTCCTTGGGCCTCATGCTACAGGCCTGAAGACCACCACCCCTTAAGAGAGGGGGCCTTATGCCGCTTCAGATGGTATATTACCTGCTGACCAGTTGGAGGCCCTACAGAACCAGTTTCCTTCTTACTGGGTCTCTTCAGATGTAGGTATCCTCCATATGAGATGTTCTAAGTTCAACCCTTTAACGGGATTTGAACCAACGGTGCAAGGATGAATAAGGATGAAACCAGTCGTGCAGTGCCTCCTTCTGTGTGTGTGTGCCTTTGAATCAGTGTTGACTCCTGACAACTGCCTGGACTAGTCCCTACAGTTTTCTTGGTGAGGTTTTCAGAAGTGATCTGCCATTGCCTCCTTCCTAGGGCTGAGAGAGAGGGACTGGCCCAAGGTCACCCAGCTGGCTTTGCGCCTAGGTGGGACTAGAACTCACCATCTCCTGGTTTCTAGTCTGAGTCCTTAACCACAACACCAAACTGGTCTCAGCAGTGAAAGAGGGGGGCATTAGAAAATGAAAGATGTGCCACTGCAACTGAGCAAGGTTCTTGGCTTGGTTCTTCAGCTAGATTTGTAGGATATCTACCTCCAGTAACCTCTTACAGGGCTATTGTTAGCAAATGGGAAACGGATCCCCAGCCCAGTAAAATTGCCTTTCAGCTGAACGGTTATTAAGAACCCTGATGGAGATGGACTTGCTCGGCCACAAACCTCCACATCGATGCCATGGAGAAATAATTGGTTGGTCATTATCGGTGCAGCTTCCTGGGAGTCTTCATTAATAATGGCTTCATAAGGTGTTGCTTATTCTGAGTGATGCCTCATCAGTGTTAATGGGCAACATGATTGCTTCCAAGCTGTACAAACATTTGGGAAATGCATCAGACAAACAGCGGTCTATTAAAAACCCCAAAGCAATGAAAATTCAGCTTTCTGTGGCCATAAATCTATTATTAAGCCTTGAATTTATGTTTGCCTGCAGAATTCAACCACACACACACAAAGCCTCACCGTTTGGTGGGGGGAGAGAACTATTTGAAGTCCTCTCCAAATGTGAATGAGTGTGCTCCCCTGTTCTGCCAATACTTAGGAGTATGAAAGATTTTCTTAATGCAAAAGGCTTTGCTTTATTTTTTAATCTCTATTTTCCTCCTGTGTTGATATCATGTTTCTATGAAGATCTCTCCTCTTCCTCCTCTTCTCTCTTCTTCTCTTCTTCTCTTTCTCCTCTTCTCTCTTCTCTCTTCTTCTCTTCCTCCTCTTCTCTCTTCTCTTCTCTTCTCCCACCTCCCAAAGGTTTCTCATGTTTCCATTTCTTTTAGGTCCCTCAAGAATGATTTTTTTAAGTACAAGGTTTGCAGCATCAGCCAGGTCTATATTTTACTGTTATTACAAGAGAATTTCAGCTGAAGGGTAGGATACAAATCTAATTACTGACATAATTGAATGGACAAATGAATACCCAAATGTCAAGATTCTTTTTTTAAAAATTCAGCTCCGAGAATTATGTCTAAGTTTGCATGGCTTTTAACAGCCATTGTAATCAAATGTCAAGTGCTACCCTTGTGGGGGGAAAAAAGGATGTGAAGAATCATATACATGCTCTTGTTCCTGCCTTGTTAATTTGCAAAGTTTGTTGGAGCACTTCGCTGAGAGTAAGCAAAGAAAAAGGAAATTTCTATTAAGAGCTCTTTCCATGGAATATTTCATGGCTTTAAAAATTCAGAATGCATATGAGAGCATTTTTAGATGCAGTAGCTTCCCTTCTGATTATTGCACTGAAGGTTCTTTACTCTAAATTCCTCTTCCAGATAATTGTCATCCAGCTCTAAAAGTAAGCTAGCATTCTGATGTCTGCTGAACACCAAATTATTTCACAGGCTTTTTCACAAGACGCTTTGGCTGTTGTATTTCAAACAGTTTCATTTGGAAAGCAAAGGAGAGGCTACATGCGAAGAACATCTCCGGAACAACGAAAATGAGGGTCTGTTTCGCAAAAGATCAGCCCATTTCTTTCCAACAAGTAAGAGGATCCACACCAAAACGAAAGGAAAAAGAGAAAGAATATTTGAGCATTTTGTTTCTGCCACAGCTGCGCATAATTTCTTAGCAAGTAGAGAGCTTGGAAAGTCATTCTTTAAATGTTAACTTACACATTGGATGGGGTTGTTTTCTGTTCTTATTTTTGTTTCGCTTCATAAAAGCAGTGGCAGCTATTTCACCTCTGCAGACAAGTTTACTTCTCGAGCCTGGGGTAGGGACCCGTTATCCTTGTTCTTTGCAAAAATAGTCATCCGTTTTATTAAGGAATCTGCTCCCCTTCAAAATCAGATTTTGCCCAGACCACTTGCAACAGATTAAAAGCACGCAAACCCTTAACACAGTTATGGCGTGCGACAAAAGACCATGATTATCATTCATGCCTTAAAAGAATAAAAGAATAAAATGTCAAACCTTTCTCTACCTTGATATAGATTACAATAACAATATATGCTTCTCAGGCCAGGAGATGCATGTAATGCAGCTTCACTTCTGGATATGAGTTCAGATCGATCCCGTTCATCCAGTGTTTACTCTCATAGGAAGCACTGCCTTCACTCTGAATTGACTTTGGTAGTCTTTGGGCAAAAGAGAGACAGCCTGGTGTAGTGGTTAAAGGCATTAGGCTAAAAACTGGGAGGCCATGAGTTCTAGTCCCATCTTAGGCACAAAGCCAGCTGGGTGACCTTGGGCCAGGCCCTCTCTCTCAGCCCTGGAAGAAGCAGGCAAGGACAAACCACTTCCAAAAATTTTGCCAGGAAAACTGCAGGGGCTAGTTCAGGCAGTCATCAGGAGTCAAGATTGACTTGAAGGCACTGCCCCCCCCCAAAAAAAAAGTCTTTGGGGACAGAAGCAACACCTAGCCAGATACGAATCATTGAGGAGGGTTGCACCATGTTGAATGACTGGGTCCTATTCACTTTTGTACACATCTTGCTTGCTTGGATGAGTGTTGCTAGATAAAGAATAGGACTCAGCAAGGTTGGGTTGCGACTTCACAGGATATTGTGTTTTTTTTCATAACAGGAACCCTACCCCTGAAGCAGTATTATCGATCTGGAAAGTAAAAGAGAGCTCCCTGCAGCTGATAACTAATATATGAACAGATCAATATCCTCATATAATCGGCTTACAGAAGGGTTTCTACAAGAAGGGAATTTGGAAAACCGAAGATATGAAAGAGGTTTCTGTAAGGAAACCAGACACAGATTCTATGCAACAAGCAAAAACAGGAATAACTTTGCTTACCCGCTCCATGTCTTACTCCAGCGCTAAATTCACACTGCACAGCAATAGCCCATAGTAAAAACACAGTCCCAGTTCCCCAAGCGGTTGTAAAAATTGTCATTCTAGGTTAGTTTACTATTCTACTGATAATACATAATTCAGAATTCCCTGCGGGCAAACAGTGTAATCTGGAAACCAGAAAGGGAGGGAGGCAGGCTAAAACCTGAGAATAAATTGCTTTGTGTAAAGGTGGCTTCATGATTCAGAATAACACACTGAACCAGCAAAACTGGAAGCAAACCTGGCTTTCAGTAACATCCCATAAACTTGCTGGTAGATCCCTCTCCTGCACAGTCAGAAAATGGACTAGGTTCTTAAAAATAAACTTTAAGAAGTTCTGGGCCACAGGGCCTTTATGTCACAGCTACCATACGCTGAGAAATGTTCTGCGTTCGAACTCCCGAGGGATGGCCCACGTCAGCTTTCAATAAGAATCTTTACAATGATGAGCAGATAACTTCCATAACCATTTTAGAAACCAATAGGCAACAGTGCAACAATAGAAAAATGCTATATGGAGAGATAAGTATTAAAAAATGGGTTGCTGTTGATGCTATCCAGGGTCATCCAGCAGAAGAGGGGTGGGACTTGGACAGTGAATCTAGCTGGGGGCAGGGAATTACAATTAAAATAACCCTTCATTTTAAAAATAGGAAATAAAACATTAAATGTGACAGAGCTCAAAAAACTGACAAACAGGAGTGGGTTGCAAGAGATCACCTCCTAATCTGGAAGTTGTGGTTGGTTGGTTGGTTGGTTGGTTGGTTGGTTGGTTGGTTGGAAGTTGTGGTTGCATTGAGCAGAAGGAGAGACTCATTGGCATTCATTTGTCAACCAAATGATTTCTTGCGTTTTATTTCATTCCTTTGCTCTTCCAATGACAGTTGTCTGCTGTGGTCAAGAAGGCCATTTATAATCATTACCTTTATTATCATGATTACCATTATTATTAATGGACACAGTGAAGGAGCTGAGAAATTAATGGCTGACTGGGGCAGCTTTTAATTTACTCGATTAAAAAAAAAGTCTGCATTTCCCCAACATTACCTAGAGGTGCACTAACCTTTTCTCCTCCATCCATTATTGACCGGCTAATGATTGTTCTACTACAGAGGTTATATTGTTGTTCATTTAATTGCAGTAACAAGTTAAGCTCAAATCATTAATGAAGAGATTGTCGCTGAGGTCAAACGAGTATGCCAGGCAATAAATTTCTGTCTAACAGCGCAGAAGCATCAACATTATTATCCCCTCTCCTTTAGACAATAAAATTAACTTCTTTCGCATCCTCTGGAGGGAAAGAAGTCTTTAAACATTCAGCAGGGATGACTCTTGCAGTGAAGCTCTCATAACCTACTTTAATTTTACCAACATTTTTTAAAAGGTTATAATTATAATACTTCTTTCCAATAAAAACTTCACTGTTTCATAATAAAAGCCTTTCCAATACCTTCATCAATTACAGTTTCAAATATCTGAGTACAATCCAGCCAAGGTTGACCTCCTTGGAAGCAAAGGAAGAAGATCCATGGTTTCTACTGAGGGTAACTCTTCTTAAAGGCAAAAAAAAGATTTTATTCCTGAGAAGATACATTCAGAAATTTACTATTTCTCTTCTTTGATCTCTGTCTCTAAATAAAGCAATAACTATCACTCTCCTGCTGAAAACTATATAATAAAAAGAAATCCTCCAGTTTGGTCAAATTATGTCTATCTATCATAAAAGGACATTTTTAAGACAGCTTAAAGGTATATTGAAGACAACATATTTCTACTGTTATAAGAATCTGCAGTGTTAAACCAATTTAAAGCAAGTGGAGAGGCTTAGGAGCAAACAGAAAGATCCAAAAAAGAATAAGCAGTTAACAGATGGGCTGGCCAACAAGCCACCATCCAACAAAAAAGAATCTTTTCATAGGGACTCCTTACTCCATCTCTAAAGATGGTGGGATCTGGCAAGAGTTTCCATCACAACTTCAACATTTAGGCATTTGATTACTGGAATCAGCCTTTTGATAACAGATGGCTTGGCTGCAGTTATAGTATGGTGTAAGTCATCTTGTTCCTTTATTTCCAGAGCAACAACCCATAAGGAGAGCAGTGTGAATGATCTTCTTTGAAAATTCAGAAAATGGCAAACTGTCAAAGCTCTTCTCTCTCTCCCATGTCCCTTCCAAGGAGCTGCTGGTATTTACATGCACATTGTCCTGTTTCCAATCAGGAGTGTGATCAGAATGTTTTCTATTAGCTGGAGAGGACCGTATGATGGTTTGTTTTACAAGATGACCCAATGAGCTCATGGCTGAATAGGGATTTGACTTTGAGTTTCCCCAAGCCTGGCCCAGTGCCTTAACCTCTGCACCACACTGGCTCTCTGCAATTTTCTGCAGACCATTGGTTTTAATGTTGTTTTTTAGCCACCTTTCATTCTATTTCCTCTATAAGCCATCTCTGGAGGAGTTTTGCCCTTAGAGGCAGCCCAGAAATGATTTAAATTAAAAAAAAAAATAAAGAAGCAAGCGAGCAAACATCTCCCAGCCCCAGATCCATTTTTTTGAAAGCAAGGCTCGGTTATTTGCTCAAGTGGCAGCTGATATCTTCTCATTAAGCAAAGATAGTTTCATATGCAGAGACAGTTGCATTAAGAGCTCCCTTTCTCTTCCTTATGACAAAGAGGAGCATTAGAGCAAGACATTTTTTAGAGCTTCTCTTGCTTTTTCAATTCCTGCAAGGCAAGGGGGAAAGGGGAGGGGAGGGGAGGGGAGGGGAGGGGAGGGGAGGGGAGGGGAGGCAAGGCAAGGCAAGGCAAGGCAAGGCAAGGGTTGGGTTGGGTTGGGTTGGGTTGGGTTGGGTTGGGTTGGGTTGGGTTGGACCTCTAGTGGATGGGATACCATCTCTTTCTCCTCCCTGAAAACAAACTGAAGAGGATTTATAATAGCAGTGATGCCTGAGCTGAATTTTCAAGGCAGTTTCTCCATTTCCAAGAATAGACAAGTTCTGCTCCTTCCAGGTCAAACTTCCATTAGGGAACTTAGATGAAGAGAAAGCGTTAAGCCTTGCAGCACACATGCAGATCAAGTTCCCAGATGCACCCCATGTGGGACGCAGTTGCTGAAACCCCTATCAGAAGTTTGCCTTGTAACCTCCAATGATGTTTCTCAATTTGAAGAGCTTTGCAGGGAAAAAAACAGACTCAACTTAGCAGCATCTGTTCATTATGGACAGAGTATCTTGTCCTCTGAGTATCATGAGCAGTTTGGGAACTCACATAATCCGATGCTTCTCCATTGCAACAAATTATTTGTGCATAGAAAACTACCATGTCAGATTAACCTGATCTTCACTAATTTTTGTTAGATGATGATTAGGATAAGGATGATGGCTACAGAATCCTAAAGTAGCCAGAAACAGACCTTTGACCTGACTACACACGGGTCTTCTCACAAGCACAACGTTACCACATCAGTTTTTACCCAAATTGTAAGTGATAACATCTAGATCCTAGTTTACCTCCTAGCAGCTGAAAACAGGCCTTCAACTAGCTGATATTAAGCAGATACTGTTATCCAAACTTACTTTCTAGATAGAGTAAGTTATAATTAGAGATGTGTGAAACATTTTCATTCAACCCTTTCTGAATTTGAAACACCCAGTTCTTTGTTTGAAATGGCCCCTTCTGAATGTGAAACAGCATCTTAATTATGAAACAGACTGTTCCAAGCATTTCAGATGAGTTTTGAACACTTGGAAGAACACTTTCAAAATAGTTGCCCTTTCACACTCCGAACAACTTTTCTGACCTAGAAGCAGTCTGCTTTGAATTCAAAATGAGGTGTTTCCCATTCAGAATGGTTTAATTCAAAGCATTTTGCACAGGCCTCGTTAGCATCTAGATGATAAATGCAAATTTGAAAATGTTATTTTCAAAATAATTGCAACAAGAACAGATCTTCCTGAAGTGGGGCGAAATCGTTTCTCATATTTGCTATGTTCAGGTCCATTTCAGTCAGAAAAATAATGGCAACGCCATTGTTACGTGAACTCAGAACCAAATATTCATAATTGTAGAAGAGGATGTCCTTGTGCACTGCAATACACTTTTCAGGAGATTATAAGAATCCCTTTTCATATTCAATGCCTGTGCCTCCATGCATCCTCAGTATTTAAAAATCTCCCACATTCTGTTAGAGACCATAGTTTATACAATTTAATCAGATAAAAGTTACTGCTGTGGCTACCTCCTAATTGGATCTTTTTTACTGATGCAAGACAAATTACTTTTCTTATTAAGTCATAAAAGTCCTAACACCGCTCTGTGGAAACTGCATTTCCACTTCTCCCAAAATGAAATCTGAAGAGGCTATTAAATAGGTGAATGTATTTCTTCCATTTCAGATGGGGAAAGTTTCCAATAATGATAAAATGGCAAGGATATTGATGGCATTTAGAAGCTATGCCGTTAGAAAACTTAGCAAAACCAATATACCAACATATTCTTGTGCAGCATTTGGAGTATAGTCATGCGTAAGGCTTCTCCGTTCAGATATGTCAAGGCTGGTTGAACATAGAATATAATTTTGAATTAATGGGATGGTACATTAATAGAATATATGGAATATTTGCAGACATGGAGCTAATTTGAGGGCCCCTGCCGGTGCTGATAGGAATGTAAGGGGGCTTTACACAAACAGGGCTTTCCAATTAATTTCAGAATTGGGATGGTATATGAAACACCAAATACTTGCACGGTTTGATCCAAGGAAGGGTTGACATACATCCCCAGCACACTATTCCCGTTTGGAAGAATAAATGTTATGCAAAGGACAGGGACAAAATTATAAACAAATTATATTAAAGGAAGAAGAAAAGGAAATAGAGCTAACACTGTAACAAGTCCATTCATTATACCTCTCTATACTTTCTATTGTTGCAGACAATTCCTGGTTCCATCACTTCTACGCATGAATTCATCCCACTTTCTTCTAAACATCTGACCTTTTTGGTCTTGAGGATCACATCAGCTCCATCTATTTATGTCTTCCCCTTCCTCTCAATTCATTCACTCTTCTTTCCTACATTCTTTTTGTGACTTGATCCTCATTCATTCTCTCTATGACTAAATAGCCTCAATGTACTTCTTTCACACTAGTTAATCTCTTTTGTTTTCAATCTACATTCATCCATTACCCATTCATTCCTGATTTCATCTCTTCTCAAGTCTTCCAGTCCCACTGCCTTCAGTTTACTGTTATCCTTCTCCGGGCAGAAGCACAACTATTTTAATTTTCCTTCATAAACCTTCATTTCTCACAATAAATCTACTTCTTGTCTACAATCATTGGCATATTTAAAAGAAATGCTTAATGCTGATTAAACTCGTAGCCTGCCTTTCTCTGAAATGGGGGCCCAGAGAATTAGCATCAATAAAATACTACCTTTTAAACAAAAGTTATGTTTTGACCATAAGTTTAACAACATCAGTGCTGACTTCTTTGTGATTTTATTTATTTATTAAATTTAGAGGTATCCCAGCTCAATCCTGACTCTGGAGTACGTGGTTATGCTTTGATTATTGGACAGATCTAGGATGGAAATTGTAATTTTATTATGATGGTGTTTTTTGCATATGTGTAACTTTGAGTTGGAGCAATTAAAATGGCATTAAAGGTTTTAAAATAATAAATAAAGTCTTCTTTCTCTGTATTGCCCCCATGGTAGTTACAGAATCAAAATTAGTATTTGATTTTGATTCTGCTTGTTTTCCTCTACCATCTTCATCCCTTTTCTTTTCTGTATTTCCTCTATTAAACTGTAAGCCTGCAGTTGGCAATAATCTTAGTTTTTTTAATGGTTTATGGTGCTTAGAAAATTGTGGATGCTTTGTCAGATAACAGCAACAACACTGACTTTAATACAAGCCAATAACACTTTCTACCCTTTGAGAGGTACAAACTTTCTGGGCAAAAATACATTCCTAAATCAGGAAGTATTTGATGTCAGGAGTTATCCTGGGCAAGTCTCTAAAGCAGTGTTTCTCAACCTTGACAACTTTAAGATGGGTGGACTTCAACTCCCAGAATTCCCCAGCCAGCCATGGTTGGCTGGGGAATTCTGGGAGTTGAAGTTCACCCATCTTAAAGTTATCAAGGTTGAGAAACACTGCTCTAAAGGGTGTGATAGACAACTTTAAGCAACCAAGCCAGAGACATATTGTCACTGCTGTTGGCTTCGGGATATTTTTTCCCATTTGTCATTCATCATCCTTTGACTAATTCTTTGGGCTACATTTAGCTGGGATCTTTTAATGGCGATTTTCTTTTATCTGTCTGAACAACAGGTCCGTTTTTCAAATACAGTGATGGAAGAGTTTAGTAGGAATCTTCTAAGCCCTGGAATGCTTAGAATCAGTTTGTCAAACTGAGAGCAAATCTGTAAAAAGACAGTTAAGCTGTCCTAAACATGCCCCATCGTCCATTTGTCCAGAGCGTTAAGAAAGCTGATCAATCAAGTTGGCAGATGGAACACCCACTCAACGCAGAGCGAGGAAGCAGCAAATGGAGCCTGAATCGTAGGGGAAATGCCTTCTCATAAACTTGCCTTCAAATCCAAAACATCACATCAAGCCAAGATGTTCCTTCCGCATTAGAATTTGCTCTTCTTCTGGGCAAGGTGAAAGGCTGGAGACACAGATCATCCAAGTGATAGAGTCAACATTTTGAAAGAGAGGTGATAACCTCAGGGACTTACAGACACCGACTGAGGCTTGCAATAGGATCAGAAGACTCTGCAATGGGCATCGCTTCAGAGCCCTGGAGAGAGTCGAGAATGGAAGACTTGAGTCAGGGAGCAAACAGATTACCAGATGTTAGCTTAGCAATTGTCAGAACCCTCTGAAAGGTTGCAAGGCACATTATGTCCATCCCATATCAGGAAGATGCTTCTTTGTTGTCCAGGGTGGAGGGAGTTAAATCTTCTCTCTCTGGCTATGTGAAGGTCAGGGAGAGAGGGGCCAGGGGACGATGTTTCTCAGTTTGGGTCCATCCCTTTGGAACAGGCTGTCTTGCAGATCCAGATGGCTCCTTTCTTTTACTGCATTTAGGAGAGCAGTAAAAACAGAGAGATTTTGCAGAGGCTTACATCTAGAAAGTGGCTGGGATTTTGGACTCTAAGAGAGGCTTCCTTGTTTTTAATGGTTTTAATTGTTGGTTTTATGGTTTAATACAGTAGCATCCACAGGGAACCACAGTGATGCCCAAATGGTGATGTGTGCCTGGTGGCATCATCTCATCAATACTGCAATTATGTATTTGCATCCTGACATCTGATGCAAGTATGCAAGTTGTGTGATGACACCATCAAGCATGTGTTGGCATTTGCCTCCCACCCTTGAGTCACTGTGCTTATCTGATTGATTTATTGATTGATTATGTCCTATCAGTTGGTGTTGACTTAGCAAACGCATAGATTTTCTCCAGGAGGATCTGTCCCCTACCTGGTCCTTCAGGTCTTCCAACAGTACATCCATCACCACAATAACTGAGTCCCTCCACCTTGCTGTTGGTCATCCTTTTCTTCTCTTTCCTTCCACCTTTCCCAGCAGTAGAGATTTCTGAAGAGATGGGTTGACCATGGATACCCATAATTTTATATGAAGATATTGTAAACCACCAGAAGTCCATATGGAGTTGGCAGCATATGAATATAATAATTAACAAATAAATTCTTTGATTTGGGAATCTGCACTTCCCCAGTTGAAGGAGTTAAAAGAAGAAAAAGAACCTCTCTGATGCCATAACTTGATCTCTTTTCCACCGTCTACTTATTCATGGACATAATGCTCTATAAATCCATACCAAAGGGAAGCCTACTGGCAATCCCCCTCCACTTAGTAGTCCACTATGCAAATTTCCCTGCAACTGCAAACATTTATTCTAGCCCCTGTGCTTACATAAAATTCAAAACAACACAAGGCAAGGACATTTAAACCACGTACAGCTGAGGCATAAACATTACATGTGGGGATGTAATTCTGTTGCATTAACTGCTTAATGGTGATCATAACTATCCCATGACGTGTGGATCTGCTGAGTCTGTTGTTTTAGGAATGAAAGGAAGCTTTATATTCCAGCCCTAGTCATCCACAGCAATCTATCACATGCAATCTATCTTCTAGGATTCTAGATATTTTCCCAAGTCTCTTTAATCACAGCTGACTCATTACTAAATGCCCAATTTACATGCATATAAAAAAATACCTTTGGAATTCATGATGCCTCCATACCTACTTCAGAAATGCAAACACTAGCAATTTAGTTTCCTGTTTTGTTCAGACCTGATGGTTTGTTCATTTTATGCAAATTGCCCTTATTTTGGCATCATTTGGAAATTGCTTTTTCTCTTAGAAAGAAGGGAGAAAATAGATGTCATGGAGATGTGTAAAACTGTGCACAGAAACAGGATCATTCAATGAAGCTGAAAAGGAAAAGAGTCCATCCAACTAAGTTGTGATGGTGACAAATTAAGGAAAGAGAAGAAGAGGATGACCAGCAGCAAGGTGGATGGACTCAGTTATAGTGGTGATGGGGACACCCTTGGAAGACCTGAAGAACCAGGTTGGGGACAGATCATCATGGAGAAACCCTATGTGGTTGCTAAAAGTCAACAATGATTTGATGGCACGTAACCAACCAACCAACCAACCAATCAGAGGCTTTACCTCTAACTAGCCATTGTTCAAGGTCATGGGAAGGGAACCTTTCACTCCTGTCTGACTTCTGGGCCTCCCTTTACAATCTGGAAAGAAAAGGCTGGATTTACGAGGCATTTAGCCTGACCCAATATTGCTCTCTTACATTTTTCAGTTTGGATTAATGCACGTCTTTGTGCTATTTTGGTAGCTGAAATATTCTTCCAGTCAGCTACTGAAACTGCTTTTATTCTGTTGAGAAATATGATTACCGCAATTGTTCAATGGCTGCTTTTCAAAATCTTTCATAAATAACGAAATTTGTTGTGGCTTAAACTTGGTCCAAAGCCTTGATTTTTCCGTCCACCCTTAATTGCCTGATTGTGGCCTCCAGTCCAGTCCCTTGGCCAGATCAGAAAATAAGTTACACAGGTTAAAAAGTCAGGAGTGGCATTTCCCCACTTCTAGAATGATCCTGTGGGCTGCTAATTAGTAAAGTTAACACTAAAATAGAAGCAAGCATGATTGGAGGTCCCACCTGCAGATAACCGGCCTCACACAAAATTTTGGTTTTTTGATTCTGTTTGACTGGGGAGAGGATGTAGAACCTTGACTGTTGATCTCTTAACTGCTGTGGTATCTATTACCTGGAGTCATCGCTAGTATATATTCCCAAACTTTTTTGATTTGGAACAATTTCAGAGCAGGATGAAAGCTTGCTGCAGAACTGAAAGGTGGAAAAGAAGACCGAAAGAAATTTTCAAGGAGTTGAAAATCCAAGAAGGCCTTTTCTCTGATTTCTGACTAGGAAGGGGAGGACTCCTGTAAAATGCTTTGTGATTATTATATCGCCGCACTCCCCCCCCCCTTTTTTTTTTCAAATAAAAGAACAAAGTAGATATCTGGAACTTCTTTCCAGAAGACTTGAAAGCTTGTTTTCACTCTAAATGCCTAGGAGCAAATCCTAAACAGGAAAAAAGTAGAAAGTTAAGTGGAAGTTCCTACCAGTCTACCTTCAAAATGCAAACAATTAAAAGCACAAGACCAACTAGATTAACATCTCCAAGGATGAGTGAAGGTGACAGAGATTGGTAGGATTTGATAGGCAGGTTATCAATCTTTCAGCTCTCGCTTCCAAATGAGCTGATGATTTAGCAACACCGTGATTTGCTTCTCCAGGTTTAATTCTCTTTCCTCTTAATTTAAAAAAAAAAATCTAATTTCTCTTTCATTCGTTTTTTTAAATAGGCATGGTTTGCATCTGCAAAGAGGACTGGCAGATCCATCCTGGTGAAACTGAGAAGAGGAACTTGGCACCCCGCAGCTGGAATGCTGGGCATTGTGACCTTGACACATCTGGAGGTTCCCAGGCATTGTGACCTTGACACATCTGGAGGTAAGAGCAAGCAGATGGTGGAGCAAAGAGACAGAGATGGGCAGAGAGGGAGAGAATGAGACATTTGGGACAAGCCATGGGTTTGAGAGAGCAAAACAAAGAGAAATTGGGGGTCGAATGATAGACACAGCCCGTGGTGAAATCTGAAATGGAGCAGCAACTTGTATAAACGCAGCTAGAAGAAATGGATTTTCCTCTCTTTCCCATGCAGCTTCCTGCATGCAGTTATGTAGTTCATCAGGGAAAAGCATTTCCACAACGGGTGAGAAAAGGCCTTAACTGCTGCACCTTCGTCTTAATTCCTCTTCGAAACTGTCTCAACTGGAAACAGCAACGCTGAATTTCCATCAGTTAATCTGCAACTTCTGTAGGTGCAGAATACTTTCCAGATCTACAGCCAGTCAAAGTAAGGTTCTTTTCCCCTCTTACGTGCTCAGCTTTGCTGCTAAATTCTGTATTCTTTTACCCCCAAACTGCATGAGAGTTTTACCATAATGGAATGGAAACGTTGCGCCTCCCGATAGCTAAATCACAGGCAGAAAAAGTTGCCTCTTCAGCACGCATATCTCCACAATGTTTGTTCTCCATTCAGTTGAAGCTTCTTGACTTTGCGTGCCACCCATCCGTCTCTGAAATGCCCCTCTTACAAGCAGTTCCAAAATACCAATTTCAGATAATCAAGCCCTCAGTGATATTTCCTGTGCCTTGCTTGCAATCTACTCACCCTGCCTATATCAAAAGGAGAAACAATTTTGAATATTTCTCTTGCAAGAAACCAACAACCCCAACAACTTTAACCCTTTCTGGACTATTTGCGTGCAAATGTGCACGACTGGGAATGCCGTTCTTAAAGATTCAGAGACCCAATCAGTCAAGAGTAGCATTTGTGTCAGCCCTAACTGTAGTAGAAGAAATGGGCCGGGGGGGGGGGGGGGGGTTAAGCCTTGCTATTAATTTAATTTTTTTTAGCATAAAAAATCTTTTTCCCTGGGGCGGGGGGAGAGAACAGATTTCACAAAACTAGATAGATAGATAGATAGATAGATAGATAGATAGATAGATAGATAGATAGATAATCTCCATTTACAGTTATTAAAATAGACAGCACCAGAATGAAAAGTTCAGCAAGAAAACTGCCTTTGAAATAAATGTGGGTCTTCTTCCCATTTGTGAAGAGAAAATGCTCAACCCTATGGAAATTGTATTACTTGTCTAATTAACCTATTTACCTACTATTCTCCAGAGCAAAGATATCTCAAGGTGTGTTATGAGACTTTAAAGGTAAATCAACAATAAAATTATTTTTTAAAAAAGTACATGTCCAAGCAAATCCATGTTCCTTTCTTGGCAACATATCAGAAGTGGTTGGCCTCTTCTCCTTCTCTTTCTCCTTCTCCTCCTTCTCCTTCATCTTCATCTTCTTTGTGTGTGTGTGTGTGTGTGTGTGTGTGTTTTGAGGGGGGGTTGTTTGTTTGTTTCTTTGTTTTTAATTTTCAGTCTAACCTTCAGCCCTGGGATTTCATGGAGAGTCCCCCATGCATGTAGTCACCAGCAATGACCCTACTGAGGTTTTCCAAGGTCATCCAAGGACAGTTTGGTGCTGCCACCTAGCTGGGCTTACTTGTGAGGAACCTTGGAGGTGGCCTCAAAACCATGCAAGAGCAGTTACAAACTCATGATTTAAACCCAAGACAAGGAAAGGAGAAGGAGGAGGAGAAGGAGGAGAAGGAGGAGGAGGAGGAGGAGGAGGAGGAGGAGGAGGAGGAGGAGGAGGAGAAGAAGAAGAAGAAGAAGACGAAGAAGAAGAAGAAGAAGAAGAAGAAGAAGAAGAAGAAGAAGAAGAAGAAGAAGAAGAAGAAGAGGAAGAAGAGGAAGAAGAAGAGGGGGAGGAGGGGGAGGAGGGGGAGGAGGAACTCTCTTGGGTAAAAGATTCCATACAGTTGAGTGCTAGTGTTTCTTGTGTCTTCTGTTTCCTGACCTGGCCTGCCTCGAAAGGCTGTGTAGAAAGCCACAGGGATGACCTTGGAGGAACTATGCAGAAACAGTTACAAAAACCAACGCCTTGGGAAACAGAGAAAGATGCTCAGACCTGCTCCACCCTAACTCCCTGGGGTATAAGAGGGAGGGGAGGAAACACCCGATCAGGCTTTCAAGGTTCTGTGCCTATACCTATATCAATGAAGCAGAGTTCCAGTCAGTCCCGAGGGCCTGGCTTCCTAACCTGGCCTACTTCAAAGAGCTGGCATGACTGGATTCAAAACCTAGAGATGGGCAGTACCAAATGGTGCGCTCAATAAATGTATAACCACAGGCTCTACCTGCTCCACTGCCACCACTGTGCCACGCCGCGAGCTGCCCAACAGCTGATTGGCACTCTAGGCACCGTGGCTCAGCTCTGCACTCCACCAGCTTGCAAGAGTCCTAAAAACTTAACAATTGGCTCTCGCGAGCCAGTGTGAGCCAGGTCCAGCACACACCGGCAATACCTTTGTTAGGACCAACCAAACCAACATAGAACATACAGATCTGGTGAGCCTGTAGCCGCATCATGGCTATTTTCAATGCTCCGACCCCCATGAGGAGAAATTGGATGTTTGTAATGCTGCCCCTGAGTGAGGGCGAGTGAGGCATCCGGGATGATGCAATCAAAGAAATCTTACCACGTCCATAATTTGTCGGAGACTAAGGCTGAAAGAGACCGTCAGTGGCTGGGAATCATTAGCCACGGGCCTTTCCAAGGGATTGTAATTCTTTAGCAGCTCTCGGTAGAGTTTTCGCTGGTATTCCCCTTGCAGGCTCACTGGAAGAGAAGAAAGGTGCGTCATAAAAATGGTCAAAAGTCAGGATCAGCTAGAGCTTCCCCAAACTGGCATCTTGTAGAGCAGTGACTGGGGAATTCTGGGAGTTGAAGTCCACCCATCTTAAAGTTGCCAAGGTCAAGAAACCCTGGCTAGGGAATTCTGGGAGTTGAAGTCCACCCATCTTAAAGTTGCCAAGGTTGAGAAACACTGCTCTAGAGGTGTGGAGTGCAATTCCATACATTCCTTGCCAGCACCACCAAGAGCTTCAACTCACACCTTCTGGGGATGTCAGCTGCAAAATGCATCAAGTGACAAAAGAGCTGCTCTACCAAGGATGTCACCCAAACTGGATAGAAGCCAGAACCCAAAAGGCAAACTCTGCAAAAATGTCAGCTGCATGTCAGACCCCTCCCACCCAGTTCCCCTCTGCCCCAAGCTCATGCTTTCTTTAAGGGCCCTCTGCCCTCCCAAACACTTGCAAAAGGGGGTCAGAAGTGCCAGACACGCAAACCCAAAGCATTATGCTTGGAATCCAGCTGGGTGGTAGCTTTCAATGTACAGGTGTTTTCAGCTTGTCTGAAAGATGGATCTGAAAGAGTCCGTCCACTGAACAAAAGGTTCCACTGTGGTCACTACCTAAATTATATCTGGGTGTAATAATTTAGCATCATCTGGAAGGTCACAAACTCCCCAACCTGATCTGAGTTTAGGCTAAGCTACTTGAGACACTACTTTTTCACAACTCCAGCCTGGAATCTGATATATGAGTCATGATCAGGAACCCTGGTGGAGTAGTTGGAGTGGAAAAAGGGGGAAAAAACAGTTCGGAGCCCTCTCCCGTCCCAAAGCTCCCTAAATGTCTTTGGATTAGTTGTGCTTTCTCTCCAAGAGGATGGTGCTTTGAGCAGACATGTTATTCAGGGAGAAAACCGTCTCTCCAATCCTTCAGATCATAACCGTTCTAGACAAGAGCCACCAAACTCCATAGCTGCCTCCTATCCTTCCTTTTGTGTTCTTATCCTGCTCAAGGCAACATTCTTCATTTCATCAAGAACAACCCTATGAGGTTGGCTGGACTGGGAAAGAGAGAGCAACTGGGCTGATGTCAGAAGGTGAACTGGAACCTGCCTGTGGGTGGAACAACAGGAAGAATTTCCTAATGGTAAAAGTTGCAACAATGGATTAGTGAGGGAGATGATGGATGGTCCTCTGCTAGAGGTGTTTAAACAGAGGCCATAAGCTGGGGATGCTGTAGTAGTAGATGATCTCCAAAGTCCCTTCCAACCTTTACATTCTCTTCTATTACTCCAATGTTTCTCAACCTGGAGGCTTTAAAATGTGTAGATTTCAACTCCCAGAATTCCCCAGCCAGCATGCTTTTGAAGTCCAAGCATTTTAAAGCTGTTAGGGTTGAGAAACCCTATATTATTCTATCAAGCCCAACATCTTAATGACTGCGCTACATTGTTAGTGAGTCACAAAGGCCGACATGATCCTCCTCATGGTTCACAATTTTATGGCTGGGTTCACCCACATCACGCTAAGCGCTTACATGCAATTGGTTTGGTTTGGACTGCGTATGTTGTGTGAGCCTTTGGGTTCCTCAACCATGATTCATAATTTAATGCAAAACCATAATTTAATGCAAAATTGCAATTGCCCTCCAAAAAGTCACAGGTGGGGCTGGAGCAAATGCGAACATGGGTTTATTTACATTTGCCTAGAATTGAACTGAAATACATCAAACTAATTCCTTACCAGAATTTGGAAAATAACCTTTAGAGTTTCTGAGGACCACATCATCCAAGACTTCAAAGGTGTTGGGCAATGCACCTCTGGCTTAGCGAAGTATGGAAACCAGTTTAGTAGATAAGAAGCAGGAGATGAAAATGGCAGATCAGCGCCGTATCGCTAACCAGGAGAGCTTTCCTTCTCCCCTCAGCAGCTACCAGACACCCCTTCTGGAGATCAAACTAGAAGTCATGAAGAAGGTGTGCTTAACCCTTTCTTACTGCCCCTTAAAGCAAATGCTTAGATAAGAAGGGGAAATAGGATATAAATCTGCTCGCGTCCAACTGGCTCCCCTGGATTCATAACGATGCATGTAAAGTTTCTCAGCTGAAGGCGCTGAGAAGCCTTATTTCTCTTCCCCGGGGAAAAAGAGATGAGCATCTGGCAGAACAACTGAAACATCTGCAAGCATGAGCTGTTTTTGCAACCTGACTCTGCTGTCTCTTCTTATTTCAAATGTACTCGTGGCTGATGTACAATAGATGGGATAACTGCACCAACTCTCTTTTGACTGGGCTCACAGGCTACAGCTTTGGACCTGCAGCTGGGGACAGATGTTGAGGCTTCTCTGCAAAGGGGATTCTCTTTGCAAGGACTGGCCCATTGGGATGGGACAGGAAGAGAAAAACAATCGCTCTAATGTGTGATTTTTGTGGGCAAGTTTTTTAAAAAAATTAATAAATAGATAAATAAATAAATTTGCTCAGTGCATAGCTCTCCACTAAATGAAATAGTCATTCTTCCCCCAAATTTTATCTCTTCCTTTAGCCTTCCCAGTCTACATAATCTGTAATATGTGTTCCCCATATTCTTTCATGCAACTTTAAAACTGGATCCCTCTGTCATCTTAACCCATGGTTTGCTTAATCACTATTTATTGAATAACCCACTGTTGGGTGGGATCTCTTTTCATGCTAAGCCATCATGGTTGATCAACCCCTGTGCCTGGATTCAGCAATTCGTTTAATTTATTAAATTTGTAAGGCCGCCCAATTCAAAATGTCTCTGGCCTGTGCACAATGTTAAGAAACAAATAAAGCAACAATAACAATTGTCCGGAGATAAGTGACAAATAAATAAATAAGTGGCAAATAGAAGGGGTAGAAATGGAAGCAGTAACAGACTTCATTTATTTGGGCTCCAAGATCACCGCAGACGGAGACTGCAGACATGAAATTAAAAGACGCTTGCTCCTTGGGAGGAAAGCTACGGCAAACCTAGATAGCATATTAAAAAGCAGAGACGTCACCTTGCCGACAAAGATCCGCATAGTCAAAGCTATGGTTTTTCCAGTAGTAATGTATGGCTGTGAGAGCTGGACCATAAAGAAGGCTGAACGCCGAAGAATTGACGCCTTTGAACTGTGGTGCTGGAGAAGACTCTTAAGAGTCCCCTGGACTGCTAGGAGGTCAAACCAGTCAATCTTAAAGGAAATCAACCCTGACTGCTCATTGGAAGGATTGATACTGAAGCTTAAGCTCAGATACTTTGGTCACCTAATGCGAAGAGAGGACTCTTTGGAAAAGACCCTGATGCTGGGAAAGATGGAAGGCAAAAGGAGAAGAGGACGGCAGAGGATGAGATGGCTAGATAGCATCACTGAAGCAATGAGCATGAAATTGAGCAAACTCAGGGAGGCAGTGAAAGACAGGAAGGCCTGGCGCAATATGGTTCATGGGGTCACGAAGAGTCGGACACGACTTAACGACTGAACAACAACAACAACAATTGTCCGGAGATAAGTGACGCAGAAGGTTTGGGAGCATGCTAAGTTCAAGCCAAACAAGCTACTTTACGGCTAAAAGCAATCATTTAAAAGCCATTGAAGTAGCTGGGAAGGGCAGAGGGTTGTTTGAATCACTACACACACACTTCCCTCCTGTCCTAAACTGGATGTTTTGTGTACATTCCAGTCAAAGTGAATGAGAGCTTGGGGAGAAACCAAAATCCCCAACCCAAAAAAATAGTGCAATGTGGGACAAACACTTCATCTCAACCAATAGGAGCCCTTGGCCAAGCTTGTATGGGATCAAAGGCAAAGCAAAAACAGACTGGTTAGCTTTTGGATGGGAGACCACAAGGAAATTCCAGAGCTGTGGATTAGATGAGGAAGTCAAGCCCATGTCCCAAAGAAGACAAGGACAAACCACTTCCATACAATTACCCAAAAACCTCCACAAATGTCTCCCCCAAATTCAAGTCATGGGAAACGTGACCTACCTAATAACTCCCAGAAACTGGATTTTAAGGGATGAGTGTTATTGCCTTGAAGGAAAAGCATCAGTCCACCTGATCATTCCAAAAGGAGCCATAGGTCTATCCACCTTGGCACAAATCCGCCTTGCTAAGGGCTTCATCTCATGGAGGCGATGTGCTGCTCCTCCGTGAAACCTCAGCTCAGGTCCATCCTGGCCCTTGGCTTCAGCCACAGGACCAATCCCCAAATTAGAAGCAAGGTGCTTGCTTGCCCTGGGTTCTTCACATCCAAGGGCATTTGGATGGAGCTCTGATGAAAGGAAAACCCCTGGAAGATTCACCTTGGCTTTAAAGAACCATACTTGGAACTGGGGCTCTCAATATGGACCTCAATGGCCCCTAATCCAAAGTCCCAATGAGCGTGGAGTAAACCAGCTGCAATATATCGGGTGGGTGTGTCAGGGGATCAGTGATTTGGATTGGGACCTTAACGCTGAGGGAGACCCCCCTTTTCTCTCAGTGCACCTCCAGGACCTGTGAAGTGCTTGTTTGCTAGACTTGGTTGCTACTAGGACAGAAGGAAGGGGAGACCTGGGCTTCGCAGTGAGAAGAGAAAGGCATTTTGCACATGTTTAGAACTCCTCTTTCGGTTTGTTTCCCCCAGAAGAAGCGTTTCTAGATATATATTCAAGGGAATCTGTCCTAAGAGAGTGCAGCACAGTAGAGAGAGGGGGGTCTTCTTCGGAAGAGCAGCAGTCTTTCTTTGGTGGAAGGTTCAAGAAAGACCTAGCAAAGCCTATCTTCACCTGATGTTCCCAATCGATTGATGGAATTCACAGCTGTTGGACCTGAGAAAGGATGCTAGTTTAGATCGTTTCGAAGGACGTCAGGAAAATCTATGAACCATAGATTCATTAAGAGCTATTGGCCCCCGTGGTGAAATAAAATCTCCAGAGACAAAGGCAGTCTATCTCTCAACACCAGTTCTTGACGCAACAGGGGGGAAAGCCCTTTTGTCTTTAAGCCACTTCTACGGAACTATTTATTTATTGCAAATTTCTGCCTCCCTGCTCCCAACTTTGCTTCCAAATGAGTTCCGTGTGCCTTACAGTAACCACTCTTGATAATTTTTTTTTTTTTTAATGTGCACATCAGGGGTACAAAAGACAGCTACCACGATGGAGCCAGATTAGCAGAAATTGAAAGAACACACGGTACTTCTGCATCATAAAAACTTACTGGAAACTCTTTGCAAATCATTTCTGAAAATTGGCTTGATGGGGTACTTAAAAAAAAAAAGTAATTCCTTTATTCTTTCTAATTAACTTAAGAGCCATGAGCCTCGCAGTGCTATTGTCTGCAACAGAGCTCAGAAACCCTAATGAGTTCAGAGGGACTTATCTCAAGCAAGCATGCACAGAACAGCAGCAGCTAGATTCTTGCTGACCCCTTTCTCTCCCCCCACACCAGCTTTGCTTGTGATTGAACCCGATTTAAGTATTGGGGGGGAAATGTTGAGCAAGCCTTCCAACTTCTCTAGGGACTCGCCAAGTTGCATAGCCCAATTCTGTACGTATTTCCCCCCCAGAAATTAGACCCGCATTTTTCAGGCATAGTGACTTCCCCAGTAATTGTAAATGGGAATGGGTGTCCGTGTAGGTGTGATAGTATCAGGGTAACAATACCTTTGAAAGTTTGGAAGCTGGACATGTTTTCTTGAGATTACACACACATATAACCCCAAGTTGAATTCAGTCCTCTGGATTTTATACCCCACTTGCAGATGTCTCCAGTATATTCCAGACTGTAAAAGCACGTCTGTGTTAGACATAGCGTGTTGAATGAATGACAAGTAGCTGGATTCACACAACTTCAACCAGAGTTCACCAAACCCAGTGGCTGAGTTCATGCAGCAGCCTAAGCTGAGAACCAACAAGTCACATCATGGCAACGTGCAAACTCAGTTGGAGGGTCCCACAATGCTGGGGGTTGGGGTGCGGGGTGGGCGAGGAGGAAAGCCCTGCTGGAGAAAGTAGATTTACGCAAAACGAGCAGCACTTTGGTTGTTCTTGATCTCTTTGGCTCCTCCTCCTTTCTTACTTCCAGCCTCAGCCAATTTTAGGGGATTGCTCCTCACTAAGGTTTGGGTTACCTGAATACGGCACCTTCATACAGATCTGCATGGAGACCATCCCTCGAAAGTGAAATGCCCAAGTCCTGACACCACCCCTCACCAAGACCAAGAAGGTGGGAACGGGACACTCTGGACATGCTCAGAGGCCCTCTTCCCCTGCTCTGCCTCCTCCCACGACCCCCCCAGCCCAGTCCAGCCCGAGGTGCCGACCACTCACCGCGCACGAGTCCTCCGGCGAGGATCAGCACCACGGACAGCTCCCGGAGCCCCATCCCGCCGCTTTCCCAGCTGGGTGGGCGAGGCGCAAAGTTGGCGCTCCGCAGTGCTGGCGAGGCGCTTGCTCGGCGCTCGCTCGGCGCAGGGCCGGCGGGAGCTCCGGGGATCCCGCGCAGCCGGGGAGCCCCGCGGACTGGAGAGCGCCGGGGAGCGCCGCCGCCGCCGCCGCCTCTTCGGAGCCTGCCGGAGCGAGACGCCGCCTGGCCCGCCTCTCTGCCTGCCCCCGCCTTCGCCCAGTGCCCGCCCGCCCGCCGGCGCCGGCTCAAGCGCGGCGCAGGGAAGGCTGCTCGCCTCCTCCGCCTCCGCTCGGCTCGGCTCTGCCTTCCCCACGTGATGGGCTTCCCTCCTTCCCCGCGCCGCGCGTCAGGAGCCGAGAGGCGGCTGCTGCCAGAGACTGCAGCTCCCGGGACGGAGCCGGCTTTATAGCGCCGAGACCCCCCCCCTCGCCCCCTCCACCCCTTCCCGCCCTCCTGGCTCGGCGGCGGGCCCAGCTCGCTCCGTCCCGACCGAAGAGCGCGAGCCAGGCGGCTGGAGGCAGCGATCGGGGCGGCCGCCCGCCTGCTCGCGAGAAGGCGCTTCGGAACGCGGCTCGGGGGACGGCGGCAACCGCCGCGCAGGGAACGAAGGAAGCCCAAGGACGAGGCTCGCTTTCGAGGAAGGGGCGCGGAGGGTCGGCTCTTGGCCTTCGGGAGCGGTGGGCTACACCCCTAGGCTTGGCCCTCGTTTTTTTAACCCTGGCTGGTGGAGAAACCATGATAGCCTGGTCCCCACTTTGCCCAAAGGGCTGGTTTCACCAATCCCTTACCCCCACAAGCCATGTGCTTGTCGCCCACCCTGGGTCCAAGAGGCTGTTCACATGCTCAGAGGCGCTCTTGGCAGTTGGCAGCGAGGTTTTCTCTGTTGGAGATATGGAAGATGTGAGGGTCCCCCGGAAGCTCAAAATGTATTTAAGGGGATAATGTTACGCTTATTCATTGGAGATCCAGTGGCACTGAAGGAGATAGGAGAAGCCCTGCTAGATCTGACCAAAGGCCTGGTTAATCTGAAACTAGGATCCTCTTTTGCACACACACACACACACACACACACACACACACAGAGCCTCACCAAGAAGCTCTCAAACAGGACAAGAATGACTTGTTGCAACTGATGTTCTCTGCTCTGTTCTGGAACGAAGTATGTACAAGAGTTGTGCAGTATTCAGATCAGTCAGATCTGATTCAGGTGGTTGATTTCATCCAATCTGGTTTTTGGACTTGATTCCAAAAAGCCTTCTGAACATGAGCTTCATGAATCAAGCCCCAGCTCTCTTCCTGGTGAAAATAAGCAGAGAATGCACACATCCTTAGCAAGAAGCAAACCATTGAAAAAGCTAAGTTGGGTTAGATCTGGTTAGTATGGGGATGGGAGACTTCTAGGAAATCCTGGAGCTGTAGGCTCAATTGGGGAATGTTTAAAAAATCTTGGAAGAAGGGAAGAGTAAACCAGTCATGACACATGGCCATTTCTAACTGGCTTTAATTGATCCTGAAAAACTAAGCCATGTTGGGTTTCATTAGGGCTTGGGAGATCACCAGAAATTTCCAGAATTGTAGGCTAGATTGGCAAGCAAAAAATAAAAATAAAAACATCCCGGAAAAAGGTAATAAACAACCATCTAGCCAAGATAACTCTATGCTTGTGTCCATTTAGGTACCAGGGGTTTAGGGAAATATCTTTTTAAAAACTGGTGTCAGAGGCTTGTTTAGGATTAATCGTCTGATTGACATGGTGCATGATGATCAGCAATGAAGCTCACATGATTTGGGTATTTAATTTGCTTTTTCGGTCCTTCCCTTCCTCACCCTTTCCACCATCACCAATACATCCCCCCTTTATCAGATTATTTTCTGGAAAGGATGTTGGGAATTAGTTGAAGAAATCTGACTGGACCCTATTTCTCAGTAGCTCCAATCCATAGTGAATTTGTCACCTTACCAATTACGTTGCCTTTACACAATGCTTGGGTAGAAGCATCCTATATCTTCTACTAGGTTATGACCCACCACAAACTTCTAGATCACCCCTTGGTCCTGGTCCAGTCTCTCCTTCCAGGGATTGCCTTCTACAGAGCAGAAATGGATTCTAATTCCATGACAAATATTTATGGCTTTTTTCTTCACACACAACTTGTTCTGTCCTAATACCCAACCACAGCTGATGTAGTTCTGTTCTATCTCTGCCTATTGAGAATACATTGAACTTTTCTGAGAAATCTCTTCCTCCTCCCTGATCTCGACCAGTGCCCTTTCAAAGCCATCCAAGCAGGTGGTCATCTCTGCTTCTGCTGGTAGTGACTTCTTCACATTGATCATGATGTAAATGAATAATAATGGATAATAAATGCAGGAAGAAGACCTTATGTTTTCTGGTCCAGTTTCTACTGCCAACTGGATGATCCCAAGTCAGTTGGGTCTAGTGGTTAAGGGGCTAGACTAGGAGCTGGGAAAGCTGAGTTCTAGTCCTGTCTTGAGCACAAAACCAGCTGGGTGACTCTCTCTCAGCCCTAGGAAGACATGACTGGCAAACCACTTCAGGAAATATTGCCAACACAACTTGTCCAAGTAGTCACCAGGAGTCTGGGGTGACCCAGTGGACGATAACAATAACAGCAAATGCAGATGGAATAACAAACAACAATAAGAGATGAACAGAACGTTCTCCTTCTCTCAAGACCATGACGTCATGCCATTTCATTTCCCTCTTATCACCCCCGCATTGTTTTTGACTACAAGGGATTAGTAACATTATTTAGGAGTGCCAGAACCATCAAAACGCTGCCTTCTGTTGCCAACCCAAACAAGTTTCTGCCCTTCATTTCTGCCCTTAACTATTAAAGGATGGCCATCATCATTCTGTGCTTCGGAAAGAACATCTTCATGTAATGTTATATTAAATAATCCAAAGAGATGGCTTCATTTATCCATGAAATGTAGTCAGGCCTCAAGACCATTTGGTAGGTAATGACCTCGGGCATCAGAAAACATACCCGCTGATGGATGCAGAGGCATAGATCTTGCTTAAAGCAACTGTCAAGGCCAGGTTTGGGAAGCAGGAAGAATCTTTTATTCATACAAATTAGCATCTGTGGGATATTTTACAGTTCACTAAACTGCAACATAGAGTAGAGCCACATTTCCAGCGAAACAATTAGGCTGTCATCTTTAAATCATAAATTCCAAGTAATTAGTGCTCAAAAACAGAAAAGAAAACTTGCAACTGTTGACTGAATCTGCTCTTTAGGTGTAGTTGATTTAACTAGCTGATCAAGTCTTAACAGGGGGAAGAAAACCAGGGTGATATCAACACCTGGGTTTAGAAGCATTTTTTGGCATTCTTGTTCTTTTGCTCTGAAGCTTCTCTGTGGAGGGGAACATACCTGCAGTCATAAATATACTGTATGTATTCTAGCTTGTTCACAGCTTTGAGACGGATTGGTTGAGATGCTTTGCTACCAGAAGTGGTTGGTGCAGCTGCTCTGGTTGCCATTGGCTTAGCTGCTATGATGTCATGGAGGGAATCAAGTGCTCGGTGGGGCAACTGCCAAACTGGGGCCAGTGAAGCTCATTCCTTAAAGCCCAGTTTGCAAGGTTGCATTTATGGGAGTGACCCCATTACAATACAGTGGAACTTGCTTCTCAGTAGATATATACAAGATGGCCTCGTAAATCATGATAGGATCATTTAGATTTGGTAATTCAAATGATGTTTCCTGGATGCAAGGTGAGGCCATGGACAGATCACACAAACCCATAACATGCAGTTGGCTTAGTTTGGACTTAGTATGTTGTGTGAACTTGGGGCTTTTGATTGCTAAACCATGGTTGGTAACTTAATGCAATATGTGAACTATGGCTTAGGGTAGGGGTAGGCAATACCAGTCAACACGTAGATCTCTCTGAGAGTACCCTAAAATCTAGAACACCTCTCTTCAGGCACCCACTGGTTGGACGTCAGTATGGAGCAACCTCCATATTCTTGGCAAACTTCTTGATCTAAACCCACTGTTTCTCAGACTCAGTTCTTTGGGTCACAGGAATCTCCATTCTCAGCCCACAAAATAGGGATTATTTATTTATTTAGCTGCCTACCTCACCAAGGTGACCCTAAGTGACATACAAAGATTAACACCCCCCCCAAAAATAACATAAATCATTAAATCAATATTGAGAAAGCCCTACTATATGACATGCCTAAGATTGAAAACCCATAGCACTTCCAATCATTAAGATAATAACCTCTTAGCCCAAATGCTTAGGGGAACAACCAGGTCTTTAACGCCTTACTCAAGGCCAACAGGGTTGGGGCCATCCAGATCTCCAGGGGATGCTCAGCGATAGAGAAAAATGTTCTCCCTTAAAGTGGCTGGTAATCCAATTATTTGCAAGACTTCATGCGCCGAGAGGAACAGCTGCTCGTATCGGAATGAAATGAGACCTTCCAAGAACGTGTATCCCTGTCTTTCATCTTGCACAAGATTGATTTAAATATTAATTTTAACTGTATTGCTCTCACTGTTGCATTTTATATGTTATTTAATTGTTGTTGCGCACTCACAGAATCAGGAAGGCAGGTTACTGACAATAATTTAAAAAATAAATTCATGATTTAACCAAATCCTTCATCTGAGTAGAAATCGCTGCTTCCATGACAGCTCCAACCCTTGCAGTGTTCAAGGCTGTCACCGGTTTATTTGAAAAATGTATTGTAATTGTTGTGGCAGTTATAAAGCCTGCAGGATTTTCAGAATTTGGGGATGTGTTCTCCTCCTTTTTCCCCTTTTGGTAATTTCTCCAGTTACGGCAGGAAAAGGGGTCTCTTTTTTCTTTTCAAATCTGACTTTAGGGTCTGTACATTTGCATGAATAGAAAAGACAGAGAAAAGGAACAATAGAAGAATGTATATTTTTGAGTGACAGGAGAGAAATCGTATTGTGTTGAATAATGAAGGAAATTAACTCTGACAATTTTTCCTAACTCTGAATAATAGAAAGCTGCAATGCACCTTTTAAATTTTAGATGTGAGGTATAAATTTTAGATGCGGGGCCTCGAAGACATTTTTTTTAATGGAAGGGAAATCCAGGAGTCTATTATTAGAAGACTCAAGATTTATTAATATTGTTCAGCGCGCCATCTTATCTTTCCCCCCTCCCTTTCGAAAATATTGCTTTGGAGAAGGAGGGGAGAAGACAGGAAAACTGCTGTTAATAACTAGGAAATGGACAGCTGCCTCAGTTTGTCACACTCAAACTTCACTCCAGGGGTGTGCCTTTTTTGGGTGGTCAAAAAAGTCAAAATGGCAGCCACGGCGGTGAGATGGAAGTTCTGCCTGTTTTTTACGGGCGTCATTTTAAAAAATAATATTTCTATTAATCCATTTGCAAACATACATAAAATGAAAGCGAACATTTCACAACACGTGAAGAAGAAAGGGGGGAAAAGCTTAACACAACAAATGAAAGCATTAAAAAGACTAAAAAAATCTGTAATTACGAATATATACCAAGTTCACTTGATTTTTTAAGTCTTTAAAAGGAGAAACTAAGCTTTCAATATTCACCTTGCATTTTCTGATTGACAGAATACATAATTTTCTCAAAAATGGCTAAATCGATATCTCTGAAACCCAATCCTTTCTTTCTGGAGTTACAGAATGTTTTTATGTGCATCATAACAGGCAAAGCTTCATCCTCATTGTTGTGGCTGTTGCCCTGTTGACTTTTTTGACCACCCTGCGGACGCCCCAGCTTCACACTAATCCCTCAGGCAGTTATTTGCTTTTAGCTAAGCAAGCTGTGTGAATCCAGCCAACAGTAGCTTTAAATCATCGTTTTGTGACTTAGCAAGGTATGTGATCCCAGTTCATGGTGGTTTAGGCAACCATACGTGGCTAAAGGCAACCATGGAGGACATTAACTGCCTCCTCACTCATTTTATTGATTACGAACTGGATACCTGACCTACACAGCTGCCAAAATGTAGTGGACCTCTAGATGGGGGTCGGCTGGTGTATCTCTTTGCTTAGCCAGCATCTGGGTCTTGTAGACCAGACCTGGTAGCCCTTCAACCTCTTCATTGCTTTGGGTTTTGTTAGCGCTCCCAAAGTGGGACGCAGGCATGGCTGGCTGGCTGGCTTCTGGCTTGGGTCGGGTGGGACTGGCCACTGCGCTTTGCCCACTGCTGCTTCTGATCCAGCGTACGCAGCGCACACGTTCAGTTGCCGCTCCGTCAACAACGTGCAACCTAAAGCCAACCATGCCAGGCTACATGATTGAGTAAATAATGGGTTATGGGGTTGTGTGAAGCCAATCCCTAAATGTCATTTGCTCTCCAGGCTTCCTACCCTGCTCGGGGGGGCCGGGGGAATGACTGGGGACTGAACCCGCCGCTCTTGCCTGCAAAGCACACGGTCAGGCCACGCTGAACCCAGTTCCTCCACCACTTCAGTAGCTTGGCAACTGGTTTCAGTATCCAGGTGCCTGGCTCTTTGCCCAGGCTCTTTTCAGGCCCCAAACACGCTCATCTTTATGCAGTTTCAATTAGGCTGTGTTAATTAACCTGAGTCTTTGCCTGCAATGTAGAGAACCCAATTCTGGCAGCACCGATCCTGCCTGCTAATGGCATCGCCAGCTTGAACCCTTTAAACAGAAAGGAGAAAAATGACCAAGCAGGGCACTACGTGTGCCAAGACACAGCCCTAACGTGGAAGGAAGAAACGCCAAGGTCCCTCTTTTGCCACCTTTAATTGCTAAACCAGCAGAAAAACTGGCACTTTTCCCCTCTCTGGTTTTCAATACAAGAGATTCCATAAAGTGCACACAGCCACACGCGCACACACCTTTATTCAGCTGCACAAACATCTGCCAGGGAATGCATTAAATGTAAGCAGTGGGAGGCTGAGATGATGTGACAGATGAGCAAACTCTGCTCAGAAGGCGACTGCGAATGGCAGCAGATTGTTGAAAAGGGAAATCCCAGGGCAGTAGAGTTCCTTTGCAAGGCGGCAAAGGGAAGGCATGGCCCTTGCCCCTTGGCCCTTGGCCCTGGCCTTGAGATCTTGGGAAGTAAAAGATGGAAAGGTTTGGCAGGGGCGAAGAGCTGCGGGCAACACTGGGTAGGTTGGAAAAAGGTTTGCCCCCAAATAAAAACGCCTTCATATGCTTGGTGCCATCTCCTTAAACAGCTTTTTGAATGATCTGCTTATAAAAGTATTTCCTTCCTTACAGAATATCGAGGCTGTTCACAACATTGGAAGCCAAGAAAACAAATCAGTGGTCCATTGAACAAATCAACCCAGTCGAGGCATAAATGACCAGGGTCAAATTATCCAACTTTGGACACATTATACAAAGACCCAGCTCTCTGGAGAAGGCTCTGATGCTGGGAAAGGTGGAAGGAAAGAGGAGAAGAGGATGACCAGCAGCAAGATGGACAGACTCAGTTACAGTGGCGATGGGGCACCCTTGGAAGATCTGAAGGACCAGGTTGAGAACAGATCATCATGGAGAAGTTCCATCTATGTGCTTGCTAAGAGTCGACAACAACTTGAAAGCACTTAATCAATCAATACAACATTGGAAAAGAGAAACCTCATTAACCATACAAGATTGGGAAACTAAAATTGGAGAACATGTGGCACTGGAAAAAATGACTCTATATATTCATAGCAGAAGTCTAACCAAATTGAAGCAGGAACAGTTCCCACATGGACAACATATTATACAGCAAAGTGTGCTAAGATACCTAGAATATGGTTTGTGAAGAAAAAGAGAAACTGTTTAAAAAATAATTAAAATAATGCAGATAGAAATGAGCAATAATCATAGATGCCCAAAGCATAGAATAAAAATATTTAAGTAGCAATTAGAAGTTGGGGGGAAAAAAGAAGGGAAAAAAATTTTTAAAAGAGGGGGCTACTAGAATGCTTTTTTCCTGTAATGTTCCTACTATGTTTTCTTGTTTTGCCTTTTTTAAAATACATTTTCCTGCTATGTCCACAGGGAGTTGTCTTCATCTTGTCTCTGGGCCATGAAGGAGACAGGCCTAATTTGCCTTTAGCTGAAATGGTATGAAACCAGTATTCCCTTATTCCAACCTCATCCAAGGAAAGTTTCAAAATCTGCAAAACTTGTTTGGCTGTGCAACCTGTTGTGTTGGAGGGAGGTCAGGGGGTGGCAGTGCCTGGGAATGGAGCTGACAGAAGAAGCAGGAGAAGGGTTGGCAACAAGGACAATCAATGGGATGGGGGTATAGTTTTTGGCCAACTCAAGGACGGAGCTTTGAGAGCCCCTCAACTCAGTAGATACAAGGTGACATTTGAGCTATGGCTTGGTCAACATGGCTTGTAAACCCTGATGTATGGTTAACAGCATTGCACAAACACAGCCACAAACTGTTCTCCATTTCTCTTTAAATACCAAGGACAATTCCTTTATTTATAGTCTATTGCTCCCGATACACCATGCTGCACGTTTGCTCTCGAGCAGCCAATCTTTTGATGGCTGGAGGCCACATTTAATATCTGTACAGAACCATGCTGGGAGGGACGATGAAGAGGGCTGGTTAATCTTTTACACATGGGTAGAGCTGGGGCTTTCTTTTCTCCCCCTTCCCAGGGAGGGAGGTGTTCTTTGCATTTTCTAGCAGTGCAGAATCTAATCCAGACCTTTTGTGGCTGGGTTTCCTGTCTCCAAATGGAAGGACGCTGGTCCATTTGGGGCAATTCCATTGGCAACGTCTGATGCGGCTGCAAAGTGGCAGGATCTGAGATCTGCATGAGACCCCAGGATGTGTGTGTAGAGGGGTGTCTTGACTGTATATACATACATAGCTATCCTTGAACCAAATAATCTCATTTACTCAGAAGTAAGTGCTTGGCAATCCTGCCTTCCAGTCTGGCATGAAGACAAGATTGTGAATTGTCTCAGTGCTACCCCCTCTCTTTTCCGCTTGTTGCAGGAAAACAAAGAATGAAAAAAAAATCCCTTAGTTCTGATTTATTTTTCTTCTCCTGGTATCTTATGTCGGCAAAAAAAGCCCAAACATATATATTCAAACATAAACCCAATTTTGTTCTGCAACTTTTGTTTCAAAAGAAAGAAGGGCACTATGAAACATAGACTAATGGACCAAGGAGGAAAGATGACCTTGACGTACAATATCAGTCTTTCCAAACGTTTCTTCTCAAATGGTCCGCTTGGAATTGCACTGAATTATACTTCTTCCATAGGTATGTATCCATGGCACATAAGAATGTTTTTGTAGAAAGAGACATCTCTGAATCCAGAGGGAATTTGACTCCAAGGTCTCCTGGTATTTGTGTCACTGCAGCCTCTAATGCCAAAAGATGACACAGCAGCAGTGAGACATGCATCTAATATTTTCATTTGGGATCAAAACACAGCTGGAATTACAACATGCTGAATGAGCTGACGGGAGGCGAAGAATGAATCTGTGATTCAGTGCTGCCCCTGAGTGTGAAAGAAAGGATTCACCGCTTTTGCTCATGGTAGGTCCAGTTTTACTGCTCATCTAAGCAAACGCACCTCTTATAGCAACCTTATTTTGGGTGACAATGCCCCCAATTTCAGGCTAAGCCACCCTGCAGTTTGTTAGAGTTTGGGGCCTTATGTTGTGTGACACCCACAGTTTGTACATTCTGATTCACCATCTAGTATTAGATGGGAAACCAGACACTGGTGCTTAGGTGATAAACCACAATGAAGCAAGCCATGGATTAGTACAACATGAGATTCAAGTGTATGTAACTTCATGGGGAAAAAGTTTGGAACCACTGTTCTCTCTCCCAACTTCTCCACTTCTACAAATATCATTGCCCTCTTCCATCTCTCAAGGAAGTGTCACCCACACAGTGGGAGACTTTTCAATTAGTTTACAAGCAAAAGATAATTCAGATGCCTTCCTAGTGAATTATTGCCGCAAATCTGTAATTGCGTTTTCCTTCAGAATGGTGTCTCTCCCTGATCAGTATTCTGCACGCAAGAGCCCCACCACGGTCTTCTGAATCATTTGTCCTACAGCTGAGTTAGACCAGGAGCCTGGAACACTAACTCCTTTGCCCCCTGCCTTCAGAGGGAACTATGTCCTCAAAACAGACACCTGCCATCAAGATCTGCACAGTATAAATCATCTGGAAGGCCATAACTGGGAGCCACTGGAAAACTCTCCAAAAGATTTAAGGAACGGAAAGGATCTGAACCCAACCCAAACTTGATTTAATTTAATTAAAATGTAAGGTTCATTAAAATGAAAATAATTAGATACAGTTAAATGATTATCCATAATCAATGCTCCTTCTGTCCCATTAAAAAATACAATGTGGTGGCCATTTTTGGAACACATTGTGGGGCTCAGAGGCAAGACTATGAGGAATACTTTGAACCCTGGAGAAGAACGGTATGACCAAACAATTGGGTAAGTCAATTCTTTCAGGGGTCTTTTTATGACTGGTAGGTCATGGATGACCTTGTGGGCTTAGAAGCTAAGCAATATTAGGCCTGGTTAATCCTTGGATGAGGGTCCACCAGGAAATGGCCAACCATTTCTATACAGATGCAGAGAAAATTAGCTGGAAGCATCCAAGTGTTGAGCTTGATATGAAGGAGGAGAGAGATTTTTGTGGTCAAAGCTCCAGCAAATAGGATCTAAGCCAACCAATTCCAAATACAAAGAATGGACAATATAGTCTCTTCCAGATGTTTGGGATTAACCCCTGATCATCAGAGAGGCTTCGTGGGGTTCACAAGAATTGTAACCCATCAACCACTCTAGTGAACCAGATTGTCCATCTCTGATTTAAAGATCAGAATAAAGTTCCTGATGGGTATTGTTCAACACTGGGACCAAATGTCTATCAGAGAGAGGACTTTCCTTAATTAGGGGCACTCAACTAGAAGCTGGATATCAAATCAAATCTTTATTACAGTCATAGACCAGCATATAAGCTGGATATCAAATCACATATGATATGTAAGAAAGTGTAATAGTGGATTTCATATCACATATCATATCAAGGAAATATATTGCCCAGGATGAACTAGTTGATCACGGAGCGCCGTCTAATTGTTATGATTCTATTGTCTCAACAGAATAAAGATGACTTTGTTGTGCTGAACAAAACAAGTTTAACTGGTGAAATAGCAGTCTCAGAAGACCGCCAATCACTAAGGTCTCAAGAACAGAAATCATTTAAAATGCAGGGATTGTGTGATTCCCTTAACTGGGGACTTTTAAGCAAATCTGTTAGCTCAAAATTGCAACTCCTCCAGATCTCCTTCAGGTTTCTAGAGGAGAATGATCCTCAAGGGATATCCTTCAGATAAACATGGACAAGACTGTGCTACTTAATTCCTGCAAAGAATCCAGAAAGGGTTCTTTAATTAAGTGCCGGATCTATTAAATATGCAATTAAAACCCTACAGAAAAGGGGAGTCGTTGATGGGATGTTGAGCATAAAAATCATAGTGAGGAAAGGAAACAGCTATTCTTACTCTCTCTCTCCTCTCTGATCTGCAGCCAGTTACAGCTGGCTTTTAAAGTTCTCAATCTTCTTAATTTTTGAAGTCCTCTCTGCTTGGTTGCATACACGTTGCATGTATCAAGATCCTCACTGGTTCTTCTGCAAGCGATCAGGTATTATGATCCCCCCAAATTCACAGCCACATCCAAATCCAGTTCTGCTGCCTCTTAAGTCCTTGTGCAAGGCTCAAAATAAATTAAAGGAAAGACCAATCCTACTTAAAATTCAGTCTTCCTTCAGGGCTGCCAATCTCCACGTGAATTCAATCGTCATTAAAACTCTAAGATAGCAAATATTAAAGGGGAATTAACCTCCTTCACCAAGCACTTTAAAAAAATCATTGCTAACTGCTAACTTATATCTCGACCGTGTTTTATGCTGTCCCATATTTGCTCTTCTTTCATTTCTAAAATGACAGGCTAAGGACGTTTAACTCCAAATTCAACCGCCATTTGGGGAACTGAGTTTTATCTGCCCATTTCCTCACCCTGCTACTAAGGAAACAGTAGTGACTCCCTAGGCAGAGGACTGAAGCAAAGCCTTCAATGCTCCAGAAAGCAGAACTGTGGTCAATGTGGTCCTGTCCCCTTTTCTCTTTACCAGCAATTTACTTTTATGGCAGATAACATAAGAATTGCTTTCACACTAGAGTTCTGTGTGGCTCTACTTTACAGAAGGAGAGATTCCCACTATCAAATTTTGAGTTCACCAAAGCTTAGGCCTTTTAACAAAAGGTGTTAGTTGGAAAAGGCGCTGCCAAACTCTTGATTTTTTTACTAGAAATGATGTAACTGAAGCTAGGGGTTTTCAGTTCTTATTATTACTGGGGGTGGGGAGCGTGCGTGTAATATTTTCATATTCCAATCGAAGGGTTGTACAAGAGAGTCTGCCCATTGGTCTAAATATTAAAATGATACATTTTTGCACATCAATCAGTTGTTGTCTAAGTTTTGCAAAGGAGAGAGTTTTGGGGGGTTGCTCCTGTTTTCATAGAGATGGTTGGGGAAGCCCACTTGCAATTTTCCACATAACGTGCTTAATAAACTCAGGTAAAGATGTAGTAGTGGGCGATGGTGGGGATGCCCTGTGCAAACCTGAAAAGGGGGTTGATTCAAGGATGAGGTCCAGCACGTTATTTGAACTCAACCTTTAGTTGGGTGTCACACACAATGAACCGTAGGCAGCTTATTACTGAGAATCTCAGGAAAGGCCAGAAGAGGATCAGAAGAGTCCTCCTGATTTCTGAGAAATTATGATGCATGCATCTGAAATCAATTCCAGCAAATTGGCTGCAGACACTCAGCAGCTTTGTTACTAAATGCACAGAATGATATCCAGTTCCATTGATCTAGTAATCCACCTAATCTTATATTGCCTACTTGGACTGCCTAGGCTTTCCCAAAGGAATCTGGTAGCAGCCTTTCTCACTAACCAAGTTTATTCAGTGGCAGAAATTTCATGAGCTGTAGTTCCCTTCATCAGATGTACTGAGAGGCTACACTGAAGTAGGATTTAAATTGGGGTCAGCTGCTGAGTTAGGCATGTTCTGGATTGAATCTAGATTCTGTTGCATACCAAGCACCTAACCTTAAATTTACAGGTGCAGCAATTTGTTCAGGAACACAAAGTGTAAGATGTAAACAGCCAGCTCCCCAACAGTCAATATCCCTTTCTTCTCCCCACTCCAATTCTAATCCTAACTCTTAGGAATTAAAGGGGATTATGGCAAGAAAATTCCCCCAAGGGTTCTTCTTCCAGTCGGAAAATGAGGGCAGCAGCAGAGGGAGGGAGGAAGAAGAAATGAAAATCAAATCATCCAACAAGAACCATCCCAGCCCCCCCAAAATCTAATGCTACCATCTTTCAGTAACAACACTCAAAATCACACCTAAAGAACGTCTGGAGAAATTCTGATGCAGCTGATGCCAATACACAAAAATCCACTGAAGGGAGCAAGCTGCCTTCTTAAAACTCACGTTCTCCCCTTTCTTAGGGATTCCCATCAATGGATTTAGGTAATAAAAGCTACTCCTCCTAGTGAATCTTCTGGCGTCTTCAACTTACCTCCGGTGTTTGGAATTTGCATAATTCAAGTGGACAGGACAAGTCAGCCGCGCTAACAATCCTAATGAGGAAGTATAATCGGCTACAGAGGATTGCTCAAAGGGCCTGCAATGTAAGCGGGAGAAACGCAAGTTGTTTCTTATCACTGGAAATAGGGATTGCTCTGAAACAGCTGATTTTACCTGATAGCTGCTGAACCGAATGGCTGAGAAGCAGATTTGCCTAAACTGTCTCTTCTCTCCCCCTCTCCAAAAAAATTCTTTGAAATCTTATGAGAGAGAAAGCATTGATATGATCTAGATGCCGAAAGACCACGCAATGTAACAGCTCTTTTGCTTGATTCAAGGGCAATTCAAAGATTTTTTTTTAAAGCCTTTTCCTCCTCAACATCAGGAGGCAGAAGTTGAGCTGTTAAGGGCACATCTGGCGTGTCTTCCAATTTCCAAGGGTGGCCATGAAATTGTCAAGTTTGATAGGACAGAAAACAGGGGGACCGCAATCGCATTAAGTACTTTCCAGTTTATTTTAAGGGAATGGCGGCTGGACAGCTTTGCTGCCAGATTAGGAAGAGCGTGTTCTGCAGAGAAGAGGGCACGGGGAAGTCCTGCCAACAGCACCCCACCTCTTCCTTCCCACGTTTGCAATATCTTCCTCAGTGCATTCCCTTCCCTTGTTCATATTTTTCCCTATAAATCTCTTCCCCATAGAGGTATCCATGGGGGGGGGGTTGGAGTCAAAAAGTCAAGATGGCAGCCACAACTGTGTGATCAAAACCCACCCCTTCTTGCATGGGGTGCACCAAAGGGCAGGGCTTGGATCACATGGTTGAACCACCCCCTAGACTTTGGGAACACCCCAGCTTCTCACCTTTTCCTTGTAATTCCCCTGCAAGAACTGAACACATCCTTAAATAGCAGTGAGCCGGATTATGTCGCTTAGCATTCAAACTTCAGCAGGCAACCAACCTAAATCCCATCTTTCAGAGGAGAAAAGTGCAGATCCTGGAGTGATGGGAAGTGGGCTATGGGGCTCTTCCGACATTGGTGGGATTAACATAGAGAAGCAACCACAACAATTACATGCATAAGCGAGATGATCATGTCTTAGATAGAGGCTGTCAGAGGAAAGCACGGAGCTGGGGCACATGTCTTCCGATGTTCAGCCAATAAAATCCTAATCATATGCATGGGACATCGAGACTCACCCATGGGCTCCAGAGTTGAACGTGACCCCAAGCAACCCTCTTGACAAGCACAACATGTCTTTCTTCCCATGCAAAAGGTGGACTCGGCAAGTGCAATCAAGTCTCCTGTTTCTTCTTATTTAAGAGTGTCAAGTCTTGGAAACAGGGTGGAAAAAGCTATCTTCCTCTGGCTTGTTACAACTTCTCACCTGCCCAACATTTATGCTCTGAGAACTGACTCCACATTAGCTCCTGCAGATGCCGACCGCCATAGTAATTTCAGGTGTCGGTGCCTTCTTGTCAAAGAAGGTTTCCATCCTAAGAGACAAGGCTGCCATCTAATGGACCAGACATGAAAAAACCCAACCAGCCTGCAAGGGAAGTTTTAAACAGGTGCTACACACGCCTTGTCGGACTGCTTCAAAAAATGGGCTTGAGGATCCTAAGAGACTTGTGTTATCTCTGCAGGGCATTGCAACACCTTTTACCATAAAACACCACATTCTTGGGAAGCTTTATTAAAGATATCATTTTTTTCCCATACAATTATTCCATATACAGTATATATATATGAGAGAATTTTGCACATGATTAAAAAAACTACAGAAGCTTAAACAGAAAAATAGAAAAAAGGAAAAGATATGAAAGAATAAAAGAAAAAGTGAAGGACACCAGAAGACAAAGAAAAGGAAAGAAAAGATATCTAAAGAAGCGACTTCTGATCTCCTTCGCAGCTATTACAGACACGATCATTACCATGTCCACCTTCCCAGATGACATATCTTGGCTCCCTTCTTCCCATAATCAAACCTTTTTAATCAATCGGTCCTGAAATCATCAGTTCCTTTTTATCCATTTTCAGCAAAAAGACCATCAAGGGTTTCCAATCAGGCAACTATTCCTTTAAGAGGTTTAGGACATGCTCAAAGACCGCTGGCTGCCAATGTTCCAAGCAGCAGGTGTGATTTTTTGCAGTGGCACAGGTGCAAAATGTACAGATGAAAAATAAAAGGAAATTGCTCACAGGGAAGCGGAAGTGGTGAGAAAAGAGATGGGCAGACAGCCAGGAACCCACGAATTCAAAGGCCTCCTGGCTCCAGCCTCTGTCTCCATCTCCACTCGGGCCTTTGCCTGGGATCTGCAATCCTGCAAAGAAGTCTCCTTGCCTTCAGCTGCAGTTCTGAAGAATTGTCCTTTTCTCCTACTCGGTAAAGGGAAGTTTCAGTGGGCAAAGTCAGGCACTTTCAGCTTTCACGTGTGGGGCGTCCCCATCGGAGGCCAAGTGGGGATGGGTTTAGTCCTTCAAAACTCTAGCATAAAGTGCTTGCACGTCGTCCCCGTGCCGCACGCCAGGAGATGGGCTGCCTTCTGGTAAGGAACATGCTGCAGACGGTGCTTCTCCAGGACTTGTAGCTAGCGAATACACGGTTATGCTTCCATCCAGGTCTTTGCTGCTGGAAACGGCATATGGAGAGCCTGGAAAAAAGCCAGGAACAGAAGAACAGATATTTTTCATTTTTATTTTTAAAGCGGATTTGAGACTACAGTCTGCTTGATTAAATGGAAGACTTAGCAAGTGAATATGCCCAACAGGCTAAGATTGATTTTAAATTTGTTAAGAGAAAACTTTTGACGGCTTTACCTGTTGTATTTGCCGATGCTTCAATGTATTGTAAAAAGACAAATATGTTTTACAGGTATGGCTTGAGCTCAGTGCTGATTTTATACGTTAAATGGGCCTGGGAAATATTTCGGCATTTATATTCCCACTATTGGGGATACGTGGTTTCCTATCTCCATTATAAAAGCCACCATTTAAAATTAAATTTGATGCAAACAGGATTAGACTTACAATCTTCTGGAGCAACTGTAGTCTGGTCCCTAAATAAAAGAGATTATTTTACAATTATTTCAGGGAAAGGGAGGGAAAAAATACAATGTCTATAAATTGTATGATAAGCCATACCTTTGCTGACATTCCAATGACTTTCCTGGAACAAAATGAAAAATATATAGTGAAGTTCTTATATTTCAAATGCTTTTTTTCCCGCAGACTGCAGAGTTTTCTTTGATACCATCCTGGTCAGATCATTCCTTATTACCTTTCGCATTTTTCTTCCAGCACAGGAACAATATTATCCCACCAACCAGAAACAGGGCTGCTATCACTGCTAGGGAAATCTTCAGCTTGAGTTTTGAGCTTTGTGGTGATGCTTAAAAAAGAGAGAGAGAAAGGAAGAAATCATTTCATACCAGTCAGAGAGGAAAAATGACCACTCCAGGGCATGTTTTAGGAAGCACCATTTCAAACTGCTAACACCTCTTTACGTTGGTGATGGTGGACACCAAAGGTGGACTTGGACCTCAAAAGGCCCATATTCACCTTCTAATTGGCCAATCGTGGGGTTTGTGTGTGAATTTCAAATGGAATTTCAAAAATTCCACCACCAGCCCCTACAAGCAGCAGAAGGGGAGAACTATTAAACTTCCATGGAATAAGCATATTAATTAATTTGATCTAAATTGCATTGAAAGTCAATCAAGCTCAAATGAACTCGTTTTGCTCAGAGATCAATGACCACTTGGGGGCCTCTTTCTCTCTTTGTTCACGTCTCTGCAAAATACCAAATTGCAAACTGCTGATACAAAGTGGAAACAAAACACGGCTTTTTCGGTTGGCTTGCTCTTTTAATTGCCTTTCTTTCAGACGTTATCTTTTCCTTGGCTTTATGTTCATTCCAAGATAGGGAGAAGGTACATTCTAATTCAATTTATCTTTTGTGTGAGCAACTATTTGTGCTGGTACAAATGAGTGTGTGTGCCTCTGTGTGAAAGCTGATGTTTCAGTTCCCAGAATTTCAGTATCGTATTTAAAATGCCTGGCAATTCTCTTCACCACCAACATCCTCCACCAGCCCTTCACAAGTCCAAAGGCTGCTCCTTCCAGATGACCAACTGAGAAGGGAACCAGGGGACCGTAATCTTTATTGGGAAGGGCAGAGCCGGAAATGAGACAAGAGTTTTTCTCAAAACAAACCACCCCTTCCCCAAGCTTCAGGGTTTCTGCTGCAAAACAGAGTTCACACTCCTTTACTTTTGCCCCAAACTGAATCAGAACTTAATTTGCTTGGATGCTTAAAAATAGGTGATGGCACGGGAGCATGAATCCAGCTCTAGTCCAGGAACGGTGCAAAATAACTTTGTGGAGGTACCCCAGAGCATAAGAAAACTCACTGGTTAAGAAAGAAAAGGGGATATTTTCAAAACATGACCAATGAAGAGCAGGTAGGTGTTTCAATATCTGGCTTATCTGAGCAAAGAAGTAAGCCCTTCAGTTCTGCATTCTGGAAACAGAGGTTCAAGCGACTCCTGCTTCAATGCAGTCACTCATAAATAGGATTAGGAGATTCACTTATTCTGTTTCCAAGATTAATGTCAACCCCCTGACGGTAGAAGAAGGCCAGGAATGCAAGATTCACGTGGAGTTTCATTAATCAAGCTGAATCTCAAGAAATAAGGGATTAGGAGACAAAATCTGGAAAATAGAAAAAGCAAAACTCCTCTTCCTATCCTGCAGTTATAAGTGAATTCATCCCGGAGCGGGGTTCTGTGAGTTGTTTGAATTTCTTATTCCAGGAATGGGAAGGGGATGGGCTATCTGCCTTTCCCAGATAAATTGGGCACCGAAACACCCATCTGCTCCTTGTTAGAGAAAGTTTGAAATGTTCTATTTTCTCTCTTGGCCTCATGACATCACCAGCCCATTTTCCACTGGATGTGGCTTGGTTACTGCCTTGGCAGTGAGTTGTGTAATAGAGAGGCTTGCTTTTTCAGCCCTTCTTTCTCTCCAGCTCTTTTTCTTGGAGGACTTGTTAGGCAAAATGAGTGAATTTCCTGGGTTTGGATGCTCCCATAACACCAAGTGGAGTTAATTTAACCTTGGGCATGACTGAGCTTATTTCTGGCTAAATGTAATCACCTTTTAACCACTTTTTTTGGTGTTCCCATAGCACACTAGCCTCCCTTTTGGCTTATTTAGCAGATCCTGGCAAGATGTCTTTGAGATTCTGAGTTAATGTGTGAATTGTTAATGTACTGGCAGAAAAATCTCAGAACAAGGAGTGTTTCTCAACCTTGGCAACTTTAAGATGAGTGGACTTCAACTCCCAGAATTCCCCAGCCAGCATGGGAGGCAAAGTCCACTCATCTTAAAGTTGCCAAGGTTGAGAAACACTGGTATATACAATCAACAAGATCACTCTGTTTTCACTGTAAAACATGGGAGGGTATCTTAATCAGAATGCATGAATGCATTTTAATGATCATCACATTTGAAACTTACATTGCCTCACGGTCACAGATATTCTGCTTTCAATCGTCCACCTGTATTTTGTAATATAAGCGGCCACCACACAGAAGTAGATTCCACTGTCAGACACAGTGCTGCTGGTGATGGTAACCGTGTGACTCTGTTGTTGATGTTCTGAACCTAAAGTTGTAGAGGAGTTGATTCGTCTTTCTTTGAATGCAGGATCAATACAGCAGTTGATATCATTGTCAAAGTTGTTCAAGCTATGCTGGCCGTCATTGGAAACCGAAAAGAGGCAGGTGGTTGGTTCTGTTTCCTTAAACCAATACACAACAAACTCTGAAGTTTTTGCTTCCAGTTCAAATTGACAGGAAATATTAAAATCTTCTTTTTCCTCAATGGACACTTTCTCCTCTGATTGCACACGCGTATTTTGCTCTGCAAAATGGAAGAAAGGGCAAAGAGTAGAGGCATATTTTTATCAGGTTATTCATTAAACACCAACAACATTTCTGTTACTGCTGCTATGCTTTGCATCTTACAGAAAAGCAGTACCCCAAAGTTTGGACCTGGGTCCTTCATCCCAGTGTCTCGTTTTTTGAAAGAGGGAGTTGATCTCATTGCTGTTCTGCAGATTTGTGGGGTGCCAAGTCGTACAGGACGACATTCTTCCTTTAGGGATGGCCACCGTGTTCAGGTCTGATTTAACTTGAACTTTTTCACAGCACCACCAGCAAACTCTCTAGCTGGTTCACAAAACACACCCAACCAAATCTGAATGTCTGAATGAGACCCTTTCAGGGGGTCTGCGAAGTCAAATAAATAAATATATATTTTTTAATTTCTCAGTTTTCATTTCTACTGCAGTTTTTTTTTTTTTTTTGGTCTGCGCTCAGTCATTACTGACCCTGCAGTGACTGCCTGGACGAATCCTTGCAGTTTTCAAGGCAATTGTTTTCGGAAGTGGTTTGCCAGAGCCTCCTTCCTAGAGCAGAGCCCAGCTGGCGAGCGCAGGAGGTGGGGTTTCCGTTGCTTCGCGCCCTTTTCGGGCGAGCGCAGTTTCGCGCTTACCGGCAACTGGTCCCGTCTCTCTGTGCAAGGCGCTGCCAGCATTTTTCCTCCCACCGGAGTGAGAGTCCCCATTTATCTGCTCATGTGAGTTTTCGACCTGTTGGGTTGACAGGAGCTGGGGAGGAAAGAGGAGCTCACCCTGTTAACGCGAAGGCTGGACTCGAACCGCCGAAGTGTCAGCCATTTCTGGCCGGCAACTTTCAGCGTCATTAAGCCGCTGCACCACCGCGTCCCCCTTCTACTGCAGTACATATGGATTGATATGACCCGCATCAGCCAAGGCTCTTTGGGGTCCTCGGTCATTTTCAAGAATGTCAAGGGGTCCCGAGACCAAAACGTTTGAGCGCCATTGATCTAAACTAATGTCAGAATGAATTTGACCTGATTCCTGCCCAGTAAGACACACAATCCTCCCACCTGCTGTGCTGTTTATTATTGCGACAATAAAGAAATTGAATTCCTCGCAGTCCTCTTCCGAAGTAAATATTGGGATTTTCTTTTTCAGTGTCGAGAGCCCCGTCAGGGTTTTGCACGCTAAAATTCCACCATTCTTGAAATTGTCAAGGTGGAATTTGTTGTGGTATTCTTCGCCGTCAGAGTCATCACAGAGCTCCCCAACTTTACTGTAGCAGCCCCATTTAAATTTTTGCAGGGAATTGTCCTGTCCAAACCACCAGGCAGTGTTGCTTTCCCCAGCGGATTCATTGCAGGTCTGAATCTGATGTTCACCTTTGTACTGGCGGAAGAAAGTGGCACCTGGGGGAGAGAAACTGGTGGGTAGATAGTCTAACCCTGAACTCCTGCCAGCGTCCAGCAAATACCTCCTCCCCTTGGCACATCCCACAGGCACCTCTTGAGGGCTTTATGGGTTGTGCTGCAGCAGAGAAGACTCGGTTTGGGTTCCATCCGACAACACTGTTTAATGGATGGGACCTGAAGCACAGCAGTCGCGTCACCTTGAACAAGACAGGCAGACAGAATAGGAGTCCCAGCTTTATTAATGGCAACCAGCATCTTGAATTGTACCTGGAAGCCCACCAGTAACCAATGCAGTTCATGGGGCAGAGGCTGTCCGCCCTGCCAGGCAGATCAAACTTGGAAACCAAAGATGCGGAAGCTCATATTACTTTTATCACAAAGTTAAAGTAACAGAATCTTGCAAGTGCGAATGCACCTCCCCACTGTCTCCCTTTGTCTTCGTGAGAAGTAGGGAGGGTCTTGTCTGAGTTGCTTTTTTAAATCATTATTTATTTATATGTATTAAGAATGTTCATATAATAAGGGAGGGAGGGAGGGAGGGAGGGAGGAAGGAAGGAAGGAAGGAAGGAAGGAGCAAGAAAAGAAAAAGAAAGCAAGAAATATATAAATGACCTCTGACCTTCTTTTCAACAGAGAATTGCGACTTTATTGTCCCTCCCACCTCTTAAATATTTTGCAAATCTCCTCACCCCCTCCTTTCCTCTGCATCTTTCTTAATCTTCAAATCCATAAATCATCCATTCATTTTTTTCCCCTGTTTCAGTAAAAAGTCCATATCAGGTTTCCAGTCTTTCAAAAATGTGTTGCTTGACCCAACAGGTCAGTTTCACCATTTCTGCAAATTCTACATTTTCACAATCCATTCCTCCACTGTGGGAATATCATTATTCTTCCATCATGTCTGAGACACTTTCTCAAATTACACATTTCTGCCTCAGACTCAAATTCCTTTTATCTGACCATTGTCTTGGTTGTGCCTCTTCCTCCTGTTCCTCAAGGTTATTCCTTCTGTCCATAAGAGAGGCATTGCATGGACATACTTTGGCGTGCCAATCACTGTTTCTGCCACCACATTATGGACCAGGTACAGCTTCCAAGAGGTCTTCAAGGGCAGCCCATGTACAGCGTACAGCCATATTCTACCTGCGAGGCGACTCAAGGATGAGTTACTGTCCAGAGGGCCTCCCAGTGCAGAAATGGCCACAACTGGTGCACAAGATGAATCTGTGCGAAGTCCTTCAGCTGTGAGTCTGGGAAAACTCCCAAGTTGTCCCCCAAACCTTTGATAAGGAAGTGCTACCCCATTTAGGAGTAAGCATAACGAATAACTAAATCCAAACCAAGACCAAAAACAAAAATAAAACGATGATTAAACTCCAGATAAAGCACAAGCGAGGTCCACATGGGGAGGTTGAGATACACGCAATTTCCTTTTTGACGTGGCTCCAGTGGTTTCTTGTAGATACCACATCCTGACCTCCACCCCATGAGAAATTCCCAGGAAGAAAAGAGTCACTGCCCCCAAGAACCAAATCAAGAGGCCTGATTAGACACCTACCTGTAACTTCTCTTAGGAACAGGAGAATCAGGAGGGAGATCATGATCTTCACCGCTAAGCAAAAGTCTCTTTCCTTTGTTTCTGGGTTTCGATTCTCAAACGCTACTTGAGTAAAGGAAGATAAAGAGGAAGTTCGGCTTTCATGAAGACCGGGACAAAAAAAACAGCAAAAGGAAATGCAATTATTCATGAAACTTATTCTTTTGTTCCTGTCCCACTTTCAAAACTGTTGATGGGGTGGCCTCATGACCACCCCCAAACCTCTTTAGGGCAATGGAAGTGAGAATCACTGTTTGCTACTCACTTGGTGCAAATCCACGAAGAAGTCCAGGGTTCCCTGAGTCAATGGTTACAGAGCAGATGAAAATACACCCAACGTCCTATGTGAGGCAGCAAATCAAGAACCACGTTCTCCCCAGATTTGTGGTTGTCCAATTTTGCTTCGAGACCTCCAGACAGCAATGGGTTCAAGCAGCTCTCACTCTGAAGAGGTTCCTCTCCATGCACGCCATCAAAATCTAGCCTCTTCTGTCTTCAAAGCATTAGATTTTGAGACACTCAGAAATTCAACTTTCGGTTCCTCCTACGGTTCCTCAGAGAATGCTTCTGCGAACTTTCTGCACCCGATCTTGCTCAAAAGTGCAGTGGCCAGAAGTGGCCACAGTCCTCACATCATCACCACATTTTCCATTCTTGAATGTGTAATTTCACACCAGCAGGCTTAGACAATGTTTACACTTTCTCTTATTTTTAATACTGTATGCCATAAAACGATCTTCCTTCCTTGATCTTCTTATTTACTTTTGAAGTACAATTAATCAAGGGCTGTAAGGCAGTAAATACAGTGGACAGGTTTCATAGACAACAGATTTTATAGGTTTAGATATTTAGATTAACCTTATAGGTTTTATAGGCTCTATATTCATAACTTCTATGTTAAACTTACCTATTTAGATACATAGATATATAGACATGTATGTGTGGGTGGGTGTATATGCGTATTTTTCTGTGTATTTTATTACATCTTCCTCTCTTTTTTTCTCTGTACTTTTCTTCTTTCTTTCTTTCTTTCTTTCTTTCTTTCTTTCTTTCTTTCTTTCTTTCTTTCTTTTCTTCTTCTTCTTCTTCTTCTTCGTCTTCTTCTTCTTCTCCTCCTCCTCCTCCTTCTCCTCCTCCTCCTCCTCCTTCTCCTTCTCCTCCCCCCCCCTCCTCCTCCTCCTATCTTTTCTCTCCCTCTCTTTTCCCTATACAGGTCACCAACCCTAATAAAGTACCCATTATTCATTCATGTCTGATTTCAAACCCTATGCTTTGCCCATGGATTTATTTAAGGGCAAAAACCCCCTCTGGGAACTTTATCGGCCCATCCTCCTTGGGAGTTCATGGATAAGATTATATCTGTAAGTGTGGTTTTCATAACTTTTAATCATGTATTTCTGATTTTAATTTGTTGTAAGCCGCCCAGAGTCCCCCATTGTGGGGAGATGGGCGGGGCCAAGTCTATTAAATAAATAAATAACATAACTTCCTCCCATCCAAATGCCGAGCAGCAGATCTGACCCCGCCTGGCCTCTTCTGAGATCCGCCAAGGCGCCTTGGGGCTGCCTTTCAGCTGAGACTGACGTTTACTTGGCATTGCTCCAAACGCATAAAGGCCAGGTGTAGCTGATGGCGATTCGAGTGCCAAGGGATGTTAGCTGGATCAGCCACGAGAGGGCAATATTTCCGCCCTTGATCTTGCGAGAGAAACAGAAGCAAGGCAGAGCCGCATTCAGCCTGGCACATAGATCGGGGCAGTGCCAAATGCAGGCACCCCTGGGCGGAGAAAGCAAGCCTGCACATGTGCATACCCTGAGTCAGAGCATGGTAAAGACTAATTTACGATGGAGACCAGAGGTGGTTCTTTGGGGGTCAATGGACCAACTAAGGAGCGTGGAATGGAAAAGTCCTGTGCCTGTGATCCTTGCAGGGCAGCAAGGATGCCTTCACCCATAGCCAACCCTTCTAGGTTAGCCTATATCTAACCTTGGCAACCTATTAACTGTATTCACCTGTAGTTGACATCTCTTGAGGAAACACAAGATGCAGGGATGGGTCCACAGCACAGAAGAGATCAAGGGGAAATCCCAGTTAAGGTGATGAAGAACTTCTTGAACCGTCAGTAATCTCTACATGTTATGTCTCCTTGAAGCAACATGTATAAAAACCCTGATCTCTTTGTGTCCGGGGAGCCCCTTTTCATAGAGTTTTCCCCTTTACTGCTGCGCACCAATAAAGGAATTTTGCTCTAAGGGTTTCTCATGTCCGGCAAAGTTATTGGCAGTCGTCTCCGGGCAAAGAACCCCGTTTTGGGTCCAGCAAACTGTTGGAAAAAAGTCACGGAACGTTGTTTTTGTAGAGGATAACTGCAGCGAGAGTATCGCACGCGCAAGGATGGGAAGATTCAGCACTACGACCACGGAGGAATGGTTGGTGAAGGTGATGGAACTTGCAGAGAGGGATAAATTGACTTCCTTGGTCAGAGAAAAGACAACATCTATATTTATGGCTGACTGGAACCCCCTTATGGGCTTTTTGCATGAAACAGAAAAAAATGAACTTGCGATTTATGGTTTTGATGATTAGACAGGAGAGATCAGTGTTTCTCAACCTTGGCTGCTTGAAGATGGGTAGACTTCAACTCCCAGGATTCCCCAGCCAGCCATGCTGGCTGGGGAATCCTGGGAGTTGAAGTCCACCCATCTTCAAGCAGCCAAGGTTGAGAAACACTGGTACAGACATTGTGGTTAACTATAGATAAGGAAACACCTATTTTAACAGACTATGAAAGGAAGGAAGGATTGCAGAGAAGGAAGATGTTCATGCTGATAAAGCAGGAACTATTGCAATAAGCAAACCCATTCCATTCTATTGTTAATGACTGGCTAAATCCTTAAACTAAGCACCTATAAGGAGGGAGACAGAGGATCAATCCAGCACACCACCACCCAACATTACTTGGCAACCTTGGGTTGAATAAATAGATTTTCTTTGCCCTCTGCTGATCATCTGGCGTGTTTTATTGGGGTCCCAGCTTGGGCACGAACTGCAGGAAGAGAAGTTGTCTGACCTTCTGACAGTAGAAAGAGGAATTTAAAAAATATTTAAAATCCAATATCTTGAAATCAAGGAAACCATGCACAGGGGAAGAGAAGGGGACCAGCCTGGGGGCAACATCCAATCTCTTTTTGCACACACACACCCAGATTGCACAGGTGAAACTCAGTTCGCAAAAAGGAAGTTCAGGCGTTCTGGAAAAATTGACTCAACCCTTCTCTACTTGGAAAAAAGCTACCGGCCCTGCTTGCAACTACATTCAGTGTGCACATTTGCAAATAAAGCCAAGGAGGATTCGTTGAAAAAAGGGTCCACTGTTGGTTGCAGTTCGGTGGGGGAGCATTTGCTACATACCCAGCAGTCCTCCGGTCAGTCTTTTGTGGTCATGTTGGGGGGGGGGGCTAAAAAAACCTCTAGCCGGAAACTCTGGAAAACTTTATTGTTCTGCGGGAGTCATTGGTGGCCAAACTCAAAAACCCATTCTGTGCAAATAATAGAAAATACCCATTAAGAAGTGGAGGTAAAGGGATACGAACGGGTGTTCAAGATTCTTTCGAAAGCAGCCAAAGAAGGCAATGTTCATAATTCAGTGGGGAAGGAATTCTATCCCGCTGAGGATCCCCCAAAGATCCTAGCCTAGCTTTCAGTCTTGGGATTTCCTCGTGGTCTCCCATCCAAATCCTGATCAGGTCCAACCCATTTTTTTTCACGATAGTCCAAGTTCAGTCCTTTCTGTCTTGCTTTCTTAATACTATCCAAAAGGGAAGGGAAAATAAGGTAAGCTTTTTTACCTTGATTTTGCATTAGCTTTAGTTTAACTTCCCAACCTGTTTGGGGATTTTCTAGTGGCCTCCACTCCAAATATCAAACAGGTCCGACCTGGATTAGCTTTTTTGAGAACAGATGGGTGCTAACACCTAGCTGGACCAGAACAGAGTACTACCTACCCCAAAGTTTCTGTTTAGCGAGAAACAATTTAGTTAACCCCTACACGCATAAAAAAGCTGTATCAACCTCAACAGCTGGAAGGAAAAGGAAAGGCTATTCTATCAAGGGTGAGCATGACCCCAGATATAGCTCCAGAGCAGTGTTTCTGAAACTTGGCCGCTTTAAGAGGGGTGGACTTCAACTCCCAGAATTCCCCAGCCAGCCATGCTGGCTGGGGAATTCTGGGAGTTGAAGTCCACCCCTCTTAAAGCAGCCAAGTTTCAGAAACACTGCTCCAGATTGTCCTATTCTGTTTGAAAGTCTCTGAAACAGCGAGTTTAGCCGATTCCATCGAGGACCTGGGCAGAGTCCGGAGCATTTACATATTTTCCAGCTTTTTTTGTTTGTCATTTGGGTGGATTTGATTCTGAAGTGATGCTGGCGTCATCGAACAGGCACACATTTGCATTTTCCCCTTCGACAATTCACGCAGGAACTGGAGCGCTGATTTGCCTAATGTTCCACTGCCCTGCCGGGGAGGTCGGTCAGCAACAGAGGCCATCGGGTCTCACGATGCGAGGGGCTTGCCCACCCTTCGGGGTCGCCATTACGGAGAATGGGGATATTGGAGTGGTCTGCGGGAGGGACCTGGGGAGACCAGAGGAAGAGCTGCAGACGGGACATCCATCACGCAAAAGATATCTCAGCCCACAGAAGGAAAAGGGGCGTGGGGAGCGACTCAGAAGGGAAGGGAGGGAGGGAGGGAGGGAAGCTTCCTTCCTTCCTTCCTTCCTTCCTTCCTTCCTTCCTTCCTTCCTTCCTTCCTTCCTTCTTTTCCTCCCTCCCTCCCTCCCTTCCTTCTTTTCCTCCCTCCCTCCTTCCCTCCCTTCCTTCTTTTCCTCCCTCCCTCCCTCCCTCCCTCCCTCCCTCCCTCCCTCCCTCCCTCCCTTCCTTCCTCCCTTCCTTCTTTCTTCCTCCTTCACTTTCTGGTGGGATGACTGATACTGCTCCCTCCCCCCCATCATCTTGAATTGTATACTGGCTTTTATAGAATTGTTACTTCTGATTTTAATTGGGGGTATTTATATTTTTATTGTTTTGATTGTCTTGGATTTTAATTGTAAGCCGCCCGGAGTCTGGGAGAGATGGGCGGCATATAAATTTAATAATAATTTTAAAAAAATAAAAGGAAAGGAGGAGAGAAATCTTTTCAGACTCGCAAGATTCTGTTAATGGGACCTCGCAGTCAAGATAGAGTTAGTACTCATAGTTGTGCTTCTTATCTGGACTACCTCGCAGGGCTAACCAATTGCCTTATCGGTTGCCAGTCTTCGTGCTTGGTGCTGCGATAACTGTTGACTTTCTTGACCACACCCTGCAAACTCTCCTGGAGGTGATGCTGGAGAAACTTTGCCCAGAAAACGCTCTGGGAAATTGAGAGAGAGAGAAAGAGAGGGAGCAGTGGGGAGAGCAGGTCAGGCGGGCAACCCCTTGCCACACTTTTGCAAGGGCGCCATGAGAGCGCAGGAGCAGCCTGCCCAGGGTCACCCGCTTCCTCCGGCAGGGAGCCCCCCCATGCAGGGCCCCCCAGGGGTCAGAAGAAGCGCTTCCCCCTTGAGGCAAAGGCCAGCCCTGAAGGGCAGGCTAAGCGGGGCAGGGCAGGAGCCCCCAGTGAGGGAAGGGCATTGCGCCAAGAGCCACCACCCAGCCCGTCCGTGGCGCTTCCTGTTTTTGACCGTTGTGCAAACGAAAGGACCCAAAGAGGCTGCCGTCCCTCCTCAGGGGAGGCATCTCAGGCAGAGGCAGGTTGCTTCCCTCCGTTCAGGCGGGGGGGGGGGGCGGGTTCATAGACCAGTATTTCTTTCTCCTTTCCCCCTCCCTCCATTCCTCCCTCCCTCCCCCCCTTCCTTTTCCTTCCTTCCTTCCTTCCTTCTTCCTTTTCTTTCTTTCTTTTCTTTTCTTTTCTTCCCCTCCTCCCTTTCCTTCATTCCTTCTTTCCTAGCCACCCCGTCTCATCCTTCCAAGGCCCAAGACCCCACTGAATTGAAACTGCCAGTTCCGGAAGTGCTTTGGGGGGTGGGGGACTAAAAGAGTGGGGGGCAAGGACCAGACGTGGCTGATGGGCGGCTGGCCTCCTTATCCTGAGCCTGTGTTAACATCTCGGGCTCCTCCTGCTGAGTTTGAAACTGGCCCCTTGTGGTGGTGTCGACCCCACTTTTTCCGTTCGCCTCTCGCTCGGAACAAAGGACCAGCCCGGCGCATGGCATCGAGCCCCAGCTGTAAGCAGGCGAAAGCGCCCTGCTGGCCCTAGCTGTCAGCCCAAGGTAGGATTCAGAGGGTGCCAAACGCCTGGCAGGGAAAGGCAGCCTGGCCGGGAGATCAACCCGCTTCCTCTTCTTAGGTGTGAGTTTCGGGCTGGCCGCGTCTCCGGCGCTGGCCCTCAGCCAAGTGGCCAAGCCCACGCGGGGACATCTGATCTGATGCATGACCTCAGCCGCCCAGCCCGGCCGGTAAGCAAATGAGGATGCGAGGATCTCCGTAACGAAGGGGACGGGGCTATATATTTGCCTTCAGTTCCCCCTTACGTTTTGCATCCCTTTGGGAAGGCAAGATGGAGACGCAGCCGGCGGGAGCCCCCTCCTCAGGAACACCGTCTCCCCCGGAGGCAGAAAGGCAGCCGTCGGAGATGCTCAAAGACCTGATACTGAGGTGGTTCCTGGAAACCCAGGCGGCTGTCCTCCTGCAAGACGGCACTTTGCCCAACTGGTTCCACGGATTCATCACCAGGCAGTAAGCTAACGACCCGTTCTGGACCGAGGCGAAGCAGACTTTCAGTCCGTCGCACCTCTCTTCCGAAACAGGAGACGTGGTTTGGAAGCCACGTGCATTTTAAAATACAGGAATGAAAAGAAAAGTTTGTTTCGGTGTGCCGTCGGTGAGGGAGGCAGCGTAGGGTAGTGGTTAGAGACTCGGACCTGCGGTGCGTGGGGGACCTTGCTCCGTCACTGTCTTTCAGCCTAACCCACTTTACGGAGTTGTTGCAATAATGACATTGGAGAGGGGGAGAGGGGGGCCAAAAGGATCAAGATGGTGGCCCGCCCATGCCATCCAAGCTGGCATCACGACCACCATCTTGACTTTTTTGCCCCACAGCCACCCCTGGAATGAGGGGAGAGGAAGAGAAGAGAAAACAATGTGTTTTTCTCTGAACTAGTTGAAGGAAGGATGGAATAAAACATTTCTTGCTAGGTATCGATACAAGGATTTCCTACTTTATTATTAGCTGTGTTCAGGAGACTGTCCATAATTTAATAAGCAAAACATTGAGCAGGTCACACTTTTCTTGAAAAGGAGAAGGAAGAACAGAATAAAATAGAGTCCTCCTTATCTTTAATTAAACAATGTTAGCTGCTATCAAAATGGACATGAGATAGGGGGATTTTAAAATATATATATATATATTTATTAGGTTTATATCCCAGCTTCCCTCCAAGAACTCAAGGTGGCTCCTCCAACTTTCCCCCCACAACAACCCTGTGAGGTAGGTTGGGCTGAGAGACTCTGATGGGTCCAAAGTAACCCCGGCAGATTCCAAGGCGGATGGTGGATTTAAAGTTTCTCCATTCATAATCCAACACCTTAACCAAACTGGGTCAGACTGGGAACTTTGGGGCAGGGGAAAATGGGTTTTAACCCTCCCCTATGAAAATCTCCATCCCACCCAGTAAGGATCTGCTTAAGTAGGAACATCTCCCCCAAATGAAAGAAACCTCTGGGTGAAGAGAAGGATGATAACAGCAAGAATATCTTGATGTGCCCCTTAAAAGGCGTTAGCTCTAAGCCCTGGCAGACTGGAGAGGTTTGGGCAAAGAGAAACAAGGTATGAAATGCCCAGCCGATGTCCTGGAAAGATTTTGGCCCTGCTCAAACGCACGGTTCCCTTCGGCACCCAAACGGGTGGCGACCCCGGAAGTGGGTACTCACTATTTTTTAGTGATTAATTATCCCCATCTGTAGTTAGAGCACCGCTAAAGTATCTGAACCTTTCTCAAAACTGGAGACTTACATATTTGCTGATTAAAAAGAATTGAAGAAGGGAAGCAGGTAATGCAATTTTGAAGAGGGAGGAGAGATCGGAAGTTTTTCTGTAACGGCTGTGAAGAAGATCGGAAGCTGCTTCTTTATATATCATTTTCCTTTTCTTTTTCTTTCTTTTTCTATCTACACTGTTCCTTGCACTTTTTTTCTTTTCCTTAACCCTTTTTCCATGTTTATCTTTTATCTATGTTAGCATCTCTTAATAAAAATTATATTAAAGGAAGGAAGAAACCATCTTTGTCAAAATGCCTCTCTCGTGTCAGGCAAACGGAGATGCTCCTGGGAAACAGAGACTTTGGCTGTTTCCTTATCAGGCTGAACGAAAGGTCATTCGGCTACATCCTTTCATACCGGTAAGTCCCCACATTCGGGCGTCTCCCTGGGTGGGAAATGTCACCGCTGGTGGTGTGAATCCCCCTCTTCCCCAGATCCCTGCTGGGTTTGGTCTCTTCCTCCACACTCCAGCGCTCTGCGACCCTGAATTCGGTCCTCGAGTGCGGAGTGGCCATGCAGGTGGGCTGCTTCGCCTCCCCAAGGTCAGTGCGCGCAGCCTGATGCTTGCTGGCAAAGACCAAAAGCGGCATCTGAGACAAATAGCTGGGAATTCTTCTTTCTGGTGTGTTTCGGGGGGGTTAAGGAAATAACTAGCCCTCAGCAGATTCTGGATGATCTCTTCCTAAATGAAGAGCAACTAACCTGCAAGGGAAGGGAGGAAAGAAATGTTTGCATCGTGTGTGGAAGGAAGGAAGGGAGGGAGGGAGGAGGGAAGGAGGGACTGATAGACAAATAAAACATTGTTGTGGTCACAGAGGTCAAAATGCTAGTAGCAACTGAACAGCATCTATGTTTCAAAGCAACATTTACAATAAAATATATTATCAGCCGGAGACTTCAAGTCCTGGCATCAGTACAACTGTGTCCTACTCAGCCATACGGTGGTGCCAGACCTTACCCAGCGCAGCAAAACGCAGCATGTTTTTCCATGCCGTCCTTCTGGAACTAACCCCCCAGTGACAGGAGGCTTTCAGCTGTCCTCTTCAGGGGCTGCATCTGCAGGTCTGCATCACCCTGGGAGTTCAGGATAGCTGGGAGGGAGAGGGGAGGGGGAAGGAAGAGCCACTGGGATGTTGCCACCACCCACCCACCCACGCACCTCACATCTCCTGAGATGTCCATCCCATTCTGCCTAATAGTAGGGCAGGCTGAGGCCCCACTTGGCAGACTGGCAAGCAAGAGAGAGGCAGAAGGAAGGTGGTGTTTCCACGGTACCTAGAAAGTGGAGTTTGGGAGGCCGAAGAGAACCATGCCAGGCTACGGGTTTTACTCAGCAGGCGGTCCTCAGATGGCATGCTTTTTGAATCCCAGAGGCAAGAATCGGTGCCGTCATTTCGTCATCAGCTGCCAACGCAACAGGCATTATGTTGTATCCGGAGACACCCGAACGCATCAAAGTTTGGCTGAACTGATCCGCTATTATCAGACGACTGAAATACAGCCTTTTGGGGAAAACCTCACCTCGGCATGTTCCAAGGTGGGTTCGGTGCTGAGCCCTAGACACAAACACAATTACGCACAGGCAAAGTTATCCTTCCATTGTTCTGCTGGGTTGAGCTCAGCGTCACTTTCTCCCCACCCAACCTATCCTAAAGGGTTGCAATCAGTCGCACTCTTCCTTGCACGCTTCCTAATGTAGCCAGGGACATCCTCACCCACAAATTTCAGCATCCTTTTAGCATCATGGTGTAGTTTTCTCAGAGCTAATTTTTTTTCGTGGCTGTTTACATACCATAGCGGTGGCTTTCCAGAGCTTCTTCTTAAAGTTTGAAATAGAAGTTTGGGTTAATGGGCTCTGCGCTGCCAGAAGCATTGGAACTGGAAAGCTATCTAGAACTTACATGCATTCCAAAGTTAACGGTAATTGTCCAGCATGCTGTATCTTCCCCATGCTCTTCCACTTTTATAGCTGGAGGAGAAAAGCATATATGATGAAATATCTTCTGGCCGAAGTTCCAGTGCAGCCGCTCCAACACTGATCGGGAACCCATCTACCGATTCCTTGGTTAGCAGGAGTCATTCCAACCAACAGCCAGGAAATCCGAGGATACAGCTTCAGGAAGAGGAGAAGTCTTTTTTCAAAGAAAGTCAAAGTTCAGGCCCAAAGGTAGGTTTTGGAGAACAATCTAAACCAGCTTCCCTCAACCTCACGTCCTTCAGATGATCATGAGTGGATGGATCCCTGCTTGGCATGCATGGAAGCTGAAAGTTAGATGGATCAAAGGTCTGGGTCATATGCAAGCATCTTCTTATGCTGTTCAGTCTTCTTATCCCACAGTCTTGGATGCCAGTTATCCTCATTAAGCCAACGTAACTCCTGGTGAGATGTTCAGAAGAGGCAAAGGGAAGGGCAAGCTGAAATGAGGGCATTTACTGTTGCAAGATGCAATATTTTTATGCATTGATTTATAATATCCTCAGCCTGCTCACTCTCCAGTGGCAAGAGCAATCCATAGGTTAATCTCAACTCACAATATAACAGCTTGGAAGGCTGCCAAGGGGTGAATGAGTCCATTTTCTGAAGGGGAAGGAATCGGTAGCAATTAATTGTGACATCTCTGGGGTTCCTCCATTTCTGAGGAGGTATGGCTTTCTGTATTGGTTCCTGGGGCTCACCAATAGGAAAGGCATGTATTCTATGTGTTAATTTCCCTAGGGGCATCTTGCTTGACTATTACGGCAAGAAAGATGTCACAGTCAGAAGGTACCTCTTGAAATCTTCACCACGAAGCAGACATTCTTCTCAGCAGCTGTCTTTTTCCTTCCTTACCTTTATCCATCACATGAGGATCTGGATGCAGTCCCACCTGTACCAGACAGGTCCCACTTGCTGAAGTCACTGTCTCTGGAAGAAGGTGTTGGTGGTAAAGGAATCATTTATTCAACCGTGAAGAAGTCTTCTTTAGACAAAAGATGCTTGGAAAAGTCAAAAGAGGGGTGCAGAGATTTTGTGGATGCTAAGGCAGAGAAAACTGAAGGACTGGGCCAAAGTCTTCCCTCTCCTTGCCAAAAGAAGACAGGAACAGTGTTTGCCTTGGCCAAGCAGTCAGACACGCCATTCACCCAAAAAGTGAATCCTGCAGAGACACCTCAGCCAGGAACAGTTTATTCTAAGGTTGCCCTTGACCACGCCAAAAGCTGTTGGGTACTTGCTGAGCCCCACAGTTGTCAGTCTTTTCCATCATCCAAGAAATCAGCTGTAAATGTTCCTAATTACCCACCTCCAAAATTAACTCCTAAATTACTGAATAAACCCCAAAATTTGATGGAGTTCCATGAACAGCAATCTCCCCTTGGGATATATACAAGTCCTGAGAGTGACAAAGAACATGGACAACTAAACCAGCTGAAATCCTTGTTTGAATTACCAAAGGAACCCACAGATGAGAAGATCTTTAAGGTGAAAAACCATCAACCTACCTTATGGACAGACAATACAACTAATACTCACGAATCTTTCAGGTGGGCAAAGAGTATCTTCCTTGGTTCAGAAAAGGTTCCTAAGACTTCACTGACAAAGTCCAAAGGGTCTCGTGATCATATCTCAACAAAGTTTGGGCAATCCTCCAAGATTCAGATCAACCCTGAGGATCCATATGAAAAAATACCTGATCCTTACTCCAAAGGTTCCTCAACCACAGGTCAAGCTTCTACTCTGGAGGACCCCTATGAACGAATTCCCTACATGCCAGGGAAAAGAATAGAAGCAAAGCTAACCCCAAAGGTACTGTAACCTTACACGTTCACCCCATAATGAACCTTGAATGTTCGCCCTACGCTAAGGGAACATGGCTCATAAATCAGAGAAGTTCTGTTCAAGCAATAGTAGGGCCCAACTCTGATGATTAGCATGGGTATAGTCAGTGAAAAGAAAGGGATATCTAGCTTTAAAATCCAAAATCCGGGAAGGAAGGAAGGAAGGAAGGAAGGAAGGAAGGAAGGAAGGAAGGAAGGAAGGAAGGAAGGAAGGAAGGAAGGAAGGAAGGAAGGAAGGAAGGAAGGAAGGAAGGAAGGAGGGTGGGTGGGTGGATGCATGGATGCATGGATGCATGGACGGACAGATAGAATCTCCTGAATTCAACTGAATTTGAAATATATATAGATATCATCCAAACATAAAGGAAGTTTACAGCCACTGATTTTCATGGTTTTCACATGACAAGGAATATGCAGAACTGCTCTGTCTGGGAAGGGTTTCTGTTTTTCTGAAACAACACATCTGATCCTGATCCCTCTATTTCCCTGGCAGAGTGACAAACCCAGAAGGTTCTTCTTTGCCGAAAAGAAGGCCAGGCCCTGAGCGCCACATTTTGAACATGGCTCCGGACCGAAATCCTCTTCCGAAGGCCCCCACACGAGCACCAGAGGCAGAGCTGCGCTGGGAAGGAATCTGCCTGGGTGTTACAAGCCCCCTTTTCCGAAGCGATCGTTTTTTCTCCATTTCAAACGCTGCTTGGTTTTCAGAAAGGTTCTGCGTGAGCAATATTCGGGTGCCCCCGTCCGGTCCGTAACGGGTGGGGAAAGAGCTGAGCTCCAGTCTTTCCGGGCCAAGATCTGACCTTCGCTTTGGAACCATCGCTGGACGAGAACTTGCTCTCCAAAAAGCAAGCCGAGCCAGGAGAAGCATGAAATCTGTTGGCATTTAACTGACATTTAAACTGAACTGGAAGGACTGAAAGCTGTGACAGCCCCTGTGGGTGGGGTCATTTCTCCTGTCACGTGCCAAGCTACAGCTGGGGGGCCACTTGGAGGAGAGAGTTTGGCGGCCGGGCGTTTGTAGATTAGCTAGAGAGGCAAGGGCTGTGAAGATGAGGGTGGGCTGCATGAAATCCCCAGAGGCTGGATTCAGAGACCTATAGACCCCCCATTTGGGGAGTAGCCCCCTATCTTGTTCTGTGGAAAGATGGTCAGACCTGGGATGTGCCAATTCCTTGTGCAAATTCTAGGGTTGCGCAACAAGTTGACTTGACGCAAAGGCATCAAGGTAGGAGTCAAAAAAGTCATGATGGCGGCTGGGACCACCTGCTCGAAGCCCCACCCCCTTCCAAGATGCATTGCATGTAAATTGCATGTCAAAAAGAGGCAGAGCTTCGATCAGACAGTCACGGCTGCCATGCTGACTTTTTTGACCCCCCCCGGCCAAAGCCCCTGACTTGAAGGTCGTGCCAAGGCCCTCGGTTCAATTAAACTAAATCCTTTCGTCCGAATGCCAGATTAATTTGGTGCATTGAGCTGGATGGCTTCGGATCAACCCGGTCGGTGGTCTCGACTGACTCGTCGACCTGAAGTGATGAATCTTTGGGGTTCTTGCACGATTCACACACCCCTGGTAAACTGGAACACTTGCGTGTGATAAGTTGGGAGGGGAGAACATTTAGAGCAGCATTTCCAGGAACTGTTCTCCTTCCTAGAAACCGTAAAGCAAAATCGTGACTATCATACTTAGTAGAAGAAGGTTTTCCCACTCCTCCTACCCCTTGTAATGATTTTTTGAAACAGTAAAACAGAAATCCTCTCTCAGCAGTCTTGGGGGTGATTCGAGGTCTTCTGAGAAGCCAGAATAAATCTTTGGGTAGCAACGGCAGGTTTGTCCTTGACTCCACTCTGCACTGTCCAGTTTACCCCGACACCCTTTGCTATGACATTAAATGGAGATTAATTAGAAGGGAAGGAAAAGAAAAAAAGGAAGAACCTCTTGCTTTCTTTCTTCATCCTTAATGACTTGATTCATTTCCATCACTGCAGGGTGAACAAAGGGTTATCCAGAAGTCTCATTTTCCCCCCCTTCATTACAAAAATTTCCTTCCATGTCCGGCTGCAGGGCCACGGTTCCACGCGGAGTTAATAATGTGGCCTTTGCTAATATTTACTTCCAAGTAAACGGATGCAAGTTTTGGCTAGGGGAACAAATGCTGGTTAAGCCAGAATGTTGTTGGCTTGACTCTGGCTTAAAACATGGAAACAGCCACCGTGGTTCGTAAATCTATTTTTTTTCCTTTCATTTTCCATGCCGTAGCACACTGGAGGACCAGGCTGTAAGGAAGTTAAATCTAACTGCTGCGGGGCCAGAATAAATGGAAGCTGGCCTGTTCCTATGTGAAACTTCATTAAGAACTGTAGTTGAAGACTTCTGGGCCAAAAATGCAAATTGCAGGACTAAAGGATGCTTATTTTATTCCTTCCTCTCCCCATCCTTTCTTTCCCTTCTGTGCCTACAAGTGATGTGAACTCCAAGAGCAGGAACAGCCTCATATTTTTTTTCAGCCATTCTAAAAGCCATTGGGGTGAATAAGCCATTTTTCTTTTTTTTTTAAGTTCCCAAGAAAAACCAACCAAAAATACTGTTACAACAGGGCAGGTCTGTCTCACAGGAACTAACTAGCCAGACCATATCACTCCTCTTTGTCCTGCCCAGCAACTGCGACTTACAGGTATAGTGCCCCTGAACAGAGAGGTTCTATTCTTGTCTGTCACTGGGACGTTACCGAGTCCTTTGGAAGAACGCTAGCGTTGCCCGAGGAAGGCTTTCGCCTAATACAGCCTCCTGTTTTCCCCAAGCAGAACAGGAAAATTCCCTCAGCTGTGGTAGAGCACCTCTGATCACGGAGGCTCTACACAGCCCCCCGCATCTGGTTGAGCTGAACACCGCACCCGTTGGGCCGGCGAAGTCTTCGACTTTTCTATATTCAATTAAAAAAAAAAAAAGACGGGTTAAATGGTCTCTGTTGACAAAGCGTTCAGAGTCACTTCGTGAGAGATGGGCGGCTATATAAATGCAATAAATAAATAATAAATAAATAAATAACTTTGCTGTCCTTTTAGTTTTTGGATCTTAGCTTGGGTGAACTGATTTTTTGGATCTTAGCTTGGATGAACTGAAAAAAAAATATATTGTTATATATATATATTGTTATATATATATATTGAGCCGCCCAGAGTCACCCGTTGGGGGAGATGGGCGGCATACAAGTTGAATAAATAAATAAATAAATAAATATTGTAATAGATCAGTGTTTCTCAACCTTGGCCGCTTGAAGATGGGTGGACTTCGACTCCCAGAATTCCCCAGCCAGCATGGCTGGCTGGGGAATTCTAGGAGTCGGAGTCCACCCATCTTCAAGCGGCCAAGGTTGAGAAACACTGTAATAGATTGTTCTGTGGTCATTTACTGTCTGGGGTGGAGGGCAAGGGTGAGTTATTAATTTTGTAGATCCATAAATGGCAGTACCCTGAACCTTGTAGAGACCCCCGAGTCCCCCCCCCACATTTTTTGGCCACCGTACCAAGCAGAGTTGGCAAACTTTGGAAGAACGGTGTGGATAGGAACTGCGTCATTTCCCCAAAACCAAACCTGTGTCTCAGGAAATCCCCGACTCCCTTTTGCTCCCCTCCACGCGGGGCTTCTTCGGGGCCCGAAATCAGTGGCTCACCCTCCTCCTCCTCCTCCTCACCCCCCACCCCCACCAAAGCCTTCTTTCGCAAGGCAAGCAAAAAGCCGTCAAGACCGTCAAGAAAACCAGCAGATGTTTTAATTGTGGGTCATTTACAGAAGCCACACAGTGTGTACCGAAGCCCTTCCAAGAGACTGTGTGAACAGTGACGGCACAGATATGATTGTCATCATGCCCAGTTTGTTAGCCGAGGTTGGACCGAAAGGAAATACGAAATGCAGCTGGTTTCAGAGAAAAGGTACCGGAAGAGAAATCGCGGCCGTGTGCCCGACCAGGAAAGTGCCCAGCTGGCTTCCCGGGCTGTGTGTCTGCTTCGGCATGGGGTTGCTGTGGGTTTGGGTCCCCCCCCCACACTTTCCCCTTGTTTTTGTCCTTTGTTTTGTTTCATCCCACTGTTTCATGTCTTTATTTTTTGCAATCTGTCAGCGTAATCGAATCAGGAAATGAGCGCAAGCGTAAATGCCAACGATGATGTGCTGTGCGTCGTCTCCATTTGGAGAAGAATTGCTTTGCTAATGCAAAGTGTCTTTGGGAGGACAAAGAGGGAAGGTTTCAAGTTTCGTTAAGGAGAGAAGCCTTCACCCAACAAGGGTTGATCAAGCACCGAAATCCAGGCCGAGTAACGGCACGACACGTTCTGGGCACAGGCGGTCTTCTGCTGCGCAGATCCATCCGGGGCTGTCCCCGCGCTCTCCTTGGGATTTCGGTGCTTCGTCCCACCGAGTCCTCTCGGGAGACCCAGCAAAACGCCCCTGTGATTTTGTCTTCTTTTTGCTTGGAGGGCGAATTATCAAAGCTTTACAAGTATAAAAAGTACAGGTAAGCCCACGGACGACTCGGTTGTCCAGTTAGAAAAATAACAGTCCAGCAATTTATTTTCCACAATGTGACTGGCCCATTGTGATGTTTTTTTTAAAAAAAATTAGGAATATTAATCCACGTATATTCCAAAGATCTCAGAAAAGAGTCCTCCTGCTGCTGGCCCAGGGCTTGGGGAGTCCTTTGCTGCAGCATTCGGGAGGGGAGGAGAAAGCGGGTAACACACCAGCAAGGCCTGAGACGCAAAAGGCAGGTGTCAAGTTTGCTTCCGGTGGCTCAGCCCCGTTTTCAGATTCGTATGTGGAAGGTGCTGCAAAGGGAAGGGAGGGAGGCAGGCAGGCAGGCAACAGGAAGAGGGAGGGAGAGAGAGAGGGAGGGAGGCAAAAGGAAGAGGGAGGGAGAGAGGGAGAGAGGGAGAGAGGGAGGGAGGGAGGCAACAGGGAGAGGGAGGGAGAGCGGGAGGGAGGTAACAGGGAGAGGAAGGCAACAGGGAGAGGGAGGGAGAGCGGGAGGGAGGGAGGCAACAGGGAGAGGGAGGGAGAGAGGGAGAGAGGGAGGGAGGGAGGCAAAAGGAAGAGGGAGGGAGAGAGGGAGAGAGGGAGGGAGGGAGGCAACAGGGAGAGGGAGGGAGAGAGGGAGGGAGGTAACAGGGAGAGGAAGGCAACAGGGAGAGGGAGGGAGAGCGGGAGGGAGGGAGGCAACAGGGAGAGGGAGGGAGAGCGGGAGGCAGGGAGGCAACAGGGAGAGGGAGGGAGAGCGGGAGGCAGGGAGGCAACAGGGAGAGGGAGGGAGAGCGGGAGGGAGGGAGGCAACAGGGAGAGGGAGGGAGAGAGGGAGAGAGGGAGGGAGGGAGGTAACAGGGAGAGGAAGGCAACAGGGAGAGGGAGGGAGGGAGAGAGGGAGGGAGGCAAAAGGAAGAGGGAGGGAGAGAGGGAGAGAGGGAGAGAGGGAGAGAGGGAGGGAGGGAGGCAACAGGGAGAGGGAGGGAGAGCGGGAGGGAGGTAACAGGGAGAGGAAGGCAACAGGGAGAGGGAGGGAGAGCGGGAGGGAGGGAGGCAACAGGGAGAGGGAGGGAGAGAGGGAGAGAGGGAGGGAGGGAGGCAAAAGGAAGAGGGAGGGAGAGAGGGAGAGAGGGAGGGAGGGAGGCAACAGGGAGAGGGAGGGAGAGAGGGAGGGAGGTAACAGGGAGAGGAAGGCAACAGGGAGAGGGAGGGAGAGCGGGAGGGAGGGAGGCAACAGGGAGAGGGAGGGAGAGCGGGAGGGAGGGAGGCAACAGGGAGAGGGAGGGAGAGCGGGAGGCAGGGAGGCAACAGGGAGAGGGAGGGAGAGCGGGAGGGAGGGAGGCAACAGGGAGAGGGAGGGAGAGAGGGAGGGAGGGAGGTAACAGGGAGAGGAAGGCAACAGGGAGAGGGAGGGAGGGAGAGAGGGAGGGAGGCAAAAGGAAGAGGGAGGGAGAGAGGGAGAGAGGGAGAGAGGGAGGGAGGGAGGCAACAGGGAGAGGGAGGGAGAGCGGGAGGGAGGTAACAGGGAGAGGAAGGCAACAGGGAGAGGGAGGGAGAGCGGGAGGGAGGGAGGCAACAGGGAGAGGGAGGGAGAGAGGGAGAGAGGGAGGGAGGGAGGCAAAAGGAAGAGGGAGGGAGAGAGGGAGAGAGGGAGGGAGGGAGGCAACAGGGAGAGGGAGGGAGAGAGGGAGGGAGGTAACAGGGAGAGGAAGGCAACAGGGAGAGGGAGGGAGAGCGGGAGGGAGGGAGGCAACAGGGAGAGGGAGGGAGAGCGGGAGGCAGGGAGGCAACAGGGAGAGGGAGGGAGAGCGGGAGGCAGGGAGGCAACAGGGAGAGGGAGGGAGAGCGGGAGGGAGGGAGGCAACAGGGAGAGGGAGGGAGAGAGGGAGAGAGGGAGGGAGGGAGGCAAAAGGAAGAGGGAGGGAGAGAGGGAGAGAGGGAGGGAGGGAGGCAACAGGGAGAGGGAGGGAGAGAGGGAGAGAGGGAGGGAGGGAGGTAACAGGGAGAGGAAGGCAACAGGGAGAGGGAGGGAGGGAGAGAGGGAGGGAGGCAACAGGGAGAGGGAGGGAGAGCGGGAGGGAGGGAGGCAACAGGGAGAGGGAGGGAGAGCGGGAGGCAGGGAGGCAACAGGGAGAGGGAGGGAGAGCGGGAGGCAGGGAGGCAACAGGGAGAGGGAGGGAGAGCGGGAGGGAGGGAGGCAACAGGGAGAGGGAGGGAGAGAGGGAGGGAGGGAGGTAACAGGGAGAGGAAGGCAACAGGGAGAGGGAGGGAGGGAGAGAGGGAGGGAGGCAAAAGGAAGAGGGAGGGAGAGAGGGAGAGAGGGAGAGAGGGAGGGAGGGAGGCAACAGGGAGAGGGAGGGAGAGCGGGAGGGAGGTAACAGGGAGAGGAAGGCAACAGGGAGAGGGAGGGAGAGCGGGAGGGAGGGAGGCAACAGGGAGAGGGAGGGAGAGAGGGAGAGAGGGAGGGAGGGAGGCAAAAGGAAGAGGGAGGGAGAGAGGGAGAGAGGGAGGGAGGGAGGCAACAGGGAGAGGGAGGGAGAGAGGGAGGGAGGTAACAGGGAGAGGAAGGCAACAGGGAGAGGGAGGGAGAGCGGGAGGGAGGGAGGCAACAGGGAGAGGGAGGGAGAGCGGGAGGCAGGGAGGCAACAGGGAGAGGGAGGGAGAGCGGGAGGCAGGGAGGCAACAGGGAGAGGGAGGGAGAGCGGGAGGCAGGGAGGCAACAGGGAGAGGGAGGGAGAGCGGGAGGCAGGGAGGCAACAGGGAGAGGGAGGGAGAGCGGGAGGGAGGGAGGCAACAGGGAGAGGGAGGGAGAGAGGGAGAGAGGGAGGGAGGGAGGTAACAGGGAGAGGAAGGCAACAGGGAGAGGGAGGGAGGGAGAGAGGGAGGGAGGCAACAGGGAGAGGGAGGGAGAGAGGCAGGGAGGCAACAGGGAGAGGGAGGGAGAGCGGGAGGGAGGGAGGCAACCAAAGAGGAAGAAAAGAGGCAGGGCGGGAGGGAGGAGCAACAAAACAATATGAGAGCAGAAACAGAGCTCGTGGCATCATTAAACGGCCTGCTCAACCTAGCTTTGATCGATCCTTCCCGTCAAACGTCTCCAGAGACGGAGGGAACTGGAGTCCGGGGCAGATTGTTCTGCTCCACGTTTCTCCGGCCCTTAAACCGCTCGACACGTTTGGCCGAAGGCATTCCTGCCTGTCCTGAAGCCTCCTTCCGGCCCCCGCCTAGAGCATCCTAGAGCATCGCTCGCGCCAGCGGGCTTTGCACACGCGAGATTTCCAGGGCAAGCCCCCGGCCTGCTGCAATCACCGAGCCCGCCATGAGGACCATCCGTGGCCGCCAAGCCTCACCATAGCTGCAGTCCCACCACAGGCCTCACCTAGTTACTGAATAACTGATTGTCCGTTTTTGCACAATACACGGAATCATAAAGCTAATTAAGTTATTGAAGGAACCCATTGCCTGGACTGGCACAACGCGCTAAACCACACTCACAGCATTTAACACTAAGCAAAGCTGGCCGTTTGTGCATGCAACCAGCCACCAACCAGCTTGATTAAATAAGTTGGGTGAACCTACCTCACCTGAGGCTCCCTTACCCTACAGATCTGTGTGTGTGTGTGTGTGTGTGTGTGTGTGTGTGAAAGAAAGTTTCAGCTTCCACAATGATTTATAAAACAATTTCCTGTGAAAACGCGGTCAGCCTTGTAGAACAGAACACTTAGCTACTGCCAGCTGGGAGTGCTAATGGTTCCATTAAAATACCCAGCGCCTCAAAATGATCACATTTTTTAAAAGCGAAACGATCCCAGAGGGATCACATTTTCAGAATCAGTAAGTGCCTCCGCTCTTGCCTGGACGTTGGGGCTTCTGGGGTTTAGACCAGGGGAAACCATTCCTCGGGCCCTGACCGAGCAGATCGGCGGGGAGTTAGCGGCTCTCGGAAAAGTTCCTTTCCAATATCCATTTCCTTCCAAAGGAGGAATGGAAATCAGAGAGGGTTGGGGTTTTTTTGGCATTTTTATATCCCTGCCAGCGGCAGATTGATTGGCACAGCGGCTTCTTTATTCTGCAACCCCGGGCCAGGCTGGGAGGGCCCGGAAGCCCATTGAGGTGGGGCACAATATCAACAAGGGCAGAGCCAACACGTGAGGCTTTTTAAAAAGAACAGAATCCAAAACTTCTCCAAAGACCCCCAACCGCTAAATAAAGTTTAAAAATGTTGAGCGTAACCGAAGCACCGCCTGTTTTTTATGTGCATTGCACACAGGCATAAAAATCAGGGGAACTTTAATCACACCATCACGCCTTGTTTTGACTTTTTTCGTCAGACCTCCCGGACATCCCCGGCTGAAGCTCTGTTGAGTGTATTTTAAAGGTGTTTTCTTGCTGATTTGCAGCATAGAATGAGAAAGAAACTCCAAGGGAGGCAAACCAGGGGAATGGGGGCAGGGAGCCAGGGGAGAATAGTGGGGGAAATGTTGGGGCTTCATCTAGAAGGGGCTGTGTTTAAATAACCATACCCTCCGATCTACCTCACAGGGTTGTTGTGAGGATGATGTGATCAGGGAGCGTCACCGAATCTGAGAGGGAGGTCACTGAATCCAACCTTGTGCTTGGGGGATTATAACACCCAGTTGGATACATCAGGACCCTTTCAAAAAGGAATGTTATTCCAGACGCAGAGGACCCCACATCTCTAGGTTCGCCTCCTTGCTAGCTTCTGGAGGCTCCCCACAACGACCCTGCAAGGTAGACCTGGCCGAGAGATTAGTTGATCCGAAGCCATCTGGAAAGCTGCATGGAGGAGCGTGGCTACATTAAAATGTGCCCACAAAAACAGGAAGAAAAAGGAAACGCGGGCAGGGTTGGTCAGGCAGCCCCGAGCTGCGTGGATTACAGGGAAGGTCAGGCGATACAGAAGCACCAAGACGGCTCCTCAAAGAGGAAGATCTTCTCTGGCGCCGGCTTGTCCTCTTTTCTGGAATAAATGAGCCCGTGGGGTTTCTGTTCTTCTCGCTTCTGATCTTTGGCACGGGCCGCAATGCACAACCTCAGTGTTGTCGCCGGGAAGCTGCCCGGCCAGTGGTGCCCAGCCTGGGCGCAGGGGTGTCTGCAGGGTGGGGCCCCGAAAGACAGGACGGTGGCCTTGATGGTGCAATTGAGATCCTCCCATTTTTTGATGTGTGCCTATAAAAAATGGGCAGGGGGCTGACTTCTGGGACCCCACCCTGCCGACATCAGCAGGCCCAAATGTATGATTTATTATTTTCATGCATGGTTTGATTTTCTCTGCCTGGGTGGGGGGCATTCTAGATGGCTAGCAGTCTAAACAGGGATAATTATAAACCGGCGATTATGAATAATTACCAACCTGGCTGATACAGTTGGGGTTTAGAAGCTAAGCAAGATGGGACCCGGTTAATGCTTGGATGGGGTACCACCTGGAGCTCCCAAAGCTGTAGCCTATTTCAGACTATAGCAGTTGCTGGGGCGGGGAGCCTTCTAGGCATATGCAATGCTGCTGCTTCCCCAAATATCCCTGCATATAAAATCTAGCATCTCAGGCGATCTGATAGGCAAGAACCCTCATTCAAAGCATGCCCCTTTTTTGATATGTACATGCATAGTATATTTGTGTGCGTAGGGTTACCTAACCATACACACAACCATAGGTATATTCGTGTGCATGTACACACACACACACACACATGAAAAAAAGTGGAATGACTTGGATCATTATTATGGCTTTCAGCGGAAGGGAGGGGGACTGAAATTCACTCTGCCGCTAAGCTTCTGGCTTTCCTGATGGTGACATTAGTTTGCACTCCACAATGAAATGAAATCAATTCTAAAAGGGAGTTTAAAATGCAGAGACACCCAAATTAGTTGCAGCAACAGCTACAATCTTCCTCTTCTGTTTCCTAATCATCGCTGTTTATTGGGGCTTAATAGGATGCCTGGAATCAGCAACGCCTGGAATAGGCACAAAATCCTGCAGCTTCCCTTCTGCTGGGCATCGGGATCTCTATTCATGCCCAGGATGGGAACGTGATGGCTGTGGGGATCCGAAGGGCCCTTCCTCCCCGATGCACAGGGCTGGGACAGGGCCAAGGATCACAGGAATCCTGTACAGCTTTAGGGACTAACCCTAACCAGTGACCCAGTCAGCCAGAACATGAGACACAGGAAGGAAGTGGGTTCAAATTGTGAGCTCCATGCTGCGATATCCTGTCTCGGTACCCACTTGGGTCTGCTCCTTCATTTACAAGCAAGAGATAAAGGATGCTTGGATGACGGTGTGGGTTCCACGGGTGCCCTAAATTCGTGGAAGATTGAAAAAGCGGGTGCAGAATTAGAGTGATGGCAACCAGAAGGCTGGGCTACAGCGTTCAGTCTTATCCCGCATTCCAGCAGTGAAAGAAACGTCAAGGAGGAAAGGACACCAGTTAGTGATCCTTGCTCTCAGATGCTGGGCCTGGAAGATGCTGCCCTCAATTCCCATAGGAGAAAAATGGACTTCTGATGGACCCCAGGTTTTCCAAGGCTGGCCAAATCTTCTTCCCCCTCCGCATCCAACTGCAGACAGCCTCTAACCGTAGCACTGCCCTCCTCCCACCACGCCAGGGAGGCTTGATAGATGGTAGACATGGCCCACCCCCACCCCCACCCCAAGGCTTCTACCTGAGAAAATCTGGAGCTTTGGAAATCATGTTTTCGAAATCTGAAAATCCAAGCTTCCCATCGCCATCCATGTCCGCTTCTTCGATGACCTTCTCGCACACCAGGCTGACTTCCTCCTGGGTCAGCTCTTCCTTCGTCAACTTGTTCAGAGTTTGCTCCAGGTCAGATTTGCAGATAAAATTGTCAGTGTTAAAATCTAGGCAAGCAAAGACAGGAAAGGAAGCGGTTGTCAGGATGTCTCTTCTCTGCCACCATCTTGGCTGGGACTACAGCTCCCACACTGCACCACGGTCAATGGGATATGGAGTCTCCCCCCCCCCCTTTTTTTTTTTAGTGCTTCCTATGTATCTGCCCAGGAACAAGCAGATGGGTAGAACTTTTCTACCACGCCAAATATTGATGTTTTTCAAACTCTCAATTAGCTTGATAGATGGGAAAATGCCTATTTATTTATTTCATGTGGCTTGGATGTCTAAAGTTCAACCAGCCCCACCAACCCCTCATTCCATTTCTCCCTGTTGGAGTCTACCAAACAGCTGGAGAAGGTGTGTTTTCCCCTCTCTTCTACCTCTGAAGATCCATCATGAATCCACCAGATGTAAAATAGAGTGGTGCTTAAAAGGCCGTGGTGAACGTTTGTTTTATCGTGCTTAGCCCAATAAGCAGGATTGCCATCGGCTCTATTTAATTAGAAACCAGCAGAATGATATTTAGCAGGTTGGGTAATGAATAGTAAATCTGTCAGGGCAGATTTATGGGGGAAAAGGTCTGGCATCTGACCGGTCTTCCTGCAATAAAGGAAATAAATCAGATCCTTTTTTAGAAGACCTGGTACACCTACCGAAATGGTGTGGTGAAAGTTGAAAGCAGATATTAAAAATTAAATTGACACTGAGGGATGCCTTCGCTGATGGAGTCTGGGGAGAGGGCAGGTGGTCATAGAGGTGGCTACGGGAGACAGTGAAGACAGAAAGGTTCCCACTTGCTCCATAAAGAGGACTGGATGGAGAAGTTCTACCTTCACAGGGTCACCACGATCCAGCAGAGAGACGTTTCTCTCCATTGTTGCTGAGAATTTTTAGCTGCTTATCATGAGGATACTAGACAGTGTCCTAACCTGTTATTATTCCACTCCTTACCGTAAATCTTAAAGGCATAGATTGCTTTTAGCTCCCGGGGAGCCGTTTCACTAAGTACAGAAAACATGTCAACGAAGTCATTAAAGCTGAGGCTTCCCTCGGGGTCTTCTGAAAAGGAGTGCACGATTCTCTCCCGGAAGGGGTTTTCCTGCAGAAAGATGCAACGGGTTAGCGCCCTCCATTTTTTAACAAAAACAACATAATAGATATCAGGGGTGTACATTTTTCAAGTATGATTCAGAAGACATTATTTAGAAGGCACAGAAGCATGAGTGTATTGAAAGCAGCCGTGTCCTTTTTTAGGCTTCTGCACGAGTTTGAAAAAAAGATGCGGCTGCTTCAAGGAGCCAATTCAAGGAAGCAAATGTGTCTTTGATGAGACTCCTTAAAGCAGCTGCCTCTTTTTCCCCCCTAATTTGCTCAGAAGTCAGAAAAATGAAGCCATTGCTTTAAAAAGGCACTGGGCCTGGGTCATGCCTTTTCCAAAGCAGTTCTTCTGAATCATTTTTAAACCATGCACAGCCTTCATAAAAATAATGTTAGAACATATTAAAAGGCAAGAATTTAAACTTGTTTATGTTCCTATGACAGTGAGCAGTCTTCAGATATGCCAGACCTTCAGCCCTTAGCATTCCTAGCCAATATGACACCATTGTGGTTACAACTCCACATCAGTCTAAAGATCATTTTTTGTACCAGCCTCCATGCTTTTCCAGGTTTTGCAATGCATTTTGTGAATAAACACACAAACACATGTATTAAAGAACAGGGCCTAGAATATATTGTACAAAGGGAAATTGTGTGCCGAAAATGCAAATACTTGAAAAAAAATCATTACAAAAATGTCCCATTAGAAGGACATATAAAACAAAAATAAAGGTTTAATGCAGTCTTAAAAAAAAACTGTGCCAATGGGATGACATCAACTTAAGTTTGGGCAAATAAGAAGCGGAGTAAAACTTGACAACTTCACAGAATGTCCCTCAGACAGGAGCAAAGCATGTGAATGGCTTTCTACAGTGAAGTGCAGACATCGTGTCTTCTCCCCCTCAGGCCCAGAGGAGAACATGAGAGGAAGCCAAACATATTATCTGCACAGAGATATAACATCTCCGGAGTTCAGTCTCTCCCATTTCTGGGTTTCTCCACTGCTCCCAATTGGTGTCTCTTACAACAGACTGCATTACCACTGGATCCAGTTACCGTGATGGCCATTTGCAGACTGATCAATTCAGCACTTTCGGAAGCAGGTAATGGCCAAGAATTCCTGCACGTTTCTGCTGGGAAGGCAGACCCCACAGGCCCCAAACCATCTTTGGACCCATTTTATTTAATCCCAGGAGACCCTCTTCCATTTTAATCAAGTGGCAATTTTGAAAATAAAGCCGGCCACCATTTCATCAGGAGGGACATGGAATTTTTTTCCCCAAAGCTTCAAGAGTTGGAGATCTTCAGTTGGGTTAACTTCAGAGGTTGGCTTTCGCAACAGAAAACACTCTGGGAATCTGCTATGAGTTAGTCTTAGTTGCTTCCCAAACACTGTTGGACCCAAGAGTTGTTAAAATAGGCAAGGTGCCTTTAATTAGCACTGGAGCAGAATGAACTACCCAAATGGAGCTGGACCAGTCCACCTGGAGCTGTCCAGAGTCCTGTTTCAACTCTGAACTCTCGCAGGGCTTCCCAGGGTGATGGTCAAGCAGAGAGGGAGCTCTTGCCTTCACTAGAATGGCAAGAAGGTCCTGAGGATGAGATCCAGCGTCTCCGTAACATGTGGTGGTTACGGTCTCAACAGTATCTTCCAATCTGCTAAAATAATGGCCTAAGCTGTGCCAATCCCAAATTGAATTTTCAGGGGTGTCTTCAGGTTATGGTCAAAACGTCAAGGTGGCAGCCCTGATGGTGCACTCAAAACTCTGCTTGTTTTTTACAAGCATTGCTTCGAATACACCGTTATGGCCATCTTTTTTTGATCAGAGCCTGCAGACACGCCTGCTTCTTTCCATGTGGAGACTAGTATAGTGACCCCAATAGGAAAAACCAGCTTGATCAAGACTTCCCACCACCATTGTATTCTTTACACCCCATCACAAGGTTGCTCAACCTTGGCAACTTGAAGATGTGTGGACTTCAATTCCCAGAATTCTGGCTGGGGAATGCTGGGAGTTGAAGTCCACACATCTTCAACCTGCCAAGGTTGAGAAACATTGCCCCATCGTATGATACTGTCCCTTTTAACTATTTACTGTTCGAATACTTTCTCTCTCTCTCCTTTCTTTAGTTTCATATGGTGCATCTATCTAATCTGCTAGATCATGTCTTCAAGATGCTCTTTGGTTCAACATAGGCCCATCTCAGTCCAACTTTGGTTTCTCATCATGGCCAAGCAAATGGCCTCTGGGACATTCACAAGCAGGAGATGGAGACACACCCCACTCCCACCATTGTTCCTCTGCAACAGATGTGCTGCCTCAACCTGCAGGCAGTATCGTGACTTCGCTGAGAGGTCTATCTTCCCCAGACGTATCCATTCCCCTTCTAAAGGCCCCCAAGTTAATGGCCATCGCTAGGTCTTGGGGAGATGAATTCTACAGGTTAATTATCCACAGTATTTGTTTTCTCTTGTCTCTTTGCTGTATGTATGCACACACACACACACACAAACATAAGATGCCATATCCACTCTGCAAATCAGTACCGCAGCAAGACATTTACACACCCCTTTACTTTCACACACACACACACACACCAGTCGATGCAATGCTGATATCACTTCTGTATCAGCTTACCTTAACTCACCCCAAAGGGAAAAGATCATATTGTTCCCCCCAAACAGACACACACACACACACGTTTTCTAGAATACATTAGCATTGACATTGACTCTTCTGCTTTTTAGGTCAACTCAATCCAAGAATTTACATTCCGGTCTCCTGTTCCCTGTTGTTGAACCCTCTGTGAATATATGAAGTTACAGGGCTATAGATATAGTGTAAACTAATCCCCCTTAGGGGTGAGGACAGGTCAAAGTCGCTAAGCAGCATGGCTGGATAGAAAGTGCTAGATGTGGCCAAGGGTTACCTTGCGCAGGTGTGGCCAGTATGGAGGGGAAGGGAGAAAGTGAAAAAGGAATATTCCCAAAGCAGAATAGAGGCATAGTCTGAACAGGCTGACGAAAAAGAATTTTCAATTAGCAAAAAACAGACACTCCATTGAAAAACAGATGTGCAACATGCTTGCCGTGCAATAAAAACATCAATTTAGGACAAATGGTTTAGACTAGGGTTCCTCAACCTCAGCGACTTTAAGATGGCTGGACTTCAACTCCCAGAATTCCCCAGCCAGCCATGCTGGCTGGGGAATTCTGGGAGTTGAAGTCCACTCATCTTAAAGTTGTTGAGGTTGAGGAACCCTGGTTTAGACTAAATCTATTCGTGCAAATCCTCATGGTCTGTCCCCATCAGAATATGCTCAGCTGCTCTGCAAAGACAGGGAAAGGAAGAATTTGGGCTTGTCAGTAAACCACGAAAACGATAATCCCTAAAGGAAGTTATCCATGAAGATGTTTAAGAGCACATCATTCTTAACCCCTCTCAATGACGAAGTCCTGTCGGAAGAACTTTAAATCTTTAAAACAAGATGCCAGACTTTTACAGTCAGGTTTGGCCTCCCCGACCTCCCACCCCCGAAAGATTTTATGGGCTTGAGCTGGTGGGAGAGGGCAAAAAAAAAAAAGGTTACACCAATCTTGCAATGCAATACCTTTAGCTCTGGCATGTTTTCAATGAGCTGCAGAGGGAGTTTAACATCTGGATTCTTGGTATAATCCATGGGAACCATGTTTGGCGCCAGTTCGTGGTAGCGGCCGTGCAACCTGCAAGCAAACAGAGACACAGCTACGGACCGAGAAGATGGTACGGTAAGATTTTGTAGACCGTACAAAATTTTGCAGACCCTCGAGCTGAATTTTGCTCTTTCAGGCCACCCTGTTGAGATCTGGCATAAAACTCTGAGAACTGCTGGGATTCTCCTTTGCAAAACAGAGAGGAAAAAAGGAGGGGACCAAGAACATGAGTGTCCGGCACACACAGGGCACAACTCTGCCACCCCCACATGACAGGTCAGACCCCCTGTGGCCTGGAAGGCCAGAAAAAATACCCACGCGCGTGCGCACTCTTCAGGGAAATTGCTCAGGATGGGACTTGAAATCCAAGAAACAAGAACAGCATCAGGTTGGAGACAGATCAACTCTCTTGGTGCTGATTATAAGCAACATATTCTGTCAACCTTGTCCAGAAGAGAGTTTAAAGTTTTACCCAGGCCATGAAAGTTCCTTTGACTTTTATTTGCAACGACCGCGCGAGGTAGGTAAGGCTGAAAGAGAATGACGGGCCCAAAGTCACCCACGGAGCTTCTGTGGCTGGGCGCCTGGATCCCTGTCCAACCCGTCAACCACACATCGCCCTGCCTCTTGTGGTTCCGTGTCTTATGCAATCCCAGAGAAGGCTTGAATCAGGAAACCAGGTGACAGATGTGGTACGAATGCACACAACGGCTTGCCTTGCAAGGAAGCACAATGCCAAACGGACTGATGAGGAATAGAGGCAATGTGGTGGGATGGTGAGTAAGGCGTCGGACTGGCCCTGGGAAAACCTCAGCCACAGAAGAGCCCTGGGGGGCGTTGGGCCAGTCGCCCTTTCTCAGCTCAACCGACCTCACAGTGTGGTTGTTGCAGGTGGCATACGTGGGAGGAAGTGCTAGGTTTGCCACCTCAAACAAGAGGCAACACGTAAATCTAAAAAACTGCAAGGAGACCGTGGTGGGAGGCCATCCTCCAGACGAAGAGTCAAAAGGCCGTTGGGGATAGCCAAGCCGAGGGACGCGGCCCTTGCCGGCTCCCTTCTGGACAGAGCCACGAACCAGGGTGTGAAACGGGCGAGGCCGCTGCCTTTCCGGGAAGGCGAATGGAGCAAGGGGTGAAGTTTCGACCAGAAAGCAGAAAGAAGAGGTGTTTATTTCCTCCTCCCAGCCCTTCCTGCTCGTGATGCGCTGGCGGGTGCTGCTCGACTGACCGCACATGCAGTGAACCAGAAGGCACATCCCTTGGGTTCCTGCCAAGCCCTCTGGCAGCTCAACAGCAGCAATGCCTGGACATTGTTTGCTCTGGCCACTTTTCCTTGCAGAAACGCCACTGGCCGCAGGGTTCATAAGGCTCGCTAAGCCAGACAAGCTTGCCAGAATGTGCCGAGTTGCGTTTGCACCCCACGTTCTAAGCCCCAATTGGAACAAGTCACATTAGGGCTTTGGGCAAGGTGCGGAGTCTCTCGGAGACGGGGCTCACACTGAACAGGGTCAGGTATGGAGCTGCGCAACCTCTAAGCTTGATCAGGCTCAGGGAGGGGCTCCATAACGTCAAGATGGCGGCCACAACCGTGCGACCGAAGCCCCACCCTCTTTTTATGTGTGCAACAGCTTACACGCTTCATTTTGGGCACAGCTACGAGCAAAGATTTACCGAAGTTGGGGGGGGCAACTGGAGGGCACCCTCCTGGATCAGAGTTCCTCCACCCCCCAAAACACATCCTTGGGGGAAGAAAAACACACTCTCTTGGGTTTCACGGCCTGATTCCCACCCACGGCTGCCAAGCTCAATGGTCTCCTTTCAGCGAGCGGGGAACGAAAAGCAAATGTGGCCTCATTGATGAGCCCAAGCCAAGTGGCCATTAGCCAGCCCGAGAAATACTAAACATCCTCCACAACAGAAAGACCAAAAAGCTCCAAGAATGCAGCTGGGGGCGGGGGGGGGAAGCCCAGAAAGAGAAGGTCACACATTGTCTCACCCATCAAGGCTCAAGTTCATGTTTGCCAACCACCTCTGGAAAGTCTGCTTTTTCTCTCCATCCCTGCCAGGACTCTGGGGGCACCACTAATGAAATATTGGATCTCATTAGTTCTCCCTTTGGGTCCTAGAGGGGAGCACGAATCATTCCACCCCCTTACGGTTTCCTGCAAATTAGCCTTGAAACAAGACAGGCCGGATGATGATTTCCATGAAGACAATGGCCTGGGGGAGGCCTTCGGGTTTCTCAGGCAGTATGAAGGGCTTTGGGGAAGAGGAGGGGGCGAAAGAATCACAAGGGGGGCTTTGAGTTTCTGAGGAAGGGGCAGAATAAAAAAAGGGAGTTGGGGAGAATCCTTCTCAGGTTATCTCAAAGCTACCAACAATTTGGAGGTCCAAAAACTGGTCTGAATGGGGATGGCTGGAGAGCTGCAAAAGATGGGAATGTATCACCCAAGGGGGCACTGGGTCAGGGGAAAAAGAGGAGGGACACTTAGATGACTGTTACTGTCATGGGTGGGCAATGTAATGGTTAGGGATGATGATGATGAAGATGAAGATGATGGCTGAAAAGCAGTGACATAAAGCTGCCTTAAGCCCATTTTCTTTTGTTCTTCCTGCCAAAAAAAAAATGGTGGGACATAACAGCACCTCATCTGGGAAATTTCTACCAAATTTCCGCTGTGGATCTTGAAGGGGAGGGTGGCAGGGACTCACAAAAGAGGGTCTGGAGGTCACCTACAGCTCAGGGCTTTGGATTATCCCATTAAGCATTCTCCTACAGAGACTCCCCCTTGTTCTACACATACAAACATAGACATTGGCTGGGTTCGCACAACACATTAGGCGAGGCTAAAATACAGTAGGGTCAAGGTGTCCACAAGATACGATCGAAAAGGTCAAGAGGGCAGCTGTGATGGGGCAATCAAAACTCTGCTTTATTGTTGTGTCATGGATGGTGCTTCGATCGCCCCGTTGTGGCTGCCATCTTGATTTTCGGACCACCCCCTTTGGCACTCCCCCCGGGGTGAATTCATTGGGCACGGCATCATATGCAAACACAACTGTTGGGCCAGGTGAACTCAGCTTCCATCTTTCAGGATGTTGCGTGCATTCAATGCGTCCCTTCTCTGTTTGATTCTCTCGGCCAGTCCATGGAGAACCTTAAGCTTGGGCCAACACCGCATCGTTTCAGAAGGAGGGGCAGGCGGGTCCTGCATTTGAGCTACGTACAAATACGGAATTGCCAAAAAGCAGGGGAGGATGGTTTCCATGTTGATGGGCATCAATGAACTCTTCTGAAAAACCTGGGGAAGCGTTGGCTTGATTCTCCCATTCCACCCTCCGCTGCCCGAGTGACACATTTTGTTCTCCTAAAAGTATCCCCCTTTGAAAGAACTCTAAGTCCTGTAGCCTTGGCTGGGCCAGAATAAATTATTATCCTCTTTTATTTTACCTTTCAGGTACATTGAACACGGCAGGACATCTCTGCTAGGGTATAAAAAAAAAAAAAGCATCAGATTCCTAAACAGAGCCTACCGTGGACAACAGGTCAGCAAAGCGTTGTCCCGTGAATTTAAATAAGTAAGAATGGATTATTAGCTGTGAGCTGAGATTATGGTTTTTGAGGAGTATTGAGGATAACGGTCATCTCAGCAGAAACGCGGGGAATAGTTTTGGTTCATTAAGACCGGGGATTGTAGTTTTCAACCAAGTCAGAACACCCAAAAATAGCTTCGCTACAGGAAGCCGCCTAATTTTTGCAGATGAATTGTAATTTGTGACCATCCTACGTGGTATTTACCAGAGGCATAAATACGATAGAAAGTACAGTAGGTTGAAAAATCACTGACAGTTTCTTGGACTGAAATGGGAATTGCGGTAGACGCCATTTCTTTTCCTTTTCAGTATGAAAATGCGCTTTAACTTGTACAGATTAGTGTTTGGAACTGGCAGCCCTTTTTAAAAAAAAAACGGGGTGTGTAAGGGAAGCAAAAGCAAATAAAAACAGAAGCTGATGTATCACTGAGTGGGAAAGTCACAAAAATAACAGTGAACAGTTGGGGAAGTTGTGAAATAAAGAAAGTAACTGAGTGTCGAGCAGTGGATCTCGTCTCGTTGGAAAAACGTTGGTCTATGCAACAGATATGGCTCAGCAGCCTTGGCGTTTGGCCCGGGAAATCCCATGTAGAGAATCTGCCCCCTTCCTCAAATCCTGCCTCTTTCCTTAGCAGGCACAACCGGGGTAAGATAAGCCAGCATTTGAATAAATGACCTATCTACTTTGGGTCGAAGGACAGTCAAGAAAGTTTGCGTAAGGCATAGCAGTTTTTTTCAGCTGAAATCATAGGAATGGAAAAAAATTGGATTGTTGTGACATGAGCTGCCTTGTTTTTATGAATGGGCATGGCCAAGGGGGTTTGCCGATGCTGCCAACAAGTCAGGGGTGTGAATTTCTCAGAGGAGAGACACAAGAGAGCTCAGAAGCAGCACCCTTTCATTTGCTGTTCACATCTGGAAGAGCCCTTTCCATTCAAGATATATAAGCTTCTCTAATTCCTTCCCCCAGGAATGACTTGAGCTACATCTGGTCCCTTCCTGGACAGACCAGAAGAGTAGAACAAGGTGGATATTCTGCTTACCGAAGGATCTCCTTTCGTGTGAAGAAGGTGCAATCCTGTATGAGAACAGAAAGAAAAAGAAAAATGAGCTTTCCCATTGTAGGGTCCTCTACTCTCCTCTGCAGAGGAGAAGACATCTTCTTTTTCTGCAGAGGAGAAGACCTCTTTTTCTGCAGAGGAGGAGACCTTATTCTACAGAGAAGACCTCTTCTTTTTCTGCAGAGGAGAAGTCCTCTTCTTTTCTGCAGAGAAGACCTCTTCTTATTCTGCAGAGGAGAAGACCTCTTCTTATTCTGCAGAGGAGAAGACCTCTTCTTTTTCTTCAGAGGAGCTCTTCTTTTTCTGACCATCTTGATTCAGTGTTGGAAGAGACTGGGGTCCTCTCTTCCCAAATACAGACAACACACTTTAAACTGATGGAGGAGGATCACAGACCTATTCCTGATTGGAGGCTTCCTAGGTGTGTGTCAGCCACCCCTTGGCCAGATTGGCCCTCAGGACTCAGACACCGTTGCCACCTCCAGAGAACCAGGCCTGGGTCAAAGTGATAAGTATCTTTTCCCTAAAGTATAACCAACTGGGTATAGACATGGGAAATCAGAGGCAAATTCTGTCCTTCGCCTTAAAGACTATTAATTTGCAGCCTTTTTTAACTCTGTGTGCTAGCCTGACTGCCCTGCTGTAGAATTTTAAATAATTTAAATATTTAAAGCCTGGGGTAATGCATATCTGTGAGCATTTGTGTATACCAAGATAAAGAGACAGACAGAAACACGCACATACGCATTATCACACACATACACATACATTCATTCATTCTTGGGCACCGAAAACCAAACTGTATTAGCTTCAGGCAAGGTTCCACAAATGGGGTATCATCACCAAAAAAAAACCCCGTTAGGCTGTCATCTGTCTTATACGGGATGGTGACAATTCCAGCACTGAAGATGTGACCTAGCCGGGTAATGAAACGTTTGCAAGAAAAGGACCCCAGGGACTCCACAATTCCAGTCCCCATAGGCAGCTGGTTTGGGAACGGATCTTCCTAATAAGTCTCATTCTGCATTGAACTACAATTCCCATCCCTGTCTGGTGGCCTCTGTAACCCAACGCCTTTGGAAGGAACCTGTCTGAGAAAAGCTGTTGTGACTGCATGCTAGCCCTTTAAAAAAAAAATTGCAGAGTTAGTATTAGGGATAGTAGCCATAGGCTACTACTTAGCCCAGATATTCCAGATTGTGAAAAGGTTTCAAAGTCTTCTCGAGCATCAATTATTAAGCCCGCTCCCTTCACCACCTACGAAGTGGCGGATGGGCGCACCTCTCCCTCCAGGGTATATTGGGTGGCCGAATAAGGTTACAGGGACACAAGAGGATGGTTTCTCAATGATCCCCCGTTGTTGGGGTTGGCACAAAGCAAAAGGGAGACTTATTCCCATATTCCTCCCTGAATGTGCAGACTCCTTACTTTGGGGGGCGGGGTGGCACATTCAAGGAGGTGGCCCTTGGCGAAAGGTGGGCGCAGGTCACAAAGAGAAGTAGGTTAGGCCCCCCAGCAGCTTTTCCTCGTGTAACTATATCAGCCTGGGTCGTCAGCCAAGGCTGTTACTTAACAAGAAAGCTGAGTCTGGGGCCGGGCAATGGAAGGTAATCCAAAGAAGAAAACCCAGCTCTCTCGCCCAGCGTCCGGTTTCCAGGAACCATTAGCTGAATGCCTCCGAGCGTTCCTCAGCCAAACCTGACGGAAAGCGCCGTATCCAGCCGCCTGCACTGTCCCCGCACGTGGATGCTCTACTTTTAGCCCCTTTCACCTTGGGAAAGTATTCAACCGCCCAATTATTGTAGGCTAATGGCTTTGGATCGACCTATTCTACGGGAAATGGCCTCGGTCTTTCATTTGCTCTCAAGCCAGCTCGGCTCTGAGCAACATCATGACCATTATCGAAAGAGAGGAACGAGGCAAAGGTTGGCAGAAGGGCAGAAATGCTTCCTCAGAATTAAAACAAGCCCCATTTCTTCCGATTTGCGAATGCCTCTGCTCAGCCTTTCCCCGAGCAAGTTAATGCTTTTTTTTTCCTTGAATAGGGCCTTCGCCTGCTATAGGTCTGCTGGAAAGGCCAAATAGGAGGTTTAAAAAGTGAATTATCCACTAAGCATTGATAGCTCCAGGAAGCAGAATGGATGCTTCTGGAAACTCCTGCTTCTCTGCAGAAGAGTTCCTTCAAAGACCCATTTGTTTTTCAACCATGAGAAACTATTCCCTCCTCCTTTCCACTCGATCAAAATATCCATTAAGATCCATCTTTGATTCTTACATGCCCCCTTTTATATCTTTATCCATCATTGTGTAAAGTTTCACTGAGTCTGGCACGGTGCCCTTTATAATAAAGTAACTTCTGATGGGATCGGGCAGGTCAAGGGCTGTATATCTAAAACAATTCTACGGCCCTTCTTGTGTCACTGAATTTGCAAAGATAAGGGGCTATGCTTGGGGTTTTGATAGACTGAAGGTTTAGCTTGTGGGTTTCTCCCTCTTTCATAATGACTGTGTGCACACAAGATACTTCCCACGGTTATCAAATTAAATTATTTTCTGGCTTAGAATAAAAACAGTGTGTGAGTGGAAGGTATCTGACGAGTCATCTAGTCTGACCCTCCTGGACTAGGTTTGCTCTAGAAGATTCACATAGTGCCCTAAACCAAGTAAAAGGGTGAGTTTGCAAATAAGTCACCAGTTACCTTCGCCAAGGCTAGTACAAATCAACCTTGCCAAGTTGTACAAATGCTCACTAGATCTTTACCCGAGTTGGTTAAGGGTGTTGTGAGAATGCATTGAAGTTAAGAAATCTGAAACCTCCTTTCTACAGTCAGGAGCTGCAATTAAATGTGACAGCACAGAGTTGCTTGCTCACTAGCCCTAGCCTGGATTATGGGAACTAGGCTCCAAAGCCTCTGGAGGGCACCAACTCCCATTAAAAAATCCATGTCATTGCAACTCTTCCCTAAATTTACCCTTAGCTGTGGAGGCTGGTTTGCTTTAAAACGGTGAGTTTTAACATCGGCATTGAATTCTCCAAGTGGCGCTGATGTTTTTCACCCTTTTTCTGAACCTTTGAGATGGAACAGAATCCGCACCAACTTCTCCTCTCTTAGAAAGCCTTCGAACGCTACTGGGCGAAAGGAAGACAGGGAAGGCAATTATGCAGAAGTTTGCCATGGCAACGGCCCTTTCTATTTCTTTATTTCCCTGCCTGGAGCAGGAGAACTCGATCACCCAATAAACAGAACCTCAGATGGTTCCCCCCAGGCCATCTCACCCCATTTAATTTCGTCTTTGGGTTGAAAAAGAGGCTCCTGTTTATTGTTGGGCTGTGGGGCAGATGGTGGGCGAGGAGATGCTCCACCGGACCTCGGATGATGGGAGTGGACAGACGCTGAGACTTGGGTGCTCAGCAAAGGAGGATCTGGGGAGTGCTGATGCTCAGGAGGGCCAATCTAGCAGGATTATTCAGTTGAGGCACGGGCAAAACGATCCTGCAGGTTGGCGCATCATTGTGAGAAATGGCATTCTGAGGCAAGGAAACCCATCGCCTTGGCGTATGGGCACCAAAGTTTCCCTGTCCCAGGCAGGGAGGGCTTTATGGCAGGACTACAAAGCTCAGGAGTCATTCTGGGCACCCCTAAGATTGCTTACACCAGCCGTCTCTCCCTCATGGCACTGCTGGATTAGCAGACGTGGGCAAAGGACGCAACAGTCCACCCCACAATCCATCGAATGATCCGAACCCCACTGCAGGACTGGGAAGCAACAGGATTTCCCGGTTTGCCCCCCAGCACCCACTCTTTGTAGGTAAACTACCCCTGAATATGGAAGTTCCACCAGCAGCCAAAAAATGTCCCTCTGAGAATGCAATAATATACCTGCCCTCCATCTTTTTTGTAAGAAGCACAGGAAAGGGAATTGGATTTAGTCAAAAATGGGAAGTGCACAATATCTCAGAGCTGAAGGTCCACAATAGCAAGGCAAACTGTGATTCCCCCCACCCCCATGGATTTCCCCCACCCCAAAAAATGAGCTTGGGAAGGGTCTTGCTGTCTAGCCAGCTTTCTGGGTTGGGCTGTTACATATTCCTGGTGTGTTAGGGCCACTGTTATCAATGGCACCACCCTTCGAAGTTACACTTGTGAAAATATCAGAATCCCATCTCGGGCTAGATTTTCATGGAATGACAGTTTGCCACAATCATTTCTGAAAAGCGGCAGAAATGGCCCAGAGTCTTCCATTCCTGTCCCTTACGGAAGGACCCCCTTTCTTTCTTGGAAAGGGGATCTAGCCTCCAATTTCTTCTCGGGTGAAAGGTAAGAGGCGATAAATCAAAGGTGGGGGCGGCACCCTTCCTGCATCCTGAAATGGGTCTGGGCTGAAATCTGGACACCTCCCCAAACTGCCAGCCGTTGCAAACAACCTCATTGCGCACCCAAGGGAGCATTGCCTGAGCCAAGCCAAGTCTCCCTGTGGGTCTCTGAAAGAGCTGGCCAAAGTCTTCCTTCTTCACCACACCTTTCTTCAAAAGCCCCTGGGATTTGACCCGACGGACCTTCGGCTTTCAAAGGCAGAAAGCCTCTGCCCAACCCGTTCTCTCTTGCTATCCTGGGAAAACTGCCTCGAAGCACAGCGTGACCCCCAGGCCAGAATGAAGGAGGCGCCCCATTCCAGGGGAGCCTCGCAGGAAAAGCATCCATGCGCAGAGAAGGCTGGTTTTATTTGCCACCCAAGAAAGAGACGCTGTCTGGGATTCTGTGCCCAAGATACCGACCAGACTTCGGCCGTGTCTGCCTAAGCCCAACAAAGTGTGCGTCCTGCTTCCCCTCGACCCCAAGCATCACCCGTGCTCACCAAAGCCAGCCGAGCTCACCTGATAGGCATCTAGTTGTTCATCTGTAAAGATCGTCTGCTTGTTCCCCATTTTAGAAGGAGGCTCCTTCCTGCGTGCCGATGCATCCCATTCCGAGGTCTAGGGGCTCTCTGTCCAGCTGGCATTTAGACCACGCATGCAACCTGGCCGGATCAAGGAAAAATCTCGCCCTGCATCAGAAGATGTGCAGCCACCGTTTCTGCCAGACCAAAGGGAGAAGGGTTAAAACGAAGGGTCCCACGGCAAGAAAGGGGTTAAAATCCCACTTGAATCTCACGCCCGGAGAAGGCTCTTTTCGCTGCCCGGTTTGTCCCTGGGGGGCAACGGGCGGGCTTTGCTGGAGAGAGGAAATCTGACGAGACGCCACCACGGTCTGGAGAAACCATTTCGGCTGCCTGGATCTCAGACGCAGGAGGGAAATCTAAGATGATCTGCTTCTTGCTCAGCGTGCCGTGGCGGGCTCCAGCCGCACGGCGGCAGCGTTTAATTTGACTGTAGGAGCAGGCGGATAAATACGCTGGTGCATCTGTTACGAACAGCGCTGTTTTATCTGGCCACTGAGCAAACCAAATGCCATCTATCTAGAGTATAAATAACCGGAGCCGAGGACGCTGCGGGAGGGACCGTGGTGGAAAACCTGAATCCCCGAGGCGCATCCATTCTGGGAATCGGTTTTATCTAACCTCTGGATCCATGAATGAACCGAACCCACAGGCTCCCTCGGAACAAGTCAGTGTTAAAAATTAACCAGCCAAGCTTAGCCCGCTGTACAAATCCAGGTGCTGAGTCCTCCTCTGAGCTGGGAAGTCTGTGTGTGAACACACCAAAGGAGTTCAGTTGTAACCCAGGGTTTGGGAGCAGCAAAGCAGAGATTTCCATTCGTTCGTGCTTGGATTTCAGGTGCAAGAATGGCACGAGCACATTTGTGCTGGAGAAAATTCCCATCTCTCCATCGAACTGCATTCTGGCCTATCCGGGGTGATGATTGCCCTGTGGCGTATGAAGTGAGGTGTCTTCCCTTGCTCCTCTTGTTAGAATAAGGAAATGGCCAAATCCGAATCAAGCATACATAGATTCCTGAGACGTTACGGCGTCTGAATGTGTTATTAACACTTCTAACACTTCACACAAATTAAAAAAAAAAATTTCAACAGGCAACCCCTCAAGAGAAATTCATAGAACCTTAAATACGAGACTAACGCTTTTATGCAATGTTACAGATGGAATCCCCTGTCCTTTAATGCATACTCAATTATTCTCCACCAAGGAAGCTATGGCTTCAGCTGGACGTAAGCAGAGGGTGTGGGAACATCTCGGTGCACAAGCAGAACAGCAGTCTGGAACAACTCAGTATAAGTTGCTGTCTAAGGTATATGGAGGGCACCAGGTTGGGGAAAATGGCTATAGACCTGCCCCATTCCCAAACAGAACACGTTGCAAGGATATTTTATTCTGTGGAGTCCTTGGGGTTCTCTGAGCTTGGTTCTTTATTCCGTGCACTGAAGATGTTACCTAGCCGGGTAATGAAACCTTTGCAAGAAAAGAAACAAGCTCAGAGAACCCCGAGGACTCCACAGTTCAACTCTGAGCTACACATATTCGCCTCTATTGATATTTTATTCTATTTTTACTGTATTTTATATTGTTTTATTGTATTTTAATATTTATTGCTGTTTTATTGTGAACCGCCCAGAGTCACTTTTTGTGAGATGGGTGGTATCTAAATTTGAAATATAAATAAATAAATGGATGGATGGATGTTTCTCATTACCTGTTGCCCCTGCATCAGAGCAGTGGGTTCCACAGAAGTTCTATATGCCGGTCTTTGACCGTGATAAAGATTTGACTGATCGATTGATCATAGACGTTCTGATTGGCCTTTCCATGCAAAAGGAATTGACAACTGCTCTTGTAAATGTGCTTAGCAGGACCCAGAAGTCATGCTGCTGGTATATTGTGTTTCTGGAAGCCAATTTGGGTTAGTTAGCTGTATTTTTTAATCCTTGATATCCACCCAGGGTCACATTTGTGAGATTGGCAGCCTCGTGAATCAATTTAAGTCAGCGTTTCTCAACTTCGGCAGCTTTAATCTATGTGGACTTCAACTCCCAGAATTCCCCAGCCAGCATGGCTGGCTGGGGAATTCTGGGAGTTGAAGTCCACACAGCTTACAGTGGCCAAGGTTGAGAAACGCTGATTTAAGTAAATAAATAAATCTACATTTATATTTTGCTCTAGGCCTACTCAGTCCTTTTAATTGTATCTGAATTTTAGAAACTGGGAGTCTAAAGGCAAGATTTCTAAGCAGCTGCTATAAAACAGCCCTCAGGGGTCTGTTTGGGCCCCCCCCCCATTAAATTTTAGGAAGGCAATGGACACACCACTTAGGAATTCAGCCGTGTGGGCTGCTTTAGCCAGTTGGGGGATAATATGCTTCCATTTCAAAAACCAATTCTACATTTTTAATTGGTGGATTTTTAATTTCTACGGAAACAGGAAACGGTTTCTCTCCACTATGCTTTTGTTGTAAACCACACTAAGTCTGGTGCTAGGCCAGCCTGACATTTTTTGTGATGAAAAGAATCCCGAAGTATTCTAATACATTTGCAACATCCTTTGATTTTTGTATCACGGATAATGGCTCCATACAGTATTTTTCTTCAGTGCATTGATAAATCAAAAAAATTCTTTGGTCTATTAAATATTTAAAGGTTTACTCAATTTTTGTTTGTTCAATATTATGGATAATGGCTGTCCTGAATTGCACGCACATATATGCGTATAATACACGAGCTCAGATTTACGTAATTAGGCTCTGCAGCGTATTCACCTACACGCACACCTGGAGAGTATAATTTTATGCAGGGTCACGTGGCGAGTTCTCCTCCTTTGCATAGCCCCGCCCCCAGACGCTCGCGGACCCGCGCGGGCCAATCAGGAAAGGCTCCTCCTCGGGCGCCGCGGAGGCGGGACGGAGCATAGGCCTCCGCGGCTCCCACCAATCCGCCGCCAGCCCGGGGTAGTCCGCGGGCGCTGATTGGCCGGCGCATCCCCAGCGCGGCGCCGGCAAGGAGGCCGCGGTCGATTCCTTTCCCCTCAGAGCAGCGGCGTGAGCGTCAGGCCGGCCAGGCGAGGAGGTGGAGGTGCTGCCGCTCCTGCTCCCTTCACCATGGCTTCGTCCTCCTGGGCTCCGAAGGTGAGGCGGGCCTTGGGGTGACCTTGGCTTCTCCCTCAGAGGGACTCTTCGCGGCCGGGGGGAATCCCCTTGGAAAGTCTCGCGAGACTTTGACCGCTCCTCCCTGGGACCTTCCGTGGCTCCCGCTCGGCCGCCCTTTGAAGGGGACGCCCTTGGAGCCTACCGGGCCGCCGAATCACAACTCCCGGCAGGCCTTTCCCTGGGGGCCGCGTGGGGGTTGCTGGGACTTGTAGTTCAGCGGCTCGAGTCAAGCGCGAGTCTCCGGCCCTTCTGGTGGAGCTGAATTACCTCTCCCAGCAGCCCCCGCGGCAGGGCCGAGAGGTCGCTGGAAGTTGTGGGCCAGCACATCTGCAGCCAGGTGGCAGCCGCTGCCTTTCCCTTCGCCCATCTGGAATTCTGGCTTGAATCCTCGCCTCTTATTTCTGCCGCTGCCTTTGCTGGCTGCATCCTCACAACAACCCCCGTGGGCTGGCTTGCAGGATCCCCCCGCCTGCATTGGGGTTGAGCGGTGGGCTTGAGCCCACTCTTTTGGGAAAGCGTTCCTGATATTTCCAGCGTATCATTCTCTGGCAGTTATTATCATTATTATATCTATTTATCCCGGTTTTTATTTATGTGTGTATATATACACACACACAAACAAATAAAAATGTGTGTGTGTGTATGTATGTGTATATATATATATATATATATATATATATATAATTATTTGTTATATTTATATTAAATCTGTTGGTATAAGTAAGTGATTATATTTTTACCACATCTATTTTATATATATCACTCATAGATAACTAATATTATTACCATTTTCAATTTACGGCGATCACCTGGTAAAATGCGTGACAGGCAACCGATTCTTGGAAGGTTTAGGAGGTTTTGGGACATGCCATCTGGTTTTAGCTAGTGTAACAAGCAGCAACGGTTTAAACTTGTGTGGACGTATTTCCCATCTCTCTCCTTTTTTTAAAAAAAAATATATATATATATTGTTTGTTTATTAAATTTGTATGCCTCCCGATGACTCTGGGAGGCTCACGAGTAAAATCCTTAAAAAAAGGATACAATCAGAAACAAAAATAAGGAACAAAGAGAGTCAGATGACAACAACCAGACTGGAACAGAAAGAAGACTCCAAGGGGGCTCCCCTCACCCTTGCTAAAGGCCTGGGAGAAGAACCAGGTCTTCAAATCCCTCTGAAACTCGAGTACTTGGAAGAGAAAAAAGGTCTTCCAATGTCTTCTAGGGCAGTGTTCGTCAAGCTTGGCAGCTTGAAGAGGTGTGGACTTCAACTCCCAGAATTCCCCAGCCAACTGGCTGGGGAATTCTGGGAGTTGAAGTCCACACCTCTTCAAGCTGCCAAGCTTGACGAACACTGTTCTAGGATGGGTACATACCTCGTGTCTGGGTCCTGGCAGGATCGCTGGGGTTCCATGTATGCATCCTTGACTTATTTCTCTGCTCTTTCTGATAGACCAGAGGAGGTTAACAGCACTCTTACCCTTGTAATGGCGCTGCAAGGGTGGGCAGAGCTAAGAGCCAGGCAGGTGATGCCTGTGGAGGTGTATTTTCACTTTCTGGCATGTTCTGAAAAAATGGTTTCTGTAGGAACTTCTTGACAGCTTTCATTGGTACCAAATTCCTATTTGGTGAGTACACGAAGATTTGTTCCTAAAAATGGTCTGGAACTCCCATCCGCTTTGCTTCTTTCTGCTTGATATTGCCGCTACTACGAAGAGAAAAAAAATAATATTGCAAGGCTGTTTCTGATAACAATGAAAAGCTGCAGGGCAAGGGCAGAATTCCACGCAGGTGAGTGAAAGAGTGCATACAGGAGGGGGCAGTACCTCTGGCTTCCTCTTATTTGCTTGGTTTTCAGGCTAACTGCAAACCCCACTGCTTGGTTCTGCTTCTGAGCTGATTTGTTGAGCAGAAGGCAGAATTGATCTGAGCTTGATTTTCAATTTTTGCTGATCTGCTAAAGAGGCCAGTGTCCTGTAATTTCCTACTCTCCATGGAAGAGTGGGGGTAACACTAAAGGATGTAAATCAGTGTAAATCAAAAATCTGGGAAGCATCTGCAAATAAGGTAAGAAGGTTTAATCTCCTGGGGGAAGCGCTGTGCTCACCAGAAACGGTTAACACTTGAATTGTGCTGAGTTAGTAGTGGTGTCGGCTGTTCTTGCTCACCAGGATTAAATGTGACAAGACACATTTAATCCTGGTCTTCACAGCCAGGCAGTTTCTACTTTGCTGAGGGACAGAGTTCTAATCAGAGCTTTCTATGGTGCGATCAATCATATAACAAGGGCTCCTTTGATTATTTAAGGCTCTCACTTGCTTTAGGATGGTCATCACTGTTTTTAAGATTTGCAAGGAGTATTTTGGATATGTTATTGCCATTTCGATGTGCAGTGTTCTTTCATGATTAAGTAACTGCCAGTTCCTGAGCTAAAGCTCCATGGTGGGATCGTGTTGTTCAGGAAGAGGAAGAGGTTTGCTGGTTCAGATCACTGAGACATTGTTGCCCACAGTCACCACAAGCAAAAACAGATCCAGAAACCCACAACTACCTTCCACGGGGAAGCACAAACATTATCTAACAAGACCTTTTATGTGGGGCTCTTTTCAAGCACCATCAAAGCTACTTTTTAAACTCTGCATTTGAAAAAGCTGGATGCAATTCTTCTGGTGCAAAGAATAAGCACAGTTCTTACCCATATGTAAATCTGCCTTCCTGCTCCTTTGCTCAGGGACTGTAGTTCAGTAGACGCATAGCACATACGTGCACAGCAATAAACGAGATTGAATGCTAGCTGTACATAGTTGCTTTAGAATGCAGCGCTGATTTAGTATAGCAGATGCTTTCTCTTACTCTGGTTGCTAAAATTAACCATATTCTTATTTTCATTGCTATAGGTCTTTCGTTTACTTGGGGGGTTCAAAACTCAAAAACAGGTGACCAGAAATTTTGCTAGTACTGTGAGTATACGAGTGTGATTTTTCCCCCCTTTTTTAAGATACTTCTCAAGAGAGTTGTAGAATATCAAAATAAGACCAAAGTTGTATCATTCTGAGTCAATTAACTTCTCCTTTGTTAATGGTGAACTTTAAATTGGTACCAAGTATACTATGTTTAATTTGAGTGTCAAGATCCATGCAGTTACACACTGGGAGAGACATTTAAAGATTTAGATATCTGGTGTTTTTTTTTTTATCTTGACTCTCTAGGGAAACAAATCTGAGAATGTTTCTGTATAAATTAATTTGTATTTAAGTGCTTAAATTAGCTGGCTGAAAGGTGGAAAACCTGAACAGGAGAAATAAGCTGAGGACCTTCTGGGCTGTTGTTTAATATTTTCCTATGGGCAGTAAGGGGGGAGAGATTGAGGACTCCATCTCTAGTCATTCCTTTGCTTTTTTTTTACCCTATTTTTCTGACCACCCACACTCCTAACATTACTCATTGTTGATTCATGGCGTTCGTGCTTTTTTCTACATAATTAGTATTTTACAGATCTTTGAATCTTGTATCAAGTTACTGCTTTATATTATTTTTGGATTTGCTGCACATATAGGGTTGGCACAGGAGTGATTTAACAAACTGGCAGAATCAAAATCTAGAAACCTATTTAAAAAGAGTTTGAGGTTGCTTTCAGTAACAGATACTTCGTTTTATTTTCCCCTCTTGTGTTAGTTTCATTCACATTGTAAAATAACATTTTAAAGCGGTATTTTTCAAACTTGGCAACTTTACGATGTGTGGACTTCTACTCCCAGAATTCCCCAGCCAGCCATGCTGGCTGGGGAATTCTGGGAGTTGAAGTCCACACATCTTAAAGTTGCCAAGTTTGAAAAACACTGCTTTAAAGTATCTTGGTTATATACCTTCTGGAGAGCGGAAGGAAGAGAGATTACTATCATTTCCTGCGTCACGCAGAAAGCATGTGGAAGAATTCTGCTTCTTAATGTGGTAGGTGCTAGGCACATGCAAAGTGTTTCAAGCATGAAATTGTTAAAGTGTCCTGTTTGAAAACAAAACCTTCTGTTTCAAGTCCCAAATGCTTCCAGAACACTTGAAACAATGCAGACCATATTTAAGACAGCAATTTTGCATTCAGAATTGGGCACTCTGCAAAATGCTGTGCTTCTGTGTTTCAGAAATGAAACATTTTGCACACTGCATGTAATGGCCAAGCAGGTCAACTTTTAGGTAATGTGGGGAAATATGCATTTGCTCTGTGTGGTTCTTTTACCCTCAAAGCACTGGATTTGAATGGCTAGCATGAACAGATTTGTACCCTAAGCGTGTCACAAAGCTTGCTAAGTTTTCTTGGTAATCAGGCCAGTCTTTTCACTTCATCATTTACAGTAGGAGTGGGCAACTCGAGAAAGCAAACTCTTTCACATCATACTCTGAACCATTTTCGCATTGCAAAGATGATGTCTGAATTCTGTATCCATAGAAAGCTAGCACGTCAGGGAAACCCAAGACGCTAAAAGGGATATTATCATCCCATTGCAGCTTTGGCAGAGTAAAAATGCAGAGAAATCATGTGGCATCAAAATAACCTGCAGGTTTCTTTGAAACCATCTTTAATCATAACATCTGGTGGTTGAGGGTTTTTTTTTTCTTTTCTTTCTTCTTTCCATCTAGTCTCAGACAGTAACGTTGATCCCAGGAGATGGCATTGGACCTGAAATATCTGCTGCTGTGGTGGAGATTTTTGAAGCTGCTAAGGTAAACCTCACCACGAATGGTTTCGTTCCTTCTGAGCAATGATGGCTTTATCCTTTTATAGCAGTCTCCTGCTCAATGCTCTGGAGATGTGTTAAAAGTGCAACATTCTGAGGACAGCCATGAGGGGTGGGTGATTTGGGAGAGAGTTAAAGGGGAGATTTTGAACAGCAGTAACCTGAAGAAGGATCAGTGTGTCTGGGGAGAACTCTTACTAATGGGGCACAGTGGCATTGGAAGCGATAGATGCCATCGCTCTTGGAGTCATAACCTGCACATTGTGATTTAACGCCATGATCTTTGTTCAGAGCTTTGGCTGTTTGTGTGATCTCATCCCACATTTGGTGTATACAGTAGTCATGGTGAGCTGAGCTGCAACTGCAACAGTAATAAAATGTGTTCCCTGCATGGCTGATGCATGTTTTTAGTGCTCTCTGCTCTGGGTTGTGGATATGGCATTTGAAGAAACATGAATTTTGGTTCTCTGCTTTCTCCACCCTTATAGGGTAAAGGCTAGAGATCCATATTTCCAAGAAAAACAAGTAATAGCATGAGTTGTTATGTGATGCAATGCCATAATTGAGATTAGACAGTGCACCAAGACATAGTAACCGCTGATGTAAACAAAGCATTCCAGCATTATAGTTATATCAGACTTCAGAGTAGTATAAATAAATGCAGATCTCTGCTTCTCCCTCCTGCATTGCTTGCGGATTTACTGCATTTATGCTACTCCTTTTCCCCTTAGGGAGGTCACTATGGGGTTCAGACAGTGCCTCTACTACCAGTAATTCTCGCCTCTAAATTTAGATGTAGGGGAGAGGGGAAAAGAAGAAAGATGAGGCATCGGTGCAAGGACTGTGTTTTGTTTACATCTCACTCAGCATCCATGCGGTCCTTCCAGACTTCTGAGCCAAGCCACAGATACTTCTTGAAAAGAGGGCTGCTACTCCCCAACGGAGAGCACCTACCAAGCAGAACCCATTTTGATTTAGATAAGGGTCTTAGATAAACATACTTCGATTTCTCAGAATCCTTGGGTTGATTCCAGGGCACTGTGGAGAGGGCAGACAGCTGTTCTGGTCAGCGAAAGGCACTACAGACTTCCTGTGGCTAATGGCAGCAGAGAAATGGGAATTTGTTCCCCACGGTTCGACTTATCAGCTGGGAAAAATGGGCAGAATGGGTTGAGAACCACGGGTTTCCCACATCACAGATGGTCAGAGATTCCAAGGTTTTTGACAAAATCCATTCAGCTGTAGATTGTCTTTCTCCATCTTGGAAGATAATGCCCCCCCGCAAAAAATGTGTTTAGGTCCCTGTTCAGTTTGAAGAACGAATCGTGACTGCGATCCAAGGACCTGGAGGGAAGTGGACAATACCGCAGGATGCCAAAGAATCTATGGACAAGAACAAAATAGGATTGAAAGGTACTTCGGCTACCTCCGTTCATGGAAAGAAAGAACAGCCAGGTTTTTTGGCCGTTCGGGAAATCAGCCTGTGCTTGAATTCCTCTGTATAATGTTTTGATATATGCCAGCAAGTTCGCATTACTTGTTTTTTTTAAACCACGTCTCAGTGTGGTCGTAAAGAATATTGTTACTTGGTTCACAGCCCATTTCTAAATGTTGTGCTGCAACCGAGCAGTTCCCCACCTCTTTTCCAGGCCCTCTGAAAACTCCCATAGCTGCTGGGCACCCGTCCATGAACCTACTGCTGCGTAAAACGTTTGACCTTTATGCAAACATCCGCCCTTGCGTGTCCATTGAGGGCTACAAAACCCCGTACACCGACGTCGATATCGTCACCATACGAGAGAACACAGAAGGCGAATACAGTGGCATTGAGCACGTGGTACGTGGATAGAGTGGGCGAAAACCAGACGTTTTCCAGCCACCCCACGTCACAGATAACGCAGGTGGCTTGAATTTAAGAAAATACTTAAACTAATTAACTTCTAACCACAACTGACCTTCCTTTTATGGCCACGTTTTCTGTAACTCCCCTTTTTTCGCTGCTTGCCTAACCGTTGTGTGTCTTTCAGATTGTTGATGGCGTTGTGCAGAGCATTAAACTCATCACGGAAGATGCAAGCAAACGAATTGCTGACTTTGCCTTCGAATACGCCAGAAACAATCAGAGGAGCAAAGTTACAGCCGTGCATAAAGCTAACATCATGTACGTGGTGATAACACGGCTCCGGCCCTTCCAGCTCCATTATTCCAGTTTTCAGAATAAAACCCAATTTTCACTAAAAACATTTTGATAACCCATGTGATGCAATTTCATTATGCAACGTGTGCCTAGAAAGTCTCTTAAAATAATTAAGCTTGATACTAATAGCTAAATCTGGAGTTCTGGATTGTATTCTTGGATAACAATCCAGCGTGGAATTAACACAGCAGCTCGTATCCTCGTATCTTAATTGGTAGACATAGTGTGACTCTTCATGAGGTGCTGGACTACAAATTCTGTCATAGGCCATGCTGGACCAAGGGGTTGCGATACTTAGCCCAATACATCTTTGTCTGTCTGGATATAGTCGTCATACCTGTGATTACTATGTAGTGGTCACAAATGTGGGACGGGCAGCTATACAAATTGAATAAATAAACGAATATCCCTGTTTGCACGCCGAGTCCTCTAACCTATGTTGCTCTTGTTAATATGCAGGCGAATGTCTGATGGCCTGTTTCTGAAAAAATGCAGGGAAGCAGCAGAAAACTGCAAAGATATAAAGTTCAATGAAATGTACCTCGACACTGTGTGTCTGAATGTGAGTATGTAGTGTATGGTAAGTCATTTAAGCAACTGCTGTTCTGCTGTAGTTAGAAACCACTATTACTTGCCTTTTTTTTTTTTTTCTTTAGATGGTGCAGGATCCATCTCAGTTTGATGTCCTTGTCATGCCAAACTTGTATGGGGACATACTTAGGTAAGTAGCCTTGAGTTGGTTTAAAAGAATGCATTCGTGCATTGCAGGAATTCACAAGATTTAATCATTCCCTCTCCCACTCACACTCCCAGAATGGCATACAAATAATTGAAAATCAGCAGTTGAGTATGCATTTATTCATACGTTACTCATTTTGCTAAAGGACAGGTAAAATCACAGCTCGAAACAGATTTAAGCATTGCAGAAATGACTGTCATCTTTCTCAGAACATCAGTTAAGAGAAAGAAGCAGACTTAGACACTGGAAGAGTGTTTCTAGGTCTTGAAGGCTCCATATTATGTAAAATGATCCTTGAAACAGGTTATTTAGAACTTAGTTTCCAGAACTATTATTCTTCGCTCCTACCCCCACCCCCCTCTTCTCATCTTGCTTTTGCCATCATGGCATGGGGGGGTCCTCAATGAGCCTCCTTTCACTCCTGCCATGCACTGCACAGCTGTGGTCCATCTGGGTGGGAGACATGTCCCCACCCTCTACCGCCAAATGTTCTCCTTGTGCTTACGTCTCTGTTGCAACCTGATTTTGTTTCCCTGCTGTACAGCTTGGGGTTCCCCACTGCTAGTCTGGAGGGTTATCAAATATCTTCAGCCGAAGAGCCTAATCGTCCTTTCTTCAATCCTTTTGTTTGTGTGTGTGTGCATTTTTCTTTCAGTGATCTGTGTGCAGGCTTGATTGGGGGTCTTGGTGTGACTCCAAGTGGGAATATTGGTGCTAACGGAGTTGCAATCTTTGAATCGGTAAGGTCTTGACTGTGAAGTGGACTTGAACCTTGTTAGACCCTCAACGCCGTGAACTTTTGGGTTTGCTCCTGGACTTGCTATGAAAACAAAACTGTCTTTGTGACAGCTGTTGCCTCTTATTCGCCCTAAAGCAATGTTTCCCAGCCTCAGCAACTTTGAAATGTGTGGACTCCACTCCCAGAATTCCCCACTGCCCTAAAGAGAGGATGGCACTAAGCCACCAAGGTTGGGAAGGATCTGCTTAGATAAGTCACACACTGCCCAGGATCTCTGCAAAACGGAGAAGCTGCTGGAGTACTTTATCGTGAGGCCTAGTGAAGTCATTGGTCTGGCACAGAGGTTGACTTGTGAACTTTATCATGGCAACAGAGAAGGCATTGCTAGAAGTAGCTACTTCACTTAGAGCTTTGCAGAAATTTTTCAGATCAAAATGTGCCAGCTCCAGAACATCCTGTTCCAACCTCACTGGAAATGTTCTGCTACCATTTCAACTTAATTGAAAATGTTCCACCCTCAAAACTAACTGTTTTGCTCTCTGTTATGCAGCCAGAAAAGTGGGGCAATGCAGGGTCTGAGCATTTTAACTTTGAGATATTTTGCATGCTTCTGTTTTAACTAAAGGGTATTGTTGAATATGTCCTCTGGATGTGATTTTGCACGTTGTGTAAACCCAACTCATTGTAGCATAATTAACAAACCATGGGCAAAAAATTGTGGTTTAGCATTTCATGCGAATCTGTAGTACCAAATTACCTTTATGAAAAGCCCCAGACTTTAAATGCTGATGCAAGATGTCCATGAAAAATGCGCCGGTCAAGAGCAGTGATTGGTCAGTGGGATGAGAATGCCTTCTCTTTGCAGGTCCACGGGACGGCTCCAGACATTGCCGGAAAAGACTTGGCTAACCCAACGGCGCTTCTCTTGAGTGCCGTGATGATGCTGCGTCACATGGGAATGCAAGACTATGCCACTAAGATAGAAGCCGCATGCTTTGAGACCATCAAAGATCAGAAGGTATATCTTGCTAAGGTTGATTTTGGGGTTTAGCTGGTGCACATTCTGGGGTTGAATGCCTGTGCGTTTAGGCTTAGGCCTTCTACTTCTGAAGCCCCAGCACTTCCCCACAACTTAGCTAGGCGTTGACTAGATGTCTGTGGTTTATCACCCTTTGCCACTTCTGCTATATAAATGATGATGCTTGCACTATCAATTAAGAGCAGAGGGTGACAAGATGAAAAAAGTTCCCTCTACTACCAGACTTATAAGCAGAAACTGGGAATTTATTCTGGTTTGCAGTATAAATCTTTTAAAATATGAGTTTTATTTGTGCGTTGCCTATAAATCTGCTGTTGGTAGAAAAATTAGATTGGGCAACTTGTTCATCCCAGAGATAAACAATCTTAAGTCGTAGCCCTGTGCCCAGTTAGCAAAAATTAACCTCCCTTTCCCGATTTCAGGTCTTGACCAAAGATTTGGGAGGTAACGCCAAGTGTTCAGAGTTCACAGCAGAGATCTGCCGCAGAGTAACAGCAATGGAATAAAAGTCTGCTCCATGTCCTTCTGGTTTCAGCCACTCCTAAAGGATGCTTTTACTAAAGCACGTTATTTATTACATGTCAAATCCATTTCCTTTCTTCTTCTAGAAATAAACTCCTTTCCATTTCTATTGCTTGAAATAATGAAATTGTTAGCTGCCTTGCATTTCAAACCCTTCTACTTACCAGAAGCGCTCCATAAACTGAAGTATAATTTTTCTCACCCCAACAGTTAGAAGACACTCCTCAGGCTGTCCTTAAGCAGCTTCTTGGCCTTAAAATAGCACAAGATAATTTTTCCCTTGAAAAGAGACCTTTTTCATCACTCACTCCTGGAACCTGCCCTTCCAAAGTGCAAAGACTTGAAACAGTGGCAATTTCAACTATTGTACATAAAATGTAAAGTGTCCAGATTTTAAGGGCAGAAGGAATACCATTAAACAGTAGAACTTAACCACACGTCCTGTTAGGGCTTTAGTATTTTTTTACACATCATTCCTTGGTCGCTCTAGCATTTTCCAGCACAGATCAGTTCTACAAATTGCCTTTGTCCATTGCTGATTATGACGGGAACGCTAATGCTTTTTTTATCTTTATTTGTCTCAGTGAATACCAAATATATATTTTGCAATTACTACTGTATCTGCAAGCCTTTTGTATCGTGCTTGGAGTTGATAGAGCTTTGGGTTATATTTAAATGTGCTACTCTGCAATTAATGGGTTTCAAAGCACTACAATAAAAGATGAATAAGAAATGTATCTAGTGGAGGACTAGACTACACGTGGAGGACGCTGACTGCCGCTTCAGTTCGTCTTCGTTCCAAGTGATGTGTGTGAATTCAAAACACATGCTATGGTGTAACTAAGCTGGGAGTTTTCTCCATCACGCAGGAGAATGAAATGTCCTAGGAGGGGAATCTGACTTGGAGTTGTGGGAACAGACAGTGGAGGAGTTGCAGAAATGCTGGTTTTGAAAGCATCAATACGTCTCCTGCCAGGTCCACTTCCAGTCCTTCCAAAAGGAAGTGTGGGATATGTCTCGCTTTTCCCTGGGAATTCTTGGAAGTCCTGTTGGCTTTCCCTTGTGTAGAACTGTACGCTGTGGTGCAACCCTTTAGAATGTCTTGCAATAATTCCATGCCCAGCTTGTTACCTGTGGCACATTCCGTTTCCAAGGTGGAGATGTGAGCTACAGCAGGAGTGCCCATCAGACCAAGCCTGCTTGCCTCGCTTGGGGTGTGTGTGTGTGTGTGTGTGTGGTTTTTGTTTTTTTGAGGGGTTCATTCACACTGAAATCAAACCTGCAGAACTGCTTGCATTGCCACTAAGAATTCCCATTCAGTACCCTAATCAATCAGAAAAGCAGCCATGAGAGAGAAAGAGAGCTTATTCTGTGTTTGATTCCGCGCCGTGTTTAATGCAGTAACTTTCATATGCCAGTTCAGGCTCCGAATCTGGGAAACAATCTTCTACTAGTTCAGGATGTATGTTTTTGCGGCGGCAGCTGTCTCTCCACCTGTACCAAGTGAGTGGGGCTACCATTGTATGCATAATGAGAGGAAAATAAAAGACTTTACAAAGACATCTCTTGCTTTTGCTCTTTTAATAAGCTTTAAATGCTCCAGCCATCCAGTTTGCGTTTCCCTCTAACCTCTGCGGAGTCCCAGACTGATTCTCAAAAAGGCATTAAGGCTAAGCCGCGTATTTGGGTAACAAACAGAAGTTTAGTCATGAAGCGTGGAAAGTCTTCAAAATTCTCAATAAAAACTAAGGCTAGAAAAAAGAGGTCTGGAATCTTGGAGAATTGTTGAATAAAAATTCATCGTCATCTGTCTGGAGTCATATGGAATATGGCAGTATAAAAATCTTGTAATAAACACATCAGCGCTGTGGACCAATTATTTTGGTTCACTGCAGAGAGTTTCATAGGTGTATTTTGGTGTACCTATGAAACTTTTCTGTCAATGTTTGCTTATATGAAATGGAAAGCTTTATAATGTGACCTATATTTTTTTCAGAGCTGGCTTAAACATGACCTACATACTTGCAGTTAAATAGTTCCCAGGAAATTTAGATTAAATCAAGATACACAGTTTGATTTAAAAGTATTTTCAAGGGACAGCTTAATAGATCATTTCTAGTCCGTATAAATACTGTAGAATAAAAGTCTACATTAACTGGAATGTATTTTGGAGTTCTGATTTGGTCTTTCTGGTTGCTAAAGTGAAAATAATATTGAGAAGTAATAGACCAGAGTCCAAAGATGCTTTCAGCCCCAATTGCAAAAGCTATTCATATATTTTCAAAGTAATGTTTGCGTAGGAATATGATGCTCTTCCAGCAATGGTCTTCTACAGAAGAAGCTGGCAGAATTTCTCATCCTGACAGAAACTTTAATCCTTGTAAAAAGCCTCAATTTCATTTTTGTACTTCTTAACAACAGTTTGCCGCTTTAATTTCATTGTCGGACCTAAAAGGGAAGGGAATCGGTCATTAGCAGGTATTCTTGGGGTACGGATGGAATCAATAAAATGGTAGGTGGACTCAATTCAGGTGGTGCAACTTTGGAGGTTCTATGTCCAGGAGAAATCTTGAGAACTTGAGTTCAATTTACGCAATTTTGCCACCTGAACAAAGGGTGGTTCCTCTGTTTTTTTAAAAACTTAAAAATGAAAAAGCTGCTTTTTAATGCCCCAAATATATGTTTGCCAAATTGTTTACCTAAACAGGGAGAACACTTTTTAGCTCTGTTCTTTTTTTTTCCCCAAAAAGCTGCTTTTACTTCCATCTTCAGGTGAAAAAGTGGGCATCTTCACCCCCATTGGTTTTAGAAATATAGCAGGCACTGGCAGACATTCATCAAACAGCCACATTGTTGTAGTTGCTGAGTTATATAGAAAGTATTGGCTTGCTCAGGATAGAAAACCTGAGCTGGGGGTCTCTGACTCATCTACACCAACCGGGACTTGAATTGTTCATTGCGAATATATAAAGCAGTTTCAAATATTTGCCATTGGAAGGTTGGCAAAGTCTTCTTTTTCATTTGTGCTCTGCTTCAGGAAGCAGTCACCTTCCTAACAACCTACATATTCAGCTCAGCGTCAGAATTAACCCTCCCAACAAAATTCAGGGTAAACTCACCAAATTCTCCACCAGAAATAGAGAAATCTTTTCCTAGGATTGCCCACTTCTGAATGCGCTGAGCGTTGCTGACAGAGCGCCTGTTGACACGGTCTATGCCATCTTGCACAGCCCGGTAGATGGCATGGTCTCGTGTGTGTACAATCTCAGACACCCGTGTGGCTTTGCTTCCAGTTTTTTGGCAGAAGTCTCTGGCTTCCTGGGTCAGGCAATCGGTTGGTTCAGATGTATCAGGGTCCACTGAACACTGAACAAAAACATTACAGCTGTTTTAGCTGAGTAAAATAAGCCAAATTAATGGCACTGAAAGAGAACCTGCAGGATTTTAAATAGAGATTTCCAGCCACATAGTATTTAAAAATGTCAGTGTTAGAACCTTCAGGTTGAATTATACCAGCATCCTACATCTTAAGAAATATTTCTTACATAGAAACTTAGTCTTACACTGACACCATTATGTATTGGTTTTAATTACATTTATATCCCACCTTTTCTTCTGAGAGCTACAAATATGATAGTGATAATTTTATCCCAGAATAACAACCCACTGGAATCCATTGAGCTGAGAGACAGCGACTGACCCAAAACCACTTGAACCCAGTCCCTCTCTAACCTTTAACCACTCTGCCCCACTGGTTTAATTCATCTAACTTCAGACACCTTCATTACAGAGGTAAGAGAAGCTCTCCTGGTTTTCAGACCAAACCATTTCCCCTGCTTGATCTGGAGATCTTGGGAAATGAATTTGGGATCTTCTGCATAAACGAGGATAAACAAATGGTGAGTGTCCCACAATCAGATTCTATCCTATCTTAGTAGCTTCCCCACAGCAGCAACTGATATTCAGGGCTTTCTGCTTCTGAAGGTGGATGTTTCATTTTATTATCTGTTTGCTCCTCTTCTGAAGCTATCTCAGCTTGGGGCAGCACATCCTAGTGCACAAAGAACTCATATCAAGAGTGCAAAGAAAGTTCCCTCTCATCAGTTCCACATCCTCTTACTAGCTGAGCCCATGTTCTACTATGAGAAGAAAAATAGACTGTTGTCTATTTTTAGCCCCTACTATGCAGTATTTTATAAACTTCCATCACACCTTTGTCCACCCCAAAGTAATGTCCAGGGCTTTCACTGTGTGCTGGTTATGTTCAAACAACACATTTAACCAAAAATCTAGTGTTTGCACATTCAAAAAAACTCATAAGCTTGGTTAACCTGGGTTTGATATTTGTGTCCCTAGCCCAATTGACTGAAATTGGATCCAAGACATTGTGTGAATCCAAAATGGGGTGAAATCTCTCATCACATCAAGGCAGCCATGGAAAACACCCAAGTTTCAAACTTGCATCTGAGAATCAGCCTCAAAACATTTATCATATTTTCATGATGTACCTTTAAGGTCAGCAACATAGACAAGAACTTCTTCTGATCTCCAATCAACACAACATTGCTAATTAGTGGGAGCTCCTTCTTGACAGCTTCTTCCAGGGGGATGGGGGGGATATTTTCACCCCCAGCTGTAATAATGAGCTCTAAGAAGACAGAACCTGAATGTCAATGTTCGGCTCAAAAATACGTCTCATCATTATACTAGGCTTCCATCTGTGACAGAGAAGATGGAATAGCATGCTGTATGGCCCCCTTGCCATTTTCAGTAAGACCTCAGTCTAATGGACCAACTAGGGCAGAGGTGTCCTCTCCTCTCGAATGTCCATTAAATTGCAAATTGTGTCAACTGAATAATGATGCCATTTGCATCCATCTGTGTAATATGCAAATCACATGAATGAACACAAATGACTACGTTTGCATCCACATCAAGGCACAAAAGATGTAAAGCAATGCAAATGATGTAAAATTAAATGTAAATGCCTCAACCTGGCTATTTTTGGGTGCAGCAGGCTTGTATCCAGATGGAAATTTGATCAGTTGCATGCAAAGTCTCCTAAGTGGTCCATTTAAACTGAAGGTTTGCTGTACTCTCAAAGGGAATCATCCAGGATCTCTTGGCCATTCTACGTACAGGAAACTGTCCAATCCAGTTCACCCAACATCATCTATTTCAGCAAAGACTATCCTGAAGTTTAGGAAGTACTGTTTGTCCTTGCTGCTAATTGTCCCTCTTAGCTGAAACCTAAGCACTACCGTCAAGCAAGAATCCCCCCAAGTTGTGCTGGGCCCCAAGGAATGCAGACAGATTCTTGGGAAACTTCTGCAAAATGGCCAAAAGAGGGCAGCCTCAATCAATGCTGAAGCTTGAAACTTGGTATTAATGTACTGGACAGGGCCACCTGAGTACTGAACAACCTGGACAGCTGAAAGGAAATGAAGTAGGGCAAGGCAATCGCCAGGTGTTTGAGACTAAAGCTCCAGCCAATCTGGCCAATGGCCAAGAAGCATGGAAGCTGTCATCCAAAACATCTGGAGAACCTCAGGCTCTACAAAATACACAAAAGAAGGCACCACCTTTAATCCTTCCAGTGACATAAAGAAACCCATCCTTGTCCATCTTTCCAAGATCTCCAGAGTGCAACCAGCCATCCTGGTCAATCGCTTCCCTGGTCTTGTCCTCCATGTTCAAATAGCCCATGAAGACTGTCCGTCCCCAAAGGCAAATCTCCCCGTTGCCATGTTCATCTTTGTTCACTATCTTAACAAAGCAGCCTGGGACAGCCTTGCCACAGCTGCAAGAAAAGGATATATAGCAAAAGCAACAGTTTCAACACAACGCTGAGAAGTCATGAGCATTGCCTCTTCCTGGAGCAGGCCTGGAGTTGCCATAAGGATGACCAGGGAAGGCCAGGGCCAAGCACCCTTGGAGAGTCTTTTTTAAATTGCAGTTGTACCTTTGCTTAATTTTAAAATACCGGAGCTCTGGCTCTCAGCAGCTTCCAGATCCATCACAAAGATGTCCCCAATGCTCCCGAAGGGAAATGGTCCTAGAAACATGGGAAAGCCCCTGTGCCTTTCCTCCAGTCTTACTCTAGAGTATCCAAGCAATTCCAAAAGTTCCAGAATTCTTCATGGGATTTCATAGTGGGCTTAACAGGGTTACTAAATGAACCCAACACTTATTTGCTGGTACGTTAACCATAAATAAACCAAGCAGGTTGGGAATAAGACCCTGAGCCACAAATAAGCACAATTGAAATGAAAACTCGCCACACACGTTGTGGAAATGCAGCTGCACAGTCTTTAATTGCAGAGTGTAGCCCAGGAGTCTGATGTAAAGGACTGAACACTCATAGGATAGCCAGAATATTTCTTGAAGGTACATTTCACATTCACACATAGAGCGTAGATGCCAGTGAGGGAAGGGAAACAATCCAAAACGTTTTCTCCCACCCTTATCTTTGGACATGGCCTCATCCCAGTCTGCTATCCTCACTTGCAAGCTAAATTTCAAGGTTTCTTTGGGGAAGTTCCTAAGGAGAATACACTGGAGCTTTACCTGTTAGGTCGATAAGTGTGTGGCCCAGACGTGCAATGGGGACCACTGGTTTCACTCATCCCGTACGCTTCATAAAGGGGGATGTTGAGGCCAAGGAAGAACTGCGATACTTCCACAGGGAGAGGGGCAGCTCCACTGAAATGCTTCTGACACTGGGAAAGGCCTAGGGCACAGCGGATCTTAGCGAGGAGCAAAGAGTCCACCAACCTCATCCAAAAGGGCTCTGAAACACTACAAGATGCAAAACAGGACAGTCAGATGGCCAAGGTATACTTTGGAGGAGAAAAGTGACCCTTTTTGAGATTCAGAAAAAGAGACTCAATTTGGACTGAGATGGAGAGAAGAGCAAAGAACATCAGACAAGGAGTCTCAAACAGTAGTCCAAAACAAACCCATTCACGCAAACTCAGTCTCACTGCAGGAATACATTAACCAACCAATTAACCATTTTGCCTATCTCATCCATGTGGCTGAGAAGACAAAGTTGTTTGCAAACCCAGAAAAGGGGCTGTTGAGGTCACCAAAGCCTTGCAAGTTATCTTGCCCAAATTGAAGCGTTTTTGGAACTATAAACTTTCAGTAGGTCTAATGAAGGTATTGCTTCAACTGGGGATTTATGTTTGCTTGCTGTTTGTTGCTTGTAATAGATGGTTAACCCCCTCCCTAAAAACATATCCATACGGGTATGCACCTATTTGAGCAGTTCAGGTTTTGTTCTGCAGTGACCGACATGGCCCAAGACAGCATCTTCTTCTTCAGCAATCCAGTCTGAGAAAAAGCCTCTTTGATCTTCTCCATCATCTTCTCCCACACCCGGGGTACTCCCATATGGGCGGTGGGCAGTGCTTCTCTCAGGACCTCAACCAGGCTTCCCTGTGAAGGCCAAAGACAGGTTCCAGAAGAGAAGATCAAGAGCAAAGGCTCAGTTTGAAGAGTCCAGTTATGCCCATCCAAAGCCGGCTCCCTAGTAAAACAGCTCAGACAAGAAGATCTTGCCTTCACATGGCACATAGTTCAATTATGGAACCAAGTATTACAAGATAAAGCAATTGCCACTGTCTCACATGGCTTTAAAAGGGGGTTAGGTTGAAAGGAGAGGTATCATTTTGTAGTTACCAAATATCTTCTCAAAAAGCATTCCCTGTGTTTTACAGGGCTTTAGAAACTTAAAAAAAAAAAAAAAATCTGGCCAGCAACTGTCAGATGAAAGAAAATCACAGAAAGACCCCTTTTAAACACCTGCAGTAATCTAAAAAAATATTACCTCCCTATGGGATTTTAATCAATCTTACCACAATTGGGACTGGTTAATTAAAAAATGCTGAGGAGCTGAATCAGGCTGTCACCTATGAATTATACCAACCCTATTTTTCCCTTATTATTTCTCTAAGGGAGTCCCAGAAGCACCTCCTATCCCATCTTGGTGAAAAGTATAGAGTGCATGCTGGTGTGGTCACTGACCCTGAGCCAGACATCCTAGAGAGTGAAGTCAAGTGGGCCTTAGGAAGCATTGCTAACAACAAAGCTAGTGGAGATGACAGTATTCCAGCTGAGTTCTTTAAAATACTAAAAGACGATGCTGTTAAAGTGCTGCACTCAATATGCCAGCAAGTTTGGAAAACGCAACAGTGGCCACGGGATTGGAAAAGGTCAGTTCACGTTCCAATTCCAAAGAAGGGCAATGCCAAAGAATGCTCAAACTATCGCACAATTGCACTCATTTCACATGCTAGCAAGGTTATGCTCAAAATCCTACAAGCTAGGCTTCAGCAGTACGTGAACCGAGAACTACCGGATGTACAAGCTGGGTTTCGAAGAGGCAGAGGAACTAGAGATCAAATTGCCAACACTCGCTGGATCATGGAGAAAGCACGAGAGTTCCAGAAAAGCATCTACTTCTGCTTCATTGAATATGCAAAAGCCTTCCATTGTGTGGATCACAACAAACTGTGGCAAATTCTTAAAGAGATGGGGATACCAGACCACCTTACCTGTCTCCTGAGAAATCTGTATGTGGGCCAAGAAGCAACAGTTAGAACCGGTCATGGAACAACCGATTGGTTCAAAATAGGGAAAGGAGTACGACAAGGCTGTATACTGTCACCCTGCTTATTTAACCTATATGCAGAGTACATCATGAGAAATGCCAGGCTGGAAGAATCACAAGTCGGAATTAAGATTGCAGGGAGAAACATCAATAACCTCAGATATGCAGACGATACCACCCTAATGGCAGAAAGTGAAGAAGAACTAAAGAGCCTCTTGATGAGGGTGAAAGAGGAGAGTGTGAAAGCTGGCTTGAAACTCAACATTAAAAAAACTAAGATCATGGCATCTGGACCCATCAATCCCTGGCAAATAGAAGGGGTAGAAATGAAAGCAGTAACAGACTTCATTTATTTGGGCTCCAAGATCACCGCAGACGGAGACTGCAGCCATGAAATTAAAAGACGTTTGCTCCTTGGGAGGAAAGCTATGGCAAACCTAGATAGCATATTAAAAAGCAGAGACGTCACCTTGCCGACAAAGATCCGCATAGTCAAAGCTATGGTTTTTCCAGTAGTAATGTATGGCTGTGAGAGCTGGACCATAAAGAAGGCTGAACGCCGAAGAATTGATGCCTTTGAACTGTGGTGCTGGAGAAGACTCTTAAGAGTCCCCTGGACTGCTAGGAGGTCAAACCAGTCAATCTTAAAGGAAATCAACTCTGATTGCTCTTTGGAAGGATTGATAATGAAGCTCAAGCTCAGATACTTTGGTCACCTAATGCGAAGAGAGGACTCTTTGGAAAAGACCCTGATGCTGGGAAAGATGGAAGGCAAAAGGAGAAGAGGACGGCGGAGGATGAGATGGCTAGATAGCATCACTGAAGCAATGAGCATGAAATTGAGCAAACTCAGGGAGGCAGTGAAAGATAGGAAGGCCTGGCGCAATATGGTTCATGGGGTCACGAAGAGTCGGACACGACTTAACGACTAAACAACAACAACAACAGAGTGCATCTCATTGGAAAACAAATTTGGCCCCAAGCCCCACAGGGAGACCTTCAAAGCATCCGGTTCTGCAAAATAAATTTCTTCGCCCCACTTGATTCCAGTCCAGAGATCATATATTTGGGCAGCAATATGGCTCAAGGGGAGGTAACTGACAATCTTTTCCTGCTGGATTTCAGCGGGTTGCATATCTCCTGCTCGACTGGCATGCGCGGCTGTCCAAGTTATCTGTCCGGATTAAAAAGAAATGCAAAGAAGTAAAGTCCTGAGGCAAGGGTGTTTTTTTTTAAAATACCCCCTGGTCACATTAGCTCCCTTCAGCTCCTTTCCCTCCAAAATTCTCCTAGAGGGTAGCTGTGGTTTCTTAACAGGATAAAGAAGTTTTCGCTCATTTTCCTTCTGCCTCTCAATTCTTTTTTTGACATCCTTTCTACTGTAAACCCTCTTTGACAGGAGTGGGTAGCTCAAAAGCCCTCCTAGACAATGGCTTTGCTTAAACTTCCTTCCATGAAGTTCTCCTTGGGTTTATATTTCGATCCAGAGTCACTTTACAGGGATGGCTTCGAATTCTGGCTGAGTGAGAGCAAGGCTGCACCTGTCCCCAGCCGACTCGGCGGCCCAGTGGAATTTGCCCTACGCGGATGGAAACCCCCTCCTGGGCTTTCTGTGGCCAGGCCTGGGGGGAGCTGCTTGTATCATATCACTCCAACCCCCCCCCACCACCACCTCAGTGGCTACTCTCCCAACGCTGGGATAAGGAGCTGCCGTGTTTCAGGGATCCCCAAAAGGAAGCTTTGGGTCATGGGAAATGGAGGTCAAGTGGGGAAGAGTCAGCACGAGAGCCCCTTCTTCTAAATCACACATAGGTTGGACTCCTGCCTATCCTGGCTGTTGTGGGGAGTGTGGATCCATGAGACTGTTAATGCCTTTTTATGGGAGGAACAGCTCCTGTGGGGCACCCCTTGCTGAAGAGCCTGTCTCTCACTCCTGGGGTCTTGGGTATTGGCAACCAGTCTCCAACATTCCCTTTGTAGGGAAGGTTATGAGACAGTGGTGGCAGATCAGCTAGGCAGCTTCGTAGAGGAAGCAAGTTATCTGGATCCATTTTAGTCAAGGTTCAGTCCAAGTATGGCACAGAGGTAGAATAGTCACTCTCCTGGATGACTTGTAGCAGGTCCTGAATGGGAGTAGTGCATGTCATTCTGGTCCTCTTAGAGCAGTGTTTCTCAACCTTGGCAACTTTAAGATGTGTGGACTTCAACTCCCAGAATTCCCCAGCCAGCATGGCTGGCTGGGGAATTCTGGGAGTTGAAATCCACACATCTTAAAGTTGCCAAGGTTGAGAAACACTGTCTTAGAAGCTTTAGATACCATCAACCGTGGTATCTTGTTAGACCGCCTGCAAAGGTTGAGGATTGGGGGCACCATTCTGCAAGAGTTCCACTCCTTCCTCAGTGGGCGGCTTCAGCCTCCCCCCTGAGATCTGACTGGCCCCCTCCCTGGTAGCTTTTAGGGAATAATTAAAACCAGAGCTGTATTGGATCCTTTCAGTAACATCACCTGCATTTCTTGGTGTTTCCTCTTCTACTTCGGTTTTGCCTTTGCAATTTGAATGATATGTTGTTTTAATAGTTAAATTTTAAATATTAAAGTTGAATATTGTTGTTTTTACTGTGACTTTGTAACTGCTGAGAGCTGTGAGATTGCAATGGGATAAAAATCAAATCAATAAATAACACTGTCTCCTCTGCGTCTAAATATGCTCTTCTGCGTCATGAAAGCAGCAGAAAGGTGGCTAAATTCTTAGGCAGAATTTGATCACTGTTTAGAGTGGATCATATTTTAATAAAAGGGGCCTCAGTAGATAGTGAGGGCCAACAGATGTTTTCCACAATGAGAGAGATAGTAAAAATAGCCTTCCTGAACAGGGTGGTCAGGAATAGCTGGGCTGAGCAGGCTGAAAATTACACAGAGAAAAAGTCACCATTAGTCACCAACTTCAACTCTGTTGTCCAAGAATAAGGACACAGGAAGTTTCCTTGGACAAGATCAACGGTATCCTGGCCTTTGATCCATCTCCAAGAAAAGACATTTCTTCCACATGACACTCAATGGCTCACCAACTCAACTGAGGACCTTTCCCCACTGTCAACCTGAAGTGTTCTTGAGACAGCCAAAAACTTGGCTGGCATGATTTTGACTGTCCCCACTGCCAATCCCTCTCCTGCCACAGTTGTCTCTCTTCCCAGTCCCCCACCCACCCACCCAGCCCCCTGACCTCTCCCCAAGGTGATGGGAGTCCTTGTGCAGTACTGGAGTAAAAGAGAAAACATGACTTACATCAATTCAGCTAAGGACAGAGTAATCTCTCTCACTCCCAAGTTGGCAAAAAGAAGACACTGTTGGTAGGACACATTTGTGCCCTGGTTAGGGACAAGTGGAGATACGGCCCATCGTTGTGTTACAGTCACTCTGTTATACTAAAAATCCACTTACTTCTCTGTGTTATCCTGACAGCAGATCAACTGTCAGCATTTATTTCACTCTGTGCTTTACATGGGAAAACCAAGCAGAAAATGCTTTTTTTCCCCCCACAAGGTGCCCACTCTACTCTCTTTTGAATTCCAGAAGGAATATGGACTTTATTCTACTGCCAGCCATTTTTTTTTTTTTTAGGTATTTAAGAGCTGTGGATTACTTTCTGTATATTTAAATCTGGATGGGGGACAGCAGGCTTCAGCTGAACCCCAGCAAGACTGAGTGGCTTTGGGCTTGGGAGCCTACTGGTTCTAGGAATATGCCATCTTTGGTGCTGGATGGGGTGGTATTGCACAGTCTGGGGGTCCTCCTAGACTTATGACTCCTGCTCAAAGAGCAGATAGGAGGGCCTTTGCACAGCTTTGAGTTGTATATCAGTTGCACCCATTCCTGGATCAGGAGGTTCTGCTCACAGTCACTCATGCCCTATTCATCTCCAGACTGGACTTCTGTAATATGCTGTACATGGGGCTGCCCTTGAAGAGTATCCAGAAGCTTCAGCTGGTACAGAATGCAGCAGTGTGGGCAGTTATGTATGCTTCTAGAACAGCACATTACACTCTGCTCCACAAGCTGCACCTGTTGCCAGTCTGCTTCTGGGTCCAATTCAAGGTGCTTTAAAGCCCTTCATGGCATGGGGCTGGGTTATCTGAGGGACCATTTCTCCCCGATCACATCAGCCCGCCCCATTAGATCCGGCAGGGAAGGTATGCTACGGGTTCCATCGGCCAGGGAATTGCATTGGGTGGGTCCCAGGAGGTGGGCTTTCTCTGCCGTGGCTCCCTCCTTGTGGAATGTTCTCCCCCCTGAAGTGAGGCTCACCCCTTCCCTGCTGTTGTTTTGGAAGACCCTCTAGACCTGGTTGTGTCATCAGCCCTGGGGGTCTTGTTTAGATGGCTCCATTACCGAGGTAGATATACTCACTTTCTCCATGCCTGGGGTTTGTATATTTTAATTTTAATAATATTTAACTTTTAACACTGACTTTTTATATATTTATATGATTGTTTTTATACATGCGCTGTTTTTACTGGAGTATTGTACACTGCCCAGAGTCACCATGGGTGAGATGGGCAGCCATATAAATTTGATTAATAAATAAATTAAATAAATAAATCCCTGTATTTCAGACCCTGGGAGTATTATCAATAAATCTTCAATGCAAAATTAATAAAATAATACAATTATCATTGTATTAATTTTGCCCTGAGGATTTATTTTTATTGGCAATTTGCTATTACAGTTGGTTGCACAGTCAGCCAGATGTTTAGACTGGATTTGGCATTTTTATCTACCTATTGAGTCCTTCCCAAGGACCTGGGATAGGCAGATGTTGTTGTTTGATGGTATTAAAGGAATCATCACAGGACTTAAGCTGTCCAAGTAAAGCTGCCTTTTGCAATTATTATTATTATTATTATTATTATTATTATTATTATTATTATTTATTCAGAGGGACCCAGCTAGAATACCTACGTTGTCGTGGCTCAGCATTACTCCTTTTGGCTTCCCTGTTGTTCCAGAAGTGTAGATCAGAACACAACATTGGTTTGCCTCTTGGGAGTTAATGACAGCATCAAGTTCTCCATCCTGAATTTCATTTCCCAACTCCATGAATTCATCCATCTGTGGAACAGAGAAGGTCCCAATGATGCCCAAGTCTTCATCACAATGTATCTGTTAATCTTTCTGTATTTATTTTCACAAAGTGTGCTCATTTTTCTATAGTGCATTAAAGGCGTTTGCAGTACACTATTGATAGAGCCATACCATGTGTAAGCTCATCAGAAGTAAGTTCACTGGATTTGCATTAGACACACCAGTTGGGTTCAGGAGGTCAAAGCCCTGACTGTTTTTTTACGTGTGACCCATGTAATTCTCCAAATAAACTGCTAAACTAATAACGCTTGGAGGAAAAGTAGGACTGAATTCTTGTGGGGAAGAACTGTAAGTTCAGTGGCCCCCCATCCCCCTTCCTAATTTTGTGTCCTGGTCTAATTAGTGGACTTTTTAGTTCTAGTATAAAAGAAAGTGGTTTTTTGAGTGCATAAACTTCCCTCTCTTTGCATTCAAGGACATTAAAGAAACTAGAAATCAAGAAAATTAGAGATACAGCAGGGAAGAGCTACAAGGATTCTGCAAGGATCTTCAAAGAACTCATTCTTTCCTTGAACAAACAAAGTGAATCTAAATCTAAGGATGCTCTTCTAGTGTAATCCCTCACACAAGTGCACTAAGAGAGCAACTACAGAGCATATAATTTCACATGCTCTTGTGAGAAGTCTTGTGGAACCATTTGAAGAAGGCCCCTGTGGATTCCCCCCCCCCCCCCCCCCCCGCTTTTTCATTACGGTTCTTTGGATCCAACCCCAGTATTTTAGAATGGAAACATAAAACAACTGCAGAACTGGAAACCTGACACTGATGCATGAGAAAGAAACAGCACCCAGGCAACTGGAAGCACACACATTAACACTTCAAAAAAGGACCACTTCGTCAGGATGACGAAGTGCAAAGCGTCAGCAGGTCTGGCAAGAAATCCGTTCTCCGTTACTGGGATACAGTCCCTCTGGTGAATACAAAGGGCAGGGAAGGACACCGTTTCATGTTGGGAACAGAGTCTATAAACTGGGCCTGAAGTTTAAGCATATTCCTACAGATAAGAGCATCTTCTGATGCCCTTTACCAAGCTGAAGTCTGTGGGGTTAGTTAGTTGGTTAGTTAGTTTTACTACTGTTGCTAAACTGGCCTCAGGTTTTAGTGGATTAATCCACAGGTCGCACCTTTTTAAGTCTGCAGTCTTGTTCACATGTGTGGGAAGTGTTGTTTTAAATGTTGAGGATATACAGTATAGTGTTTCTTCTGCTCTGTCATGCTTAGTAAGATGTATGAACCTAACAATCCTGGTTTCTAGAAGAGGGTTTTGAGCCTAGCCTTGTGTCTGAACCTGCCAATTGTGGCTTATTTAACAAACTACAGCTCAGCGCTATGCATAGACTCAACCAGACACTCCCCAGATTTTCTCCTGTTCTGACTTGCTGTGCTATTAATATTTCCTCTTGCAACTGTTTTCACAATTCACAGAAATTTCAGCAATGGGGAGGGAGAATGGAATCAAAACTAACAAGGCAGCAATATGGATGAATTACCTGGTTTATCATGACTTTACATACCATAAACAACTTGGGATGTTTCTCCAGCACACTATCTTTATACATCACGACAGCTTTTAAGTACGGTAAACGATCCCAGATCTGTGTAAAGTTTAAGATTTTTTTAAAGTTTTTTTTTTTAAAGTGCTACTAGAATTATGGATAATGCTATACTAGAACAAAGAAATTAAGCTTTCCAACTCTAGCTTAACAGAAGAAATCAGACAGGTGAATATTACCACGTGGGCCAAAAAGAGTAAAAATGGTACAAATGCTTCATTTCCACATTGCTGTATATTTGTAGGCTTACAGGATATTGTCCAGCGAGAATTGTGGAATGTATTGTAAAACTTGTTTTGTATCTAACATTTAAGCCACAAATCACAGTTGGCTAACCACAATGCCTGGGTTCACTCGACACGTTAAGCCAAAAGTAAACAAACCATCTTCCAGCTTAGTGACATGCAAACCTTTTTGTGTTTGTTTCACAATTGAGTGCAGCCCAGGTCAACTTTCAGCACTGACCCCTCACCGTCTATTTACTCAGTCTCAAAGTAAGTTTTAAATCTGTAATGTAAGCTACTCTGATTGATTGGAGCAGCAAACATGGGATATAAACCTAACAAATAAATAAACGTAAACCCAGCAAATAAATTCCCTAATCAATAGATGGAAATAAAGTCAAGCAGACATTCTCAAACAGGTGTGTGAGTTCTAGCAGCAAATGTCTCACCTGTATTATTTTGTCCAGCTGCTTCTGGTTTTCCACCACAATGATATTAGCTCTGCAGTCATGAGCAATATAATGACAAGCCTCTGGAGAATTGGTGGTGTAGATCCCTGTCACAATGCCACTGTTGTGGAGGATGAGTGGAAATAACAGTTTCCTTTTAACGACAAGCTCCTGCATTGTATGTGCTGAACTTCTGACTTGTCATATCGTGCATGTGGGTTAATGTTTCTCATCTTGAAAACCAACGGGTTATGACAATCATATTATTACATAGGATTTTTTAAAATTAATGAACAGGGCCTAGCTGACCTTGGCTGATCTCAAAAGCTAAGCAGGATTGAAACTGGGTGGTACTTGGATGGAAAACTAGCCAGGAACCCCTAGACTCTCTCTCTCAATCTCTCTCTCTCTCTCTTTCTAGCATTTTTCCCACAGGTACACGGTCTGCTTTTTTCGGATCAGCCAAATGTTGATTCATTGGTTGCGACAGGAATTGATCAACCAACTTGTCCCCCGAGCCTGACACCTTGGGCTGAGAGAGAGGGACTGGCCCAAAGTCACCCAGCTGGCTTTCATGCCTCACCATCTCCTGCTTTCTAGACTAATGCCTTCACCCCTAGATCAAACGGGCTCTAGTTCTAGACTGAGAAGTTAAAAAAAAAATCAGTGGCAAACCACTTATGAAAGCTACATGGATATTTCCATATAATCAACAGATTGTGCACAACTTGAAGACTAACTTTAAAAAAAATCCCTTGCGGGTCTTACTCAAAATTCTCACTAGTAAATGCACAACAGCCTCTTCTAACATGTTGACTTCTGGATGTGCTGACCCACAGCTCTCCTCACCTGCAGTGAACTTGGCCAAGAGGGGGGGTTTCAACTAAGACAGCAGCTACATCAGCCCATCTAGGAAAGCCTCCCGTGGCCAGGACTTTATTTGTGCCCAGATAAATCCCTAACCGGGGGGGGGGGGGGGGGGGGGGATTTCCAACCTTACCCAGCAAAAACAGCTCCTACTGCCGAAATGAACCATTCTGGAGAATTAAAACCCAGAATTGCAACACTGTGGAATCGTTCAAGGCCAAGCTTGGGGAAAAAAAGGGAACAGTACAGTCAACATTTCTGGAAAGAAGGAAAAGTCCCATCAAACCAGCAGGAGTCTTTTTTTTCCCACTGAGATGTGAACTTTGCTAAATTCCCCCACTTTCTCACTTAGCTTGGCATGCATGATTTCTAGGTCATTTAGCACAGAATCTCTATCCCATGCCAACTTTCAGGCTGGCTCTCTGATTTAACTGCTGCTTTTCTAAGCCCCATGCAATGTCTTGCTGTTTAAATATTCCTTGCCTTTCTTTATCAAAATAGAAAGAAGAGCATTTGCAGTTATCTTCACCTATCAAAGCAGCTGTGGTTTCATGAGGATGGGTGGACCAAATTATCAGGGCTTGAATATCTTTGGAATTGCTCAAAAGCCAACCAGTCCACAATCTGAAAACTCACTTTGCAATGTAAGACGAGAAGAAAAAGGGGAAGAAGGAGAAAAACAGGAAGGTGGTATATGCCCAAGATTTGTTGAGTGAGATGCTGCCACAGGCTTCCTGCTGAAATATTATTCTTTATAAGACACATTGCAAAAATACAACTTTATAGCTTATTCTTAATATATAGATAAAATTGCACACAAACCCACACCCACTTAAATATGTCTCAATCATTCCAGAGACCACAGTCTGGGTGTCTGATATAAAAATCCAACATTTACCTTTAGGAAACTTTTGGCTGCTTTCCGAGAAAGGTTGTAATACTCAGAAAAAGTTATCTTTTCCCATTTCCCATTCTTTTTGCTGGCTAATGCATTGAGAGACTTGTATTTCTCTAGCGATTCTTGGAACATCTGGTGAATTGTTACTGGCGTTTGTGAGCATGAGGGATCCCATCTCAGCTTCACCTGCCCATCAGCTGATGTGGTCCAGAGAGGAGCTAGGAAACAGGAGCAGATTATGCTGTAACATCTGGAAATGAAAAACCATCTGGAGTCCAGCTGCATTAGCTCCTGTTTCTTCATTGGGACCAAGCACATACTTAACAAGGAGGCAACAGACTTAAAAAGGAGGCAATAGACTTTCTGTGGCTTTTCCTCTTTCCTAGACAACTTTTTTCCTTTCAAGTCCTATCTTTCTATATTGTAATCCTGTAGCCAGGAGCAGTTCTGATGTTACTGATTTATGAAACAGGGCGGGAGCCTTTGCAGCATACAAGATAGAAACGAAGACACAAATCATTGTCCAAAGAGCAGATTTAGTTTCGTCTTCAATCTACTTTAATAATATACCATAAATAAACCAATTTTAATCCATCCTGATATTCATTTACCTGGGCATTTTTCCAGACTCATTCCAGAATCTTTCCAGATGCTCTGGGCTTCCGACAAACTTCTGTGGAAGGAAGGAAATGTAAAACTCCTTTTAAAACTCTGATGGTTAGTACTTTACATAGGATCAAAGTTCTGAAAAGAAAAAAGAAAAATGGCAGCAGGCAATATTTTGATCTAAAACAGGGTACAAACGTAGTACAATATTCTCCACAACAAGTCCTATGGATAAACTGCAGTCATTGCAGTTGTCAGCTTGTGTACGGCACTTGGCTTCTCAGAGGGGTGTCCGAAGGGCAGTCAAAAAATATGCCATCACGCATGTAAAAAAGTGCAGAGCCTCCACTGCATGTTGTAGCCACCATCTTCACTTTTCTTACCTCCCTCCCTGTGGACAACTCTGCTTCCCAGGATCTCTGTTTGGTACATCAGCATTCCCTCTCTTTTTCACAAGTGAAATTATTCTTCGCAAAGAATTCATTCTTCAGGGCAAAAAAAAATAAAATCTTATTCTTCTCAACAGCAAGCTTTACAACTCTATATCACTTTTGGAATGTCTTTTTCCTTCCATACAGAAAGCTGTACTCACTCCTTATTTCAGAATTCAGAATTCAGCTTATCCTCCCCGTCCTGTTTCAGCCCAACATTTACTGCTGTTACAGAAAACACATTTCTACATTCCTATATTTTAGCCAGTTGAATTGTTTTAATTTGTCTTTAATTTGTCAAAAGACAACTCAAGAAGTTGCCAAGAATTTGCCATTTTTGAAAGACAAAACTTTCTTTCTGCCCAAGTTAAAGTCAGCCAAACAAAATGTGAGTCAAAACTTGTTCCCACTTCTTTGAAAAAGAAGCCATTATTGGTTTGATGTATTATAGTCCTGACATCCTTATTTCTAAACAAGTATCTATCGGACTGCATAATTTCTCCAAGCATTATTTTACCTGATTCCTTTACTTCTGGTCCTCTTCTGTCCTGCTACAGTTGTTTCTTCAGGAACTGTCAAACTGAATCACTTCTTTGGAAATAAACCCCTGGGGCACCAACTGCTGATTTTCATTAAGAATCCAACAGGTATCAACTTGCCCAGACGTGCAAGAAGATAGATTGGAGCCTCCAAAGCTCTTCTCTGCAAATTTGCTCAGAAACTCCTCCGTGTTCAGCAGTGACAAACTTTCCTTTCACTTGGTGTTCTTTCCTTGTCCATGAGAAGAATCTCAATGACCTTTGTCGTCAGACATCCCTTGGCACAAACAAAAATTGGATGCAGGAGAGTCAAGAATGCAGCCCTTGAGGAAATTAAGTTTCTTGCAAGAACGGGTGATGTGGCTATGAAAATGTTCCAGCAACTGCCGTGTATCAGATGCCAACCTTGTTTATGGTGAAATCAAGGTTCAACTTTTGGAATCTTTTCTCCCCCTGGCTTGAGACATCTCTTTTTCAGGCAGGAGGAACAGCTGCTCTCTTGTTATGATAACAGACTATTTCATTTATTTATTTATTAAAATCTTTAAACCGCCCCATAGCCAAAGCTCTCTGGGCGATCTGCAATAAAACACACTAAGCAAAACAATTTGAATGAAAATATAGACAATAAAGTCAGATAAAATGCAGAATGAAAACATCCTACAAATGAAAAGCCAATTAAAAAGCAGGGGGAAACAGAAAGATCTTTACCTGGGACCGAAATGATACTACTGCAGGTGCCCTTTGAGCCTCTCTGGGGAGGGCATTTCATCAATGGGGGGGGCCACCACAGAAAAAGCTCTCCCTCTTCTAGAGGCCCACCTCACCTCCCTTGGTGGGGGGATCTGGAGGAAGGCCTCATTGGAAGATCTTAAGGTCCAAGTAGGTACATAAATCTAATAAATTAATACTGGAGAAGGCACTCAGGTAACCTGGTTCTATGCCGTTTCCTCTGGTTTCCTGCTGTTTGCTGCTAATCTTGTAAAAACTTGTCAAGTTGGTGTTGATTCCTAGTGACCACCTAGCTAGATTTTCTTCACGATGATCTGTGCCGAACCTGGTTCTTCAGGTCTTCCAAGGGTGTACCCATCGCCAATAACTGAGCCCATCCACCTTGCTGCTGGTCATCCTCTTCTTCTCTTTCCTTCCACCTTTCCCAGCATTAGAGCCTTTTCCAGAGAGCCAGGTCTTCACTTAATGTGTCCAAAGTAGGATAATTTGAACCTGGTTATTTGTGCCTCAAGTGAGAATTCTGGGTTGATTGGTTCGATGATCCATTTGTTTGTTTTCTTGGCTGTCCATGGTCTTCTCAGGAGTCTTCTCCAATACCAAAGTTCAAAGCATCACTACTCCTTCTATCCTTCTTCTTCAAAGTCCGTTTTAGAAAATAATGAATTGTGATAACATACAAAAATACTGTGAGAATGTTGGGAAGTTCCCTCTTCCAAAAGCTGTATGGGTGTACTTCAGTCAATATACAAATTATGATAGCTTGATAAAACGGGGGTAACCTGCTTTTTAAAGGCTAGAGTCCACATCTAATGCTTGGGGTGAGGCTGACAAGAACTCTGGGTGGCACTACAATGTAAAAGGCAGGGCTTTCTTAAGCAGAAGAAAAAGAAAAGTTTTTTTTTAATTTTATTTTTCCTAGGGTTTGAATAAACCCTGCTAAAATGCACCCTGCACCCTGCTGAAATTATACCAGAATGATAATTATTGTAAAATTACTCAACAGTGACATGGGGTAAAAAGGGATCATATTAAATTTTTGTGATTGTGCTAAGCCTCTTTTGAGGTGTACATTCCCAAAACTTTCCAAAAAGTGGATAAACATCAGGTCATTTCTGGCAATCAAAGGGGGTTTGAAGGATCATAGAAAAGCTTGTGGGCCATCTGAAGCCTGCAGCCCTCCCGAATTGGAGGAAAGATAAAAATTAGACAAACAAAAAAAGGTAAGTGTTCCTAAGCAACAAAAGAGACTAAGGATAGAAACATTCCATTAGTTCCATTTGACAGTTGGCTAAGGAAAAAAGGTGGAAAATTCTCTTGTTGGATACTCAGTGATGGGTTTTCTCAGCTTCATTTTTTCTGAAGCGACCTCTCCTAAATAATCACCATTGTTCCATCTTCTGCTTCCCAGTTTGGCCAAAATGTCTTCCAGCATCGCACTTATTAGATGAATTGCCACAGTCAATGCAGGTATGTTCCTTGCATCCCTCCCTGCCAAAATGACAGGGTTAATGGTTGCTATAGTCACTTCTCTACAAAAACTTGATTAAAATGGGTTTGATTAAAAATTAAAAGACCTTTGTGACTTCTCCAAGAATCTCAACTCAGTCCATGTTTGCGAGAGCTCTGCTTTTATTTTAACCTTATTCTCAGCATCTTCTATGGCTTCTCATACTTTCTTTTGTATGACATCTAGGGATTATTTTAATTGGTAAGCAGCTTAGGTTAAAAAAAAAAACAGAAATAAAGGTATCTATTAAATAATAAAAGTTGCTTCTGAGATCATTTCTCTGACTGGAAGTTGACCTTTAAATTAAACAGAGTCTTATGGCATGATCCATTTTCCACAAGAATTAATTTTATCAAAGACCATTCAAGACAATAAATTCATCCCCATTTAATAAGAGGGCTTGAATCCATGTTTCTACCACCAAACCACGTTTACTGCTTGGACCTTGCTGCAAAACTGAAGCAAAAAGGAAGGTGTAATTTTACTCATGCTTTATATCCTGCAGTTGAGGGCCAGGCACAGGTCTGTGGAGATCACCCAATTTGCGTGCGGATTCCACCTTCAGTCCCTGACATCTTGATAATGGTGATGTATGATCAAGTCAGTCTTGACTCTTAGCAGCCACATAGATAGATTCTTCTCCAGGATGATCTGTTGTCAACCTGATCCTTCAGGTCTTCCAGTGCTGCCCCCATCACCACTGTAACTGAGCCCATCCACCTTGCTGCTGGCTGTCCTCTCTTTTCATCTTCCATCTTAAAACCCCAAGCAAATGGTAGGGATGTGCCACAGAGAATCGAATCAAATTGAGCTAGTTCTGTTTCGTTTTGATTGGGTTGTTTGCATTTAGTACTGACTCATCTTTTGAGCCAATCTGGGCAATCTGCTGGGAGTTGAGTTGCCCACCCACCTCAATGGTCATTTAATAAAACGGGTATCCATGGGGTGTGGTCAAAAAAGTCAAGATGGTAACCACAGCAGTGTGCTCAAAGCTCTGCATTGCACATGAAAACAGGGACAGAGCTTCATGCGCACCATCATGGCTTCCATCTTGAATTCTTTGACTGCCCTTTGCCGACACCCCTGAATAAACACTTCATTTGGCTTTGCTTCTGATCACATCTGTATGTTTTCTTCAGTTTTACGCAGTACATCTAAACAAAGGTCATGGAATCCAGAGAAGACAAAACAAACCGTGGGCAGCCATCAGCAGAGGATAAAAAATCTAAAGAACAGTCCAGAGATGATAAAAAAAGTAATGAGCAAGACGCAGAGGACAAAAAAACTAGTGATGGTTCCTCGGAGAACAAGGAAGAAAAAGAAGCTGATGACAGTGCAGTAAGGCAAATTTATTTTGTTTCATGCACCTTTCCCTTTTAATTCCAGAGACTCTGGTTCCTTCCAGGGCTATTTTTATAGCAGCCCATCACATTTTGCAGAAAACGATGTCACATTTGCAAATTAATTCTAGAATAAAAGCCACCAACCTGGGGGCCGTGTAAGGTTTGTCCCAACAGAAGAGAATATCTGCAGCTCAGGGTTGAACTGTGGAGTTCTTGGTGGTCCTGAGCTTGCAGACATCTCGTTATCCAACTAGGTAACATCATCAGTGTGAGTAGGTGTGGGGTTTGCTGCCGGTTTATATATAGTAGCATGCCCTGCCAGTTTTGGTCGGGGTGTGGTTTGTACACCCAAGGAGGAAACTACATCCCCACCAAAACTGGCAGGGCTAGCTACTGCATATAAACCAGCAGCAAACCCTACACCCACTCGCATGGATGATATTACCTAGCTGTGTAATGAAAGGTTTGTCCTTTACAGGTTTCTCCATCTCTTCTCTTATCTTATGATTGCTCCTCATTTGCACTGGGATGCTGGTTAAAGAAGGAAAAGGCAAGATAGCAAGGTTATAAACTTAAAAATAGGTTTGCAGTCCCAATTATTTCACTCTAGTCACATTTGGTCCTCTTTTCTCAATGTCAGATATTGAACAACTTCATTCAGTTGGAGAGTGGCCAGACTAGGGAACTTGTGAGACCCTATTTGCATCTTTCCAACTTGATACATGTGCACAGGGCTACTATATCTGGACTGCAAAAATCCAGACCATCACTGGAGAGCAGCAGAGGGATACAAATCAGTCCACCTCTTTTCTACCATCTCCTAGTCATTTGTATTTTGCAGCCTTACCTTTGAACATCTTTTCCATGTCCATCCTTCTCATGGAAATCCGTGTGTCATGCTCTATGCTCGTAACCTTTGAAATGTAGAGAAACTGAAATGGATTTCCTCAGAAATAACTCTTTGTTCTTCACCTGCATGAACGGTCACACTCATGCTCTGAGAAGGGACAGGCACACCTGGAGCAAGAGGTACGAAGGGAACAGGAGCGACACCTGGCACAACCCTTCTTCCTATCCCAGATAGCTCATGTTTGCAGAAATTGTCCTCTGAAAATGCCCACTTCAGCTAAAGACCAAATAGCAATCCCAACTGCAGTTGATTTATTCAAGTGTAGTATAAACTCTACACATTGTTGGTTACTCTTGATTTTGGCTGCGCAAGACTTCAGATTTGATTTTGAAAAGCTGCTGAGCACCGAGCAGGAGGATGAACGCAGCATCTGTCTGCAACTCTTTAAAGCAGCTGTATCTTCCACATATTCCAAAACACCTTTCTGAGATCGAATCCACAATGCTGGATCTTCCTCATCCTCCTCACCCTCCTCACCTTCCCTAGACCTGGTATTCTCCAGCTGGCCTCGAGAGGTGTTGGCTAGGAATTTTGGAAGTTGCTAGCACAATAGGGAGAATCTAGAGGGAGATTCTAGAGGGCTCCAGGCTTGGGAAATGGGAGTTCCTTTTAGAAACAAATTCAGTGTTAAAATAGCAATAAAGAAGAAGCCAAACAAAAGAGACTTCCTGAGCGATTCATCTTGCATTTGCAGAAAGTATTGTTCTACCAGCAGCCCTGTAAGAAAGACTGGAGTAAGTTAGCTCTCTTGATATATTTTATTTTATTCGTACCTTTCTCCAAAGGTCCGAGGAAGACACCTCTAAGGCAGGTCTTGCAGGAGATGGCTGATCCAACATCATCTTTGTAGGATGTTTGTTTTTGCCCTGTCTGGTTTGCCATATTTTATTCCTTTTCATATGGCTTACCCAGAGTCCTTAGGAGTCAGATGGTATACAAATTTAATGCATCTTCATCTGCTAAATTTTCTGGGAATCGAAGTCCACACATCTTAAAGTTGCCAAGGTTAAGAAACACTGCTGTAGATGAAGTTGGCTTAATATAGGTGGTCCTCGGGTTACGACCATTCATTCAGCAACTGTTCAAATGGCTCTGAACGAGGGGACTTATGGCAGATCCTCAGAGTTCCAGCCATTGTAGCATCCTGCAGTCACATGATCACAATTTCTGAAGTTCCCGCCAGCTTCCCACAAGTAAAGTCAATGGGGAAGCCAGCAAGAAGTCACAAGTCGCAGTCACATGAGATCCTTGCTTAACAACAGCAACCAGGACTGCCAGAACTGCCATTGCTAAGCGTCATATGACATTGCGCTTTACGACCACATTGCTTAGTGACAGAAATTCTGGTCCCAATTGCCGTCATAACCTGAGGATTACCTGTAATAAGAGTTTTATATATATTACATATTTATATTATAAATATTATAATATATACCTTAATTAAGGTTATATATTTAGAACTGATCATGTAATGTATTATTCTGGGCAAGCCAACGTACATAGCAATCGAAGAGCAACGTGCAACTGGATCTAATCCCTTTAAAAATGTCTCTTTGTTTGAAAAGAGTTCGACTGTTGTTGTTATTGTTTAGGATTCTGTCTGCATTGCACTGAAGCGCTCAAAGTGGGCCACTACATTTGTTCAAGACAACCCTGCAAGGTGGGCCAGGCTGAGCAACCTGGAATCGCCTGAGTCCCTCCTCCAGCCTTCCTAAGGACCTGGGCCTGGGCAGGTTCACTCAGGGATAAGCACCCCCCGGGACTGCCTGCCTGCAAGGAATCTGAATTTTAAAAGATTTCGAGAGGAAAAGTCTTCCCACAGGAGGCCCTGAGGCGGCTCTGCGCCAGTAGCGTAGCGAGCTGGGCGCGATTGGCGTCCCCCACGCCAGCGGCGCAGCCCGGGCTCAGCAACCTCTCGCGCTTTAGGCGGGCTTTTCCTCGCGCCGGGCGGGAGAAGAGGGCAGAGGAGGCGGGGCTGCGTTTCCTCTGGCCCCGCCTCTGCCTTCCCCGCCGCGCGCCGATTGGTCGCTGGCGCCGGCCGCCAGCTCCGTCCAGACATTTCTAGAGCCTGCCGTGACGTCACGGCGGCGGCGTTCCAGAAAGTTCGCGGGGGCCCTTATAAAAGCGCCGCAGCCGGTCGGCGCCGCGCCAGGGGCGAGCGGCTAGGAGTGGGGAGGCTGCGGGCCCGGGCGGCGGAAGGTGAGACCCGGGAGCGCCTCCGCGTGGCGGGGCGGGAGGGAGAAGGACGTCAAGCAAAGCAGCATCGCATTCAATGAGGTGGACCTTGGACTACAAATGCCATCATCCACCACGAGTCCCTTCCGCCTCAGCGGGCCCTGGTCGTCCTCTCCCCCCGGTTTGGGCTGAGGGCGAGGGGAGATGCGGTTGAACTTAGCCCGGGGCTTTTGGGTGGGCGAGGATCATGGGCTTTGTAGCCTGAGGCGCTCGGAGAAAGAATCGCTGCGCTGTTCTGGGCGAGGAACATGGGAGTTGCAGTCCGAAAGGGTCAGTGAGGGAGTTTTGCGCTGAGGATCATGGGCGTTGTAGTCCAAATGGGCTTTACAATGCTCTGGGTAGGGATCGTGGGTATTGTAGTCCAAATGAGTTTTGAGCTGCTCTGGCTGGGGATCATGGGAGTTGTAATCCAGCCCGCCTTGAGGCTCCGGGAGGGGATGGGCAGGCAGAGAGGTCGGTTATGTTTTGTGTAATTGCTCAGCAAAATGCGGGGGGGGGGGGGATCCTTTTGGCCAGAATTGAATTTTCCCTGGGAAAGTAATGGTCTTCATGGGAAGCAATAGTTGGGTTGTCCCCTGGGTCTGAAAGCCCCCTGCCCACCCAGGCGACCGTCTGTGGAAGGGCAAGAATATAAGTGTGTTCAGACTCTTAATATTAATAAATCCAGGATTGAGGAGAAACCCAAGAGGCGGGTGATGGAAAATCCCTAATCCTGCCCAGTGCCCAGTGGATTTGCCTTGGACTTTATCAGGATAAACTCCTGGGTTTTAGGAACCGATGAGAAAGGATGAAGTTTGGAGAAAGTGAAGGTGCTGCCCAAAGAAGCAGATGATTAATGGTAGTAATTATGCTTCTGGCACAGCTCTGCATAGGATGGCTGGAAAGGAATTCCCATTCAGTCCTTGGGGTTCATTCAGAATAAAGTGGGTGATGTGCATTTTAATAAACCGTAGCTGTTCAAAAATAAACTTCCAGATTATTGGTTATGCAATCTTGATTCATAAGTAATAATTATTAATAGATCTGTGAATGTTAATATGACTGAAAGGCTGTGCACCTGTCACTTTCCATGTGCTTGTTAGTAAAAATTTGTGAATCTAGGATTTTAAATTGGATGATGACTATATGCTGTTCTTGCCAGTTACTGTGTAATTTATTTTGTTAGTCAACTTTATGAGACAATTGAGCCGTAAGTATGAGAACTGTCTCAGCCCGTACATCCCACCCCAAACTGGTGCAGAGACTGTGCCCAGTGCTTGTTTTTGCTTTCAGGCATCCAGGTCACATGTGAGTTCTTTCCATGTTCAGCAAGATAAGCATTTGGGATGAGCAAGTTGTTCTCTTTACTGAGACTATGTATACATGTTTTGCAACTAGGAAAAGAGGCCGTCCATTAAGTGATAATTATTTACATAAGCAATTGTTAATTTATTAAGATTGCATAAAGAGAATACAAAAACAGGTTTCCTTTTTAGAAGATGAAAATGTTAAAAACATACCTGAGAAGTAGAATTCTGTGTGAGAGAACAAAGGAGAAACGTCCTTTCTAAATTCCCTGCCAGTAAAGTGCATTGATTAAAAAGAATATTGAAATAAAGTCTTTGAGCTGATGCATTTACTGAATGGTTGATTTGTTTGTCTCATATTCTTAGGCAACCATGGTGAAGGAAACCGGCTATTATGACACTCTGGGAGTGAAACCCAGTGCCACCTCTGATGAAATTAAGCGTGCCTACCGCAAGTTAGCATTGAAGTACCATCCTGACAAGAACCCCAGCGAGGGCGAGCGGGTATGAGCTGAAGTTAGATGGGGGAGAAAGCTGCATAAGGTTAGGGCTGAGGTTCTGAAATGGGATAGATGAATACAAGTGGACATATAGTAGAAATGCATGAAATTCACTGTTCTGGGGACGGAAAAACAAAGCCTCCTGTTTTTCTTCTAAATCACATCAGTCCGGCTGTTCTATGGGTAGTCTTTAGCCTTCTGGATCAGGAAGTAGTTGGTGGTTTTGGTCACTGAATTTAAATGTAATTGGGCATCTAGCATTCTCAATGAAATAGGACAAATAAGTGCTAATTCATTGGTTTCAACAGATATACTTGAGCACATTGAAGCCTGAACATCACAAATTACTTCCTGTTCTGAAATATTTACTTCTGGAAAATTATATGACCACTCCTGGAATCGTTAGATTAACATTGTTTGGAAGATAAACAGAATTTTCCAACCTTTCCCCAGAACAGTAAGTTTGGTGCATCCAGTACTGTACCTAAATGTGCCTTTGCAATGTAATCAGTATAATCTAGTTGGGTTGGACTAGATGATCCATGTGGTCCCTTCCAACTCCAAAATTCTATGATTCATCAACTTATTGTGTCTCCAATCATATTAATGAAAGGCACAGTTCACCAAAGAAATTGCTGCTACTGGGCTTTCAGAATGGATCTCCATTTCAATGGGTTGCATAGCAGAATCACACCAGTCTAATCACTGACTCTGTTGCCTTGCGTAGTATGCAGAATTGTGCCATGGGTAGTCCTCCCTTAACTATAGTAATTGGGACCAGCAACCGCAATGCAGTCGTAAAGCATGACATCACGTGACCACACTGACTTTAGACAGCAGTTGCAGCAGTTTCAGTTGCAGTAGTTAGGTGAGTCCCGCCGTTTGCGACCCGTTGGCTTCCCCATTGACTTTGCTTCTCAGAAGCCAGCAGTAAAGGTCACAAATGGTTATCGTGACTGAAGGATGCTGCCATCATAACTTTGAATGGTCACTGAAGGAGTGGTCATTCAACAAGGACTACCTGTAGTTCTATTAAACTGTGTTTAATAGAAGGGGGCCTTGCAATATATCTATTTGTAGTTAGTCATCAGTGTTTCCTGCCAGCCATGCACTCTCCCCCAGCCCCTCTGCACTTGTGCCACACTGGCCACTCGTGTACCCTCCCCAACCCATGTGGCACACCCCTCTACAGCCCATGTGGACCCCTTGCGCCCTCCCCGTGCTCCCTCCCCCCACCTGGCAGCAGCCACTTACCTGTCTGCGGGCCTGGGACGTGCAACTTCCTGCCAGCTTATCCACTGACTTTGGTTGTGGGAAGCTGGCAGGAAGTTGCCTCACTTAACCATGGGGTTCAGTTAACGACAGCAGTTGGGACTGCAGGGATTGCTGTTGCTAAGTGATGTGGTCACACTTTACGACGACATTGCTTAGCGTTGGAAATTCTGATCCCAATTGCTGTCATAAGTTGAGGACTACCTGTATTAGAAAATTAACTGTTGGTTCTGAATATTGGCCATCCAGGTTGGCACTGATAGGAGTTGGAGTACATCTGAAGGGTCATGCGTTCCCCATCCTTGATTTAAGACATGGACAGTTTTCATAAGACATCCTACTGCCTTAAAAATAGTCTTGTTCTGTTTATTATGTAATTATCCTTTATTATCAGACTGTTTAAGAGCTTTACATTTGACAAAAAAGTAGGCAGTAATTATTTTTAAATAATGGGTGTAGTCAGTGTTACAACTGTACATGGAAACACGGCTCAAATATCCAGTAAGTTTAGAAGAATACATTTGCATACATTTCCTGGTATACAACTCTTCTGTGCTTTGAGATACTGAAGAGCTTGATCTGCTCTTAAAGGATTGGTGGAAAAGCAGCAATTATGAATAACATAGTGTCAAGCTTCATCAAAATGTACTGTAGATGGGAAAAGTTAATTGATGAATGCACAGTTGTGCATGAACTTTTAATTTTCAGTTTAGAAAGCAAGTCTCTTGTTTCACATGCTGAGGTTGGGTCACAAAATAAGTCTTTTTTTTTTTTTTTGTTTTAGCATCAGCGCTTGCAACACTTATGTATGAGCAAAAAGCTGTTAATTTCAAATTAATAAAATTTATCAAACTTCTTACATGTGCATATTTTCATTTCGGCACTGATTTAAATGGCCTTTCTATCTGAAAATGTTAGTGTATTTGTGCATTAGCAGGGAACATCTAATTTTTCATACAGTAGAAACATTGGGTACTTTGAGTCCCAAACACAACATCAAGGTTCTTTGAATTATAAACAAAACAGTGGTTGATTATAGCTTTGCCGCACCACAGTGTAGCGTCCTTTGTAATCAGAGTCCTGGGAGGTGTTCATATGTGCAGCGTGACTTGGCTGTGCCATGATACAAAGTTTCATCACTACATTTTCATAGTGTGTATAACTTGGAATAGCCCCGCTAAATTCAGGAGGGTTTATTTTTGAGGAAATACGCATAATGCAAAAGTCTGAGTGCAGTCTTTTCCAGGGTGGACACCCCAAATTTGAAGGAAATGCTTGCATGTTTGTTACTCCAAAGAATCATAACAATGCACAGATTGAAACTTTGAAAAGGAAATAGTTGCCTTTTGAGGCTGGGAAGATGAAAAATTTCATAGAACTGCTTTCTTTTATGTTTTCTCATACAGGGTGTGTTTTCGGTTGTGGAGTTTTCTGTAATGCAAATTTCATTATTAGATATGAGTAGGTTGACTTAATAGTCTTTGGGAAGAGTTCTGATAATCTTATGTATAGGTTTAATCACACATTTTTGAAGTGGGATCTGAAGGTTGGTAGTTGACCAACTTGAAATGCTTCAGGCATTTTTTCTAACACGTTTTTTCCCCAAAATTAAAAACATTGCACATCCAGGTCCATCATATTAGGTAAGTTACAGATGATGATAATGAAATTATCCTAACTTGATGAGGGCCACTATCTAGTTGGATGGTGTATTTATAGCTATAGAAGCAGTGAAAATACAGTAAAGGATTAAACAGGAACAAGATAAAAGTTATTGGGGGCAGAAAAATGAGCACTCTTATCTTCCCTTTTGAAGTAGAATGTGATGTTTCCAGTTACAGAACTGGCTAAAGTTGGAGAACTGATAGCATTAGCGCAAATAAGCTGCATTTGTGACCTTCCCTCAGGCAAATCATTCTCTCCTACCGAACAACAAAGTTTCTTACATTAGCAAATGGCTGCACTTAATACTATGTCCTTTGCTGATGCTCTACAGGAACCATATTTGTACATACATCTTCACACTTACTGGATTTCTTTTTAGCTACTGGTAGGGAGAGGTACAGAGAGGTAGGGAACATGGAGGCAAACAAAAACTGGGACATCAAAAATCTAAGAGGCTTCCCTTGACCGTTGTCATGGTTCCTGGGCTCCATTTCTTCACTTGTAACTAAGAAGAACAAGAAAAAAGGATGCAGAGGAGGGGGCTTTGTCCGTAGGAGTTACTAATTTCGAGAGAGAAGTGGAATATTTGCTGTAGGGAGAAACTGCTGGGACCAAACATGTTAACACCTTTGTCTTAAAGTTGAGCAGAACAGGACCCGTAGCTGCATTTTGTGCTGCACAAGTAAATGGGGAAAGTTAAAGAAAGATGAACCTGTTCCTTGGTCAGTTATTCTCCACTAAAAGGCTGCACTCGACATACTATGCCCCTAAACCACCTCCTGTGCACCTCTGCAGTAGATGTAGACACAAACACGCAGACATGCATACATATGCACTAAGGCAGAGATGGACAGCCGAGGATCTTCCAGATGCTTTGGACTTAAACTCCAGAATCTATTACCACTGTCTTATGTTTTATGGTGGCTTGTGAGAATCATCCAAATGAGAGTACCCATTTATTAAAAAACACTCCCTTGCTCTGGATCTCCTGTAACTGGGGAGAAGGCATCCTTTTCTGGCTTGGAGCTGTGTTTAACATTTTAGAGGGTGTGCAAGCAGGAAGATTTCCTTGGTATTTAAACTGTTAGACCTATTTTGGGATTCACACTACAACTCTACATGTATTCTCTACCTGAAATGGTGGGGTATTACTGTCAGTTTTCAGCATTCACAGCCAGAAGGAGCTCTGAGCACCATGAGTAGGCCATTTAGGAAAGGGGACAAGTCCATTCTAGTGGATGTATTATGGTAATCTGCAATCTATCCATTTTAAAAAATCTAAATGTGGATGGTGTGCTATTCTCATGTACTGAGGTTCAGACATTTTTTAAACAAAAGTTAGTGTTCACTGTCTGATAGCCAGTTATTCAGAGGGATTTCTTTCTCTCCTTAGTTTAAGCTCATATCCCAGGCTTATGAAGTCCTGTCAGATCCAAAGAAAAGAGATCTCTATGACCAGGGTGGGGAGCAAGCTATTAAAGAAGGCGGCTTAAGTGGCGGCAATTTCTCTTCGCCCATGGACATCTTTGACATGTTCTTTGGTGGCGGTGGCCGAATGAATAGAGAGAGAAGAGGTATGCGCCTGGGTTTTAAAGTTGCGTTGCTTAAATTCAAACATTTTAGGGAAACTGTGGAAGGTCAAACATTGTTACGATGCATTGTACGTCAGCGATCACATGGACAAGAGCACAGTTTGCTAGAGCAATCATTGCTTGTGCTTTGATACAGGGGACTTACTCAGAGCCAAATAGTTGGGGCGGGGGGAAGAGAATTGCAAAGCTAAATATTGTGATAAATTCAAAACAGTTTGGCTTTCTGTCTGGATGTTTTCAGAGTGACTGAGCTCCTCCAGAAATGTGTGTAGGAAGGAAGTGGAATCGGACATTGATTTTGCAGTTTAAATTATGCTTGAGAAATGGTTCATTAGATGAGTGAATCCAGTGCTTTTGAATGATGATAATTTTGGAGATTTTGTTTCCACATTAGCCACAGGGCAATACTTTCAGCATTCACCCTGTCTTAACTTCTCTGCAAAGGGTGGAGACTGCCTTGTTAAGGTTGCCAGTAGCTCTGCTGAGAAACTTAAAATGTACCTAGGATATTATTAATTGTCTGAACTTATGTTTTAATAAGGTAAGAATGTTGTCCATCAGCTGAGTATCTCGCTGGAAGATTTGTATATTGGAGCCACAAGAAAGCTGGCACTTCAGAAGAACGTTATCTGTGACAAGTGCAAAGGTAATGATTTTTGGATTCGATAACAGCAAGATTTGAATACAAAAGTTGAACTGCTCCCAGGAGTTTCAAAAGCTGCTCTTGATTGAAATTGCTGACCATTTCATACCATATATTTTAAGACACCAGCTGTCTTTGAAGTGAAGCAGATTTTTTGGGGCTGTGACTCATCAGAAATAATACAGGAATAGGTCGCCGATCTATATTCGTATTAGCTTCATTTCACTGATGTTACCCTAAACCAACATTACAAATGAAACCCTGCTGGAATATTTTTCCTCTGCTTAAATCCAGCTTTTTCAGAGGGCTTTGTAAAGCTAGCCTAGTAACAGGATTTTGTCATTAAAAAGAAGCATTAACAATCTGTATAGAAAGTAGACTATAATCTTCTTAATGAGAGCCCCTCAAGCTTCTGAAATTCCATATTGTCCTCTTAACAAGAGGAGTCGCTCTGCAGTGACATTGAAATATAAATAAATAAATTCCCACTCGGCTTTTCAGAACTGTTTACAAATATCTGGAACTGTTATGAGAAATTTAAAGTAGACCGATAGCTTTGCTTAATAGTTTGGTCTAGTGTCCAGCACGAATGAACCTGGTAGGCCAGATAAGGCCATTTTCTTGTTTTTTGTTTTTTTTTAGAATGCATAAAAATATGAGGAGAGTCAAAAACTCTCAAATTTTGCTAACAGACTGAGATGCAGTCCTATCTCCACTGAACTACAGATAATGCAGTCTTAATCCTCTTCACCCAGAGGAGTCTGCTGAAAACCCTATATATCAGTGTAGAGATTGGTATTCACAGTTTGGAGAGCTGAGCAAAACATTTGTGTATGTGGGGCTTGTATGTAATTCGTATGTTTTATATACGTGTGTGTGTGTCTCTTCTTCCAAGGTTATGGGGGAAAGAAAGGCGCTGTAGAAAAGTGCCCCACCTGCAAAGGGCGGGGTGTGCAGGTGCTTGTGCAGCAGATCGGGCCTGGCATGGTGCAGCAGATTCAGACGGTGTGTCCAGACTGCAAAGGCCAAGGTGAACGAATAAGCCCCAAGGACAGGTGTACCAACTGCAATGGCAACAAGGTGGTTAGAGAAAAAAAAATCATCGAAATTCACATCGATAAAGGTAAGAGTTGGCATGCGCGCCGCTTCACAGATCAGGAAGCTGTGGGAGATGGCTGTTGCTTAGGCTTGATCAGTATCCGTCCTGGTCTTACGATATTCACAGCAAGGAGCCCAGTTGTTCTAGTGAACCTTGGAGGCTAAACATTTGTCACCTTAAATACTAGGATTTTTGAAACCCAGTCATTTTAGTATTGTTATTCTGTGGAAAACCTTTTAAAATGGTAAAACTGCACCTTTGTTAAAGGCACTTAAGTTTTTCAGAACTACATTTTAGTTCCTCATCATAATTCTGGTGTATGCTAGGCATACCCTCCTCAATTGCTGTTTAACTACAAGTTTCTGAAATTAATTTTAGGATCAGAACATGCACACAGGCAATGGTAGTCTTCAGTTACTTTACATTCTCAGTTGTAAACACAGGAAAAAACATCCGTACATAAATAAAAGTGTGAAGGTGCTCAGCTCAATTGCTTATAAATCCCTGAGCATTGGAAAAACATCACATGGAAAAGATCTTACTGTGATCAAGATTTTTTTTTCTTTTTTTTTGGTAGTGGTAGTATTAATTGACTCAAAGTGAATCTCTCTGTTGTTATTCATAGATCTTCACGACCCATGGGATTCCTTTAACAGCCCTTTGAATTTAATCTGATTACTTTGGTACTGTAATCTGTTTTCATAGGTATGAAAGACGGTCAGAAACTAGTATTTCATGGAGAAGGTGATCAAGAACCTGACTTGGAGCCTGGAGATGTCATTATTGTATTGGATCAAAAAGATCACCCTGTATTTCAGAGGAGAGGCAATGACTTAGTGACAAAAATGAAAATCCAGCTGACAGAGGCGTTGTGTGGCTTCAAAAAGACAATTGAAACACTGGATGACAGAGTCCTTTTAATAACCTCCAGACCAGGTAGGCTTGTCTTTTGGGGTGTTTGTATGGGGGCGCTCTCTCTCTCTCTCTCTCTCTCTCTCTCTCTCACTGTTGCTCTTCAAACAGGTGAAGTGATAAAGCACGGAGACATCAAATGCATCTTAAATGAAGGAATGCCAATTTACAAATCTCCGTTGGAAAAAGGTTCCTTGATAATACAGTTTTTGGTAAGTATGGCAGTCACTTTTTAAAAAGGATTACTTAATGTAGGCATGGAGGGTGTGCTGGTATTAAGGACTAAATTTGGATCTTGGGCTTCTCATTAGCTGTGTCTGCTGTAAGCTCCTGCTAAACTCAGAATTGGTAAGGGAACGTGAGAGTTTATAATAGCTGTGAGTAAAAACAGCTTTTGCCGCACCAACAAAAGCCACAGTGTTGTCTGCCAGATTAAACTTTGAATTATCAGTGACCGAGTTTATACATCATTCTGAAACCACTGTACGGGGCATAGCATGTTGTCTGAATCCATTCGTGGTTCCTGCAACAAAAACCAGAGCATTAAGGCCTGTGGTAGTTCTGGGTGTGCGCCTGACTTAGTTACGATTCTCTCTCACACAGGTTGCATTCCCAGAGCATCACTGGCTTTCCAAGGATCAGCTCCCTCTGTTGGAAGCTCTGCTTCCTCCCCGGGAGGAAGTTATGATTTCTGAGGATATGGATCAAGTTGATCTTGTAGAATTTGATCCAAAAGAACGATCGTACCGAAACCATGGCGAAGCCTACGAAGAGGACGAAGAGGGCCCTAGAACTGGTGTGCAGTGCCAGACATCTTGAACTGAGCGGTCCGGGACTCAATGGTGACAACTTCAGGAACAATTGCTGAGCTCTGCTTGTGGAGTTCAGCCCCATGAATGGCTGTATATTAGTTCTATTCCATATTTATGTGTTCATGTAAAAAAAAATGGATCTGTGTAACTTAAAACTTGAATGTGCTGCTGTTCTATATAAATAAGGCCTTTTCATTTACTCTAAAGTAACCTTTCCAAGCCTGTGGTTTTCTAGCTGGGTGAGGCTATGAAGAGTGTTCGCTGGGATTAAACCGGAACAGATGAAGATAACTGGTTAGCAAAGGCTCCTTTAAAAATGGTGTTTCAGAAACACTCATGTACAGAATTACTTCTCCGGCAGTAGTTATTTGAAACATTGCTGCTCCAGCTTAATAAGATTGTCTCAGTATCCCAGATTATATAATAGATATTTTATCAAATAAAATATCAGGACCATTTTCTGGTGTGAACGCTTAGTAGTTCCCCTGGATGGCAACTGTGGGATTGCTTCTGTAGGGAACCTTGTGGAAAGAGTTTGAAGGGGCCCTTTCTACGCTGGGCGCACTCCAAATCAACCTCCGTTACCGCAAATAAAATAGATCTCCAGAGTCGAGCTCAGCGGCTGCTGACTTCAGGGGCATGTTGTGCAGTTCTCTGGCAGTAACACAGCAAGGGCTGCAGTGACTTCCCAGTCTGGCCGAGGCACAGAGGCCTCCCAGCCAACACTAAGGGAACCGAGTCCAGCCCTGCTTAGCTTCAGAAGATCAGCTAATCGCAGTGCTTAAGGCAAGCCTGCCCCACTTTGGAAGGAAAGATTGTAACTCTGCAAGCAAACAGCTGACCCAGCACTGACAGGAGAATGTTTAATCGCTGCTAAGATCCCATGTTAAGGGTTTATTCAGCTTTAAAATAATACAAACAAAATAATAAAAAGTGCAACTAAATAATTTTCAGTACTCCATCTAAAGATTTTTCTGGACCCAAAAAGTAGCAGGGTATCAAAATACTTCCAGGAGTGACTGACCTCTGTAACTGTCACAAGCAGCCCGCCAAACCTTACACAGGACAATCGTAAATGTGTATTTCTTGATCATCCCCAACAGAGACAATTTTGGAACCATTTCCGTTGTACTGCACGCCCCAGACCTGTGAATGGGAGAGAAGGTCCCACGAGGTTAGAAGGGAAAAGCCAGTGACTTCTTGTCCCAAAGAGCAGCTCGAGGATTTATCTGCATACCTGATCTTGATGGTCAAAGAAGGTGTGGACGCAGGTCCTCGAAGGCACGTCCCAAACTTTCACAGTTTTGTCTGATGAACTAGAATAAAAAAGGATTGGCTTGCTCCATTCCAAGACTCCCTCCTTGCCTACCTGAGTCATACCACAGTTGCTTATAAAGTTACTTGCTCTTAAGAAAGGATTGATTGATTAGATTTCTGTCCTGCCTTTTGTGCAATTAAAAGTTCATTGGTTGATAGCTGTGGTTGATAAATCTAGCAATGACCAATTTTAGAACCCTTCCCTCCCTCCCTCCCAATCCGTTACAACTGTGGACAGCTTACAGAATACAACAAAAACAAAAAGAATTAGATCAGCAAAGGAGAAAGCAGAGAATACATATCGCTCTACCTGGAAACAAAATGGGCGTCATCAGGGCAAAACGCTACATTTAATACCCAAGATCCGTGACCGCTCAGAGTGCCTGCCAAGTTGGCATGCTGTCTGTGAATTCAAAAACATTCTGGGTTAGAGAAAACATCTTAATAAAATGATTTTCAGACTCTTGCCCAGAATGCCCAAAGATCCTCAAGATACTTTTAGGAAAAGAGGCAGGAACGGGCCACCCAAACTAACAAGCTATTAGTTGCGGCTTCTAGCCGCAGGCACAGGGCCCTAACAAGTTGGGATTTCTGGGTGTTTATGGTTGTCACTGGGGGAAACAGGTGAGAGAGAGACTTCTTGCAAGATATTCTTAGCATACAGCCCCGGTTAAGGAGCGTAATTCTACGGATTCAGAAAACTTGGGAGTTGGGAAGTCAAAATCCAAAGGGGGAACGGTGGTCGGATGAAGGGTTTATTGAGAAGGGAACCGAAGCAGTAGACAGTGGGTTAAACCATGACATCACTCACACATCATATATCTTGATGTAGCCATCATCTGAGGCTGTGACGAGTAACTGAGAATCTGGAGAAAACGTCAAGGAACGGATAGGCATGGCATGACCTGAAGCACAAGAAGAGATGTGCGCTTTCTATCTTGGGCTGCCTGAAACGTAATCACATCTTAATCCAGAAATCAGTTGAACCTTGCCAGGGGAAGGTCCTGCTGGCATTCCAAAAAGGAAGAATCTCCTCAGAAATCAGGAATGAGCTAGCAGCCTGCTGCCTTCCAAGCCCTACCTTCCAGCGTGTGGAGAAGTTTCCCGGTTGCAATATCAAAAATATTGATAATCCCATCGATAGCTCCGCTGGCTAGATATTTTCCATCCGGACTCTGAAACAATCAGAAGCAAGTATTGACCTGTGCCCTCTTTCCTTACACCATACCCAAGACGTTCACACAACACACTTGTCCTCTTCACTGACAAAGGCGGCCACTTGGTAACTGACCTTGATTACATTTTGGTTTAGTAAGCCTGAAAATCCAGATGGGATAATTTGCAGGTCTTACTGTTCAAACCCCCCAAACAGGTTAAGTTGCTAACCAATTAAATGTGTTGTGTGAATGCAGCCTCCCGCTAGAATGCAGAAGAGAAATGAATCACACCTAAACTGGGGATCATATATCGTAGCAGGATAAGGTAAGTTTGGATGTTACCTATCTAACCAGCACAGGGAACTTTCAGAGGATTTTCAGTGAAAGAAAAATCAGTTGCAGACTTATAAGAAACACAAAACACACCAGCCCTGATTTTAGATTATACTAGAACATCCAATGAAGAACTAGTGGAGACACATCTGTAAATCCCACCTAGGAGGGCTGGACTGACGGTTGATAAAAACACTGACATTCCCACTGCTGTCAAGTCGGTAGAATTCCCTTTGAATGTTTCTGGGTTGCCCTCAAATGTACATTTTACCCTGGTTCCAAATACAAAATATATATAAATGTATTTATTTCTCTAAAATTTAAGTACACAAATTATGAAGGGGAAAAGAGGACCGGTTTACTGTGAAAATGTTTTGCAGTACTGACACCCGCCCCCCCACAACAGTCCCCCTCTCTTCCCTTGGCACTGTTGATAAAACAACTGTAATTCAGTGCAAAGTATCTGAGGTGGGCTTACAAAGTGGGATTGATAATAACGGGGGTGACGCCATGTGTGTGCTAAAAGACAAATCAGGCATCTTACATAAGCAATACTTAGGATGAATTTCCCTCGAGTGTCCAAGGAATATTCCTTTTTCCCAGTCTCAACGCCAAATATATTGACTTTTCCTATGTGGCTTCCGGTTGCAACGTACTGGGAATCAGGTGAAAAAGCCAACGACCAAGCATCAACTATACAAAAGGAAGGAAGACAAAACGTGAGATATCCAGTACTGAGCAAGCAAATTTATTTATTCAGTGCAGTATTTGCATACATGCCTGGCAAGGAAGCGAATAATGCTCTGAATATGCACCCTGAAGCAAACAGGAACCAGTAAAGCTATATTCAGGCACAGCAGCAATTAGCCATGATTAATTTTAACTGGATCTGGGCTATGGATCTGGGCTTATTGTTTCACTGTACACTGTGAAAACACTGTTATTCGCTGTAATAACAAAGAAAGGCGTTATATTTAGTCTACTAATTAAATTGGGTACCCCACAAGTAAAGAACATTTGCTCAGTACCCAGAGAAGTGTTGAACGTTACCTGGTCCAGCGTCTATTGACTTGATCTGTTTGCCAGTGTCCAAGTCCCAAATACGTATGTGAGCATCCAATGAGCTGGACGCAGCAATGGTGCCAGTGTGGCTAATATCCACCGAAACGACGCCCAGCTGATGACCTTCTAACGTCCACTTGAGGTCTAGCTTTTCCTCATTCCTTTGAGAAACAAAAATAATTTTTTTTCCTAAAGCAAAGTAAGTGGTATACCTATCAATACTTCCTGAAATTCCATTCCTGACACATCCCCAGCTCCCGAATCATGCTTTCCCCCAAAACTGGACTAACTGTAAGATAATGTATATGAAAACTTCTCTTACTTGTTTAAGGATGTTTCCACACCTGTAAAACTAGATAGTATTTTTAGAAAACCTCCTGGAATTTACCATTTCCAGACTTTCACCAAATCATCCAGAGAGCCTGAGATTACGGTCTCCGAGCCGTCATTCCTATTTTTGCCCCAAGCAACTGACCAAATTGCATCATCGTGTGCTAAGGAAAAAAGACAGGTAATCATTGATTCCATTAGCATCTTTCGAGAAACAAGTTCCACTGAGCAAAATCAGCTTACTAGCATGAACCCTGAAAGACACTCAACAAGGGAATTTCAAGCTTCAATTGTTCAATACTTTTGGGATCCTGACCCCTCCCCCGTCATCATACAGCTACGGTCAGATGGACCATACCTTCTACCTGTGAAAAGGAAGCCTGTCTTGAACCTCCCCACAGTTTTAAAAGCAAGAGATATCCTTGTTTCATTCATGACCAGTGGGTTCCTTAATATGCCGCCTTAAAAAAAATAAAATAAAACACAGCCTAGAAGAATAGAATTGCTTTACCTTGTTCTTGCTTGAAGAGAATGCTATACTAGAAGGAAAAATGAATGCATAAATCAATGAGTACTGTTGTTATATGGCGATAAATGTTAAATTACAAAACCAGGATATGATGTCTACCTACCTGAGTAGTCATTTTTTCTCACGAATTGATCGTGTACATAAGTGCTCTGGAAGAAGAGGAAACGGCTGAGTTGAGAAAAATAAGGAGACGTGTTTTCAATAAATTCTCAATTCAATTTAAGTTGCCCTGGAAACATAAATGATAAAGACGAGCAACTATGATAAAAGGCAACAAGTATTGTCATCATGGGGTGAGGCAGTTTCTTTTAGTGCGTGTAAGTTTTAAGCATCCCAGTTTAAGATACTGAAGGCATATGAGTGCAGAACGCTAAAGAACAAGCCCCAAATTAGGATGCCTTCAGCTGAATGAGCCTTCAGCTCCTCAGGTGACCTGAGCCCAAGCCCAGCCTCCGGCATCTGCAACAGAGGGAGGCTCATACTGGCTTAATGTCAGAGCTGCTGAAAGACACGCAAAGAATGGCCAGGTTTGCCCATCACGCTCACCCACAATGCTGGTGACGGGGTTGCTGATTTCGGCTACCGCCGCAAACGTGAGCACTACGGCGGGCCCAAAGAGGCCTTGGGCATGAGCCCAGAGAGCGCCCCCAGGGAAGCCCTGGGCCTCCTGCGCGTGGACGGAGGGCAGGAGCAGGGTCGCCCCTCCCAGCCCCACCAGGGGGGACGAGCAGCCCGCCGTCCGTCCTTCTCGCTCGTGGCTCCCTTGAGCCGGCGCAGCCGCCTGCAGGGCGGGAGCCCCTCGGCGGCTCAGCGGGGACCCCGAATCGCGCTCGGGTTGAAGCGGCCAAAGGCAGGCAAGAGGGAGCCCCGGAGGCCCTCGCAGCCCGCCGGCCTCTCCCCGCTGCCTGAACGGAGCGCAGGGAACGGGGCTGCTCTCTCGGGAGGGGCCGCCAGTTCTGGGAAGACAGAGGCTGCTGCTCGCGGATGAGCCCAGATGTGGGGCGGGAGGGGTTGCTATGGAGACCGACCCGGTTGTGGGGGCAGGAGGGGGTTGCTCTGCGGAGGAGTCCAGATGTGGGCATGAGGGGGTTGCTATGGAGACCGACCCGGTTGTGGGAGGATTGAGAGCCGCCGACGACGACGACGCTGCTGCGGTGACGGCCCCCCTCCCGCGGGCCCCCTTCCCCCTCCGGCCCTCGCTCGGCGCCCCCAGCAACTCACCCGCCGCGGCCGCCCGTCGCCGCGCAGCGCTTCGGGCGCCTGCTGATGACGACACGCCTCGCCGCGCGGCCAGAGCGGCCGCGGCGGACGAGGCGCGCTCTGCTGCCCCTGGCGGCGCGGCAGGGAAGCGCAGGGCCGCGCTGCCCGCCTCGGGCGCCCGGGTCTTCCCGCCGGGGTCGGGGCGCCGCAGAGCAGGGCGGCCCGAGGAGCCTTTCCCGGCCCCCTCGCCCAGCGACCCGGCGGGCCTCTCCCCGGGAGAGGAGCGGATGGCCCGGGGTCCCGCGGCGGGCGGCGCGCCTGGGCCGCTCCCGGAGTGCAGAGGACGGAGGGGCCCGGGCCCGGACCCGCCCACTGCGCCGCCCCCCAAGTAGAGGAACGGCCGCAGCCCCACAATCTGCTCTCGCTCTCACCCCCCCCCCCAGACGCGTGTTTGTGAGGCCCGGCTGAGCCCCGGAAGGGAGGGGCGGGTGAGAAGCCCCGCGGCCCTCCTGCGCGTCGGCGGGGAGGAGAAGCCGAGAGGCCCGCTGGATTTGGCGGCCCGCCCGGTCGGTGCCCGGCGGGAAAGACAACGCGGAGCTTCAGCAGTCCCTGGGGAGTGAGTCTGCCCGCCCACTCCCAGAATCCCCCAGCCCCGTTGGCCTTGGCTGAGAATTCTGGGATTTGAAACTGGACTTCTGGGCATTGCCACAGTTGGGAAATATTGGCTGGCCGGACCCGCAGCCCCCCCCCCCCCCCCAAAATAACGCAGGAAAGGAAAGCCGCGTTGGGCGTCCTCCTTGTTCTCCCTGGAAGTGCCTCGCTCTCCTTTGCAGGGTTGTTTTCGCCTCTTCTGCCAGTCTGGAGGATGCCCAGGCCCTGCCCGGGGCGGATGGCAAGAGCTGCGCTGGCCCCGGGAGCCAGACGAGGCCTCTCCTCCTCCTCCTCCTCCGGCCAGGCCAGGCCAGGCGCTGCCTCTCCAGCAGGCAATTACTGCCCTGTCTCCGAAACGGGGAGAAGCAACGGCCCACCCTTTAAGTGCCACCGAGAAACACTGAAGTGGAGGAACATGCCCGTTGCAAGAAGCCAAGAGGGCGGAACTTTGGCCGAGAAAAAGAGGAATTCCGGGGGTTGCCTTTCCGGTGAGAAGGTGCGCCTGTCCTCCTTCGGGGCCCATTCCCTTCTACAAAAGCTCTTTCCAGGGGCTTCAACCAAGGGCAGCCCCCCTTCTCCCCACACGCCGAACCCTCCCTTCAGGAAACCTAACTGGGGTTTGCACACGTGGATTCATCCTGTCCCACGCCTGCCGCTTTCTCCAGCCTGACCCTCTCCAGATGTCTTGAATTTCCATTCTTCTCATCTGGCGCCAGCACGGCAGATTCCTTTTGGTGGAAAATGAAGAGACCGCAAGGAGCACATGGCCCTTTCAGTGTGCATCCTCGAACGTTCGTGTGCTTTCCAACTGCCTTTTGATATGCCTCATAAACCTGGTTTTGCCCAGCTGGGGGAAAGGACATTTTAAAAACAACATAATAAAGGATTTTAGTTCCGTTCTTCAGCAAATCTCACTTACAAAAGGAACAGAATAGCAACCTATCAATGTCTGCATAAAATGAAGTATCCTTTTTCACGTTAGCATGGAAAGCTTTCCCAGTTCACAAATCTTCTGTCTATTAATCCTTTGAGTTTTAATTTACCAGCTGGTAAGCTTTGCATCAGCTTCCCCTGTTTATCTGAAATAAATAGCCCACTTTCTCTGAGCTTGTATGAGGTGCGCAGCGGTGGCAGAGCCAAAATATATTTCTGAAACACCAATGGCCATGAAAAGAAAGGCTATTTTTCCGTGATTCTCCAGCAGGTTGCCAATTTGGGATCAGAGCTGTTAGCCCAGCCCAAATCTTGGATTAAAAGATTGTGATACTCACCAAATCTTTCCTTTAACCATTGCGATGTTCAAGTTGAGTTTGCTTATTGAGATTAGATTCTAATTTATGTAGCAGAAATCACGCCTTTGTCACCAAAACCCTTTCAGTGGATCTCTGTCTAAATTATCAGCCTCTATTCTGACTGCTGTCAGATTATTAGTTCAATTAAAAAAATAAATCTGGAGCCACTTGAAGAGAAACGAAGTTTTCTCTTGCAGAACTGAACTGTCCAACTGTATATTGAACACAGATGTTGATGCAAATGTAATTCCAATATGCTTTTAACCCATCTTGAGTGGGCTGGAGATTTAAAAAAGCATTCCTTTGTCCCTTGGGGAGAATCCAGATCTTTCCTAATGTATAATAATTGAGATAATTGGCTGATGAGGATGGGATGATGGGCTAACCTTTCACGGACAAATCTCATTTAGGGAACTGAGACAGAAAAGCCGTTTGGCGTATGGATCTGCATCTTTATGGGAGATTATGATGGCCAACCACCAGCTGAAGGTGGTTTTTCTTTGGTTAATACTGATCTTTTGGAGGATGTTGAAGAAAGGTGAGTCTGCAAACACTTCTGCCCAGCTTTATTAATTATTTGCATCATGTTATTAAAGTAACAGGCTGAAAAGGAAACTTTAAGAAGCTCTTCAGCTGCAGGGCCAGCTATCGAATCAATGAAGACTTAACTTGATGACTCTTTTGATGAAAACACTGGGGTTTTGGATGTAAGAAAAAGAAATATCCCAGCACGGACTCAGGCTCGGAGCCACTGTAACATCTGCCCAGGCTTGCCCGTTCTCCCTTAATGCAGTGTTTCTGAACCTCAGCAACTTTAAGATGTGTGGACTTCAACTCCCAGAATTCCCCCAGCCAGCATGCTGGGGAAGGTAGTACTAATACTGCTAAAAGACTCTAAGCAATCTTTGTCCAAGGGGCATAACTGCTAAATCAGGTTTGGAGATGTCACTGAGTTGTCCATTCTGGTCGGATAAGAGCAGAGACATCCAGTTAAAGTCAAAAAAGTCAGGATATCCATCATGGCGTGATCAAAGTTCTGCCTCTTTGACATGCATCACACTGAAAGGGGTGGGGCTTTGATCACAGAGCCACAGCCACTATTTTGACTTTTTTGACCCCCCCCCCGGAAGGATGCACCTGGATAAGAGATGGATAATTACACTTGAGATGATGCACTCAACAAGCCACTGCTCGCTCATGACCATGTTAGCAAATCATTGTTTCCTCTGCATCAAAATACCCAGGAACAAACACAATTCTTGTGGTTGGAGACATCCACCAGGTCAAGATGGTAGCTCCGATGGCACATGCAATGCACCTAAAAATCGGGCAGGTCTTCAATTGCACCACGGTGCCTGCCATCTTGAATTTTTTGACCATCCTCTGTGGACACCCATTTGTGTTAGTTTTGTCACTGATAACACACGCAGATATTCCGAGATGGTGGAAACAGGAGATGACGAAAAAGTGGCTTTCTCTAGTATTTTCCCCGAGGCCATTTCTGGCTGCTGCTCCGGGTGCAAAACTTAATGACGGGGTGACATTTTAATGAGTGCCTCACGGACAATGGGCACAACAGAAGTGCCGAAACGCTTGTTCTCGCATCCGTCGGATTACATGTCACATCGGGAGACCCGCTGTCAATTTAATTTGGCAGCTAAATTTATGACCGCCTTCCGCCTTCCAGATGGATAATTTATTTCTGTCACAGGCCATTTATTACCTTCTCCTCCGGCTCCATCTTTGGATTTATTCCTGCCACCTCCCCCCTTGGCCAGCACCTTCATAATTCGCACCCCTCCCCGTGATCTTTCGTGACTCCACAGTTGGTCAATAAACTCTGGGGGATACTTGGAGGGCCATTATGGACGGATGATTGAGCGACCCCTCGCTCCAGCTGTGCCACCGCAGTGCCCTTTTGTCTTGCGAGACCTTGCCGAAAAGATGGATGAGATCCATCTGCAGGGGAGAAAGGATGGCCGGGGGTGGGGGTGGGGGACACGAGGGTTCAGGTAAAATAAAAGAACTGCTGAAGAGAAACGGTTTCTGGAGAGCAGAGCGTTGGCAGGCCTTGGCGGTAGCTTTTGGGGTTTTTTCCCTTGAAAATGGCCTCTCGGGGACCCAGGTGGCTGGGGCAAGGTCACCTGAAAGGAGAAGGGGAGAGTCTTTGGCCTGATTTTCTACAGATTCATTCATCCATCCATCCATCCATTCATCCACCCCATTCCATTTCATTATTTCATTCTTTATTTATAGTATGTCTTTGGCCACCCAACTCAGACCCTGTGACTTTGGGTAGCTTACAATCATCCAAAAGGCAAGGAAAAGAATCCCAATATCAATTAAAATCCCGTTCAAAACCCTAATGAGTGACAGGTTTGAGAAATCGATAGTCTCTAGAAACAAAGTCCGTGGAGCTCACGGAGGCCTAATTTTGGGGGGCTGTCAGAGCTGTTCCATAAAGGTATCTTTATGATACCAAGCGCATCATGGTCTCCAGGTGCAAACCGCCTGAATTATATAGTCAGCATCATCTGCACTACGCCAGCCTAACATGGATGATGTCAAGCGACGCTTCCCCAAATCCTCCTACACCCCTGTTTGAGATCAAAGATCTCCCTCCATCAGTGGGTATACGGATAAGGAAGCAGATATTCAGAAGGGAAAAGTGGTTCTTTGGGGCACTTTGTTCCTATCCCCACATTCCTAGGGAGTGATGAAAAGTGCTGGCGCGGGCACGGAGTGTTGTGAGAAATGGGGAAGCTAGGATGGGAATGGCCAGACAGAAACGATCAAGAGGTAGAAGGCAATTCTCTTGGCAGCTTCTCCTCCCGGATGGGAAGAGGGAGCACTTAGATCTTTCCAAGAGACTCCCCCTTAATGAAGTCGCTATAAATGAAGGTGAAAAATTAATACCTCTCGCAGTTTCCAAGAGTCTGTCTTGACCCCAAGAGGAGCATTAGAGACCTTGTGAGAAGTCTTGCTTCCTTGCTTGGAGTGGGGCTGGACAATAGTGCCATCGTTCCTGGGGACGCAGACGTGGGGAGGCTTGCAACAGGCTTTGTAGCTGGGCTAACCAACAACCAGCACTGTGTTCCCAGGATCAGTAAAAACACCCTCGTTAGGGGAATTTTGCAGGAAACTAGTGCTGGGGGTTGAAATCTCCATGGTCCACCCATAAGCTGTCACCCACTGAGAGCAAATGGCTGAAGAATTGATCTGCCAAGAGCTGTTAGAAGGATGAGTGGACTGCAGTCTCCATGTTCAGAGGCTGTAGCTTGAAAAGTTCGCCAGCTATAAGTGGAGAATCAAAGGGGATGTGAATTGGACTTCACACTTCCTTGGGGTCTTCTGTGAGTCATCGTGCATTGGCCCTGATGCAAAAGAGGGGGCTAGAATGGCAACCCACAGAACCTCCATGTTCAAGAACAGTCTGCCTCTGTTGGGGAGTTTTAACTCCTAGGCTTTGCTTATGAATTTCCCAAAAGCATTTGGCTGCCCATCGTGAGAAATCCTACAGCCCTGTTTACTCAACACTCAGCCAAAAACAAACCACAGGTTAGCCCTTTGAACCAACTCAACTGAGTTTTCTCCAGCAAACAATGGCTAAGCACAGGGCAACCCAGTCAAATTAAGCTAAGCTTTTGGATAGGTCTACCCAAATCAAGGAAAATGCCAACGAGCAAACAGTGACAGTCTTTCAATTTGCATGGAGCACCATGGTTGTCCATGGTTGCCCTGGGCATTGGCCAAGGGAGAAGAACAACCCATCACAGTGGGGTTTTGAGAGCCAGTTTGGTGTCCTGGTTAAAGGCACCAGGCTAGAAACCGGGAGAAAAATGTTGAGTTCTAGTCCCGCCTAGGCCAAAGCCAGCTGGGTGACCTTGGGCCAGTCACTTTCTCTCAGCTCTAGGAAGGAGGCAAGGGCAAATCACTTCTGGAAACACTTGCCAAGAAAACTGCAGGAACTTGTCCGGGCAAGTCACTGAGAATCCGACACAATTGAACAGATTTAAAAAAAAAAACCCAAATCAAGGAAAATACCAATGAGTGAACAGCGACAGTTTTCAGTTTGCATGGAGCACCACAAGATTTGTACAGGGCTGTCCTGGGCATTGGCCAAGGGAGAAGACCTAGTTTGCACTGTGATCTAGGTTGGCTAATGCTGAGTGAGGGAGGCCTGGCTCTTCCCTTCTGGGAGGGAGGGAGGGAGGGAGACCTTCTGCTCATCCGCCTCCTCCACGGGCTCATCTTCTGACTCCCCCGAGCCCCAGGTTCACACGGCTTCGGCAGAACACAGGTTCCCCGGGCATCTGAAGAACTCCTCAGCCTCGGCGAACAAAGGCGGCTGTTAGTCATAAAAACCATGGCTGCGTAATCCAACACTGGGAACGAGAGGCTGAAATAACGTTTCCCCCAAGCAAGCACAGTCTTTCCAGAAATTCATTCCTCTGTTTTGAGTCTCGGCTGGCTTCCTGACCCATTTGACGGAATACTTTTTTTTTTTAAGAAACGGAAAGAAAATGCCTTTGTTCAGAAAACGTTTGTAGCCCTCAAATGTTCCTGCCGCTGCGCAGAGCTTCCCAGGAGTCTGCTTTGGGTTGTACCGCTTTTTCAATAGCTAGGAATATTTTCATTCTTTGTAATCGTATTCCACTTTTGGAGTGCTAAGCAAAGACATATTTTAAAATGAGACATCGTGGTCTTCTTTTTCCATCCTGGTTGACTAACTCTTGTCCGGGTCCCCATTTAATTTCACTCAAACAATAACTCCACCTGCTGGAACCAGCAGAACCAACAGTATAAAGCACTTCAGTGCACTCTCCTGATGTTCAGTTAACTCTAGTGCAGCTCGGATTGTGCAGTGAATCCCAAGCCAGGGACAAAAACAACGGATCAACGGGGACATAGATTTCTTATCACATTTTCTTACCTTCTTCTTTTCAATGCATCATCAAATGTGTCCTCCAGCCTAAATGAGTGGGGCCATGAAGTCTCCCCCCCCACCTAAAATGAGTAATGAGTAATTACTGAGAATATGAGTAATATCACTGAGATTAAATATTATTTAAAAACCATAGATGGCTACAGAGGGAGAACTCAGTCCTTTGCATTGTAAGAGTACCAGGGTGGAGTGTGAGAGTCCCTTAGAATGGCAAGGTCCAAAAAAGGCAGATTTCAGGGCCAGCTCAAACTTGTGTCCTGGAATACGGATGCGATTTCCCTTTAGCGTAGAGCCTCCCCTGTTTTCTTGGAAACCTCCAGCCCTTCCTTGGATAGATTCCAAATGCAGTTTTTGCTCTCTGGGGTGGAAAAACGGAGTGGCAATCAAAGCAAGAAAGGACAGTGAAAGAAGAAATCCAGGGGCATGCGTGTCAGGGCACGGCTGGGCATCCAGATGGCCCAAATCTGAGAGAGCCCCAAATGTACCCACTGGATCTGGGGGGGGGGGGGGCTGAAGGTTCCCAGGGTAAATCCACTTCTTTCTCTTGCCTTTTGGAGACCCCAAGCAGCCCCTCACACCATCCAGGGCTGGGCAGAAGGGGAGAGGTGGGCCCATGCTCTGACTTCCCCCCCTTCCCCATGTCATCGCCTCCCCTTTGCCCATGAATCTTCCCGCTGCCTCCCAGCTGCAAAGCGAGGTACAATGGGGGGGGGGGGGCGGGGGCGGGGGAGGCGCTGCGGGAAAGACAGGGAATCTCCTTTTGGGGGAAGACCCAGGCGGTCACTGGCAGGCTGGGGAAGGGGATGATGGATGATGCGTGATGGAGGAGGAGGAGGGGGCGCTGCGGGCGAGGCACCGAGCAGGAGGCGCGTGGGTGGGTGATGGATGGGGGGGGGGGGGTCGGAGGCATCGCGTGTGCGCCCGGAGCAGGGGGGGGAGGTTGAAAAGAGGCAGATGGATGGATGGATGGATGGATGGATGGATGGATGGATGGATGGCGGGGGGAGGAGGAAGAGGGAGGGAGGGGAGAAGGAGTCCCTTGGCCAGTTCACAAGGTGCAGGACAGACGGCGGCAGAGCTCCTGCGCCCTCGCCTCGCCTCGCCTCGCCTCGCCTCGCCTGCCGGCTCCCTCTTTCGCCTGCCGTCCCAGCCCGCTCCCGCCGCGCCGCGCCTCCGCCAGCCATGCCCAACTTCGCCGGGACCTGGAAGATGAAAAGCAGCGAGAATTTCGACGAACTCCTTAAAGTCTTGGGTACGGCGTCGGAGGGCGGGGGCAGCGGAGGGCTCGGGGTTAAAAGGCTCCCCAAGGCGCTAGGCATCAAGGCGGCGGCTCGGTCCGGCCCGGAGAAACGCCGCAGGGCCGCCCGCCGGGTCCGCCCCAGCCGTGAGGGTTTACTCACGAGTCAGCGGCTCGCTGGCGGGAGGGAGGAAGCCAGCCGGCTCTTCGCTAGGAAGCGCGCCGGGCGGCGGCGGAGGCGGGAGCGGGTCCGAGGCGCGTGGGAACGGGGCCAGAGGACCTTTCCTGAAGGGCTCTGGGAATCCTCGCGGCTGGCTCTCGGGAACGGCCCGCGGGGCGGCGGCTGGAGCCGGGACCGGAGCGAGCGTGGCCCAGTTGGGAGCGCCGCTGCACTGCGCTTCCTTGGCACTCTTAGGTCCCCCTGCTCTACCCCGGAAAAGAGGATTTAGACTGAAGGGGGGGGGGGGGGGGAACCAGGTGCCCGTGGCCAAGGGGCCCTCGCTCTCAAGGAAACCTGCTTAGACTCTCTTGCGCTGAAGGGGTTCGCTGTCCTGTTCCCACCCATCTCTGCCCAGGGGTCAACGCCATGCTCAGGAAAGTCGCCGTGGCCGCCGCCTCGAAGCCCCATGTGGAGATCCGCCAGGATGGGGACCAGTTCTACATCAAGACCTCCACCACCGTCCGCACCACTGAGATCAACTTCAAAGTGGGGGAGAGCTTTGAGGAGGAGACAGTAGATGGGCGGAAATGCAGGGTAAGACGGTGCATGGTGGCCTCTTCCAAGGCAAAGAGTCCCGCTGGAAATTCAAGAGGATATGGGTCTTGGGGCCTCTTCTTTCCAAGGCTGAGCCTTGGGGTGGAAGGCAATGTTCCTAGAACATGACAATGCTCCTGGGGATTAGGTCCTCCTAAGGGAAAGGTGCCCTCCAGTCCAGATCAGTTCCTTGGAACTACTTGGGAACAACACAGAAGTGTTTGGCTGTGGTCTTCTAGGAGACCTTCTTGAAGCCATGCTGAGTGATTGGACAGCGGTGTCTCCAGAAAATGTGCTGGAAGCGCCATGCAGAAGCCCTTGGGAGCAGGGTTGGTGGAATGAGTTGACCCCAGGTAGCCCCAAACATCACACTGTGATGGTGCCTGACCTAAAGATCGCTGCCTCCTCAACTTTTGGAAGCAGCATGATCTCCATAATTCACATAATTCAGTGGAAAAGAGAATAACGTTCCCAACAGGCTGGGAAGGCAGATAAATGTTGGCGTCCTGTGCACCTTAAACCCAGACGCATGCACACCCTCAAAATAGGGAAGTCTAGAAGTCTTTGCTCTCTCTCCACATGCCGCAAACTACGGGGCTGCTTCCTTGAAACAAAAAACAAAAAAAAGATTGTTATTCTTTGTGGGCAAACCAGGGCCGCAAAACATTTCTCGCTTCCTCGCTGGGATCTTCTCCAAAACACGGTCACCCTCCATTAGCTGTACTAACTGATTCTGTGGGCTGAGGAGTCAGGATTTCGGGCACACGGGCTTTGCTATTGCTTCCCCAGCAGCAAAGCCTCCAGGGAGCTGGGGCACTGGAACTCCCTCTCTGCTGGCCTGGCCTTGGGAATTCCCTCCGCAGCTTCATCCAACATGCCCCTCGCATCAGGTTGGCACGTCAGAAATTCCTTTCTGTTGGCAGAGCGTTTTTGCGAAGCTGAGGAATGAAAGTCATGAAGTGGGAAAGACAGGAACTTCCCAGCGTGGCAATCAATGACCTTTTTTTTTTTTTTTAGCATATAAGTTTTATTTGGCTTTGGGGAACATTTTTACAGATGTAGGTTCTTGTTTGTGGGGGAAGACATGGATGGGAACCTTAGCAGCTGATTCCTGATCCTGCTGGCAAAGCGATGGTGTTTTCTGAAGTTCTCTCCCTTGCAATCAACAGGTATTATCTCTGTCTCAATCAGAATTTAGGGGTCACCCTCCCCAACAAAGCAATTTGTAATGATGATCCAATGTTCATAAGTCTTGTGTGTAGGTGTGTCTTCCAGTCAGTGTGGTCTTCTGGTGACTGACTGAACCAGCCCCTAGAGTTTTCTTGGCAAGGTTTTTAGAAATGCTTTGCCCTTGCCTGCTTCTTCCTAGGGCTGAGAGAGAGGGACTGGCCCAAGGTCATCCACTGGGCACTGGGTCTAAGGTGGGACTAGATGCCCTACCAATGGCATCTCGGGTGGGACTAGATGCCATTCGGCTAATCAAGTGATAGCCTATTGCCCTCACATCTTAGGGCGCACTTCTTGGAAGCAGAAGCATTTCTGGGTGCACTTCTTGGAAACTGTTGGGGAACTGGAATGCTGGACTAGATAGAACGTTGGCCACTGAGGCCCAATTTCCAACTTTCTTTTCTTCTCAAAGAGATGAATAGCAGATGTGTTTTTATTTGGTATGCACTTGTATCTAATTCCCACTGGAACTGAACCAGAAAAACACTTGCAGCAGAAATGGCCATAGAGCAGTGTTTCTGAACCTTGGCAACTTGAGGAGGTGTGGACTTCAACTCCCAGAATTCCCCACCTCCTCAAGTTGCCACGGTTCAGAAACACTGCCTTAGAGTCACCAAACAACCTCAGATCGGCAGCCTATCTTGGTCAAGCCAAGACCCTATCTGTGTTGCAGGAGAAATAGCCAAGACTTCAGCGCTGATTAGCTGAAATGACACACCTTTGGTGACATCTCCATCATTCACGGAATGATGGCAGAGCAACTTCTGTAGGGAAAGATAGCATTTGGGGAGGAGTAAGAAGCCTTGGGGAGAGCAGATGTAAGACTGGGAATGGGGTGGTGCAGAGTCTTCATCCCGCTTGCAAAGGAGGATCATGGAGCGATCTGAAGTCCTAGGTGAAGACCGTGAATGGGAAGACAGGGAGCAGCATTGTGAGAGTTAAAAGAGGTGTGGTGTGTGAAAATAATCCACAGGAGGAATAAGTCATGGTGCTGGAAACTATCAGAAGAATCATACACTGTTTAATGTGGGTTGCAGCTTGATTGAACTATCAATTCAACATAAAAAAAAAAAAAAAGAATGTAATTGTCTTTGACGCCTGGAGCAGCAATTTCCACAAACTCAAAGGAACATCCAGCCAGTCCTTTGGGCTGAAGGAATCCAACCGGGCAAACATTTTCTCCCTGGCTGGGCTTGTTTACTGAATCTGATGTGATGCAATCTGGCATTCAATACATTTTTTTTTAATGATAAAAGTCTGTCTGGGATGTTTCCAGGGGAAAATGAAGCGTACGTTCTGGGAGGTCTGGAACTTCAGACGCAGAAAAATCTGCCCGACCACCAGATCTGACCAGCAGATTTTTCTCATTCCCCAGAGTTTCAGACCTATATTTTCCCCAGCCCTGGCCGGAGGTGCTGGAGGTTAGAGGTAGGCCATTCTGAGCTTCCTCAAAGTTCAACGGGGCGTTCTGCTCTGGCTGTTACTGGCTGCACGGAGGGAAACTCATCTGCAGGCCTGGAAGCGGCTGCTGTCAGCAGCTTCTCCATTTCCTTGACTGCAACCATTATCCTAATATCTGACCCCCCCCTCCCGTCTGCCATGGGAGAGGGGCCATCTTTGCCTGCAGAGTTTAGCCACTTGGGAGAATGAAAACAAGCTCTATTGCGAGCAGACGCTTCTGGAAGGGGAGGGCCCCAAAACGTACTGGACGAGAGAATTGGCTGGAGACGAGCTGATTTTGGTAAGTTTTTAGCTTTAAGGAGGGCTGAAGGAGGACTGAGCAACTTCCAACCCTCCCCCCCCCACCCCAGAGAAGAGCTGCTCTCAACTTTAGGATGGCATGCTAAAAAAAATAGCAGCACCAGGAAAAACCCTAAATTAAGCTTAAACGGCTCATAGCATTGCTTGCGACTTTAATGATTCCATTCATTCAAGTGGTATTAAACGCTGGAATCTGGCGACATGGTTTGCAAACGCCTCCTTCAGCCTACCGTCAGCTAGGGATGGGAGTTAAAGACGCTCACGTTTTTGACGCTTTTCAATAGTCCCCCTTAGCCCGCCCGTCTTCTAAAAAGTGGGAAAGGTGCTTTCGTTCATTTTGAAGCGAGAGAGGCCAGCCGCTACTCCTCCGCTAAGCCCATTCCGCAGGGAGGAAATTACAGCAAGGCTTTGACCTCCATCTGACTACTTTAAAGGTTTCCCACAAGGGAACAGCCTCCAACCAAATTTTGCACAGGATGGGGTGGGGCGGGGGGGGGGAGACGGGAGTCTCCAAATCAGTTATCACCAAATCAGAGTTCAAAAGATCAGCATGAAAGCGAGTCTTCTCCAGAACGCACACACGGATGCCCACACGTCAGAGCAGATTAAGCCCGGGAACAGTGGGACGCAGACCAATGAATGCTCTTCCAAACGGACCGCAACAGGTGGGACCGCAACAGGTGAAACGTTCAGACATGAAATCTGAAAGTAGAGGCACGTCTTTGATCTAGAGCGGTGCCAGCATTCCCTTTGAGGCATCATTTTGCCCAGCTTAACTCGAATCCTGTGTCTGCATGTTTTCTGGGGGGTTGGAGAAGCGCCAGGAGACCGATTCTGATCAGGATATGAAATTTAAGGTATCTGGGCCCAGCAAAACCTTGCAGTGGGATCAACGTGCTTCGAAGACTTCCCAGTCTAGGCACGCTCCCCAGGCCCCGGAACTCAGCAGTGCAAGAACTCTCATTTTTCCGAAAATCAGTGTCTAGACGAGGCATTTCCTTAAGGAAACCCCTGAATCTTGTGAGGGCGGATTTAAAAGGACTCGAAGGGAGACCACGGTTCCACGGCTCCTCCCCAAGCTGGTGCCCTCTGCTGATGTTGGGTTTCAATTCTCATTATACTCAACCAGCATAGCACCCCCACCCACCGCCCTCTTCTCTGTGAAAGAGGGGAAAACTTCTGTTAGTTCACGTTCTCGCTTTCTTCTCTTTCCAGACTTTTGGTGCTGATGACGTCGTATGCACAAGAATTTACACACGAGAGTGAACAATGCCAACCTATCCCTCTCTCTGCAGGGAAGCAGGGGAAGGGGCTGAAGAGGTGTATCCACAAGCAGATGTTGTGAAAGGTCCTGCGGAGTAAACATCCCTGCATGTTGTTTTAAGGGCAGGTTCCTGCGTGATCATACATGTCTCAAATCCCAGCTCACCAGCCCGTATCTCGAGGTTTTTTGTTTTGCTTTACGACTCCAGGTCCCAGTAGAATTTACGTGTGCATGTGAGTTTATGGGTACAAACCCCTTCCATTCCCCGCTGCTCGCCGGTTTCTGTAGCTTCACGTTTGTATGATTTGAGCAGTGATTAAATTCCTTGGCTATCGTTCGGAATGGTTTGCAAATGGATTTTTCTTTTATATATAAAAGGACACCCGGACAAGTAACGCAACACAACGGTAGGTGTAGAAACCCCAAACTCACATCTTTACTAAGATAGATCTCTCACCTGGCTGTTTGAGCTCCCTCTTAAAAAAGCAGCTTCCCCATCAAGTGGCAATTACTCTGCGCTGTGTTTTGCACAAAGCAGCACTTTCTATTTAACTTAAGGAATTTGTTGCTGTAAAGGGTTAGTGGAAATCAGTCCCCGTAGAGTTGAGTTGTTGTCCTCTCCCCACATCACAGTTGCCTACCTAATTATAGCTCAGCCTCTAAAGCTGGAGAGTATTTCAGGTCAAGCCGCGTGAGTCAGGCAGCCACAAAACGCAGCTTCGCGTTTTTGTTATACCTTTCCCATTTCAGATCCAAACACATCCAAGTGTTTTTCAGAGGGCCGTACCTTTTTTTCCTCTCCAAGATTTCATTTTTGAGAACAGCAAATGGGGAAGTAGATCCTAATCTGGAAAGAATCATCAGGTTCATCGGTGCAGAATGGCACAGAAATCCAAAACAGAAATATTCCTGAATGTAGAAAACCAGCAAGGTAAACATTTGTCACTACTCTCATCGCTCTCTCGTGCCATTTCCTTAAGGTGCAAATGTGCTTTTCATTAAAGTGAGGGATTCTTCTTTCCAGGCCGAGGAATGCATTTAGCCTTGAGCAATGGATGAGGGTCGCATTCCAGAAAATCACATTCCAGAAAATTTGTCCACATTCAGTACAAAACCTAAGTTCAATCCAATTAATGCAATTATTTTCCCACTGTCTGCTTCTATCGCATTAACATTTGCAGTTCAGTAACAATTTTGGGGACTTGGTGGGGCTGGGCCAAGGATTTTGAGGGAGCACAGGGACCTCAGACCCTGCACCTCTGCCTTAGAGACCTTTGCTTGAAAAAAAGCATTTGATCAACAATTTAACTTCTGTGGAAATGATCTGGTCACCACCAAACCCTTTTGAGTCTGATGATGTCCCAAAGATCTCTCCGTTATAAAAAAAGCCATCTCAAATCTTGGCCACAGGATGGAAGCTTGGTGAATGCTTTCCTTGAATGATTTTTTAAAAGCTGGCATTCCTACAGAAAGTTTGGTGCAGGTCCCTTAATGGTGGGGCATCTTCTCATTAGGGCAATGCATTGCCGCGTCTTCCTTTGACCCCAGACCTTAATGAAAAGGAAAGCCCTTCTTGGCTAATTTGAAACACTGCGTGCCACATGCTCACAACCGAAGCAATGGCCTGTTAAATTAAGTTGGAATTCATTCAGGCTATGTTAATTTTATGGATACTTTGAACTAAGCAATTATGTTTTGGGGTGTGTGCGTGTTTCTGCGCGTGTTTGTCCCAAGCTTGCCATACAGAAGCTGACCTAATTGGAGGTTAGGGCACTTGGCCAGATTTTGCATGTCCATTTTGCACGCTCAGAAAAATATCAGGCTTATGACTTTCAAAGTATACAGGCCAGTATTTAAGAAAAAGGCGTAGAAGGATTTGGAAATACCTCCAAATAGATTAAACATCAACCGAGAGAAAAAACACCATTCTGATCAAAGGGCAATTAAGACGTTTCTCTTGGATTCTCATCACGCATAGTGCGCACATGGGTTAGTACACTGAAGTTTATGGGAGTTGTTTTCACATTGGATGAACTCTAGACATTCAGCGCACCCCCCACTGGCAGTCCACTCTGTTCTTATTAAAATCCTTTCAACTGATGAGCTAAGTGGGGAGAAAATGGTGAGAATTTGTCATCTCCACTGGCTTTTCAATGCCTTGGAATCTGAAGTCCTTTGACAGGCACTCTCAAATGCCCTTTAAAAACATTAATGTCCCAAGCCAGTTTATGTATCTTATTCACACTTCATCAGAATAACCTTCCTGGGGCATGCCTGAATTGGTCAACTGTTCCACTGTTGTGACTATAAAACAAGGGGAAGCCATAGATCCAAAGGTGTTCTGCCAACGGATCGCCATGTCGCGAGCATTGCCACGGACCACTGTCTAGATAAAGCTGCACCAGTGTTATGGAAATGGCCACGTGCTAGAAAAATGCTCATAACGAAATGCTGCCTGTTTAAGTTTGGAACAACTAAGGAAGGAACGCTGGAGAATCACTCAGCTGGGACAGTAGAGCATCAGGTAGAAGCTGCAGGACCTTGGATAGCTCCAAGGAGACTTTGGGGACCAAATGAAACCCATCTGAGACCGGCTTCTTGGACCCTGCTACCTTTCTATGGTTCCGTTTCCTTTATGATAAAAGAAGAGGGTCTTGGCTGGGTTAGACCTCTGACCTGGAGCCTAGCACTCCATCTACAGATCACCCACCTGGGTCCCCTGCTTTGGAGGGGAGGGCAAACAACAGAGTCTGCTGGAGCGGGTGGCCATAGCAATTTCAACCAAATAAATAAATCAGCGAGCCTCTCTCAGCAGAAGAGGCCAGGGCCAGCACTTCCACCGTTCTCTCTCTGATTTATGGCACCCTACTTCATCTAACAACCCTGACTGTTGGCAAAATTACACTCTAGTGCAATGTCAGTGGTCGTACCTAAATACGTGTGTTGAGAGTAAAAGGCCAAATACAGAGTGAGCCCTAGCTACTAAAACTCAGTAGTTTTAAACACTGCTATTGCCCTCTTGAAGTTCCGCCCTGGGGAAATCAATGGGATAAGCACTTTTAAAATAAGCTTTCTTTTCCAAACTTTGGGGGCTCCTTTACTGAGAGTCAGGAAAACACCCAATTTTTTTTGCTGGAAAGCACTGTTCTTGTGCAAGGCAAGAAGTGATAATGATGGGTTACCGTTATGAAAATATAAGTAGAGGGAAAATGAATGCTTATTAGTGAAGCTAGCTGAAAATGGAATCTACGTTTGGGAACCTAAACTTCCAACTTCTGCTTCATCAAGCCCCTTCTCTGAAGCCTCTAGCTGACAGTGCTGCAGACAGAACAAGAGACTAAACGGAACCAATAGACCGAAAAAAAGCCCCAAGCCCCTCTTCTGGGGCAGACTATCCTATGTTCCACAAATACTACTTAATATATGTAGCTGAAGGACCCCTGTGCTGGAAGCACAAAGATGAATCGTCTTGTGTGAGAAAGAACACCCACAATAGGAACACCCACTGCAGAATAATAAAATAAAAATAATAAAATATGGAAAAATATTCCAATAAAAGAGAACATCTATATCTCGGGGTTGAACCGTGGAGTCTGTGGTGCTCTCTGAGCTTGGCTGTTGGCTTGCAGACGTTTCATGACCCGACTAGGTCACATCATCAGTGCTGGAGTATGGGGGGTTGGCTCCCTGTTTAACTGCAGTAGTTTGCCCTGCCAGTGTTGGTGGGATGTGGTTTTCTCCTTGGTAGTTCCTGGATTAGGGTATTGTTTTCTGCTTGTTTGTCTGGTGTTAATCCCTGCTTATTTGGGTGTTGGCTGACGGTCGTTTTGTTTCCTTCTTAGCTTTTTATTGTCTCCTTTGGATGATGTGTAAATATGGTTTATCTCTATGTGTCTATTGATGGCTGATTTGTCTGAATGCCAAACTTCCAGGAATCCCCTAGCATTTTTGGATTTAGCTTGGCCTAGGATGCTCTCAGTTTCCCAGCTGAAACTATGGTTGAATCTGTCCATGTGCTGTGAGATTAAGGAGTTTTCATTGTGTCTTCAGAGTAAGGAGTGTCTTCTGATAAAGGAGTTTCCATTGTGTCTTCATGATGAAAGGAGTTTAATTCGTCAGGAGTTTAATTCTTCAGAATTTCACAATGAAAGGAATTTAAAATTTCTCTTCTACTGAAGAGAAATTTCTATTTCACGATGAAAGGTGTTAAAAATTCTCTTCTATTGAAAGGGGTTTAAAATTTCAAGATGAAACGAGTTTAATTCTTCAGAAGACAACCACATTGGTACACGAGTAGCCCTGATAGTTTAATGGACATACTGCACTACAGTCAAGTTTACAACATCTGTATAGAAATCATCACATGAATAGGTGGCAAAAAGGAGGAGGAGGAGGAGAGGAAGAAGAAGAGGAAGAGGAAGAAGAGGAGGAGGAGGGAGAAGAAGAGGAAGAAGAAGAGGAGTCACATTACAGAATATGAAAGCCATTTTAAAATCGGAAGGAACACCTCTTGCTCTTGGCACAGGCTAGGATTGGACCTTGGATCTTAGATGTCAGACACCAGGATTACGGGAAAGAGGGAGGAAAAGAGAGAAAAGCGACATTGGGAAGCCCCGCTAACAGGGAGGTCTGGGGTTATGGTACTGTTGAAGGTGATTCTGTCCCCACAGACATGGGGGCTGCAAGGATTCTGCCCTGCTCAGGAAGAGTCTCGGGCAAAACCTGCTTGAGAAGACCGTTTCCCAACGCGTTCTTTTTTCGAAAGCCCGCCTGGGAGTGGAGGGACAGAACTGCTCGAGAGGATCGTGAGTGGAGTGCAGGGAAGCACCCAAGCCGAGTGGAACAGAACGCAGCGGCCCTGCTGAGCCCCCCCTTCCCAGCCCCTTATTCACAGGGCGAGGGAAGGAGCGTCGGGGTAAGTTAGCTTATTGCTGGCATACTAAAGACTTTGCTTATTGGATTCTGGCTCGGAGGAGTTGCTGCTGCCCTGCCTCCCTCGGGCATTTCCCCTCCCTGCCCTGCTGGCGCCCACTCCCTCTTTCGAGTGGCAGGAGAGAGTCCCTGCCGGTGTTTTTTCTCCTTTCCGTCCCGTTGCCTTGGACCACCACAATACTGTTCTGAGAGACTGCTGGACTGAACACGCTGAAACTGAGCAGGCTGGGGGGGAAAGCAAAACCCGGCACCCATGGGCCGTCCCCCCCTCCCCAGCTGGCTTGGCTTTGTCGATTTGTGCAGGGAAGCACGTGTCTTCTTGGAGAGCACAGAGCCACCGACTTTAGGCTGCTCGCAAGCTCTACGGCAGTTTTGGTAGAACCGCCTTCCGGTTTCTCTGTCTGCCTTCCCAATGTTTTCTTTTTCCAAAAACATTGACTTGGAAATCATCCCAAAGCTGAAACACACCCTTCATTCCAGTCTCTTAAATATTTATGGACCTGTCTCCACCCAGATGTGCAGAGTAACGCAGCTCTGTTAAATACTGGTTTGGTATTTACAGTATTTTTTTCCCCGATACTGCAGAGAAATTCGCACAAAAAGCGCCGTCATCCTCAACGAGGAGCCCAGCCACACTTTCCAAAAGTGCTGATCGGCTGAGCTGGAAGACCAGGTGGATACAAAGCCACCCACCAAAAACCCATAGTGAGAATGAGAGATATTTAAAAAGTATATCTGTATATTCATATATCAAACAGGCTGCTTGAAATACAGTCAGTGTTAAGCTACAATACACATGTGTTCTCACACCTCTCATTCTCACCCTCTCACACATGCACAAGCTGCCTTTCCATCTTTTCACGGTGAAGCACCCAACAGATTGGGTAGATCCCTTGGCAAGTAGATCAAGTAGATCTCCTGGCAAAAGCTGGTAGCAACCTCTCAGAACAGAGCGAAGGGTCCAGGCAAGTCCCACCAATTTCCCAGGAAGAACCAAAATAGATTCTTCTTCTTATTGTTCGTTTCTGTTTTTTTTTTTTGTGGGTTTTTTGGTTTGTTTTTACAAAAAGGAGAAACAACCTTCACACAAAGCATTACAATGACAACTCCCTTTGGTAGAAAGTGTAATAAAATGACTTTGCCGCCCTTGCCTGTAAGTACTAAACCCTGAAACCATCTGGTACTCAAAAGGCTAGTAAGAGTTGTACTAGCACATTAAGCACACTTACTCTTTAATTAAAAAAAAAAAAAAAAACCAAAATTGACAAATATGTACATTTATTTACAAAAAAAGGAGGGGAGGGGGGAGAACCAGTTTAAAATTGGTTGTGGCTGCTATTGTAAAAGCGTGCATGTGGGTCTGAGAAGATACTCTGTGTGTGTGTGTGTGTGTGTGTGTGTGTGCGCGCGCGTGTGTGTGTGTGTGAGAGAGAGAGAGACAGAAAAGTGTGTTTGTGTGGAAAGCTGGTGCATGGCATCAAGAGGCTAGTAAACAAGCAGGTACAAAACATAATAATAATAGTAATAATAATAATAAAACCCAAATAAAACGATAGTTCCACTGGCACTAGAAAGAACAGACTGATCTTAATTGGTTTAGGTAAGTCAGGAGTCCTGGTCACAGGAACACAACTGATGAGAAGGAGAGGAAAGTTGAAATGGCAGGTCCAGAAGCCGACGGGTCGGACCACTGGCCTGCGGAACCCAGGAAGCTGACCAAAGTTTGCAAAACGTCTGCCGTCAAGTCCCGTGGAGACTAGTGACACAGCACTTCTGGCATTCCTTAAAATATTCTAGCCTTAAAACTCGTCTCTTTCGGGAGGAAGGGCGATGTCGGGGGGGAGGGGGGAATTCCACGCACCAAATCTCGTTGAGCACCCCAGAGGATCCTCGCTGCTGCTGGTGGGTAGAGGCCAAGTGGGTCTCCCTGGGGCTACTCACATACCTCACACGCCTTGGCGCATGCGCAGCGATCTCAGCTCCTTGGCAGCTGGACTGGCTTCAGCTCCACAAGACTGATGTGAAAACAACCCCACTGGGGCGGCAGGAGGTCTCAGATCTGAGTGAGTCGGGAAGTGGCGGTTACGGAGACGCGCAAGGAAGGGGAAGCGGGGAGAAGAAGGCATCTTCCTTACTTTTTGTGATGCGCGCCCGCACGTGCGCTCCTCCCCTCCCCCAGAACCAAACACGCTCCTGTTTCCCTCTTCCCCCACCGGAGTTTAGGGCGTCTTACATATTGTGCCGTATTTCACGCGGTATTTGTTGATGCTCACAAAATGCAAGTCCTCCGTCTCGCAAGTGGTGGTGCAGGGCAGGAGGCCCTCCAAAGCTTCCCCCATGAGCCACTGGCTAGTTTCAGCTGCCATTTCACGGGTTACGTGCTCCTTGGTCCATCGATCCACCCAGGCTTGGAAACGCTGGTGCAGTCTCTTGCTCACTCTTTCGTGGGACTGTGGGCGAGGGGGGGAGGGAGGGAGGGAGAGAGAACAGTCAGGCTGCGACCGACGCACCTCAAACGCAGGCTGATTGCCTGCTCACGGCTTTTCGGAAAATACCCCGTGGACATCCCTGCGGTCAAGTGTGGACCAGATCCTAAGCTGTGACGGCCCCGCCCCACGACCCCCGGGGAAGAACAAGCTTTCTCTCGTGGCAATAATCCTAGAGGACTGGCATGCTAATCTGCGAAGGCTGCAAATCGTGGAAAAATGTGGCATTTGGAGGCAACGTTGGTGTTTTCTTTGTGGAATTACATTCGTGATGGTCCATTAATAATAGCAAAGATCCAGTTTGGTGAGGGCAGCTCAGAGCAGGTAAGGTCAGGTCCAGTAAAACAGCTTGCAAAATCAGAGAAGGAGCTGACAGTTCCTAAAAATGGGCCCAAGATATGGGATCTAGGATGCCAGAGTCCATCCCCTTAATTAGGGCAGGAATCCAACTATTATAGCATCCCCAGCAGAAATGGAGTCTGCTGTTTCTCTGGGCTGCTTCTACTGTCACTCTGCTTCTACGGGAAGGACGTTTCTCCTGACAGATGCTGCCTTTCTAGAACTGAAACCTGTAATTCTCTGTCCGGGGCTCTGGGATGATACAGAACATTTGAGTGCCTGGAGATACACTTCCAGACAGCCGCCATTCACTAGGGTATTATCTGCAGGCAGCAGAGATGGGGAACCTGAGGTTCTAGGGCCGTGCATACCCCCAAACCCTGTTTTTCTGCACCCAGCTTTGCTCACTCATTTGACATGGGCCACACAGCGTCTTGGATTGGGAACCGCCCAGAGTTTGGCTTGTGATGGGTGGCCATATGATGTTTTCAATCAATCAACCAATCTTGCATTTTAAGACAGGAAACATGGGATAGTGGTGGCATGAGGTCTAAAACAGGCACAGTGTGATTTTAAAATCCAAGAAAAAACCCAAAAAGGTATTCCAAAAAGAACTGGAGGGTGGGTGATGAGCAAGGGGAGAGGGGAGAACGTCCCTGCCCTGCTCTTGTGTGTCACTTGGCTTGATCACTGCGCATGGTGGCGCCATCTACTGTGGTCCTTCCCCACCTCCAGCCCCCCAACACCTGCCTTCCCTGGATGTACAGCTTCCCTTCAGGGGACAAGGGCTCATCGGTCCCCCCCCCCCAGGCCAACCTGATGGGCGCGCAGCAGTGCGGTCCTCCGGTACATGTAATCCTCCGACTTGATCACATAGACCATCTTGTAGGAATTCAGCTTGAATTTGCACTCCAGCTTGTCCAAGCTCTCCACGTTCTCCAAGGTCTTCTTGCCAAGCACCTCCTTGCCATCCTTCTCCTGCTGCTCCCGACCCCGCTGACACTTGCGGATCCGCCGCAGGTTCCTGAGAAGCAGAGAGCCCCTGCTGGAATTAGTGTCTGCCTGAAAATCCATCCCGCTGCTTCTGCTGGGCCATGTCGAGAGCGGAAGTCTTGATTCACAGAAGACAGTGGCTTTGGGAAACTTGAAGGCCATTACTGGGAGCACGTGGCTGCCAAACTGAGCCCCTGGGCTAGCAATCTCCCCCCTCCCACTGAGCCGAACAGAACAGGGACCATCTCTAGAGGCAACGCCTGGCTCAAAATTGCCCACTGGGGCTTTCAACGTGGGCGGAGTAGCGGCTCTGTTCTCTCACCTGGGCAGAAACACTGGTTTCTGGGCCAGCTGTTCCCGCAATTCAGGAGACGTGGAGTCCGAGTTGACGTACCGGTCCACGTAGTCAGTCCAACGCTGAAAGGGAACCGAGAGAGGATCAGTCAACTCCTTTTAAGGGGGGAAAAAAAGCTTTTCTGCTTGAGCAGTGAGAATCAACGCACGTATGCAATCACTGCAAACTTCATTTCCATGGTGCTACCAGTAGTAGTACGGCCTGTATTTGTAAAAGGGGAGTAAGAAGAATGCAGTCTTTTTGTGAATGTTTAACAAGCAGCAGCAAGGAGCATACTTATGAACGTTAAAGCGGAGGTAGAAAACGTCTCTCAATTCCCAGCATCCAGGCACTTCAAAATGTTGGTGCTTAGACCTAAGAATCGGAAGTGTTTCAACTCTAGAAATATAATATTCTCTTTCACACAAAGAGCACGCTGCTAAGCCCTAAATACTTAAGCCACACTTTACAGAGCCCGAACAGCAGCATGCAATTCTATTGGGACGGAATCTCCACCTCCTTTCTTGAGAGGAGTCTAGGAGGGGTGGCTTGTCCTGAACATTTTCATGGAAATTTCTATATCCTGTTATGTGGAATTTGGTGTTCTGTATGGCTAAAGGTTTCAGCTTCAATACTGAAACGTTGGTTTTCTAGCAGACCCAAAAAACAGGCCATCGAACTGAAACCTAAATCAAACGGAGACATCCATGTGAATTCAGGAGTTGTGCATACACATGTTAAAATATGGAAGGAAACTTGCTAGCATAAGACTACGCAATCTATTCAAGCCTGAAGCATTTCATTTCCTTTGGCACAATCCAGGCCTTTTTCTGCTGCTGTCAGCCCTTCGAGGTAGTCCAGACAGGAAGCACAAACCAGGAGCACTAATGCTACCTTTATTGTAAGGTTACATGAACAGAATCTTGCGAGTCTGAAAGCATCTCTCCCTTCCTTTACTTTTGCTTTCCAGAAAGCTAGGGAGGATCCCTTCTGAGACGCTTCCCCCGCCCTCCCTCCTTCTGTAGGCTGAGACACCTTTTGCACGATGGATGTCTACGCTGCGGCTCTTCCTCCTGCCTCCCCAGTCATTCCCACAGGCCATTACAGCTGTGCTAGGCCATTCCTTTTAAAAGCGCTTGTGTGACTGGTAATGAAAACGCTGTAAACCTGCTAACCGAGCACGGCCCACCCGTACCTCTGCCTCAACAGGATCGTCAGAGTTTTCCTCTTCTGTATCAAGCAGTTCGATGGTTAACTGAACATGGCCTCTACTCTGAACGAACATCATCTGCATGACAGAACACAGAGACTCAAGATGCTGGTCAAACCATCTCCTGGTTTTTTTTTTTAACTAGGCCCATAGCCTGGATTTAGACATGGCGTTATTAAAACAGGCAAAGCTTCAGATTAGCAAAATGCCTGGTATGAAAGGGCAGCCACAAGTAAAGATTACCCCAGCGGCTGTGAATTTCTCTCTTCCATCAAGAGGCAGTTGTAATATTTTGCCCTTAAGGATTCTGGCATAAGTCATGCCCCACGATAAAAGCAAAGAGCAGACTGTCTGGTTAAAGCAAGAGAGAGTTGTAGGATGAGCATTTCTGTGAGAAGCTCAGATCGGCACGGGGTGGGGGGCAGGAGTGGGATTATTTTTAGGGAAGGGGAAGTTGGGGAGAAGATTCCAGGGAAAGTTGTAGCCTCCTTTCAGTGCCGCATCAAAAGCAGGAAGAACAGCATGTTTCTCCCAGCTTCTGCCTGGGGAGTCATAAATCATCTGAGAAACCTTTAGCCACATTTCGACCAGTTAAAAGAAAAATAAAAAATCAAAATAACTGCTCATTCCATGCAGCCCCTGCCTTTGGTTAAGCATGCCAATTCCAACAAAGTGTTGGCACACTTTAGTTGCTCCAAGGCAACTCCAATTGCAGTTACATTGCCCAGAAAGCCTCTGATCTCCTTATTTAGGTAGCCTTGAAGCTGCAGGTGGCATCTTTGCTAGCTTTCATTCAAGGCTTCTGTAGACCATAAAAGACACTCGAAAAATGGTTCAGGAAAGTTGAATGGACTTGGAAATGAAAATGCATCTTGGCACCTTTGGAGGAAAAAGATCACCCCCTCTCCTTTCCAAAACCTAATCTTATCCATTTCTTCCTCCTCAAAGGCCATCAGGATCCTCCTTCCTGCCCGGCTCTCCTTGTTACCTTGAAGCAGTTCTCATCCTGCATGAGCTGCTCAGCTTTGCGCTGATAAGCCGTCTCCACCAGGGACCGAGATGACTGTGAGGTCAGCAGGCCTCCCGTTGCGCTGTTGTGGCTCTCAGACAGGTAGAGTTCTGTCACCTGCACACAGATTTCATCACTCACTATGTGCTGGAGCTGAGGATGAAAAAAAGAAACAAAAGTTGAAGTCCACACCTCTTCAAGTTGCCAAGTGTGAGAACCACTGAGCTAGACTAACATCTCCAGCCTTGAAGGTGTCATTTTTTAAAGGATGACATTTACTCGTCTTCCAGGTGCCCAAAACAGCAATATTTATGAGAGAACTAGGGAACTGTTAATGGCAGTTTAAAGTGCCCCAACTGCCTTTCTCAGACATGAAAACACGGACAAAGCAGCTCCTGTGTCAAGCTAGATCATTTCATGAAGATGACGTTTGGAAGAAATGATTTTTAAATGAAGCAGCCTCTCTTGAAAGAGGATTAAAATATTTACTGTTCTACTCTTGCTTTGCAAATTTATTCCCAAAACTATAACGGGGGTTGGGGAGAAGTACCGGCAAAGATTCTCGCCCATGCCATAAAGGAAAAGGCATGTTTGCAGCACACCGCACAACCACACTATTTGAATCAGATGAATTTCCTGAATGCTGTGGCAAAGGATACTTTATAGTATATGTAAATGCTTCAGTGGCAATCCCTTTTCATTCATGTCAGACAGCAATTACTGTCCCAACTATTCTAGCCATATCCAACTCAGATTTTTTGGTTTTTCCTTGTAAGGGCAATAAACAGCCATCTCTGGCATTTCTTCCCCTCTCTCTCTTTAAACCACCCCACCCCCCACACACAGACTCTCTCTCGTAGAATCACCTGTCTAACAATACTCTGAATGAGTTTGTCCATGGTGAACGCAATGTAGGCGTGAATGGTAAACATCTCGCGAAGAGAATCCTCGTATTGGGAAGAATCCATGTTGCCATCCAGGAGGTTCCTCACCATGTCCAGAAAAGCAGGGTAATAGTCTTCCACTTCAATGTCCACTGAAATTGATGTTGGGGGGGGGGGGGGAGAAAGAGGAAGAACAAACTCATAATGACTTGCAGGTTTACAGTACAAGAGGAAGTGTCAGCCCTCCAAAGTAGGCAAGGTCTAGGAACAGAAGCAGCAGAGATCTCAGAAATGCTCTTGGTTGTTGTAGACAGCAGACCGTCAGAGCCTCTCTCTGCTCCATCTGACACCAAACAAAATCAAGGTGAGGTTATTTTGAGTTCTGTTCTCACACTTCCTTCTTTCTCAGGGCTGAGCTGCTATTTCTCCTTCCGTAACATTTCACTGCTCTTTTCTCCCTTTCCGAGGCTAGATCTACATTTTTTCACAGGGAGGGACACCTTTTAAGAATCTTGTTTCTCCTTTTGGTCAACTGCTGAAACTGGGATGAGCAATAGTGATCTCAAAGACACACGCACGTTTAAAGAGCCCCTACAGCCATGTGCTCCGTATAAACGCAGACCAAGGAGAGACACTGTGGATGCAAGCATTAAAGGGTGCAAACTCCACTGCAGCGAATTCTAATGAAATTTGGTGGGATTTATTTTAATAGACAAGTGTAAGATTGGGTTGCCAAGTTTTTAAAAACATCATGGATTAATATTAGGGGTTACTGCCTGAAAATCCAAGCAAAATCTAATCTGTTTGGGGCCATACTATAATAAGAGGAGAAACGGATTTAAAAAAACACACAAAATAATTCAGAAATCAATTGTTGTTAAACTGCTTTAATGTATTATTTCAAATCATGGGTTGCTTATTTCAGTATCGTTAGCTGAAAGGAGAGACCGCTGCTGTCTCAACCAGCACCTACATTTCTACTTCCCAGAAGCTAATAATGTTAAAAACCTCAAAAGTTCACTGCCTCATCCCTTTTCCTCACTGAATTCTTCACTGATTTAAGGGGTTTAACCCGAGAATGCGGCATGCCTTTTAATGCTGGAGAGATCCGAGGAAGAGCTGGTAGCTCTGAGCCCTTGACCTCCCACGCAGAACGCGTGAGCTGATGTAACCACCGGTCTCTTTCGGTTCACGTCCATCAACCTGAATGTCCCCTTAGGCAGCCAGCACTACTCCCCCTTGCACCCCTCTCCATGCCACGCCCGTCTCCCCAGCCGGAAAGAGGCACTTACTGGGTTCTTTCAACCGCAGCTGGATGGCGGGGCTGTCGCCCTTCTCTCGCTTCACGCCCAGCACTTCTCGCTCCCACTCTCTTTCCCGGCTGTCCTCTTCGATCTGCCGCTCCGCCTGGGTGTATATTCGCAGCAGCCGCAGGCACAGGATCTGGTGAAGGCGCAGGAAGATGTACCAGTTGTTGTTGACGTAAAACAGGTTGTAGACTTCGTCCATGCTGCGCAGCTTCTGAGCTGTGGTGCTGCTGAACAGCAGCTTGGCTTTGGGGGGGCTGCCCCCCACCCCGTTGTGCTTCTTCACCGCCCCAGAGCTTTCGTCCACGTCCATCTCTTCCTCTTCTTCCTCCTCCAGGTCGGAGAGTTCCCCTCGCTGCGCAAAGAGGAGGTCAGGGATGAAATGGTACATGATCTGCTTGATTTTGTATTTGTCTTCCTTCTGGATGCCCGTCTGCCGCTTCACGTGGTGAATAATGAGAGAGGCAGCGTCATCCAGAATCTGCTTGTCCTCGTAGGCCAGAGACAGATGAGGGCCAGCGTTGTCTTCAGACGTTTGTTCTTGCCTCTGAAAATCAAAAAGCAGAGAGCACAAGATCGTTCTCAAGGGTTTCTCTCTCCAGCTACACGTTCTCTACAAGGAAAAGGTCCCATTGCTTCCTCAACTGCCTTCAAGCAAAAAGACAATCTGAATACCTTCCTCCAAGAGCTCTCTGATGTTCTTCAACATTCTCATGATTGTTATTTTCAAGTTGCAGCTGAAGGAAAACTTGGCGAATTCAACACCAAATCCCTTAGCAAAAGGAACTACAACAAATTATGAAATCCTTCCACAAAAACCAGTCCCTACAGTAGGGATGGGCACCAGTGGATCATTGTAGATCACTGAATGATGTGTGCCCTCTGTGGAGCAGGGAAGGAAAAAGAAAAGGCCATTTAGGCTGCTGTGTTTCCTGAGCTACTCATTCAGTGTATGTTGGAAGCTCATGCACCAGGCTTATGGGGTGGGGCAGGTAAATCAGTCCTGCCCCCAACAATGATGGACCAACTTCCCAAGAAACTAGATCCCACAAGTCTGAAACATGCCCTTATCAATTCCAGAGGGTCAGAGAGGAATGCTATGGAACAGTAGATCTGCTTACAGGTTTGCCATTCCCAAATCTGCAACTGTGCCTTAGAGAAAACAAGAGGCCAGCTCCCTATATAAATTATCTCTGTGCCCCCTTTTCTCAACACTTGAATCATGGATACCTTCATCTGACTGCAGCAAACGGGAATATGGCAGAAAGAGGGCTCTTTCTGGTGAAGAACTGAGGTTGGACGCCAGCTTCTCAGTGAGATTTATCAGCCTAGGGCCAAAAACTTTATGCAGGTTCCTTTTTGAAGCATGAAGAAATGGTAATTTGAAAAAGAAGAAAAGAGAAACTACCGTTCATTCTTAGAAGGAAAGCTCTATTTAATTTACCCTGAGCCACAATGGCCTCAAAAGCAGACGCTCAGAGGCCTCCAACAAATTCTGAAGTCCTATGAAAATTCACCTCCTCCTTTTTCCCAGCAGGAGTCAGGGTAAAATATAATTGGGCTCAACTATATATATTGCCCCTTCATGGATCACTGCCTTGTCGTGGCGAAGGGGCTTGTGTAACTCAGTGAAGCCATGAGCTATACCGTGCAGGGCCACCCAAGACGGACAGGTCATGACAGAGAGTTCTGACAAAACGTGGTCCACTGGAGAAGGAAATGGCAGCCCACTCCAGTATCCTTGCCAAGAAAACCCCATGGACAATGTTAAAAGGCTAAAAGATATGACACCGGAAGATGAGCCCCTCAGGTCGGAAGGTGTCCAATATGCTACTGGGGAAGAGCGGAGGGCAATTCCAAGTAGCTCCAGAAAGAGTGAAGCGGCTGGGCCAAAGCCGAAAGGACGTTCAGCTGTGGATGTAACTGGAAGCGAAAAGAAGGTCCGATGCTGTAAAGAACAATATTGTATAGGTACGTGGAATGTAAGATCCATGAACCAAGGCAAGCTGGATGTGGTCAAACATGAGATGACAAGATTGAATGTCGACATCTTGGGAATCAGCGAATTGAAATGGACGGGAATGGGTGAATTTAATTCAGGTGACCATTATATCTACTACTGTGGGCAAGAAACCCTTAGAAGAAATGGAGTTGCACTCATAGTCAATAAGAGAGTGGGAAAGGCAGTAATGGGGTAGAACCTCAAAAACGACAGAATGATCTCAGTGCGTATCCAAGGAAAACCATTCAACATCACGGTAATCCAAGTCTATGCCCCAACCACTGATGCCGAAGAAGCTGAAGTTGACCGGTTCTATGAAGACCTACAACACCTTCTAGAACTAGCACCAAAAAAAGATGTCCTTTTCATCATAGGGGATTGGAATGCTAAAGTAGGAAGTCAAGGAGTAATCGGAATAACAGGCAAGTTTGGCCTTGGAGTACAAAATGAAACAGGGCAAAGGCTAATAGAGTTCTGTCAAGGGAACAAGCTAGTCATAGCAAACACTCTTTTCCAACAACACAAGAGACGACTCTACACATGGACATCACCAGATGGTCAATACTGAAACCAGATTGATTACATACTTTGCAGCCAAAGATGGAGAAGCTCTATACAGACGGCAAAAACAAGACCAGGAGCTGACTGTGGCTCAGATCATGAGCTTCTTACTGCAAAATTTAGGCTTAAATTGAAGAATGTAGGGAAAACCACTAGACCACTCAGGTATGACTTAGATCATATTCCATGTGAGTACACAGTGAAGGTGATGAATAGATTTAGAGGATTAGATTTGGTAGACAGAGTGCCTGAAGAACTATGGACGGAGGTCTGTAACATTGTACAAGAGGCAGCAACTAAAACCATCCCAAAGAAAAAGAAATGCAAGAAAGCAAAATGGCTGTCTGATGAGGCTTTACAAATAGCTGTGGAAAGAAGGAATGCAAAAAGCAAGGGTGAAAGGGAAAGATATAAGCAACTGAATGCAGATTTCCAGAGAATAGCAAGGAGAGATAAGAAGGCCTTCTTAAATGAACAATGCAAAGAAATTGAAGAAAACAATAGAATGGGGAAGACTAGAGATCTCTTCAAGAAAATTGGAGATATCAAAGGAACGTTTAGTGCAAAGATGGGCATGATAAAGGACAAAAAAGGCAGGGACCTAACAGAAGCAGAAGAGATTAAGAAGAGGTGGCAAGAATACACAGAAGAACTATACAAGAAAGATCTTAATGTCCCTGATGTCCATGCTGGTGTGGTCACTGACCCTGAGCCAGACATCTTAGAGAGTGAAGTCAAGTGGGCCTTAGGAAGCATTGCTAACAACAAAGCTAGTGGAGATGACAGTATTCCAGCTGAGTTCTTTAAAATACTAAAAGACGATGCTGTTAAAGTGCTGCACTCAATATGCCAGCAAGTTTGGAAAACGCAACAGTGGCCACGGGATTGGAAAAGGTCAGTTTACGTTCCAATTCCAAAGAAGGGCAATGCCAAAGAATGCTCAAACTATTGCACAATTGCACTCATTTCACATGCTAGCAAGGTTATGCTCAAAATCCTACAAGCTAGGCTTCAGCAGTACGTGAACCGAGAACTACCGGATGTACAAGCTGGGTTTCGAAGAGGCAGAGGAACTAGAGATCAAATTGCCAACATTCGCTGGATCATGGAGAAAGCACGAGAGTTCCAGAAAAGCATCTACTTCTGCTTCATTGACTATGCAAAAGCCTTTGATTGTGTGGATCACAACAAACTGTGGCAAATTCTTAAAGAGATGGGGATACCAGACCACCTTACCTGTCTACTGAGAAATCTGTATGCGGGCCAAGAAGCAACAGTTAGAACCGGTCATGGAACAACCGATTGCTTCAAAATAGGGAAAGGAGTACAACAAGGCTGTATACTGTCACCCTGCTTGTTTAACCTATATGCAGAGTACATCATGAGAAATGCCAGGCTGGAAGAATCACAAGCCGGAATTAAGATTGCAGGGAGAAACATCAATAACCTCAGATATGCAGACGATACCACCCTAATGGCAGAAAGTGAAGAAGAACTAAAGAGCCTCTTGATGAGGGTGAAAGAGGAGAGTGCGAAAGCTGGCTTGAAACTCAACATTAAAAAAACTAAGATCGTGGCATCTGGACCCATCAATTCCTGGCAAATAGAAGGGGTAGAAATGGAAGCAGTAACAGACTTCATTTATTTGGGCTCCAAGATCACCGCAGACGGAGACTGCAGCCATGAAATTAAAAGACGCTTGCTCCTTGGGAGGAAAGCTATGGCAAACCTAGATAGCATATTAAAAAGCAGAGACGTCACCTTGCCGACAAAGATCCGCATAGTCAAAGCTATGGTTTTTCCAGTAGTAATGTATGGCTGTGAGAGCTGGACCATAAAGAAGGCTGAACGCCGAAGAATTGATGCCTTTGAACTGTGGTGCTGGAGAAGACTCTTAAGAGTCCCCTGGACTGCTAGGAGGTCAAACCAGTCAATCTTAAAGGAAATCAACTCTGATTGCTCATTGGAAGGATTGATAATGAAGCTCAAGCTCAGGTACTTTGGTCACCTAATGCGAAGAGAGGACTCTTTGGAAAAGACCCTGATGCTGGGAAAGATGGAAGGCAAAAGGAGAAGAGGACGGCAGAGGATGAGATGGCTAGATAGCATCACTGAAGCAATGAGCATGAAATTGAGCAAACTCAGGGAGGCAGTGAAAGATAGGAAGGCCTGGTGCAATATGGTTCATGGGGTCACGAAGAGTCGGACACGACTTAACGACTGAACAACAAATATATATTGCGTGAGCAAAGGCAGAGAAAGAAATGTCAACGTACCTGTAACGAACTGCCACTTGTTGATCTTAAAACCAGTAACTTTCCTTGCAACCAATATTGATTCAAAAGAAAGTTCATTTATTAAGAATAAGTGTACAGATCCAAAGCATTGCTGAGACTGAATAAAAGCGCGCCAAAAACTGCTTTTCTTTCTTTTCCCCCCCTTACTTCGTCCCTTGCTGGCATGGCCTTGAACATTCCAGGGCTTGTGATAAGAAACCATCTGCATCAAACGGTCTCTCCTTCCTACTCCCCCTCCCCTTTTCCAATGGCAGAACCGCAGCATGTAGAAAAAATCATTTTTTTTTTTTTTTTTTTTAAACTAGCCATATAATAATCTATTATAAAATCTTGCGAGGATTCTGACAGTACCTCATCATAAATGGTCTCAATCTCACTGAGGAGACTTTTTGATCTTAAGACCTTGGTGTCGTTCTGTTTAAAGTTGATGCCCTGATGGTCCAAGGATTTCAGATAGTATTTCTCATTTTGTTCCCGCCACACTTTGTTGAATCCCCTCTGGGCTTCTCGCCACTCTTCTTCTTTCATTTTCAACCTAGGCAGGAAGACGAGCGACAGGGTTTGAGAAAGGGCTGTGACACCTAGTGGTTTTATCGCATTCCGCTCAACAGATGTGAATGAAAAATCTGGTAATATAAAAGAATGTGCTCACCATGTTCTTGTGGTCTCTTTCCTTACTGCAATAGGGAGCTGGATAAGTGCATTTCTATCTAGCCCTTTTCCCACCCCTCCATTCCTTCTTCTCTGCAGCAGAATTGCTGTTTCTAGTATAGGGGTGAATCCAGTAGGGTTGAAGGACTTTAACATAACTCTCCCATGACAGTTGTGAAATTCCCCAGTGAGTTGGGGCTCCTGAGATCCACAGAAAAGGGATATGCATAAAGTCCAGGCTTTATGAACTTGGCACCAACCAGATGCGTAAGCTTCTCAACTTGTCATTATTCCCAGCCAGCAAGGCTGATGTATCTGAGGATTCCAGGTTGAAGAAGCCTGCCAGCCGCAGACTGCCAATGCTGGTCTTCTCAGCCACCAAGCAATGGTTTAGATGCACGTTTGCTTTTGGAATAATCAGGAAATTTCAGTTCCTCTGGAATCAGACTCCTAGTCATGGCTAGATGATAAACTACATTATGTCAGGGCTTGGCCAGCTATAATGGCTCCTAGTCTTTCTCAACTTTTAAAGGAACTTACAGCTTTGAATTTGGATGTCCTCAGGATCACCCATCCCCACATCTACCTACTCAAATCCCAAGAGCATTTTTCAAAGTTCTTGTCCACATGACATGCGACAGGTGGTCACAGATGATTCCAGACCTTGGAATACTTCAAAGCTTGTCTAGTATGTTCCTTGACATTGTAACTTTTCAGTGTAACTTTCATTTGAATATTCATCTCCACTGAGATGCCCCCTCCCCCCCCCCCCCCCCCCGGATGACGAGATACCTTTTCAACACAATAGGAACCGCAACGGCTGGATTTTTCCGAAGACCATCAATGATGTCGGCAGCTTTGTCGGCATATATCCTCTGCAGAGCTTTGCGGTGGATAACTTCTGAGGAGCCTCCCAAGGTATTGTCAAGACGGAATTTGGCTTGCTCTTCAGCTGATAAGCGGGACAGTTTCTTTTGTATTGTCTCCAGGACTCTGATGGTTGCTAGGTTGGTCTCCAAGACCACATCCAGCTGAAAAAGAAAATGCTCATTAGCTATGTGTAATTGTTGCTAACGAAATGAGTTTATGACCCAGGTAACACCCGAAGTGGGAACTTTTCCTCTCACTGCCCAATCATTCCTTTACAGAAGCATTCCCTGACACGCAGCCCCCCGGAAAGGCTGAATTTCTACTTCCCAAGTGGGATCTGATTTCAAATCTAGCCAGAAGCTGTCAGATTGGGAAATGCTGCATGACGCTGATTCTTGTAGTACTTTATTTGCCATTTTGGCACCCCTGAGCTAAGTTCCTGATATCACACCAGGAGATTAAGCCCTGTTTTACCTACCTCGAACCGTTCATCTTCACACCGGTAGATATGTTCTTCATACTGAGTCTTCTTCGAGCTCACAAACGTAGAATCTTCGGACCACGATGGAAAGGAGACCCAGGTGTCATTCAAAACCTGAGCAGCAGAGAAAGAAAGAAGGGTCTTACTGCTAATAACATAATCATTACTCTAGCAGCTAGAGCAGTGTTTCTCAACCTTGGCAGCTTGAAGATGTGCGGACTTCAACTCCCAGAATTCCCCAGCCAGCCATGCTGGCTGGGGAATTCTGGGAGTTGAAGTCCATACATCTTCAAGCTGCCAAGGTTGAGAAACACTGAGTTAGGGAAAAGGCCTGTCAGACTGCTAACAGGATGCTGCTTGTCCAGTCACTGGTTATGTCTGATTTCCCCATCAGAAGACCCTATTTGTCACCAGAGAACAGTTTGCTGTACAAGGGCACCCCCTTGTGGGAAAAAAAAGATTGCTGCTGAGAACAATTTCATGACGTGCATCCCATAATGGGCCGGTCTTTAAAAAGCGAGTCTGTAGGCTAAGCCCAATCTGATAACGTACCCAATAAAGACCTCACGTGAGGGGTATTCCCCACTGGGGGAACTTCACATTCATAGATAGACATAATCCTTTTCACCTGTCATTTTTATTCTCTCACGTATCGTTCTGCTCTTCTTCATGTCTTCCTGGCTACCAAAGTTAGAGAGCTTTCTTTGACTTCACTCAAAGGCAATAGCTTAGTAATGGAGACCATGGGACATGAAAAAGACCAGTTCCTGGTATCTATATAGGTAGTCCTTGGCTTACGACCATTTGGTGACCGTTCAAACTTACAACGGCGCTGAATGAGTGGTAGCTACAACCAGTCCTCAGAGTTCCCGCCATTGCAGTGTCCTGCGGTCACGTGATCACAATTTCTGACGTTCCCTGCCGGCTTCCCACAAGCAAAGTCAATGGGGAAGCTGGCAAGAAATGAGAAATTGCAGTCACGTGAGGTCCTTGCTTAATGACAGCAACTGGGACTGCCAGAACTGCCATTGCTAAGCGGCATGGTCAAATGACGTCACTCTTTACGGCTGTGTCACTTAGAGATGGCAATTCCACTCCCAACTGCTGTCATAAGCCGAGGACTATCTGTAATTAAAATAAATACCAGGCAATTGAGGGGAGGGTAATCCTTGGAGGTCATACCACTCTTGCTAGGTTTCACCAACATCCACATCCTCAAAGGGGGAAGAATGACAGCTTACCTCCTTGCACAACGGCGTCCGACCTGTGCACTTGGGCTGCTGGTAACTTTTGGGCAAGGCTCGGTAGCTGGAGCCCAGCCGTTTACATGAAGCGTAGTCTATCTCCATCGCTATCCCCTCTGTGGCTCGCTCCTTCGGAAAGGTCTCCAGATGTGCAGATTCTTTGTAGCCCAGGAAGTTTTTAAACCAAGTGAACAACTCTGGGAATTTTCTGAAAAAAAGAAATCCAATGCGAGCAGAATACATTACATCAGAGTTGCTGTGGCAGAGAGATTTTTACACTTCTTAGTAAGGTTTAAACTTTCAATATACTCTTAATCATCTTATTCAGGGAAAGATGCAACCGCTGCTTATTTAAACATTCTTCTTGCATCTTCTGTGGTGAAATTCGCTATGCTGGTACAACATGGCAACTAGAGTTTGCCGCTAATTGGAACAGAAGCATCTCTCCTCCTTGAACTCAAAGCAAGTTGGCAGATGGAACAAGCAAGATGCTCGCTGCTTGTTAATTCTCAATTCTTCAATCTATGTTGTCTGTCACACAAGTGAGCACACTAAAGGATCAGTTACTTAGCCTGCTTACCCCAGGAATGGAGAAACAAGCTGCACCAGCTCAGCTCTGGATATAACCTCCTGATTGAAAATGACTAGGCAACGGAGGAAATTCTCATAGGCTTCTGTGCTGCGCAATGCCTTGCGGACCTGGATTGCGGAACGGGAAGAGAAAAAGAAGCACAAGAAAGTTGGAAAAGGAAAGACTGTCCCGGCAAAGGGACAATTTAGTCCTCTCCCATTAGCACAGTTCCAAGCACATCAACCAACAGTCATTACATAGGTGGAGCTGGGAAATGGGTATATTTATTCCAGAGAGAGTTGAAGGATGATGAGAAATGCATCATGACCCAAAATGTAACTCTTTGCAGTCCCCAGATAATCCCCTACATGCAGTAGCTGTTGAACAGCTGAAGAATGTCATAAGGAAGCTCGACTTTTGTCTTATGAATATGCAGTTGTTATTCCCTATTATGCAGAATAATGTTAGGGGTAAATCAATTTCCTCACCCATTTCATAATTCATTTGCTCGTCTCACAAAACTTACGATGAACTGTTGTGGACAAAGCCAACCCTCTCCCAAAAACTCTGGAACTTTCTCTACATGGGATCCTTGGGTCCGTGGACTCCCAGGCCTGTCCCAATTGCATTTGGACAGAGTGGATGTGACCTCGCCAAGCCTGCTCTTTCCCAAAACGCTACTCTGTAAAAGGGAGTGTGAAACCCTTCCCTGAGCTGGCCTGAATTGGGGAACAAGCTCAGCAACCATTCACTACAAAGGCGAAAGGAAAACAGGAACCGATGAAGGAGTACAGTTCGTACCATGCTGGCAGTGAATGAGGAGCCCGGTATCTGGGCCTCAGGACAGATACATGCCCAGAGAGACACATTTCGGAAGCTACAACCTGTTTAAATGCAAATCTAGCATGCTTAGGCGGGAGGAGGGATAATTCTTGAGTAAATGTTTATTTATTTATTTATTTGACTTGTCCCCGCCCATCTCCCCACAACGGGGGACTCTGGGCGGCTTACAACAAACTAAAATCGGAAATGCATAAGTAAAAGATTATAAAAACCAAAGTTACAAAGAGAAAGATAAAAAGGCTAAAAGATCCCAGAGGCCGACGGAGGCCACAGCAGGCCGCTAAGGGGCCAGCCAACCCCATTTCTGACATCCTCCCTCCCCGCCCCAGGCCAGATGGCAGAGCCAGGTCTTCAAATCCCTCCAAAAGGGGGCCTGTCTCACCCCCGGGGGCAAGATGTTCACAGAACTGCAACATTAATCTCAACCAAGCTGATTGGAGATAGGAAATAAACAGTCGGAAGCCACGATTTATCAGGCTCTCTTACCTTGTCAAAGAACAGAGACTCTGTCCCGTGTTTACCAGCTTCTACAAAGGATGGGTCCTTCAAATTAAGCAGCTTTGGTTTCTTCTGCAGAAAGAAAGCAGGCGTGTACACACACACACACACACACACACACACACACACACCAGAATAGATAACTGATATCTACCACAACACATCTTAAATCTGCTGAGTTACCATATAGTTAAACAACAGGAGAGGAATAATTGCACAGTATCGATACCCCTTTGGTAGGACAAACATTTGTTAATTAAGTGATGCAGAAGCAGACGCAACATTTGAACCACAGGGGTTTGTAGTGCTCTGCGCCTTTTCCTTAGGAAATATGGAATAATTAAGTAATCAATCCAAAATTTGACTATTTGTCCAGGTAGCCTAAACATGGAACTAATTTGAAACCTGCTGTGGTGTTAAGGGCAATCCCATTGCTATTTGACTCAGGGTTATGACTTTCTGCCCTCCCATTCCCTCTTTCAGTGGCCAGCACAGACCTGGAGCATTAGAAAGGCTGCTGAAAATTAAGCTTCTGCTGTGCCTCACAAAGTGTAGTCTAGTCCACTGAAGCTCTCAACACAATAACGTCAACAAAACGTGAAGGCACTATAGAAACTACTTGTTTTTACAGCATTAAAGATCCCTTAGGTGTTATTAACTAGTTTCTACAATTAAAGCATTTATTGTTATTACTGGGGGAAGACAGGATTGAACATTAGGGTGTAGCAGTGTTTTTATCTGGTGTGTGCTTATATCTAAGGACTATATAAGATCCACAGAATTACCACCACTATTAGCCTTGTGATGGAAGCAGCAACAGGTTCTCACCTTCACTGGAGGGGTTACCCCTGTGGTGGCGTGCCTCCGGATTTGACAGCCGTTCTGATTGGGTCTTTGCTGCTTGCTGTTAAGCTGGGGCTTCTTAACGGTGCCCCCGTGATCATTTCTCACTGACTCCACTTTCTCTGCAGTGGTCTTGCTCAAGAGCTGATTGGAAAGAACCACAGACAAGTCCATCATGGTTCCCACAGTCAAGAACATGCAAAAATGCTTCACAACAGTTAGCCAGGTAAAAGGCTATGAGTACATGCATCTAAGATAAAAATGACTTTTGATCATGTCCCGCCCAGCCCTCATATAGTATATATGTGTGCTAATAATAATTCTCTGGTTGCCAGCTCTTCCGTAGCCAAAAGAGGTACATAAATCAGCTTAGGAAGAACAAACGTGGGCAGAAAAGACTCTTAAAGAGTCTTAAAAACTTGTCAGCCTCATCAGGTAGACCAGACAGGAAACCTGACCAGATGAGCTAATTCTACTTTATTATAAAGCTACATTAACAGAATCTTGCAAGTCTGAAAGTACAATTCTCCCGCCATCCCTATTTACCACCTGGTCAGTTAGGGTGGGTCCTTTCCAAGTTTCTCTGTCCGTTACTCAGTTGGGGACTCCTCCCCCTTTTATCAGATCATTCCCTAGCCCTTGCCCCCGCCCCTCTACCCCAGTCATTCTCACATTCCGTTACAAAGCCTGAAAGGAAGCCACCTGCCCAACCCACTCTGATGTATTGATACCCCAAGGTTCCTTAACCCATTTCAATATCGTGCAAGTTATACTGGAACAAAAAGAACAGGGCACGTAGCAGTGCCTTGACAGAGATCCCCTGTAAGCAAGCAGTCAAATTAGAAGTCACTCACAACCGAGCTGTTTGCATCTGGCAAGAACTGCCCGAATTCGGAGAGCAAGTCCTCCTGGTTCTTAAAGAGGCGTGCCACCTGGGCATAGACTTCCTGTTCAGTCAACGCTGGGGTATAGTTCCCACCAGCTTCCTTGGCATTTCGCTGCTCTTTCTGTTATGAGACAGAGAAGAAGGTTCAAGAAGAAGAAGAAGAAAAAAACCCTAACTTTTAGCAGCTGCCCCTCACCTGTTTCTGCTTTTTGAGCCTTGGGTGGGGGGGGGGAGGGCACCCTGCTGGAGATCTCAAAATAAGAGTAGCAAGTGATGAGCTGAAAAAGACACTGGAGGTGGTTTGCGCTTTGCCCCAAAGTTGTCACCAAGCACCAGATACTGGAGTGGCAAATCATCTCTCTCTAGGTCCACCTGTATCTATTTCAGTTTTTCAAACTTACTGAAAAAGTCTTATTCTTTCAGCAAACCCATCAATTCCAATTAACTATGCTAGTAGGGTTAGCCATCTGTCCCACCACCTATTTAACAAGACTCCTTCTGCTTCGCCAAACACCCTTCTTCTGTTCAGCTGCCAAATTCGGAGCAGCCTTAAAATGAACAGCTGGCTTACTCACCTGATACGTGTGGAGGATCTCCAAAAAAGCCTTATAAATGTCCGGCTGTCCTTGGAAACGATTCTTGATCTTGTTGACATAGTTGATGGCATGATTAAACTCAACTGGCTGATTGTTCTGGAGGGACGGTGTGGTTCCGAGAGAGATTGTCACAGGCGTGTGGGGCTGCACCGGCGGAGAGCGAGGGGACGCATAGGGGATTGGAGGAGTTTGCTGGCTGGTGGGCGTATGTGTCTGCAGCTGAGACGGCTGGAAAGGCAGAGCAAACGGATTATGACGGCTTTAGCCCAAAGGAACAGGCCATTATAAATGATTAGGAAAGACGCTACCTGCCCCAAAGCAAGACTGATCTTCTCCATCCAACAGAAGAGGTCCGGCCCTGAGATGTTTACTCAAAAATCAGTCCAGCTTTGTTGAATGGGTTTTGATCCCTGGTAAATGTTCCAGCTATTTGGGAAACTCCATCTTTAACGACACCTCCTATCACCTTCCCTTGCCCTTCAAGAGGACCTCCAGTTCCGGGAATCCATTGCGCTCAAGCCCCACACTTTCCTGTTTCCAAGCAAAGCCTGCCTATTTAACTCGCCCTTACCTTGCTGATCTTGGCAGGTGGCGGCTGTGGTGCTGGCTGTGCTGGGGTGGGAGCAGACTGTGCTGAAGGCTGAGACGGGTGCTGGGGCTGAGGCTGGGGCTGCGGCTGGAGGCCGTGGGCTGGGATTTGGTGAACCTGCCCTGGGGTTGTTACATTCACCATGTCGTTGGTCTGGACTTCAATTTTGTACCCGGGAGGCAGGAAGGTGTTGAAACCCATGATCAAATCTGGGTGACCTTTGAACAGCTGAGAGACACGGCTGATCACTCCTGGAGTGTCAATGCTGCACGGGAATCCGGCGAAAGGGAAAGGAAAAGAAAGACATCAGAGGCCCGCCACAGATTTCAATATGCATAAAGGCATGTTGTATGAAGATGCATCCCTTATGGCTACGAACACAAAACAAAGCCCGCTAGATGCTACAGTAGCTGTTGAGGAAAATAAAATATGGAAACCTACAGAGTCATTAGTATTTTGTGAGAAAGTGTAGACTACAGCAGGATTGGTTGAGTTTTATGTCTTAGGCTACATTATAGTCTATTTTCAGTACTGTTTGTTGAGTTTGCATTCACATCAAATTCAAACTACTTAGCCAAATCCATGCATTACAGCTAAGCTTGATGCCCAAATTCACCTGGCACATCTCTAAACCTTCACTGTGACTCCCAACAACCAATCTACGTACCAGTATAAAACTCTTGACTACTCCAAAGTAATATACAGCAGGGTTCCTAAACCTTGGCCACTTGAAGATGTGTGGACTTCAACTCTCAGAATTCCCCAGCCAGCATGGGGAATTCTGGGAGTTGAAGTCCACACATCTTCAAGTGGTCAAGGTTGAGACTAGTATACAGCGTGTGCCCCCAAATTGCTTCTTGGAATTTTAAATATCTGCCGTTCGGAAATGGCTCCCACACAGTTCAAAGAAATTACTTTACTTAAATAACACTGATACAGTAGTAATGCTTTTTAATAAAACTGCTACAACTTATCCTGCCATACCTATCTAACCAGATGAGCTAAATGATTTCAAATAGTTAAAAAGAAGAAGAAAGAAGTAGAAATATAAGAAAACAGTAGAAAACAAGAACATTTCGACTTATCACAGCTCTCCGGGAGCTACATATAGACGCTTCACTGTCTATATCTACAATTCTAATTTCTCCTTTTTTAGCAAGGCACTAATCACTTAGCTGTCTTTCAGACTGTGCTTTAGAACTTGAGTTAACATATTTTTGAGCAGATTTTGACTTTGGCAAGCAGAGTTTTCTTGGGCCTTTTCAGGTTTTGAAACAAAGCTGTGCTACTGGGAGAACTTTGGATGCAAAGGGAAAAAGAAAGAAGAAGAAAAAGGGAGGGAAGATTTGCCTTCAAGGGAAGGAAAATAAAAATAAAAAAGCAGTCATTCATTATACCTTTGAGATTTAAACTCCTTCATGATGTCCAAGAAATCATTGTAGACTTGAGGCTGGCTACCGAACTGCAGCTTCACCTGGTCAAGGTAGGAAAGGGCATCTTCTACCTGCAGCCAAAATAAGCTGAGTTAAAAACATCCCTTTCCAACAACGTTTCATCTCCATCTTTCAGGTTAGCCCCACAGGTGCCCTGAGCTACTACAAAGGATACAATCAGCAAGCAAGTCATTTTGAACCTGGTCAGTTTGTTCTTCTCAAGAGCGCTCCTGCACTATCCTTTCCCGGGCCCAGTGGACGTGATGGGTGCCCTATGGCCCCTAGCACAGAAGCGGGACAGGCAGGCTGCCCTTTTAGTCCCCGTTTCCTGCAGTGTGTCTCTTGTTGTTTTTGCTAGGAAAAGCTGCACATTGTAGGAACGTAAGGGAGCCTCCCTTGGCATGAAGCATTGGAAGAGATGACTTCCACAAGAGAAGTCAACTCTGATGGACCACTTGCCCTGGCTCCGATGCGTCTTAGCAGACAGGCTGCTGAACTTGAGAATGGTCAACTGGATCACAGCCTATCCATTCCAAACTACTCTATTAGGCTGCACTTTAGACAAGCTACAAAACTACTTTTGAATTTCTGTCTTGGTATATGGGCGTTTCACAATATTTTCCCTGGGTTCATATCTGGAAAGTTTTGTTCAACACTTGAGGCTGAACAAAGAACTAAAGCTGAACTAAGGCTGAACTGTAAGATTGTTCTACGCCAAGAAACAGCAAGCTTAAGTATCACTTTCAAATCAGATATTTCAGCTTGGATGCTGAAGTGGAAATCAAATTTTCAGCTGAACTGTCATTCGTGGGCTACCCTGGGAAAACCCTTTATTTTGAAAAAAGTGGAGCGGTTTAGAAAAAGTTAAATAAATGGCAACAACACTTAAAACATTCCCAACTCCTATCCAGTAAACACAAAAACAGAAAACATCAAAGGTGAAGAGCAGACATACACACACAGCCAGATTTCTACCAATAACATGCCTTAGATTTTCACAGCTCTCTAATACAAAACACTCGTGCAACTATTTATGGATTCTTGATAACTGTGCTTTAAAAACATAGTGACGTTAATATTACTTTGCAAGCCTTTGTTCTGCTAACCACTTTTGTGCAATTAAAGTAAAAGGAGTGTAAATGGGTCTGCATCTACAACACACACACATCCTATTGCTAGTCGCAATGATCAGTTGAGGGATTCTATTATCAATCAATCCATGTATTATGGCCATTGACCAGTGATTAATACACCTTCATAACAGAAATTATAAAACACGCACAGAAATGAAAAACCAATGCAAAAAGATTCAATAGATGCGTAAGTGCAATAAAAGGCACAGGTGTAGTCCTTAAGATAATAAAAATATTAAAATAAGAGTAAACTTAACTAAGATATCAGGGATAAAATACTGATAAAGGTTAACCTTATTTAAATGTTCACAACTAACTAAGGGCCTAAGAACATTTATGAACCCATAACTGTGCAACAAGTTTTAAGAAAAACAATTGAACTTCCATAGGATCAGTAAGATCGGGTTGGTTAATAAAAAGAAATGAGCTGTAATAAGCCTAAACGGAGAGGGTTAATCTCAACTTGAGGCTATCAGTAATTATGATCGTGATAAAAAGAAAAGGACCAGAGGTATCCTATTGTTTTCTGGAGAACATGTTCCCAAGCATTCAACGAACAGAACTGACTTCGCTTCCAAAGCTTTATGCTTTTGCACCCCTCAGCACAACGCATTCAGGAAAATGATTAAATGCTAAGTTGCCTTAAATACAACTCCACACAAGCTCTTCCAAAGCTGTTAGTAGCCACAAAGCAGCAATTCCATTTTCTACACAATTGAGGACTGAAGAGGGAGAGGAGTGAATGAACACAGAGCCCTCGCTCGTTTTTCAACACAGACGTATGAAGAGGATTGTGTCCAAAAGTGGACCGCAAATAAACCGACAAATAAATCCAAAGACCTAGGGACGTATAAAAGGGCTGCTTCGCAAGAAGTGCGGCTGTATACATCAAATCAATCAATAAAAGCACGAATGGTACAAATGTGGACAAAAGGGATGATCACCGGATATCAAAAGACACCTCAACCAACGTGCGCAAAACCACTGATTTTCATTTATGGCCTAGTTTGGAGATGCTTTACAGTATGAGTCTCTTCCTGCTGTGGCTGCCAACAAGAGTGAAGTTAAAACTTGCAAAGGGTTCTCCATACAAATGGAGGGGTTATGAAAAGTATAAAACGTTCCCTGCTGTAGTTACATAGCGTACGCGTGTGAAAGAAAGGCAAGGTTTTGATTAGCTCAGTGGTGAAATGCCTTTATTACTGCCGACTTGGCCCAGATGCCCAGTTCTGATAAAGCGGCGTTTCTCAACCTTGGCGATTTTAAGATGGGTGGACTTCAACTCCCAGAATCCCCCAGCCAACATGGCTGGCTAGGGGATTCTGGAAGTTGACGTCCACCCATCTTAAAGTCGCCAAGGTTGAGAAACGCTGGCTTAAAGCAAAGAGCAAATCCTGAATGAACCAAAGCTCTTAGGTTTTATCAAAGAGTTTACAAAATCGGCTTTGTAAAATCTGTTGCAACCCACAGCATGCATCCTTGCTCCTTATTCCATCATTTACTTCAGCTAAAACTCCACCATCAAGAGCAATCCTGCCACAGAAGACAGGGGTAAAACTTCTGACCTTATTACAAACTTGCCAGCAAGTCATTCTTCTTTTTTTTAAAGATTTTTTTTTATCCCGCCTTTCTTATTTTTACAAATAACTCAAGGTGGTGAATGTACCTAATACTCCTTCCTCCTCCTCCTTTCCCCACCACCACAACCCTGTGAGGTGAGTTGGGCTGAAAGGGGGGGGGGGGGGACTGGTCTAAAGTCACTCAGCTGGCTTTCAGGCTTAAGACGAGACCAGAAAATTTAAGAGATAAGAATTCCAGAAACCCTGTTGGAAGTAATATGGCAAAAGATTGCTCCAGGAAGCACATCAAGACAGCTGGGAGAGCCAGTCCCCTTGAGCCCACAAGAAATAGCTTACTATTAAAAGGAGCTGCACCCCTCCTATGAGACTTACCTTCAGCCTCTGGAACTGCTGCTGCCCCTGGACTGGCGCTGCTGGTGGGGTCGGGTGAGCGTGGCTTTGCACCACTTGGCTCCCGTGGGGCTGAACAGGCGTGGGGTGGTGGTGCCCGCTATGGACGGTGGCTAAAGTGGGCCCGTGGCTGTTGGAGCTCTGTGGAACGGTTGACACCTGGTGAGGCAAGGCAAGACAAGCCACAGAGGTTAGGATCAGCAGGATCCTGCCCACGTTCAAGCAGGTGCACGAAAGCCTTCTTTCACAGCTATGGCAAAAAAGAAATTTGGGTGAGGGCATTAGCTGAACCATCTAACAGTCCAACCTACAACTTTGCTATCGGGTATTATCTTGAGGATGTTAGGAAGTCTTCTCCAAACTTCTGTGGGTTAGAAGCTTAACACCCTTTGACGTGGCTGCATGCGTCCTTGCTACGGCCACCGGGCACTAATTCAGGGGACTGCACCAATAAGCATTGTGTATCAAAGCAGTGTCCACTCCCAACAAGGACTACAAGAATACCATTTCTCAAAGGCAGATGAGTGAACACAACTGTTGCTGTTGTGCAGCTCCTTCTCCCAGGAGCATGTGGGTCACTTCAGTTCTTTAGAAGGGGACATGAAGCAGCTCTACCTGGTAGCTGGGAGTGACGGAGTACTGGATCCCAGTAGCAGATTGCATGGTCTCCGAAACAGACTCATATACAGGAGGGGCTGGAGCAAGCACGCGATGTTGGTGCTGGAAGGGTTCGGCACTGCTGGCAATACGTCTCTGCTGTGACGCATATACAGGTGACTCCTGTTCCTCCACTCGCCGCTTCATTCTGAATTCATGCTCAGGAAAGTGCTACAAAACCTGTTCAGAGAGAAAGGAGCGAATAGAGACAATTGGCCATCCCCTCCCGACCTTAATGATCTGAGCGATCGTCTAATGTCAAGAAGGCAGGGCAGCGAAGGAACACCCCATTTGGACTACGACTTCCTGGTTGAAGAGACAGTTTAGACCCCCAGAACTGGAGGATTACTCCAGGCAATAATACAGCTCAGTAGGAGAACTACGTATGCCTTACCACACCAAGTAGCCAGGCCTCCTAAGATGGGGAGATTTTATCACGGCCCAAATGCAACAATGGCAAAGAGGGCTCGCTGAAAACTCTCTGCTGAAGTGGAAGTGGCTTGCCCTTCACAGCCTGCGCATCTTATCAGGGATTTGTTTGGTAACCTGCCTTATGGATGGCAAAGAGAAAGAAAAGCCCTATCCGTCATATGTTCTCATGGTGCTGTAGCAGGTGACAGCATGAAGCTGGCCATAGTTGCTCTTAAAAAAAAAAAAGGAGGTGGTTGGATTGGTTAGTACTTGGTTGAGAGACCACCAGGAAATGATAGGACAGTAGATTATCCTGGGCAGTCAGCATCCTGGAAGAAGACTGTGGCAAACCCCTTCTGCACTGTGGCCTAGAAAACCACATGGCCGTGTCCATGACGTAGAGGGATACCATGCTTTTGCTTTTTCATGGCAGGTCTAGTGTTTTGCTACTAGTGTCTGTAACTCCCCTGATTTACCCAATTCATCTCTTCTTTCTTTAAAATCCACTTCAGCCTTTCAACAGCGCCAGCAAATTTACACCTCTATAATTTCAACACAGGACAGTAAGGATTTGAATTTGAGCCTTTTTAATAGATGGAGATTTAATCCAAACATTGTTTAATAGAAGAACAATGCCAAGAAGAGTACAATGCCGTGTTCTTTAAACCAAAAGCCCAAGACGTTTGAAATGATAGTTGGTGTATCCAGTGTATTTCTGCTCCATACTCTGGGTCCCAATTTTTTTTAAAAAAATAAATACCTTGATCATAATCTGCAGGATCTAGGCTCCCATGTGGTTTAGGAGGCTAAATAGAAGTGATTTAAGTAATGCATAATTTTCACTTGGCGTATTAATTCTGAAACATGTCAGAAGAGAGCACTAATTGCATTTATTGTAAGCTTCACTGGCATCACAGCTACATGAATGAGTCACTTAGATTCAGCAGCATAGAAGCATAGTAAACATCCTCCCATGCGTTGCTCCCAAAGACACATGGAAATATACACACCTTCCACATGCTTTGAAGCAGATGCTACTGAACTGCCCACAGGATTCAGCAGAGAGCTGCTGGAACAGATACTATGCTAAAGAATCATAAACTCTTTTCCCTTTCAGAATGATGAGCAAAATCCTTTTGAAATCAGCATTTTAAAATAGTTCCTAGCACCATCCCCCTGGCCTCTATAAACTTGCTTGCCAGAACGCAAATGTATTAAAGGCAAGCTTTTTTCCTTCATCCTTCACACTCTCAAATCAAATCTGTGCATGCTTAAGCCAACATCTGCCTTTGATTAGGATCAGTTTCTGTTTGTAGAACAGAAAGGATACTTCAGCCTAATTAATACACTTCTACTCTTGCTTAAACCTGAAGTCCACAGATCTGTGTTAAATGAAATACGATCCAGTTTAAGGTTTACTGACATTACCCTATGTCCACTCTTCAGTACCTAAAATGAAGGCATTTAAGGAGCAACACGTTATTCCTCCTATCCCGACTGTGGCTTTTTCTTTCTGCCTGCAGTGCAGATGAATTATACAAATGTACAAGCATTTCATTGCAGTAATTGAACATGCTCAATGAGCCACTGAGCACGTGAAAATTAATCAGTGAAAATATACCTGAAGAAAGCATTTCACGCCAAATGATGATCCTGGGAGATTCACTGCTAAGGGGGAAACAGACAATGCTGGGACCAGAAGGGTCCCTACCGGGCCTACGTTCCAAACTTGTAATGTGTATTTATTGGAACTGCAAATACACACACACACACAAATCCAGAATGGTACTTGAAAGGATACACTAACTTTCCACCACTTGGTAGATCTAAACATTCAAGATAAATGAAAGCGTGGAACAAAAAAATATATCACCTACTCTGTTTTCAATACAACTCAGGTCGAACTTGGCATAGAGAAGGAATATATAACCAGCAGTTAGTACTTGCAGTTAGTATTCCCACAGAAGATCTTTTAGTCTTTTGTGCCATGACTGGAGGAACGAAAGAAGGGATTTTATTAATTAGATTTGAAATTATTACGCAGGAAGAACATAGTGCAAGAACTGAACAGAAAAAGAAAGGCTAAGAACATTCTCTAATCTGTCAGAAAAAAAAAAGTAAGGTGTATTTTTGGTTCTGGCTTCACAACGGTTAAAGCTTTCCATTGCTGGAGTAAATCAGAACAACAATCAAGACAGGAAGACTATTCAGAAAAGCGAGCTGCCCATGCCAGTTTTAACATGTCTTACATTCCAAAGGTTTGCACGTTCTGGGACATCCTTAAGGGACAGTCCTGGATGAAGCCTGATCTGGATCGACCTCTGAGGCTGGTCCAGATTTTAGGACCTGAAAGAGTCAAAGGTAAGAGCTTCTTACTTGCAGGAGATACACATTATAACCAGGATTCCACAAATGTGAATTCCAAGTCGCCGCTGACAGCAAGAACTCTGGACTGGCAGATCCATGCTGGCTGGGGAATTGTGGAAGCTCAAATCCACACGTCTTAAAGCTGCCAAGGTTGGAAAACACTGCTGTGGAGGAGCTTGATGCAAGAGAGCACTCCCCTCCACCAGAAAACGTGCAGGAGAAAGACTCTTGATGCAAAGCCTGCATAATGAAGACTGCCGGGACAGGCGATCCGGATTCAAACTCCGCGATCATGAAATTCACCAGGAGACCTTGGGGAAGCCCTTGTCCCCCAGCCTATTCTGCTACGACTCTAAACTGGTGGTAGGTGACACGTGCTCCTTGGAGGAAGGGTCTCCGCTAGCAAACAACTCCTCTCTCTCAAATGCTCTGGTGCACGTAGCAGATTCAGCAGGAGGGAAATGAGCCTTTTTCCTGGCTGCGACGGTCTCCAAACTATTTTCTCTTCCCAAGGAGTGGCAGAGAGCCTACTTCGCCAGGAGCCACAGAGGTGGAAACAGCAGGTCGCTCCCTCGCTTTGCAATGGGTTTTGCAGACAGATTTCTGGCCTTTGACCATCCTTGTAGCCCCACGCAAAGACAACTACTCTGTATCCTTTTTATGTATCATGAATGGCTGGCACCAAACGCCATTTTTTTTTTAAAAAAAGAATCACTTTCTCTACAATATTCAGAATAACATTGTGACGATATTACTCTGCAGGATGTGGGAAGAGAGAGACTTTTGGAACATGGGAACCCCAAGAGAGAGACAGGCAAGACCTGGGGGGCAGGAGAGAGCAGAAAATATCTGTGGGTTGCTGAGCGGGGCCCTACCATCAACACTGAATCTTGAATGCAAGATTGACACTTTCAGCGCCTTCTCTTCCCAAACTGCCTCACGAAACCGATGAAAAAGGATCATATTGTCACCTGGAAATCCCTGGAAAAGAGCAAGGTGTGCAGGCAACGGAAAATTCTTCCAGCCTTTACAGTGACCTTCCCACTGCGGAATCGTGAATGCAATTTTCCTCCCAAAGGCTACAGTAGCGTTTCAAGAAAAGATGCCAACTAACCCACGTTGACCTAGGAACAGTAGTCCTCACGTGCAGCATTCAATCTACTGCTGAGTAAACACAGATAACGCTGAGTGAGTACAGGGGCTTGGCATTCTAGAGAGATGTTCTTAATTACCGTATTTTTCTGATTATAAGACGATACTTTTTTCTAAAATCCTTACCCTAAAAATTGAAGGGCATCTTATTCAAGGGAGTCAGCGAGGAGAGAACTGCGCGGTGGCAAAACTGCCCATACTTTGTCTCTGCAGGCAGCTTCCTCCTATTGCTAGCCTCCAATCACGAGTGAAATAGCTTGTCTCCCAAACAGACGTCCTCCAATCACGAGCCTGATGTAACTGATGTCAGCTGATGCTGAACAAACCAATTAGAGGAAGTCTGCAGTGCTTGAATGTAATCAGTTATGCAAAAGAGCATGGAAACAGAGCTGCAGAGAGATGGTTTGGACCTCCTCCCACCGATATCAGGTAAATGTTAACTAATTACTAAATAAAAATGTGTTCTGCACTATCTTTAAAATATTGATTTCTTAATTTGGAGTTGGAAAAATGGGGGGCGTCTTGTACATGGGGGCGTCTTATTGTCGGAAAAATACGGTAAATACTGAGGGAGCGCTTAGATAAAATTAACACATAGAGAATACCTGTCTGTAAACTGAACCTTCTCAATCAATATTTACTCTCAGTTCAGGAGTAGGGCTGAAAACTGCTTATTCATCATAGGTTACTTTACCTGTTGCATTTAACCTGAATGTGGCCACATAAAGAGAGTCCCAACATTTTACGGAAGACCCTCCAACCACTGCCGTCAGGGAATACAGCATTTCGGTAAGAATTTTTTGTTTTAAGACAAGTCGGACTTATTAAGCACAGAGGGTGTAAACTTTCTACGTAACAATAGCAACTGTATGTATTCACACCTATAAATACAGAACCAGCAATTCTGTACCTAAAGCAAATATCTCTATGCTTCTGCACTTTGTACAGCTATTTTTTGGACAGATATTATTTCAACCGCTGATTCTGCTCACAATAACAAGCTAATCTAGATTTCATCAACAAATATCAAGAGGCTGTGGTCTGTCAGTTCAGAACATCCCTGTACAATAAGAATATTTATTTTTCCTATAATACCATGCAGCATACATAAAGCAATTAATTAAGACATATCTATTACAACATTTTAAAAATGTGATTGTATCAGGGCCTTTAGTAGTTTTCATACATTCCACAACTTTATGTAACTATGAGAGTTTTCCTCACTTTGGCATCAACTAGGTCAGTGTTTTTCAAACTTGGCAACTTTAAGATGTGTCTACTTCAACTCCCAGAATTCCCAGCCAGCATGGGAGTTGAAGTCTGGGAGTTGAAGTCCACACATCTTAAAGTTGCCAAGTTTGAAAAACACTGACCTAGACATATTGAACATCAGTTCAATATATCAATTCATCCAACATATCTGGGATGTAACAGGATGGGAAAAGCTGGCTTATAACATAAATCCCTAAAATATATATTATCAATAAGTGCATGGACTAATTTTATTGCTGCTGCATTAGACTGGTTGGAAAGCTCACTGAAGCAATAGTGGATCTGATACTGGGCTTTTACATTCTATGATACATTGGAATGGGCAAAAAAAAATAATCCAATAAAAATTGGAAATTCAGATGTGTATAACTTTTCTTTCAAGATATAAGAAGCTTCCATCCAACATCTCATCATCTGTAATCTTAAATAGGCTTGCCAGGAAGTGTGTCCCACTGATTGGAAAGCGAGTTACATTTAAGTCTGGCCCCATGAGTTTTGAGTTCGAAATTGAATAGCCTTTAAGGTGCCAGCCACATTTTATTTATTTTATTTATTCTATCTGTATGCCTCTGAATCAATGCAGACTTGCATCTAAGCATTTTGCACTAAACCAAAACATGGCTTATGTTCAACTTAGTGTGTTATGCAAACACAGCTACTGTGGTTTATAAAACCTAGTTCATGTTTTAGTTCAAGATGTGAACACGTAGATTACTTAACAAATCACGGCTTAACACGATACTTATGTGAACCTGACATATGTCACATGCTCAAAGCCATTTTAGCTTGGTATCCAAGCAGCAAAAAAATAAGATGAAACTTTAGCCCAAATGAACTATTTATACTACCGCATTTTCGATAGTTGAGTTTGCATTATGATAGCAAACCATATATAAAGAAATCATAACATTACAAAGGACTTTGGAAATAGTTCCTGCACATTTATCTAGTAATACAGAATAAAATTTGGAGAAATCTCAGATTTTTCAGATAAAAAGTAGCTCAGTTAAGAAACAATCTTGTAACCGAGAGAAATATTAGGTGCTCACTCATCCATGCTAAGCTACCTATCTATTTCTGACCATGGGATTAATTAAGCTTTGCATTCCTAAAATAGGAAATAAACAAGAGGAAAAGGTCTGCCAGCAGCCTGCCCACAAGATTTCATACCACTAACGCTATTATATTTAAACAGCCTCTCTCAAAGACTGCACACTGAATCATTCCATTCAAAGCACACTCAAGAGGAGACTTAATAGGAGTAAATCCCATTTTAGTACATCCCGGTGTCTGGCCGAGGACTGCCTGTTGGTGCTGAGATATGGAGCATCTGAGGACAGAAAACTCGGCAAAGAGGCAAGCGACTGAAACAAGATTCAAAGCAACTGGCTGAACGGCAAGGAGTGGATATGCAAAGGTCTGCTAAGGTCTCACAAGGGTGTCCCCGATACCCTCAACTAACCCCGAGCCTGGGTTGCCACCAGATCCTCAACAGATTTCTCCAGCAGGCACAGGGACGCTATGTTTCCCACCTGCAGATGCTTGCAATTTGACGCTCGTGTTAGAAAATGGGATATTCATCCTCTCTCCCTCCGCCAGTGATGTGCCCCCCACCCCACCCTGCATGGGAGACCTGAACTGGAGAGCAGCATATAAAATGGAGCTACCGAAGCACATATTGAAAGAAATAAGCTAAGGAAGAACGTTAGGAGACCACGGAGCCTATCCAGAGGTTGGACGACCATCTATCAGGCGTGCAGGAGGTGGGGATTCCTGCATTGGTTAGGGTGGGATTAGACTGCAGCATCTCTCCAACTTGGCCGCTTTAAGACAGGTGGACTTCAATGCCCAGAATTCCCCAGCCAGCAACGGCTGGCTGGGGAATTCTGGGCGTTGAAGTCCACCTGTCTTAAAGTGGCCAAGTCAGAGAAATGATGGATTAGAGCATCTCTGAGATCCCTTCCCCTTGTGAATTTGAAGCGAGCCTCAAGAGGAAAAACAGCCTCTGCCGGTGTGCCAAGAGAACCCCGTTGGCCAACTGCCTAAGCCCCCCATGGCCTTTCCCCTTTGCTGCTGCCACCGTTAAGGAAGCCCCCCATTTCCCGAGAAGCCCCTTCCCTTCAGCAGGAGTCGGTTCTCCGCCAGGTGTGCGTTGCCTGGCTCCGAAGCACGGGGGGGGGGATGGAGGGAAGCCCTCGTGGGGCTTGCGGGGCGCCCCCTCCTCCATGGGCAGCCCTTCTCCCAGCTGTTGCTCTCCAGATGTTGAGGACTCCGGCTGCCCCCCCCGCCCCTTGGCTTCTCGGATGGGGGAAACAGGAGAAAAAGGGGAAGGGCGATGCTGGCGGGGGGGGGCAGAGGACACCTCCAGCGAAGAACGGATGCTCCACATCTGGAGCTGCAGCCCCCGCCCCAGAGGCCATGGAGGGGGGGCTGCAGCACTCCAGCGCGGCTGGCCGACCCCGCAGGGAGAAGCAGCCGAGACCCACGCCGGGCTGGGGATTATGGGGCCCACCGCAGCCCGGAGACCGGCTCGGCCCCTCCCCGCCCCTCCGCGACGGCGCGGGGGAGGAGTCTCCGCCTGGTCGAGGCGGAAGCCACCGGAGGGGGGAGGCATGATGGGAGGGGGAGGAGCCCCGCAGAGCCCCGCCCCCGCGGCGGCCAGGGGGAAGGGGGAGGAGCGTGCGGGTAGAGCGGGGGCGGCGCGGCTGCCCGCGGCGGCCGGTCAGGAGCGAAGGGGCGGAGCCGAGGAGCCTGCGGAGCCGCGATTGGCGGCGCGGCGGCCGCCCCGCCCCCTGCACGCTCGAGCGCGCGCGCCACACGCCTCCAGGCCCCGCCCTCGCCCCGCGCGCCCCCCCGCAGACTCGGCTCTCGTCACGCCGCGCGCGCTGCCCCCTCCCTCCTCGCCCCGCGCGCGCGCCCGCCCGCCCGCCTTCGCTCGCCTCGCCTCACCTGCGTGCCGCCGCGGCCGCCGGTGCGCGCCTCGCCTCAGAGCCGGCGCGGCGAAGCCTCGTACCCGGCTCCCGTCTTTCTCCTCCGGGCGCCGGATCCCTGCGCTGAGGAAGGAGCAGAAGGCCGGGCTCGGCCTCCGCGGGCGCGTCGGGGGCGAGGCAGGCCTCGGGCTCCCGTGAGGGGATCGGGGGCGAGGGAAGACGGACCGCGGCCACAGACCAACCGTCTCAGGACGGCCGCCGCCGAGCGCTGCCCGCTTCTCTGTTCCCTGAGAAATCCCGCCCCTCCCCTGCTCCGGGGAGGCCTCCCGCGCGGCTACAGGGCGGCCCGGCTGCCACTCCGGCGCCTCCGCCAATGGCCGCGCAGCGCAGCCTCCCTTCCGCGGTCCCGATTGGCTATCAGCTCCCAGGAAGGGGATGCCAAAGGCGGGTTGGGAGAGGGAGGGGGAGTGTAAAAAAGGGAGGAGAGAAGCCTAGAAAATGTCCGTATGGGACGCGGAGGACCCGCCTCGCGCTGCGCCCATTGGCTAGAGCGCCGCAGGCGCCGCTCCCCCTTGGACGAGAGCGGCTGCCAGTCAGGCGAAGGGTGGGATTTACAGAGAGCGGGCGAGGAAAGAGCCGGCTCCGCCCACCTACGCTCTTGGCCTGTCCCCGCCCCCCTGGCTGGCGGGAGGCCCCGCCCCTTCTCCGGGGAGCCCCATTGTGGAATGTTTACATCGGCGCTGCCCTTGCAAACCCGCGCAGCGCCCGGGCGGCGTGGCTCGCGTGCAAGCGCAGGAACGCAGGCAGCCAGCCCGTGCAACCACGCTATGGGGCGGGGGGAGGAACCAAGCACCGGGACCACAACTCCCAGCCAGGCTTGCAATGCCAGGCGCCCCCGGCCGCTCTTCCACGGCGGTTGCAAAGCAAAAAACACACCTCCGCTGCTGCAACTGCAGCCCCCCCCCCCCGCTCGCCGCCGCCGCCGCCGCCGCCGCCAGCTTAAGCCCGACACGGGAAGCCCACGCAGCCCGACCTCTCCCCTTCCCGGAAGTCCGATCAAAGGGAATCCGGGCCGCCCGCCCGCCCGCCCGCCCGCTCTTCGGGGCGGAGGCAACAGGTCTCGGTGCGCGCCTTGCAGCCGCCCGCCCCGCGCCCCCTCCCCAGCCACAAGCCCGGCCCCGGCCGGCCCCCGCAAAAGGCGCTCGCGCTGCCGAGTGAGCAGGGCGCCGGTTTGAAACTGGCTCTGCCCTTCGAGGAGCCGCTCGCGCTGCGGCGGAGCCCGAAACGTGGCACTTGGATTGGGCCGCGGAGAGCCCGCCGCGCCCGTCCCAATCCGCCCCCCGCGCTTCTCCACAGACGGTTTGCTCGAACGCGCGAGGACGGGGCGCTCCTAGCCCGAAGTGGGCATCACGCAAATCGCGCGCGAGAACTTCGTTTCAAAAGACAAGGGAGGGAGATGCGAGGAAAGCAGCCTCGCGAAAGGGGCCCTTCCTCACCACGCGGCCCACAAAAACCTGGATGCGCTCGTGTGTCCGGTGACCATTTACTTCTAAGCGCCCGTTTTTAACGTGGGGACTTAAGCCAGAGGCCTGGCACGCCGCGGGCATTCGGCAGACTCCTTCGCTTGCGCTGGGCACAAATGGCGCAGCAGGCAAAGAGAGCCTATACAATATTTGCAATAAACTCATCTTCCCCGTGTGGTATTTACGCAACCATCAACTCACAAGTGCATTTAAGTTAAGGGAGAGGAAGAGCCGCTCCTGAGGAAGACGGAACAGGCTTAAGAGTTCCTGGAGAGCGGTCGAGTGGACAGGACAGAAAAGTGGAGGGAGACAAAGTAAAAAAAGGAGTAACCTGTCCGAAAGCTACCTGCGGCCCACTGAAGAGCTGCATTTTACAAGGCCGCTCTTGGTCTGTTCGTGTGATCTGCTGAGCCCCAAGTCAGCCAGGTCTATTTTAATTCAGCATGTCCTGTGATGGCAGGGGAAACCTTGGGGCAGCGTGTCAGTGTGAATGCAGCCTGAGCTACACAACTGTTTGCTATCCCGTCTCGGCCCAATCACGCATTAAACATCTGTCCCCTCCAGCCCCATATCCTGGATGTCTCAGAAATCAAGTGACACCAACTTCCTGTATAACCAAGTTAATTACAGGACAGAGTGAGAAAGCAGGATGTGCCTCGGACGTCAGGAGCAGGCAACTCTCGGCTGCTGCTCTGGAAACGTGCAGCACCTGGCCAATTCACTCCAAAATTGCCCCGCATCCCGCAGGAAGCCGAATCAGCAGCCGCGGTCCTCCTCCCTCACAACTTCACACTCCAAGGCCCTCCTCGTTCTTACGCATCTCCGTCTTTCCACGTGGCTAAAGCTGCTGGCGCACCGCAGTTTAGTTGTTTCCCTTGCCAGGCACGCCCACAGTTTGGAGTCAGGCCCCCCCCGGCCAGCGTGACTGGGCTTGAACGAAAGCATCGGGAAAGGCACGGCCAAGTCAGTAACGTAAGAAGCGCAAACATTCAGGAGCGCCGGTAAACCAGCATTTTTGAAGCCCGGACCTTGCTGTTGCGTGGGACGACAAGGCCTCATCGCCACTGTGGCCAGTGCTGGCCGTAATCTTGCAAACATAGCTGGAGGACTGGTTAAGGAAGGATGAGCTGTCGTACAATCGCAACCTAAGGGTGGCCCAGAAAATCAGATTATTCAGATTAGGACTGAGGAGTCCCCAGAATTCCCTGGGCGATCTTAATCCGAGGCCATCTCTCAGCCCGATCTACCTCACAAGGCCGGACTGATGGAGACATGCCTCTTACCCTGAAGGTTGCCTTCAAAAGGGGGGAAAAGATGGTCAGTTAGGTTTGATCTTAGTCACCTGAGCAGTTAACCCCTTTCTCCCCCAGTGTTTTCTGTACTTGACCTCGCCCCAAATCTCTGAAGAAAGATACTCTGAGATTCCCCAACTGCCCAGCCTACTCCCACCTTTGGTTTGGCCAGGCACAGAAGAGTGTTATCACTGCCCGAGGCAAGAGAAACCTCAATGCAAACCCTTTCCTATAGGAATCTAGGGCCATAGATTGATCGATCTTTATCTACAGATGTGCCAAACTCAAGGCTGTCTGGATTTCACCCTTCCTGGACCGATCCTGATTTTCTGGCTGAACAGCAAGGGCTGCATTTCAAAGCCACCTTTGAAAACTCAGCAATTCTGCTGGACCGGACGTTGGCAGGCTGTGGTCTGCAATCCTTGACTTAGAGCCTGTTGTGTTGCGCAATATACCTCTAACCAGGGCCCTCGATTCAGGTAAGCATAGTTAAAGAAACCTCAGCTTTGCATAAGGTACGGGCCTAACTTTTACCTCTAATTCTGAAGGAAGCCTATAGCTGCGATGAACAAGAACCAAGGATGAATTGGTCACATCTCCTTTTAAAGTCTTCCAACATCTTGCGGCAGGGAATCCCCCAAGTTCATTCTGCAAAATTTACTTCCATTTAATTAAGGTTCGGCTTATGTCTTCCCTACAGGAAGCTTCAGAAATCTTTCTTGTGCCCCACCTACTGTATTATTTCTTTCAACTAAGATACTATGCAAAATGGATGCATACGTGCACCATGCCACGCCATCATGTGGTTTTGTTTTGTTTTCGCTTAGCAAATTGTGGGAATCGATCCACCTGTGGCCTGCCAAGCCCAGTTTATAGCTCACAAGTTACGAGTCAAGCCGTCTGGTTTATTCTAGAAATCAGGATTAAATAAACCCGTGGCTTTAACGTAACGCGAGCCATGTTTTTCTCTTCTACCACCTTGGATGGTATGATTCAATTCCATGCTTTTCATGTTGCAAAGAAATATGGGAGAGGATTGTGCAGGAGGAGCCCAGAGGCCTTCTGAGGGAGCAATCTGCATTTCTGTTGCACTAAGGCAGATAAGGTCATTTCTCAAGCAGGAGAAGAGGGGGCGGTACAGTGGGGCACAGTTTCATCAGGCACGCAGGCCAAGTGTGATTGGTGAATTCCAGTCCCTGTCATCCCTGTGCTGGCCCATGTGCTGACTTTCGGGGGAAGATGGAAGAATTACACCCCTTTGTTAAGCCCAAAACTCCATCTAAGCCAAGATCCCTCACCAAGCAAGAGGGGGACCCACCTGCCTTTGTCCAAAGCACACCAGGGTTTGCTACCCTGCGGGCTGCTTCAGCACGCCACCCCAGAAGACTTGGGCAGTTCTAAAAAAGCAAGAGATGCCAGTAAAATAGCTAAGAACAAAACTGACTTCTGGAACTTCATTAGCCGTTTTAAGATGTGTGGACTTCAACTCCCAGAATTCCCCAGCCAGCATGCTGGGAGTTGAAGTCCACACATCTTAAAGTTGCTGAGGTTGAGAAACACTGCCTAATATTTATACACAACTATTCGAAGAACTATATATAATTTACACACACACACACACACATACACTTTCTCCCTCTCTGACATAGATGGAAAACTCTTTTGAGCAGTAACAGCAACATTTACTAGAATGAATGGGCAGCGAGTGCAAGGAACCAAGCGAGCGATAATCCAATGACCATTTATGGGTACACTTCCCCTACAGAGAGAAGCTCCATTTCTTCGCCCGCCGCGACACGCAAAGGGTCTTCGCGCCTCCCTTCCAGGCCGGAAACGCCCCCCACTCAACTGGTAGACGGCACCGGCACCGGCACCGCCAGATGGGGGGCGCCCCCCATACCCGGGTTTACAAGGCTCGACTTCCGGGATGGCGTTGCTTCGAGGGCGCCTCGCTGGGAGGGGCCAGCGGCGCCAGCCCCCCGGCTGTGGGCTGGAGAGGGAGGGGCTGACCGCCCCCCGAAAGGCTCCCTCCGAGCGCGGCTTCCGCCCGGAGCGAGGCTGGGCGCAGGATGCGAACCGCCCCCGCGGCGGACCAGCCTCCCCCGGCCAGCGAAGCCGGCCCCCTCCCACTGCGCGCGCCGGCCCGGGACTCTCGCCCGCCGCCAAGCCGCGGGGTCGGGCCGGGTCGAGCCGGGCCGCGTCAGCCGCTGGCCCCGAGCTAAGCCTCCGCGCCGGGAGAGCCGGTGGAAGCGCTTCCTGGGGGCGGCGCTGAGCGCCAGGCTGCTACCCGGGACCCCGCCGCACGCAGCGCCCCCGAGTCGCCCAAGTCCGATTTTGAAACGAAGCTTAACGTGCGAACGCCGCTTCTAGCTTTTGGAGCCGCCCTTCAGCGTGACGCTCGCCCAGCCGAGCCGAGCCTGCCTCGCGGAGGGAGAGTGAAACACAAACCTTGGGCCGGGGGAGAACCGCATGTGCTGTTCTGGACGCCCGAACAATGGCGGGTTAAAGGCTGGCGACCCACCCTTCCCCCGACTCGCCGGGCCCCGGCTCCGCGTCGTTCCCTCCCGCGCTCCCGAGCCCGGCTTTTGACCCACAGGAAAGCCGCCGCCGCCGCCGCCGCCGCCGCCGCCGCCCGCGCGGCCCTTCTTCCCCCATCTCCGTTCACACGTGCGGCCGGCCGGCCGGCCGGCCCACCCACCCCTCCAGGCTTCGCAGCAAAGGCTTCGTTGCGGGACGGCAGCGGCCCCTTTCCCGGCCCGAGGCCCGCCGCGCGGGCATCCGCTCGGCCCGGCGCTTGCGAAGCCCCGGCGGCGGCGCGGATCCCCGCCCGAGAGGCGGCCAAGTGGCAACCAGGGCGAGAGACTCCGGCGCCGCAGCCCCCGCGGGCAGCCCCGGGCCGGCCGCGAAGGGCCGCCCGGGCGGTCCGCAAGAGAACGCGCCGGAGCCGCGGAGCGCCGGCCGGCCGGCCGGCCGGCTCGGAAGCCGCCGCCGCCGCTTTCGGCGAGAGCGCCGACCCCGGCGGAAATCCGGGCTTCCAGGTGCGCGCGGGGCGGGGGAGCGCCTCGCTCCTCCCCCGCGCTCGGCGACACGCGCAGCCCCGGGGCTCCCCTCGCCCCCCCGCGAAATCCCACGGCGCTCGCGCATCGGGGGAGGCGACGCGCAGCTAAGTTTCACGGCGGGGGGAGGGGGCTGCTCGGCGGGGCGCCTCAACTCCTGCCCGCCGCCTTCGCCGAGCGCAGCTCGGGGACCGCCGCCTCCGGCTCCCCTCCCCGGAGAGCTTTGTTTCGGCGGGGGAGGCGGGGGCTGCAGCCTTCCCGCCCCTCCTGCTCCTGCTCCTGCTCCTCCCCCCTCCTCCCCCGCGGCTCCTTTCGGAATCCGGAGCGAAAAAAACAACCCCCGCCGCGCCGCGCCACCAACCCGGCGCCCTGCGGAACAGGCTCCCAGCCCCGGCCCCTCCCTTCGGAAGGGGGCGCCATCGCCCCCTCCTCCAACTCCCCCTCCGGACAACTCCCCGGCTCCTTTCCCGCCCTGGTGAAACCGGACCCTGCCTCTCCGGCTCCCCCCGGGGTCTCGACTTTCCCGGCTGAGGGGCTCCTCTGCTTTCGCGGGCGCCGAGGGGCCCCGGCGAAGAGCCTCCGAAGTCCCGCGCCTCCCCCCGGAAAAAAGCAGCGGGAAAAAAGGAGAAGATACGGCATTTGGGGGAGTCAATTGAAAGCAGCTGTTACATACCCTTAAAGCCCCAAGCGAGGAATCCTGAATGGAGGGGCACGCCCCCCGGCGCCGATTGGCCGAGGCAGAGGGACCGTTGTGGTCGGGGCGGGGATTAAGGCTACAATTTAGGCCACACCTTCTCCCCCCCGGAAGTGCCCCCCGGCCGGGCTGCGTATGAAAGGGCTTGGCTGAGCGGTCCGTGCCCGTGAGTATTTGCAGCCTGGAGATGCACGGGGCGGGGGCTCCGGGAAGGGGGTCTGGAGAACGTGGGGATGTCGTTCTCGGCCCGTGTTTTCCGCTTGGGAGAGAGCCGTGCTGCGAGAATTCAAACCCTGGGCTGGCACCACCGCGGGGGTGTCCAAACCCTCTGGGCACCCAGGCTCGGTTTGGAAAAAGTTGCCGCTCCAAGAGATCTTGAGATGCGGCTCCCTCTGATGGGCACACTCCGGGTTCGCCGTTCTCCGGGATCTTGCCCCCCTTCCCTGTTATTTGCACGACAACCCTGTGAGGTGGGCTGGAGCAGGGTTTCTCAACGTCGTTTCGCCCGTGGCCCCCTGCCGATCTGGTTTTCCTCCTGGCCCCGCCCCCCCGTCCGGGTGCCATGACAAGATAGGGGCGTGGGAGAGGAACTGGGGCGTTCTCTGGCGTCAGCCGGGCGGCATTTGCAGTATGATTGTATTGCATTTTTAATTGATTTTGGCTTCTCTGCACACCGCCCAGAGTCGTTTCTTTAACGAGATGGGCAGTGACAAATTTGATATATAAATATAAATACATAAAATTAAGAAAACAATACACTCTGCTTTCCTGCGGCCCCCTCAGCGTGTGCCGTGGCCTCCCTTACGTTTTTCACCGGTAGCCCCCTTGAAATACCCTGCGCCCCCCACCCCCGGTCACATCCACCCATCCCTTCAGGCCTGGCAGGAGAGGCATGTTATGGGTCCCGTCTACGAAAGCGTGTCATCTGGGGGACCCAGGAAGAGGGCCTTTTCTGCCATGGTGCCTGCCCTATGGAGCATCAGCCCCCCCACCTTAGATGGCCCCGACCCTCCCGGCCTTTAGGAAGGCCCTGAACACGTGGCTCTGCCACCATGCCTGGGGAGGTGGCGAGAGTGGGCAGCTCACGATTCTCTGCTTTTTTAAAACTGCTTGTGGATAGTTTTTATGCGTTGGTCTGTTGGTTTTTCCCTTGTTTTTATCGGATGGTTTTTAGCAGTTGCGAGCCTCCCAGAGTTGCTTAAATGAGGTGGGCATCTGTACGAATTGGATTAACCGTAAACCTGGGGGCCCCAGTTGAGAGCCTCTGGGCCGGGTGAGAGACTGGATGAAGTGCATGCAAGTTTATGCAGAAGTCAGACCCGGCTGCGTTAATTCACTGGGGCATTTCAAGGCTTTTAGCCTAAATCTGCGCATCCCGCCGGATCAGCCCCGTGATCCTTGAACCCCATGTTCTTCATCGGTCCCCCAGGATGCTCGGCTGTGGAGTCGTCTTTCTCCAAAGGAGGCCAGCCTAGACAGCGGCCGTATTTGAAGTATCCTGCAAGTTTGTTTCTATTCTTTTAACATCCATCAATTCTGTTTTGCTACATGCCTGAAAGGCAACATCCTAAAACAGTGTTTTTCAACTCTGGCAACTTGAAGATGGGTGGACTTCAACTCCCAGAATTCCCCAGCCAGCATGCACGAATTCTGGGAGTTGAAGTCCACCCATCTTCGAGTTACTAAGATTGAGAAACAGTGACCTGGTTGTATGAACTGAGCCTGTGTGGTTAGTTTATGACTCGGTATCTTGTGTGAACCCTGAAAATGGCTTTACCTTTAATGCGTGTGATGAGTGTAGCCTTTTCCCTCTCTCTTTGTATGCAGCTAGAATGGAGCTTTGCCACAAATCTGAATCATTTGTTTGCAGAAAGGTTTTGAAACTGGGCCAAGGGCTGCCTAGAGGAGAAAAGCTACAAGTTGCTGACCTCTGCCCTGGAGTGCTCATTTGCAGACGCCACAAAAGGAACAGCACTGAGCTCATGGGTTGTAGGTATATTTATTTGTGAATACAAAAAAAAAAAGGAAAGAAAAGAGACCTTAATTCACTGTGGAACAGCGATCAGGGACCTTTACCATTATTTCCAACTTGGGCTTGAGCAAGTTAAGATTAAATACAAAACAAAAAGGGAAAAGAAGAGAAAGGGTTGTAAAAAATAAAATAAGAAATGTACACGTTCCAAAGATCTGATTCCAGTATAAAGTTACTGAGGTTGGCTCAAACATGGTCACGTCTCTGCAAGCAGAGAGAGAGAGAGAGGAGGGAGACCACAAGCCCCCCCGGATGGGAGGCCCTTGCCATCCGGCTGCTCGGGGGCCCCACATGCTACAAACAGGAAAGGAGGTGGTTGGGGGCCCCGCGTTCACACAGCCTTCTCTGTCTCTCGGTGCCTCAAAGTGTTCCTCCCTTCCTCAGCTTCATCTGGAAGAAGAGGCTCCATGGAAGAGAATTGTTCCAGCTTAACCCCCTGCCTCTCGCACGCCAATCCCGCGGGGCTTCTGCCCCTCTCATTTGGACCCTTTTTCTGGCGCCATATTCGTACCAGCCGCTTAACATTCCTGGCTAGGGACAAACACACTGGCCGTTCCTGCCTCCCTTCCCGCCTTTCCTGCCCAGCGCTGCGGGGTCCAGGGACGCACTTGGGTGAGCCCCCTTTTCCGTTGCCTCTCAAAGGGCCATCAAAGAAGGTTGATTAACCCTAACCGTCCCTCTCCACCCCCGTTTGGCCGCCCCCTTCTGCGGCAACGGCACCCTGTTAGGGAGTGCCCCCCCTTCAAGGCATTTGGGTGAAAGCCCCTTGTGAGTGTGCGTGTTTGAATTCGGCAGCCAACCAGGGAGGGGGCAGATCTGGGCAAAGGGGTGGGGGGAGACAGACAGAGCCGCTAACTTTGGCAGTCACACTGGACGTGGCCCCTCAGAACGAGGCGCTACTGAATCTTGGCTAGAAGCAGCTACACCTATATAAATGGGAATCCCGGTTACACCCCAGGCAAGGGAAGGACGTTGCACGGACGTACAGACAACACACGGGCCGGCTTAGCGGCCGCTAAGACTGAAGCGTTGCGTGGTTCTTCCATCCCAGCCTCTTGTAGGGCAGACCCCCATGGGGAAGAGTCAGGTCTTCAGCCCACTGACCTCCAGGGCAAGGCAGGCCCATAGGTTTGTGTCGTTCTCGGCTTGCTTTGTTTCGATAAGGCACAGGTCAGTCAAGGCAGTGGTTGCAAGGGCTCCCTGGTCTGTGGCTACTGATCATGGCTCATCGTAGCCAGCTAGTCCGAGAAAAATGCCCTCCAACCTTGCTGGCGGAGAATGGGCTGGGTCCACCTGGAAGCTCCAGCAAAGCCCAGGGGTTGAGCAGGGCGAGGGGCAGAAGAAGGGAAGGAAGGAAGGAAGAAGGAAGAGATCTGACAGCATAGTAGTTCCTGCTGTGGCTTGGGCCTTGGTGAGCTTCCAGACCTTCTGACGTTATTAGCTCTTCTCCAGACCCATCCTGGGATGGGAGTGGGGGAGCAAGTTTTCTCTCTGCGCGTGCTCGATGATGGCCAAGTAGCAGAAATAATACTGCTCGGGGGTCTGGATGCTAAAGGCGCGCTGTGTCCTCATCCGCACCACTGTCTGATAAACGTTGAGGGTACCCACATCTTGTATCTGTGACAGGCAGATATCCAGTGCGCAGAAAGTACCTGGGGAAAGGGTAGAGGGAAGGGAAGGATCACCCATCAGCCACCTGCTGAAACAGCCCGTCCCGTGTTCTGCATGGGCTTCTTGGTAAAAATATTAGGCTTCCGGGTCCCATAATCCCCAGACAGCAGGGCCTTAGGGGAGTTGAAGTTCAGCACCTTTGCTGGGCGTTGCTTTTCGGCATTCCAGAGAATTAACAGAGAAGATGACCTCAGCTACTCCTGCTTTACAGGTGGGGAGTCTTCTCCCACTTGGGCCTCCAGCAGATGTGTGAACTTCAACTCCCAGATTTCTGAGTCCTGGCTTTGCTGCTTGGGGCATGCTGGGAGTCAGAGGGTGGGCCCATGGGAGAAAGCTTCTGTAGTTCTTGGAAATTTAACCCGCCACGCAGGATCCCCGTACAATCCAGTTACCTGTCCTCCCGATACCGGCGCTGCAGTGTACCACAATGGGCGGCCCGCCCGGGTGGCCTTTGTAGCGTGGTCCCAAGGCACTGACGGCAACCCTCTGCTGCTGCTTGACAGCTCCCAGGAAGTCAATGAGCGTTGCCGCGGAGGAAGGGACACCATAGTCAGGCCAGCTCACGTACTGGAAATGGGTCACGAGGCGTCTCTCTCGGGTCTAGGGAGGTGAAAAGGGGAGCGGGCAGAGACTTGATTCCACATTTCAGCTCATCACTTTTATGCCTCCATTGCAAGGATGGGTCCTCTTCTGCTCAGAGCTCATATGGCACTGTTTAGATCAGTGTTTTTCAACCTTGGCAACTTTAAGATGGGTGGACTTCAACTCTCAGAATTCCCCAGCCAGCATGCTGGCTGGGGAATTCTGGGAGTTGAAGTCCACCCATCTTAAAGTTGCCAAGGTTGAAAAACACTGTTCTGGATGGAAAGCCTACAACCCCTAGGATTCTCAACAGTAGCCAAACTAAGTTGAACTGAGTTCAAACTGAGTTCAACTAAGTTCAAACTGAGTTGAAGACCAGACATCTGGGTTGGGGAAGGCTCTGTTGTAGAAACAGGCCACGATCACCTTGCGTGGCCCAATTTAGGAAGTACCAGCTAAAGAAGGTTGAAGAGCTGAAATGAGGAGGACTTTAGGTTGTGAGCTCTAGTGGAGTGGAACTACTGTGAAAGGGAAGACAAGTGTGACACCCCTTGGCGCACTGATGAAAGAGTCTGTACACTTACCTCACAGTTGTACATCTCCAGGAGTGTTTTTTTGTAATGGCTGAGGTTCTCCGTCCCAAGGTTGGTGACCGTTAGGGCTCCGTAGGAGATCTGAAAGTCTTTCTCCAGTGGCCAGTACTGACCACACTTCCTTTTGCCTCCTTCTTCAATCCTGCAATGGAAAGAAGAATGGGGGAATATGGAAGTTGTGCATACCTGGCAGGTGTCCGCTTGGAGCCCAATGAAAGCATGAAAGGACAGCTTTCGAGTGAACCACGTTGAGCCAAAACCATCTTCATAAGAAGATCATGGCACATGGGCAAACCACTCCCTCTGCTGAAACACATCAAGGCCATGCTCGCTGGTTCTGCGATGCGCAGAGATACGTTACCGTGTGGTCATCACGATCACCAGCACGTTCTGTTCCCACACCATGCGCCAGAAGTCACTGTATGTGTTTTCTAATGGTCCTAGAATGAAACAGGGAATGTTAAGACAATGCTGGAAGCTACATACTACAGGTAGTCCTTGCTTACCGACCGCTTCCTTCAGCGACCGTTCGAAGTTAAGACGGTGCTGAAAAAATAACTTTACCACCAATGCCCGTGTTTATGACCTTCACAGTGTCCCTCAGTCACGTGAGTGTCATTATGTCAGTACGCGTTGTCCTGTGCCTGACCCCTTTCCCCTCTCCCTTGCAGAACAGAGTGATTGGAGAGGAAAGGATTACAAGAGAGTAAGCAGGCACACAATGGGGAATACACATCCAAAGTAATGTGCTGGTGCTGGCAGCTGCGAGCACACTATGCAAACCACCTGGTGTATCCCCATTGTGTGCCTGCTTACTCTCTTGTAATTCCGTGCCAATCTCTCCATTCTGTGTGTGTGTGGGGGGGGGGGGGGGGAGAAAAAAAACCCAAGCAATTTCTATAGGCAATCTCTCCTGTGCCTGACCTGTTTCCCTCCTCTCTTGCAGAGCAGAGAGATTGAAGAGGAAGGGATTACAAGAGGGCAAGCAGCCACACAATGGGGAATACATCAGACTGCTTGCATAGTACTCGGGGCTGCCGGTGCATTGCTTTCAATGTGTATTCCCCATTACATACCCTTGCTTACTCTCTTGTAATCCCTTCCTCTCCGATGAATGTAAATACAAACATGGATTCCCTTCTTGCTACCGTATTTTTCCGACAATAAGATGCCCCCATGTACAAGACGACCCCCATTTTTCCAACCCCAAATTAAGAAATCAATATTTTAAAGATAGTGCAGAACACATTTTTATTTAGTAATTAGTTAACATTGACCTGATATACTCGGTGGGAGGAGGTCCAAACCGTCTCTTGCAGCTCTATTTCCAGGCTCTTTTGCATAACTGATTACATTCAAGCACGAGTGAAACTGCCGATAGCTTGTCTCTGCAAACAGCCTTCCTCTAATTGGTTTGTTCAGCATCAGCTGATGTCAGTTACATCAGGCTCGTGATTGGAGGAAGTCTGTTTGGGAGACAAGCTATTTCACTCGTGATTGGAGGCTAGGAATAGGAGGAAGCTGCCTGCAGAGACAAAGTATGGGCAGTTTTGCCACTGCGCGGTTCTCTCCTTGCTGACTCCCTTGAATAAGACGCCCTTCAATTTTTAGGGTAAGGATTTTAGAAAAAAGTATCGTCTTATAGTCGGAAAAATACGGTAATTATCCCCGCTCCAGGGTGAGCATTCCAAACAGAGAGTGGAGAAAAGAAAAGCCTGGTTGCGTGATTTCCCATTTAGTGACCACTTCACTTAGCGATGGAGTTGCTGGTCCCAATTGTGGTTGCTAAGCGAGGACTACCTGTGCAGCTAGTTCTGTGTGTGCCAGAGGTTGGGAACTTTGAGCTCTGCCCATGTTTCTTAACTAGGAGTCTCAACCAGCATGGCCAAGAATGAGAGAAGCTGGGAACTGTATTTCAGCAGCAATCAGTGGGACACAGCATACCCCATTCCTGGTGTACAGAGATTGGGAGGGACACCAGGAGTACCCAACAAGAGTTGTTTTGCTATTAAGTGATCACTTCGACTAACTAACATCCCATCCTCATGGTTCTAAAGAAACAGCTGACTGACATAGGAAGCTACCTTATATTGAGAAAGATCATTAGGTTGTCAACTCAGTATTATGTGTCTTTTGCTGACACCGGGGCTCCAGGGTTTCCTCAACACTTCCTTGGTAAATTGTGGGGGTGACAACATGGCAACTGCAGCCTTTGCAAAGTACGGCAAGACCCAAAGAGATAGAAGGATCTCTTTGTCTTCTTCGGCCAAGAAAACTTTGGAAGAGATCTTTTAACGTTCCAAGGCAACCTCCCTCCAGCTTGCTAGGTTCTGAGAATTACAGACTACATCTGAGAGCAGCAGCAGATGTTCATTCCTGGGCAGAACAAAAATTTAGCAAATAAATCTGGTTGCTTATAGCTGGAAGACAGGATGATGGAGTCTGAGACTAACCTGGTAGAAAGAAGTTTGGGTTCTTCTGGAGCACCAGACATGCAAGGCACATTTGTTGAGCAAGGGAAGAAGAAGGAGCTGTGGGTTGACAGATTCCAAACCCTAAATGCAGATGTTGCCTCTTTCAATGGCTTCTAAGGAGCCAGATGATGCCTTCAAGAGCTGGGATCGTACGTACCTTGAGTGCCGATGTAAGCGTTCCTTTGCTTGTAACCGTCCATGAAGCTGGCGTTGATGTAGTCGGTAAGCTATGGAGACACAAGTGCGCTTGTCAACCCTACAGACCAGCTACAGAAGCTACATTTGAGGAGCGGGCAAAGTTAGGTGTGGAAGGAGACTATTCTTCTGTGTTGCTTTCCCGAACTAAAGAAGATCTGATTTTACTCCCTACTCTTAAACAAAAGGCCCACGAAGTCTGACTTTCTGCATTAATCTGATATTCTCTCTTGCAACTGAGAGCACCTTTCCTCAATTCTCAGGCAAATAGAGAACTTAACTATTCCCACCACCTGTTGCTTTCCGCTTTCTATTCTGCAAAGTAGGACAAGGGCCAAAGAGGTAGAAAGCCAGGAAAACTTTGAAACAGAACTTTAAACGTTTTATCTGCACAACCCATGCTCTACAACCAAATTGTTCTTTTCTGTAATTATTCAGCTGAACTATAGCTCACCTTTCCTCTGGACAGTGTATGTAATGCCCCCTCCTCCAATTTTTCCCCACAACACCCCTGGGAGGTAGTATAATCGCCGTGAAGGTTCTGTTTAAAACCCGCCTCAATTCTGCAGCCAGAAACTGAATTATTCATTATGATTTGGGGGTTTGATGCCCCCCAGTGCTGCCTGGCTCACTTACCTCCTGGCAGTTGAACTGTTTGGATAACTTCACCCTGGTCTGATCAAGGCAGGGCACGTCCCCGTATCGGTTCTTCTCCTGGTTCAAAGGTGCTCTGGAAAGAAGGGCAGAGAAAGGCAGGCACAGTGAATAAGGGGGGCCAGGATGGCACCCAGCAATTGGGGGCCGGATAGCACAGAAGCAAAATTTTCTATAAGAAAGAGCAATCAAAAATGGGGGTCACTAGCACTGATGCAAAAGAGACCACGGATTAAAATTGTGATGAAACCAGAATTATTTCTGTTGGGTCTTGTGGATGCTGAACTAGAAAAGAAATATGGGAAATTAACATGGTGCATGACAACTGCGACGAGATTATTGCACGCACAAAACTGGAAGGATAATAAGATACCCGCAGTAGAAGACTGGATTATAAAATTGATGGAGCTGGCGGAAATGGTGAAGCTGACCAGTTGGGTCAGGAAAAAAATGATAAAGACTTTTTTAAAAGATCTTTAATGCCAAAAAGAAAAAAAAAAGAATATTTATGGATTTGGGGATTAGAAAGGGTTAAAGAGGGAAGGAGAAAAGTAAGATGTCGATTACATGATAGAAAGGGCAGAAGTCATAATTCTGTTTTTCTTTCTTTACTTTTCTTTTGATTTTATACTTTTGTTGTATTGAAAAATTCTAATAAATATTTTTTAAAAATGGGGGTTCCCAGCCAGCCTCCACCTTCTCTTCCAAAATTACAAATCCTGCCTTGGTGTCATTGAACTGTCTCCAGTAAATTTAGGGCGCTGCCCCTAAATCATCATCTTCAAGCTGTTACTCCGATTTATTCTGTCCCAGAAAGCCGATACTAGTTGTGGATTAAGGATCAGGTAGGTCAGTGTTTCTCAGCCTTGACCACTTTAAGGTGGGTGGACTTCAACTCCCAGAATTCCCCAGCCAGCACGCGTGGATATAGTGAACGTCACCGATGGCAAGGGATTATAGGAGTTGTAGGCTAGAATTTGGAAGCCACCAAGTTGTCATCCCGTCCTAGAAAGCAGATACTGTTTGTGGATTAAGAATTAGTTAGGTCAGTGTTCCTCAACCTGGGCAACTTTAAGATGGGTGGACTTCAACTCCCAGAAGTCCACCCATCTTAAAGTTGCCCAGGTTGAGGAACACTGCTCTAGACCTTACAAATGACTCAGAAGGAATGGAGAACAATGAAGACTCCATGGGGTGAGACAGTCCCCTTCTCCCAAGACTGGTTCTCCTCAGGAGGGGCTCCAACCGAGGTTCCTCCTGCCGTCCAACCCCAGACCCTTCTGCCCGGTGGCCTGCCCCGTCAAATGCTTACAAAGAGCAACCAAAAGTGCCCGAAGGGCTCCGGTGCCGGATGCCTTCGTACTCTTCGTAGATTCCTCGCTTCTGCTTCTGGCTCACGTGCTCCAGCAGCTCCTGGAGAGTCAGAGCCTTGGGGCCCGGGACATGCACGGAGCCGTTGTCCCGGGGGGGAGCCAGAGGCACCAGGATCAGCTCATCCAGGGGGTCCGGGTGACCGTTCTGCTGCGGGAGGAACCTGCAATTCCAGCTGAGGGGGTCCAGTTTGAGAGACCCCCCCAGGTACTCGGGGAGGCATTCGTGGGGAAGGTGCTGCCTGAGCTCCGACATCTTCACCATCTGGACCTAAAAGGAGGAAGGAGCGCATATTAGGACGTGCAGGAATTGGTGTGCATGCGTGGGGGAGAATAGGCCGGTTGGGGTGGGCTAATGGCAGCCTGCATGCGCTCCCAGAGTCCCCTTGGCAGTCTCTCAGCCCCCCTGAACTCACCCTGTAAATTTCCCCAGTGTGATTTTGGCCCTTTTGGGGGGGGGGGAGAAAATCTTGCCTTAGGGAAACCGCTGGCCCGCTCCCCGCCTTTGCTTCTCCACCCACCCCGCACCCCACCACGGCCATGTTGCTTGCAGGAATATCCTTGCACGACCAAGTGGGCATCTGCAACTGACAGGGAGAGAAACCCCTTTGTATCTCAGCACAGTTCAGAAGGCCTTTTAATAGTCTGGTAACCATTTATGCTTGACCCAGTTTGTATTTTGTGAGGGGGGCGCCTATTCACCTTCCTTACACCATGCACTTATTAATACACCTCCTCACTCTCTTTATTCCCCCTCCCCCAAAAAAACTTTACTTGGTAGGGCATGGTTCAGTTCCCATGTTCATTTGGGCAACCTGTTTCTGCAACATTTCCAGATCCATCGGATGGGTGGCTGAACGGATAGACAGACAGACAGAAAGATAGGATGGATAGATACGATGAATGGGTGGGTGGGTGGATGGATGGATGGACAGACGGACGGATGGAGACAGAATGGATAGATACTATAGATGGATGGATGGCTAGACAGACAGACAACATGGTGATGATAAAACACTTAACAATTTTGCAGATTTGACTACACCATGATGTGAGTTTCAGTGATGTGGCTTTTCTGGGGAAAAAATTCCTATGCAAACTTTAATTTACATAGGTTAATTACACTGGAAAAATTTCAGTTTGCTTTTTTGGGGGGAGAAGGGGGTAGAAAAATGACTTCCCCCCTGAAAATGTTGTCCCCCACACCACCAGAATGGTAGAAAAGCCATAAGAAGTCGATGGTCTCTTTCCTAATGACCCCAAAAGGAGCGCATGCTAGGCTGAGATGCTTATAGCGCTAGGCAACACACCCTCAGACTTTTCCCTACTCGCTGTTCCCTTAAATCCTTTCGGTTGTGAAAATTCTCCTGTCCTCAAAGTGCATCCGTTTATGTTGGCTTGCACTGAATTCCTGATTGCCATTTGAACACCAGTTTCCCCAACTTGTGGCACGTTGTCTGTTTTCACTGCGCTCAGCCTTAATTACTCGACACGGCAGGTGAGCGGGGCAGGGTCTCCCTCTTAGCACGCTGAAGCCTCCCCAGATCCCACCCGGTCCCGCTCACCCTTTCTCGCAGTTTCTCTTTGAGCAACAAGCTGATGATGGAGTAAGGAACCCGGAACCACATGGGGGCTCCCACGATGAACACCTTTTTCAGGCGCGCCGGAAAGGCTCCCTGCGGACCGAGGAGATTTAAAAATTATTCTTATTTCTTTACTAAGCGTTTTTGAAAAAAGGAAGCAGCAGCAGACAAGGAAAAAGGGTGAGCGAAACAAAGCACAGGGAACTTTCAGGCCGCCTAGAATTAGGTTAACGTTTTCCTTCCATCGTTACCCATAAATACTATATTGTTTTAAAAACTACCGATCGTGGTTAACGTTCAGCCTAGATGGCAACAGCGATATTCAGCACAATGTAAATCGTAGGAGGAATTGCAGGGATTTCTGTCTGAGCAGGAGAAGATCAATCCTCATCAAACGGATCATTGAAGGTGAGAATATTAAAAATGTGTCTGAAACCCAGATTTTAAATGTGGAACAACAGAGATTTGTTATCTATTAATCAGTGGGTCAGAGGTCAATGGGGGAAGGAACTTTCTTTTTATATTCCTTGCCTTTTCCCCCCTTTCTCCCCCCACTTTTGCTGTTCTTGTATCCTGTTTGCATCACTGAAGAGTTAACAGGTGGACTGTGGTCTGCATTGAATTACAGGACTACATCCCCAGTCAACACAGCCAAGTACCCCATTATTTACCTGGGCAGGTAGCAGCACCTGGCTAAGCAGGGTTGGGCCTGGTTAGTACATGGATGAGAGGCCACCAGGGGATCCCAGAGTCCCGGGAGCTGATCTTAACTCAGAGGGGATTTTACCTGGACCTTCCTGCATTTCCTCCCTGCGGCCAATAGGGGGAGACCCACGCATGTTGCAAAGAGAGCGGAAATTGAGAAACTAAAATGTTTGAAAAGCAAAAAGAGTTGCTTTTTAACAAGATGGGCGGTGACAAATTTGACATATAAATAAAATAAATAAACAAAATTTAGAGCAGGGGCTTGCAGGCTTTTGTTGCCGGACAAGTAAACCAGGATGGTTAAGACAACTTGGGGCCCCTCTCAGCCAGTGAACCTCAACAGGCTGGAACAGCAGCAACTTCTCCTAGGAGCTGAAGGCTTGTTGATGAAGCTGCACCACCAAAGAGACCAGCTCAGCCCTTGGCAGCTGGTTGTGCCCGTGGAACGTATCCGTGGGTGTGATCAGAGATTTCAGAGGAAGTCTGGATTATGGGCCACTAACGACTCCAGATCCTACTGATGAGCGCAGGAAATGTCATGTCTGTGTTCGAAAATGACCACTCAATTGCACTGCATTATTTTGTGCCAGATTTTCTATCTATCTATCTATCTATCTATCTATCTACCTACCTACCTACCTACCTACCTACCTACCTACCTACCTACCTACCCACCCTAAGTTTTTTCTACCCCCCTCCCCAACTTAGACACTTCTTGTGTGCAGTTTTGGAATGTCGATGGACTCCATTCATTGCTACTCCCATAGGCTTTAATGGAATATACTTTGGAAAATCTGGGCATTTTGCTCCCATGGAAACCTAATCCTTTTCCAACTCCAGCATATCCCGACAGGGATCAAGAAAGAAGAAGAACTGAGAACCACAACACTATGAGAAGCAAAGCGTTTATCTGTAACGGTCTATCTGGTTTCAAAATGCAGATCTGAGTAAATTCTGGCTGACAGTGGAATAGAATAGGTTACTTTTCATGGCCGCCAATAACAACATAGTGGAAATTAGGCATTAAGCTGAAAAATTTCTACTTGGAATACAGTGGGATGAACATGCAATAGTTACTTTTCATGGCCACAAGTAGACTTTGGCATCAAGTCCAAAATGTACACTTTTTAGGTCATGAGGACAGCTCTATCTATTCTGTTATCCTGAGCTTTAATTGTATAACTCCGGTAATTATATGCCTATTTCTGGATATTATCTTTTTTGGAAATACACCATTGTTTTAAATAAAATTAAAAAGAAAAAAAAAAAGAACTGGAGGTCAAAAATAATTCTGGACAATGGGTGGCCTGTATACTAACCCAACAGATAACCACGGTTGAGATTAGCTGGGGACAGAATAAGGGCGGATCTACTCTTCTAACCTTAGTTCAGTTACTAGGAGAATTAATTAACCCGCGTTGCTACTTCACAGAAGCCCTCAGCTGCTTTGGGTCAATCTGCTGACTTAGGACTTTAATCCGATGAATATATTTGAGGATCCCAAATATTTGTGTTTGGCTGGCTTTTTTGAAAAGGGCACGTTAATACAGGAAATAGTTGTTTTTGACTTTTCTGAGAAACGGCCCTGAGTTCTTCATCTGCAGCATCAGGAGACAACAGGCTGTTTACAGGAAGATTGTCACCAGCGGTCAACACGTCAGAGGTCATAGCTGGTTAGATTAAAAGCCCGCATTTTATATCTGTGATTCATTAATTAAACTGCCTTGCACTGGGGAATTAGGGCTTTTGGCTACACTGGATAAACTTGCTAAAAATAAATTCTCACTTCCGTGGAAGCCCTGGGGTCAGAAAGGATAGCGCTGGGATAACATCTTGCGATTCTTGTATGGGTGGAAAACTCTGCCAGATTATAACCATCTTCAAAGCAGTGTGACCTAAACAATTACTGCAAATAAGTGGAGCAAAGTCAGTGAACTTTGGAACCACACAACCTGGTGTTTTCCAGGTACCTGTCTCTGCTTTAGAAATATGAGAAGCAGGGCATTCACTTCCAAGGTGACAGCAGAACCTTCCAGATACCTTCAAAAGCGGTTGCACTGAAGCCTAAAGATCATCTGTTGAGTAGTCTGAACAGGTTGAAATTACAGGAGGGTGGATATGGGTCAGATGTTGAGATTAAACCATCCAGCTTCTTGACAGAGAGAAAAAATTAGAACCAAGGAGTTCTAAAGGAGTGTGGCTTCTCCTTGTTGGAAGGCCTTCAAGGAGAAGATGGGTAACCATTAGTGATTTCCTTCTAGACCTAGACGGCCTTCAAGATTGCTCTCCATAAGTACGTAAATAGCAGCAAAGCTAGCTACAAAGGATCTAACACCCATTATGTATGTTCTGGCTACCACACCATACTTCTCATCAAATTCCTAGGTATGACCAAACACAGTTTCCATGAACAGCAAGAGATCAAACATTTCCATCTGGGATCTTTTTGGGAAACATCATTTTGGACAGGGATTGTTTGCCCTTTATAAAAAGCAGACGGCTCAGCTTACAGGCGTCTATCCTCAATGCCCCAGAACACAAGACTGGTTAAAAGAAAAAGAAAAAAGATCAAAGCAATTGAGCTTGTGACCTTGACGAAATTAGACAGACAGTGAATGAGGACGGAAGCCAAAAATCTGAAGTTTTCTCTGCAGGGCCTCAATTTGGGATTGTAGTCCCAAGGTGTCTGGGCAATGTCCGTTTGAGTAACGATGATACTTTCTCATTACCTTGAGCAGGTTTAAGATCTTCTTGCTGAGGTCCAGCTCAAAGTTGGAGTAATGGGAGTCCGCCATGTCGTATATAAATACCAGGCCATTCCGCTGAGTTTCAAAGCTGGTTGTTGGAAGGAAAATAATTATTACAGTGGAAGTAACACGCCAAGTTGCTGTGGTCACACATCACTTCTACGAGGATTCAGGCAGGGAGCTGACGCTTGCCCAGGGAGCAGCCCACGAAAACCCAGCCCAGCCCAATTTGAAGGTTCACCCAAGGCTTTGCAAATCATGATTTACTTTTCCCCAAAATCTGTTCCACGACATTACAAGCCAGAATCCTTGGGTTTAAGGATATGGAGGGATTTGGACGTAACGCATGTTTGGAGGTAGGGAAGAGGCGACGTTTAACTCTGGTACGCCTTTGTATTGGATAAGCCCAAACTTCTGAACTTTCAAACAGTGGCATGGACAAGTCCAGAGTGTATGTTTCTTAACAGAGCCAGTAGCTCTGGAAATCAGCGTCGCTTGCAACACTTTTAGTTAATGGAAAACGGGCGAGCTGAATCTTGAGATTTTTTGCACGGGGAGAAACACGGAACTATGATAGTTCTCTCCGGGCTGTTGAGGAAAAGCAAAAAGCAGGCGCGCCATTGGACGGTGAACAGCCCTTCTCACCTTTCCACCGCCCTGTCCAGCAAGTAGAAGAGCGCCTGGAGCACCACATGCTGGACGCTTTTGTTGGGGTGGTGCAGCTTAGCAGTGAAGAGGGCGATGGACGCTCCTGAGGGGTCTCGCACACTCTGCGAAGGAAGCAGAAGAGGAATATTAGCGAGGTAGTAAAAGCGGGGCGGATGGGCCCCAGCAGAGCCTGGGGAGATCCTCACGATTTGCAAGCAGTCTAGAAACGGGTTGTCCGTGGCTAAGGGTGATCCTGTTCACGGTGTGTCTCAACCTCCGGAAGTTTAAGATACGTGGACTTCAAGTCCCAGAATTCCCCAGCCGGCATGCTGGCTGGGGAATTCTGGGACTTGAAGTCCACGCACCTTAAACTTCCTGAGGATGAGACACAGTGGCACAGAGACTGGATTATTCAGCAGCACAGATAATTTGGGATCAACGCTCTTAACAGCCCTAGGCTTTGATCCCCCTGTATCCTAGATTAAACTCAAGGACCAGGGAAAATTCAGGTTCAAATCCCTGTCACACATAGCTCTCGACGGGCAGTTATGGGCTTTGGGCCCAACGCTGCTGATGGGCTACCTTACGGGGTTGTTGTGAAAGGGCTAGGGGAAGGTAGAGGATCGGGCGCATCACATTGACCAGGCTAGAAATGGAATTAGTTGAGTTGGTTCTGATTTGGAAGATGGACGCCTAGAACTCGGGGTCTCCCACTGTGATAAATTAACAAGAGACGGGGAGACAGAGTTGTACATCACGGGGTGCCAAGATACGCTGAAGGGAGCTGGTTTAAGTGGCCTTAGAAGAGAATAGCAATTCCTGGATGAGGAGGACGAGAGATTGATTATTTGCTATTGACTCTGCTGTTATGGAGCCTCTAGCTGCAGGAGCAGTGTACCCCTGAATACCAGTCACTAAGAATGCATTGACAGGTGAGTTATTTCCATCCATCACCCCTAGACCTGTTGACTTTCCAGACATTTCTCATTAAGTAACTGTAGGCAGGGCCGCATTAAGTCTTTTGTGGGCCCCTCCCTCCCTACTAACATCTATATAATATAACAACAACAGCAGTGAAGAGGAGATGGCTTTTAACCCTCTACCCAAAGGCAGCATCGTCACAGCTTGAGGCTAATTTTTGCATCTTCCCCAAAGACGAAGTTTCTATAATATGGGGCGATCTGAAAGGAAACCCATCTGGGTGAGGAGTAGCTTGTTCAGACGATCTCCATCCTTATTTGGAGCCCCCTCCCCGCCTCGAGGCTTTGGGGAGTTTCCCCCCTTCCCACAATTTCTGGCTGCACACCTTGAGGACAGACCGGGAGCAAAGGCTTACCAGGATGGTGAATTTTCCACTCAGGAGTTCTGACCGCAACGGCTCCTCGTGGGGTTTCAGCTTCACAATTCCTTCCTTCAATCTCGTTTCCTAAGGGGGGGGGGGGAGAAGACAGCAGCATCAGGCACCCACCCAAACAAAGCGGAGGAAATTCCACAGCTTTCCTGGTATATCCCAACCCCTCCCCTCTTTAATACGTCGGAAAGGCTTCCCTTGGTTCAACCGGGGGGAAAGGAACCCTTTCTACAAAACGCAAGAGGCCAGATTCTTCAGTTTACCCCGACAGACCCCAAAAGTGTTGGAACCTTGCTGGGTTCTTAGATTGTTTGAAACCAGGTTTGCTTTGAAATAAGGATTTTTTAAAAAAGGAAGTTCCAACGTCGCCTTTCCGTGTCTGCCAGGTTCAGCCTAGAATGAGCAAGGAATGATCCGCGCTTGACTGCCGCACCCAAATCTCCCCGGGACGAGCCCCGCAGCCAACTTCATCCAATGGGTTTGGACAGAAAGGGCCCCCAAGAGTGGCTCTCCCCTCCCTAGGGAGAGACCACCAGGTGCTCCCCGTTCAATTCCTGCACCCCCAGGAGGTTTGGGGTGGTGCTGAGCCCGATCCTCTGAAAAGTCGCTTACGAAGTCGACCGCATTCAGGTGAGATGGTCTGAGATCTGCCTCGCTTATGGGTAAAATAGACGTCTTACTTTTTTCACTGTTTTTAACCAATCCAAACCCACCCCAAGGGAGTTCTGCATCCCACACTGGACGGGACGGTGGGTGGAAAGGAAGTAGATGCAGATAGAACCCCATTCAGGCATTTGCACATCAGCAACGCCTTTCGGAGGAGAAATCTTTAACCTAGAAGCCAAAAGCTGGCCAGGGTCTTGAAATCTGCTGGGTGCAATGTTTGGGACAGGATCAAGGTTCTAACCCTCATGGATATTTGGGAAAGGGAGGAGCCTGCCCCCCAAAATCCATGGCCGCTTTCTCAGCTCCAGAGGCGAGCGTGGGAAACGGTTACAGGTCAGCGAACTATTTTAAGCCGTCTTGGAAAGAGTCAGTTCATTGGTCCAGCTTCAGCCTGTGGGAATCCGTGCACGGAAGTCCCCAGGCCCCACTCCGCTCCAACCCCGGCATTACACAAGCACTAACCCTGTACGAATGGAAGAGTTCAATTGCCCGGAGGACATCGAATTTCCTGGCCATGAGGAATTTGACGGCGACGTTCCAGGAGAGAGGCGAGACATTGTACTGGACCGTCCACTTGTTGATCTCCTCAAGGAACTGCTTGGTGGCCTTCATCCCAACGCAGCAAAGCGGGAGAGAGGAAGTAAAGGGAAAAGACGGTTATTTTTTTTTTCTAGACCCCAAGATGTTGTGTAAAGAGCTGTGGTTGCAACGTTTCCAAACTCTGCCTGAGTCTGGAGGGTACGTGCAATGGGAAGGAAGCAGCAGGGTTCCTCCATTTCAGGAGCAGTTCAGCCTCTCGGGGACTAGTTGGGGGGCCATGAATGGTTATGGGGTTAAAGACCCCGAACCGCTTCCAGCCACCTTGTCCTCCCCCCTCCGAGATGCAATCCAGGCTTAGATGTTCCTAAGTTCAGTCGTTCCAAATGCCCAATTTTCGAGCTGTCATGCCCTTTACTGAAAGAGGCTGCAAGCAAGGGGCAGATGAAACGTCAGACGAGATGAGTCACAGGGAAGGAGCTGTTTGTGAGATATGCAGGCAGGAAAGCGGAGAAGGATGCTGCGAAGGGGGGGAAAAAAGCAGAGATCTGCCTAAAACCGTAAGAGGTGGATTAATTGATCTTTGCGGTCTCTTCTAACTCTATAGTTCTATGATTACGTGATCAGCGGTGGACGAAGCCTCAACTGCTTCCAATTCACTTCCAAAAAGCGGCTTTGGGGGCCACTTTGAAGAAACATTTCCAAATAGATAGTCCTCGCTTAATGACCACAATAGGGATCGGAAAAGTGGTTGTTAAGCGAATTGGACCAGATTTTACGACCTTTTTTGCGGTGGTCATTAAGCAAATAAGCATGGCCGCTAAGCGAAGCACATGGTCACTGAGCAAATCCAGCTTCCCCCATTGACTTTGCTTGTTGGAAACCCCCGGGAAGGTCGCAAATGGCGATAGGTGGCCCCGGGACCCTGCAACCATTGTAAGTGCGAGCTGGTTGCCAAGTGCCTGAATTTTGATCATGTGACCACAGGGATGCTGTGATGGTCATAAGTTCGAGGACCAGTTGTAAGTCACTTTTTTAGCACTGTTGTAACTTTGAACGGTCACTAATGGTTGTTAAGCGAGGACTACCTGTAAGATCTGAAGCACTGCCAGTCCTAATGCGAGGCACAGTGGTGACATAAAACCTTCCATGCCTCTGAAGCACCAAGTGGGGAGGGAAAAAGGGGGGTCCTCCAGCTCTGTTCAGTTTCCAAGTCAGGGCGGCCAATTGCCAGATTAAACCTGCCTGCAACGGAGCCCCAGAAGGGTTCCTATGGGTGCATATTTCGGCTTCTTCCGGTCTGACCTGCCGTGGCAAGTTTCTCAATGAAGAAACCCCACCAGAGAATGGCACAGGATCCAGTGAAGGGGTGGAGAAGATTATTTCTAGCAGGTTTTAGCAGCTTATCCCAAAGGTTCAGCCACAACCCAGTAAGGTAGGCCTGCCCTCTTGTTCTTCCCAACCTTGACAGGGGAGGGCGAGACAAGGAAGAGGTTTTCAGTTCCCCAGACGGCAGCACCCCCGATTCAGCATCCCTCTTGGTATCCGAAGAAGACCATCCGCTCCTCGGCTAAGTCTCGGAACGACTCTCTTCCCAGTCTGGCCCGAGCAGAGATAAAATTGATCACAGCCTTTTGCGAGCTGAAAGTCATTAGGCACAGAGCTGGCCGAGCGACTCCATCCTGAAGTGGATTCGATCCGAAGCTTTTCCGCGACTCCTAGAGAGCCACTCAGCGCTCCCAACGGGCCCATTTCAGGAGTGGAAACCTCGAGTCAGTTCCTTGCTCCAGGCCTTGGGGAGAACTGTATTTCCATTCATTTTTAAACAGCTTCTGCGCTCCCTCATTTGCAGGAGAAACATCTTGAAGAAGTGACTCATGGAAAACAGGAGGCTTCTGTTCTGCCGCGGTTAACACTTTTTCTGTCCAGCCTTTCCAGGCTCAAGCGAAGCCTCGACTGCAGCGTTTCTCAACCGTGGCAACTTTAGGATGGGTGGACTTCAACTCCCAGAATTCCCCAGCGATCAGCGCAAATCCGAATAGGGCGATATTCGGATATTGAGTGCGAATTGTAAATTGATACCAGGCCACGTGTAACGCAAGCCCAAATTCAGTTAAGGCGAGGCTAGCGTGCACGCAGCTGAGGCTGGTGCGTGCACCGTTGCGGTGGCGGTTTTAGACACTCATTGGTGCAAAACGGAGAAAGAAAAAGTTCCGTTCGAGGAAAGCTCAAGAAAGAAGGACCCGTGTTGAAAAATGACAGCAGAAAATGACAGATAGCAGGGATCTTGTCCTTCGTACACGTATCTGTTTATTTCAAATGTTTATGCGATCTATTTATCGAGAAGATAGACAGGAATGATATTTAGATGTTTCTTGGTTTTTATTTTGCTTTCTACAGTGTAACTACTCTGTGACTTTGTTAAAAATAAATTTAGGTTGTAAGCCTATTCTTTTAATCTTTTACTGTTACGCTTCATTAACCAGCATGTACAAAATTTACGTTTAAACATTTTCATTGCCGATTTCTGTTGAGCAGGAACTAGTTACCCTGTTTTCCACAGAAATACGATAGAAATAGTGCAAATTCGAAGAAGGTAGAAATATAGAATATGGAAACACCATAGAATTTCCATAGAAATAGTGTGAATTTGACAAATGGAGAAATATAGAATATGGAAATACCGTAGAAATTCCATAGAAATAGTGCGGATTCGAAGAATGTAGAAGTATAGAATATAGAATATGGAAACACCATAGAAATACCATAGAAATAGTGTGAATTTGACAAATGGAGAAATATAGAATATGGAAACACCATAGAAATACCATAGAAATAGCGTGAATTCAACAAATGGAGAAATAAAGAATATGGAAATGCCGTAGAAATTCCATAGAAATAATGCGGATTTGAAGAATGTAGAAATATAGAATATGGAAACACGATAGAAATTCCATAGAAACGGTGCGGATTCGAAGAATGTGACCGTTTTGTGGGACGCCTTATCAGCGCCAACGGGGACCCATCTGTGCCGCTGACAAGCCACTTCACGTGCTATACAAATATTAAACCTTACGACGAAGCAGCCGCCAGGACGAGCGAGGACAAGGTCAGCGGGAAGCGAGCCAAACGTGCCCAGACAGAGGCGAAGAGAAAGCACGATGCGGAAACGCTCCGTATCGACTGTCGATCCTGCTTCGTCCTCTCCTCCTACTTTAAAGAGGGTTTAGGCAAGGATTTTTAAATGCTTTTACTTAAGAGAAAACCAACGCATTTGCCACAAGCATCAAGGGCCACCCTTGGGGAAGGTGCTCCAAACACCGGCTTTTTGGCACTGTTGGCCGCCTCCAAAATTTGCTAGTGCCTAGTCACAAAGCCGTGGGGTGTGTGTGCGCGCGTGTGATGTTTAACACACCCTGACACTTACCATTTCACAGAGCCAACCGAAAATCAAGCAAGTAATTTTGATAATGTACCTTTGGCGCTTATATTATTCCTATCTCCTGAGAAGGGAAGGAAGCAGCCAGAAAAAAAAAAAGGGAATATTCAGAAGAAAGGGTGCCTTTGTGTTTCGAGCAATGATTAACTAGTCATTTACGTTTATCTTTATCGAGAGGTTTCATTGGAAGATGATTTGCCCCCCTGCCTTCCACGTTCAAATAATATTTAACACAAGGAGGAGCTGAAACCCATTCTCAGTGTGAATCTATAGCAGCGTTTCTCAACCTTGGCCACTTGAAGACGCATGGACTTCAACTCCCAGAATTCCCCAGCCAGCAAGGAAATACAACAGACTCTCCCTTTAATTGTTGAGAGGGGCACAGGAAAGCGCTATTTCTTGCGCCTCCTGAGCTTTTCATTTTTGACTTCAAACACAGCCTGCGTGCTACCTGGCTGGCTTGCAATCTCCCTTTTCAGGATAACAAGCTGCTACATTCCTTGCATCCTTACTCAGACTTCCTTCCCAGTCCCCAGCGGAAGAGAAAAAAAGAAGGGAATGATGTCACTCCTCTGGGGCACACAACAGGAAATGGCTTCAAAAATATAAGGATTTTTCCAAGGCAGCAAAGACCAGCCATTGAATTTGAGTACTTTCTATTTCAGTTTAGATGCTTCTATCCATGCGGTAGAGTTCAGTACAACCAGAGAGAGAATAAAAAGGGGGAAAGCGGTGCAATTGTGAATCTTTTTGAAAAATGTATAGAAGAAGAAGAAGAAGAAGAAGAAGAAGAAGAAGAAGAAGAAGAAGAAGAAGAAGAAGAAGAAGAAGAAGAGGAGGAGGAGGAGGAGGAGGAGGAGGAGGAGGAGGAGGAGGAGGAGGAGGAGGAGGAGGAGGAGGAGGAGGAGGAGGAGGAGGAGGAGGAGGAGGGCGGCAGTACAGTGTGGCCAACCCCATGAGTCTGAATATAATCTATTTCAAGTGGTGCTCTTCCATCACAAATCAAAATGAAGATGTCCTTGAGCAAGTTTCAAGGAAATCAGATGTGACATTTGTAGCTTGATGAATGAAAGGGATACTGTACAGTTGCTTGGGGAGGGCATTCCTAAGATTAGGACGTTCAAATAATATTTAACACAAGGAGGAGCTGAAACCCATTCTCCATGGGAATCTATACCAGTGTTTCTCAACCTTGGCCACTCAAAGACGTGTGGACTTCAGCTCCCAGAATTCCCCAGCCAGCCGTGGCTGCTCTCACCTCTTTGGAGAAAAGGGGTTGGTGGCAGAAAGGAAAAAATAATAGAAGAGTCGCCAAATTGTGGCAACCATTCACCTTGCAGAAACACGCCTTCCTGGATCTCCTCCCCATGTCCCCATCCCTTTCTTTTTCCCAGCCCCCTTTTCTGCTCCTAGGTTTAAATTCTGGAAGTGGGATCAAGAGTCACATTCTAATGCTAAGGGACACAACTGATTTAAAGCAGGAGGTCTGTGGGTTGGGGGATCCAGCTGTGCTCCTACAAGGAAGGAAGGAAGGAAGGAAGGAAGGAAGGAAGGAAGGAAGGAAGGAAGGAAGGAAGGAAGGAAGGAAGGAAGGAAGGAAGGAAGGGCACTGTAATATTATGTGGGAATGACCTTGGGAGACAAGAGGAAGAGCCGCAGACTGGACAATGGTCAGATCAGAGGCAGCTGAGCCTACAGAAGGAATGGGGGTGTGGAAAACATCTCAGAAGCTCCCTAGTTTCTTGGACTGTAAAGGCGAGTGGGGAAAGAGGTACTTTCAGACTTGCAAGATTCTGTTAATGTAACCTTACAATATAGTTAGAGCTAGTAGTTCTGGGTGTGCTTCTGGTCTGGATATCTCGAAGGGTTGAGAAGGGCCCCCTTAAGACCATGGAGTATCCCAGGTCATCAACTGCAAGAAAGCTTGCCAGCCTATCAGTGCTGAAACAGTCCCCCAAGACCCTCTCAGGGGTCCGCGAAATCAAACTTATTTGCCAGATGTTGAAGATATTTGCAAAACTTTAAAACAATGTCCCTCTTCTCATGATTGTTTCTTATTTGTTAAAAAATATAGTTCTTTTCATGAAAAAATATTTTATTCATATCTCATGGGTCTGAGACTGTTATTTTTACCTGATTCGGTTAAATAAATATTCTACCAATGTGCCCTTTTTAATTTTTCACACGGTCAGTATCAATAAATATCACCTATTACCAACAAAAGCTCTTTTGGGACCCTCTATAATTTTTAAAAGGGTGAAGGGGTCCTGAGAGACAAATGTTTCAGCAACATTGTTCTAAGTTACTGTTGGGGAATATTTGCAGAGTTTCTGTATCTGGAAGAGTTTGGGCACTTTCAAAACACTCGTTTTGCAATGTGGCTTTAATACGTGCAGAGTCTTTGGAACACAGATGGGTCCACAGCATCATCTCCAGCAGGGTTCTTCAACCTTGGTCACTTGAAGATGTGTGGACTTCAACTCCCATAATTCCCCAGACAGCATGGCTGGCTGGGGAATTATGGAAGTTGAAGTCCACACATCTTCAAGTGGTCAAGGTTGAAGAACACTGATCTCCAGAATTCAGAGACCCTGGGGCAAAGTGGAGCCTACGTGGAGCTACATAGGCTTATGAGCTTGGGGTGGTCTGCTCAAGCCATACCAGGACCCAATTTGATTTGGGGGGTTACCCAGCTCTAATATGATCTCAGAGAGAATATCCTGGCCTTTTCCACTTGTCTGTTGTATCGCAGCTTCCAGGAAGTGGGATTCTATAAGTAGGGAATAGCACCACACCTTCCCTATGAGCTTAAATCAGGAAGTCCAATAAAGACTTAGAGCAGTGTTTCTCCACCTTGGCCACTTTAAGACAGGTGGACTTCAACTTCCAGAATTCCCCAGCCAGCATGGGGAATACTGGGAGTTGAAGTCCACCTGTCTTAAAGTGGCCAAGGTGGAGAAGCACTGACTTAGAGACTAGAGAGTTCTTGGAACGTTCATAAGGGCTAGTTACACCACATAAGAGAACTATGATTTACTCAACATTGGTTTTTATAGTTACTACTGCCCAGGGTTGATACTATGCTGACCTGGCATGAAGTCCTAGATGTTGGGATCTCCGTATTTACCTCTAAAGGCCTCTTCTGAGGAGCAGCTCAGAACCTCCCTTATGCAGGATGGAGTCCTTCACTGGAGAGACCTTCGCTGTAGGACACCTACCAACTTTGCTGGGCCCACTGACTCAGCATCACGCTTCATCTTCCAGGATCAGCTCTAGAATTTTCATTTACTGATTTCTGCAATTTCTATAGCCTGCTGTTCTCAACCCATTTAGCCTCTTTTCAGCTTCTGCAACAGCTTTGCTGCCTCTTCTCAGTTACCACCACGGATCTTTGTGCGGGTCTCATGCAGATCTTCCTTCCCTGACCTCATGCAGATGCCAGGGCACTCATTTATTTATTTTATTTTATTTTATTTATCTATCGAATTTGTCACCGCCCATCTCGTTAAAGAGCGACCCCGGGCGGTTTACGGAAGAGAGAACATCAATTAAAATACAATATAAAACCATCTTAAATAATGAATAAATAAATCCCAAGGGATGATAAGATGATAACATTGGTGAACAGCTCGGGGAGTGTCATCATCGTGCCGAGAAAACTCGAAGTTACGACCAACCTATACAACCAGATCTCAGGAGAAGTCTGAATTAAATCCTTCCCGGAAAAGCCGAAACCTTCTTTTCCCCATCCCCCACAGAGAGAGCTCAGTTTTCGACACCTTCCCGGTTCCTTAGCCACTGTCAGCGCCTTGGAGATGCAGAAGTGGAAAATTACAAAAGCCACAAACTTTGCAACGCACGAGTTTGCCGTTTACAGTCAACTGGGAAGTGGGCAGGAAAAAACAGGCACGCACTAGGAAAAACAGGAATGTCACAGGCACAGCTGCTCAGGCGGATCCCTTCTCCCAAACGGCCTAAATTCAGACATTTCTCCTCTTTTGCAAGCCATGGCGACGTTTTTTTAAGAGGAAAACACCGATCGCGTAGCTGAGTACTTCTAGATAGGGTTGGTCAAGAGCGATTGAGAAGAGGGTTGGAATGAATGTCGCGTGTATATTAAAGAATGATAGGGAAGATATTTGATTTTGGCTTCTGGCGTGCCCCTCTGTCCAAACCACTGAGAGACTGAAGACCTCCGGAAGCTCCGTGTAGGAATCTGGCTGGAAGAGCAGCAGGAAAACCGGAATATGCTCAACTTTCCTTTTGTTCTCTTTCCTGGGCCAGCTTTTAAAAAACTCCTTGGGGCCATCCTCCGTAAAGGGCCATTTCTGCTGGCCGCCTTTGGAGGCCTTATTCTCCGTCCCACCACTCCGTGAAATGTATCTGGTGGGTGGAAGCGGCAAGGCTGGGAACTCTTCACGGAGGAGACAAAAAATGGGAGAAAATGTCCCCATTTACATTTTGCCTCACAGCAACACCACCCTTTGCCAAGAAAGCTACTCGATCATTGCATTTTTTTTTAATTAAGGAAGCGTGGCCCCCACCCCCATCCCCACCCCATGAGCAGACTCCGAAATGAAAGCGAGGATGCTGAAGGCTCTGCCAGATTTTTTTCTTATGACACCAAGGGGAAGATTGTCTGGAAAAACCAGTTCCTTTCCATGACATATATACCCTTCCTTTCTTTTGTCTTCCTTCCTCACTCTCCAGTTTCATGACTGGAAAAAGGAAGGGGAAAAAAAGGGGTTGTGGAGAAATTAAAAGAGGATCGAGCTGAATTGTAGTTAAGGGGCATCTAGATTGGCTGTGTTACTTTCAACTTCTCCACCCTCCCGCCTCACTTCCTCAAATATTAAAAGATGGGAAGCCAGCGGGTTACTACATGTTTGTGTTTCACATCCTCTCCCTATTCCTTTTTTTTAACATGGGAAAAAAATGGAGTCAAGTACCCCCCCCCCAACATACGAACCCATGAAGGGGGGAAGAGAGAAAAAAGGAATTCATTCAAGAGAGTCCAAGATTTCAGGGGCTCTCTTGAGGAAAGGGGAAGGGGGGGAAGTGTGATCTCTTGTCCCCCAACTCTAAACGGGAGAGTGAGACTTCTCCCCCCCAGAAGCTTTCTTTACGCAGAAAGGGGGGTGTTCCCTTTTATGATCCCCCCACCCACAAATTTCCTTGTTTTTGGAATGAGAGGAGGGAGCGGGGGGGGGGGGGAGTTTCTATCCTTGTTTTTTGGGGGGTGGGTCATAAGTTGGGTGTGCAAAATGGGATGCTAGCACGGGGGGGGGCTGCCCCCTTTGCAAGTGGAAGAGGCACCCTCTCTGGCCCTGACTCGCCTGCATCTCAGCTCCCCCCCACTCTCTGATCACCATGGAAACATCACCAGGGGATACCTCTGTACCCCCCCTCCAAAGGCGGTCGCTGATCTGGTGGAAGGGGGGTCCATCAGAGGCTGGGAGGGCAACTGTGCTCTTCAGGGCCAAGACTGCCCCCGCCCCCCCAGCAAAGAGGAGGAGACCCCGGATTCTGGACTTCGTCCCTCCCCTGGACATGCGGGGCTACACTGAAAGGCGACGGTGCATTGGGGGGGGGGGGGAGAAAGGGGGGCTGCTGGGGCTTCCGAGGGAGAGGAAGGCAGGCGCCCCCCCCAGCTCCGCAGCCGTCCCCTTCTGGAACCCGAGCCCTGCCCAGCGCCGGGGGTCGCTCGCGCTTCGCGCTTCCGTCCATCACCTTCGTTCAGGGGGCAAGAACCGAGGCATCGGCCGGCACGCAGCGGGGGGGGGGGGGGGAGGGGGGGGGAGAAAACGCAGGCCCGGGCGGGCTCGGCCTCTGCAGCTCGAGCAAGACACCGTCCCCGTCCCCCCCCCCCCCCCCCCCCCGGTTCGGCAAGCAAAACAATTCGACATAAAGCAACGTCATTGCCAACTGCAGCGAAGAATTGCCGACGCAGAAAAAGGACCCAGCGGAGCCGGGAGAGGGACCGGGCGGCCCCAGCCTTCCCCTTCCACCCCCGAAGATTTGGGGGCGCCCCCGCCTCTTACCTGCTCCTCCTCGGGAGTGAGCTGCGCAGCCATGCTCCTGGAAGCCCGCGGCGGCGGCGGCGGCGGCGGCGGCGGCGGCCGGAGAGGACGCGCAAGTTCTCCGAAGTCGCCAGCCTCGCCCCCTCCCCACGTTAATCTTCTCCCGGCCTCGCTCTGCCCCCCGCCTTCTTCTCCCGCGGGGGCCGAGGAAGCGGGTCGTCAGCGGCAGAGAGCCGGCCTCCGCGCCAGCCTCGGGCCGGGCATCTCTCCAAGTCGCCCGCTTTTCGGCGGAGCGCGTGAAAAACAGCGATGAAGAAGAAGAAGAAGAAGAAGAAGAAGAAGAAGAAGAAGAAGAAGAAGAAGAAGAAGAAGAAGAAGAAGAGAAGGGCGACGGGGGGGGATCGTGCTTGCCAAAAAAGCGGGGGGGGGGGGGAAGGAGCGAGGATCCGAGGATCCGAATTAAGATGGTCGGAGCGCCGCTGTCCGAGGCGAAGCCGAGTCTGGCGACGGCTGCGAGAGGCGGCAAGCAGCGGCGAAGAGACGCGGGGACCTCGTCTGGCCGCTCGCCGGCGCCAGCCCGGACCAGCGGGGCATTGCGGGGCGGGGGGGACCCCTTCTCCCTTTGACCGTTCCGAGCTAAAAGCAAAAATCGCTGCGGGGAGGCTCTCCTGCTCCTCAAGCCGCCCAGCACGCCAAGCGAGGGGGAGGGGAGGGAGGGGGGAGGGGAGGGGAGGGGGCGCGAGAAACGCGGAGGGGAGAAGCCTTCCCGCTTGCGGGGGAAAAAAGTGGGGCGGGGGAGGAAGTTTCTCGGCTTTCCAACAGCGAAAATCTCCCCAGATTCGGATGGTCTCGTTTCCCGGAGCGGGAGGAAGTGGAGGGGGGGGGGCTCTCCTTCGAACTGTTGCTTTCTGGGAGGAGGAGGGTGTCTCTGTGTGTGTGTGTGTGTGTGTGTGTGTGTGTGTTGGGGGGAAGGATTAGGAAATGGATGGATCCGCTCCCGTCGGCTTGTCCGCCCCCTCCTCCAGCCCAGGCGGAGCGCGCCCGCGGATCTGCGGCCCGGCCTCGCTCGCCGCCCGGATTCCTCAAAAGCAGAGCGGGGGGGCGCGGGGGGGAGGGAGGGGCGGCCGAGCTCAGGCCAGCCCTCCCCGGCGCCGAGGCTGCTCCCCCTCCTGGGCTCCGCTCGGAAACGGAATCCCATTCGCGGGCCCGCGGGGCGGGGATGCTCTGCGAAGGCAGGCGGGAGGAGGAGAGAAGAATGCGGAGGAAGGGCAGCGAGAGGAGGAAGGAGGAGGAGGAAGGCCGGCGGGGGGAGGGGGAAGAAGGGAGGAAGGGGAAGAGGGGGGAGGAGGAGTATGGGCGGATAAGAAGAGGAAGGAGGAAGGGGAAGGAAAAAGGAAGAGGAGGAGGAGGAGGAAGAAAAAGGGAGAAGGAAGGAGGAGGAGGAGGAAAAAAGCCGAGAGGGCGATGGGAGGATGGACAGAAAGGCAGATCAAACCATCCAGGGGCTAAAAGAAAATAAAAACTCCACCACGGAGGGAGAAGCAGACCCCAGACCCACCATTCAGCAGCAGCTCTGCATTAACCATTAAACACCATAAACTTGTGCTTAGGGCCCCCCGCGGAGCTTTCCCCCCAACCATCCTGCCCTCCACTCTTTCCCTGCCACTTGGCTTCAGTTTTCATGCCCGGCTGAGGCAAGCCACGCAAGGGCGAGGTGGGGCACCGCTGCTGGGCTGCGCTCAGGGCATCTGTGGGCCTTCATCTGGCCCTGCCCTCTGGATGCGCTCAGCGACTTTCCCACCCTGGCCAGGGGTTGCCCTCGGCCCCAGGGCTTCTCCCCCCAGCCGGAGGCACGGAAGAGGCATCTCTCTGGGCTTCCAAAACTGGACTTCTCCCGGGTTTGGAATAGGCACGAAGTCCCACCGCGGTGCCCCGTTTTAAAGCACGGCCGTTTTTGAGAGGGGAGGCCGAGCTTGCCATCCAAGGCGAGGCAAATGCCAATGAAAGAAAGACCCTCTCCCTTTTTTTCTTGAAAACGCTGGGTGGAATTCACCGCCACTGGATGTGGCGATGGGCAGCCATACAGAGGGGGTAAATTCAGGGAAGGGGTCTAACAGTGGACATTCATTCGGAGGAGTAAAAGTACAAAAATCTATCTATGAGAGTGTTTCTCCACCTTGGCAACTTGAAGATGGGGGGACTCCAACTCCCAGAATGCCTCAGCCAGCCCTGAGTCCCCCCATCTTCGTCGCCAAGGTGGAGAAACCCTGATGTATAAGGTTGCTAAGGGTCGACACCAATGTGATGGCATGGAGTCACCGGGCATGGAAGTTGCGCAAATTGCCATATTATGCGCCTCAAGCCTTTGGGGCGAACGCATCACCTGTGTGGTTCCCAGAATGCGTTAAAGGGCTAGCATCGGGGGTAAAAAAAATGCATGGGTGAGTATCAGGATGGTCAGGCAGCTAGCGTAGAGTGAGGAAGATGACCTTGATGGCAATACACAAGAACCGTGAAAGGGGCTGAAACGTTTTTTAGGCCCAGAACCACCAGATAACATTTGGAAGCGGCTGAATCAGACACCTCCCTAACTCACTGGGGCGTAAGAAGCGGGGAGGAGGCCTGGCATAACTAGGCTTGCAAAATTTGAGCCCCTCTCGATAAAGTTCGTCTTCACCATCTTGTGAGGTTGAGTCCCTGGTCTGGTCTACTTCGCAGGGCTGACCGCTTGACCCTGCAAACCACATGCTGCCTTTTCCTGGCTCGCTCCCCCCAATTCCCCACGTGCTTCAGTCCCCAAAGCGGGGGGGAGGTGGGCGGAACCAAAAGCTTGGTTCTCAGGATGGTGCAGCTGGGAGTTAACTGCTCGGCAACATTGGGAGGTCTGCAGAACCTCACCTTGAACGGCCTGCCCAGGTGGAACCGTACGTGCAGAGTCCGCGCTTCTAGAATCCAGACCCCTGGTCCAAGAGGGGTAGGGCTGCCTGCTGCAAAGCCCAGGTGGAGGGCCAGCTCGAAGAAGCCCTTGCTACACGAAAGGGGTCCACGGGCTGCATTCTCACCCTTTTAAAAAACTTTGCAGCTTTCTCTAGCTTGCAAAGTGGTGCTGAATTCTCTCTCCCTCCCCACCCCCCACCAGGTCGCTTTCTCGCTGTATCAGCCATCTAATGGTTTGCAAGCCGCCTACATTCTTGGCAAGCAAAACGTGGCTTTCTGAGAACAGCGGGGCGGGGGGCAGGGTGGATTTTAAAAAGGCCCACTGTCTGCTGACGGAGAGCCACTCTGAGTTTGTAGAGAAACCCATCGCCCTGTGGACATGATGTCATTTCTCTTCAAAACCACCCCAGGGCTATTCAGAGAATTGCAGGCAGGATGCAGCAGTATTTATAGCAAAAAAAATCTTGCACCTCGGCTCCTTTTTAACTCTCCGTTGGCTTCCTGGCATCTCTCGCTCAAACCCAGGACTTTGTGAGCCATGGGCTTCTTGAGAGCACGGCGGAACCGGCTCCAAACTATCGGGGCGCAAATTCGATTTTGCATTTCTTTTGTCGAGCCACTGGGGGTTTAGGCCTGCTGGTGCGCTGGTATTAAAAAAATAAAGAAACTGTACCAGGAGTCCGTGTACATGTCATTCACCTGAAAAAGGGAAATGTCTAGGGGAAGTTAAAAGGGGTGCCTACTGAAACCCAGATAACTGACAGGATGCAGAAGCGCCAACCTGCAGAATGACCCAACCTGCCATGCTGCAGAACGCGGCCCCTTTTTCCAGAATCCGAAGGAACCCAGCGCAAATCTCGATTTCTAACGGCCCTCTCAAAATGTTTCTGCCTGCATGGTACCGGCAAAGAACATCCCAAAAACAGCAAGCCGTGGTCCACTGCTGTGTGTTGTTCAGGAACAAGGCCAGAGCGTGAATGATAGAGGGCGGGAGTTTTCCTACTTGGCAACTCTGCCCCCCCGCAAAGGCGACGCTTGGGAGATGATTTGGATTAAAATGGCGAGAATCCAAGTGGGGGTTCCTTTCTCGGCTAGAACGATGTTCTCCAAATGAAGAGCATTTCCTGTCCGGATGCAGAGAGCGAAGTCAATTTCCCAGGCTCAAAACACGGTTAGCTTTCTGACTCAGGCACCCGGGATCCTGAACTCTGAGCAACCTGAAGCTTTGAGGAAATCAGCACCTAAATCTTCACCTTCCCAAAGAGCCGCCACCTTCTTCTTCTAAAAAATCAAGGTTAGCCCACAGTGCGAAGCCCAGCTCTAACATGGCTTACTTGGTTTAGGCTAAGCGTGTTGTCTTGAACCCACCGAAGCTTATAAACCATGGTTTACGGCTTAGCTGGTGTTCACACGGCAACTGCGGCCCGGCCCATCAAGCAGGGTGAAACTGTGCTAATGCAAGGTGCAAACCTCATTTCTGCAAAAACAAAAAGGAATCAATGGATTTTTCTTGGCTTTTCCAACCTGTAGCTAGAAAAGAAAAAAATGAGGAGGAACAACCCAGGAAGGTTGTAATTCTGAGATTAGGGGGAACCCCCCAAAAAAGAGGAAGAAAGAATCAGAAAATATTCAAAATAAAGAGTCAGTGGCTCTTAGTGACTTGGAATCAGCCATTCTCTCTCATTCCCACACAGTCATCTGAAGTCAAGGGTGACACGAAGTGGTGGGGGGGGGAGACGATTAACAATATTCCAAAGTTGTTTCCGACTTGCAAAAGTTCTTTATTTGGTGAGTCTAAAGCGTGTGACACCAAAATTCCAGACCCCAGAAACGTGGCAGAATTAGATGGAAGCCAGAAAGTTTACACACGTGCACCCTGTGCTTATCTATTCTGTTTTATGTGAAGAGCGCACAGTGTGGCTCCTAATGTCAAATCTGTGCAGGGATGACCCCAGGGCACGGTCGAAAAAGTCAGGAGGGCGGCCAGGGGGTGCCACCAAAGCTCCACCCATTCGGTGGCACCTCCTGGCCGCCCTCCTGACTTTTTCGACCATGCCCTGCAGGTGTTGTTGAACTTGTGCCTTTTTTGAAACTTCACCCCTCTCAAAACCTGGAATCCGACACCGGTGAAACGAACCCGCCTCGAAGCACGTGGCAAAGCGCCTTTGCAGCGCAGCGAGCCACCCAAGGGGGTCGACTGACCCGTGAGAACGGGAACCCCAGGCGGGCCCCGACTCCTCCCCAATCCGTTCAGAAGCTCAACCGTTGGCGCGGACAGACTCTACTCAGGGATGAGCCGAAGAAACCGCGGCATCTTTTCAGCGGGACGGAAGCCGAGACCCTCCAAAGGGAAATACTTTGAAAAGGAGGCTTCTCATCCCCACTAAATGCTTGTTCCCTCCGTCCCCCCAAAATATATATGTATGGGGTTCCTATCCGGGTGGAGGGAGGCTCCTCTCGACAGATCCTGGTCACCTGCTGGTCTTTAGTCAGTTGTTCATCTGGCACGTGCTATCCTCCAGGACGGGGCGCGACGCCTCCGCTCGAGGGGTGGACAAATGCTCCAGTTCGTAACGGCCGTCTTGCGGGGCGGGATCGTCCGCGGGGCCCTCCTGCTTGCTTTTACTCCTCTTGTGTGCAATGATTTGCTGCAGCTGCTCTCCCGCGTAGCCAGGTTTGGAGGTGAGCGGGCAGGTGGGCACGACAATGCCCAAGATGTCGGACACCATGTATGGGCGCAGCCAGCCCACCAACGGCGTGCTGCCGGGGTTGTAGTGAGCTTCTTTGTGATAGAAAAGGAGGCCGTCTACCTGCACAGACAGAGGCGGAAAAAAGGTGGGTCCAGGGTAGAACAGGGCGCGGGGGGCAGAAAAGTCAAGTTGGCGACAGCAACTGTGTGATTTTTTTTTTTTAGAAAAAATCTTTTATATGAAGTAAAAATCACAGATAAAGTTAGCGTAATGCAGTGTTGTCCAAACTTGGCCACTTTAAGATGAGTGGACTTCAACTCCCAGAATTCCCCAGCCAGCCATGCTGGCTGGGGAATTCTGGGAGTTGAAGTCCACTCATCTTAAAGTGGCCAAGTTTGGACAACACTGGCGTAATGAGACTTCAGAAACAGGAACCACAGTTTTATCAAATTTGGCAGGATGTTATGGTTTACCTTAACAGCAATAGATGATGATTTGGCATACTCTTTATATATGGCAAATTCTCACATGTATCGTACCCGTCTCTTGATCCACATTGTCACAGATCTTTTTTGTATCTTCCCTCTATATTTTTTCTATACATGTATCTTGGATGTATGTTAACGGAGTTACCTGATATTGCTTGAAATAAAATAAAATTAAAGATCTAAAAAAAAAAAACCCACAGAGGAAAAACAAATCCCATCGGTGAAAATGTTCTTTTTTTCGTTTTAAACTGCAATCAACAATCCCGTAACAAATGGGTATGATATTGGCCAATTTCGTAATGTTGGAAACCTAGCAGTTTCAAGACCGCAATTGTTACCGCCTGGTCCCTATACCTAAGAAATATCTAGACATCCTAAACACATCATTCGGAACGCGTTCAATTTGCCAGGGGGCCGATTTTCACGGTCCGCGACCAAACCCCCTTGCTGCATGAAAGTTTAACAATATACAGAAAGCGCTTGCTGTCAGATATGTTCTATTTTCAAATGCTTACAAGCATTCCAATTTAAAAAAAATAAAATCCAAGTCTGTTGGGCTGAAAGCGACGTTTAAGCCCATCCACACAGGATGCTGGTTTTCTCCCCCTTCCTTCTAAATCAAGTACTTTTCCAGCTAGTGAAAAACCCCTCCGATCCCAGTCATGTCAGGAAAACGGGACCTTTCCCAGAAATACTTTTAGCTTTTGCTGACGCGCAAACCGGTGACCAGCGCAAGAGCTATGGAGGCCTCCCCCTACATTCCCAAGGGGGCTGGAAGAGAAAGTGCTGTGTTCTGGGCTGTTTTAAGATCTTCTTCCTTGCACGAGCCAGGGGAGGGAAAACACACCACCCTGAAATCTGTCCCAGGGCCCACCGCTTGGCGCAGTGGGTCGCTCTCTCTCCATCCCCCCCGCCAGTTCTTCGCTTCCCCCTTGCCGCTCCCCCTGCCCCCCGCCAGAAAAACAGAGTTTTCTATTTCTTTGGGAAACAGCGAGACGCAGAGGCTGACCGAAAGGCCCACTGCGAGGTTTCCCAGGGTTCCAGCAGCTTCCAGTTCAACCACTGGGCTGCAAAGAATGAGGACCCCAAGGGGAGGAGTGGAAACTGGGTCACCAATGAGAGAGGGATGGCCGAGGCGCAGAAGGCTTGGTCGGAGCCATCGGGTACCTGGGAAAATCACGGACTCGTAGCTAAGGGGGTGGCCTGCTTCCAGCCACTCTGCACCACCACCCTGTCTCTCTCTCTCTTTTTGCAAAACTCTCAGCAGGCAAACAGGAAACCTTTTTGCAAAAACGTTGATCTATACCAATAAGGGACGGATCACTTTAGTGCCAGGCTCCCTGAAAGCTGCCAGCTAGACAGGGCAATTCTGGGAGTTGTAGTCCAACACTCCCAGAGGGGCACCAGGTTGGAGTAAGCGGGAGAGTTATTCCAAGAGCTCAGAACCCAACCACATAAATTGCTGCGTGGGGGTGGCTGAGTTTTGTCTAAAGTCGGAAGCTACTGGCTGGACGGGAGACCACCAGGAATCCAAAGATAGGGTAGACTGCGATGTCAGTAAAGCACCGTGGAAGCTGCTTCCTTACTGTTGCCATGAAAACTGCCTGGGTATCTCCAGGAGCTCACCAAAGTCGAAGGAGGGTTTCCCTTAGGGGGCGCGTGCCTCAAACGTGCCTCAAACGGGGGACCTCCAGCAATCTTGTGGGGGGCCTGACTTTCTGGCCACGGACGCTGTGCTTCCACTGAAAGCCCAGCAGGGGGAGCTCCCTGCTTTGGGAACCCATTCAAGGTCGGAGGGTGAGTTTGCTTCAGCTCCCAGAGAGCTGGGCTGGGCTGGGCTGGGCTGGGCTGGGCTGGTGGGTGCCGCTGGCATCTGGAAGGTGCTCCCTTGGGGCCCTTTTTGTTGCAGACCCAGTCTCGCATGCAAGCAACGAAAGGAAGATGTGACGGAGACGCCTGCACGCTAGCAAAGCAAGTCTGAAATGGGGGGGAGGGGGGCAAGGATGGCTTGGAGAGACCCCCCCACCTTCTAAGCCCGTGCAAACAGCTTGGGGGGAGGAGGAGGCAGGCTACAAAGAAAGGGATGAAGCAAAGACCCTTTCTTGGGTCGTGGGGAAAGGCCCAAGAGGAGGGCAGAGAATGGAGAGAGAGAAGAAAAAATCTGGGAAAGGGCCGTGCCTGATGCAAAGAAAGAGACCGGGGCAAGGAGCTTCTGGCATCCGTTCTCAACATCTGGGGATGCTCTGCCAGGCTGGGAGAGAGAAGCAGTGCTGCCAGCTGGAACGCCGTTCGATTCCACCTCAGGAAGATCGGCCGCTTCTACCAGCGAGCCCCAAACTCGGAGGCCGGCAGGGGACGGCTTACCTCGAAGGAGAACGTCATCGCCAGGACCTCACACAGGCTGGCCGGGTTGCAGGAATAGCTCTTCAGGCCCACGAACCTAAACTGGAAAAGAGGACAAAGACGCCGGAGTCACAACATGCGTAAACAGGCCTGCCGCTTTATTTGCTGGGTGAGGGTGAAGCGGAGCCTCCAGGTTTAGAGGCAGTCTACCACCAAACAGCTCAGGGATATGGGGTGGGAGTCACTGTGTGCAAGTTGGGCAGCCATATAAATGTGCTAACCAATCAATCAATCGATCAATCAATCAAGCCAAGCCACGCCACGCCAAATCAATAACGTGGCTCTCCTTCTCTAACATCAGTAAAAAATAAAAATGAAATAAAATAAAATGAAAGTATAGCTTTGTGAAAGCCTCTCCATTATTTAGAAACAGTTAGATTTTCCCAGCTTCCCCTGCCCCCTTAGGAGAAGAGAATATGCATCAGGAATAAACTTTTATCTGGAGAAGAAGCTGGCAAATTTCTATCTGCATTTGTTCAAAGCGACAGGGCCGTCTCTTCCCAACACAGCCTGCTGTGAAAGAAAAAGCAAGGCCCAATTTAATTCTCCAGAAGGTGACATCCGGGAGGTGGCATTTTCCCCGAGAGAACACATCCACGACTGAGAACGGCTGGGAGGGGACGGCGTGAAGCAAATTTACACTGAAATTAACTCCGCCGCGGATTGGAAATTAACTTCACTGCAGTCTGTGTGGCAGAATCAATACAAGACGAATACTTAATTGCGTAATGCCCGACTCACATGCCCGCTTTCCTAACTGACCAGCTTCGAGGTCTAACAGTGCTCAAGGTTCCCTTGAATTACCGTATTTTTCCGACTATAAGACGATATTTTTTTCTAAAATCCTTACCCTAAAAATTGAAGGGCGTCTTATTCAAGGAAGTCAGCCAAAGAGAGAACCGCGCGGTGGCAAAACTGCCCATACTTTGTCTCTGCAGGCAGCTTCCTCCTATTGCTAGCCTCCAATCACGAGTGAAATAGCTTGTCTCCCAAACAGACTTCCTCCAATCACGAGCCTGATGTAACTGATGTCAGCTGATGCTGAACAAACCAATTAGAGGAAGGCTTTTGCAGAGAGAAGCTATCGGCAGTTTCACTCGTGCTTGAATGTAATCAGTTATGCAAAAGAGCCTGGAAATAGAGCTGCAAGAGACGGTTTGGACCTCCTCCCACCGAGTGTATCAGGTCAATGTTAACTAATTACTAAATAAAAATGTGTTCTGCACGATCTTTAAAATATTGATTTCTTAATTTGGGGTTGGAAAAATGGGGGTCGTCTTGTACATGGGGGCGTCTTATTGTCGGAAAAATACGGTAAAATCTAACCTGCTTGCACGATTTGGTCAAAAGGAAGAAGCGACTCACTGGGTTAAGCCGGCTTTTCTCCGCCAAGCCGCTCTCCTCTTGCATTTTGGAATGCAGCCAGTAGAATCTGAAATCTGTCTGGAGAAAGGAAAAGGGGGCAAGATGTGTGAAAGGCTGGCCGCCCCCAGCAACTGAGAGCTCCACACTACGTCTGCAAGTGCAAGCAGAGCCCAAAACGTTTCCCAGGACCGCCTCAACCGCCGTGTTGCGGAGGTCGCATGGAACGGCCTTCGCAGGATGGTGCCCGTCTCTTTCCGAAGCCCAGAGGAGGACTGAGTTCTGGATTTTGGTATGACGGTCGCTTGAGCGTCAAGGAAGCCTCATCGACGGAGCATGAGGTCCTCGGGGTTTTACACACCCAAAGGCAGCAAACTGCAGAGTTTGTTTCCTGCGACTCAGCAGATCAGGAAACGAACTCCACGAGAAATACTGGAATTTATGGATATAGAGGATAGCCTCAGAATCTCGAAAGCCCGGCCGGGTTTCCCCTCCCTCTTATCTCAAAGTGTTAAGGCAGAGTCAGTTCTCAGGGTCTTGCTAAGGTTCTCTTCCGGTCCCCGGCTTCAATCCTGTTTGGCTAATGACCACATCTCTTCCCCAAGGTCATCTCTGCATTCTCTAACCCAGCCCCTCTTGTGGGATTTATTTATTGATTTATATTTCAAATCCGGTCACCGCCCATCTCGCTAGGAAGCGACTCTGGGCAGTTTACAGTAAAAACAAGAATAAATATGAATTAAACTACAATAAAAACCATATTCATACGTAAATAATACTATCTTCCAAGGTACTGCTGGTAGAGAAGAGAAGAGAAGAGAAGAGAAGAGAAGAGAAGAGAAGAGAAGAGAAGAGAAGAGAAGAGAAGAGAAGAGAACAATAGAATAACAACTTTATTGTCATTCCACTATACACTATACACCAAGTGCATAATAAAATGAAATTCCATTGCAATTGGCTTAAAATCATACACTTAAATACAATTGAGATACCTAAGTTGCTGTAAAATATACATTCTATATATTTCATATTAAACATTCAGACATCTAATAGCCTGGGGGACAAAGCTATTTCCCAATCTGGCTAAGGGTATTGACCTACAGGAGCATCTTCAAGATGCTAGCCACCCCCAGGGCTGGTTGCCCCTCTTCTCGCCCCACACCAGGTCTTCACCCCTTTCTGGAAGGTCGAGAGAGTAGGGGCCTGCCTCACCTCTGGGGGGAGGGTATTTACCTTTAAGTAAGCAACTTTGAGGGCAGTGTGAGTGGGTTTGAAGGAAAACTGAGAGGAGAAAACATCCACAGGGATGGAGGAAAGGCAGGCCAGGTTCACACAGTACAGCTGATTTAACCTAGTTTCTGGGTTCACCCAAGCCCTTGAATCCTAGGCTCACCCAACATCCGAGGCCACAAAATGCCAAATCGAGGCTAACGCTAACCAAGCTTAGGAGGCACTTCCAAGGCATCTTTATCTGACCTAGTTGTGTGAGCTCAGCCATCGTTACCTGACAATCATAGACAGGGTGTCCCCGCCAACACATCACGTCAAGGATGTAGTACGTCTGCTGAATCTCATTGTAGATGCAATCCAAGATGGTGTACTCTGAAAGCACCACCAAAAGAGATTAGTTTTTACACTAAGTTCCGACTGCAGCATTAACCAGGATGGGGAACGCTGTGCAAAGGTTTCTGTTTTGGAGAACTCCAGAATATTTTCTTCTCCTCTGGAAGCAAGATTCTGGAAAAGTGGCCACCTCCAGGAATGGCTAGGTCAGCAAAATCCAGAGATGAAATGAAACATTTTGGAGTTCCCTGGAACGATGCATTCCAGAAATGTGTTGCACTTACACATATTCACAAAGGATTATTATCAGGAGAAGGGCCATCATTCTGTAACATGAGAAAATGAATCTGCAGCATTCCCATTTACGAGGATCAGATAATGGGAAATAGAAAGGAAGTTCTCCTAGATATTAGGATATCCCAAGATGGAGGGAAGCACAAGGGGTTCTAGGCTGCAGCGCTCCATGTGCAAATTGCTGATTTATCCCCAGTGGGGACTGTTAGCGCTTATTATTCTTCTGCTAAGGTGAGAAGGAAGACAGCCCCTCCAAAAAACCAGGGGAGTTAGAAAGACTTTGATCACGTAGTGCTGCAAAAGGAAGGCTTGGAGAAGCTGACTTGATTTTGTCCTTGCCAATAAGAGTAACAACAACGACAGTAATGAGGATTATGAGGATAAAAAGTTGGAAATTCACCTTTCCCTGTTGCTGAGTTATGTCGGTTCCCACCGGGCAAAAGAGAAGGGAACCGATTGACGCAGAAGCCGCTTTTGGTGTACGCTGCTGTGGTGCCCTAAAGGGGTGCAAAGCAAGAAAAAAAAATTAGAGCGTGGTTTTCAGGGCAAAGGGTCCACTTGACCTGGGCACCTCGGCTTGGACTTGGGAAGGAAGAGGAAGAGAAGGAGGAGGAGGAGGAGGAGGAGGAGGAGAAGGAGAAGGAAAAGGAGGAGGAGGAGATGGAGAAAGAGAAGAAGGTGGAGAAGGAGGAGGTGGAGGAAAGAGGCAGCCCACCCCTTTCTGCTCCTCTTCTATGACTATCTCACCGTTCAAAGATTCCTGGAGTGCTTACCAACATATGAAACAAAAGCAAAGAATGAAGAGAGCATTTTAACAACCAGAGGAGGGACACGGGAGCATTCAGAAAAACACAACGCCCACAGAGAAGGCCTGGAAGGTTTAAAAGAAGGCTGAAGGTGGACGCTTCAGGCCTGCCTGGTTATGAAAACACAGCTTCACCACAGGGAAGCAAAGGGGAAAGGCTCTGCAGCACGGGCTGTGCCTTTTTCATCAGGCCAGGCAAGGCTGAGGCCTTAAGACTGGGATGCTGGGGCCAAAACGGCGCCTGTTTCTCGAGAAGCAGCACTGCTCTCCTTCAGCGTGCCCCGTTCTGAAAATGTCGCAGGAAGAGGGTCTGTTAGCTGTTTTCTCGCCTGGCTAGCAGGAAAACCAACAGCCGCGTATTTGTACCTCCCGCCTCTTCATCCAGGAGCACGAGGTGATGTACACATGGCTCTCACCTTCTTCCCCACAACAGTCTGGAGAAGTAGGTTAGGCTGAGTGAGAAGGACCGGCCCAAAGTCGCCCACGAAGTTTCCATGGCCAAGAGTGAACTTGAACCCGAGTTTCCCGTTGCCACTCCAACCCTCAACACGTTGGCTCTCCGCCTGGTTTCGTACCTTGGACGCCACCACAAGCGCTCTCTTCCCTGTAGGGCACACCACGAAGAGCCATTCCTGATCTAAATCCGGGGGGACATCGATCAGCCACTCAGAGAGCATCAGCTGCAGAGAAGGGGAAAGGAAACGGACCCATTGATCGCCCTGAAAGATCCAGAACGAGAAGGAAAACTATCTGACCTCACTGAAGAAACAGAAAGTTTGTAGGTCAGCTTCTGAGCGCCTGCTGAGAATGTCCAAGATCTGAGGTTCGATCCCTGATGTCTCCAAGAGGAAGCTCTGAAATCCCCCATCCAGATGAACCAATGGGGCACCTGAGCATGGCTCCTTAGGCTGTCATCTCCCAGGTCAGCAAATCACAGGATCCAGCCAACCCAGAGAACCTAGGATGACTCAGAAGCTGGATATCGGAGGGGGTCTCAGCAGGGCAGACTTGCTCCAGGTGCCTTCTTGGACTGCCCTCTAACGGAGCCCATGGAGGTGAACCTGCCCACCTGCCCCTCTCTTCTTCCCAAGATCAAACTAGCTCTCACTCCCTGAGTTTTCCAAAAGCTGCCAAAGCTTAGCTTTTCAAGGGATCCTAAGGTAAGTTAGAACCCCGTGGGATGTTCACCGTTCCTTGGTGACCATCGTTTTCTTGGTAATTCTATTAGTGATCGCTAGATGCCTTTTTCTGACCTGGCTTTGTGTTTTTCACTTGGCTGAAAGAGTGGAAGGGACACCACGCAGCGTCCCCCCGGAGCAGTTTATAAAGCCTAGTGAGTGAGAAGAAGAAAGGAACAAGCAGCAGAAAAACTCAGCCCTGCGCAGTCTCAGTAAAAACAGTGAAGCCGCAGGTGCAACCCGAGAGGCCTTGGCCCTAATGAAGGGAGCTGGTGGCCTCGGATGATAATTTTTCAGGGAAGCGATAAGGCCGGCCTTGCCGAGTGACTCAGCCGTGAAAATAATTCTCAGCAGTGAAGATGACAGGATTTGTTGAAATGCCTAAATTGACTTGTTTGACTAGCGAAAAGACAATATCTACATTTATCGGTGAATGGAAACCCCCAACATACTTTGGGCTTAAAAAAGAAAAAAAAAAAATGAACTTGTGATTTACGGTTTTGGTGATTAGACAGGATAGATTATAGGAAGAAGAGAGTCGGAGGATACTGAAGGACTTTAAAAAAAAAAAAAAAAAATTTATTGTAGCCAACAAATGTAAAAAATGGGATGCAAAAATATGGTTATATAAAAAAAGCGAGACCTTCAACCTTTGCTCTAGTGTAAAGTTTATTTTATGTATGTAGATGTAATCCTTTCCCTTTTCTCTGATTTTGCTTTTTAGTTGTTTTTTTAAAAAAAGATTGGATGCATGAGTGAAAGGAGAAAAAAAACAGCCTGGAAAAGTATAACAACTAAAAACAATAACAGTTAAGTTTTAGCTGTTTTAATTGGTTTTTAACGGCTTTCATTTCAGTTGTTTATTTGTAACTAATTAGTGTTTTCTGTTTTTAAGTGTGTGAACCGCCCAGAGTTATATATGCGAAATGGGCAACTATATAAATTGAATAAATGCAAAAAACCCAAATGAACTTAAGACAACTTCCTTATACCTTTGTCAAAAACAAGACTGATTTTTTTCATGAACTGGCTAAAGTTGCATTCGTGCCATTTAATTGCTAAACGATGCTATTTAGCCTCTAGATAAAAAAAAGAAAGCTCCTTTTGAACTTTTCGGAAACTTTTGTATGGGACATCCTGCCCACGGTTTCATACTTCGCCTTTTGAGACTCGGGTCCTTTTGACGGGTTCGGGCTTTAGCGACTGGGGTGATGCTGTGAAACACAACTTGCATTTCCTAAGTTTTCCAGGGCAGCTGGGCTTCTGGATACATCACGCGCACAAACTCATCCATGGGTTTGACGAGCATCCGTCCACGAGAGAAATATTTAACATACCTATCTATTGCATCAGCCTGTTAATTAAAACCTGTTATTTGGGGCCTCGTTTGGGGGCCCAAACCACTAACAAATAAAATGATAAAGAAGTAGGAGCACCAACCTCTATTTTCTGCTCCGGATTACGTCTGTCGCTCACCTGGTTGGCATATTGTCTGGGCAGCTTCTTCACCATCTCCACCTCCATGTCTTCCTGATTTCCATCAGCATCGGCTTTCTCTCCCTCCTCCTCCTCCTCCTCCGTGTACTTCCAGTCATCCTCTGCCAGCCTTCTAGCATGGTTTATATAATCCAGTCGCTTCCTTGACACACACACACACAAAATAAAATAAAATTTAACCCTACATAGGAAGACACACCTCAAAGGGACAATAGCAAGACGAGCTTGCGATTTAGAAGTTACCTGCAAAGGCAACTTTAATTGCCTTAATTCTCTACCTTGCTTGAATAATTACTGCTCTCGGACGAGCGAAAGATGGGAGTTTTGGAAACTTCTGTCTCAAGGCTTTAAAAATGGAGGGTCCTACTAGATCAAGCCAAGCTCCCCCCCACCCTCCCTCCTGTCTTGAAGCACAGCTGTAAATAGGAAAAAAAGAAAACTGAATAAAAAGTAGAGTAGAGATTTTGAACCCCGACCTTGGAAAGCCTGAACAAACAACCAACTATCATGTTCTGTATTTAGTATCCAAGGCCACCTTATTAGCTGGGGAAGGAGCCTGTTTCAAAAGGGCAGCTGACGAATTCTCGGTCTTTGAAGAATGCAGTGAGGCTTTGCATTTTATCAGCTGCAGAGAATGGTGGAAATAATCTCCCAATGCAGCAGTGGGTTTTCTCGGAGGCGGAGAAGGGGCCGAGTAGGACGAACCAGGCCGCTTCTCACACTCAGCAACCTCAGCCCCTCAACGTTTGGCAACAGATAGCTCGGCAACGGCTTATTGGTCGGGAACGGCATTTCACCCTGGTTTCTCCGCAGAAGGAACCCTGGTCCTACTTTCCAATCATGTTGTTGCCAGGAGATTATCGTTTTTTAAACCCAGGAGTTTTCATCGGTGTCAAGCCTCGAAAAACAGATCGACTGAAAATACGCCCCCCCGCAGCAAGCCTCGGCCGCGGGTGATCACATCTGTTTAAGTCTGTGCTTAAAAAGCTGTTTATGATTGCGTATCTGGATACCGTTAGCTGCCCCGAGTCTCATTATGGGCAGCCGTGATAAATGCGATAAAAATAAGGATGCTTTAGAAAAAGAGGTCAACAGTAAAAGGAAAGAAAGGAAGAGGAATACAGGCTGCTCGGAGGAGGAAAAAGCAAGCCGGGACGGCCCGGATCGGCCTCTCTCCGTTCCAGACCGCGCAGGACGGATCTCGAGACGCCCGCCGCGCACTTACGTCCTCTGCAGCTCCAGCAGCCGCCGCCTTCGCTCGCCCTGCTCCAGGGAGCTGTACTTGGACTTGTACTGGGCCAGGCGCGGGTGGGGCGCCGCGGGGCTGTTCAGGTCCTGCGAGACGGCAAAGTTGCGGGCCAGAGCCCGGCTCAGCTCCTCCATCCTTCCCCTCGGGCGGCCTGCGGGGCAAGAGGGAAGGAGAGTCGCACGTTTCCTCCGGGCCACTGCTTCGCAACCTCGGCCACTCGGAGATGGGTGGACTTCAACCCCCAGAATGCCCCAGCCAGCCTTGCTGGGAGTTGAAGCCCACCCATCTGCAAGGTGCTGGCCGGGGCATTCTGGGAGTTGAAGCCCGCCCATCTTAGAGCATGCTGGCTGGGGAATTCTGGGAGTTGAAGCCCGCCCATCTTAGAGCAGCTAAGGTTGAGGAACCCTGCTCCGGGCAGGCGGGCCGGGTGAGTGTGCCAAGGGAAGTAGCCAGTTTTCTAGGGGGCACACTGGCGCAGGCACCGCTGCCCCCCAGCCGCATGCAGGCCACGCGCTAAATGCAGCCCCCCGGCCCAGACTGAGTCCTCTGGGTTGCCCGCGAGGCCCCCGTGCACGGAGAGCCCTTCCGAGCGGGCACCGAGCCCCCCCGCCTCGCACCAGCCAGGTTTCGGGGCCTGCGGCTGGGGGCCGCGCCAGGCCATCCCGGCTAAGGGGCTCCGGGCCCTGCAGCGGCCGGACGCCGCCCCGCCCCGCCCCCCGCAAGAGGGCCGGTGCTGCAGCCCCCATCATCCCCGGCCGGGGCAGGCCCCGTAGCCCAGCCGCTCCTTGCAGGGGCAGGGAGAACAGGCAGGACCCAAACTGCGGGGGTGGGGAGGAGGGGAAAGGAGACCGCCCCCCACTCCCATTCCAGAGATCGGCTTGAATGCACTTTGCACATGCCCAGAGAGCTGGGTGTGTGGTTTTTTTTTGGCTCATCGGCTGCATTCCCACAGCCCGAGAACGGAGAGGGGAAAGAGGGTGCCGGCTGGGGAAAGGCCCCGCTCCCAGGTCGCCCCGCGCCGCTTACCCAGCCCGGCCCGCTCGCCGCCACGCGGGATTCGAACCCGCGCACTCGCCTTCCGGCGCCCGCGGCCAACGGAAGCGCGCCCCGCCCCTTCCTCTTCTTCGCGCGTCACTCGGAGCGCGAGGGGCGGGGGCCTCCGGAAGCCCCGCCCTCCTCTTCTTCGCCTTCTCGCTCCCCGGCCACCCGCCCACTGGGCCGACCTGGAAGCGGCGCATGCGCGCTGCTTCAAGGTGGACGGTCCAGCTGCCTTCGCTAAAAGCAACATGGGGGGGCGTGCGTGGACGCGGAGGCGGGTTTATTTGGAGGCGGAGCTTAAAAAGAGGAGCAGGCGCCCCGCTCCGGAAGCACCGTCCTCGCCCTCTTCGGTGGGTGGGGGGCGCCTGCCCACCTCGAAGCGTGGCTTACAATCCATGTTTTCAGTGTTTCTCAACCTTGGCCGCTTGCAGAGGGGTGGACTTCAACTCCCAGAATTCCCCAGCCAGCCGTGCTGGCTGGGGAATTCTGGGAGTTGAAGTCCACCCCTCTGAAAGGGACCAAGGTTGAGAAAGACTGATATAGGTGCTTCGATGGCTCGCTCTTGTGATTTATAATGGACCACCAAAGCCGGGCACCATTTTTCGGAGATGGACCTTTTGCTCACCACTCAGATTTCGCGGGGAACCGGGTGGGTTGTGATGGGAAGCTTGGACCCCAAGGAAGGGTTGTGATGGCAGCCTAAGCTTGGTGGAGGGAAGATGCCAGGGGCCCACCAATGGAAAGGGGGCGTCGAGAAACGGCCTTCCGCGCCTGGTCCCTGCTAGGCTGGACATCCTGGGTCAGCCCAGGGAGAGGGCGGGTGTCCTCTCACGGCCCTGGGGGCTGTTGGAACCTGCCGCCTCGTCTGGGTCCATGTTGGTGCCGCTGGCTTGCTAACAGGAGAGGTGGTCTCCGTGGAGTCCTCGATGCTCCTGAGCCGGGGGGGGGGGCTTGGCTGGTAGACGTCTCATGCCCCCACCAGGTAGCCTCCCTGGTGATGTCCTCGCCGGCCCTGATGCTGCTACCTCGTGGGGTCAGGAGACGTCTCCAGCCACCCCTCCCGACCGGCTCAGAGAGCGCCCCAGGACCCCTTGCTGACCGAGTCCTCGTCCCCCATCTACGCCGTTCCTAAATGCGGAGCCATCCTCAGCTTGCAGCAGCGCGCGGGGAGGGGGCGTCCTGCTGAACCCCCGTCAAAAGAATCGGTGAACTCTGATCTGGGGGAAAGAAGGAGCTTCCGCTGGCGAGGCGCGGGAGCCAGCGGAGGGTCCCTGCCCGGCCTGGCCGCGCGGCTCCAGGGGTCCCGCCCCGGGTCCCGCGGAGGGCAGAGGCGGGGGCTGGCTCCCGTGCCAGGGGCGAGCCGCGGAGGCAAGGCGGCGCCCGCCCTCCGCGGCTGCCAATAGAGGGCGGCCGGCGCTCTGGCCGGCCCGCCCGCCTGCCCGCCCGCCGCGTCCGCGGGTCGCTTTGCGCCCGGAGCTTTTGGCAAAACTTCGCCGCTGCAGCAGCTGCGCCCGCGCGTCGCGGAGCGGCCCGGCGCGTGAGCCACGCCGAGGAGCGCGCGGAGCCCGCCGAGCCTTGTGGCCCTGCGACCCCGCGGCTGCCCGCCCGTCGAGCCCAGCTGCGCCCCGCCGCCGGCAGGGCGAGGGAGCCGGCGGCCGCCTGCGCGGAGACGCGGACGGGGATCAGCCGGAGCGAGTTCGCGACGCCCGCCCGGCGCGCCGGCGCTCGCCTCGGAGCAGCGCAGCGCGTCCTCCCGAGGCGAGGCGAGGCGAGGCGAAGAGGCGCCTTCGGCTGCGTGCGAGGTGGCCCGGGTCGCGAGCGGCCGGGGCACCGTTGGCTCGCCCCCCAGCGCCTCGAGCGGAGGGGACTGCTGCCCGCGGCCCGTCCCCCGTCCCTGGCGCTGTCCCTCGTCCTCCCGGAAGCGCCTCCCGTGGAACCGGTTGGATTCCTCGCCCGGCCACGGCTCGGCCCTGCTCAGCCGCCCCTTTTGCCTCCCTGCAACTCCGGGGAAACTTCATTCTTACCGACTTCTCCAAGCTCTGGAGTGGATAGCGATTCGCCCTATCCTGATCTTGCATCATCTTCATCCTCCTCCTCCTCCTCCTCCTCGCGCAATCGGATTTCCAGTGGCTTTGCCGTAAACCGAAGCGGGCGCACGGAAAGCCAGTTTCCCGGGGAGCGATATTCTTCTTTTTTTAATCTACCCTGCTGGTGATCTGCTTTACGTTGTCCTGGTTTCTGAGCAGCTGGAAGTCGACTAGGGAGAGACTGAACAACAGAAGAGAGTTCTGGGCTCCCGAAGGGATTTTACGCTCCGCTGGTGGATCTGAATTTGAGTTTGCAGAGAGCTGTTTTGGGGGTTGGGAGAGTAAACTCTCTTGTTGCTTTTGGGGTCTTCTGCCTGCCCCAAAGGTTTCAGATCCTGGAAAGAGGTAAAACTTTTTTGGGGGTGCGGGCTGTTTCTCTTTCCCTCCCTTTTTTCTGGTGTGGACAAAACAACAAAAAAAGGAGAGGGTGGAGAGAAAGAAACAGAATTCAAGTGGACTTTGTTGTGTGGACTAAGGCGTGACCCATTCAATTGAGGATTGATTGATTTTTAAATTTTTCCTCCACCCCTTGGGAGCTTGGTGGATTTAGAATCCGATCCAAAAGGGAGTATTATTCAGACTTGCAAAACATTTCTGGTTCGTAACGGCAGAGACTTTTCTTCCTGGTTAAAACCTTTCTTTCCTTCCAGAGAGACCTCGGTGGGAAGCATTAGAAATTCTGAATTGCCCTGGGTTTCTCTTTACAGTGCAGGAAGACCCCCAAGTTTCCTTATCTAGACCCAACAGGTTTAGAGCGTATAGACCAAACGCCTTAGCTGCCTAAGATCAAGATCAAGATGGCTCATTTTGACCTATAATTTCAGTATTAAAAAAAGAGACCTGGGATTTAAGGATAACCCGTGTGCCGCGTGATATGGATACAGGGGTGACCGTTTTCTGGTCTTCCTCATCCCTGGCTGAGGTCTGCGACCCGGAGGACGATGTTCTTTGCTTCGCCCCAAGCCAGTCATTCTTAACCTCCCTCTGCTGACTGAAAGCAGCGGCCAGCCTGAAACCTCCATCTACAAAAACACTAGATGGTTTTGCCCTTTTCAGGGAAGGCTGGAGAAAGCCCTCCTGTTCCCTTTGCATCGAGCGGTCGCAGATTCTGCTGCAAGCTTTTGCAGCTTTCCCGGGAAGGTCCCTTTTGAACAGAACCCAGGGGTCGGTGGCAGAGACCGGGCTGCCTGACCAGACACCCCCATGGCAATCCCAGCTAGAGCACTTTACGATTTCCAGAGCGAAAACAAGGAAGAGATCAGTATTCGAGAGAATGAGGAGCTGGTCCTGTTCAGCGAGAAGTCGTTGGACGGCTGGCTGCAGGGAACCAACTCCCGAGGGGAGACGGGCCTGTTCCCTGCCTCCTATGTGGAGATCCTTCGCTCCAGATCCTCCTCAACGTTTACAAACTATTCTAACAACCCCGCTGGGTCTCCTGGAAATGGCTCCTCCTTCTACGTGCCCTCTTCCAGTACAAGCATCTCCCACCAGGGCAGCTTTGAAGATGAAGAGGATGACTGGGATGACTGGGACGATGAGTGTACGGTGGTGGAGGAACCCCAGAGTGGGGCAGGGACTAATGGGCATCCGTCACCGAGCCTGTCGTGCCCCAGGCCCTATGCTCACCCCAACAACGTCGGCTATCGAGCAAAGCCATCTTTGGAGAGGCAGGACAGCATTGGGTCCTCCAAGAGAGGAAGCGTGGTGGGACGGAATCTCAACCGCTTCTCCAGCTTTGTCCGGTCTGGGGTCGAGGCCTTCATTTTGGGAGATGTCCCCATGATGGCCAAGATTGCAGAGGCCTATTACATAGACATGGGCTCTAAAGGTCCCCAGTGGAGGTCCAACCCACACCCTTTGGTTTGTTCTGTGGAAGAGCCCACCAAACAAACCAAGTTCAAAGGCATCAAGAGCTACATCTCCTACCGGTTGACACCCAGCAATGGAAATTCGCCTGTTTACCGGCGGTATAAACATTTTGACTGGCTGTACAACCGCCTGTTGCACAAGTTCACCATCATCTCTGTACCCCACCTGCCAGAGAAGCAAGCCACGGGGCGCTTTGGGGAGGATTTCATAGAGAAGCGCAAGCGGAGGCTGATCTTGTGGATGGACCACATGACCAGCCACCCGGCGCTTTCACAGTATGAGGGCTTCCAACACTTCCTCACTTGCGGCGACAACAAGCAATGGAAGATGGGGAAACGTCGGGCAGAGAAGGACGAGATGGTGGGTGCTAGTTTTCTACTGACCCTCCAGATCCCATCAGAACACCAAGACCTGCAGGACGTGGAAGACCGAGTGGACACCTTCAAGGCCTTCAGCAAGAAGATGGACGACAGTGTACTGCAGTTGACCAGCGTAGCTTCTGAGCTGGCCAGGAAGCACGTGGGAGGCTTTCGCAAAGAGTTCCAAAAGCTGGGCAATGCCTTCCAAGCCATCAGCCAAGCCTTCCAGATGGACCCACCCTATAGTTTTGATGCCCTCAACAACGCCATCTCCCACACGGGCAAGACCTATGAGACAGTGGGGGAAATGTTTGCCGAGCAACCCAAGAATGACCTGTTTCTCATGTTGGATACTCTCTCCTTGTACCAAGGACTCCTTTCCAACTTCCCAGACATAATTCATCTTCAGAAAGGTACGTCCTCTTTTCGGCCCCAAGGACTGAGGTAACAATGCAGCAGGACTTGTCTTACCTTGAGCGCCTCTGGGGAGCAGAGAAGATGTAAGGCTTCTTACCTTTTTTGTAAGGCAGGGTTGAGCAAAGATTGTCTACTCACATTGTAGCCTCTTAACATTTCATCCCATGTGAAGTATTAGGATGTATGACGCAGGATGATGCTTCCCAAAATACCAGAGGATGGGTTTCAGCCCCCAGGAGAAGGCAAGGAGGGAGGTGGAAGCAAGTTGCATTTTGCTATTTCAAATTCACGTGCTTGCAGCTAGGACAACAGCCTTGAAGTCTTGAGTTGCAGTGCCCAAAGATCAGTGTTTCTCAACCTTGGCAACTTTAAGATGAGTGGACTTCAACTCCCAGAATTCCCTAGCCAGCCAACCATGGCTGGCTGGGGAATTCTGGAAGTTGAAGTCCACTCATCTTGAAGTTGCCAAGGTTGAGAAACACTGCCATAGACTGTTGGCCATGCTGGATGGAGAGTTTCAATGTCATGCATTTGGAGGTCTTGAGGTTCAGGAAGTCTATTAGAGACCAGGAACTCAGGAGCAATTGAATAATTTCCAATGATTTATTTTGCTTAACACAGGCCTCCCTACCCCCACTGATTTATCCCCAGTAAATTTAGCAGACCATTGAGTTGATAAGAATAATTTCACAGTGCCCAAAGACTGGGGATGACAAGAGTATCAGTGCAAGGCATTTGATGGACTTTAGATTTAGAACGATGGTGGTTTACAGAGCCTAGAGGTTGAAGAATTGTATGGATAACTAGCCCTGATTTATTTTATTTAACACAGCCCCGCCCCCAAATAGAGTTGTCAGACCACTGGGTTTATCTAATTGACTTTTGCGGGAGGCCAGCTTCCTAAACCCAGCAGTGATTAAGGAAGGAGATAAGACCCCCTGTTTACACAGCCAAACTAGTCTATTTGAAGCATTCCATCTTTAAAATATCTGTCGAAAACAAATGCTGGCTTTTTCTGGTTTGAACAGAGGAGAAGGAGTGATAGTCCAAACAGGAAAAGAACAGGCTGCTTGCACAAACTAGTTGCCCAAGATCAAATCACTTCTCTATGTACCTCCCAGCCCTGATCTACCTGACTGGTTTTTTCATTTTTGTTTTTTTAAAGTTAATAGGAAGTTGGCCTGCTGCAAAGGTAAGCAGATCCAGGTAAACCAGGAGGACGCACTGCGTCGGGGGCTGTAAAGGATGCGATGGCAAGGAGCGATCTTGCCTTTGGACAATCGGGTGCTTTGTTTGCCTTGTCTCACCTGTTGGGAGGGCACGGAATGTTTGCAGGCATTCCAAGCGATCGGGCTGCCGTTGGTTTCCATGCATGTATGTGGGGGTGTGGAGGGGGGGAGAAGCAATTGGTTCCCAAAGGAGGAGGAGAACTGGAAAGAGATCCCAGGTGTTCAGGAAGCTAAGGTGGAAGACAAGTAGGGACAAGCTGGTGGATGGGCCCGTGAGTAAGCGGGGAACATCTGAACAGGATGAGAGAGGAGGACAAGGAGAGGAAAGAGGTGTGAAGGGAAAGCAAAAACATGGGGAGAAGAACAAGCAATCCATCGTGCAGGTGGATTTGAACTCATCTGCCTGTGGTTTGGTAGCCACTGAAACTAGACAGACTGAGCAAGAAGGGCATTCCGGGTCAAAATATGGGTTTGGTGCCACTTCTAGAAATGCTGGTTTCCAGATTCTTGGGGAGCCAGGCATGCTGGAGCTAAGTCGCCTTCTCCTTGGGATCCAGCATTCCCTCTTCGGAATTCTGATGACCCGGAAGCGGGCTGGGAGGGTTGCGATGGTGCCCTCCAAAGACAAAGGAGGCTGGTTGCAAGGGAGACCGGAGGGCCTGCCTTCTCTTAGACTTGTTTCCAGCCTCTCTTTCCAGAATCTCCCGTAAGAGAGAAAAAGGCTCTTGAGACATCGGACGGGCGCTAAAAGCGCATCGTAGCCCAACAACATCTCCTTGGCTCTGTTTTCGAGATGCACAGAACATCCTTTTATATTGCACGCCCACGCACCCACCAGAGACTGTAAGCTGTGGGGACAAGATCAAGAAGCACCATCCCACCACTCAAAGCTCAACAGTCAAGTGTTGACTGTGTATGTGGGTGGGTGTTACCTGCATTTGATGCATACACAGGGGTATCTGCAGGATATGATAAAAAAAATAACAATGGTGGCCATGAAGATGCAATGGAAGCTCTGCCCCTTTTTTATGGGCATGCAGGTGGGGCTTTGATGGCATCATAGTGGCTTTTTTGACCATACCCTGATACTCTCCTAAGCTGTCCCCACAGGGATATATGTGCTGAGGGGTGTGTGTGGGGGGTACTTCTCTAGTGCCTCTGCAGAATGGCAGAGGGTAGGGCCCCAGCCTGGCCAAACTGAAGGCCAGCTGAAATTTCAGAAGGACGACACAGAACTAAGAAGTTGGCACGTCCCCTTGTGGAAAAACCCATGAGCTTTGAGGCTGGAAACCAGACTTAGTTGAGTTTCAAGGTTAGCATTCTCGATACACTGCTTAAGAATACTTGTGGCATTTTGAAAGCCTCATGGACAGATGTTCTCCAACATGTATCCTAGGAAGTGGGATAACCTGTCTTAGCCAGGTTGAACCGGCTGGGGAAAAAAATTAACTTCAGTCAGAGGTTAAAAAGAGTTGTGCACTCCAGCACCCACGGGGATTAAGCATGTCTCTAAAGGCTGGGCTGTGTTCTTAATACATCTTGGAACTGCGAGGATAGCGCTAATCAACTTTGATTGGGGGGCTTCAAGGATGTCCAGCTTCCTAAACGTTCAGACTTGGACCCTGTAGGGAAGCGGAGAGGTTATCTTGGCTACAAAAACCTTGCAAGTTGCAGGGATGAAGGGAGCTCCTTTCCAGTGGAAAAATGCTGGGTAGCTGAAGAGCCACGCTGAGCAACCCTTGCCAGATTTTTACAGAGTTTTTTTCTCTGGGAGAGAGAAGGGTTGGAACAGCCCTTCAAGGAAGGCATAAATCTTCACCTGCTCAGTAGCATTCTCAACAACTGGCCAATTTTGGATTTATCATCGTTTCTTGCCAAGGCTAAGGCTTTAGCTTTCTGGTGGTTTATTACTAGGTTTTCTTCTCTGAGCCCGTCTCATTCCCGTCCAAGAAACAGAACGGATTACAATGTTGTTTGCATATAAGAGTGCAGGAACCACTCAACCAGCTAATACTAGTGGCGGTAAGGGCGGCGAAATGTCAATATTTCTCCGCTCTTATTGCATCCTCAGAGTGTCGCCCTGCAGCCCTGTTTAGGGTCACCCGGGCCCTCCTGGGAAAAGGGGGGGGTGGAGGACTACTTGCAGGGTCGTGCAGAGGAATTTGCTGAACACCTGATGGATAAAATTGCTCAGATCCATTCCCAATTGGAAGCCAAGCGTGGAGTAGGTCCAGAGGAGTTGCCCGGGGAGCGTTCTTGCCCAATTATCTGGGAACGGTTTGATCCTGTTGTCCCTGAGGAAGTGGACAGGGTCCTCGGGGCTGTCAGTGCGACCACCTGTGATTTAGATCCGTGTCCCTCCTGGTTACTTAAATCTACCAAGGAGGTGACCTTAGGGTGGGTCCTGGCGATGGTTAATTCATCCTTGCAGGAGGGGGTGTTCCCGAAGCCTTTCAAAGAGGCTTTGGTCCGCCCACTCCTCAAGAAGCTGTCGCTAGACCCCACCCTCCTGGACAACTTTCGTCCAGTTTCCCACCTCCCCTTTTTAGGGAAGGTGGTAGAAAAGGTGGTCGCGCGGCAGCTTCAGAGGATCCTGGAGGAAACGGATTATCTGGACCCCTATCAGTCAGGATTCAGGCCCGGTTATGGGACAGAAACAGCATTGGTTGCACTTTTAGATGATCTCTGGCGAGAGCGGGATGGGGGGAGTGCATCCATCCCTGCTCTTCTTGACCTCTCGGCGGCTTTCGATACCATTGACCATGGTATCCTTTTGGGTCGGCTGCAGGAGTTGGGGTTGGGTGGCACAATGTTGTGCCGGTTCAGCTCCTTTCTCCAAGGCCGAACCCAATCGGTGTTGATAGGGAGCGAGAGGTCCAGCCCCCGGCCCCTACTGTGTGGGGTGCCACAGGGGTCAGTGCTTTCACCGCTCCTATTTAATATCTACATGAAACCGCTGGGTGAGATCATCCGGCACCACGGGGTGAGGTGTCATCAGTATGCTGATGATACCCAACTATACATCTCCATCCCAGGTGCCCTAAGTGACGCTGTGACTGCCCTGTCGCGGTGCCTGGAGGCTGTGGGGGCCTGGATGGGGGACAACAGGCTGCAGCTGAACCCTGGTAAGACGGAGTGGCTGTGGATACGGGGAGCCTCAAGATCTAGGACCTTGTCATCGTTGGTTCTTGACGGGGTTGCACTACCCCAGACAGACCTGGTGCGTAATCTGGGGGTTCTCCTGGACTCACGACTCCTGCTCAAAGAGCAGGTGGCAGTCGTGGCTAGGAGGGCCTTTGCACGACTCCGTGTGGTGCGCCAGTTACGCCCCTTCCTGGATCAGGGGGACCTCCGCACGGTCACTCATGCCCTGGTCACCTCTGGGTTGGACTACTGTAATGCGCTCTACATGGGGCTACCCTTGAAGAGTATCCGGAAGCTACAGCTGGTGCAGAATGTGGCGGCGCGGACAGTTCTTAATGCTCCTAGGAGGGCACGTATAACACCGCTGTTGCGTGAGCTGCATTGGCTACTGGTTTGTTTCCAGGTCCAATTCAAGGTGTTGGTCATCACCTTTAAAGCCCTTCATGGCACAGGTTATCTGAGGAACCGCCTCACCCCGGTCATTTCAGCCCGCCCCACTCGGTCCAGCAGAAGGGGCAGGTTGCAGACCCCACCAGTCAAGGAATTTCGATTGGTGGGTCTAGGCAGAGGGCCTTTTCTGCTGCAGCGCCCGCCCTATGGAACATCCTGCCTCCTGAGGTCTGGTGTGCCCCCTCCCTCATGGCCTTCAGGAAAGGGATCACATCCTGGCTCTGCCAGAAGGCCTGGGGGCTGGAGGGGGGCCCGCACCTGTGGAGATGGCTGGTGGGATGATGGGTTGTCCCCCCCCCCAGCATCTTACAGGTTTTTTAGGCCATAAACCAGAGGAGGTTTTTTAGGGTTTTTTAATATGTTTTTAATTATTTATAGTTTTTAGCCATCTTGGAGAGAACTGTGTTTTTTATTGTGAGCCGCCCAGAGTCACCCATTGGGGGAGATGGGCGGCATACAAGCCAAACAAACAAACAAACAAACAAATAAAACAGGAAAGGAATGTCAGCCTTATGAGGTAGCCCAGACCAGAAGCACACCCAGAGCTAGTAGTTCTACCTTCATTGTAAGGTTACATTAACACAGTGTCGTCCAAACCTGGCCACGTTAAGATGAGTGGACTTCAACTCCCAGAATTCCCCAGCCAGCCATGCTGGCTGGGGAATTCTGGGAGTTGAAGTCCACTCATCTTAACGTGGCCAAGTTTGGACAACACTGTATTAACAGAATCTTGCAAGTCTGAAAGCACCTGTCTCCCTGCTCGCCTTTACAGTCCAAGAAACTAGGGAGCTTCTGAGATGTTTTCCACACCTCCATTCCTTCTGCGGGCTCAGCTGCCTCTTATCTGACCATTGCCTAGTCTGCAGCTGTTCCTCCTGTCTCCCAAGATCGTTCCCACACACCATTACATCATTACAGGGCATGAGTGGAAACCAAGAAGGTTTTTGAATTACTGAATTCTTATACATATATCCCCTGCCAAGAACTCTTTAACATTGCTGCCAGAAGGAGTACGCAATATTGAGAAAATTCGTAGGATCTTTTCTAAGGGAACTCACAGAATTATTTGGCTGGAAGGTGCCCTTAAGCTAGCTAGTCAACCCAGACAGGCAGAGATGCTCAGCGCAGAAATCCAAAGGAAAGCATTAAGCAAAATTGGTAGCTTGGTGATGCTCTCTCTGCCTGTTCAGTTTGTAGTTTTAACTTTTTAGTTTTAATTTGAACCCTTTGTAGTTTTTGACGTGTATAGTTTTTCCTATTTCATAGTTTTTTACTTGTAACAGCACCTAGAGTCACTTGGACAGTGAGCTGGGCGGCATATATAAATTTGAAAACAAACAAATAGAAAATAAAAAGTGGATGTGTCATGCAAACGATGTAAAGTGATGTCGAAGTCCTAAATTAGGGCCGTTGCATGGATGGGTTTTGAAAATAATGGACTTATCCATTCTTTTGGGGGGCGAAATCTGACCCTAGATCTGTTCCCTGGTTTCTGATGTCCATTCAACAGGTCCATCAAGCAAAATTTAATTTGAGTTATGTGTATTGATAACACAGGAGTATGAGAAACAAGACGGATCATCTCTTCTCTATCCCAGCATAATCTGTGCAGAACTACTCAGGAGTAAGAAAGGCGGAGGAAGTTTATCCTTCCTTTTAGAGGACGGTAGGAAAGCTGAATTCTATTTCCATTGCAATGAGAGAAATTAAGATGAAGATTCAGTCTATTTCCGTACCTAGACATCTGCCAGGTTTATGCAGATTGCTGTCCTTTTTAGATGGAAACGCCTTTCCTATTTTTCTGCAAGGCATAAGCGACTCCCTTCCTCTCCTCTTAGATTCATTAGGACTTAATTCCCAAGGAAATTTGGGAATTAGTTTTGGACCTACAACTTCGTAGCTCGGGCCCAGAGCTTTCAAAACTGAAGCGAGCAATTCGCGACTCCCAGAATTGATGATTCAAACCTGTCGGCCTCTTCCTAACTTGCCTTGACTCCGGAGTCTTTTCCAAATGGATTCCTGAAAGGCGGAAAGAGGGATGAAGGGAAGGCTTGTCAGGAATCGGGATCAGAAAACAAGGAAGTTCAGGGTTTTCCCTAAATGTCTTTTTAGCTGAAAAATTACAAACAACTGCAGTCTCGTTGCGCATGTGTTTTAAATGAGCATTGAGCAAGCTGGGTTAAATGAATAAGCAGGCAGAAGAGGACGGCTCTGTTCACGTGTCCGACTTGACCAATTGAATTTGCTGCCTGGGCTTTTGCAAAACAGACTAAGCTGCACACGCCAAAGTCCTAATCCCTAACCGAGGCGAGCGCTAATTGAGTTTAGGATGATGGTCAAATGCAGTCACTAGATTTGCAGCTGGCTTAGTTAAGTGTGTTGTCAGGGCCAATCTGATTAGAACAGAGGCCTGGTTTAGATAAAATGCAGCCAAATGTGGCTTTGGTGTGTTACACAAATCTAGTTGCTGTGCCTTGGGAAAACGGCGAGGGACGTACGTTGTGGAAAGCCAAGTGATGTTGTGTTGTGTTCAATAAACCATGCTTAAACACACAGCTTAAAGGAGTGCAGGAATCCACCTCTTGAATTCTGCAGTCTGGGCAGTCCAGCTTCTGTTGCAAGCGAGCTGAATTTTGTAGGGTTCATACTGTGCGCGATGCACGTCACGCCAGCTTTCATCGTTCTTTTACATGGTTTTGTCTTGCTTCTGCTTTATGATCCCTTCTCGTTATTTCTTCTTTTCGCAGCAAAGCTACCCCTCCAAATGCCTCCCCTCTAGCTTGTGATATTCCAGGAAGTTTTGCCTACCGTTGCACCCATAAGGACTAGAGACATTTTTCCTGGTTTGTTTGTTTGACAAACACAGCCCGGTTTCCTGGAAGTGAGAATTCTGGATCCGGGTCTGCATCTCAGATCCCTCCCCCAGTTCATTTCGTCAGTTGCCTTCTGCAGGCCTGTGAATTGAGCAGAGGATCCCCCAGGCACTGAGAAGCTAAGCTTCAAACCTGCCAAGCTGTAATACGTCCTAAACGAACGGACTTAGTCTGGAGGGGCTGCATTTAACCCGTTTCAGTTACCTTGAATGGAAATGAAATGGGAAATAGTTTTGATCCTTGCCCTGCACATTTTGGGAATGCACTTTCCCAGGTGCATCATTCAATGTCTGGGGGCCACCGTCCGCTCTTCCCATTGGCAGTGCAGCCGAGAAAAGCACACCAGGTTTAATATTTAAAAGTCAGCCTAGTTTGAAACACACAAAGGATCACGGCGCAGAGCTGTGCGGTGCCTTTCTGTGCCATGCCGCGCAAGTGTCTTATCTCGCTGGCTCATGGCCCGGACACCAGGGAAAGGCTAATATTAACCCAGAGGCACAGTTCATGGGGATATCACAGTTCCCCAACAGCGCCCACACAGCCGATGCTGAGATCTCTTCTGGTCGCATCCTGCTAGAGAGAATGATCATCGCCTTCTCAGAGCATCCCAATCTCTTTTCTTTTTTTTGCACATTTGGCTACTGGGTTTTTGTTGTTGTTGTTGTTTTGTGTTTTCAGTTTGGGGAGAAATTTTCCCAGGCGGTTACTGTGCTAACAGTTACGCTCAGTTAGCACCATTAACGTTTCAACAAGTCCATGGTTGAGTTTTTGTTTTCTTTTTCCAGTTGGTTCAATTGCTGCGTGGCTGCCAAGCGCACGGTTGGTATAGGGGGCACTCCTCGGCAGACTTTTGTAGAGCCGCGCGAGTCAATCTTGGTAAAGTTGCACGGTGTAATTGCTCAAGGCCAGCTCTGTTCCCGCAGTTTGGGAATACCGCTTTCAAGAGCTCCGTTTGTGTAATGTCTCTAAAAGCATTGCAACGACGTGCAAACCAGGTTGCTGCATGTGTGTGCAGGTTTGAAAGTTCAGAATAATCTGCGTTTGGTATCCTGTAGAAGTGGAGACACACTGGAACACTTCCCTTAATGTTGCATTCAATTGTTTTTCTGCATTTCCCATGACGACCTCCATACTTTATTTTTCTTGATTGTGGCATCCTGGAAGAAAACTATAGTCTGGAGGAGTGTTTCTCAACCTCAGCAACTTTAAGATTTGTGGACTTCAACTCCCAGAATTCCCCAGCCAGCCATGCTGGCTGGGGAATTCTGGGAGTTGAAATCCACACCTGTTAAAGTTGCCGAGGTTGAGAAACGGGCTTGGACCTCCTCCTTTTTTCTCCAGATGCAGAAAGCCTTGAAGATTTTATTGCAGCTTAGCGGCCCCCAAGGATGTTGCTATCTTTCTGCAAACTGAATTGTGCACGCGGGAGTATTGGCCTTTGTCGGTGGTGCATCATTGCAAATTTCCAAAGCAAAGGTACAAGTTACAGTTTCATCCTGAAATCTCTCAAGACCAAAGATGAATTAAGGATGCTCGAATAGCTTATTTTAATGCCATCTGCAGGGAAGGGGGAAAAAAATGCAGAAAAACGATTGTTCGTGCAGTAGATGCCCCGAGGCGTGAATCTAGGAAGGGCGTCGGAAGTCCTTGAAATTTGGGGAGGTGGGAGGGCATTTGCTACCCGTCTCTCGGCAGCAAATTCCATAAGGGGATCTGGAGACGCAGCTGTTTGGCTACTGTGGTTTCTGTCTGTGGTGATTCATACGCAACACCGAAGCCGCACCTGTGGATTCAAGGTGAGGTCGTTATTGTCTGGTGTATTCCTTTCTCAGAAAGGTCTGAATCACTGGGGAGGGAAAATGTTTCTGGGCCCGGAGGCCAGCTCTGCGCTGTTTCTGCGTAAAAGGGGAGCCAGCAACAAGGTCCTCTTACTCAACTCTTTAATAGTGGGAGTGTCACCAAGACAGGCTTTGCCGATCATGGTAAGCCATGGTTGAGGGAGCAAGCCAGAGTTTGCTGGGGTCACCCAAGATGTTAGCAGGCATGTTTTACATACCACCAGGCAGGAAATTAAATGGCAAAGTAGGGTTTATGGACCCCCATGGTTGGCTTTTACAGAAAGTAAGGCAATAATGAATGCTAGTTGAGAAGAGATTGAGGGGATGGAACAGGGGACCAGGAGAACTTGGCTGCCTCCCTGAGTTCCTCAGCATGAGTAGAATAAGATAAGGTGGATGGTGGTGATGATGATAAATTATAAGTAGATATTCTTCTAACCCTTGAATAAACCTCAGGTCTTCCCTGGAGGCCACAAATCAGGAGGAGTCTGGTAGCACCTTTTCTAACAAGCAAATCTGTGAGCTACAACTCACTTCATCACAAAAACTCACTCCATGCTTCTGATGAAGTGAGCTCATGAAAACTGGTGCCTTTGAATCAAATATGCAAGTCAAAAGAGCTGCTACCAGACTTCTCCTAGCTTTTGGCTACTGTAGACTAACACGGCTGTCCTCCTACAGTAGTCCACACACCTCTGATTGGCCAAGTCTTCCTCTGGTCCATCTGTCCATCCACTTCTGGAGCCCAAGAAGCTTCTCCTTTCCTTTCTGTTTTAGCGTGTCTTTCACCAGCCTGTCCCTGTCTCTCTGTGAAGGAAGTCAAGTCAATAAGCATTGTAACACCCACTTGGCTTCCATAATGGCTTATATCTTCAGATTGACAGCAAGAGAGGATCATCTCTTGGAGAAGCGGAGATCCCATTGAGATGCACCCAGTGCTAAGTGGAGGACGAAACCCACTTTAGATGGGAAAATGCTTCTTTATGGGCTGGTTAAAGTGGGAGACTTTGGCAGGCCAGAAAGGAAGTGAATATTTTTCTGCTACTCTCTTTTCCATACTCTGGTGGTCTGTCCTCCTTGGCTTGAAACTTGTTGGTCTTTCTCTGCCTTCTCCAAACTGCTGCTCTTCTGATGCATTAGGCTATAACTCCTGTGCTGGTGGGTCTCTGGAGGAGAGCAGGGGGCGAAGTCTGGATTAAAACAAGGTAAATAAAGAAAGAGGATTAATTTGGTTCTGGAGTACAAATCACCCTTGTTGCTGTTGTGTTGTTGGGTTGTTTCTAGTTCTTTGAAACGAACAGGGCTCATTTCAACAGGACCATCCATTAGTAACTGCTGCTGTGAGTTCTTGAAAACTCATGCTTGTGGTGGGTCATCAGAGATAATGTCTAGTTGCCTTGTTTTCTGTTGGCTTCATTTACAGTTGCTTTCCATTTTTCCAGGTCCCGATGTGCTCTGTTTGATGGTGGCTTGTCGTGTTGCATGAACACAGCCCCTGTGGTTTGTAAGCGGAGGCTGATAGCTTAGTGTATTGTGCAAATGGAGTAATTTGTAGCTTAATCAACAGTCCACAATTTACGCAACCCATTGCTTAGTGTGATATTTGAACTTGGCCCATACTTACACAGGCCAGGGTGTGCCAGGAGAGAAATGTTTCTGCAAAGCCTCTGTTGCATGGCAATATTGTAATGCTGCGTTCAAGGACCTATTCTACCTTGAACGTCATGATGGCTGGTTCCTGTAAGTTCTCCTGCAAGTTCCTAAAGCGGGAAGCATATATTTCCATTGTGTTTTTAGTAACTCAACTCCAGTGCCTTAAGGTAATAATGCAGACATTTTGAGAAGCAACAGATTTGCCAGAAGGAAATAGAAACCAGTTGGATTCCCAAGTAAGAGAAAGTTGGTCAGCGTGCATACAGTTTTAGAAATAATTACTATAATTTTAAAAGACCTGGGAATGGCAATGCAGCAACTGAATATCCTGTTAGATGCTGGCTGCCCTTGATATTTTTATGGCGCCTGCTCGGTTTTCTTAATATACTTAATTTTAAGCCAGCTTTGGACTGGTTGGGGAACCTGAATGACAGGTGCTGTTGAACTACAACTCCCAGCAACCTTCACTCTTGGCTGGGATTGCTGGGAGTTGTAGTTCAGCAATAATGGCAGTTTCCCACCCTGAAGCAGGCAATACTTTCAACTAGAGGACCACGCTGACTAAGGTGGGGTACACACCCTGTTTTCACTCCAAAGAGGGGACTCTAGGAAGGGGCAGAGTCTTGCCCAATCTTGTCTGTCTAAGCCAGCGTTTCTTAACCTTGGCAACTTGAAGATGGGTGAACTTCAACTCCCAGAATTCCCCAGCCAGCCGTGCTGGGTGGGGAATTCTGGGAGTTGAAGTCCACCCATCTTCAAGTTGCTAAAGTTGAGAAACACTGGTCTGGACAGTTGTTTTTGACACTTACTCCTTGTTTTGGAAAACATTGCTTTTCTTCCCACCCTGGTTGACAGGGAAGGCCTCGGGAATCAAATCCATTCTATCTGTACACCGGGGTTAGGATCTGGGCTCATTTGGCGTGAGCAGTCATCAGCCTTGGGACTCATGGAAAATAGAGCTGAAGTTCAGGTTCCTCTGTTGGGGGTGGTCGGTTGGAGACCACAGAGGTGGTAGCCCCATCCTTCTGAAAGACATCAAGCTGGGGACAGCTGGGGTGTTCACAGCCTTAGATCTAACCATCTAATGCTACTTCCTTTCAAAACTCAAGCAATGCCCTCTGTTTGCAGAGGTGCTGATTGCAAACCAAGAAAGCTGGTTTGCTTCCAGCTGCACAGATACGGCGTGGGTTTCTTGATGCAGGGCAAGCGACTCGCCTTCTAGAGAAGTGCACAAGGTTAACTGGACTCTGAGTTCTCAATCTTGAGTATTCTTTCCTCTTGCTTGCCCAACTTAACGTTGGCCGGATTGATCTTAATCTTAATCTTGGGCTTAATAACCTTGGCGGGCTGTCCCTTTGCTTCCCTCCGACAGGTGCCTTTGCTAAAGTGAAGGAGAGCCAGCGAATGAGTGATGAAGGGAAGATGGATCAGGAGGAGGCAGACGGGATCCGGAAGCGTTGCCGCGTGGTGGGGTTTGCCCTGCAGGCAGAAATGAACCATTTTCACCAGAGGCGCATATTGGACTTCAAGATGATGATGCAGTCCTACATCAGGGAGCAGATAGTGTTCTACCAGAGAGTCAGCCAGCAGCTGGAAGACACCCTGAGGAAGTATGACAACCTCTAGTACACTCCTGGGGCCCGCCAGATGTTGGAACTCAGGATGGTCCCCAATGCTTTCATGCCCTCCGCTGGGATTAGCAGCAGTGACTGTGTTTCGTTCTCTGCCCCTGGAAAAGGGAGGTCTTGCGCGTATGGTGGGTCCCCCTTGCAAGGCTCTGGGGATCGGAGGTCTCTACGTTGGCTTGTGCTCTTCACGTTCATAACGCTAAACTCTGAGCATAAAAAAGGGAAGCATGCAGCCCCATTCATGACCAAAGCTTGTGATGGTGTTCCCCTTCCATCCCAGTCAATTTGCAGGGACCCAGCCAAGAACCGTTGCACAAAAGACGTTTTGGCGAGCAGGTTTCTTTTCCTCCTGAAGAGAAGAGCTCCTGGCCTTCCTAGCATCGCTGTTTACAGAGGAAGTCAAAGGAATTTGCTTTCCAAGCACAAAAGGAAGTAGAACTTTCGGCCTGACCCTGCTTCCCTTTTCCTCTCAGGCTTGATTTTCTGGAAAAAATACTTTTATTTATCCTGCGAGAGGATACTTTCCAGCCACCCGCCCTTCCCGTTCCCTTCAAGAAAAGGAATGAAATCAGAATCAAAGATCGGTTTGAATCCAGTGCAGGGCTGGTCGGTGGACATTGTGGTTAGGCGAAGCGAGAGAACCGAAAGCAAAAATTGGGGGAGGTGGAAGGAAAGCAAAGGTTGGTCCACCCAAAGGACTCTTTTTTGGGGAAGGTGCACAAACGACACGATCTCACCTCTTGGCTCTGTCATGTAGAGATCATGCATTTACCGTCACCCACCCGAGTAAATTCCAGAGTTATTTTTTTCTGTTTGAAATCAAAACAATCCTTGGCAACTGCAATTGTGTGTTTGAGTTGTTTCTGCAAGATGGAGGTTCAGGGGCTCCGGGCTGGCCAATATCTGCTTTTTTAAAAAAAGTTTTTGTCAATGGTGAAATGGGACTAACCACAGGAAGGGACAGTTTCTAAGATACGTATGTCTTACATGGTCTGAATCCACAGAAACTGGGTAGAAATGGTTCTTTTTGACTAAATCAGTGTTTCTCAACCTTGGCAACTTGAAGATGGGTGGACTTCAATTCTCAGAATTCCCCAGCCAGCATGCTGGCTGGGGGATTCTGGGAATTGAAGTCCACGCATCTTCAGGTTGCCAAGGTTGAGAAACACTAGGCTAAATGTTGCCCCCCTCCAACCTGCTGTCCATTTCTTCTTCCCTTCTCTTTGTCTTCAAAGAATTTGGGATTTGAAATCTTTGGCTAATAAAATTTGGGATCTGGGAGATAAAGCGAGCGTTCCCATCTTTGCGGTGCCCAGTTCTTTGGCTCTGCCTTCCTAAAAGCCGCAATGACGTCCCACATGTCATGCCATCATTGCACGGGTGTGAATGATGTGTTCTGCAACCTTTGTGTGATGACACCGTGATGGGGTGACTTGGTGTTTCCCCTGAATCTATCTGCCTGAATTGGCCCAACGTCCCCCCTTGTAAGATCAACTGATGTTCCTCCTGGATCAGGAATTCACAGTAACACCAGTGGAAGAAGATGGGAGAGTAGGACATGCATGCAAGGCTGTTCATGATCAAGTGGACACCTGGAGAGGACATTGTACCTGAACAGCATCCTTGGAGGCCCCATCCACCACAAGGTCCATAGATCCAAGAGTATAAAATGTGGCTCTTCCGAACTACAATTGAACTACAACTTCCAACGTTTCTTGCCCTCGCCCAGGCTTTCAAGACCTTTTGGGAGACAGAGTCCAAAATACCAATCGGGGAGGTAACTCAATTGACTAGAAGTCCAAAGAGGCAAGTTAACTAGCCAACGCACAGTTCCTATGCTTTTTTATTGATATAACCACCTGTGAAAAATCTTGCACTGCTAAAAGGTTATAAATCTATATAATTTCATTGTTTGGCACTTCCTGAAACTAGAAACGGGGGTTCGGTACATTTTCCCCATCAGGTTAAATGCATTGCTCGGAACAAAGCAAAATTATGGTCCAAAAATAACATTTCCTTAGTAAGTACCTGCCGTTCAATAACGTGTCACTTAAACTGCATTGTTTTATTACCAATTGGATAAAAACTTATCTAAGCCCAAGATCTGAACTCTGAGAAATACTGGTGTAGCAAGATTTCCCAGTCATTCTTTTGTGCCTAAAATATGCTTCAAGCTGACTTGAGCCTTTTCTTTTACTATCCATTGTATGGGGGACAAAGCTTGAACAGCTGGAGTCATTACTGAATTATTATTTCTCAGAAGTCCGTGAACAACGTTTTCAGGATGAAGACGCGCAACTTGATTTGAACCTGCATTTCTTGGAGATGAACCTTAACGAATGTGTCTCTTCCTGTGAATTTTGCCGTTATTTCTTTAACTAAAAAGGGAAGAAAGGAAACAACATGGAAAGAAAAAAAGCAAAGCAGGTTATATATACGAGAGCTTGTCGTATCTGTATATAAGTCATGAGTTACATCAGATTTTCAACCCTTGAATAACTGGGACTCTTATCTTTCCAATATTGAAATACAGGTTTCTGAGCAAGAAGAAGGGTCCAGGATCCATTTCTGTTGTCCAGCCTTCAATTCCCCTGGAATAAATGTCGTTCAAACAAATGTGGATGACCAAAACTATGAAACCCTGTCTCCAAGTCTCAGACGAATTTGCTTTTAGCAGATCTTGTCTCCTTGCAACCAAAGGGGATTTCCTCGATCGCCACAAGGCTCGGGTGGCAAGACTGGCACGAAACACGGTTACAATACGTCGGCAAAGCCGTTTACGCTTGTATATTTTTGTAATTGGATTTGGGTCTTGGGGAGACTCCACCCGCAGTCTGAAGGCGTTGGAAAAATGAGCTTGGCACGGATCAGAAGTTGCAGATGTAAGTGTGGAAGTCTTCCCCTGTTTGTTTTAAAGCCATCTTTATTTGGAGCGTTCCTTGCAGGGGCCGGGAAGTCTAGGAAGGGAACTGGACAGGCAGCCCTTGAGGGCAGATCCCGCTCAGGAGGTAGAGGTTGGCGGCAGGGGAAGCTGCAAACGTCACTGGAGCAGGATGATCAATTGGCTGGATGCGCGGGCTTTGTTTCTGCTGGGAAGTGTTGCAGATAAATCAAAGCAGGGAAAGGAAACCAGCCTTGACTTGGATGCCCCCCCAAGGGCACTCAGAGCCAGGGGAGAGCGACCGGCCCTGTCGGGAAACACACAGTGACCCCGCGGACGAGCCACAGGTTGGCTTCTTGATGCGTCAGCAGCCTGTTTCATAAGCTGGCACCGCCGTTGCAGATGGAGGCCATAGCCTGGCTTCCTGGCGCACGGATAATAGGATGCAGGCTTTGAAAAGACGGGGCTCCGCACCTGGAGCCGCAAAAACAACCAAGACAGTCGTCAAGTGACTCCTGGCCCGGATGGTTTCTCGCCTGGCGTTGAATCCCTGGATTCGTGCAAGTAGAGGGACCGCTTCGGGGACTGTGCAATCTGGTTGCAACCATTGCCTTAAAAGGGGCTCTTCATTGTGCCATCACCGCCCCTCCCCCCGGTATTTGTGTGAATCACCTTCAGGCTGTCACAGTCTCGTTTCGAGTAAGCAATGAACCTAAGATCAGGTCACATTTTCCTTGACTTGAACTCAATCTGACGATGTGCGGGTTGTTTTCTGGGCAACCCAATCGGAATGAATTGCCGCTGCTGTTTTCTGGGCTGTGTTTTGAATTTCCCAATCCAGCCTGTGACCTTGGGATCTCCTGGTGGTCTCCCATCCAAGCCCTAATCAGGTCTGACCCTGCTTAGCTATCGGAAAGCAGTGAGTTTAGCGTATAGAGCACCCACTTAGGTGCTGGTTCCGTTTCCTGCAGGGGTGTGCCACTGTTTGGAGGAGGGGCAAGGCCGAACCTGGCCCCCCAGTGATGTGCTGGGGGGCTGGGGTGCATTTTGAGAAGTGGGCAGGCCCAGACCCAAAACTAAATTTCGTGCAGTATGAAATTTAAGAGGCCTGCAGGCAAGCCACCGCCAGTAACCTTGGGCCTTTTCGTACTTGAAGTTTGCACTTTGCTACTTGTTTTTCTAGACGCTGTACAAGGCTCGCCGCTGCGGAAAAGCCTGTGCTTAACCCCTTGTAGTGTTCTGCTTCGGATCTCGGTATCTTCAGGTAAAATTGGGGGAAACTGCCTGAAATGAGGGCGCTGCTGCTGCTGGTCAGCATTAAAAATATCTGGCTGGCTGGACCAAAGAACTTGACTTCTAAGGGCCTTTTGGACGTTCCTGTTTAAATCAGATCTTTAGTCAGACTCATGAAGGCTAGAATCGTGCGTTGGCTTTAAGGGGAAAGGCTGCAACTCAGTTGGCTTGCAGGCAGAAAGGTTCCCTCTCAGCATCTCCAAATAAGGATGGAAAATGTTGACCTACAAGCCGGGGGTGTGTGTGTACTTATTTGGGGTTTGTCTGCCGTAGAAAAGACAACCTCTTCTTTTCTAGCCTTGCAACGCAGAGTATCTCCAACCGAAGCATGGACCATCACAGCCTTCTCCACTAATGGCTAATTTGGTTGTCTTCTAAAACTGGACCGGTCGGTTTGCTACAGCAGAACAACTCTTGCCGAAAAATATTGTCTTTTGTCTGCTGCTGGAAGCAGCCACTGATCCGAACAAGAATAAAGGGGCAAGGGGCTTAGACACAGGGCAATGCCAGCAGCTGGATGTCTGCAAAATTTGGTTAAGTTTTACTTTTGGCTAGGGTGTTTGGTTTCATTGGGGCTTCACATCTGGGCCAGATCCAGTCCATTCATGGTTCAAAGTATTACCCAAACTCTCAAAGTGAGTTAATAAAGGAACCGGCTCAAATATTTTGTGTTGAAGCTGCAAGAGAACATTGCCCTTAACTCCAATTGGGGGTCTTCCAGGAGTTATCTGGCTAAGACTGGGGAGTGTTGGCACTTTGCTTTTTTACCTGGCACGACGCTCAGGAAGGCCTGTGACCTTGGCCCCAAACTCTCCTCTGGAGGGCAAGGCTCGTGACATTCTCCACCAAGACTCAGCAGGCTGGGTCACTTGCATCTGTTGAGAGCAGCCATCCCGTCCCATTTTCCTCCTCCCCGCCCCCCCCGCCCCCAATTTCTCACCATGAAGAGGCAGGTAGGAGAAAACCTCTGCCTGGCTTGTCAAAAAAAAAAACAAACGGTCAAGCAAGAAAAGATGGTCACTTCCAGGTGGGGGAAAACGGAGCAGATGTTCTGCAGCTTGGCTGCTCAAGTGAGATGCTGATGAACCAACGACTACAATTTTGCAGGTTCTTGTGATTCTTGCTCTTTTGACTGGATTGGGAGGGACAACCCTTCCAAAGAGAGAGAGATGCCTCCGAACGGAAGTGCCTTTTGAGAAAACTTCCAGTTAGAAGGCCATCTTCTGGAAAGAGGAAGTCCATCAGACTTTTGGAGGAAACTCAGCTTTCTACAGAGGCCTAAAATGTTCTGGGGGTGGGGGGATAGGAAATGAGTCTCCCAACTTAGCAAGGTCTTCAAAATGGACCACATGTTATCAGCCGCTCTTCAGAAGTAAGTTATGGCTTCCCTGACAGTTCTCCCTGCGTTGACCTTCCTCTCCATTTATGATTGGGACCGTTTCCCCTTTCGCTCTTTATCAGCAAAATCCAAGTGCCAAGGTCTCTGCGTTGGCCCCTGCTTTGCTTCAGCCAGAGTTCAAAGGAACTTACACATTTGCTGGGGTTTTCTCATGGTGCTGATCAATTTGATGGATCATGGGGCTGGTTGAGCTTCCCAATTCCTTGGATCTAACAAGAGTGGAGGAAGACTGTTACTCTCAGACATGGTGGGGGAGGACGCTTCCCTGTTGCCAAGGTTGAAAGGTGAAGATGCCATCTTTCTTGTCATTTCAAGCATAGAAGAGCTAAGCCTGTAATGTGTAATTAAAATCATAATATTAAATTCTTGTCCACAGTTTTTCACTGACAAGGATCAACCAATAGCTTTTGTTCTCAAGTTCTCAACAGCAAGAGGAGATGCTAAGGAACTGCAGCTGAATCAACCCTTTTGCTTGTCTTCACACTATGAATGAATGAAAACACGGTTGGCTTGGTTTACACAGTACCCTTAGCCCAGACTTGGTTAACTTGAACTTGGTTATTTTGGGAGGGGGCTTCCTGAGCTGCGTGAACCCAGCCCATGTGGTTAGTGTATGTTTTAATATATTGGAGTTTAAATCCAGTAACCATGTGTTAAATGTGCTGTGCAGATGCAAGCGGTGCAGTGTTTCTCAACCTCAACTTTTAAGATGTGTGGACTTCAACTCCCAGGATCCTCCAGCCAGCCTGGTGTGCTGGGTTAACTGAGTCAACCACAAAACAATTGGTGAAGTCATTCCAATGTGGATCGTCTCCAAATACATGGATATCCGCTCCCAGAATTCTTAATAATGACCGTGTTGGCTGGTTGGAGAATTCCAGGATTGAAATCCGGACACCTAGAAGTTCCTTAGGGTGCAGACTGAGCTAGCGTGTTGAGTAAACTCATCCTTTGACCAGTGGTAGTTTTCATCACTGCAGGCAAGAGTCTTCTCACTCCTACCTGAGATGCCAAGCATTAAGCTGGGACTTGCCTGCCAACAAGGGCTCTGTCTCTAAGCCACAGCTCTTCTCCACTTGCCAACAAAGAGAGCCATGTCCAGGCACACCCTGGAGGAGATACCAGGTGGCTCTGTTACAGACCCTGAAGATACGTTCCCACCAAGCATCCCATAATGAAAGAATATGTGATTTCGGCTTGTGTTGTTCCCTCCAGCAACCACAGCTGTTAGTTCAGAGAGTTGTCCTTGGGAAGGGACACAGGAGGAGAATGTGTAGGAGGAACCTCAGAATTAACAGCTGCACCTCCCTCTTGCACTCCCATTCAATTTAAAAATAGGATTTCCCAGATCTCAAGGCCAGGATCTGGAAAAAGAGCTCCTCCTCCTCCTCCTCCTCCTCCTTTCTCTGCCTGGGATGTTTCTCTAAAGTGGGTCTAAAGCAGTTTTGGGAAAGAGGCTGAACAATTTCCCCCCTTTCTTTGACCCAGACTGTTGTCTGCCTGCCTGTGACCGCTCTTCTCATGATTTTTGCAGACTGAACAGCATTTTTTAAAGAAAATCCGCCAATCTAAAGTTTCTTGAGGTCCATGGAAGGTATTTTTTTGGCTGTGCCATCTGAGCTTATAAACCCACATCTCTGCTTTGGGGGTTGGAGAGAGAGAACCAAGAATCTCCCCCCCCCCCCCCAAACCTCAAACATTTTCTTCTGAGCAGTCCAGCGTCTGCTCCAGGGAGCCAAAATCAAATGCCATTGTAACGTTCGCCTTCACTAGCAACATCCCCATGATTTGGTCGGTCTCCTGTTCCAGAGCCTGTCCGGACCTTTGCAAAATGGGCACGGGGGCAACCACAGTGAGGAGTTCCACTCAACTCTTTCGGTGGTTCTGCAAGGCGATGATTGGATCGTCTCTGCCTTGTTAGCTGTTTCTCTACCAAAGCAAGAGCAGCTGGCAGAGTGGGCAGCTGTGTGCCCACGACATGCGGACAGCCATGCAACAGCCAAACCAGGAAACTGACTTCTGGCTTCATGTGATGGCCTGACACAGAGAGAGAGAGAGAGAGAGAGTCTCTCCAGGAGGAAGAGTTACAGGCTTTTTTTTTTTAAGTGATTTTTATGCAAGGGGGAAGGAGCATTCCCACCAAGAAAGGCAAAAAATAAAGGAAGAAATCAAGCAGTTCTGCTGTGGTGGGCATATTCCAGCAGCTGGATTGGATTCTCCTGGGGTTCAGGTTAAGAAGAGCGTGCATGAACGCGCCGAGCCTGGGCTGATGTGGAATCAGAGTCAACCCAAACCCTGGAGATACTTCTCTGCCACCTGCATTTCAACGACTCCCAGCAACTCTGTGCAAAGCCCACAGGAAAAGCCTTGGTTCACCAGGCATTTTGCCCCAGATGCACACAGTCTGAGACGAACTGGAGGAAGGGTGTCATCACTCATCAGAGGCCCCTGTTTCTTGTCAACCTGCACCCTCCCCAGGGTCTCCTCGCTCATGACTCCAGAGCATGTTGTTCTGCCGGAGAATTCCTTGGTGAGGATTTTTGCGCAAGTTCAATGAACTTTGGACCGGAAGAGTGTGCCGAAGCAGACTTCTGGCTCCAGTTATTGAAAACATGTTGCGTGTACTGTCCCAACAAGGGCCTGCAAGTCTGGTGGTGTTTCAGGGCAGGACTTTGACTTAACACAGCAGAAGGGAAATGCTAAACTAGGACGGTGGGATCTAGCCCTAAGTTATAAAGCTTGCCGTAGCTGTCTGGGCCACTTCATGCAGCTCTAGTAGCCTTACTAAAGCAGTTCAGCGCTTTAGTAATCAGCAGGAATTACAAGCTGAAAGAGACCTCTAACTGGGCAAATCTGTTATTCTGACAGGTACAAAAGAGGTAGCTTTTCACCTTCCTTGCAAATCAGTATTGGCAAGAAAACAATATGGGAATTCCCCCGTGCTGCATGATGCTAAAAAGCCTGGTTTGTTGTAACTGTGGCTTGGCTCACACATAATGCTAAAGCAATCCAGGTTGATCAAGGGGGAAGTCACAGGTCATTACAGAAGCTTATATGGGGCAGGTAATTTCTAGGTTGAATTTATTGAATGTAGTGATTGAATTTATAGGCTGCCCCATTCCATCCTGATCCTGGGCGGCGTACAACATGAAACAATTAAAAATAGAATAATAGAAGGATTATAATTGCAAACATCCAGAAAAAATACACCAACACCAACACTCTACCAATGACATTTGTTAAGAATTGTATGGAGTATTCAGCATTAGGGCAGCGCGCTTTTGAAAATGATTGGGAAGAGGTGGTTTGGAGGTTACAGAGTACAGCATCCATAAAAGTAGCCCCACTTTTTTTCTGGGTTCTGCATGAGTCTGGAAAATGATGTAGCTGCTTTAAGGAGCTGACTCATTAAAGTGAACGTGGCTCTTCAAGCAGCTGTGTCTTTTTCTCAGGTTGGTGCAGAAGCCAGAAGAAAGAGAGGCTATACTTGTACAAAGGCCAAAGCACTTCTTCTGAATTATTTTTGAAGCACTTAAAGCAAGAGAATCCGCTTTATGTCTGCTTCCCATGGCCATCCAGTAGCTGGCTTGTAAAATTAAGGGCTCCTTCAACAAAAGAAGCCACATTCTGAACGACGTGGGCAATATCGACAGTAGGAACATCACTCCATCGGTTCTAGATGCTAGAACCTTAAAGCTTTTTTTCGGCACTCTAAACCTAATTCCAAGCTATGAATCATGTTTTACAAATGGATAGATTCCAATGGAGTGTAGTGTCCCAAACCAAATACATGTAACTTTTTTTTAAAAAAATGTGCTTATGATTTTCTGTTTTGCTTCTGCTTTTTTTTTTTTTTAAAGATGAATTGCCCTGTTCCTGTGTTCACACAACATACTTACCCAGATCAGGCCCCAAACTAGTCAATGCATTACCCAACATTCTAAGCTGGGTTAGTAAACTTGGTTTGGTCCTTGTGGCTTAGTGCAGGGTTCCTCAAACTTGACCACTTGAAGATGGGTGGACTTTAACTCCCAGGATTCCCCAGCCAGCAATTCCAGGAGTTGAAGTCCACCCATTTTCAAGTTGTCACATTTGAGGAACGCTGGCTTAGTGTGTTCTGCCAGCGCAAACCAGTTTGCTTAGTTTATGGTTCCGAGCTGAAAACGGAGAAGCAGGTAAATGAGTCAGGCTTGTTGTGCAAACTTGCCAGAGGCTTACCTGACCTTCCATTGTAGTAAATATGCCTAGGGCTTTCAAAAGTCAAAAGTCCAGGTGCAGAACTTTAGCCCGGGCACCCTTTGGTTTGCGATTAACAATGGAGACAAATCAATCTGCCCCCTGCACGCCGTTCCATGCCCAGACTGCAGCAAAGCGGGTGACCTCAGAGACAAGGTATGCGGCCCAGCGGGAATCCAGCCACAGGCCAGTACATGTGTCCTCGTGGGCTTTGCCTCTGACAAAGACCGTCTCTGCAGAAACCTCAAACAAACATCGTCTTTCTTTGCATGCAGATGGGACGCAGAGGCAGATCTGCACGTACCCTGGGTTTTAAGAGGCAGCGTCAAGCAGGGTGAGGGTTCAGCCTTCGGAGGAGGAGAACGGCCCGCGTCAAGCAGCGCTGCTGGCTCCGGGGAAGCAGCCAGAGTTTGGCCCTCGATTGGCAGAAAGCGGGGAGTGGTGGAAAGATAGCTGCATGGAAATCTGCAAAAGAGATGGTTGAAGGATGCATTATGTAGAGACGTTAGGGTGGCCTAAATCTCATTAACTAGGGATCAATAACCTCGGGCCCTCCTTGATCAACCTTTCAAGTAAATTTTTTGCCATTCCTTGCCAGGGTGACAGGAGCTGATATCCCAAGAACTAGAGCAGTGTTTCTCAAACTTGGCCACTTTAAGATGGGTGGACTTCAACACCCAAAATTCCCCAGCCAGCGTGCTTTAAGATGAGTGGACTTCCACTCCCAGAATTCCCCAGCCAGAATTCTGGGAGTGGAAGTCCACCCAAGTTGCCAAGTTTGAGAAACACTGAACTAGAGGCTGTTTGGCTGGTCAGCCCCACCTGCTACTAACCAAGCTGTAGAATGACTGTCCCCCTTTCATTTTCTCAATTCAGGCCACCCCACGGGTGCCAAGAGAGCACGGCATCCTTTCTGATAGCTCAGGACATAACTACGGCACTGACGATGTCTGGCGAGTTGGTCTACTTGGGAAAGGCACCACATCTACTCAAGTAGGGTAAAGAAATGAGTAGCAAAACGAAACACAGCGAAAGAAAGAAAGAAATGATGGGATTCAAGGCAGAGCAGCCAAGAAAAGACGTGGCACCAAGTGGACTCTGACCTTCAACAGGGCTGGATGACACGGTAGGAAGCTCAGAATACAGGCTGGAGTCTCCTCCCAACACTTTTGCTTCTCACCTCATCTCCATAGTAAACAACCGTGTCGTAAGGACTCTGTGGTTTAGCAAAAGCCAAATCTCCAATTTTTGATATGCCTTTGGGGTAGTCAGGACAGGATGAACATCTAGGTTGTGCTCTCCTGCTACCATGCCAGGCTAGGTAGCTTCACCACAGCTCCCTTATTGGCTCACATGAAGAGAGTCCACACTTTGAGGCACCTCAAGCCCCAAGGCCTTAGATCGCAAGGACAAAAACGAAAAAGGGAGAGGCTCTGCCCAAGCTATAGAAAGGAAAAGGAAATCCGAGCGTGTAGATTCTCCCCAGTTTGTCTATAGAAACTGACACCATACCCATAGGTGTGTGTGTGTGAGAGAGAGAGATGACACGCGTGGCATGATGTCACGATGCGAATGATGTCAGGCAACATGCTGCCATTTTGACATCATGATGACGTTCAATGGATGTCTATGACCACACCTCTTCTCTGGTTTGACATTGTCTTCTATCCCATTGACATATGGCCTTTCCCAGTTGGCTTTTCCCAGCTGACCTGCTTACTCTAATCCCCCCTAGAGCATTGAAGTGATCTTTTCTGGCCTGATGCCTTCCACTGGGTGAGACTCCAATTCCCAAGACTCTTCCAACATTGACTACATTTTTCCTCCTTCCTCATCACTGGCCATGCTGCTTATGGCTGGTCGAAACTGGATCTAACGAGATGAGAGTCTCATCTGCCCTATTCCCTGACATAGGGCATGTCTAAAAATGATCAGCTCTGACTCGTGGTCCACAGAAGGGAAGTCTCTTCTCTCGATTTCAAGAAGTTCGGAACATGTAGATCAACTGCTCAGGGACATAAACTGCTACTATCACTCAATTTAAAACACACAATAGAAGAAAAAAGAGATTCCCTTGATGGAACTCCTCCTTGCCACACGTGAAGAGAAGCCATCGTGATGCATTGGAAGCCTGGAAGAGAGCATGCTGTTGGAATTTGGTTGATCTCCTCCAAGGCCCAACACCCCAGACTCTGCATTTGGAAACACCAGGTTTCCACATCAATGTTGAGTTTATTGACTGCTCTCTCAGCTGCAGGCTTCAGCTAGATGTTGGAGGGGGCATCGAAGCGCAGCGGACATTCTCCAAGGAGAATAGAAGTGGGCCTGGACTTCCAGGCAGATGGCCAGGCTGCAGGTCTGGTTCATTAAATGGGATCCATGCTGGAAACTATCAGCAAGGGCTGCAGCTGGTGTTTGATATGCCTCTGCGGTACTTTAATGGATACCAGGTGGTAGGGAGCATTTCAGTTTAACTGCAACAGGAAATGAAATATAGGGATGATGGTTTCTTTCAACACTCTGAAATTTTCTGAAGTGAGACCCTTGAGAAAAAAAATGATCTTGAGGTGGGCCCATTTCCACACTTTTTAAAGAAGGGAGGCACTGAAGGACTATTTTGTTTATTATTATTGCATTTATCATGTTGAGGAAGAGGCCCTGACCCATAAAGGTTTCTGATGCAGGGTTCCACTTGCAAATTTCTCTCCAGTAGCAAAAGATCTGGAGAGTAAATGGAGTGAGGAGTGTTTGATGCACAAACCCAGCCAAGAGTGGGTTATTCAGCAAACCATGATTAAGCAATCATAGCTCTACACCTAAAGATTGTAAGGGGCTGGGTTCCTATAATGTGCCAATCTGTACTTTGGTTTTCTTGGCTTAATTTAATGCGTAGTGGAAAGACCACTACTGTGGCTTGTAGATCATCATTTAAAGCTTAGCAAGTTATGTGGTTGAGACACATGATGTGAAGACCCAGCTCTCTGGAGAAGGCTCTGATGCTGGGAAAGGTGGAAGGAAAGAGAAGAAGAGGATGACCAGCAGCAAGGTGGATGGACTCAGTTACAGTGGTGATGGGCGCATTGTTGGGAGACCTGAAAGAACAGGTTAGGGATAGCTTGTCATGGAGAAAGACTATCTATGTGGTCGCTAGGAGTCCAAAGTGACTTGATGGCACATAATCAATATTATGTGGCCCAACCAATCATGGTTTATTAAAACTTTAGGTAAGGAACCCATGGTGGTGGGTGATGTCAAGTAGGTTATTGGATAGCCCTATATTATCTAGGGAACTTCATGGCAGGATAGAGATTTTATATGCCTGTTGCTTAGATTTATATCCTGCTTTTCCTTCAGGAGCTCAAGGTGTCTTACATGAGGATTTCCATGTGAGGTAGGTTGGGCTGGAAAAGACTGCCCCAGAGGCACCCTATGAACTTCATGGCTGATGATGGATTTGAACCTGGATCTCCCCAATCCTAATCCAATGTGTGGTCTTCATCCATCCATCCATCCACCCACCAAAGATGATCAGAAGGAATATCCATAATGTCTACATTCATCCCCATCTTTCCTTTTATAGACTTTCCTTTTTTCCAAATGCCACCAAACCCTTCATTCTCTAGTCAGTTCCACCCTAGGCACTTACAGCACCTTCAAGCACCCTCCACCCCATAGGTCGTAAATCAACACTTTAATACCCTGTACAGCAATGGCTGGCTGTCTTTACAAGATGCTATAAATCCCTAGTGTAAAAATAGCTTAAGTTCCTAATATCCACTGTCTGTCTCCAGGCGAGAAGGACTCCTGTCTAGTGTTGCCTTTCTTCTGAATCAACATCTAGCTGCTGTTCACCAGAAGCGTTTTTCTTCTCTTCCCATTCTTCTAACGTCCACGTTGTCATGCCAGGCGGTAACTGAAAAAACATTTTGAGCTAATTTAATGCAGCAAGGCCATTTTTTTTTAGAAAAAATATTTTTAGTGGTTTCAAATGCTGTTTCAACCAAGGCTTTTCTTTTCTTTCTTTTTTTCGCTGTGGTTTGGTAGAAGCAAAATGACACAAGGAGCTACAGAGTGGCCCCGTGTGTTCCTGGCTGTCCTTTGCAGTCAAGGCGGACGTGTCTCTGCTGTTTTTGGCTTGTGGGTTAAAACAGCTGATGGGGGCCCCATGCATTTGGAAGGTCCTCTGAATGGATCCTTCCTTGTTCAAATGCATCGTTAATGGGGATGAAGCAATGTCTTCCCTTTTGGAAAATTCATAACATGCACATTCTGTTGTGCTCTGTATTTTTGGAAAACTAGAAAACCACACTGTTTGCACTAGCAGGCTCTGCTCCTGATAATTCATCCTCAGGGTGTTTGCCTTTAAGACAGCAAGTAGATTGGGGATATGACAGGCCCTAGTCAATAAGTGCTTGGAGAAACTAACCCATAAATGCAATTTTAAACTAAATATAACAGAAGGAAAAAAAAAACTAATTGAAAAAGTCCACATAATATCCATTCAGTATGGGATTAAATCAGTCCTTAAGGTTGTCAGTAAATCTAGAAACACATTGCTTCATCTTCTCGGTTTTAGGATAGAGTCTTCTCCAAAATCGATAACAGACTCCTATCTTGATCCATTCCTCAAAATCAAGAAAATAAGTTTTTTGCAATTTGTGTAAGGTGATGCTCTTGGAAACATCTGTTTTGCAGATTTGGACTGGTTCCGTGTGCATTACAGAAAAGCCCGTTGTTTCCAGGATCACTTGGGGACATGCACAAAAAAGTCTTTTGTGTATTTTGCACCGATTGTGCTTTAAAATTGCCATTCCTGCTCTTAAAATGCAGTGGCAGTTATCCCCCTTCATGCTAAAGGAAGCTTAGGGCTGTTCTGTCGCAGACATACAAGAAGATTCCGATTCTCGAAGCATCCTGGAATCTGAAAACAGGCCACGCCAGTAACCGCAAGTGGAAAATGCATAATCACTAAAACACTTGCTGACATGCCTTTTCGTTTTCTTTTTCTGGGTATCAGGGCTTGAACAAGTGCCAGATTTCAAAACGGGACCAGAATTTGCAAGTTTGGCTCCGGACCTCATTGCTGTTCTGACTTCGTCTCAGATTCTGGAAGGCAAATTTTATTATGATAGACATAAACATCTGGCACAGTTTTTCAGCACAGAAGAATCCTGCTGCTTGAAAGTGACCAAGAGAAATAAGGAGATAATACTTCTGAACGTGTTGAAAAGGTTTATATGTTCACAGCTTAAATACACACACACACACACACACACACACACACACACACACGCACGCTTTGTGGCAGGCCTTCCAAAGGCTTTTGATTAATTTTCAGATTTGATTCTGGATTCCTCTTTGGTAGGGCTTCCATATGTAGGAGATAAAAACAGCAATTATCCCTAAGTGGCAGGAATGATTTTGAAGTGTCTGCATATATTTATGGACCCCCTGTGGTCATCCAGATTTTCATAACCCACCTAGAGTAGCCCAACTCCCTTGTGGCAAATTTGCCTGGAATGGGAGGTGTTGTATTCTCAATGGCCACAATCAATTCCATCTATTCACATTTCTAGCTTGTGGTGGTAGCATTCAGCCCAAAGCATTAAGAACAAATATGCTTCAGTTTTCTCTAATTGCACCCATTTTGCCCCCCAAGGGTGCAGGAATACAAAACAAATCTTAAGAGACAATCTTTTCTACTGTCCTCCAAACCAGCCAGGTAGTCATGGAGTAGCCCTGAACATTGACTGATGCAAGGGAAGAAAATTGGGGATGGAGACAGAAAAAGAATCGAAAGGTTAGAAGAGATTTAGTGGAGGAAAAGTCCCATGACACAGACAGAACCTGCCCATCGCTAGGATTAAAAATGTCCTAGTTTACCCTGATCCACAATTCTTAAACTGAGATAGGAATGGAAGGCACCCACAGCATGAGCAGAAGGTCTAAGATTAATGTAGGGGCAATTAGAGGCTATTTGGCCCCACCAATTCCAAAATGGAGAGGGAAATCGCACCCACCCACCAAAATAGCACAAGAAAGTGAGCATGGAAGACAGAAATGGAGAATGGAAGATCTGGGAAGAATGGAATACTACAATACTACCCCAGATTATCACACATACTGTATTTTTCATATCTAATAATACTAAAACAGGAAAATTTTAGGGCAGGAGAACCAGTCCCTCCAGATCTGTAACTGATGTTCTTCACCAATGGTAGGGTTGACCAGCTGCAAGGTTTGCTTTGAAACTGAACTAGGCGAAGGCTGAAGGTGGTGAGATGTTTCTGGTTCCTGGGTAGAAAGCAACACAAGTGTGTGGGTGTGGGTTGTTTGTATTCCATTCGAAAAGTGACTCAACACCCCCCAGCCAATGGGCTCCGCTAGAAGTTGGCACCATCTCATGGAGATACCACTTTATAATGTCACTCTTCCAAGGGGTATAAGTTTAGGAACAGAACTCCATGGCCCATCATGCTTTTCCATTATGCCCGAGATGACAAAAGCAGTAACACTTTCCCCTCCAGCTTGGATAAATCCTACCTCCCCTTCATCAATTTGGATTCTGGCACAGAGTGGCATACACACCAAATGTCAGCTTTTTCCCTCCCCTCCTTCTCTGGAATCTGAGGAATGTGACCTCTCTCTCTCCCAGCTGAATTTTTACAAAAATAAAACCCACATGCTTAGCAGTGGAAGTGAAGACGAAGCCAGACAGAAAAACAAGAATCCATGAAAGATGAAATTGCAGAATTTCTCAACTGCTGGGGAAAAAAAACAACCCACTGGATTTACAGAACTATGCAGCTTGTCCTGTTTCCCTCTAAGCGCCGCCCCCCCATCTCACCTTCAATATTTTTTACTCGAGTCCCATTTCAGATAACAGTGGAAAACATCTTTCTAAGCTACATGTCTGAACAGAGGTCATCTGTCTCCTGGAAGCAAAAGTCCCCAATTCTTCATCCATCGTGGAAAACTCAAGAATGCTCTCGCTTAGTTCTTAACCTTCTACCCAGTAGATAAACACAGATGGAACCTCTTAAATCCACACAAAAAGGCGCCACAACAAAACCAGATTTGTGTCTGGCAGGTTCTCGCTAACTCTGCTTTTTCCAGCTTGGTGCCTTGCTATGGTGTCGGGCTTTAATGCCCATGATCCTTCAGCCGGGTTGGCTGGGGACTATGGGAGCTCCATGGGAATCTAACTGTGTACAATTCTGGGCACCACATTTCCAGAAGGATATTGACAGGTTAGAACAGGTCCAGAGGAGGGCAACAAAGATGATACAGGGACTTCAGGACATGTCCTATGAGGACAGGCTGAAGGAACTGGGGCTGTTCAGTCTGGAGAAAAGAAGACTGAGGGGAGACATGATAGCAGTGTTCAGGTACATAAAGGGGTGCCATAGGGAAGATGGTCAGGAACTCTTTTCCATGGCCACAGAAACTAGGACCAGAAATAATGGGTACAAACTGCAGCTACCTAGATTTCACTTAAATATAAGGAAAAACTTCCTGACGGTTAGATCTGTACAACAGTGGAACAGTCTACCTACGGAGGTTGTGAGTTCTCCATCTCTGGAGGTTTTTAAGAAGAGGCTGGACAGTCACCTCTCGGGGATGGTTTGATTGGTTTCCTGCATATTGCAGGGGGTTGGACTAGATGATCCATGTGGTCCCTTCCAACTCCGAAATTCTATGATTCTATGATTCTATGAGGGCACCAGTTGGAAAAGAAGAGGTTGTTCTGGCTAACACGACATGGCTGATGCAAAATAATACAGATGCAGCTTCTAATCGCTTTGCAAGTTGGTGTATATGTGTGAACAATGACATATACATGCATGAATCACTGGAGAACCCCGCCTAGGGTTTTGTAGGAATGTTTATGTGTTTTGCATGCTCTAATTTTAATAGCTGACCAAGACTTTGCATGTTTAGCCGTCGATGACAATAGCAGTCTTCTTGAAAGATCTCCACCAAAACCATGGGCCAAAGGACTGTAAGAACGAAACATTACACAAATTCCAGTTATTCCTTAGGCCATATCCAATGCTCCGGTTACCCAGGTGAGCTTATTCCTGTAGGGCTGATAATTGGCCCAAGATTACTCTTTGGCCACTGTTAATGGCACATCTTTTGAATCCCAAAGTCCAAAAGTGATATATCTAGGGCTAACAGAGTCAGCAGATAAGCAGCTAAACTTAGCACAGGGTTATGTTATCATCGGTTTGCAAAAGCAGGAAATGAACCACCTTTGAAATGTTGAATTGAATTGTAAATGCAGGCGGTTGCTTGCCCCACTCTTGAGTTCTTGAGAATGGAACACACCTTAAAACGTGACACCTCTTCCTCCCTGAGGTACCAACAGGTGGTTTACCTTCGCCTTTCCCAGGGGATTAGCAAGAGAATAAAATTCCCAGTTATTTAAGATGCTGTTTCCACTCAAGTTTACCTCACCCGCTATTGTGGAACACAAAAGCCACCATCTGGTACCTTTTATTCCTCCTGCTTCTTCTCCTACCTGTCATTGTGTGGAGATCAGGTGAGGTTTGTAGAGCTTTGAGGACAAAGGTGGCATTTCTCCCCTGGGGATATCTGTTCCAGTGAGGCAACCAGCTCCTTTAGAAGACTCCACCTTTCCCGAAAGTCTTATCAAAACCAGGGCAGCATAGACACCACAAGGCCACAGCCTTGGGCCCAGCTGCCATGTCACCCAGCAGGTTCCACCAAACTGTCAATTTTTCAGTGCAACCAGTAGGGGAGATGATTAAACACCTGGGGAGTCACTGAACCTGCAATTGTGCTTCATCAACTCATTTCCAATATCAAATGTTTTTTTCCTGGTTCTCCATCCAATCTTTGTGGGGTTCTCACCCAGTCTTTGGACCATGCCTTTACAGTCCACTTGTCCAAGTCCAAAATTATCCCTCGCCCCTGTGCCAAAGTTGTGTGCCTCTCAGATTCTTGGGTGGGTAGGAGTCAGGGTCTGCATTAATGCTGGCCGATTGGACAGATTAAGGACCTCATTCATTAGGCAGCTCCATCAATTCCAAGGGGTAAAGGAATTTAGGGCTGACCTTGACCAGTCTCCAACCAGTCCAAGGGACATGGAGAAGAGATTACACCATCCAGAGATAGAAGGAAGTGTGAGAAATAAAGTCAAAATAATCCTGCCTTGATTTTGTTTGGTATAAGACAAGATGGAGAGAAACTTGGACAGGCTTTCAAAAGTCTATTAATATACCCAACAATAGTGTTTCTCAACCTTGGCAACTTTAAGACATGTGGACTTCAACTCCCAGAATTCCCCAGCCAGCATGGGTGCTGGGGAATTCTGGGAGTTGAAGTCCACCCATCTTCACATTGACAAAGTTGAAAAACACTGCCCTACAGCAATGAAGACCATTTCTGGATTCCCTGCAGTGTGTTTCTTGACCTGACCTATTTCGAAGGGTTGACAAAAGGAAGGGTTGTGTAATTTCTGGGATGAGCAAAAGATAACCAGGGGATATCCACTGTCCAATGAGCACCAACTTATAAACTTTTGCTTAGCAGAACCTGTCTTGCTTGGACAACTTGCTTCTCTAGAGCAGTGTTTCTCAACCTCATCAACTTTATGATGTCTGGACTTCAACTCCCAGAATTGCCCAGCCAGCCTGGTTGGCTGGGGAATTCTGGAAGTTGAACTCCAGACATCTAAAAGTTGCTGAGGTTGAGAAACACTGCTCTAGATGAAAGATGGCTGTATTTGCCCAACACCCTTATTTCAGGTTGAGTGAAGGATTCGTGGCTGCTCTGGCATCTTGGTTAGGTTTAATCTTAACCTTTTTTTTCAGTCTTAGCATGTTCTGCAAACTCAGCATAGTTGGTGAGTAGTTCTATGAAATCTCTTACGGTGCTAAAGTTATGTCTGATTGCCTGAAGGATCTGGGATATTCCTTTCGTGCAGTTTTGGTCCAAACCTGTTTTGTTGATAACCGGGTCTCTTCACCTTCCTCTTTCTCCTCCATTGCACATCCAAATAGCTTGAAAAGAGACCCCAAAGTCAAACAGGACAACTTTCACATGCTTGCCAGAAACTGAGCACCAGGATTTTGTTAACTGTACATTTGGTAGCATATTGAATTTGCCGCCACAGCATCTGTAAAATGGGCCCAACCCTATTTTTTCCCCCCTGCTGTAAAGGCAGCTAGTGGTGGAAAATAATGAAAAAGCTTGTTGCTGTGGCCGTTCGGCAATTTGTACACTGGGCGTTGAATTATACAAACTGAATGATTTTGAAATTATTGAAAATCTGGCCTGGCTAGTCTTTCTCCCTTTTTATTTACACTCCCTTTATCCCAGTCAAAGAAGAGAGGCTGGACTGAAGTTGAAGCAGAGTTCACCAGAGCAGAGCGCCCGTGGAGACTCCATTCTGAACTGGAACGGCCAATGTTATTTTCGTGTGCATCTTAAGCAGCAGACACAGAAGACAACCCTTTGGGGGATAAATCGGACAGGACACAGCAACTGTCTCGTCAAAAGTCCACAAAGCTGCTGGGTGTGCCTGTGTTCATGGCGGTGGAAATGGGTCACCGCCCGAACCTCTTCTGAAACTCCCTTTCCGCTGTAGCTCCTTTTTGCAAAAGTTAGGAAGAAAGAGAGAGGGGAGATGAGACTGGAGATGTCACCTCCTCTGAGGCTGGTTCTTTATACGCCCATTAAATCGGAACGGATTTCCCTACACACATTCCCTTTTAAAACCTCCCTTTCTTTTCATCTTTCTCATTCTAACCCTTGTAACCAAAAACTTAGGGGCATTCTTTTTTTGGTCTTTCATTGCAATGTACGAGAGTCTGATTTTTTTAAAAAAGCAAAGTCAAAACTGAGAAAACGACCCTAAAGAGGGGGAATTACTTTCATCAGATTTTGCAATGCCTCCCTATTGGTATCGGCTCACTTTCTTTCTCTGCCTCTGCTCTTCCCCTCAGAGTCTCCTGCTTTCTTCCCTGTCTCCAAAGAAGTGAAGATGGTAGCCACGATGTTTCTGGGGTAATCCACTTTGTAAAATTAAAAATCATCCTCCACAACAGCATTATTCACGCACATGAACCTACAGATGGAAAGATTCCTCTTCTGAGGAATGTATAACATTCAATCTGAAGGAGATGAAGAAAGGGGAGAAAGATGGGGTGAGGAGAAGAGAGAGAGAGAGGGAGTAGTGAGGTCAAAGATGACATTTTTATAATTAAGCTGAATGATTATAACAATTAGGCTCTTTAGCTTGGGACAAAGGAATAGAGAGGGATTCTTGTTCTCCAGTCCAGGATGATGAACTTCTCAAAAGCATCCAGTCCAAGGCCCTAATCCTGTCTCAAGACTCTTCTGCTCTTCTGATATCCTTCTCTTTAGTTCTAGTAGGCTATGAAGAAGATGAGTTTACCTTAAACCAAGGAGGCATAATCTTTCTTGGAGGGGAGGTGTTAGAGTTGGACTTGGGAATGGCACGCTGAAGTTGCATTCTCCAAACGTTTAACTTCATCTGAATTAACGAGGACGACATGGAATTGATTACATACAATTAATGTAATTATTTGCCATGGACTTAGTAATGTTCTCCTTGGGTTATATTCCAATTTTGCATTACAGTTTTAAACTTTTTAAAGGCTTGATGGAAAAGGGGTGCATTGAAGCCTAGGCCTTGTTGTTCTCCAGAGAGGAGCAATCAGGAGCCCCAATCAGGAAAATGCCAATCTTGACACCCCCCACCCCAGTATCTGAAAAGCTTCACTCTCTTTGACTCAGGCTAGAGTTTGACTTAAATAGCTCCCTTCCATTTGCTCCCCAGCCACAGACATTTCAGAGAGTTATGTCCCTAGGTCTGGAGTCTGCATATTGAAGAAATGTTTTCACTCTCCTGGGGAGTTTCAACACTCGGCCCTAAAAACTGGATGATGGAGATGGTGTGGTTGAAGCTGGTGTCACAAAGCCAAGATCCTGGCTCACAATTGCAGAAGGAATGTGATCTGTGCTCCAGTACTCTCATAAAAGGGCAGTGGGGGTGTTGGACTGCAGCAGCTTGTGGCTGGCTGTGGCCATTTGGCATTTACTTAGGTGAGGTTTTTTTACATTATTTATGAGGTTATTACACCCCCCCCCCCCCCCCCCCCGGTGTGGAGCATATCAAGAATACCAGTGTGGAAAAAGCAGGATTTCTACATATCGGAAGAAAACAAAATAAAGAGTGAAAATGGTTCTTCCTGGAACTTGTTCCAGAAAATTTGAGACGAAAAACAGGATGTCCTACATCCGGAGAAGGTTTGCTAGGAAATGAAGTTCTTCCATTCTGCTCAAGCCACATGAAAACCAACCCCGAAATCCTTTTCTCCACTTCATTTAATGCAGTCTTTTCCAGTTTGGTGGCTTTCAAATGCATCAGGTTACAGTTTCCATAACGTTCTAGTTAGGTAGCCCAACCACACTGGCAAAGGGATTTGAACAAAGAGAAGCCTGCCTAGGACTAAACTGATCAATAATTTGCCATTCTACCTGAGGTATATGAAATTATATAGCTGTACACATTTGCTGCTATACCCAAAGAAGTCACCTTCTGGGCTGATGCCAAGAAAACTGCATGTGCTGATCCAGGAGTTACGCTTGACTCAAGGACACCATTAGCTTTATGAATACAGCCCATGCATTCTCTTGTCTGATCCAAATAGGCTAGATGAAGTGGAAATAAATACTGAGGGTTCAAAACTCTATCCGTTCCTTTAAAGTCAGATTCCAGATGTCTCCAGCTGTAAAATGTGAAGGTCAGATATTTTTGCTCTGCTTCAAAATGCAGCTCCCCCCCCCTCCAGAAGTTTCCACATACCCATAGTCTTTAAAAATAACCTGCTTTATTTTGATGTTCTTTACAAAGTTGGCCAAATTACCCAATCAGCATGAAGCAACATAGGAATGAGACTGCTTTTCCAAGAGGCAATGTGTTCAGGCATCTCCTTAAACCGAGCAATGGCCATTTCTGCTTATCATTACCTTTGGGGTGCAGCCTTGGTGTCTCCTTGTGCTACTTAAACATCACTAGCATCCGTGAGCATTTATGGAAGACCGAAGCATAGCATGTTGTGTTCTGGAGGATTTCCTGGGAGTGGGGAAAAGGATGAAGGGATTTGTCTCAAGTTTGTATGGAGAGAGAGGTGAGGCTTAGCACTGAAGAATGAACCACCGAGAAAGGATCCACTGGGTCACCTTAGTTACAGCATGATCAAAACGCTCGCCAATCCAGTCCCCTCTTTCATACAGGGGTCAGCCATAACTTGTGGGCAGAGGTCATCCATATGCTGCTTAAGTCCCTACCGTTAAAGAGATCCTACCTTCTCAAGATGGACTGGTCCACTGTAGAACAGCATTTACCGCTCAGATGTTTCTCCTAATACCTCTCTGTCTTCATATGCTTCGCCCAGTTAACTTATCCCGTTTTCTGGATTGGCACAAGGCTCTGAACTGTGTACCAATCAGCAGCCTGGGTTTGCATAAAATGCTAAACCACCCCAAAACATACAAACCCTAATCATGGTTAAAACAAAACAAACATATCATATGTGGCTGTAGCTCTTCAGCTGCCCGTGTTCAGTGTGTTATGTGGCTGTAACCTCTGCTCCTCTGTACTTTTTCACCCACTAATTCAAGTCTTATACTTTACAGCAGTGTTGTCCAAACTTGGCCACTTTAAGATGAGTGGACTTCAACTTCCCCTGCTGGCTGGGGAATTCTGGGAGTTGAAGTCCACTCATCTTAAAGTGGCCAAGTTTGGACAACACTGCTTTACAGAGAAGACCTCTGCATCACAGCCCTTCAGATATTTGTCAATGGCTTTCTTGGCAGATGGCTCCCTTATCCTGCTTTTCTGTAAGCTAAACCTACTTTTTTTCACTCTCTCTCAAGGGACCATTTAAAAACCAATAACCACTCCAAAACAGGGTATCTTAATCTAGTGCTCCTGTGCAGAGCCTTGTCTGAAAGGGAAAGATCAGTGGTTTAAGGAGAAAAAAAAAATAATAATCCCAGGATTTCTTTCCCTCTTTTTAGGCTTGGGGGAAGTCATAGCGGAGCTGCGAATCACCGCAGGCTAACCAATTTATAAATAAACACAGATATAATATTTGCAAAATTATGAAATTGCATTAAATATGTGTCCCCTTCAAAATAAGGGCTTAGCATTTAGTTATCCCCCAGCTATTGATTCACAGAAAAGCAGAAGCAAGCTTGCTGTATAGGTGGATGGGATTTTGATAGCACCCTTTTATTGTAGCTTGAACATTTTAAAAATTGAAGGTCCTTCCTTCCTTCCTTCCTTCCTTCCTTCCTCCCTCCCTCCCTCCCTCCCTCCTTCCTTCCTTCCTTCCTTCCTTCCCTGCATCTCCCCTGCCTCCCTCCCTCCTTGTTTTTTCTTATCGGGGGTTTCTTATTTCTAATCTCAGATTTCAATCATGGCCTTTCCTTAGACTTCCTAGATCTGCTGGAGAAACCTACTTCTCCATCTGAAACCAGTGCTAGAAGCTCTTTATGCTTCACACTTGGAGAAACAACCTCAGAAAACTTTCCATGTGGGGAATTCCTGACATGAACTGGAGCAAGTGATTCAGAATGACACAAACGTATTCTAGAACAGCTCAACATTTGGCTTGTTGGAACAAGACACTCAAATGGTCTTATTCTTTTGTGGATCAACTGACATTTAATCACCTCAACAACAAAAAATTAGTTTCTTGAAGAGAAAGGTGGGGGGGGGGGGGACCCAACCTGACAGGGTTTCTGGAACTCTTAAGCCAACTGCATGTTTTAACTCTTTTTTAGGAATCACCCTGTTTTGTTAATTCCTAAGATTCAGATTAATGGAGGTTTCTGTTGATAAAGAAGACTGAAAATTCTGCATAAACCCATTTCGCTTCCATGATTCTCCAAAAGCAGACATTCTGCAGCATGTGTAAATGCTTATTCCCCATCCCATTTTGCATCATTTACTTTGCAATGGTTACACTTTCACGTACTTTTACTACAGCCTTTGCTAGCCAAGGGGAAGAACAAACCTTGCCACCACCCTCTCCCACACCAGCTTCTGGATGTCTTGACTGGTTTCCTGTTGGGTTCCATCATTTCATCTTGTCTGCAGACCCCTGAGGACTCTGTTGTGTCCATAAGGACATAAAAATAGGTTTCATAAAAAAGCTTTGGTTCTCATAAAGGGCATCAGTAGTTTAGGATACCCTCCAAAGGTATCATTCCCACTGAGTAAATGTCTTTGAGGGCACCAAATCGGCATACTCTTAAAAGATTTCTGCCTCTTCTACATATCTGCAAATAGAAGAGAAAGGACAAGCGGGATGAGGAGAAAGGAACCTTTAAGAAACTGTGGCATTCTGCGGAGAGACTGATGGGCTGCTTAGTCCTTTGTTCCAGTACTTAGACCCAGTACTGGCTGTTTTTCAAAGCTGGGTTAGATGTCCTACAGTATTGGAGCAATTCTGGATCCTGTTGTCCTCCTGGCCCTGATCCTTTTGAATTGGATCCTGATTCTTTGGCCTCCAAGGTATTGACTGTTGTCAGAGGTATGTTTTGACTAGGATCAGTCTTACGGAAGGTTTCTTGGTCTACTACTGTCCCATTCTTGTATTTGGGGGGTGTCCCCTGGACGTTGTGCTTGCCAGTCTTGTTACGTTTGTGGAGGTAGAAGAGCAGGGGCAGGATCAAAGCCAGAAGCAGAAGGATGAGACAAATGGGGAGGATGATGCTGAACATATTGGCTTCAATGAAACCTAGTAGAGGGCCCTTTTCTGTCTGAGATCCTGAGCCTGGCCAGGTTGTTGGAAGGACATGGGACTTGTTGGAACTATAGTGGGGTCTCTCTGATACATAAGGCCTGGTTGTAAATGTCTGGAATGAGGGCGCTATGCTTTGTGGTGTAGAGCTATGGCTGCTTTCCTGGGGACCAGGCATACTGATCAGGGTGGCCTTATAAGGGGTGGAGGAGTTGAAGGTCTCAGTGGTGTACACCATCCAGTCCAAGGCAGGGGGCACACCTTCAGCCGCCAATTCAAATTGAAAGCTGTCCTCTTGGAGATTTTGCCCTGAATCTTCTGTCTCCCAGATTTCTAACCCGATTAGCCCTTTCTCAAGGTCATCTTGGGTGAAAGCACTGATGGAGACAGGCTGATCCAGTTTGTCTCTGGAGACTTTCACAAAATTGCTCCCTTGAGGTGCTTGGAGAATTTTGAACTCAGGGATGCTCTTTGTCCTGTTGGCTAGCTCGTTGGCATCAAGAATATTGGTATTGAGTTGGACAGTTGTTCCTCTTGGCCAAAGACTCTCCTGCTGAGTTTTGACCAAGGCCTTGACTGTTACATTCACAATCCCTGAGATGTTGATTGCTCCTGATGTGGCAAGGAATTGAAATTCATCTTTGGAGGAGACAAAATCTGTGAAAGTAAATATTACCTCCCCATTGTCCACTTGTCTTTGTGAAAAGCTTCTCACAGGTTTTTCATTGACTTCCACCTGGCCATACTGTGGGGCCCTGATGAGCTTATATAGGGTATTTTGCTCTCCTTGGCCTAAAGACCCTAGAAGATGTTTGTGAGAGAGTGAAACCATGTTCAAGTCTTGGGGTACTTCCAAGATTGTCTGGTTTGTTGCCCATGTAGTTGTTGGAAGAACCATGATTTCCAGAGAAGTGAAAATGGGCTTATGGAGACCATCTGATACAGCAAGCTCTAAGATTCCAGTAGAACTTGTTCTATTGGCGATAAACATCAGGTATCCTGCATTGATGTCTGCTTGTGTGAATTGGGTTATAGGTACTGGCTTATTATGGGCCTTAGCTATAAATCCAATTGAAGATCCAGAAATGACATTGTATTTGATTTCTTCAGGGAAGCTATCTGGATCTATGACATTCAAATGTTCTGGGGAGAGCATCATGGAGGAACCTTGGAGAACTTGTAGGACTTTTCCTTGGCTGACTAGTTTTGGTGTCATTTCATTACTGTCACTCACTGTGATATTGAACACCCCAGAAATCATGATTTCCTCTCCTTTTTGTGGGGGCTGAATAGATTTCACTGTGTTATGCCGGAGCCAGGCATTAAATCTGAAATAATCATCCAGGATTCCAGGACCATGATGGGAATATTCCAATCCACCTGCAGCAAGGTCAGATTGCAGAAAATAGGGATGTATCTTATTAACTGGACCATCTGGAACAGAAAGTGTCCCATAGGTGGGTAGTTCAGTCACCAGAAATACCACATCATAGGATGTTCTGTTTAGCTCAGGTTCTTTGGTAAGAAGGTTGGAAGCATCTAGTAATGAGATGTTGATTGCTGCATTTTGAGCTTCTGGAATAGTGAGGCCTGAAAGGAAAAGGAAAAACATGGTGTGACCATCTCCTTCCTGAAATACGCAACTGGGTTCAAAACAAGGAGGCAACATAGAAGCTGCAATGGAAGAAAGAGAGAATCACCAAGGAAAGAAGAAGTGGAAAAAGGGAAGAGAACGAAGAGAGACAGATTATGGCTCAAGAAAGTAGAATCAGAAGGTGCCAGGGGACAACCAGGAATACCTCGCCATGAGAACATTCTAACGCAGAAAAAGCTCTTGTTCCAGCCAGATGCTCATATCTCAGGAAGAAGCACTACTGGAAATGGATAGATCTGTTTCTTTCTGGCCCATGCCTGTTTCACAGCCCTCCTCTTTTCCATGTCTTCATTTTCAGAGGTATGGATATGTGCATGTAAGCCTGTGTCCTTGAACATCTTTCTCCTCCAATGCTTATTAATTTATTAATTTATTAATTTATTTATTCAGCTTGTATGCTGCCCATCTCCCCCAACGGGTGACTCTGGGTGGCTCACAATAAAAACACAGCTCTCTCCGAGATGGCTAAAAACTATAAATAATTAAAAACATATTAAAAAACCCTAAAAAACCTCCTCTGGTTTATGGCCCTAAAATACCTGTAAGATGCTGGGGGGGGAGACAACCCATCATCCCACCAGCCATCTCCACAGGTGCGGGCCCCCCTCTGGCCCCCAGGCCTTCTGGCAGAGCCAGGATTTGATACCTTTTCTGAAGGCCATGAGGGAGGGGGACACCGGACCTCGGGAGGCAGGATGTTCCATAGGGCGGGCGCTACAGCAGAAAAGGCTCTCTACCTCGACCCCACCAATTGAAATTCCCTGACTGGTGGGGTCTGCAACCTGCCCCTTCTGCTGGACCGAGTGGGACGGGCTGAAGTGACCAGGGCGAGGCGGTTCCTCAGATAACCTGGTCCTTATTACACCCGTATTATCCTAAACTCTGCATTTTGTATGCATGCCATCCCCATGTCATTTTTATACACACCCTGAAGTTGAGATCTCTGTTGCAAAAACAAAGAAAAAAAATGGAGAAGTATACCGTCGGTTGGATAACTGCGTTCTGATTCATGTATCAGCCCAACCATTGCAAAATAACTCAGCTCACTTAAAAATCCTCCAGTGTCCTAAAGACCTACGGATCTGCTTCCTGAGCATGTGTGCACATTGACACATGTCTCTGCTTTCTACCTTTATTTCTCCACAGCTGAGAGGAACCCTGGGGACAGCTGGCCTCGAACGATACCATCACTCCGAGGATAAATAGGTCTGTGGTCACCGCCGGAGAAGAAATTTGGAAGTGGAAATTATCCTCAAGGATCCAGAAAGGTTCTGGTGGCATATCATGATGGTATGCAATGATTCCTGCATCCACCTGTTTGCAGCAGAGAAGAAGGACAAGACATTCATTAAAGTGAAAAGAAACAATAACATTGGCTTGATGGGAGTCCCTTATTCTTTGCCCCTTTGTGTCCTAGGCAAGTCTACTTGTGTCCACACAAAAGGAGCAGATATTGCAGCCTTCCCCAGTTGGAGTCCTCTAGATGTGCTGGACATCAACTCCTACAAAACCTAGTCAGCATGGCTGTGGGTCTTTCTGGCTAGGGGCTTATGGGAGATGAAATTCAAAAGAACATCCAGTTGGAGAAAGTTGATACGTAGGCTGCCTGCTCGATCCCATCCAAATTCTCCTCTCCTGTATCATTTCCCATTTTATTTCCCCCATGGAAGTGCTGGTGGTGTTCCATGACCACCAGTTATGCTCTGTCATGTCCTCCTGGTGCTGTTTTTTCCATGGGGGGAAAGGAGAGCTGACCCCTTTTATGATGTTTTTCCTCCACAACTTAATTTTGGTCCACTCAGGTTGCAATAAACTGACTCCCCTCCACGCCCCCGATTGACTGTGTTTGCATGGTGCTGATTCACCCTCCCCTGAGAAAATGAGTGAATTTTGTGTTCCTTTTCTTCTCCCATTTTTTGGTCCTTGTTCAAGGAAAATTCTCAGGAAAACTATTGGGGGAGCCAGTTTCCACATGGTTAAAAGGAAACAGGTTCACACCACATCTGGCAGAGATGGAAATGGTTCCTCCCACCCAAAAGAAAGTCACTTTTAGCCCTTGATGATCAATGCATATAGTAAAGATCTTTTACTGGTGGTCTCCATCACAGAAAGAGTGTCAAACATTTTAACCTCAGCTTGTGTGAAATTTCTCAGCTCTTCTCTGTTGTTCTTCTGGCTATTCAACAGTTTGCCAAACTGTGGAGACCGTTTTATGATGTAAAGTAAAGACCTTTCATCCTCTTGTTGACTGGACACTGCTTTCAGGTTCTGACTTCTGATTGGCTGAGAAGAACCTTGAAAAGTAAAGGTTAGGGAGAACCACCCGTTAGGATGCAATACAATGAAAAAGTTGCCCACTTATGAGAGAAATGGAAAGGGTTTCTCCAAGTTGTAATTGCTTGAAATATTCCATATACACATCATGTTCATCTCACAGCACAGATCTGTTTCAACATGTGAATTTGTCATAATGAATAGAAGTGGTCTAATGATTGCACAGAGATTGCTCATGTGAAAAAGCAATCCAGTGGCTGGATGGTTTCAAGTCAAATGGATTTGATTTGACTATTTGAATCATTCTGACAACTTTATTTAGCAACTCTATTTGGTTCTGAGACCTGACCAAATTGCCTTTGAATCAAAACTTTGTGCAGCCTGACTGGACATTTTTAAATAGAATTTAAGCAATAACTTTTTAAAATCAGATTTAGTCTTCAAGGTTGCTTGGAGTGTGTGTATGGATTCAAGTGACTTGATGACCTTTTGTTCTCCAGAACCTTCCATTAAACTCATAAGTAAATCATGTACTTTACAAGCAAAAGAGATGGAAGGCCAGTGGAAATCTTTTTTTTTTTTTTCCAGAAAGCCACCTCAAGGCAGGGTGGGACCATCCCCAATTTAAATCCGTGCCTGGCCAGATGAATGGTCTGGATGCGGAGCAAACCAATGGAAATCCAATCCAGACAAGTTGGAAGCAGCGTCAATGTATCTCATGAGGCTGCATCTCCCTAAAGCACCTTCTAACTTTCCATTGTGGACTTTCTATGAACTTGGATCAGACTAGCCTTTCACACAAAATAATGTTGTCTCTGAAATAAAACACCCGACCATCTCATCAGTAAATATCTTACCTGGGCACACCATCAGATCTTGCTTATTTTCCAGAGTGATGACCAGTTTCTTTTGAGCTTTCACAGCAAAGAAGTGTCCAGGAGACATGTTCTCACCATCAGATAGATCAAAGGAAAACCCTCCATCCAGAGGTCCTAGAGATGACAACCAAAAAGAAGCTTAGAGCTCAAGTACATATGGTGTGGTCATTTATGCCCTAGCTTCTTGACCTCTGCTACCTTTGGATATTGAACACTGCATGGGAGACCTGCATCAAAATGTTGGTGTGCATTTTTACTTCTGGTAGGAATAATTTGCTTAAGCCCTCCTGTTGGGATACGCCAATGTATTGCTCACTTTTTTCTTTTTCATCTGACGTTCACCAACCATTTTTTCATGGCTACCAATTATACCCAGCGATCACTAAAACGTTCTGTTGTTCAATCTGCACCTGTATTTTTGTTCTGTGTTTTTTAATTGGTTTGGGGTATCTGCAAAACTTGGGATTTCTGGTAAGTGGCACTCACTGCTTGAATTTACTGTGGAAGTAATGATAAGGCATGTTCTGGATTTCAAGCTTTCCTTGGACATAGACTCACTAATGGCCTTGGGCTGGGTTGCAAGTTAAGGGTTTGAAAGTAAGTATGTCTCAGCAGGTGGAAATGCCTGGCTGATCTTGTGTAGGCTTGGAAACTAAGCAGGGTTGGCCTTGGGTAGTACTGAGAAGGGAGAATCAATGTAGGCTAGACTGGAAATTTGAGAGCCATCCCAGGAGAAGTCAAGGAGAGTCCAACAATGGCTTGGTTGCTTCTGTGAGGTTACTAGAAGCCAGACTGAATTCGAAAGGGATTTGACATTATAGGGACTCTGCCTTTAGACACCTCCCTTGAATACATATCACATGGAGCTGAGAAGTTGTTTTTATCTCACATGCCATTTTGGTCTGGAGAAAGGTCTCAAGTACAATCTTGGCGTCTTGGGTTAGGACTGGGAGACCCGCATCTGAAATCCTGAAGAGCTGACAAAGCTGGGCTAGTTAATCCAACCACCTGACTTTGCAGGAGTTAGCTTTGTCTACTCCTAAGTAACCCCTGCACCCCAACTGCCTGCTTTTCTCCATTCTGCTACGGACCTTCGTGGATGAACTGAACAAGGTGGTTGTTTATTTGGGACTGGGTGAACCTCTGGATTGCACTGCTAGGTGATGATTTCAGCACCACCTCCCCATTGACTGGTGTCCTGATGGAATAAATGACTTCTTCTAGAGGCGTGTCTTCATCTTCACTTTGGAGAAACTCTGGTGTAATGTCTGCAGTGCCACCTTCTTCAATCTGCAAGAAAGATTGAGAAAACACTGGAGTTAGTCACCAGCCAACCTTATCCTATGGCGCTATCTGTAAATTGAGAACCTTGAAGAAGAACCGGTGTCCTGCATCATCCTTAATTACTACACAATTGCTGGAACTTGATTCTTCTTAGGCATTAATCATCTGACAGTAGTTATTTACTCTCTCCCCCACTAAAGCATCAAGTTCTTTATTTTCCAAGATAAAACATTCACATATGACTGTTTTAAACATGCTTACAAGTGGCTTAAATAACTAATTGCAATTCCACAAATTGCAAAAAAATCCACGTTGTGACTTTTCCATGCACAGGAACCTTTTGCAATGAGCATGCTGCAACAGGCTGAATTTTGCTACATGAATTTAGCTCCTGTTGTGTCTGGAAAAACACTGAACTTGCTCTAGCCATGCTATTTATTAAATAAGCAAGGGAGAAATGTAAGAGCAGAGACAAGGTGATTCTAGGGAAAGGAGAATTGGCCCTGGACATTTAAAATAAAATGTAGCTTGTGGCTTAAAGGTTGAGCTATGGAGGGGGTTCCTTTAATACAAGGAAGCAACCTTCCTGTTTAGTTGGAGGACTAAAGAGCACCTTAATGAATTTCGAAGCCCTGGTGACTGTAGCCTGAAGGACTGAAGTAGCAGCAGCAAAGTTTTACTCTCCTTCTTCCCCATCATCAATAAAAGAAATCTCTTCCACTGTTTTCAGTGAGAAAGTGATGATTCTCACACCTTGTTTAAATGTTTAGCAGTTTTGGGGTATCGTGGGAGGATGGCAGGGAATCATCTCCCCTTCCCTATGCTTCTTTAAGGCCTGGGGAGAGATCAGAAGGACCCAAGTTTAACTCATCCCTTTGAGGTTGGACCTTGGTGTCCAACCTTGGAGGAAGGAAGTCCTACAGATATGTTCAGGCTGGAGCCCTAGAAACACAGCTCTGAAACTAAGTCTCATTGATCTCCTTTGCAATTGCTTTGAGTAGGCAAATGCGATACTTAGTAATTTGGGGAACCCATTATTTCCTATGGCTCCTTTTCCCAGTCTGCAAAATGGATGTAATAATCTCGTCCTATTTCCCAGGAACCCTTTTGACACTCTGAGCTGCCATGGAAATACCAAATTTTAACACCCTTCAAGTCTGGTCCTGCTTCTGCCATAATCCGTTTCTCTTTTCCTCTTCATCTTTCCATTCTGTCTGTTCCTGAATTGCCCCAGGATATTATTCCCAACTTCGTTCGTGCATGAGGGCTTGAGAATAGGTTGTTCACACTCCAAGAGATCTTGGGCTCCGCCTGCTTTGCTTGTCTTCATGCAGGGTACACCCAGTTCAGTGAGCCAAGTGCCCTCAGTCTCCAAAATTTGCTTGGAGAAGTTTTCTGGTTCAATGCTTTGGTATTTCTGGATTTGGGCAACATAGGAGTGACTTATCCTGTGTCATTCCTCTTTCCCTTTGCCGAACGCTGAATTTGTTTTCTTCCTATGGAAGAACCTAAGGGATGAATATTGCAGAAAAGACTAGAGTTTCACATCCTGACTCGTGGTAGCTCCTTGGTTAGAATGTGCAAAATTTGGCGTGCTTGTCTCCCAAAACTCTCCAAGGAAAGTTTGCAGAAGATGTTCTGGCCAAGAAAGAGGAGGCCTTGATTATAAGCTCCAATAATGCTCCAGTTTTTAGGCAAACAGTTCCTGCTCGTACTTTACTTTCAGTGTTCATGTCTCAGATGAATTTCTCTGTCATCTAACATGATACACTGCTAAAGGACATGCATGGGACATACTCATTCTTTCTGGAAAGAGAATGGAGGAAAAGATAAGTTAGCTGGCTCTGTTCTTCTTCCAGTAGTATCTTGCCACAACCTTTGAAGGTGCACAAGTATTCTCCCTCTTGCCCCCCAGCAAAGGCAATAATAAAATATTTAACAGAAGAATGGAAAAAAGGACCTGGAGGGCCAACAAATTCAACCCATATAAAACTAGATGTAGAAGACCTCCAGTAATGGCTGTCCAGCCTCTGCTTGAAGGCCTTCAGTGATGGAACCACCATCTCTCTAGATGAACAATTCCATTCCAGAAATGCTCTCAGTCTCAAGAATTTTCTCACAGTGTTCAGTCAAAAATCTGGTCTTCTGTTAACAACTCACCCATCTCCCCTCAGACAAGGTAAGATAAAGAGGGTGACTTAGCAGGGACTGAAATCAAAAAGTCAGTGGTTGAGAGCCAGCTTTGCAGGCAGAAAGTCCTGGATTCAATCTTGGATGGGGGGAAAAACTTGAAACTTGCTGGTCATGGAGAATAGTTGCAATGGTGTGTTCAGACCCTGTGATGATCTACATCCCTACCTAAAACTAAGAGATAAATTGGGTTCTAAAGTGAAAGCAATCCAGCTATTGAGATTTCTGTGACTGTGTTCCATTCCTTTTCAATACATCTCATTAAAGGAAGCTCTGGTAAAATCTTGTTTTTGGCTGTAATCATTGGCCAAGAGCGTGACAATTCATACAAAAGTTAGAGCAGGGTTTCTCTATTCTCAACAGCTGCTGGCTGGGGAATTCTGGGCGTTGAAATCCACACATCTTAAAGTGGCCAAGTTTGAAAAACACTGAATTAGAGGGATCAATCGTTTACTTTGGTTTAAGGCAGCTTTTTTACAGGGCTGGTAAATTAGTAGCTTTCAAATGTTTGATCTAACAAAGAAAGCTCAAATTTACGTGCTGATTTTTACTGAGCCAAATTTTAGCTTCAGTTTGTGCCTATGAGCTTTTGTTCTGCTTGGAATGACCATCAGAAAGGTACATCTGGACCACAAGGAAAGTGGTTTAGCTGTCCATCAACCTCCTACATCTTTCTCTTCCACCTCCATATTTGCAGATGCATAGAATTGTAGCTCATTGTTAAAAAAAGAAAAAAAAAGAACCAGTACAAGATAGTAATGGAGATTTCTAGCTTCAGATAATTTCCTCCAAGGGATTGCTTAGAGATTGCCTTAATCTCAACCCACATTCACTCTGGATTATTCAAGGTTTGTGCCTCATTTCTGTCCTGAGTGGTTCATTTGTGTCCCCAGCAGACTTGACATCTTTGGGAAAAGTCTTGTGAATTTCTCTATGCAGATCTTCCTTCTCCATCATTTGCTTCCCAACCATTCAAAAATCACCATCACTGGCCCAGGTTTCCCCTTCATAGGCTCAGCAAGGAAAATGCTTCTTCTCTCCTTCCTGGTCTTCAGCATCTTGAGCCCATTCTTGGAAGAGCCTTTGTGCTGGAGAAAGCTAAAGGCTTATCTGGGTAGCCTGTTCTTCTCCCCAGTGGCCAACTGGTGGGACATAAGAGAGAACAACCCAGTCCTGCTCTAATTCCAAAGAGGTTGATTTTCCTAGAAAACATCTCTCCCAGTGTGGTGGTTAAGGTCTTGGACTAAGGAGCAAAGATATCCAACTCTCTTTAGAGGAAGAATGAAATTAAAAATGTAGCAATGTTTCAGTTGAGGAGAACTCAGAAACCTTCACCTCTGCCCCTGAAAACTCATTTTGTGCTTGTTTGTTTCAATTTGTTTTGGTTGCTGGCATTAAGCAAGAATTGCAGCTTTGGAATAAATCCTGAATTGCTACAATTGAAACCAAAACATTTTAAAAAAAAAATCTCCAAAAACCCTGAATGATCTCGTTAAGCATCTGTTCAACAATGAGATCATACGGTATGAGAACATCGCCTTCGAACGCTTTGGATTTATTCTTACTTAATAATATGTTCCCCCTTGATTTTGTTTTCCACAACACCCTATCCCTTAAAAGAAAAAAACTCATGTGGAATTTTTCCTCCTTCCTCTGGCACACAGTCCAGCTCCATCTTTTGTGCTGACACAACAGACATGTCCTGCAGGAGTTGGCCTTTGACACCACTTATCCAGATCTGCTTGGGGAAGAGATGTAGCACTTAGGACAGTGTTGTCCAAACTTGGCCACTTTAAGATGAGTGGACGTCAACTCCCAGAATTCCCCAGCCAGCCATGCTGGCTGGGGAATTCTGGGAGTTGACGTCCACTCATCTTAAAGTGGCCAAGTTTGGACAACACTGACTTAGGAGCTCCATCTAGATGACGTCCAGGCAGAAGGAAGCTCTGACTTCTGCTTGCCTGCAATGATTCTCTGGAACTTTGTAGCCCAGGTCTGATATTCTTAAAGTTCTTGTTTGGGGAGTTAATTTTGGAATTTGTTTAGAGCAGAACTGCCTGAAGGGAGCTGGCACACTTGAATGTCTAGGGACTCTGCTGGCCAGCCTTTGCTTGCAATCGTTATCTGTTATTTGGATTAATACAAAGCTCTTTGCTCAGCCATCAAAACACGAGACACTCAAGTTCTCTATTAACCCCAGAGGGCAGGATGAGAACTAAGGGGTTAAAATGGCAGGAAGGAAATTCCTGATGGTAGGGCTTGATTGCTGGCAGAACAGGCTGCAACATGAACTGTGAATTCTCCTTCAGGAGAGGCCTTGGATGGTCCTCTGTCAGAGATACTCTAGAGGAGGGCATTTTCCAACTTTTGGGGTCAGTGGGACCTCTTAATTAAAAAATAATAATTCCTGGACCCCCTGATCAAGAAGCAAAGCTCTAGTGTTTGAAAATTGGCTGTCTTTGAGTGAATATTTTTCTTTTTCCTTCTGGCCTTTATCTCTCCCAGGAGTTCTGGGGAACACAACTAGAAAAACCCTGTTCTATCTGAGCAAGGACTTGACTAGATGACCTCTAAGGTGCCATCTGTAATCCTGCAATGGCTAACTTCAGCTCTCTCTTGGACTATCAGAGGCCTAGTCCTGGCTGGCAGGCACAGTCAAGGCTGTCCTGCTTCAGACTACAGATTGAAGAGGAGGAGGCTTCTATTTTGGGATGCTCCTTCCACCCCAAACAGAATCCCACATGTAGAAAGATGTCAGGTCAAGGATACAGGAAGCAACTGAAAATAAGGCACCAATGGACCTGTCAGATTGGTGAAGTCTGCCACTGAATTAGTTTAAAAATGTAAAAAGAAGAAAAAAAAAGAATAAGTTTCTCTAACATTTCTGATCTTTGTGGAAGATCAACAAGTTCATTCAGCTGTGGAACAAACAGGTCTAATTTAAAATAATAGTAATCATGGGGCATATCTTTTTAAAAAACAGGATCACCTGTATTCTTGCTCAGGTGTGCCCCTTAAAGGTGAGAGGTTTCCTCCCACACTTGGCTTTTACAGCAAGGAGGTGAGAAGGATTAAACGCTTGGGCCAAGCGACCCCAAAAGAGAAAATGTGTATCTGTGTGTAACGAGAAAAACAATTTAACGAGATCAAGTAGTGGAAAACAAGGATGGCCCTCATATTGCTCTCCTTGGTGAATGATTAATGAGGTGTTACTAACAGGCAGTTGAATTTCAGAAGGTGGTACTGAAAGGAAGGGAAGGTTGTGTGCTGAGTGCCGTTATTCACTCTTTTAGAGCACCCTGGAATAATTTAACAATAACAGTAATGGGTGGCTGAAAGATGATTCCTGCCTCTTTTATATTAAAAAGTACATCTTGTCATCAACTTCCATTGCAAGTTGGAAATGGCTACATGGATTTCTACTGCCATCTTGTGAGCAACGACTTACCTTGCCAGGCAAAAGATGGCAAAAGGAATGAGATGGTATTTGGGCACTCCCTTCCAGGGAATGCAGAATCAATAAATGCATTTTTTTTAAAAAAAAAGAAAAGGGTTAGACATTTCCACCTGGCCTTCATCTCTCAAGGTCTAAATCAGAGTCGAGGACTCAGTGGAAAAAAAAGGACAACGTTTGCATGACTTGGTCTTCTGCTACCCTGGCCTTTCCTTGTCTCTGGCAGTGCTAACAGTCAGCTGACCTGGAGATCTAAAAGCCATAAGGATCTCTTTCTAGATTTTAGTGGAAATGTAGACTTAAAGAATCTGTTGCTGAGGGTGAAAAAAAGAGAGTGCAAAACCCAGTCAGCTGTTCAGTGTTCAAAACGACAACAAGTCAAGTCTTAAGCTGATGGCAACAGGCAGTGCCATCCAACAGCCAGAGAAGAACCTCAAGAAGTAAGAGAGTTTATCTCCCTAGGCTCAAAAAGTCACAGAAATGTTGTCTGTAGTTATGAAATGCAGAGATCCCTGCTCCTCAGGAGAAGAAACTCAGTTCTACACAAAATCCTAAAGTCAGAGCTGTCACACTATCATGAAGACCATAGTTGTCCCAGTTGTAACTTGTGGTTGTGAAAGCTGAACCCTCCAAAAGGCTGAACAGAGGGAAAAAAATGGCTTTGAATTTTAGTTCTGGAGAAAATGGTTAACGGTACAAAAAAACTAATAATGAAGCTGATGCTTAAATATTTTGGGCCCATAATGCTAAGGCAGGAATCATTGGAGAAGATCTGAGGCTTGGAAAAATGGAAGACAGTAGAATACATGGTGGCTAGATATTACCTCTGGTGACATAAGGAGGAGCTTACGAGGACTGAAAGAAGTTCAGACAGTCCTGGCAAAATGATATCTACTGGGTCACAAATAGCTGGAGGCAACTGAACAACTGAACAACAGCAACAATAAATATACATTTTATGCTACTTCTGTTGGTTAGGCGAAGATTTATAGGTGTCTCCACAACCATCTGAGGTTTCCACTTAATAGCTATAACTAGACTAAGATTTTGGGGGGCAATCCAGGGTAACCTGAAAATTCCACCCACCACTCTTGAAGTAAGTACCTGCAGTTCTGTGTTGACCATTAGGACTGGTGCCTCATCATTGACTGGAGTGATGCTAATGGAGATTGTCTTGGGTTGGCTCTGTTGATTAACTTCAGAAACATTGGCAACAACTGTGAATCTGTCAGTCAAGGATTCACTTCCATCATGCACATACTTGATGAGCTGATTCTCCACCTAAACACAAGGAGGACATTGTGGTAAGAGTCCTGACTCAAATTCTGCCTCTTTACATATTCACATTTATTTCTAAGGCACTGTGGGGAAATTAAATTTCAATGAAGCTGGGATGGTTCTTAGTAAAATCTGAAATTTGGGTCAACCAAGATGCTTGTGGAAGCAAATACTTCTTTATGCCTAAATGTCACAGGGTGCACAGATGTAGAAGGTTCATCAGTGCCATGGAGGATTGGGAAAATCTAGAAACTTGGAGATATGACTTATTGGGAGGACAGTACTGGGTGTGTACTGTTTGAACCAATGGACAAAAATGTCTAATTTGGTGGTTCTAGTTGCATAACCTGCTTAACTGAGTCATGTGGGGGATCAGTATGTTGTGTCAGGAGGAAAACTGGATCAGTTGACCCAGCCAGTTAATCCTAAAGGGATTAGATATGATCCCAGATAGACTAGAATAGAGACTAGAATAGAGAGGATGCCACAAAGAGGGCCATCATAAGGCAACTTTTTATACATCAGTGTCTCCATCCAGCAAAGGTGCATGTCCATATAATGGATGTCTGTCATTCATGCCTTTCATGTTTCCTCTACAGGCATCCATATGACTGGACAAAAAAACAACAGCCATGTTTTAAATTAAAAGAAAGATGCCCTTTTATTTTCCTGGTGGAGGTAGTTTTCTTCTGCATGCAAATATGGAATTGGAGGCCTGGAGTTTGGAAAACTAATGACAAGAAGCAACAGAGTTGCAGATGTTATCCTGGAATGTAGCTTAAGATTAGGCTACATCCATCCAACCTGAGATTCTCAAGTGTGACAGTAAATCCTACATTATTTCTAAGCCAGCAGAGATATCTCAACAGGACTGGCCATGTCTCAAATAAACAAACATAAAGAGATTGTGTTGCTTCCTACCTCATACCAGGAGAAAGCATTTAAACTGCCCTCTTCAGGTCTTTCCATATTCTGGAAGACGCCATGCTCTGGTATCTCGACAACCACAAATTCTACATTGAAATATGAAGAGTAAGTACTGGGAATATTCAGAATATCCATGGAAAGCACCTGGCTGCTCCCTTCAGTCACTGTGAAATTGTGAACCTCCAGGGGGACTGAAATGGGAAGGATCTCCAGGTCCACCACAATCTCTTTCAGAGCATCTACTCCATCAGCTGTAATATCAACGGTGAAGTGGTCTCTCTGAATCTCAGGGCTGGAATGCAGATAGAGGACTTTGCCTTCATTAACATCTTCCTGGGTGAAAGTCTGGATGGGATCCAGGCTTGGGGGTTCATCTGAGGCATGGTTGTGAGACAAAGCCACCAGAAATCCTGATTGGGGAGGGAGGGTGATTGTATAGACAATGTTTTGAGGTTCAATTTCTTCATGCTCAACCTGCGAATTGGATGAAGAAGGAAAGGTTTAAGATTTCTTTCTTTCAGGTTGATTGCATTTGATTGTTAATGGACTTCTTTTCATTTTCTTTCTCCTCCCCACCTTGTGGTCATCACTGAACTGGAATATTAGCTAGACTACATAGATTTTTCTCTTATACAGTGGCGAGATCCATTAGAAAACAGATACAAGAAAACAAGACTGGAATTTTACAGACTTCAGAGAAAATCCCATTAAAGTCAATGCATCATAGTTCAGAGTAATTATACTGTAACAGACATTGTGGACTAATGTAACCCTGAACTAGAAACACTAATCTCCTGGGATATTCTTAAGAATATAGACAAGTGCCATTGCTCTACCTTGTCCAGTCTAAAAAATCTTAGGATCCAGACATAACCATCTAGTACAATCTGTAGTGATGTCATGTGTATCATCATGCTATTGTGCAAATGATGTAATTGACACATGCTACATAATTCACATTGTTCTCAGGAAGATGTCATGAGGTATGGGATATTAGCTAGCCCCTCATGCCCTTCTGTGGATGCCCACAGTTCCAGGCCTGCAGTTCCCCTACACCTTGGGTGTTTAGTTTTTGACCTGTTCACTTGGATGCATGCAACCTTCCACACGCCACTCAAAGTATGGCCCTTAACTTGAGAAAGTTGTGTAACCCTGATCTAGTTAACATTCTCCACACCGAGTGAATGGTAGCTCTCCAGGGCTTCAGACAGAGGTGTTTCCCAACCTCCCTGAAGATACTGGAGATTAAACTTGGATTATTGCATGCACCTTCCTGATGATAAGCGATTCAGGAATGGAGCCAACTGCCTGAAGGCCAAGGTAGCTTGTTCTTGGGTGGAAGTCTCCAAAATAAGTCCATCTATATTTAATATATCCTATATTAAGCTCACCACAACCATCTTGTGGTGAGCTTAATATAGGATATATTAAACACCTGCATCTTTTAATATCCTGTACAGTAATCTTGTGAGCTTAGATAGCCTACAAGAACTTCTAGCACTTCTATGACTAAATATTGCAAGATCGCTATCTAAATCTTGTTAAACAATAAACCTAAAAGACCCCTTAAAATCCTTACATTTGCAGAATATTCCTATTCCTCTTGCTTTGTTATTTTAAGGACTTTTTCAGGGGAAGAGGAAGTAAATAAAGAAACAAAAAATTAGGGCAAGTATAGCTTACCAGCAAATAGTCATTTTTAATCTGCATTGCTTCTCCTTGGAGGACGTGTATTCTCTCATTGTGAACAATATTTAGTGGGTGAGGATGGGAATCTGTTAATATGGTAACTTTCAATGTGTCCTCCACAGACACCTGGTTTGCTTCAACAGAAAAATGAATAATATCTTGGGAATTCCTGCTCCCATTGTGATGGTAAATAATTTCTCCTGCCAGAAGGTCCCTTTTTGTAAAAGATGACATTTCCTGCCCACCTCGTAGCAACACTCCCCACATGGGTGGGGCCAAGATACGGAAGAGGATGTCCTGGTCATTCCTGATATCCATGTTGGTTTCCAAGATGAGGGCAGAGGAGTCAATGACCCCTTGGCTACCTTGGTGAATGACCAAGCCAGTATGGTTGATCTTGATGTAAGGGTCTGATGCTTGCACTTCGAGAAGTGTTGTAATCTGGTGTAGACCATCAGAAACCTGGAACTGAATCCAACCTCGATCAGCTCCTGAGTGGACAAAGAGGATTTTTTTCTTCCTCAGGTCATCTTGAGTGAAGCGATACAGCTGGCTACTTTTGTCATCTGCAGCAATTATGTTACCAAAAAGAATATCCTTTCTTACCAACACCAGCTGTGCATCTGAGAAGCCTGAATCTTCATCAATAAAGGCTATGTCTTCTGTGGTCATCAGGCGCTGACCTTTACGCACCACATTAAAGACTTTGTTGACCAACTGAACTGGGGTGTGGTCATTTACAGGCTGAATGGAGACTCTAAAGACACCTCTCACTTCCTCAGCTTCTGAGTCAAAGCTTCCCTCCTCCTGCTTCATGGCTACAAATGGGATGTCATCTTCTAGGGTCTCAGAATCATCATGCTGGTACACAAGGCGATTTTGTAGGATATCTTCATTTGTGAATGTTGTTATTTTCTCCTCACCGGTTGCCCCAGGCTCAGGGGTTCTCCAGATAAGCTTCCCATGTGTTGGACCATCTATCACTTCATACATGTAGTTCATACCGTTGACACTCTTGACAAACAAGTAGTCCTTGGTGATTATGGCCTGCCCTCCTTCTAAAATGGACAAAAGAACATTAGTCAGGACAGGGGCATCTGGATCTCCCCCTATCTCTATTTTGTAAGTATATACGGGGGAATAATATGGTTTAGCCATGATCCGGAATTGGAAGAAATCTTCTGTCTCCTTTGAGTCTCTAACAGTTGCAGTGTAACTCAGTTGATGACTCTGCAAATCCTCCTGTGTAAAACCTAAGCCATCAGCCAGCCTAGTGCCCCGAAGTTCAAGATTTCCCTTTTTTGGTGGCTGAAGGATCACATAGTGGAAAGTCACTTGGTTAGAACCTGGTTCTTCCAAAACTGCCTCCAGTTCAGCAGATGTGATGTTTTTTTCTTTCTCATTTTTCATCTGGAGTGGGACCATGGTTTTCATTCTGATGGTAGCCCTTTTAATTCTGATGAGGAAGGTGTTGTTTTTCAGAATCTTCTGGCCTACTTGGATGGTGAACTGCAGCTTCTCAATCATGTCTTCTACTCGGTGTTCATCATCTGTGCTAGCATACTGGATGCGCCCTTGATCAACATCCTGCTGGTAAAAAGATTCTATTTTCTTCCACTCTCCACTCAGGCCTCCTTGCTTCTGGATTTCACCATACTGGAGGGGTGAAGTCAAATGATACAACACAGGTACTTTTTGCTGGACTGCATTAATAGCCACAGAAAGGTTGGCTTTGGTTACTGAAATAGTGTCCCCTTGTAGGGCAAAGAGTCCTGTGTTGTTGTGAACCTGGATATCTGGTTCCACTGCATCTATCCTCAAGGTGGCCACTGGACTCATCACCATGCCATCATTAACTTGGATAGTAAGGGTGGATACAGGCCCATCTTGATGGACATAGACCACATGGCCTGCTTCCAGATCTCTGCAGGAAAACTCTTCAATTGGGACTCCAGGATCGAAGTCATATTCCAGATATCCTTCTTCCATTCTCTTCCCACCAAGCACTTGGAATCGCAAGCTGTCACAAGGGGTATCATCATCATGTGCTTGAACAATGTCTGGGTTGAGATGTTTGCGTGTGTGTTCCAAGATGACCATGTGATCTCCATCTGGAAAAACCACTTCAGGAGCATCATTGACTGGGTTGATTTTAATGGGTAGCAAATACGTCTGGCCTTGCCACAAACACTCCGGAATATCTCCTCTGGCAGTGACGGTGACCTCCAAGAGCAGCAGATCCATGGGTCCCTCAGAACCATCATGAACATACTTGATTTTCCGATTCACAATGTCCAACAGGGTGAACTTCCCTCTGCTCCTGACTCTGGAGAGGTTTAGTTCCAATTGCCCATGTCTTGGGTCTGTAGTGACACTGAAGAGAACTTGAGATTGCCTGATGTTTGCACTGTTCAGGTCAATGGTTGGCTGAATGTGCCACCACTCCAAAAAAGCTGTGCCTCCTTCAGCAACTACCAAGGGACTGACGTGCAATAGTTGGGTGAAGTTAGTAAAGACTGGTGGGAGGCTAGGATCAGGGTGACAGGGTACAACAGGACCCTGCCAACTGTCTAGAGGAGAGCTTGTGGTGGCTTCATCCTGTTCATAAATATTGTCATAGTCTGAGTACTGATCCAACTTTCCACAGCCAGCAGTTATGTCTTTAGTAACAAGAGCATCTTGCAGGCTCTTCCTTTCCTCATTAATCCTCAGGTCCTCCATACAACCCACAAAGGAGTTATTGAAGAAGCTGTTCACAGATATAAGACCCAGTCCACGCTCTTTCATTCTGATGGCAGCCTTCTCATTCAGACCACCAACAAAAAGAGGTCCTTGAAGATCGAGGTAGCTATGGATCCCCTTGCTAGAGGTCTGTGAGACATAGTAGTCAACAAGGATCTCAAATTTTCGGTTGTCCAAGTAGACCTTGACATAGTGATCCTGCTCATTGCTGAGGTAGATGTTGTTGTGAAGCACCACAAGGCCTTTCCCTTTCTCTACCACACCTCTTAAGTGTCCATCAAAGATTTCCAGATAGAAGAAATCCTTTTCCAGCCCTGACTGATAAATCAGAGGGGCCTGTTTGACGCTTGTGGTGATTACAAACTCTATGGTACCTTCATTCCTTGCATTCCAGCCAGGGAATGTGATATAAGAGCTTGGCCCTAGGAAGCTGAAAGGAACCTCAGGGCCAGCAGAGAACTCTTCACTACATCCTTCACGTATGCCACGGGATGCTTTGATGCCAGTGCTGGTTGCCAGTGCAGAGAGGACATCATGATCATTAAATGTCAAAGTATGGAGACAGCCCCGGAATGGCAAACTCACTCCAGTGAGATATGACAATTCCAGGTTTCCTGTACTTGCCACGTAGAGCCCATAATCAATGTCCAACTCTTGAAGAGGCTCTGGAATTTCTGTGGATGTATTAAAGAGGCCATCCACAATCAAGATCATCTGGCCGTCTGTCACCAAAAGATCAACATCATGAGTCATGAGATTATTGAGTTGTAGTTCTGCTGGAGACCTGACAGTCAGTTCTCCTGAGCCAAGGTCCATTCTGGCCTGCACAAAGAGGAGACAGAAGACAGCATAATAATGTTGAACAGTCTGTTTCCATTTTCTGAATGGTGGAAAAGCTTTGCATTTGCTAGCTGCCTTGATGGGGGCAAGATGATTTCACTGTTGCAGAATGGTACAGACACATCTTGGTTTAAACTCCTCTCTGAGTTAAATGTACACCATTCCTTTTAAAATGAAAAGCAACCCCCCCCCTCCTTCTGGCATTCAAAATTTAGACATTTCCCCATCCCCCAATAGAAGCTCTGTTCTTCCCCCAGTTTAGTTCTTAATTCATCAAAGGCTTTCCCGCCGTCCATAATTGCAAGCCCGTTCCCCCAAGGGCTTCTATTCCTTCCTTTTTGCTTCCTTTTAACTCTAAGCAATGGTGATAGTAGCAGAATGGTCTTGCAGCAGGGGGACCATGGGAAATGGGAGGGTGTATGGATTCCCATGCTTCCCTGGGGGAATGACTCTTCTAGCCATGCCTTTAAGGATGAATCCCACAAGCAAGTGAACTTTCTCAGAACTTCCTCTTCCAAAAGTTAACAAGGTGAGGCCTTGTCTGGGAAGGGATAGTGACAGAAATGAGTGGATCTGTATTCATCAGGAGACGAATTGATATGGTATTTTGCAAGATGGAAGTTCTTCACGTTTCATCCTGCTAACTAGCAACACGTGCACAGTTATACAATAATCAGTTGTACAGGGTCATAGGATTGTAGAGTTGGAAGGAGCCACCCTCTGCCATGTGCAGGAAAACTAATTCAACCACCCAGCCTTTTCTTAAAAGTCTGAGAAAAGGAGAACTCGCCTCCAAAAGTAGCCTGTTCCACAGTTGGATAGTTCTTACAGTCAGAATGTTTTTCCTGATATTTAAATGAAATCTAGGTAGCTGCAATTTATACCCATTATTTCTGCTTCTAGTTTCTGTGGCAATAGGATGTAAAGTTTGTAAGACATGGGTGCATAAATTGTGGTCCAGAGGGGTCCAGCTGTGGTCCTTGGGCCAAAGAAGATTTTGGAAATCTAAGCATTGACAACCAGTCCAAATTAAAGACTAGCAGTGTTAGGACTGGATAAGGTAAGAGAGAATTGATGTAGCTCATCAATTTATGGGATTTAAGAAAGAGGGAGCTTTTATTCTGGATGTGCTGACTTCCAGCTTGACCAGATTTTCTTCTATGCACCACTCACACATGGTCTTTGATGCGTTCCTTATGCCCCCCACCCCCAATCCAGGGAAATATTTTGCTGACCTGTAGGACACCAGCACGGAGCTCTAGAAGAAGATAATCCTTTTGTCCAGCGGCCAAGAAGAGTAGAGCACTGTGATAGCTGGTGTAGAACTGCACATGAAGATGGATGGTGCTGTATGTGTGGACCAAGGGGATCTCCACATGGCCATCTCCAAAGAAAGACACTGAAAAAGAAGTGATATTGAGAGAGGTTTTTGTCACACCTGACAACTTCTTGCAAGAACCAGATAGATTGCACAATTAACTTTTTGGGTAGGTTCAGTTCAGGAACTTGGGAATGTTTCCTGCAAATGCAACAGAGAACTGATTTTGTAAGGTGGCTGGCTGGGAGAAAAGCAAGAAAACCTCTAAGGGGTGAACATTGCAGTACTGCTCACAGACATTAGATGGGGAGATAACGCCATATCATCCACTGAAGACTAGTTTCATGAACACTCCTCTATCTCATCTCCAAGCGTATAGGTTAGCTGTTGATGAAACATTTATTAGTTGATTGGATTTACATATTACCAAACCCAGCTCTTCCTTAATCTGTGACAGAGCTCAGTTTTCTAGACCTGAAAAGAAGGACTAGGTGCAAGATCCTCCAAGGAGGACATCTCAAGCTGAACAATATTAACCAGAGCATTACCAGACATCATGCATTTGGGCAGAATGCTTTTGTCTGAGGGCCATATTACTTTGATTAAAAACAGTCTGGTAGATAGACAAAAAACCGGGAGTGTTACATGCTCAAAAAAGTGGTGGGCTTTCTCCAGAAGAATCTGTCCCTGAAAATAACAAAACTTGAAAGCTTTGTTATCACCAGCACCGCTTGGTGGGAGGGGTCTGTTGATTCTTCTGGCAGGATGGCAAATCACAGAACCCCGAGGTTGGATGGGACCTGGGAAGTCTTCTAGTCCAACCCTCTGCCCAGATCAGGAATTCCCAGAAGATCAGGAATCCCCAGATCATCCCAGAAAATTGGCTGTCCAACCTTTGCTTGAAACCCCCCAGCAATGGAGCCCCCATGACTGCAGGAGGCAGATGATGTCACCCATCCCACCCTGAGAATTGTTCCTGTAGCTGAGCTCTTCCCACCCACTAAACTACTCCAGGTCCTCTAATGCCAAGCTATTGTCTCTTCTTCAAACAACAGCTTTACGTTTCATCTCTTTACCACATATCAGACAGCTTTGGGGAACAGATTCACAGAGGGAAGGAAAATACTGAAAGAACAGCAATTTCGTTTCAAGAGTAGGCATGCTAACAGCACAGCTTACTGGTCAAATTCCAGGCAGAAGGAGGACAAATGACCAGTTTTTTTAAAAAAATCCTGTTCTTTCTATTTAAGGATCGCGGAAGAAATTAATTCTATTTACATCTGATGTTGCAGATTTACCCAAACACGCACTTGAGTGCCGATATTGTGACATGAAACACAATTATCCCTTGGAAGCAGCACTTTTCTCAATTGTGCACTCTAATTGCTCAATTTTAAAGAATGTGCAGATTTTGCATTTTGGGGAACATGTGACAACATCAACTTAAAAAAACCCATGCATTAGGATAAGTTGCTTGTGAAAAGGTATGTGTTGGGAAAAAGGGTGCCCTATAATGTACTTATTTTGCCAAAAGAAAGACCTCCACCAGATATGGACGTGGGATGAGCTAAATTGAAGACTAGATATTAGAACAACAGGGACCAACTAAAATTTATCTGTGATCATTGCCTAGATAAATGACTATATTAGGAGCTCCTTGTTCACTATGGAAATAAATAGAGAATCCAGAAGATAGATGTTTCAGCTCTCATAAGATAACCATGCGCAAAGACCCTGAACTCTAACTTTGTTGTCCTTACTGTATGTCTGTTATTCAAATCTGGAACAAAAGGACTTAGTTCTTTAACTCATCTGTACATAATATTTGCATTTCCAGCTTGCCAGTTTACAGCTGTGGTGATTTTTCCCACAATGACAAAAACCCATATTTTGCAAAGCTGATCTCATAAAGGAGGAAGTTTTTGTTGTTGTTGTTTTTAAAGATGCCCTGCTATCTCGTGTCTTTCCAGATCAAAAGCAAACCCAGATGAGACCATGAATATTGTCAGGCTTCTGCAACACCAGCACAGATTATTCCAGGCAAGGAATGGGCAAAGATGAAAGCTGGTGAGAATCCCCCACCAACTACTATTTCTTTGAAACGAGCCTTTGACACGTAGGAGGCATGTGGCTTTCAATGATGTTTCTTACAAGACAGTTCTTTCTTGAGGAGCTAAATTGGCATCCTTTATAACAATCCTGGCCACTGGTTTACGGGTAGATGATAGTCTAGATTCTGTCCCCTTTGGCCTGTAATTCAGAGCTTGTTTGGGAGATAGGCACTTGGTCAGAACAAACCCTCTTCTCCTTCTCCTTCTCCTTCTCCTTCTCCTTCTCCTTCTCCTTCTCCTTCTCCTTCTCCTCCTCCTCCCTTCTGATCAAGATGTCCTCATACCAAGTTGCAACTCTCTCTGCTTCTATTGCCTTGTGCAATGTTTTAATCTAGAAAGCAATGGGACTTTGAGATCTGGTGAAACACTGTCTTCATTTTGAAATCATCTAAGAACTGGGATGTCACCGGATCATGGGACTTCTTGCACAGCTTGAAGGTTGACACTTGGGCTTGGTGTCTGGAGTTCCAAACACACCCAGCCCTTTGTAAAACCGAGGGATTAGCCTTGCTTTTATCTGCAAAGGACGTTGAAGGTCAACCTTCTGCTATAAACCTTCTGCTTCTCTTTGGTGAAAAAGACAGCTGCAACCCTGTTAGACTCAGAAATTACATCTCCCGAAGAAGTAGAATCCACATAAAATAAGGACCACTTTGCTTTTTCTTAGCATTACATCTTTTTTTTTTAAGAGTTAGAACATTGCATTTTAAAAATTCAGCAAGACCGTGCCTATCATTTTATATTAAAGTGGAAAAGAAGTGTATTCCAGCGTGTTAAAAGGAAAATTACTGTATACTTAGTGTTCCATATTGGTTTTCTACGTTTAATACTTTCCAGAGTTACTGATTTCTGAAAATAATTCTATTGGCCCTCCAGTGATTATTTCTGTGAGTATTTTGACATTTTAATGGGATTCCAGATTTTAATTAGGGCATGTCTTCATTCCTGAGAATTGTATCTTTCACTTTAGGAAAATAGAGTACAACATTATTCTTTCGCCTGCCCTCTTTACAATCACAGGAACAAGAGGAATTTGAGAACATTAAATTTAAAAAGCCTTTTTTAAATTCATAAGAGAGGGCAAAAGCAAATGATTTCTCCTTTAATAAATGCTCATTGTCCAAGTTCACTGCTCTGGTATAAAGCTTTCAAGCTAATATATTGATTTTCAGCATGTATTAGAGGAAGCACTACAAACGGTATGAAATTGATGCAGGAAAATTCGAAACCGTTATATATATTTATTCTGACTTCCCTTCAGGTTGAATGCAAACTGTGTATATCAAACTCCTGATAAAAAATGTGGTTCACTGGAAGTCCAGCCAAGGACCGTCATTTATAGCTCACATTTTTTCAAGTTGGCTGACAAGTGACAGGTCCATTCCTATCTTTCATCCTATTCTCATCACAAAAGTCTTGCAAGATAGGTCACACTGAGATGGTGCCTGGCCAGAATGTCTCTATGGGCCTTTTAATATGCACCCTTTTTCAAACATGGCTTTACAAGTGGAATCAAAACATGGAGTGGGCCATGTTCTAGTGAGTTTCTCCTGTCTATGTTCTTTCTGGATGGGTTCCCACAAACATTTAACAAGATAAGGGAATTAACTCATTTTCATAACACATGGAATCACCTAGCCAAACCAACCGGGTTACATGACATGCTAAACACACCTTGCCCCCCCCCCCCCAATGACCCAAGGTTAAAGCTAACTAAGGTTGGCATGTCTTGTTACACCAATTGTTTGGTGCAAAATTGGTCTCTGAGATTAGCGGTTCTGTATGTCATAGCAGTTCCTCTTATATCAGATCTAAAATTATTTGTTCTCATCATCAGAAGTCCTCTAGATTTCCAGGAAGAGGTTCTGGCCAACCTTGGAGATACCAGAGTTTGGATCTTAGACCTTGTTTCCTGCAAAATGGGCCTTAGCTGTGATAGCAGGGAGTGAGTACTAGCATTTTTCAGTTTTAAGGCTGCTGTGAGGTTCTTGTCCCATTACTAGGTCCCCAAGCTAAGACTGGTGCTTATTCCCAGCTCCAAGCCTCTGCTAGATCTTTCTGCTTCATCAGAGCATATGATGAGCGTTGGCAGTGCAATCAGCAAAAGAAACCATGTCATGTTTCCGAGCTCCCAGCCTGTACAGACAACACTGACAACGCGGTAGCATTTTCCCCCAATCCTTCTTCCCCTAGAATTTATTCTTCTCTATATCACGATTGCTTGAGAGTCCAGAAATGAATGTCAATGCATATTTTGTGGTAGTTCCCCTCCTCAATAAGCATAACTCAGGTTGTCATTTCTCCAGAGAAATTGTAGCCTTGCTGTACGCCACCCAGAGTCCCTTGATGGTGAGATGGGGGGCTATATACATTGTATAAATAAATAATTAAAAATAAAATAAAATAAAATAAAATAAAATAAAATAAATAATCTAAGGCAGGACTGTCCCTCCTCTTTTGCCCCTAGGCCATCTCATTTTAAAAATAGTTTAGAGGGGTTCATCTTCCATTTCCCCTTTCCCAAAAACGAATTCTCTATGGCATCTCTTGGCTTGCAAATGGGTCAATAACAACACCCCCAAAGAGACATGCGGTTCATAACCATGAAACTTCAGCCCCTCCTTGCTTTTCAAAACTTAGCTCTGTTCTACTTTAAGAACAAAAGGCGCATCTCAAATCCCAAGAAAGGTGAAGGAGAGGTTGATGAAGAGAAGGAATTGTGCAAGAGACCAAGAGCCATACAAGCCCACAACTCTTGTATATTTGATTGCCATTGTGTGCTGCTTTGTCTCCAAACAAAGAACAGCCAGTGCCATCCTGAACTTCATTTGTACTTTTAGAAGTGGCTCATCCAAAAAGTGTGTGTGTGAGAGAGAGAGAGAAAAGAAAAACTCCCCAGTCCAAAAGCAAAGAAAATAATCCTCTGAAGCAGTTTTGAAGCTACCCCAGTAAAATCAGTGGCTCCCTCTGACGGCAAACACAGACTATGAGAGCCGAGAAGAAATGGAGTCAGAGAGAGAATCTTGCTTGAAAAGCAATGGGGGGTGCAATTGCTTGCTATTATGCTATTCATTGGGAATTGATTTTATTAATTAATTACGCATTCATTGCTTAACATTCCATGGCTGATCTAGTCATTTCCTATCCTAATTCTTAGTCATCTTTCCCTCCAGCTCAAGGTCTTGTCCAGTTGCTCTGGGCTAAAACTCCAGGAGATGTTTTACTTTGCAAGCTGGGGTTGACAAAAGTGACAATCCCAAATAACAGGAAGTTATTAGCCGGACCCTTGACTTTGCCATTCCAAGCCAGAGTGAGATGGGGAAGTTGGCTACACCTTTTTGTAAGTTACTAATGGTCTAGTCCGGTGTTTCTTAAAGTGTGCTTCCAGGACCTCTGGGGTGCCCCAAGGCCCTTTCAGGGGCCCCCAAAATCCATCTGCCAGATACTGAAGATATTTGCAGAAATTTAAAACATTGACCTCTTCTCATCATTATCTTTTATTTGTTAAAAAAATAGGGTTTTTTCATGAAAAATATTTATGCTAATATCTGATGGGTTTAATATTGTTATTTTTTACACGATTCAATAAATACATATTCTGCCAATGCATCAATTTTAATTTTTAATACGGTCAATATCGATCAATAGCACCCATACAAGCAAAAACTCTTTCCAGGTCCTCCATAATTTTTAAAAGAGGGAAGGGGTCCTGAGAGCAAAATGTTTAAGAAACACCGGTCTAGTCAGTTTCATTCAATGGTGAGCAAAGAAAGGCAAGGTAAGGCAAGACTGAGGAAGGGGAGCGGGCTGAAGGAGACGGGAAGGAGATAAAAATGAATCTACTTTCATGTTTAACTTATTGAAAGAAAGAAGTGAGCAGATCTTTGGAAACAACTGCATAATTGCTTCTGGAAGGGAGGGGAAAAGAAGGGAAAAAATTGAATTATTTGTCACTGGCGCTCTCCAATCACCGTCTGCAACATGTCAAAAGATGCCTGTCTTGTGCAACCATAGCAATCTTTTTACAAGTGGTTGTTTCCCCCCTGCCAAATCTCTTGGAAGACCTCCATTGATAGATATTGAATAAGTGTTTGCACATTAAAAAAAAAAAAAGATGCCTTGTTGTTGTTTCCAAAACAAGCATACACCCCCTTAACGTTGGTTGCATGGATATTGTTTCTGCTACAGTAAAAGATACGTAAATGGACAGAGGATGATGTCGTACAAAGAGTTAAAACATCCATCTGCACCATGGTTCTGTTCAACAGGGAATCAACCGGAGCCAAAGTGTGGAATCCCATCAGGGGTCTTTGAATTGGGCTGAAGCGTTGATGGAATTTTGCACGTGTCTTTGATGGACTCCAACTCAGTTTGGCCATTTGAGGCCTGATGGATTGGCCCACCTGTGGGAAAAGGGCTACTGTGCTGAAAGGTAGGGGGCTTTAACAGGGCAGTTCCAGTTTGGGGCCAGCAGGAACTTTTGTGTGTCTGTGTGTGTGTGTGTGTGAGAGAGAGACAGAATGAAGATGGCAGGTGTGCCAGAGGAAATCAGAGGGGTGTGCAAGATTTTATTAAAAGAGTTCTTTAATTACCTATGAGCACTCCTTCCAGGAAAGCAAGGCACACAGAGACGATTTCTCATCCTGAAAGAGACCATCTGTTCTCGTCCGTTTCCGGCTGTAGCCGCACCGTTTTCTTAAGGCAGAAAAACACATCAGGGAGTGGACCTCCTTACTGCTCAGAACAGCCGGGCCCTTGTCTACCCGTGTTTGTGGAACGTGTTGGGAGCTAAGCCGCCACATGATTTCCTGAGACCAAAGGCAAAACTGAAAGTTGCTTTCAAAGAAGGTGACATCCCAATGCTGCCAACCAGGACACCTTCTCTTTTTTCAACTTGTAGAATGAGGAGACGAGCAAGATGCACTTGGCCCCATGAACCTGCGAGGGCCCAAGTCATCCTTGCGCCAGGCCACCCCTGCGCCTTCTTTGCCCTCATCTCTCAAACCACCAAACTAGAACTGAATGGGTGCCCCCCAGGTCTTTCTGTGGGGAGAAGGGTTGTCCTTTAAGAAACTTCATCTCAGCAGACTTCTAAATCCCCTTGACAGTTGCATTCCCTGGAAAAGGCTGAGGTGCCTACAGTGGTGTGGTTGAAAGAAAGCGGTGTTAAAATGGGCTTTGCAATTTCTCTAACGTTGCCTTCCCCTGCTTTCTGTTCACTGGACTTCGATCTCAGAGAGCTTGAGGATATCTTTTTTGGGGTGGGGCATTGGTGGAGGTGATGGATGGGGCAAGGCTGGTGATCTTGCTGTCCGTGAGTCTTCTTTCTGTCTCTCTTTAGCCTTCCTGGATAAGCACACTTCCCACTCGGAAGAAGCTCCCCAGGAGGAATTTCCTTCTACTGTCTCCTGTTGGGCAACCAGGGAGGCAGAAGGGAGAACTGTCCAATGAAAGGAAGGACATTCATAGCTTCCCCTTGGTTGCCTTGAACCTCAAGAAGGGCTAGAAGTCAGTCCCTGAGAATTTCCCCAAACTTTCCTTTGAAAGATATCTCAAAAGCAACATTTCTTCTATCACAAGGAGGGAAAACCAGCATGAAAAATAGCAAGGAAGCACTCAGAAAAGATTCCATTCGGATATTTGGATGGACACCTATGAGTAGAAGTCTCAGCAGCTGTGAACCTGGTGCCCTCTTCCATACATTCAGTACCCCATAGCTAGATTGTACACAAACCTTACATTACCTCCTATGGCCATTTTGAAACTTCCTTCCTTCCTTCCTTCCTTCCTTCCTTCCTTCCTTCCTTCCTTCCTTCCTTCCTTCCTTCCTTCCTTCCTTTCTTTCTCTTTTTTGTACAATAGTGTTAATTCAGTATGCGCAATCCCATGACCCAGCTGGAATCAAATGGGCTACATTGATACCATGCATTATTTTGGGAGAGGAGGGGGGACACCCCCTGTTAAAATTAATCAATCTTTGCAGATTGTGACAATAGAGTCCCTGGATCTTTCACAGGCTTGGTTATGTGTGTTGTGTGACTTTAGACAAAGTGTTCTGATTTTTTAAAATATAAAAATCAGAAGACACCTCCAATTCCAGCATGTCACCATCCTAAGTTTCTGTATCTCTTCTATCATGCAATCCTAGATTCTTTAGGCCTGGTTTGGTACCCTGCTTCCTTTAGGCTCCTAGCAATTTTCTCACTCCTCTTTCCCCCCATCCTTCCTTTATCCTGCTGATGAATCACCTCTCAGACATTCTGATTCTCAGTCCTTCCTATTGAATGGCATGCTGACCTTAAAACCACAAGAACCAACGATGTTCTTTTTCTCACAGTGCACAATCTCTATTTTTTTAAAGAAAAAAAATTCACTTGTGAAGCAGTGATGTCTTCTTCTTCCAGCCATTCACCCATACATTGCTCATTCAGCTTGCAACATTTGGTAGCCCAGTTAAGATAAAGCATTTCAGAGAGCAATGGGTCAAAAGATGGATTTCCAGCCTTCCCCATTAATTTGTCTTTTGATGACATATAGCTGAGATGTATTATGGAACCTCCAGGATCAGAAGCCATGTATCTCCAATACTGGTTGCCCACTGAATCATCACAGCATGTAAAATGTTCAGCATCCTGATATTGCTAATATTCCGATATTGCCCAATGGATAATTTATGATTCTCCAGATGTTATTAAACCTTCATCAGCCAGTGATCAGGGTTGAGGGGAACTGCAGTTTAACCACAGCTGGAGGATGACAAATTATCTTCCCTTGCCCTAAATCTTCAAGAATTCTTAATCATTTAGAAGGATCCAAAGCAAAAAAAGTAAAATAAAATTAGGTTTTTGTTTTTGTTTAAAAATCAATATATAAATGAAAAAAGAAAGATCAACACCCTAGTGGGGGGAAAAAAATCAAGTGTGGACTATCATCCAGAGAAAAAGGAATCCACTCTCTTTTCCATGAAAACAAGACCAAGATCCATTTCAGAGCAGGTGACTCCAAGTTTCTTCCAAAGATTTTTCTTCTTACTTGGGGAAGAAAGAATGCCTCCGTTCCCTGCAGACAAAGGAATGTCCTGAAATTATGGATCCCAGAGTTTTGTTTTAGGAAAGCCAAGCTGGAATTCTCAAGGGGAAGCTGGATGGGGGAGAGAAGAATAACCACATTCCTGAACACATCTGGCCTGACTGAGTCCATTATTTGTGTGATTCTTACAGGAAGAGAAAAGCGAAAGCAGAAGGAGCAGAAAATAAATTAAGTTGGAAGAAGCCCAGCAAATCATCCTTCAAGAAGTGGTTTTCATAGGTCCTATGAAATGGGGGCTTTGCATTTCCAGGCTGCAGATCCCTGGAGAGAGGATTGCACAAGGGTTTTGCCCACCTCCTTGCTCAACAGGTTGCAGGACAAGGTTGCTACTCCCTCCAGGAGAAGTGGACTAATTTCTTCTCCTCTGAAAGAAAGGCTGAAGGGGGACCTTGGAGAGAAAAAATGCAAGTGAATTTCTCTGCACTAACCTACTTCTTTGTCTTCTCCATAAGGGGTATCTGCTGGGTGTGGTCTACAGAGAGGGATCAAGGATTTGACCCCAAACCACCTTCTTCTGTGGCTGTCCTTTCAATAGGAAGACAGCAGTTCCATTCCCTCCCACCTCCCTTGCCCCATGCCTGAGCAGAAGCAGAGTTTGGAGACCTCTTGATGTAGGGAGGACATTATAAGGTAGAAAAAGCTCGGTGTATTCTGAGCCAGCTGTGCACAGGGCCAAGTCTTTCTGAACAACAGGCCCAGATGGATGGAAGAGGGCCTGATCCTTCCCCTGCTTTTTGCAGAGTGATGGGGCGTGCTTCTGGAGAGCAGAGAAGGAGAAGTAGGTTAGTGCAGAGACATTCTCTTGCATTTTTCTCTCCAAGGTCCCCCCCAGCCATCAGATGAAATTCAGCCTTTCTTTCAGAGGAGAAGAAATTAGTCCACTTCTCCTGGAGGGAGTAGCAACCTTGTCCTTGTTGAGGAAGGAGGTGGGCAAAATCCTTATGCAATCCTCTCTCCAGGGATCTGCAGCCTCCTTGGCTTCTCACCCTTCCTGCCAGTCCTAAGGAAGACTATCTGAAAGGATCTCCTCCCAGGATCTTTTTCACGAGTGGCGTTCCTCGGGACGCTCCTCCTTCAGCAATGGTTGGAGGGTTTCTCCTGGTCCTGGAGAACTTCAGAGACTCATCCACCTGGTTGTTTTGCCCACAAATCTGGGTGGAGGATTCTGAAAGACCGTTTGTGGGCAAGCTGGAATCTAGATAGCGGAAGGGGTGGGGGTACCAGGTTCAGTGAAGACAGAGGACGCTCTGAGACCCTCCCCTAAATTACATTTTTCCAGTTCCTCCGGTTCTGCTTCAGCACAGAAACGTCTTCTTTAGAGGAATGCATTCTCTTCCCACTTTCTACACGTGGAAAAAGACTCAATTATATATTAACCCACCAGGGACCAGCCCTGAAGCTACCCCAGCTGCAGCTTACAAAAAGGGGGCTTTTCATTCCCTGCCTTTAGCTTTCATTTCTTCTGCCACAGAAAGGTACGAACTTAAGAAAGGGGAAGCTTGTTAAAAGTGTCTCATATTGGGCGTTTAACTGGCAACCCCCAACTAGTACAAACAGCCTTTTCTGGGCCTTCCTTCCAATGTGCAAGTTAACCATATCAGGCTCAGCAGAGTTTTCAGTCCTCCAAAACAGAAATGTTGGATCAAAAATCTTCATCCACTACACCTCCCTTGCTTTTTCTTCTTTTTTGCAAAGATGTGTGGAAAATCTATTCCCTTCTTTGGGAATCCCCATGAAAACTATAGGGTGAATCAGTGTTTTTCAACCTTGGCAACTTTAAGATGCATGGACCCGTCTTAAAGTTGCCAAGGTTGAGAAATACTAGGGTAGATTTTCACAAGATGCTAAGCTAGGCTAAATAGGGGTTGCATTGTGTGGAGTTCAGAGTATTGTCAGAAGACAGCTGATGTTTTAGTTCAATGGGTGAACTCATTCAAAGAGGGCCTAAGACTGTAGATAGCAACATGGCGAGTCAGACTACAAATCACTAATCAGCCCATTGATCTAATTATTCTGTTTAGAACTTTATGAGTTATGTGAACCTGACTGTCCAGAACATTTTTCTGAGTAAATGAACCCATTACTCAGGATGGACAAACCTGTCACCTTGGCTTTTCCATCAGTCAATCTTTCACCTCTGCCAATCTCAAATTATTGGAAAGTGAATTCTAAGAATTGAAAAAAAAGGGACCAAAGAAATTCTCATTTACCTCCACCAGCCAAATTAAACAGGCCCACCGTTCCCAGCATAGAGAGACCTGTGTGGTTCCTGCCTGCCACACTGCTGTTGCAGATCTGGATTCTCTTGGAACATAAGGGGTGGCAAACCTAATTCAGCACTGAATAGAAATATGGGTTCAAGCCCACAGTTTTGAGAGCTAACCATCTCCTGCCAGGAAGGTTGAATCTTTCAGTTTTTCCTCCTCCTTCTCCTTCTCCACCTCCTTCTCCACCTCCTTCTCCACCTTCTCTTCTCCTTCTTGTTCTCTACCTCCTTTTCCTTTTCCTTCTCTACCTCCTTCTCCACCTTCTCCTTCTCCTTCTCCTTCTCCTTCTCCTTCTCCACCTCCTTCTCCTTCTCCTTCTCCTTCTCCTTCTCCTTCTCCTTCTCCTTCTCCTTCTCCTTCTCCTTCTCCTTCTCCACCTTCTCCTTCTCCTTCTCCTTCTCCTTCTCCTTCTGCTTCTGCTTCTGCTTCTCCTTCTCCTTCTCCTTCTCCTTCTCCTTCTCCTTCTCCTTCTCCTTCTCCACCTTCTCCTTCTCCACCTTCTCCTTCTCCTTCTCCTTCTCCTTCTCCTTCTCCACCTTCTCCTTCTCCTTCTCCTCCTTTCCATTGCTCTCGCCTAGTTAGCAGCATTTCAAGTCCATCCTGCCAGGGGACAAAGCTGGCATTCAGGATGACGAAGGAGTTTACAGAAGAAGGGTGGGAACACATGGCAGGCCCTAAAGGAGATCACAGAATAGAGTCCTGCCCCACCAACATGCTGGTATTCATGTTCACTCCCTTCTCCCAATTGCTTACTGAAGTCAACCCATCTCCCAGCATGGTTGGCCCACCAGATGTACTACGAGAAGAACCACTCCCTTTCTAATACCAGGAACCGTCCAGCCAGACCACGAGCCTGTCTTATTTTAGTTTCTGTTGCAAGAGGCTAATGTCCTTCTTCGCCCAGTCTGAAAATAAAATGGTGGCAGTAATAACAACAACAATAACAACAACCCCATGTGTATTTCTGCCTAACAAAACAGGCTTTTTTTTTTCCTGCCCAGAGCAAAATGTTGATTTGGCAGCTTGGATAAGAGAGACAAAGACCCCATTATGGAGAAAGAGACCTCAAGCAGCTTGTTTCGAAATGCCGGGCCCCCCAGTGTGGGTGGGCTTTCGCACGTGGGGGACGGTGAAGCCGAGCTCCTGCTGGACGTGTTGGAAACGGACTCGTTCTGCGTCCTAACTCATCTGGAAGGCCGTAGATTAAATTAAAAAAAAAAACTCCTGCCTTATCAGAACCAGCGATTCCAGTTTTATACTGGATTTTACCATCCCAAGTATGAATATCGCATTGGTTGATTTTCTATTTTTTATATGCCATGGTTATGAAAACGTTTGAAAAGGATTAAAAGTGAGTGCCAGCTCGTACAAAGTGAAGAAGAAAAGAGAAAGCAAAAAGTGCAAGAAGAGAAGAAAGTGAGAGAGAGAGAGAGAGAGAGGAAGAAAAGAAAAAAGATAGGAAGCAGAGCCATATTAGACGTGCCATATTAAGAACAGGGAATAGATATAAACCCAGGTTGTGCCCAAAAACACTTTTATGGATCTCAGTTCAAGAAGAATATCATAGAAGAGAAATAGCAGACCAAGACAAATGGTTGACTTTTACTTATAACTTATATTTGTACTTATAACTGCTGTAAAGAATATCGGAAGCCATCATATCGGTTGAGTTTCAATCACATAGGGATGGTTTTCCCCCCCGCCTCCCACTGAAGCTGACTGCAGTTCATGGTGGGGAGGGAGGTTTTCTGCTGTAAAGCCCCCCCCCCCTTTTGACAAAAACTAGCTTCCAATTCAGGGCAGCGGAAGAGCTAATACTGGGCGAATATCCTTTCTCTTCTAATCGTCACTCGCTTTTCGGAGGGCAAAAGGATGGAAAGAGGCGATGGGAAGCCCTGAGCAGAACTTGAACAAGTTCTGCCGAATGTGAAAAAGCAAAAATATAGTGGAAAGTTTCGGGAAAAGGGAAGTTAAGGAGGCCCGGGATCTGCTCCCCAACAACTCAGGATGGAGGGTGCTTAGGGATGGTGAATGTTGAAGCCTGCTTTAAGGGGGCGCGGGGGGTGAAGGGGTGTGTGGGTCTGCAACGGCGTCTTTCAGACGAGGGTGCGGCTGGCTGAAATCTGGAAGCGTGCCCCAGGCGACAACTTTTTCCCCCCGTTCCACCGTTTGGCCACGTCTCTGCTAGGAAAAGGTTCTGAAGCATCGGGCGCACTGTGGCATTGAGCAAAGGAATGTCAGGTGAACGGAGCCTAAATCCTCTGGGAGTTGAAGTCCACCCGTCTTAAAGTTGCCAAGGTTGAGAAATACTAGGGTAGATTTTCACAAGATGCTAAGCTAGGCTAAATAGGGGTTGCGTCGTTTGGAGTTCAGAGTCTTGTCAGAAGACAGCTGATGTTTTAGTTCGGTGGGTGAACTCATTCAAAGAGGGCCTAAGATTGTAGATAGCCTGCTTTTGCGCAAAGGAATTTCAGGTGAACGGAGCCTAAATCCTCTGGCTGATCTTCCAGCGAGGCAATCCAGAGTGTGGCTCTGCCTCTTTGTGGACACGGTGCATCGATCGGGCTGCCAGAAACCTGTTGGGGCTACACATTGCCTGCCCACCCACTCAGTGGAGCAGAGGGTAGTAACACAGACACACACACACACTCGGGACCTGGGAGGAGAAAGGCTGGGTCAGACCCAAAGGACAGTCTCTCTTTTTCTTCTGTCCTCGACTTCCGAAGGTGTCTGTGTTTGCAGACACGTCCTGCTCCGCAGCAGCGACACACAACGCCAACGGTCGCCTGTGGGAATTGTCCCACTTGGCCGCTGGCTGCCGCCGAGGCTTGTCAAAACGTCCCTCCTCGATCCGACCCAGGCAGCTCCCTGGGTGCCAGGCGGAGCGTGGGGAAGGGAGGGCTCAGCACGGTTGTTTTCAGGTGGAAAAGCTCCCATTTCTTCCCTGGGGGCGAATAAGCGGCCGGCATCGCAGTTCTGCTCTTGCCCGCTGGCGCCCTGGGGTTCCTCTTCCCCGCCGGCCACGCAGAAGCAATTCCGGAGCTCCTTTGGGGCCGCAGAGGACTCCGCACGCCGCACAAAATGCTCATGGGGATGGCGTGGGGCTCAGCGTGGCGTGTGAACCAGGCCACTAGAGCCGAGCCTCAGGGAAGAGCTCAAGCACCGGGGGCGAAAAGAAACCGAGGCGTGATGCAGGGCTAAGCAGCTTCCCTCAGCCCCAGGGCCGTGCCAGAGGGAGCTGGAGGGTGAGCGGGAGGCCGCAGCGTCGACGTGGGGCTGCAGCCTTTTGGGGGAGGAATTCCTCACACAGGCAGTCTTCCCCATCTGGATTTGCTGTATCCAGATGTGCTGGGATATACCCCCCCCCCCGCACTATTTGGGAATTCAAGCCAACCCAAAGGAAGATCAGCTGTGAACTCTTAACTTGCGATTTATGGTTTTGATGATTAGACACAACAGATTTTAGAAAGAAGACTATTTTGACGTAACTTTAGAGAGAGGTTAAAATATAATCGCACTTATAACTGCAGTGAAGAGTGTTGGAAGCCACTGCTTTGTATCTTTTGTCTTGCCTTTCTATTTTTCTTTAAACTGTTTTTCGTTCCTTGCACTTCTTGTTTGCTTTCTTTTTCTCTTTTCTTCCTTACTTTATATTAGTTTGTGTTAAATTTTATCCTCTTTTTTAAAAGTGTTAATAAAATTATATATGTAAGAAGATCAGATGTGAATGCTGACTTTTCCACCCACCCTGCTGAAAAGACCCATTTCTGCTTTCATTAAGGATTGGTTCCTGGACTTGCTCTTTTCCTCTTCCCTCCCTGCTCCTTTTTCCTTTTATGTCATGTCTTTTCCTTTTACAGCCCATGAATAAAGACCTCCCCCTAACCCCCATGCTTATTTAGAGCATTCTGGGAGACTTTTTTGATTGAAAAGTGGAATAATTAAAATGCTTCTTTTAAAAACAAAGCATAAAATAAAATATTGCTGGATGGAGTGGGTTGTATACGGCTACTTTAAAGGGCTGAAATGTGAATCAATGGATGCCTCAATTTACTGTTCAGTCCATGATTCAGCAGGATTAGGGCTTCCACCTGAGGATTTGCATAAAATTTTACTGCTGGGAAAACCCAATGCTATTTTCTTCCTTCCTTTTAGTTTTCCTCCTGCCTTTTTTTGCATACATACACATTTGCTAAATCAATAAATATTGTACGTTTAATAACTGATTGTTTTGTATTTTTAATAATGCTTGTTTTGAAATACTTATTTTATTTAATTGTCGTATGCCGCCCAGAGTCACTTTTTGTAAGACAGGTGGCTATATAAATCTGCTAAATAAATAAATAAATAAATCATTACTTTTTGCCTGGCAACTGTTCTTCTTGCAGGGATCAGATGCTTTGGCAGGAGTTCTGCAACTGGACAATTGTCCAAGCTGCGTTTATAAGGACTGCTGAAACTAACTCTCGTGGCATTTCCTTTAGCACTTGGCTTAGCCAGATGCAAAACTAGATTATGGGAAGCCCATAGAAAACAGCCCTGCCAGAAGGGTGTCTGCACCATGGCTAATAAAGTCAATTCCTGATTCTCAGAAAAAAAAAAAAATCCAAACAGAGGGAAATAAAATAAAATAATAAAATAACATAAAATAAAATAATGGCACTTTAATGATTCCTTGCCAGCAAAAACCAAGCCTGCCGTTGTAGACTACAGCCAGTTGCTCTCAACCAGCAACTGACAATTGCCAGCAGAAAACCAACCACCTGGCCCGTTTTTTGCTGGCAAGCCAGGAACGAGATGTGCTTTTGCAACCTCTCCCCGCAGTGACATCATGAAGCAGGCATTTAAGGGGGCTTGCACAGTGAGGTCTCTGTGGGGTGGGGCTTGCCACCCGCCATCCCACTTCGCTGCAGACGCCTCGGATCACCTGCTCTTTGCTGATGTAGAAACACAGTGGCGCTTTTTTACAAATGAAAAACACCCCAGCAGATGCAGACTGCACATGAGAGCATTCAGGGAAGGCCTAGTGATGTAACACACGACATCAGAGCGTTCCTATTTCACGCCTGCACTATTAAAACCATTATGGTAAAGAATACAACAGGAAAATAATTTGGGGGGAGGGTTAAGGACCACCCTGAGTGCCCTGCTGGGGCGCTTCTCTCCAAAGTTAGATTAAAACTCTGTCAAAGTGAGATTAAAATTGAAATCCGATTCAAATTAAGCTCATTAAATACACCATATGATCGCGTTTCATGGATGGAACATAAAAGGCATCGCCAAAGATGAGCAGTTTTGTTTTTTAAATGGAGGGGAAATTACCCAGGGCTTTCAAAGGAGAGGGGCGAGACTTTTCAACATTCCCAAGCTTAACTTTTCACTTCACATTTCAGCTGCAACGGCTGTCATCTCTAGGAAGAGCGAAAAAAGTAATAAATAAATCCAATACCCTGGAAAATATGGAGTGGCTTTCTGGTATTGTCCAGACTGACTGCGGCTCCGTTTTGCATCATGACGACACAGGACGCTCTGCCCCTTTCCATCCTGTTAATTCAAAACAGCCTTTTCTGTTGGGGGAAACTGTCAGGGAATGAGAAACTGGCATGGAAGCATTTGTCGCTTGGGCCAAAATATCCAGATTTGTCTACACTGGTGCCCTTGGATAAGAATTTCTGGATTTCTGACATTTGGATTCTGGCGGCAGGGGGCTGGGGTTTTCACAGCAACTTGGATCCAGGGCGTGCATTTTTTTCCTTGGGGATTTCACAATTTCAGGATGCTTCAGATAAAAACGAAGACTCGCTTGTTCCCTCCTAGCTTGACAGCCAAGGAACCAGGTTGGACCTTCTTTGCCTATTGCCTAAATCTTCTCTGCTCTTCACTGACTAAGGGTTTCATCGGCAATTGCCACCTGCCTCCTTCCAGTTTTTAAAAAACCAGGAGTGTTTCTTCTTGTTGCTAAAGAGGTCACGGCCAGTGGTTTAAAAATACAGTTCTGCAGCCAGCAGGCGGTGTAGTGCAAGGCGCACGGTGCATGATGCGCAGAAGGAATTTGCACCAGGAAGATCAAGAAATACCATAGTTAGAATGCCAGGCTTTTCCTGCCGGTTGGAAGAAAATAATTTGAAAGCAATTTCTTTAGAAGGGTGAAAAAATAGCCAAAGAAGTGTTTGCTTATGGAGAGGGAAATGGAAGGATTTAGGGCAGGGTTCCTCAACCTCAGCAACTTTAAGATGGGTGGACTTCAACTCCCAGAATTCCCCAGCCAGCATAGCTATGCTGGCTGGGGAATTCTGGGAGTTGAAGTCCACCCATCTTAAAGTTGCTGAGGTTGAGAAACACTGGTTGCCCTTATTTGCTGATGACAAGTCAGGGGTCCCTGGGCATCAACATCTGCAAGATGACAGGAATCAAAGCCCCTGCTTCTTTTCGATGTAGAGGTGACTTCGCCACCTGCGCAAAAGGGACCAGAGCTTTGACTGCAGTGCCGTGACTGCCACCGTGCAGATGTTGACACCCCCAACGGACGCCCCTGAAGAGGGGGGGAGTCTGCAACCTGCCTCGGTTTCCCACACGTTCGTTAAGTCCTGAAGAAGACCTCTGGAGGTAGTTCCATGTCTGGGCCTTTGGGAAGAAATGGAAAGCTACGGCTGGGAGAACAACGCAGTTGCCTGCTCCACCTTCCCAACCCATAAAGCCAGCTCGAAAACCTTGTCCAGAGAAATATGAAAAGGACCAAGCCAAACCCAAACTCTGCAGCCATTTGGGAATACGACCGACCCGCAGGAGCTGTTTCGCAGCCACGGAAGAAAACTTGCGTGATACTGAAAGGCAGATACTGGCCGGGCGTTCGGCTTTTGCCTGTCAAGAGAAAAACCACATTGGAGCCAGGAACGGATCTTTAGAGCGCTCTTGAGTGGAACAAATGAGAGCCAGTTATGTTCCTTCGGCGGCCTGCCTTGGAAACATCTCCCCAAACAGTTGGAAACTAAGGTTGAAGCTGCAAGGGGGGGGGGGGGGGGAGCCAAGGAAGGGGGGGAAGAGAGCCGAGTTTTAGTCTAAATGAAGCCTTTGTAGTGTGACTCAGCTGTGCTTATGGGGTAAGCTCTGCCAAGAGAACTTGGCTTGGAAAGATCATCACAGCCCCACAGGATGTGGTTTCCAAATTCATCCCCTGCTTTTCTTCTCTCTCTCTCTCCTCCTTTCTATTTTATGGCGTGGACATCCGGACTCCGCCCTGATCCCCAGATTTCTCTATCCTGCAGGGAAACTTCTGAGAAAAGGCATCTCCAACCTGGACAAGGGGTGGATGGAGACCTGGTTGAGATGAAGCCTTCGGGACACTGGAGGCCCACAGCCACCTGGCCGGGGCCCATCTGGGCAGGGGCCGACAGGTGATGTTGGGCTTTTACCTGACGAATTGGTCTGCCCCCTTTCATGGAACGGTGGGGAAAATAATTATTCCACTGCACCGAGCGTAAATCGGGAAGAAGGCGATCGATAGAGAAATGCAGCCATCAATAAGAGGTTGGTGTACTAGGGATTGTTGTTACTCTTGTAGCATTCAATCAATGAACATTAGTACCCAAAGTACAACCATTGGCACTTAATTTCCAGAGAGGTAACTATATTATCTTTTCTTACAAAGAACAGCCAAGACTTGCCGCACCTGAAGGGGTAACCCATCTTATTCTGCCTGACTCTCAAGGAAAGCTGCTAATTAGTAGGAGAGGGAGAGGACGGGGGAGACAACGAGGGCTTAAAAAATAGATGGCTTCCATGCGGCCTCGTTTGTCCGAACGTCGGTCAGAATTTCCAATCAAAGTTTAGTCGAGCACCAGAACAATCAATTGGAATTGAACTTCACGTGTCATGGAAGCCCACCTAGCAGGGACCTTTTGGGTGTGAGGGTCAAAAAGTCAAGATGGTGGCCTGACAGTGCCACTGAGGTTCCTTGTGGATACAAGTCACGCTTGCAACGCATGAAAAAAGGGGCGGGGCTAGGATTGCACAGTCGCCACTGGCCCCTTGCCTTGTTTTGGCCGCCTCCCCCTGCACATGGCCCGGATGCCCCTTGAGGAAGCAGAAACTTAATCCAGATTCTAGAAAGGGGGCAGTTTGGCAAACAGCTTCACTTGGGGATGGATTCTCTGCTGAATTGCCTGTCTCTTCCTTCATACAAGGCAAGCGGTAGCTTGGAAACTGCGTGTTGTTCACATGAATAAACACAAGGAAAGAATAACAGCTGGGAGGCTTTTCCCCCATTCCCTGCAAGATGCTGTGACCCCAAACGACCATCTCGGCAATGTAGGTTTGGACCATAGAAAGCCACAGAAAAAGGGAGCGCGAGGTCGAGAGATGTCTCTTTCGGGAATCTGAAGCTTCCTGTTCTGAAGTAATGATGCTAAAAAGGGCTCAGAAGGACTCAAGAGGCATCAGCTTTGAAGAATGCTTCTCTTTGGCTGACCCATAAATTGGTTGTTTTTCCCCAAGGGAAAAGTCTAAGGAACGATTACCGTCAAACTGCTGAGTCCGAAAAAAAGGGTCATCTTGATGGCACAGTTAAATATTAAGAAAAAGAGAAGGAGAAAAGCATCTGCGTCACTGGGCACTCTTTGGACGGATCAACCTTATCTAGGGGAGATGGAGTTGTATCTTGGTGAGGAAGAGTGATCTCAACTGCAGCTTCACCAACATACTCCAGAAGATGTTGTGAATCATGAGCAAGAGTCTTCCTCCACTTGCCCCTCACCACGGCGCAAGTGTGCTCCATCCACCTCTTCTTTTCTGCCATGTCTTCATGATGTTGCCTTCACAGGTTCCCAGCTCATGCACAAGACAGCCTGAAGTCATCTTGAGATGTACCAATGTTAAGCCATCTTTTCCTCCTTATTCTGACACTATCCAAGGTCACCTCAAGGTGTGCAAAAATGGTGAGGCTTTATCACCATTTACCTTGGAGGGATGTCCGTGGAATGGCAGTGACTGAGAATGGTGACAACTGGGGCAAGACTATGGTTGGCAGCCAATTTCATACCAGTGTAGCGTTTTGGCCAGCTTAAGGATGGGCAGAGAACACATCTTCAACTCAGCAATAGAGGAAGACCCAAACTAGCCAGCAGGTAGGAAATCTCCAATAAGAAGCACCACAGATCTGGACAGGGCAACAGGACGCAGAAGGTCACAGGTTCCCAGGGAGACTGATGGGAAGATTTTGGAGAAGAACGGTCAGCCAATCCAGAGACCATTGGAATGAATGTGCCAATGATCTGTCATGCATGAAACACTTTCATAGGACAAAAGGTTAGGAGGTGTTCTAGGAGGCTGTATTAAACCTTGATCCACAGTTGGATCTGAAACGCAATTATAGCATCCCTGACTTCATAAACATCTTCCAGGATGCAGCCTTATCTACTGTGAAAACAGCTCCCATTGTTAGGAAATTTTTCCATGCATTTAGCCAATAGTTGCCTTGTGACTATTTCCACCGATAGGTCCTAGTCCAGTCCCACCTCCAGGCAGATGCTTAATTTCTTGAGAGAGGCTGTAGCTCACTGCAAGAGGAGGTGTAGCTTCCTCCACCTGAGGTGTTCAACTCCAGGTCCCATCATGCCCAGCCACCATGGGCAGCGACAAGCAGGAAATATTTCTGGTGGAATGCTCTCAGAGCTGGAAGGGTTAATGTCTCAGGATGAAGTTGGAATTTCCTGCTAGTCCAAGGACCCTTTCTAGTTGATTTGGTAGCCCTAAAAGCCGCCACTGGAGCAGAACTCTAATCCTGCAGGCCTTCTACAGCAGTCTGGACCTCAGGAACTCACCACCTTTTCCGAGGCAGGAGTGGCATTGCTCAGGAACCCAGAGGACAGATTGTGTGGGTTGAAGATCAATTGCTGGCAGATCCCATGGCTGAGTTTCGCCTAGGAATGTGCTCCCTCTCTCTTTATCCACCACAGCTGCTGGCCCGCCACCAACCTGCTTCTTGAACCTCCCTCTGGAAGGTTCCTGGGGGATCTCCTGGCCTTAAGACAAGTGTGGGAAGACCAGAAGGGCCTCTGGTGGAGGACCAGCGAACTCCATTTGGCATGGAAGGAAAAAAAGAAAGAAAGAAAAGTAAGGAAAAGGATGACTCACAGCTATTAATAGTGAAATATTGGCAGGTGTGAAAAGCCAACATATTATTAAGTCTCTACAATGAAATCCAGAACTCAGCTGGCCTCCTCTTGAGATGGGTTCAGCACCACTATTTCTTCCTTCCAATGTCATTCCTTCTTATTTCTGCTGGAATTTCTCGTCATTTAATGGGATCTAGAAAGGCATGATGTGTCATTGCAGAATACTTGGATCTGATCTCTGGTGGGTATGCTCTGCTGCTGGGCCAGAGGGACTTCATGTCTCCCTACCCAATTTGGCAGATATCTTTGCAAGCCACGGAAGGCTATGCGATGGGCAAGGATGTGATTCTCGATTGTGGGATAAATTTTGAAGGCATGAAGCCCAACTCCCTGAGTGTTCTTCCCATTCCTTTGCAGGGGTTTGTAGTTCCAGAAGGCTCCTTAAGATGATATTGAATAACATTTCCTGTCCTTGCATGTTACAGCATCAAAAATTCAGCTACCTTATGCCTGGTCTGGCAATGCCTGGAGTTGTACCCGTGTCATACCATGAGGTGAGATTTTTGGCGTTGATGTAAAGTTAACCCAACAATTCTGCCCTGTAAGCCATAGTTTATTGTACTGTACCAACTCAGTCACAATTGGTTTATTCACTAAGCCAGGATTAAGGAAGCCATGTCTTGGTACAATGTATGAAGCCCGGCAGTTTGTGTATTTGCAACGTTCAAGAAGTCCTGCCAGATCCCATCTTTGTCAGCTTTCTTTGGAATTGCCCAGGATAGAATCTTCTGCGGGCAAAGCTGGTGCCCAGCCTTACCACTAGCTCATTATGGTCGGCCCCTAAAAATAATGTAGTACTGCAGTCCTTACCGTTCTGAACATAGATCTGCTTTAAATTAGGAACACAGGAAGCTGTTTTGGTCCCCTCAAGCTGACTCAGTCTATGTAGATCAGGCCTGTTTGCCAGATCTATTTGGAGATGCCGGGACAGAACCTAACAATAGCCCTATTTGGAGATGCCTAGAACATAAGAATAGATCAGCAGGATCAGGCCAAGGCCCGGCTTAGTCCAGCATTTTGTTTCTCACAGCAGCAGACTTTGGAGGGGGGGCGGCCTCACAAGCAGGAGTTGGAGACATATCCCTCTTTTGCTGTTGTTCCATCCATTGCTTGGGATCTGTAGGTCTGCTCCCTTCGGTCTGAGGGAAACATTGAGTTTCCAGACAAATCGTTCTGCTATCCCAGTCCTCCATGAATTTATCCAATCCCACTTTAATGCCATCTGAGTTAGTGACATCACCACATTTTACAGGAATGAATTCTGCAGGTGGCTATCCTTCTCCTTCTCCTTCTCCTTCTCCTTCTCCTTCTCCTTCTCCTTCTCCTTCTCCTTCTCCTTCTCCTTCTCCTTCTCCTTCTCCTTCTCCTTCTCCTTCTCCTTCTCCTTCTCCTCCTTGTCTATCTCCTCCTTCTCCTCCTCCTTCTCCTCCTCCTCCTCCTTCTCCTTCTCCTTCTCCGTCCCCGTCCCCGTCCCCTTCTTCTTTTCCTACATCTACATGTAAGAAAGATGTTTGGTTGGTCTTTGGTTGCCGAGTTCTTTTTCATTTCAAATGCGGTAACCAGAACTGTCCAGAACATTCCAGATGTGGCTATACCATAGGTTTGTCGAGCAGATGAAATCTGGGCCTTTGGTATTTAAAATATCTGCCTTGCCTTGAAGATGCAGCTCCTTCTCACTGATTGAGGGAGATAGACCTCTTTTGTCACAAAGGAGGGAACAAATTGCTGCAAATCACTACTGAAAAGCCAAGACCTCCATGGAATCACAAGACATCTGACACATAAAATCATTTTCCTAAGGGGGCAAAATCCCACATGCCCTTATCTGAGGTTAAATCCTCTTGGATGACCTTTAGGGTAATTTCAGCCTTATTAAAAATCCTTAGCTCAATTAATCGTTGGGTTTGGGAGCTTTCTACCTAGTGAATCTGGGAATGAGATCACCATACATCTGCATATGGTTTTAATACCCTTAAAAAAGAGCATGCCTCTTTTATTTTTTATCCAGTGCATACAGGTTCTGTAGCAAGGAACCTTTCTGAAGAGGCATTCCCTCCAGACACAAGAGGAGAGTGCCTCTTCCTTTAGCACTTCCCATCACTATAATATGAATTAGCCCTGGATGCAAATGGACTTTCTATTTGTGCAGACAGAAAGGAGGTGAATGATTCTTCCACACTTCTCCAGGGGAGGGAAGAATTCTTCAACTGTTTCTCAAGGCAGGATCCTCCCCTGAGCACTGACAGAAGCAATGCTGCTAGCCCCTCCCCTGGAGATTCCCCCCCCCCCTTGGTATATTCCCTTGGGATCAAATGGGTGTGGGAAGTTGGGGGGCTGCAGACCAAGGGGGACAACAGAAGCGAAGACATTTGCACGCCCCTTTTTTGCAAACGAACACAAGGCCACCATACGCTCCACAAATTCTCTTTCTGTGCAGAGAAACTGCAAGGAAAAACCGATGCAGGCAAAACGTAGGCAGGGATTCGCTTATCGATGGGACACGTCTACTCATTTTCTGAAAAAAAAAATTGCTCCACTTAGAAGAAAACACATTGAGATGATCAAAACCGTTTTCTGAAAAGAGGCTGAAATAGCCATTTTCTTTTTCTTCCCTCCCTCTGAAAACCAAGAGCTTGTTTTCTCCTGTGGTTTTATATGGGGGAGGCATCTTCCAAGTTCCCAGGACCAAAATGCCCAATCCGGTTTTCTTTTCCATTCGAGAACAAGGTCTGGAAGGAGTAAATGATGACTCTCCTCAGCCTACTATCAAGATAGTTTTAGAGATGGGGAAGGATGGGGAGGCAAAGGCAGAATCAGAGCCTCGTCTCCTCCATTCTTCCTGCCCACCTTCCTCTTGGCCAAAATGGTCTTCTTCTCAGCCGGCCCCCGCCTTGGTTCTCAGAGGAAATGACACCAGAAACCCTGAAATTCTGTGGGACGGGATGCATAAAACAAGACCACCAGCATCTTAGAAAAGTAAGCAGAGAGGGGAACGTGCACATTCCTTTGGGACATTCCTTGCTCTGAAAGGCAGAGAGAAAGAGAGAGAGAGAGAGGAGAGAATATCTCTATCCTAGATTTCTCACATTTGGTTTGTTGGCAGGAAAGATCTGCATTTAATTAATACACTCCACTCCTTGGCAGCTGGCTTCCGTTTGCTGATGTACAGTGCATCTTCGATCTCTCCCCGAAGGCCTCCCCAGATTCTGCATTTGTTGTGCAGGGCAAAATAATAATCATTTAAAATACACGATGCCCCAGAGAGCTCTTTTTGGGGGGTTCACGTTGCTTAGTTCATTCTCACAAATTTGGTCAACTAGGATTAAAAAAGCATAACCTGGCTGGATTTCAGTTGGATGAAGCTGCAGATTTCATGTATCACCTACAATCTTCCTGTCCTGTTTAGTACAGGACCCAATGGGGGTCTCTTTGGGGGTACTCTTTGAACTTTGGAATTATATTCCAATGGTTTAGGAACAAAAGGGAAGACGGCAGACATACTTTACTGGGGCCTTTGCTGACGCAGCAAGATTGGAAGGATTCTCATTCTCTGTCCATAATAACAGGATCTGAAGAACTAACACCTCTTGCTAGTTTTGAATCAATATCTCACTGACTTCAAAGATGCCCTGGTGAAGTTCTCTAACCTGGCCATGAAATGTCTGCAGGAAAACAACCCTGCTCAGCGAAGACCAAGAAATAACCCAACAAAAATATTTCACTGCATGGCGTCCCAACCAGAAGACCATTTTGAAATCTCAACCACCTGCCTAACGTCTAATGACCCACTTGTTTCCTATGGTGAAGGAAACTAGTTTCAATGTCAATTGTGGAATAGTGTGTGTATTCTTTTCCCCCCATTGAGGTGTTAGATGATGTTGTGGTTGACCAAGAATGAGAATAGTCCCTTTGCAGTTTGCGGTTAGTTCTTTTGAAGCCCCCTTCCAGAAATCATTCTGGATCGCACCACAAATGAAACTCAGCTTGGGTACAATGAGAAATAACACTCACGATATTCTGTCTCTCAAATATTTATCCCTATTTACAAACCAGTCAAGTGCGTTTCTCAAAAGCTGGGTCATCAGACCTTCCTTGGACATCCTCCCCCCCTTTAAAAAAACCTCCCTATTCTTTGGACCCCCATGGCCAGCCCCATGCCACCCCCTTCCCCAATCTGGTTGCAGCTTTTGTTGTCTGCAGCCACTTGGAGAAAAAAATTGCTCTTTCTGGGCCCTTGTTTTCCAGCTTCTGCCAGCCTGCCCGGCAGCCAATGGCTCTGTAATATCTTGGGGGTGGTTTCCAGCAGTACTGCACAAGCTGTTCTGAAAAAATATATATATTACAACAGGCAGACCAGGCCTTAGAAGGGAGGAGGGATGGAAAATATGCATTCATCAGCTTAAAATAAAAACGCACCCTTTCTCCTAGTCGGAGAAGAACAGCGAAAAACAGGCAGGCGGGAGAAACAGAGGGCTGCTCTGATTCCTTTGAAGGCACTGTTATCAGGACCGGAAGAAGCTCCCTAAAACTGAAGGACAGAGATCTCCCCTGGCTCCTCTTTTCTGGCAGTTCATGCAGCCTTTGGTTGTAGGGGAATACAAAGCCTCGCACTCATATCCCTGTTTACGCGCCCCCCATCTCCCCTCCAAGGCTCTGGTGATCAAATTGCAGCCCTTGTGCCAAACCAGCATGTGATTTATTTGGATTTGACTTAGCTCAGGTTCATCCATCACGCTGAGACATATTGGTTTATCTGTATCTGTGGAATAAACCACAACTGGCTGGGCTTGCATGACCAGGGGTGTCTCCAGGGTGCAGTAAAAAAGTCAAGATGGCAGCTGAAGTGGTGTGATTGATGCTCCACCTGGGTTGCATAGAAAAATCAGGTAGAGTCCAGTCACAACGTTGTGGCCACCCCTTGACTTTCGTTGACCGTACCCTGTGGACATCCCTGTGTGTGACACATTAATAAGCACAAACCCTAGTTTGCAAACAGCAACAGCTGGATTCCCACAATGGCCTAAACCCAAACGGAGGGAACGGCGGAACTGTGTCTTTGGCACCCAGCAGAAGCCACAGCGATATTGCCGGTGTCATGATGACACTGCACAAATGATAGGAATGACGTCATTTGGGCTGGCCAACTCCACGCTCATAATGTGATTCATTTGGGTGATGACGTCATGATACCTATAAGATCATACACATCCTTGGCTTCCATGGATGCCCATGAAAAAGCTTGCAGCTGTGGATGACAAGCCATTGTTTTATGGCTTAGAGCAGTGTTGTCCAAACTTGGCCACTTTAAGATGAGTGGACATCAACTCCCAGAATTCCCCAGCCAGCATGGCTGGCTGGGGAATTCTGGGAGTTGAAGTCCACTCATCTTAAAGTGGCCAAGTTTGGACAACACTGGCTTAGAGGGTGAACTCACTAATTCTGGCTCAATGGGCTACATCGTGGGATTAGCTCTTTATGGAAACCCAGATTGTTAAGTTGGACGTTTCTTGTAAGTGCTCTGCATCTAGCAAGGGGATATATTTTCTATTAAGTCCTGGGGACTCAAATCACCCACACTCCATGGGAATAAGAACACAAGGCCTGCCAGCAGGGTCTGGAACAAATCACAATAACATCAAAGGGACAACACAGTTGCAACAATGCTTTCATGGAAATGCCTCCATTCTTTACTGCATTCACACAACACTCTGAACCAGATGAGTGGAAGAACTCGTGTGGTTGCATTCATACAATGTGCCAAGCTTTGGGTAGTTTTAGCTTCGGGAGGATTTCGTTTGTTTGTTTGTTCGTTTGGTGGCTTAGCACGTTGTGTGAATTCAACCTGGTTGGCTGGTTTTATGGTTTCACATATTGTGCGAACCCAGAAAATGGGTTAATTCAGGTGTGCTATGGGAACAGAGGTTGGCAATTGCTTTATGCTGAAGCAAAGCACCACTGATCCACCTAGCCCATTATATGTCTACAAATTGGGGCTGGGGATGCTGTGGATTGAACCTGGAACCTTTTTTTGTATTAGGGCCCCCAGATCTGGGCTGCAAAAATCCAGAGTTCCATTGGATGAGAGCAAAGAATTAGAGTTTTCTGTGTTATCCGGAGAACCACTAATGGCGACCAAAGGAAAGCTCGCTCACCTTCTTTTGATCATCTGTGTTTTACTAGCCCTACTTTTCTTTAAATAGAGTCCTAAATCAGGGCTTCTACTGACCAAGCAAGAGAGAGAAAGCTGGGAGACAGACAGGACCGTAGCTGACTCTGTCTCTGTGCCTGTCACCCCAAGGGGACATCTCCTTCAGTGTTTGGAGCAGCAGTTTCCTAAGATTTCAGACAGAATTCTTCCCTCCTGGGAACTGAATTCTGTACTTTCTTCCTCTCTAGCACATTCTCAATCACTGCATTACGGTGCTTCTCTGCAAGGGGCCAGGCCATGCTTAACTCACCGTGCCTGAACACAGTACAGGGAAGTGGACATCCTCCACAAGATCTTCGCTGCAGAACCATTAATTCCACAAATCTACCTGGCGATGTGTAGATGGCTCCTCAAAAGCTTCCCAAATCCACTTGACTGGTGAGATAATGGGCTGACAGTGTGAGCCTCGCCAGTTGCTATACTACAAACACATCACTTTCCATGCATGGATTTGTGCCCTGTTTTGCATTCAGAAAATGGGTTGCTTATCCTCCTTCTCTGGCTAAAAAACCCATCATCCTCAATTATATCCCTGAAACTTAATTTCCTTCCCTTTGATTTAAAACTTTATTTTTTAATCATTGCTAAGTCATGTAGCTGATTACAGGCTGAGATTTTCTTTGCACATCATGTCCAGAAGTTGTTTAGTGTGCAAATTTGATGAGGACTATTTCCATCTTGGATCTGGCTGTTGAATCTCAATCATGAAAAGATTTCTACCATCTTTATTGTATCAGTTACATTGCATTTAGGAATGACCATTTTAGAGCAAATGTAATGCAACAAATAACATGAAAAGAAGAGAACGTTATATGCCTTTTTGTCACTGGCCAAACTGAAATGTGGAATCTCAGTAAAGGCAAGAGCTAAATCCATCTGTAAGGATCTGGTGATTTTCAGGAATTTATTGACTCCAGAAAAGTCATCATTCCTCTCTATTCTGCATTAGTCAGGCTACACCTAGAATAGTATCCAGTCCAAGACATCACATTTTAGGGAGGAGCTCAACAGAGAGAAGAAAACTCCCTGAGTCAAAGCAATGCCAGTAAGACAGAAGTTTTCAGACTTGGTGGTGCCATGAATCCCTGTAATTTCATGTAAGCCTGACCTTCCTTATCACCTTCCTATCACAAATTCAAGAACCTGCTCTTAAAAAATACAGTTAACTAAAGTTAAATCAAAACCCTTGAGAAATGTAGCGGTTGGGGCATGTAAGACTGGCAGACATAAATCTTCCATATAAAAAAAATCCCTTTGAGTTGGACGGCATTTCCTGATAATAAAAGTTTCGAAGATTTGGTCTCTCAGAGGACTGAAGACATAAGGAGAATAGGTTAATATCTCTATTGAGAGTGGATGGTGAAAATATGTGTGCTTAGAGATACTTTTTTTCCTTATTAAACTTTTCCTTCTCTCTTTTTAATATTGCAGATATGGTATACAGATAATTAAAACAATTTTAAGGCTAATCTAGAACTCACCAGACACACTTCTACTTAAAACTGGGTTGGTGCAATACAGTGTGTGCCCAACTGGACTAAATAGGAATACATACACATTCAAATGTGGGAGAAATGCTTGTCCATAAATCAAAATTATGCCCATGAAGTTCCATTAAAAAGGAATTAATAGAAATTAAAATCTTCATTATGTGCTTAAGTCCCAGTATTTTCAATACAATTAGAGCTAAGATGTAAGTTCACATTTTTCCCTACTCTGCCTGGACAAGCTGTCTGTCTGAAAAATGTGGCACATGGATCTATCAAGGCTCTGGTTTTGCTTGGACTTGCAAGAGTCCAATCCCATTCAGGCTTTCCTTCTGTGAGTTTTTGGCTTAGCTATAATGTGTGTAGCAATTTAACAGCCAGGCTTCATAACCTGGATCCGATCAGCTAGGTAACATCTTTGGGCTAGATCAGTGTTTCTCAACCTCAGCAACTTTAAGGTGTGTGGACTTCAACTCCCAGAATTCCCCAGCCAGCATGGGAGTTGAAGTCCACACATCTTAATGTTGCTGAGGTTGAGAAACATTGGGCTAGATGATCTTGAAGGCCCCTTCTTACACTCTATAGTTCTATTTTTCTTGATTCTATGCATGCTAATGCTGTCAAAATATTGATCAATATATACATCAAAGCAGATCATTTTTAAGGGACTGAATCTCTACATTGCATCAGGCTCCTCTTTGCTCAGCCACTGTTTGTTGAATAAAGCAGAGCTGGCTAGGTTCACAGATAAGGTGAAGCTATAAACCATGGTTATAACTCAAATAGCCAGATTCATGCAGTAAGTTAGCTAAACCAGAAACAAGGAAACCATATAATGGTTTAGTGCAATGGGTGTGAGTTCAGCCAATTTATACCAAAAACGTAGCTGTATAACATCTAATGATATTGTCAGGACTCGAAAATAATTGGTTTTAAGCTTGTTTGTAATACTCAAATGGAGATTCAGATCTGATTTAGTTCCAAAGAACTTGCTTTGGCATTCAAAATGAATCAGATTCTCAGGTGATCCATGCGCCTTAGTAGACTTCGAGTGATAGAAGTGAATCGATGGCTTTTTAGCTGTTTTCTTCCGTTTTTCCCAATCTTTTGTAATGAAGTGGAGAGGGGTGGAATGGTGAAGCCTATAGGAAGGCATGGCTGGCTGCAGTGCTGAACAGATGATAGATAGATAGATAGATAGATAGATAGATAGATAGATGATAGATAGATAGATAGATAGATAGATAGATGATAGATAGATAGATAGATAGATAGATAGATAGATAGATGATAGATGATGGATGGATGGATGAATAATGATAGATAGATAGATAGATAGATAATAGATGATGGATGGATGGATGGATGGATGGATGGATGATAGATAGATAGATAGATAGATAGATAGATGATGGATGGATGAATAATGATAGATAATAGATGATGGATGGATGGATGGATGATAGATAGATAGATAGACAGATAACAGATGATGGATGGATGATGGATGATGGATGGATGGATGGATTGGGGGGGGGGGCTGGCCCAAGGTCACCCAGCTGGCTTTGTGCCTAAGAAGGGAGTAGAACTCATGGTCTCCCAGTTTCTAACCTGGTGCCTTAACCATTACACCAGATTGCCTCTCAAGAGCTTTTTGTAGCAGCTTGTTTACAAGCTGATCTTTGCTCTCATACAGCCTCCAATCAGTTAGACAGTCCCTGTTGTATCCAGCCTGCAACCTACTCCATACCAAAGTGTGCGTTTGGCAACAATACACCAAAAAAAAATTGATTAAAAGCCAGCACTATACAACAGAATAGAGTGGCTAGACCTCCTTCCTCTGGCTTAAACTCTTCCAGAGCAGAGTTAGTGCCCACATCCAACAGGGCCAAGCTGGACAAGATGGGAGTTGTAGTCTCATGCATGCAGATTGGAGAAACCATTCCAGTCCATAAGTAGGAGTGCTTTATTGTTATGGAAACTGCTTTGCCATGGCTATGCCCTAACAGGACCTTCCCCCACCCTACAAATCAGTGTAATGTTGAAATACTTACACATCTAAACTCTATACATAGGATTTTCTTGCATCAGTTGGGCAGCTACAAACCTGGGCTACGAACAGGGTTGAAAGTATTTCCAAACTCTGCCCAACTTTGGAGATGTTAGAGCTCAGCTCATAACTCAGTCTGAATTTCACCTTGTGAGTTCTCTAGTTCTTATGTTTGGTCTCCTCCCTCATTCTAAAGCTATGTGTTACTCCGCTGCCTTGCAGTAAGGAAAGACGTTGCGCAGGCAAGTTCTCACAGAACCTGAACAACGGATACTAGCGTCCTGCTTCCGGTGAACAATTTCGCCATTGGTCATTTTTGACAGATGCTTCCAGGGGGGAAACAAAGAAAAGAAATGTTCTGCTCATGTTCTGGCCCCTTGGAAGAACAAAATTCATCCAGTGTGGGGAAAAAGTACAGAGGCTCCTACAGAATCTGCATCATTGTATCTGCTGATGAAAACTGCATTTCCTGCTGGCTTTAAATCACGATACAAAAATAAAACAAATTCCAATCCCTGGATTAAGCCCATCTTAACCTTGGTGGGGAACATGGCCTTATGAATTCACATGTGGCTGCTAAAAATAAGAGTGAGATCAGCATATCCCCATTAGATTCCCACGATGTCGGGTTGTTCTTCCTCTTCTGACACTATTCTTTTTTCTGCCCGGTTTCCCATCAGCTGGAAGCTCCTTTTCCCATCTGTTTTAGAGCCGCAGCCTTAAAATAAGCGGTGTGGTGAGGGGGTGGGACAGGCGGGGTGGGGAGGGAAAGAATAAATTACTCAGATAGTTCCAAGTAGCACAGAAAATTCAGCCGGATCCCCTGCCAAGGAGGTTGCGAGGGCTCTCCTGATCTTTGGGGCAGCCCCAAGATGTTGCAGCAGTGTGCATGAGGCCAAAGGCCTGTGGAAAGAGGAATGCAAGCTTGTAAAGTCCCCTAGAAATGCCCCTTTGCTAAATGATAAAAACCCCAGCACCTTCACAATCAGTGATGGACAACGTCCTTGACATTGGCTGGATATGTTTATGCAGTGAAGAAGACAGGAGACAAGAAACAGATTTTTAGTGGAAAGGAAATTCCTCATGTTAGATACACACTTCCTTCGTCTTGGGATTGTGCCTAAATCAAACAGGTTTGTTAAGCTGAGGAAGCGCAACCAGAGCCTGTCAGGTCTGTTTATCCAAAGTGAAAATGGGACTTTATAGGCAATTGGGAACCCTTCAAACCAATTTCACATGGAAGGTGGGAGTGGGGGAAATTAAAGAGTGAGAAGAGCCAAGGAATGGGACAAGTACTGTAGAAATCATGCAGATTGAACTAATGATATTGGAAGAAAAATCTGAGTTGGTTGATTTCTGCATGGTTAAATTCTGCACTTTTCTGACTATTCTTCCTATCTATTTTTATATCTCCGCAGTCATAATGATTGTGGTAGAATCAATCAATCAATCAATCAATCAATCAATCAATCAATCAGTCAATCACTCTGGAGAAGGGGGCCTTCCCAGTTTGCTACTCAAAAGCCAAACTGAAAAAGGTTGCTCATTCTGGGCGTAGATCAAAGGTACAAAAATGTCGCCCTTCCAGGACCCCTTTTGCAATCTCGAGAATGGGTGGAGCCAAGAAATTTGGATTTAAAGAAGGATTTTAAGAAGAAAAATAGTTGTTGGAAGCCTGACAGGAGATCAAGGATCCCTTTGATCCCTTCCACTAACTCACTTTGGCCCACATGGATTCTCCCCCCACCCACCACTTTTGGAGTACAGTTTTCAAGATGTGTCCGAAAACTAAAACATCTGGATCATCAAATCAGTTTTCCTAACCAGTGGCTGCACTTGCATTTTGCTTGATCCCACAGAATCTGGGACCTTTAGGATGGAAATCTGGTCATCTGCCTGGTGGATAGCAACTGCAGTACCACTTCCTGATCATCCTTCGCAATGACCAACGGCTCCCTTTTATGGGAAACACACTACAGCCCAAGTAGATATTTCTATCATCTCTGGCTAGGATGCTCAAGTAGGTGGTGATGGTGGCACCTGGCTTACCTTGGCTGATCTAAGCAGGGTTGGCCCTGGTGAGTGTTCAGATTTGCTTTTGTTGATCTGTTTATTTCTTTATCACATTTACATACTACACCCTCCCAGCAATTCCCTACTGGGTATTCTTGAACTATTTTGTGAAGCTGTCCACCTCTTCTACCTGGAAAGCCTCTTCTGTAGCCCTGCCAAGAAAACTGTAGGGATGGTGATGCCAGGAGTTGAAGTTGAGGGCCTCTAGCTTTGAGCTGGTGATGTGAAATGTCCTCTCCCTGCAACCCTAGTGAGCCTCTGCCTATCAGGGGACTTGTGTAGAGAGTAAGGAAGATGACCTTGATGCAGACATGCAGGAACTGTTACCTAGGCAAAAAGGGTTGAAGCATTTTTTAAGCCCAGAACACCCAGATAACCTTCAGAAGCAGCTCAGGCAGAGGCTGCCCTGATTCCCTGGACATTAAGAAGGAGGAGGCCCAGCACGATCAGTCTTGCAAGGTTCTGTTATTATAGCCACTCTCCATCAAAGTTTTAGCTTTCTGTGGAGTTGATTTCAAGGTCTGGTCTACCTAGTGGGGCTGACAAGTAGATACTGAATTAGGAGCACAAAAAGGAGCTAGTCTGGTAGATTTCAGCATAACAAATGACAGCAAGGACCAGTCAATTCCTGGCTATATCCTGGCTCCTTCCGGTAATTGGTCCAAGAACCAAGGAAAGTGTTAGGAATCTTGAGAATCCAGATATTGTCCTAAGAAGTGTCTATGAATTCATAGGTTGCAGCAGGAAATCTAAACCAATGGCAGGAAATGACAAGCAACAACATCAAAGGACAATAATTACATTTCACCATCCCTTTCAGATTTAGCCGCACCAATTCTTTCTGCTAATAGAGTTTAACTGTAAGGCCTGAGAAGAAGGTTTTCTTTGATGTAGCTGGAAGCTGTCCCTGTCTTCTTGGCCAAAAGCAATGAGGAACATTGATTTGATGTCCCTGGTATTTTGCTGGACCCACGTCTGGTGATCCAGCACTTTTTGGAAATAATGTGCTCGTATGAAACATCACAGCTAGAGCTAGACTCAGGGCCAGTGAAATAATCAAGGGTTATGTCTGGTTCACATTCATTTGGGTGGAAAAAGTTGGAAAAGAGAAATGTCTTGGCTAGTGGAGAAAAATTCAGTTTGGTGGATGAGAAGAGGCTTTCAAAACATCTTTTAAGGAGAAGAGGATTTGGGTGACATGATCAAGGGTGACATGATTGTAGCAAAAGGAAAAAAAATTGAGAAATTGCATGCTTTTAGTATAGCATGAGAACTGAAACAGCGATGGGTTGTATCAATGCAAAAGTTTGATAGCAGATGGTGTCAGAAATATAGTGTGAGAACAGATGTGCAAGACTGTGCAATTAATGAACTAGCACAATTGGTCAAAGAATTGAACAGAAATGCACACATTATACAGAAATGTAAAATATTCTATAATGTTATTTGGCTGATTACTATGAGGTAACATAATTAATTGTATTTATCATCATACAGTTATTACATCTAAAAAGTTTCTCACATTAATGATCTACTGATTTTCCAATAATAAATATGTAAACAGTTCTTTTGTTCTTCTGATGATCTCTCCAAGATAATGAATCTATTAATTCCACATTAGCTTTCAAGAGAAAATAAATTACTGTTAATCAGACTCATTAAACTGATGAGCAAACAAGCTATTTGAATCCATGTATATGTAATTTAATTCTATTCTTTTAAATGCCAGAAAATACCAAATCCAATAGCTCAATCAATTAAGCAATTAGCCAATGACAGAATCTTTCAAGGCATTAAATATACAAGTATCTAAGTCTGATATTTATGGCCCAGTATATTTCTCCACAGAACTGCAACAACGATCAGCTTATCTATCAAACACAATATATCTCAGCAGCAGCTGACTCAAATATTGACTATTAATTCATAATGCAGCTGTTCTCGATAACCATCAAATCAATTTTTCCTAAGGCGCAAGAAAGAACTTCTGGTATCTCCAGATAATTTTTTCCAACTCTCAGCTATAAAATGCAGCTTCAAATGCAGCTCTAAACTGAAATAACACCTTGCCATAATCATTTTTTAAAAATTCAAATCTGTGTGTTTTACAGAAAGCACAATCCATGGATGAAGCCAGAACAAGCAGGAACAATCATGGAAAAAATTAGTCATGACAGGTACTGACAAAAGAAACTAAGTAAATTCCAGTTGTAGGGGTGGGATGTTGGAAAAGAGTTTGGTTTTCAGCACATCCAAGGCTGGCTGAAGAATTCTCCATCTTGCAAATATGATCATTCTTCATTGATGAGGAAGAGAAAAAAGGACCAAGGTGGGAGATCTCGCAACAAGATATTCGGGCAAGAGCTAGAGGAGAGATGAGGAACCTCTAAGATAGTCAGAAGAATCAGGTCTTACATTGGATCCAAAGGGATGAGGCTCTTTCCTTAATGATTTATATGGCTGTCCTAGCATGGATAAGGATGAAATAGAAAAGACAGAGGAGAAAAATAGGGAGGGCTGCCAAAGATTTATAGGGCCAAGTTACAGAAACCACCCAGTGGAGAAAACATGGTCACCACTCTCTGGAAATGGGTTGGTATTTTGCATTCCTGTTTATCCTGCAGAATGAATGTAACTGTTCATTCTGCTGGATCGGTTCCCTGCTTAGACGGCACCACCTGACCTCACATTCAAAAAAATAGGGAGGAGCAGGCAGAGATGGGTTTATTTGCAGGATTTTATCCATTTCTAGTATGCGGTCCGGGCACTCCCTGGCTTCTCTAGCCAAATGGCACCACCCGCAAACAGGGCTCCAGGGAGCCCAAGGTTTGCAGACCTACAAGAGATATTTATGGAAAAATAGGGAAGGTATTTGACTTCAACCTCTCTCCCTCTAAGCCATCATGATCTTTGCTGGCCTCCTGCTTTAAGTGGCATGAAAGATCCCTGATACAATCAGTGATGGAACATGCATAGGAGGCACAAAATAAACCTCTGGAGGAATTATTTATAAGGTTATACCAAGGGGTGGAGAACTTGAGGACTTCTAAATGTTACACTATTATGGTTTCCAGTAGTCCAAGCCTGCATGGTCAGTGATGAGGCAGACTGGAGGTTGGGGATCAGAAATATCTGGACATCTTCAGGTTGTCCATCACTAGAGCACGTCGGATACAAAAGTTACTGTAAGCAAATAATATTACTAGCTAGATTGTTTGATTCAAATCAGTATGCTAAGTTCAACCTCCCTCTATGCACATATTGGGGCTTTCCTTGCCCTTCAAGAATTGCCAATAGTCCCAAGGACATAGAAGTAATTCTCAGCCAAATTCTCTTGTCAGGTCTTAGACCCTAAAAAGAGTGACTTTTAGTGATCTGCTTCTGACCAACTCCCATAATATCGCTGTATGTTTCCTTCTTCATTCATTCAAGCAGCCTCTCCTGATCTAAGAACCATGAGGTTTCTTCTCCTTGATCAACATTTTTTTATTCACATGTCTGATTCCCCTAGCGTTTTCCTAAAAGGAACCTACTCTTCCTGAAAGTTCAGCCCATTCTTTACATCTTCAGCCTCTTGTTTCTATGCTCCTCTCGTCCCTTAGCTTTTCTGCATCTCAGAGTCTTCTTTCAGCACTAACAAACCAGCACCATTTAAATCAGTGTTTCTTTTATTCCAGCCAACTTGATGATTTTCCTTTCCCAGACGGGAGATAAACTGAAAGCTGATTTGTTCTCTGGGCAACCAAACACTTTGTGAAGGCAAACGGTATCAGAGGCTTCCTTGCCATTAGCAAATACAGTAAAGGATGCAAGTACGTCTGTTTTGGAACTGAAGCCAACACAATGAAATAAAAATAGATGTATTTATTTCTCCTAGCATATTCCAATTGGAAAAATAAATAAAATAAGGGCAAAATACTTCTGCTATATAAGGGCAAGAAGCACATGGTGTTGTAAGTGGGCAGCAATGATGAATCGGTGGTTCATCGTGTCTGGATTTAATATGCCACTTCCCCTTAACGTTACAGCCTTTATCAGGTCTGTAAAATTTTCAGTTTCCCCTTGATAATTATGAAATCATGCTTCTTTTCAGATAACTGCCGACTGCATGGTAGGATAATTGGCAGTTCAGGTTTCTAGATACCTAGTATTCCTTGTATGTCAGGACGTATGTATTCATCACCCAATATTTAGCCACATTCAAGCAACTAGGCAGGTGGTACATTCAGAATCCACACGGTTTGCATTCAGCAGTTTGTGCTCAACATCCCCATGGCTCTTACCGTTGAAGAGTGATGTTCTAAGAGCAATCTCAGCAGGAAAAAGAGAGGTAAGAACTTTGCAGTGCCCTCTGTAAGAAGACCTGAAGAAGGTACTGATGCTACCTCAAATCCCATAATTTGATAGGCAGAACATGGACCTTCCAGACTGCATTCATTTCTTATGTGTCATAAAAAGAGAAAGTTAAGCCAGCTCCCCTCATCTTTCCACCAATGTGACTGATTTCACAGCCTAGCATGCCTCCAACCTGTCCCTTTTGTAAACTGGGTCTCCTTGAGGACATCTGAGCCCACATCTCACAGAGCTGGGATGTCCACCCCAACTGGTGCTCTTGTAGCCCTCAGCTTCAGCTGATCTCTGATTCGATCTATTCAAGGGAGTTTGCCTTTAAGAAGGCTGCTCCTCCGGCTACTTGAAAATTGGAATTTAAATACAGGTCAGAGGATGCTCATTCAAATGATCACCAAACACCAGGCTTGAGAATTCCAAAAGCTCTAGCTGGAAGGACAGAAACCCGACAACGTATGTCTCTTCAAATTTCTGGCTCACTCCTAGCCCCCATTCCTTTCGTTGCTGGGGCTGTCAGACAAGCGTCAGCCTCTCTCGATCCCTTAGGGATGCAAACATTGTACACTCCAATGTATTGACTTGGCCTGACATGTGCAGTTGGCCCACTCTTTTCTTTGGCCAAAGCTCCATCATTGTTTTTCTCCCCTGGAAAGCCAGAAAGCAAATCCAAAAGAGAGGTGGGGAAAAGGGGGAAAGAGTACTTACCTCCAGACTCTGGATTGGCACAAATTGGGAGAAGACATAGCAGAAGTTGGAAGAGTGGCCCAAAAGCCCATGTTCCTTGAGGAAGTCTAGATGCCATGGTATTGCCTACAACTGGGCCAGTGGCTCTCAGATCATTCCCCTCACACCGAGAAGGATCAAGCGGGTGAGTCAGGCGTTAGAAACAGAGGCTGTCTGTTTTCAATTGAGTTTTCAGCTACTACTATATTTAATAAACTTGCTGCTGGGACAGGGAGGGACATTCTGAATTTCCCCACCAGTCACAAGCAGGCTGGGCTAGCACAGGCACCTCTCATATTACAGATTAGTTCTCTTCTTAAAGGGGACTTCAGTTCTTCCCTATTTCTCTCCTCAAAGCGCATACCATTTCTATTTTCTTTCTCTTCCAAAATCATTTGGGCCTCCAAGGGAGTGGTTCAGCTTTTTTCTTGTGCTGGTTTTCACTGTGCCAGGAAGATGCTTCATGGTGCAGAGAAGAAGAGTTGTGCTTAAAACATGATGGCCAATTTGCAATCTGGACATGGTGGATTGGCTGCTGAAAAATCACTGGCCGAGCCAAGTTGTGTTTTTGCCCAGGTTTCTCTTTCACTGATTTTTGGGGTGTGGAACAGGTCTTCAACCTGTGGAAACCAGTAACTGAAGACCCTTGGGGGAAGTTTCACAACCTCTCAGACTGCAACCTGAATGATTGCAAGGGACACGAGGCAGATTTGGAGAAGAAATGGGCCAAGCAGGATGGTTTGATGGTTTGCTTCCAGGGGAAAAGTCTCCCCAACTGTATCACGGTGGGGGCTTTAGAAAATGCAATTTGTGGTTTGAAGCAGTTCAAGCCAGGGTATAGGGCAGCACAGTAGGGCACTTGTATGACAAAACAAGAACCCGGATAGAATGACCAACAGTGCCAATCAAACAGATCAAAGAGCAACTGATGGGAAAGATCCTGAGAACCTGGAGAGACACTAAAAAGCATGGGTAGACAATGCTTACTTGAGACGATGCTCCAAGACTTGGTGAAGTGGATTCTAATTTAGGAACAGTTACAGAATTGCTTTTTTAAACCCTATCGCTAAGTCTTCTTGCGTTAGCATTTCAAGAGCTGCAGTAGATTAACACCCCTCTGGAATATTGAGCTTGACGGTGAAATCATCTGTTCTGGCCAGATCTAAAATCCCTTCCTATGTTTTAATGGAGGTCCAGAAGAAAATGGAACAGGTAGGCAATAGTTATTAGTTCACCATGACCCAAGAGAAGAAATGCACCACCAAAAATGAGAACTGAGATGCTGATTTGTAAATGCTCTCTCTTTCTCCCTCCCTCTGAATTGTTATGTATAATTTGAATACAATCCCCAAGTTAAGAACACCCAGTTTAAAGATGACCCATAGTTAAGAATGGAGCCTACTGTAGCAAGATTTGAGTTAAATAGACAACGATTCGAGTTAAATAGACAATGATTCGAGTTCAATACACAATACTGTTTATACAGTATTATACAATAATACTGTTCAGGCTTACGTACAAATTCGACTTAAGGATAGACCTTGGGAACGGAACTCGGTCTTAAACTGGGCACTACCTGGGCTGTAGAATTCCAGTACGATTGGTGACTATGCCAGAACACCATCAGAACATGATGTAGGCTTTCCACTGTGGAATCAGAGCGGCTGATTCTTGAAAGTGGGAGAGATGGAAAATTTGGCCATAGGAATGATGGCCTGAGTTTCTGCTGCTACAAGAGCAGAGGCTGGTCAGAAGGGTGGCAGTGCAGACTTTACTGGAGAACCAGGCAACCTATGACCTCAAACACAGAGGCCCTCAGTTTCATTTGCAAAATCCACGGCAAGCCAATAGATCTCTAGCATGAATTACCTGACCAACTCGGCATGTTTTAGAGAAAAAAAGGAGGTGTCAAAAGAGAAAGCTTAGAGAGGCCACCTACTTTGGTCTCTGACCCCACCCATGGCTTGATTAAATTCCACCCACCTTTGGCCTGCAAGTAGTTCCAAAGAAATGAGGAATTGGCACTTTCTGGTCCTCCAGATGTGCTGAGTCTCAAGTCTCAACAATCCAGCACCTGGATTACTCTGTCACCTGGTCAAAAGACCTGTCCATTCCACTTTTAAAATTATGCCAGTGAAAAGAACTGGATTGCTATCCCATGTTGTGTTTTTCAAATAAATATACAAATAATTAAAAAAAAACCCTTGAAACAAGGTGAACCATATCTGGAGCAGAGAAGAGACTACCTACTTCTATCAATCTATCTTTGAAGAGCAAAACTGGAAACCAATGTAAACCATGGGGGGGGGGGGGTTGATTTATTATTATTGGCGTGTGTTTAAAATAATTTTGATTTATTCCTATTATTGCTTTGATCATCAGAATCTGTTGCAAACCACCTAGGCTTCTTTGAGTTGGGCAAGTTCTGAAAACACAAAATAAATAAAGCAATAAAATGCACATAAATGTCCAGTTTTCACTTCCAAGGGCCATTTGGTCCCAGATCGACATGGATGCCCACCAGACCTTTCTGTATATCCATCGTGGTGGTACTCAGAGCACTTCAAAAGAAGATGCTTCTGGTTTCATACTTTGGAGTGAAATTTCTGGGTGTGGCTGCATTGCAAAATCGCTGCTTCTGCAGCTGGATTTCCCTCACGCTAGCAAGCTTTCTGCCTGAGCCCCAATCTTCACAAGCATGACCTCTTTTGCACATCTCCCCAGTTCAAACTGATCAGCCAAGGCCTTTGATCCAGCATAGGGACCAGCATCAAGATTTGCTTGATCCAGCTTGAAAGAAGTCTGACCTCTTTCTTTAATCAGCAGCTGTGGCGGCTCCTGTTTGGGCAGGAACTGTGAAACTGAATTAATGGGTTGTTTATTCTTGTTTCCTAGATCATTAATAAAGATCTTACGTAAATGTAGTGCTCGGTTGGCTTTGGAAGACTTTTATGAGCCTCTCCCTCTGGGTTTTAGTAAATTCATTGCCTAATTGGATTAAGATTCTAGAATATCTTTTTTGCCAAGCTTTCCTGATTTGGACTGATTCGATTTTACAAAAGACTCCTTTCTGCTCCCCTATTGTAGCTCCCCATAGCAGTCAAAATCCTTCCATCTCTCTTCCCCCACTTTTCATTATTGTGAAGAAGGTGACAAATATTCAGATAAATTATGCCCCAGATCTTTTCAGCATCCACTGATGTGTACATCAATCTGCCCACCCACCAATGATAAGACGTTTCTCCTATCTCGATAGCTTTTGTGGAGGCACGAGGCTTACTATCTAAATTGTGCAGGGCAGATGAAGAAGACTGATTGCATGAAGACACATGACTCCCCTTGAGGCAGAGTCATTAGTCTATGAAGTCCAGGACTGTCAGTAGATCTTTGACAGTGGATCTCTGGAACCAGATAGAGATGTTTCCATAACTGCTGATAAATGGGGGTTTTCTGTAAGTAAGCTATGCTTGGAGCAGGGTTTCTCAACCTTAGCAAGATGTGTGGACTTCAACTTCCAGAATTCCCCAGCCAACCATGCTGGCTGGGGAATTGTGGGAGTAGAACTCCACATATCTTAAAGTTGCTAAGGTTGAGAAATCTTGGCTTGGAGACTTCTGCATGCACATTATATAACCTGCCACTGACCGACCGCTTCTTCCCTTCCAAAGCCAGTTGGCTTAGAACATTTCTTCTTGCCAGTGGTGAGGCAGTTAGAAGATTGGAGATGAGATATCTATCCACTGTTGGAATATGGAGCCTGTACCTCCAGCCCAGATTGGAAGCCAGTAAATTTGAAGTGGTCAACAAAAATTGGAGCCCTTCTGCTTTGGATAAGGAACTTTGGGCCTCCCAAATGTTGTCAAGCTCCAGCTTGCATTAAGCTCATGCTAGACTAAATATGACAATAGTCAGATATGATGGGTGTTAAAGTCCATCCAGGTCTAGAAATGGCAGTTGGGTTCATCCTCACATCTTAGCTAGGAGCAGAGGGCAGGGTCTTTGTCAAACAAGGACTCTTCTGAGAGATACCAGTGATGGGCAACAAGGCCTAGCAGCTGCCAAATTTTATGGGCATCATGACTTGTCCAACATTATGTGAACCAGCTCAGACAACTGATTTGCATATTGTTCTAAGTTATACTACGATTGCTTGTCTTTGGCCATATTGAATAAACCCAACCAGTTTCAGTTTGTAAACCATGGTTTATGGCTTAGCACTGTGTTTCAACTCAGCTAATTATGGCTTATTCAACAAACCATGCTGAAACAAACTATGGCCAATGGAAAACAGAACCAACAAACCAGCAACCGCAGCAGGGTCATGTAGGTAAGTCTTATTAACGATCTGTCCCTTCTCCTACACAACTATTTCGTGCTCCAGACCCACAGGACCTCTTTTCACCCAGCTGCCCACGGCTTGGACAAGCATTTCCTTCATACAGGGCCTGCTGCACTCCCACTCTGCCAGTCCTATTTATAGGCTGGCAACTGGCAACACACTACAACAATGCAACGTATATATCATTGCTCCAGCTAAGCCCTGTTTACATCGTTCCTTATGCTTCCATTCTTGGGAATATTGATGCTCGTAAATAACAGCACTTCCAAGAGGCTTGATATAAAATCCCCAGCACTTTATACATTGGAGATTTCCAAGCCTTATTTATTTGTCTTATTAAATGTAACCCTGCCAAGGGAAGAAGGAAAACAGGCAGTAACTCACGATTCTCCGACTATGGCCGCATCTTCCCAGGGCTCAGCTGGGAGTGAACATTGGTGGAGAAAACTCCTGCCCAGTTCTGCATCAGGAGCTAATACTCAACAAAACCTGTTTGGGATGTTTCTTTCCCGTCTGGCTGGTGGTTTCTCCTTCTACCATGGCTGGTGGTCTTGCCTTCTATGAGGAAAGTGCCCCAGGTGGGAATTCCTTTGGTAGACAATCATCAGGTAGGGGGATTAGGGATGTCCTCAGATGGAAACAGGGTTTGCACTGCGTGAGACAGTGGCTGATTCAAAATCAGGATCATGATATTGAGAGAAGGAACTGGCAGAACTGCCCTTTATTGAAATAAGCTCTAGAGGATTATTGGTTGAAGCCCATTAAAATCTCCTGGCGAGGTGGTGGAAATGGGCCAGATCTAAATAGTTGTAGCTGGACAGAGTAAGGAGGAGGATAATTTTGAAGATGGTTTGCTGTTCCCTCCCTCCCTTCCCTCCCTCCCTTCCTTCCACAAACAACAGCTTCCAAACACTTTTTCTTTCTAATGAAGATAAAATGCCACTACATTCTCACAGACAAAACCTTGATGGGGTGCGGTTTTGAGTTTGGCTTAACATACTTTATGGACCCAACCAGTTGTGGCTGTTGCAATCAACCATTGGCTAGGCAAACCAGGGCTTTTGTGCAGTGTGTGAATGACTGACTGCATGATTCATGCAACCTACTTCAGCTGGTTATGGATTAGTCCATTTTCTGAGATTTCCTCTCTCCCTTGACCAGGATGGGTTTCCACAACACGTTAACTCAGAAAAACACTATCCAGATTTAAGATTAACCTTGGGTTGTATGAATGCAGTCAGTGTACCTAATTTGCTTAAGTGTGGTGTGTGCACACATTCAGAACCACCCTCTAGATGTATCTCCTAATTCTCAGCCAGAATGGATCCTCCTATACCTCAAGATCATTTAGGTATTGCATGTTTGATCCACAATGATGTTTCTCAGTTGGCCACCATCAGGAGATGTTCCCAGCATCCAAAATACTATTCTTAAACCTCAGAACAGCAGCAGCTGGAATGAAATCCAACTGAAGTCTAGCAAAGGAATTCCCAGCTGGGGTACTTTATCCAGCTACAACCTGATCCTACAACTGTTTAGATCTGGCCCATTTCCACCCTTGAAAGAAGACTTTAATGGGCTTCAACCCATAATCCTCTAGAGTTTATTTCAATAAAGGGCAGTTTATCCATTCTGCTGGTTCCCTCTCTTCTGTTATCACAATCCTGATTTTGAATCAGCTACTGTCTCACGCAGTGCAAATGCTGTTTCCATTTGAGGACTTCCCTAATCCTCCTATCAGATGATTGCCGAGCATCTGACCATGTTTGTGTCAAACACAAGGAGCTTCTCTTCGTAAAACCCAAGGGCAAACGCCAAAGGCCGCAGGGAGAATATGTGGAACCAGTTGTCATTTATCATCACAACAACAGCAGGACAAGAACCAAAACAGGAGCCTGGAAAGACAAAGAGGGAGATGCTGGCAGGTTGGGGGGGGGGGGAACCCCGAGGTTGGAGGGCTTTGACAGTGCACTTTGGGCGGCCCGCTTGACTTTTTTAATGCTCCTCCCAAAGACACCCCTGAATGGAAGGGTATCCCCCAAAATGGGCTGATCCACCCCTGGAGGGTTCATGTTCCTAAGTAGCTGACACTGTTCTCGCAGTCCATCCCTGGATGCAGATATTAATTATAGTTGCCTTCTCATATTTCCTTCAAGGAGTTCAATGCCGTCAACATGCTTTGGCACCACCCCGAGGTCGCCCCACTCAGGAAAGCAGCAACATGTTGAGCCTGCGCTGGGTCCTCTTTTCAGCACTCAACTGGGCCATCTTCTGACCACAGGTTCTTCAGCATCACTGTAAATCGGGGGTGGTCCGTGTGCCTCGATATACCTCCTTTGTCCCTTCTAGGCTCCCCCCACCCACCCGACTTCTTTAAAAAAACAAATTCAAAGGCCTAGTTCTCCTGCTGAATGGGGGTATTGGGATTGGCCAGGCCCGGGGCCATTTTGTGACCATGCCTACCCCATGCTGTCACTATGCCAAATGTTTCTCCTCCCCCAAAATGGCCTCGTATTCCTGGATCATAGCTTAGCACTTATTTGAGTTAAAAAGCAGACGTATTAATAGAATAAAGAACTATGCCTGGTTTAGGGTGTTCCGCGAATACTCAAGCAATTCTGGGCTCCGTTGTTGGAGCAGTCCTCTTGCCAGGTGTTTTAGGACATGTACGCCGCCTTTTCACCCACATTTGCTGGGTCTCTGTCCCCCAGTTCTGATACCTGGCAAAGCAGACATTCTTGTGGCCGGGGGATGGACCTATCCTATATCTTGGAAACAAATCATTTCCTAGCAGCATTCCTCCCCTTTCCCCTGGTTCCTCCAACCCCAGAAAGGGGAGCTGTAGCCCTCGGTAAAAATTCCCAGCCAAGACGGCTTTCTGCAGCAAAGTTTGGTTCTCTGCAGCTGTTGCCTTTTTTCCTTTCCAGCTCAGCATCTGGATCAATGTGTGGGGGGAAGAGTCATCTGTGGGGGATCCAGGCCACTGAGCAGCCTGCCTTCCTGTCCAATGGAGAGCAATGCCTTTGAGGCCCATGAGCTTCTTCCACCCGAGGAAGCGATGTTGGCCACCTGCCCTCCAAACCAAACATCCCTATTATGGTTGTGACAGACTGTAGCTCTTTGGCATCCTCTCTTTGTGAAGTTCAGCGATTCTCCGATGAAATCAGTCCTATTACCCTCTTTCTAAAGGAACGTCGCCGGGGAGGGAAGACCTCAGCCACCAACTGCTTATTGGCTCCTCCTGGCCACCGATTGGCCCTTGCCAAGCTCTTCCCCCCAAAACCATGTAGCCCATATTGGATCATACGCGTCCCCTCCCCACCCTAGTGCCCAGAGCAGACGCTGGTGAGTCATTCGACTCTTTCTGCACTTCTAAGCAGAATAGCAAACCACGCTTTTAGTAAATGAGGATGTGCTCTTCAAAAACTAACCAGCTCTTATTACAGATTTTTATTATATTTTCCCCCAGGTGTTGAGAACAGCTGATATCCCCACAGGGAGGCTGGTTCAGAAAGGGTGGCCAGACTCTGGAAGTCTCCCTTGACTCTGGGTCTCCATGATCTAATGCCACCTTCCTCTTTCACCAATTTCAATTATCGTTGACTTTTATTCTAATCCCCCCAAGAGTCTTGTAAGGTAGGACCTTTTCATCCTCCTTAAAGTGAGGAAGGTAACAGACACTTTGCTAAAGCTGCCCCATGAATTTTCAGCGGAATAACACTGGAAGAATCTCCCCAAACTTTGTCCATCCCTCGCCCCCCCCTCCCCCCGGTGTGAGTCTCATTGCCAGGGTTGTGTCTTTTGCAAAAGCACCAATTAATGAATCAATGCATTGTTTCTGCCATGAATGGTCTCAAACCTGATGGGTAAATTTGCATGGTAGTATGCCGGGTGTCAGCAGTTCCACACGTCCCACTCCAAGAGGAAATTGTATGGAGTTTCTTAATCCTGAACACACAGGAACGTGCTGAACACAAAAAAGTACTCACCGAATTGGAATCGCTTTAATTTTTGTTATTTTTGGAAAGCGCATCACCCCCACCCCCAAGTGGTAAGGCAGGACCTTTTAATCCTCCTTAAAGTGAGGAAGGTAAGAGGTGGAACCACACCTGTGATCACCTCTGCAAATCTCTTTCCCCCTTAGACAGTGATACCAGTGAATTTCCTCTACCGCTGCTACCGGCGTCTCTAAGCAGTTTATGATAAGGCCATAAAACGAAGGTGAAAGCCATGAATATTAAAAATGAATTAAAACCATCCACAGTTAAAAACCCTGCCCAGAATGGCATGTTTTAACAGCCTTTTGAAGAGCCAATAGACAGGTCATATTCTCCCCCATGCAGCGCGGAATGCATTCTATTTAAAAGGCTTCCAATATGTCAGACCTTCATCTGTCTGCAGTGCTACAGCGTGCCCAAATTGTCCCACCGCACCTACGTTCCCCATTTAATGGTCCCCATCATCATCTTTCTGGCACAGCCTCTGCTCACTTCAGTCTCTCTCTCTGCCCCTCCTGTTTTTACAGTAAGGCAGAGCTGGAATTGCAAAGCTGCAGTGGATTTTTATACCACGGCAAGCCGGCGGTGCTGGAAATGTTTCCAGGGGGCACAGTTTTCTGGCCGTTGGGCCTTCAAGCTATTTCAAGGGCTGGTTAGTTACCACAGCCACTTTCTTCCTGCAAATGACCATAAAAGGGGTTTGGGGAGGGGAGGTTGGGTGGAATATATATTTTTATTCCTACAGTGGCCACTAACTGCCATGGCATCATCTAATTGCCAGATGTTTTTTCGGTGGAGGCACACAGGGGAGGACATTGGATTCCCCCAAAGTCTGGATTCCCCCCAATGGCCCAGTTCTGCTCATGAGCCACTGCTTTTGTACGTGAGTTTAGTTTCACGCGGCACTTGTTGCTTTAGCTCAGGGTTTCTCAACCTTGGCCACTTGCAGATGTGTGGACTTCAGCTCCCAGAATTCCCCAGCCAGCATGAAGTCCACACATCTTCAAGTGGCCAAGGTTGAGAAACACCACTTAAGATGTTTGGTTGGATTTTAAATTGTATGCCAGCTAGTTCAATGCACAGGGGGCTTGGAAACGGGTGTAATGGTATGTGGGAATGACCTTGGGAGACGGGGGAAAAGCCACTACCAGGGGAATGGTCAGATAAGAGGCAGCTGAGCCCACAGAAGGAATAGGAGTGTGGAAAACAACTCAGAAGGGACTCTCCCTAGTTTCTTGTAAAAGTGACGGGGCTGTAAAAGTGACGGGGAAGAGATGTACTTTCAGACTTGCAAGATTCTGTTAATGTAACCTTACAAAAAAGTATATTTAGTTCATCTAAGCGTGCTTCCTGTCTGGACTACACCTCACGGCTGACAACATGTCAGCAACAGCCAAAGCGTCTTTCATAGCCTCTCTTCTGATCTAGGGGATCCTTCTTGGTTTAGGGCTGAAGTTTTGCTTGGTAGGACAATGCCCTTGCCCCAGATTGCAAGTGCTCAAAGGAAGTACCCAGAGGAAGATGCTTTGTGAAGCAACCTAGGCCCTCCCCCCAATTTCTAAAGAGCAGAGTGAGCTGGCCTAGAAGGAATCTCCCATCATTTGTGTGGGATGAACCTATGTTTCATCCAACTCTGAAAGCATCAGAGGAGTGTTGAAACAGCATGAGGAATGGCAAACACTAGCACTGTTCCACCATGCAAATGTCCTACTCCAAGTGAATGAATTATGGCTTCCTTGCCCAGCTAAATTTGCACACTTTTCTCCCCTCCCTGCCCCAGCCTTTTCAATTTCAAGCAGAATCTTTTCTACTGAAAATTCTCGGTCCAGCCTTTCTGTACATGCTCTTGCGTGACAGTCCAGGAAGACACTCAGCTCCTCCTCCAGCCTGTACTAGAAGTTAAAATTGAATGAACTTTGATCGGGAAAAGAGCAAGACATCTTGATCCATAGTACCAGCAACTGTGCAGCTGCTTCTAATTGTAAGACAGTGACAACACCTAAACCTCTGCCCTACTAATCTAGGGCATTAATATGTTGCAGTGATACGTCTGGGTTACAGCTTCTCTGTCAAACAGATCCATTGCTTTATTTTTTTTGAAGGAGAGTCTGTGTCTAGCTTTAAAAAAAAACAGTCCAATTTTTATACAGAAGAAACAGGTCAAATTAAAGCAGAGATTGTCCTTTTAGGAATCTTAGTACTAAGGAATGTTGTCTGCTGACCCAATATTGATGAACGCGCTCTAAAAAGTGATGTGGTGGGTTGCAGGTTGTAGAGTGATGAAAGTCTTATTGAGGTAGTTGACCAACCAGTATCAAGTTTTCTCTTTGGTTTAACTTGATCATTGCCCCTTTTCTTAGAATGGGTTCTTGTCCATCCTCAACCATGGAAGTTTGTTGGGTGACTTAAGGCCAGTCTCGGTCTCTCCCCCACCCCAGCCTCCCTTCCTCCCAGGGTTGTTGTCGCGGGGAAAAGTACCCTGCCTTGACTTGAATGGCAGGATAGAGATTGAATAAATAAGTACAAGATAAAATAAATAAATGCCTGAGGGAAGAGGCATGTCTTCCAATGTCACCTGAAAGAAAATTGTTGGGGCATGGATTTCTATGGGCAGAGGATGGCATAATTGGGTGATATTACTTGGAAGGCCCTGCTTTGGCTTACTGTATTATGAACTGAACCAACCTATGAGACCACAAGCAGGACTTCTTGCAGACCCTCCTTGAGCAGGTCTCCACAGGTCCTCCACAAGCAGGTCTCCACAAGCAGGTCTCCACGAGCCCTCCACAAGACCTCCAGGAGCCAGCTGCTCTTAATGCATAGGGTAAATGCCATGAGAGAAGGCAATGTTAAGCACGTGGGGTTTTGAGCAACCATTGGAATACATTCAATTGTTGGTCGATGGCACAATATTTCTAGTATTTCCCTATCCTCACCAAATAGGGAGGAGGAACATATATCTAATGCTCCTTCTGATGGCCATAAAAATGCCATCACTAGGCAGGGACAAGGCAGGTTCAGTCAGGTTGCCACTTGGAAGGATGAGAACCCAGGGATTTTCATCTGAGAGGGAGGCAGACACACAGACAAAAAATTGTCCACCACGAGGATCTCTCTTCATGGGCCTTCAGAGCCTGTTTTGGTGTTTCCATTTGATGTTTGCTTAGTGGAATGGCCATTTCTTCCTTTTGTGGGACACACGATAGCAGTCTTCAGTCCAGGCACATGATAGTCACATATCTCATGGCAAGGATCAGTTCCTTGTGATTCTCAGCATCTGCTGTAAACAATCTTTCTCGTGTGGCCAACAAGCTTGCTCCAACCCAACGTTCTGCCCAGATTGATCTGAGATCAATGTGCAATCTTTAGATCCTTTAATCAGTACCAAGGGCTGGAAAATAGCTTGGACAGGCTGTGTGAATCAGGTGATTACCGGAATCCCTAACTGAGCTGATTTGCTTATGCAGAGCCCGTTATATGAAAAGCAACCACTGGTTTACTCAAGTTCGGGGGCGTCTGTAAGGGGGAGGGAGTCAAAAAAGTCGAGATGGCAGCTGTGAACGTGCAATCAAATCTCTGCCCTGTTTTTTTAGGAGTGTTGCATATGCCTTGCATATAGAAAGGAATGGGGCTTTTATGGCACCATGTTGACCAGATTTAGGGTTGCACGTGTTGTACAAATTGAGGGCACTGACCAATTTGGCAAAAGAGTGCCGAAAACCAATTTTTTGCTTAAAGAAGAAAGAAATGATATGATGATTTATGAGTCTGAAGATTAAGAAAGATGAAGATTAAATGAAGGGCTGAAGGGACTTATATAATATCTAGGAGAAAGGAAAGACAATAAGATTGTAATTATCTGTTGAAGAGACGGTCAGAAGTCATATTTCTTTACTGTTTTTTCTTCTCTTTTTCATTTCTTGCATCCCTTCCCTTCCCTTCCCTTCCCTTCCCTTCCCTTCCCTTCCCTTCCCTTCCCTTCCCTTCCCTTCCCTTCCCTTCCCTTCCCTTCCCTTCCCCTTGACTCTGTGAAAATTCCTTAATAAATATAAATAAATAACAAGAGTGCCAAAGACCCTCCAGATAGCTAGACACCGTGGCTGAAACTGGATTCTCCTTTCCTTTATTCCATCGGCGAATTACTTAACGCTGCTCGTGTTGACCTCTGGCTATTCTTCTTTAGCAGCGCTGCAGAAGCCCAGCCCCAATTCCACATCTCCTGCTGCAATAAAGGACGTTCGCCCCCCCAACATCTGCAAGAACATCCAGAGCGCGTCAAGAAGGAGGCTAGGGGGAGAGAAACCCCTTTTGCAAGGAAGGAAAGAACCGGGGTGATTCGAGGACCCAGCTCCTGTTCCCGAAGGCTCCGGATCACGGCAAGGAAGATGCCCAGCCGTTGTTAGCCTCATCGCGGGCGGACCTCGGCTGCGTTCTGCCAGAACCGTAGCAAAATGGGAATAAACAAGTCAGCCTTCCAGCCTGCATCACGGTTGCCTCGGCAACCGGGCAGCCAATGGGGAGAGGAGGAACTGTTGATGCTCCCCAAGGCTGGTGTGCGTGCAGACCCAGGGAAGGGGTTGGAAAGATGCTTCAGGAGTGACTTCTTGCCAATCTGCCTCCAGCTTCGCCTCTCGCCTGAACAGAAAGGCTGAGCACGGCTCAGGCGAATCGCAGTTATTTTAACCGGTTGTAGTAAGGACAACCCCACGTTCATTCCGCGTTCCGGCTTCTTATATAGCGTAAGCCTCGAAGTCGGTTGGGTTTCCCCGGGATCTCCTGTCCCAGCATTAGCCAGCTTCCACCCGGCTGAATTTTCTGAGATGGGTCAAGGGTTGGTTAGGTCAACATGGCTTGGAAGGCTTATTTCCTCATTTCCAGTGTGCCAGGAAAAAGGAGAAATTATTATTTCTCAACTTTGGCACCGGCCTGCCTGCCTGCCTGCCTGCCTGCCTGTTCCAGTCAAGATGAAAGGGCATCACGTTCTCTAATTTATTATATTTTTACAGCCTCTTCTGTCTCTTAACGTTCTTCTCTTTTTCAAGCCTGTTCATTTCTGAAGTACATCTGCCAAGAAGGCCTTAAACCGCTGAAGAATGCTCCTTCTCCTCATCTCAACTCTTACGCTTGGAAAGTTTCTTGGCTTGGCTGTGAATAGGATCAAGACTAAGGTCTCCTTGGGAGTAAAACCAGGCCCAGAGATGTGGGAAAGGGGAGCTTGTGAATGGAAAAGATGAGGGGGTGGGTCGGGGGTTGGAAAACGGGGGGGGGGGGTAGATCCCTCGTGCTTGTCTTTTGAGCAGGAGACTGTGTTATTTATTTATTAGAAGTATTTTCATTTTCAGCTCTGTGAATGGGAATATCCAAAGGATGTGAAATACCAGAAGTCTGTTGGAGCCTTTCTGTTGTAGAGATGACACTTCCAGGAAACTGAGTCAGTCTCCTCCGACTTGACTCCTGGTCACTTCAGGGACTTCAGAGACTTCAGGGACCCCTCCATACTTTTTTCTTGGCACAGTATCAAAGAGGCCCTTGTTTCCTTCTGTAATGCTTCCCCCCCTCTCTCTGAGATCTCTTAGTGGTCTCCCATCCAAGCACTAAGTAAGTCCAATCCTGCTTACCTTTGTGGAAATCAGCCAAAGTTGGTAGGTGCTGCCTCAGCAAGTCTTCAAGTTGAGCTCCACTTCTGTGGCCAAAAAAATGGCCATTTTTTTTTCTTGGTAGCAATTCAGAAGTGATTTGCCATTAGCGCCTTCTCAGATGTGTTTTCCAACTTCCCAGACAAATCTCTAACCTGGAATTTCCTGGTGGTCCCTCATCCATTTACAAATTAGGCCCAGGTCTGCTTAGCTTCTGAAGCCATCTAAAGTCCGCCCTGCGTTGCCCAACTAATCTGGAACAAAGATGTCCTTCCTTCTTATTTCTGGGAAATCTCTTCTGAAAGCCTGTCAATGAGGCTTCTGTTTTTCTACCTCACTCTCCACGCTGTGGAATTGCACTGAAGTTTATCGCATCGCTGCCCTGTGACTGCAGATATTCCTCCATCTCTCTCTGCAGCCTCCCTGGCCGTCCGCTCTTCCAAGCTGAAAAAGCTTCACGGAGAACTTCCTTCCTAAGCATTTCCCTGGAATAGGAAGCCAGGGAGAAACCCAGGCTGGGAAAGATCCTCCCCCCCCCCCCCCCGCCTGCTCCTTCCTTGGCTGCTGTTTCCTAAAGCGAGCCAAAGAAAACGCCCGCTTTCCTTTGCCTAGGAGAATTTTGGCATTTTCTTCACCTTTGAGAACAAATCAGACAGGGATCCCTTTTTCGTTGGATGATGGAGAAGAAAGAAAACAATGAGAAGGATTTTTTTTTTAAAAAATGCTCGCATCCATCCATTTGGGGGTCCGTCAGCTCATCTGACGGCAACAATTTCCACGGTTTAATTCTGAGCGGACCCTTGTGATCGAGAGGCAGGAGAGGTCTGAGGTTGTCAAGTGAAAAATACTCCTCTTGAGTCCTGTCCCGGCTGTGTGTGAGGTTTCCACGATGACGGCTTTCGTGGACTCGTGTTTTCGCTGCGCCTTGACCCTCGTCTTTTTCTTCCTCCGTCTCTTAGGGGTTGTTGCCATCAGGGGTTTAGCTTCTATTAATTGCCTTTTATGATAGGATGCTGAAGGTGTTTTTCAACTCTCCTCTCCTCTCCTCTCCTCTCCTCTCCTCTCCTCTCCTCTCCTCTCCCCTCCCTCCTTCCTCCTTCCTCCCTTCCTTCCTCTCTTCTTTCTTTTTCCTTTCCTTCTCTTTCCCTTTTTCCATTTTTTAAAATATTTATAAACAGTAACAAATAATAATACAGTGGAGACTTTAGTATTAAGCATCAAGCTCAAGATGGAAATGTTTTTTGTATTACAAAATAATTTGATGCATTTTGCAATCGTCTGCCAGCTTTACTTGTACAGTTCAAACAATCTTATATTTATTCACATTTTATAAATTGTATTCAACATGGATATACACTTTTTTTCTTTTTCTTCTCTTTAAAGGTTCAACTTAACTGAACTATCCTAGTGTACAATATTTTTAGTCGACATGGTATAAATTCCATGGTATCCAGCTCATATCTGTATTTTATAATGAAGTATTTGCATCTTGTAATGAAATAAAGCAATTACTTGGGGGGGGGGAACCTCAAGAGGGTGGCCATCGAAGCCCTGCCCTTTGTGTTTCTTGAGGTTTCGATTGTTGTGGACACCATCTTGACTTTTATGACCCCTTCTGCAGAGTCCCCAGCTTCTGGGGTTCCACATCTGCATGCACTCAAGTCATTCCAATTTTGTGTTATCCACAGGGCCCCCAGTGCTGCATTGGTGACCCTCTCCCTCCACACACAGCATAGCGTTGTTATTCCAATGGCAACATCTGCATGGAGAAAAAAAGATCAGAAAGTTGGCTATCTCACCACCCCTGGTTCCTCTCCAACTCCGGCCAGCGTGCCATTGGGCAAAAAAAAGTATGCCTTAATCAGTGCCAAATTTAAAGGTGAGTTAGATGCCATGGGAAAAGAACAATGCCCAGAAACAAGAGGGTTCCCAATGATAAGGGAAGGAGCATCTCTTAGCTTCTTGACGTCTCCACAAATGGAGAATTAGCAGCCTCCGGCCACTGGATCCAATTTAGCCCATTGCTTTATTTGGGAACCCACCTCATCTGCCCAGCTCAGAATTATGGGATGGAACTACTGGCAAACCTAGAATAGGAAAAGCCTTTATCTTTATCTTCTGGAAAGCATACCATAATGTTGCTGAAATTGGGCCTACAGGAAAAGGGAGATGTTCACTAGAGAACCTGGTTGACCAGATGATTGATGCTCCCCAAGAAGAATAGCCAGATCAAGTCCTGTTGCTTTCTGCCAAGACTTTGAGGGTGACTCCACCTGTCATGTGGTGTCTCTAGAACAGCCTTCAGGTTCTCTACTTTTGAGTTCCATTTTCAGCTGCTGGTTTTGATCCCATTTTAGGCCCAGGACCTGGGAAATATAGCCGCCACCCTTGCACTGGTATCAAGAACCACGACTTCACCAAGTTTACCGAGCCAGCTTATACCATCCGTGTGAAATCCAGCCCAAAAAGTAAGCAGGAAAAAGGATTCTGGACCCTGAAGAAACGTGTAAAAGATCCTTATCAATTCATATTAATTATGAATGCATGTGATCTAGTCACCAAACTAAGTTGGCTAAGGAAACTTTACCTGTACCATGCAGTTTGTGTTCCTGAGACCCACCATGTTTCCAGGGCCAAAATGAACAGAACGAAGGAGATCTGTGATGGAATCTCTTTCTTCTTCTTTTTTTTAAAATTGTGGTACAACTGTGGAGAGACTCCATTTGAACAGGAGTGATGGCGAAGGGCATAATCTAAATGCTGTTATTCTCACCTTCATAGCAGAAATCAAAATACGGGCTTTGGGATTGAAAAGACCCAATCCAGAAGCAAATAAACCATGTTAAACATTCCATTATATATATTTCAAGAAAAAGAATCCCCAACTAATCCAGAATGAAATCAGGTCAATGACACAATTCACCGTTCTACTAGACTCTTTTCAATGCTTTAGAGGAAATGAGGTCTTAATGACACGGTGGAGAGCCATCAGTGAAGGACTCAGGTGGGGCTTCTTGAGAAGATATCCGCAATGTAATGAGGCTATGATTGAAGTGGCCTTATTCATAACCAAATCTCATATGGCTGAAAACCTGGAGAAAAGCCTCTGGGGTTCATCTAAGTGAGTCATGAGCCATCTGTGGCCCCTCTACATGTTGAACTTTAGTTCTCATCAACTCTCCCTAGCTTGATAATGCTAATGGCTGGTGGGAGTTGCAGTCCATCAACAGTTGGTAGACCCTGATCAGAGTAATCAGATACATATGGGTGAAAGCAGTCCATATTCATTGAAATAGAACTTTGAGTTGGACTAAGATGGCATAATATTGAAGTGATATGTTCCATATGTTTTGTGTGACCAGCAGCGGCTATTTTCCCAAAGCCTTGCAAAAACAGAGCCCTGTTGAGAGTTTATTGCAGCAAATTCTCAAAAGGGCTTGATTCTCCTCGCTAGAGGTTGACAAAGAGGTTGGATGGCCACTGCTGGGAACTGAGTGGATTTAGTGGATTCCTTTCCTGAGCAGATGACTCCTGAAGGGCCCTGTTGATTCATTCATTCCATGAGTCTGTGGTTTTATGACCATGGCCCAATTAGAAGTTAATTACCTCCTGAAAGACTGTGGCCAGATTATCTGGCAAGAGGCACTTCTTGCCACCCCAAGCATTTTGGTACCTAGATATGTGGATGGTCATTAGAGCAAGACGAAGAAAGCCAGAAAGCCAGGGTTGGCTTCATAGAGACAATTCTTTCCCTTGCAAGCAATCATGGTGCTGGAGAGCCCTGGACCTTGTTACTACGTGGATCCCAGCCTTTCCCGTTTAGGAATATGGAGGCCAGTATCATTCTTCATGCAACAGCGAGGAAAGAGTACAGGTAAGTCACAAGTTGTAGATACTTCCATTGGGGTGATTGGTGGATGGGGTGGAGCATATGGGGAGGAAAAGGTCCCTGGGGATTAAATGAAGCTTTTCCCAGTCAATGTCAAAGGGTGGCACCTTGGTGGCCCCTCTTGGAAATCATGGATGTGATGAAAAGATACTTAATTCAATGTGATGGCACTCTCCAAGAGTTCTGAAAAAGCTTAGGAATGCCAAGTCCAACCTCAGCCAAGATGGAGAATCATATACAGGTAGACCTCGACTTACGATCATTCATTTAATGGCTGTTTGAAGTTATGATGGCACTGAAAAAAATGACTTATGACCAGCCCTCACACAGCCATTGCAGTGTCCCCTCAGTCACATTATCAGATTTCAGGCATTTGGCAATTGGCATGTATGTATGATGGTTGCAGCATCCTGGGGTCACGTGATCACCATTTGCAACCTTCCCGGGGGCTTCCAACAAGCAAAGTCAATGGGGAAGCTGGATTCGCATAATGACCATGGCAAAAAAGGTTGTAAAATCAGGTGTGATTCACTTAACGACTGCATCGTTTAGCAATGGAAGTTCTGGTCCCCATTGTGGTCGTAAGTCGAGGACTACCTGTATTCACTTCTTTTTGCCTTGATATGGTTTCTCATCACTAGTTCCAACAGCTCGCTGAAGTGCTTTACAGTAACTGCAATAGTTCTTTTAAACAGCATTGCAGGGTTTCCAAAATTCAAAGAGAAGGAAAAAAGACAACAAGTGATGTGAGTCAAATCTGTATGGTAAGTACTTGTCCTTCTAAGTCCAGGGTCCTGAAGATGCTGCCATTCTGTTTGCCTGAAGGGACAGGCAATAAAGTCCAGGAAAGAACACCAGGGAAAATAAAGAGGGCAAGGGTAGCCATGCAACCATAATCTAGGAGGTTCCTTAGAGCTACTTTTGGAATGAACAGGGAGATTAAGGACAAGTGAAAATGTCATTGAGGAATTTGTGGTGGTAAATCTGCCTCTGTAAGGGATGAGAGTGCCAAAATGAGAACCAGCGGTCCCCAAGCCTAGGAAGAACTCTTATGTAAACATATCTCAGTTACCTCCAAGGCCATCAGGAGATCATCCAAAACTCTGACAGCTTCCCCCAGGTGGATCTCTTTGAGGGGGAGGGTCTTTGCACCAACAAAGATCTCAAGGAAGCATCTTCTCAAGAATGTCTGACAAAGCAAAATGCCCCCTACCCCCTCTAACAGTGACGATAATCCACTGTATTGCTTCATGAACTCCAATTGGTTTATCTCTTTCCATGTTTGCAAGAAGGGGGCTTCTGTAGGGGTGGGGGGCATTCTTCGGTGGGTCTTCTGGCATTTACCAAAGCACTGGAAGGCATTTTGGGGCAGGTGTGGTGCTGCTTACAGAGAAGCCTCCTCCAGCTTCTGCAAATGAGGGAAGAAGCTGCAGCAGAAGAGATATGAAACAATTCGCAAGCTTTGAATAGGAGAATCCCATTTCTTCTAGCCAGCAAAGATTTTTGTTCAGGAACCCCTAAGCTGCCTCTCTTAAGGCTATTGTATTCTCCATTGTTCTTTCCTACCACTTTTTGTCCCATTCAATGAAGGGGAATGTGCTTTCAGATCTCACTCAACTGAAGGAGAACTTCAATAAAATGGAATAGGGCATTCCTGTACTTGTTTATTTAGGAGATGGTGATTATGCAGTCTCCTGTTTGTTACAATGCAGCGTTCTTGGCTTCCCATTTTTCCATCAGGTCCCAATGGAAGAGGTCAGGAAGAAGTCCTCTTACATTGCCCTCACTTTTACATTTTCCTCCTATCCTGGACTAGGGAGAAAATTACCCAGGGATGACATTCACTGGGCCTCTAACCAGTCCTTCTCCTGCTTCTGTTTGAAATCACTGTAATCATTTGATCTCCTTCCAAGTAATAGGTGGCATAGCCTAGTAGATTTTACACACCTCGAGATTGTTCTTGGATGGTGCTGGAATAAGGGGGAAAACACTACTTCAGTACCAAAACAGTGAAGGATGTTTCTTTCATTTATGGGCTGGGGTTCATGGGGACAGTGCAGGAAAAAAAGGTTGCTGGGGCATCTCTGTACCATGTAACTCTCTACAATTAGTCATCTATTATCCTTCCCCCCACATTTCAATGAATCATATGTTACATTTCCCAAGTAGGAGAGGAAAGTCATAAATGAAGGGGAATCAAAAATAATATTCTCTTGGCTCCCAGGTATAGATTCAACTCCTGCTCCGAATGAGTATTATGTGGAGAAGGTGCATCCTGTTGATGAACCAAATGCACCAGCGTACACCATAGGTGCACGAACACCATACTGGCTGAACAGCCCAACTCCGGGTCCCAACAGCTATACCCTCCCTGGGACAGTGGGTTCCCAGTTATGCAATAAAACAGAGGCTCCTTGCTTATCGAGGACTTTTGGCACACCTGGACATGATTATATGCCGAGAAGAGGGCCTGGCCCAGCTGCCTATACGATTCCAGAGCCAGGTGTTTACTTGAGACAGCAGCCTTCCTATACATTATCTCAAAGGTTCAATCCTTCCACCAAGGAGTGTACACCAGGGCCGCTGGACTACAATGCAGAACAGGTCACCATTCACAAACCCAGAGCCCCACGCTTCAGCCTGGGCGTTCGCCACTCTGAATATGCCCACGGCACGCCTACAGTTTACCTCATCAAAGAGTGAATGTCACGTTGGGCACTTGGAAGACAAGATGACCTTTGGAAAGACTCAGCTGCCAAAGATCTTGTCCTGGGCAGCTTCATCCACTAAGCTCAAGCTTATTTTGATGGGCAATCTGGTTGGCAGATTTAAGAAGTTGTGTATGATGGTTAAGTTGGGGCTGCGGGCCATTTGTTAGTTCCTGGATCCAAAATTCTTCTTTGCAAAATCCTGGCCGAATCCTTCCTGTCTTCTTTCTCATCCTTCTGGTATCTCCTGATAACATTTTTCAAGAAAGTGACTTGGATAGAGTATTGTTTACCCTTCCCCACTGATTTATTGTTGGAAAAGTTTCTGCAGAGAAAGTAGTCAAAATGTCTTCTTTCTGTGATTATTTAAAGTACAATAAAATAATTTATAGATACTAAGTCCATTGCACACATTCTTTGATGCAGAAGTTCTCCTGGGCCTTGTGTTCTTCTGTCCATACTGGGAAAGGAATTTGATTATTTAATCTAGCTATTTAATTGAATTATTCCATCTTGAAGTTCCGCCATAAATACATGAATTCAGTTGAGGTAAGGGATCTTAGCTTGGAACTATCTGCAGTTGCTGGACTACATCTCCCAGAATCCCACTCCATTGGCCAAGTTGCCTTGGCCTCCCTGGGAACTGTAGTTCAGCAACTACACTTAGCACTAAGGATTAGATTTAGTAGTAGGATTACAGACCTTCTCCAGAAGATGGCATCCTTGTCCTATCATTTCTGACTGTAAATCTCACTGAATCTCTTTTGTAGGTGATACAACCCACCATGACAAGAAAGCAAGAAAGCAGAGCCCCTAGAAATAAATTCCAGAAGGAAAAGGGATGGGCCAGTATTTATTCTGGGATTGCTCAGAAATGCAAATTCAGAAGGAAAGGACCGCACACCACACAGTGTCACAAGCCACCTTTATTCTTTAGTTATGTTCTGTGCAGACCCATCTGATGTTACCCATGGTTTGCAAACCCCTCCATGGATGAAATTCATGTTGATTTCATTTGGGTGGGAGTTAACCTACCTTGATTTAATTCAGAATTGGGGTGGGTAGACTCACCTATTCCCTCCAAATGATAATTGGAAAAGAATTCTGATTCTTGTTCTGAAATGCTCACCTAATCCTGGTATTTTTTAGGTGCCTCCGTTGGAATGACAATGACAATAACAATAAAAATTAGACTTTCTATGCTCCCATTACTGAAATTTCTCATTGCTTTACAATTAAAAATTAAAAGCATGCTAAAAGCAAGTGATTAAAGAGGAATTTTAAGGATCAACAATTAAAAACCTAAAAAAGCTTTTTCAATAGCAGACAAGGAATTGGGCCATGCAACTCAGCAGGAAGTAGATTCTGAAGATCTCCCCTTGTCACACAGGAAGAAGGTCATAACTGGACCTTGCAACCTGCTCTTCCTTTATATAAGGCAGCATGGTTTGCCCTGGAAGAGTTTCACTGAAGATATTTTTCTTTCCTTCTGCCTTTTGATCTCTAACAGCTAGGTTATTTCTCCAGGTTTCCAGATTTTTTCCTTTGGATACCAAAGTCCTTAGAAATGCAAGGCCTCTACTCCATAGAGCACACTTTCAAGCCTGAGTGAAAAGCTTTGCCTTGCAACACCTCAAGTTTGTCAATTGATGAGAATGTTTGGAATATTCAAATCCCGTACACATTAGGGAAGGTGTAACAGCCAGTTTGCAAGTACAGTAGACACATTTAAGTGTGCCAGATAAAGTGTTACACTTAGGAGATAAACTCCATAAATGCTTATGCATTTGATGAACTTTGCTGGTTGCTTATTTACAACCATGGATCTTGGTTGCAGAGAAACTGAACATTGCAAAATGGGAAGAATTGCACAGTATATGTACACATACATACATACTGCTATTTCTGTCTGTCTGTCTGTCTCTCACCTATTTATCCATCTTAAAGAGTCACACATTCCACAGAAAAATGCACAATGCATTTACAGGTGGTGGAAAAGATGATGATGAAGATGATGATGATGATGAAGATGATGATGATGATCTATGAGTACATGCAGGGTGGATTCTCAGTAGATTGGCACACCCTTACTCTGTACAAGATTGTACTGAACTTTGTTGGAAAAAAACACTTTGAAAAAAAGATTACCATTTTAAACTGTTCTTAAATGAAGCAAAGCTATGATTTCACCTATAAGAAAAAAACCCCAGTCCCTAAACTAGCAGGGATGACTAACTGTGCAGGACAGATGTTGGAGGACTTGGCTCCCTTCGAAACACCTTGGGTGCTCATGCTCGCTAGTTACGCAACTGCATCATCTTGGCTCGATAGAAAGTCTGCATTGTTCAAAAGCCACAGGTTGTCAGAGGGGCCATCATTTCCCTCTGTCGGCAGCCGATGTAGGCATGATGGCCATTGACCATCTGACAAAGGAGGGTGAAGAACAAGAAAGAAGAAAAAGGAAGGGGAAATTAGGAGCGTTTGGGGTAGGGTTGGAATGAATTGGTCAAAATACAAAGTGCCAAACCTCCCACGTTGCTATTGCTTCCTTCTATTGCATAGTTAACCTTGATTTCTCTCCGGCCATTTCTTCACTAGTAATTTATGGCTCTTGCTGCTTCCTTGCCACAATAATGGTTGAATAACTCTAGAAGACACTCTAAGGCAGTGTTGTCCAAACTTGGCCACTTTAAGATGAGTGGACTTCAACTCCCAGAATTCCCCAGCCAGCATGACTGGCTGGGGAATTCTGGGAGTTGAAGTCCACTCATCTTAAAGTGGCCAAGTTTGGACAACACTGCTCTAAGGCATTAAAGGGGATCCTGCCTTAGTTCCACTTCCACGCCCATCACAACTCTTCCAAAGTCAGTGTTACAACTGCTAGGCTGGCACAGACCACTTCTGGATAGGTCTTCTGATTTACACCCTGCATCTTCTAAATTAGTGTGCGTTCTTACAGATATGCACTGGCATTCCCCTGCCGTTCTTGGAACAAATGAGACTCTCTTATGCACGTGAGCTTCCTTCGAATTCCATCTGTTCTGCTATTTTTTGCAGATAAATGTGAGGATTTGCTTTAAAGCCCTGGGTTTTAGATAGGGCTGTGCAAGTATCGTATTTGGAGATTTGATTCAAAGGTGATTCAGCTGCATTGCTGTTCTCCGTTGACTTTCCAAATCAGTTTAAAGTGTCGGATTGAATTGGATGCATCTGGATTGATCGGGATGATTTGCATTCTTCTGCCTGTGGGCCAAAGCAGCTTTTTTTTAAGATCAATTCAGAATCCAAATGAAATCAACCTGATGATTTAATTTGAATGTCTAAGATGAAAAGTCAATCAAACCGGATCAATTTTCCGAATCAAATCGATGATCTGAGTTGTGACCGGCTTGATTAATGCTGCAGAAGGTAGTGGTGGAAACGATCGCAAGGCATTGCTGTCAGAGGCAGCTGGCTGCAGCTGGAAGCTTAGGGGCAACAGCAGTAGGAAAAGGCTGGGGGCAAAAGAGATGAAGCACCAGATGTTCCCCCCCATCAGAAGCAATCCCACGCTGAGTCTTCCCATTGCAGCTGCTGGAGGAGGCCCCAGGAGGAGAAGCAGGAAGAAGGTGCCAGCCATCATGGAAGCAGCCACAACAGCAGTGGGGCTAGGCAGGTGCCCTGGGCTATGCCAGGTCCTGCCCCTTACTCCATGTCAGGATGGGGACCATCAGAAGCTCCTGAGCAGTTGAGTGTTGGCTGTGAGTCAGGTTGAGCTGCTCCATCTCTATCTGGATAGAGATCTTCGAAAAAATGTGGCAACTGATCTGCACCACCTAGATTGAACTGACTAGGTATCGCCCCATCTTTTTGGTTGCCCCTATTCCTGATCTGAAAGACAAAACAAACACTCCCTAAGAGGAATTCTCCTGTGGCATCTGTCCCCGGGTTTAAACTGAGGCATGGAAAGCCAAGGTGGCTGCATCATATTTTGCAAGTCATTGTCTCTGAAGGACATTGCCTCTTCCCATGAGAAAGACCTTTTGACGGTGGTCTTGCACAACCAAGGAAGCAAGACTCACAGAGTCTCATTAAAATCAGGTTTAATGCCAGGAAAAAGGGGTTAGGTTACAGAACCCTGGAAACTAGGTAAGTACATTCCAGCCCTCATTAATTAGTGATATGTTAAGGCAGGGGGGTTGTGAGCTGTTTGATCTCACTTCATATGGACTCCCAGCTGGATGGACTGATGCCTCACTAGACGTAAGGTTGAGATATCCAACTGTTCCTCATCTGCCTTGGTTTGAAACCTCCCTTTTCTCTCCTAGACTCCAAAAATTTCTTCAGCATTACTGAATCTTTCTTCTTCTTTAGGGGGGAAAGACATCAAAAGCCATTTCTTCTCCCTCAAACTGAATGGAGATAGGGTAAAAATACTGCAGTAGAAAAGACTTGGAACAGCAGTTGATTTAGTGGTAATTAGAAGGCCTCTTGCTGTGGTGTTGGAGCTTCGGTGGTTATTATGACACACTTGTTGTCAGCCTTTGCTTAATTGCCAACATCATCAGATACTAAACATGCCCGTACAAACTGGGCCTTAATATCTACACATCTGGATTTGCAGGAAAGCCATCACTGCCAAAAGCTGTAGATTGCAGGAGGGAAAATAATAGAAATATGGTAAAGTATCAGTAATTACAGCCTAGACTTTAGAAATGAATCACAATGAGAAATAGGGTTATCACTTACGGGAAGGAAGAGAGTTGTTGCTCCTGGGTACCCAGAATTTGATTTTGTCTCCTGGAGATATTTTTAATTCAGATGATGTGGCCACCAAATCTGGTATTTTCTACATAGTATGATCTTCCATTGGGCTATGACCGCTCTTGTTAAGGAATACCGTATGAAAACTGGCCACCAAGTCTGGTCGGTGTGATCCTGATTCTGCATTTAGCCAGGTTTCCTGCATGTATAGTCCAATATATCTGGTGGACACCAGGACTGGGCATCTGGGTTCGACGAATGCATCTGTGTTGTACTAGTTGAATAATTGGTTTTCATCCACCAACGTTCTTCTGATCTGCTTCTCCCACCCACTAAACTTCATGCCCAATTTGTTTATTCATTTATATTCCTGTTTTATTCAATAGCTAATGCTCTTTAGTAGTTGGAGGGCATCTTTTAAATATAAATTATGCTAATTATTCCCTTCAGTGTCGGTAAATTAAAAAAAAACAACACCAAGGAGTGGCTCTATTTGTACCATTGTGATGCCACCGCATGTTCAGTCTGCTGAAAAATAAAGGTGGAATCATTCAACATTTTTTCCAGTAGCTATTTCTTCATCCATCATTGCAAAATGCACAGAAATGAGCAGGGGGGAAGTGCTTTAAAACAGTCCCACCTGTGTTTTTTTTAACCTTCCTTCTTCTTCTACATCTTGCACAACAGAGTGACTTTAGGATTTGGTTTCTGCTCTTTCTTGGGAGGAGGTTGGTGGCAGGCACATCTGACCCTGGAAAGCTGGATAACTCTAATCATGATCAGGAGAATCAGTCAATCCCAGCAACAAAGAAACACTCAGATGTATGGCACCTCAAAACAACAACAATAGCAACAACTGCTAGGGTGGCATAAATTGAGGACCTCTCCGGGGAAGTCTATCTATGAAAGCTGATGCCAGAAGAAATCCACTTCATTATGATATCACCAGATGTTGGTGTCTTTTATTTAAATAAGGTCTTATTTTTAAATAAGAAACCGAAAGCTTGATGTAACTTTTCATTGGGATGAATGAAGAAGTATGTAAGACTTAATATTCCAACAAATATCTCTGTTGTTGTTTATATTTTTTCTTTTCAAGAAGCTGCTATCTTTAATTAATCTCAGGCAACTCAACTGCCTTCTCCTTCTCCTTCTCCTTCTCCTTCTCCTTCTCCTTCTCCTTCTCCTTCTCCTTCTCCTTCTCCTTCTCCTTCTCCTTCTCCTTCTCCTTCTCCTCCTCCTCCTCCTCCTTCTCCTTCTCCTTCTCCTCCTCCTCCTCCTTCTCCTTCTCCTCTCCCTCTTCCCTTCCCAGACCTTTATTCGTCACACATAACCCCTTGGCAACTGTGAAGCTGAAAACCTTGGAAGAACCCTGAGAATAATCCTCATTTTTCAAAACTGTTTAACTATTTTAGGCTCTAGACAAGACAAGCCAGAACAGTGGATAACACTACCAGCTAGAATTCATCATTTGCTGACTATCTATCCGCATCCTCTGACATAGAGGACTATCCAATTATCTAGTGCCTGGGAGCGTGCGTGTCTGTGTGCATTTGTACACACGTGGAAGACAGAGAGAGAAGTGAAAAAGTGAGGAAATATCTCCTATTAGAAATTAGAGTGGATTACAGCCTCAATTTCCACTCTCTTCACTGGCACATCTTTGAATAACACCTGAGTTTTAATTGAAAGTAGAAAACAAACTAACAGATGTGAGAATCTCAAAAGCATCTTCTCATTTTTCCCTGATCTCTCTCTTCCCCGCCCCCTCCTCACCACCCAATTCTCTACATCATTGTTTTCTTCTCCGTCCTGTTCAAGCTTCGTTGGTGAATTTTGCTTCTCCTTAGAGGGAACCCATCTGTCTTCTGACAGATTAGAAAGTTGTCACTTTGTTGACAGAGCCATTTATCATGGTGGTGGGGGAAATTAGTTGGGTTGGGGAGAAGTCCAGCCCTGGAGTGTGGGTGATGGGATTCAGACCTCATCTGAATAGCTTCTTTGAAAGGTTGCAGAAAGCCCGCTTACTGTCTACGTGCTCAATTTCTCTGGTCAGGCCAATTTGAGGGCTCAGGGGTAGAAGGCCACCCAATTTAATTCACTACTCTGATTTGAGAAGAACCTTGTGGAGGGGGCAATGGAGACATTAGGAATATCCACTGGTGGATACACCATTTTTCTAGGTTTTTTTATGGGCTCTAGTGGAAGAGATACTCTCAATTTGCTGGGTTAAGAGAGATGAAGAGCAATAGAAATCTGCTCTGCATCAAAACTGCACTGAGCCGCAATTGATGCCATTCCATTTAATTTCTTAGCAAAGTGTGTGTGCGTGTGTGTGTAAATAAGTAAATAAAATGATGTGGCTATGTTACAGATTTTGTACCCCTTTTCCTGCAATTTATATATTTCTCAATATATTTTATGTATTACATTTCAATATAACATTTTTTGCTAAGCAAGTACCTTAAGTTATGTATTTGGCTACGTAGCTAACTCCAATATATGCAATTGACTTGATACTTGATATATTAATATTAGTTTGTCTTGCTGTTGCTTCTAGTGTATGCTTTTCCAATGCAAACATCCCTTATATACATCTTAGTTAAATCCAGCTTAGCCCAGACATGTGTTTTTAAACACAACTGTCTCAAATAAATGGTGATTTTCTAACTAAGAATGAATGGTCCTTCGGAGTTCCCCAAGAAGAAACGCATTGATGCTTTGGAAGTCTGGCTGAAATGGAAACATATGGAAGGTATGGTGATGCTTTTGGAGAAAGGTGATATCCTTTCTGTTCCTCTTCTTGCATGAAAACAAGACCCTAATGAGCCAGACTGCCCTTGATGGGAGGACTGGTAACGTATAGGATGGATGCGGTCCAGAAAACATCAGGATTCCAGCTTGCCCCTTGCAGGGTCACTGATAATAAGGATAATATTAAAAGTGTCGCTCAGGCTGGCAGCCGCCTCACCCCAGAGATCTGCCAAGGTCATGCTTGTCCCCTGCTTCCTGTTGCTTTGCAGAAGAGGCTGCACCATCTCAGCTCTGCTGGAAGTTGCCGAGTCTTTTGGGAGACCCATCACCTGGCAGTGGGCAGAAATAAAGCTATTTATTGTGCAGTGCAGTGACAGCCAGGAAAATCTCGTTGCCAGAATATTTGATCGTGGCTGTATCACTATCATTAGTCAGCTGCCCACTGGGAAGAAAGCCACCAGGGCCTACTCCAGGCAGGAACCAGAAAAACAGCATGCCCTCTCCCCCAGCACACACCTTCTCTTGGACTTTGGGAGGTCCTCTGTTGGGGTGTGGAAGTCTTCTCCGGCCCCAGCGTCTCTGTACGGTTTTGTTGCCCACAGTGCTCCAGAGCTATTGTGTGTCTGGGGCCAGAGAGGGAGGTCTGGCCCAGCAACCTGAATTGCTCTGGATGGAGGAGGAGAGAACTACCATGAAAAGCAGAACACATCAGTGAAGATGTCTAAGGAGGCCCAGTGCTGAGGCCACTTGGATCCAAAAGATTTGAAAGGACATGTGGAAGTACAGAAGACATAGACCAACCAGATCTGGCTTCAAATATCCCTTTGCTGACATCTGGTGACCACACAGACTTTTCCAGCCCACATCTGGAAAGAAGAATATTGTGTCTAGAAATGTTGGCTGGAGGTGATATTTGAGGAGCAGGGAAGGTTATGCGGAGTAAGTTGGGTTTCCTCATGCCATGTTTGCTACTCTAATAGAAAGGTTATTACTTGTAAACTGTTGCCAAAAATAGAGGAACTGCATTAGCCTACAAAGAAGTTACAGTCAAGGCATAAAGTTGGCCTTTGTTAATTTATATGTTCCGCACAAAGTTAAAAAAGTGACTATATGTGTATCTTTCTTGGATTTTCTTGGGATTAGGTTTTCCCCAAAGAGCCATGGGTTGGCATCCTACAGCCTTCCAGATGTTGCTGAATTGTGAGTTCCAACAGCCCGAGACTGCTAGGCTAGCAATGAAGATGCTAGGAAATGCAATTGCACATCTGGAGGGTCTCTGGTTCCCTATACTTATCACAGGGGCTGAGCATTTCTTGGAATGCTCAGGCAGCTGTGTGACATTGCAGAGTAATTAGGGCATTCCAGGGAGTTTGCCGGGCTCGGTATTTTATAAGGAGAGATCCAGCACTGCTGCAAATGTGTGCGGGGCACTTTAAAAACATGCTTCATTTACTTACTTGTTTAAATTCATTAATGCATCTCACTAATGCAATTCTGGGTGGCTAGCAACAATTATAAAACACAATATAAATACAATATAAAAAACGTATTTTAAATGTAAAAGAAGGGGAGAGCCTTCTGATCACCTTGTACATTTTTAATCATTTCCCTTTTTCTCGGTTATTTTTCCACTCTCTTTCTCCTTTTTATCCTGATTCCACAACACTGAATTTCTGTCTTTAGCCCCATTTCTGATATTTAACTTCGCAGGGGTTCTCCACTTGAGAACTTGACCTGTCCTACTGTTTTCCTTCCATTGTCACTTCTGGGACCCTGTTTTTACATAAGAGGAAATGTTTAGGAATTAGTTAGAATACTTCTTCCTCCAATCACCATCTGCTCTATTAATCAGCAAATAGATTAACAGAGAATATCATCAAAGGTGACAAACAGGTGACTGGAAACTAAACATAGAGAGCAGTGCAGTGCCCTTTTTAAAAATGTGTACATTACCTAAACTTATTAACGTGGTTGGTAAAGGAATTATTGCAAAGGAAAATTTACACTATCTGGCACCCATATTCTTGCTGCCTCTTTAATTCCATAAATAAATATTAATTCCGAGGAGTCTTTTTCTCCGGCTCTTTTTCTCGAGATAGTTCAGAATGTATAATGGAGAAACAAAGGATCCTGTAATCATGCTAATAATAATAATAATTAGCAATTAGGAACATGGAGGCTGTTTTGAGATCAAGGAACGGCTTCTGATAAGCTTGTTCGCGACAATGGTTGTCCAGATACAATGATGCTTTGAAAAGAACTTAATTATCAGTTCGCCTCCTTATGCTTGTTCTTGTTGCAAGAATGCAAAAACACAACGCTGTAGAATCCAAGGATCTGGCAGGCAGTGGCCCAGAAATGCTGCTGAAGCTGCTGAAGGCATTAAGTCAGGCGCCTTCAAAACCCAACTGCATGAGTTAATTGGTTGCAAGGCTCTCCGGCGGGAGCTGGAGTTCAGGAGCGTCCCCAGGGGAGTAGAACATGTCAAGATGGCAACTGGGACGGCGTGGCTGAAGCCCTGCCCTTTTTAATGCAACGACTGCCTTTGCTTCGATGGCATGGTGTGGCCACCATCTTGACTTTTTTGACACCCCTCCCCATGGATGTCCCTGCAGTAGAATTCAAAGCAGACAGGGGAAAAAGCACGAAGCCGCAGCTGAAAATGGCAATCTTAGCGTGTGGGTATATTTATTCATAAGGCAACCCCCGTGCAACGCAACGCATTTGAAACGTTCTCCATGGCCTCCTGCTCTAACATCTGTAGATGATTAGAATCATGTCTTCAGAAGTTGACCTGCTCCTGAGTTTTGCACCGGTGGCGTTTTTTAAAGTGGCCAGCTTGATTTGGGCTTGTGGAATTGCACGCAGGTCAGAACACGCTTTCAGGATTTGCACTTCTGCCAATTCCAGCTAAAAATAAAAGCACCAAAAAGGCATCTCATTTGGAGAATTTGAATTTGAGGATGCGATGCATATAAAAGTGGACATTTAGTGGAGCTAGATTGGCGTATTTGTGAGAGGACATTTGAATGAAAAAAATTGCAGACTGATGTGGAAACCAAGTAGAAAGGGCTTAGAAATGAGCGAAATGTGTCCTGGATTGGAAGCAAAATGATCTATCCATTCCTACCTACAAGATTGATCTAATCTCTTCAACAGGAGTGAACTAAATGCAATAATAATAATAATAATAATAATAATAATAATAATAATAATAATAATAATACCTTTTCCAACCTAACAAGACCCACTTTCTTGGAATTCCCACATTCAGAAAGAGGACAATTTTGGACACATTCAGACTCTGGATAAGAGAAGTGAGGAACCCCAGAAGAAATCGTGCCAATCATTTTTGCTGCAACTGGAGGGTTCCCTAACCTGTTTTTGCAGTCACCTTGAGGACCAGAAACTTAATTTCCCCAACCTTTCCCAGCAACTGTTCTCAGAGCGATCAATTCTGACCGCCTCCCGGCTTTCCAGTTTTGCCTTGTGCTTGCAAGTGTATAGAACATCTGCGCAAGCATCACGCACAGACAAGCACGCCCGGAGGCCTCAATGCGCTACCTCGTAGAAAAGCACCTCTGGCTGTGAATGGGAATTAGACAGGTTCAGCATGATGGAGTAATAGCAGAAACTGCCCAATTGAAGAAATAAAAAGCGAGCTCACTAAGGCAGAACAAACAAATATCACTTAAATGATTTCTTTAAGGCACTTGACAATGGGGCATGGGAGAAAAGTGGCAAGTGTTTATAAGAGCTGTCAGGAGCCTGTCCTTTACTCTCACCTCGAGAGCTTGTTGAAGCATGCCAAGGTGATGCTTCGGCCACCGATGTCCCTTTCTGCTGATGACAGACAGACGCCTTTTAGAGCCAGCCTTCCGAGGCTGAGGGAAGTGGTGAATCAGAGGGAGATGCCCCACGTGCTAAGAACAGATTCCTTCTTCCACTGCATCCATCCATAACCAGCTGGATGGATGCAGCTTCAAGTGAAGTCCTTGACAAATGAAGTCCGGCTAATCTCTGGACTGTAGCCAGCCTTGAAGTTCCAGGACGAACAAAGCAGTGGGGGGCACTTTTCATGGCGTCCTTGGGGTTCTCTGAGCTTGACTGTTCTCTTGCAGGCGTTTCATTACCCACCTAGGTAACATCTTCAGTATCTCTCTCTCTTCAGAGGAGGCTTACGAGTGGCCAGCCTTCCCCAACAGCTACTGATGATGCTACCTAGATGGGTAACGAAACGTCTGCAAGAAAACCACCAAGCTCAGAGAGCACCAAGGACTCCACCGTTCAACCCTGAGCTACAGACAGTCTCTTCTATTGGGACACTTTTCGTGCCGGCTTTTAAAGACAGCGTATTGCTTTTTTTCCTTTTCCTTTTCCTTTTTTGCAAAGCCTAAAATGGGGCAAAGAAAAATTTGGCAGGGATTTCCCTGTGCTTTCTTGGCTGCGGGGGGAGCCAGCATTCCTCTTTTCCTGAGCAAAAAATGTGCCGGCCACTGCATCTGAAAGGAAGGTACGTGACTGAAAATGCTGTACCCACAGTGGCAGCAGTTTTTTTAAAAAGAGCTTACATCAGGGGAATATGCGTTTATGAAGGGAAACGTACAAGTCTAAGAAGGATTTGCAGAAGTAAATTATTGAGGAATTCACTTTTGTATCACAGGTATGCGCCCTCCGTGTTTTACAAATTCAAAAGTTAAGATGGGTTCTAAAGATTATTTTTGAAAAACTAGAGAAAAACCTGATGCTGGGGGGTCCCACTTGGGGGTGTCCAAAGCAGGACGATTACATTCTTGGAATATTTGTTACTCATATTCTGTTGGTGTCCCCCCGCCCCAAAAAAACCCCACAGTAACATACAAATAAAAAGGAATGAGTGACCTTTCAGACAAAGTACAAAGAAAGAAAATGTCAGCGCATTGTAAAGCTGGATCCCACAGTGATGGTACAATAGCTGCAGAGAGAGGCAATGGATGGGACAGTTCAGGAATAAAAAGTCTCTTCTGAGCCACAGTGGAAAAGAAGAAGGAGGGGGCATCTCTCCACCTGCCTTGAATTCTGCCTTCGGTGGTGAAACTCTTTCTCTTCCCTAGCAAAATCCTAACCAAGGCCCACTACAACAAATGCGACCTGCATAAAAAATTGGTAGAAGTTTGATCACACCATTGTGCTGCCATCTCGGTTGTTTGGGCCATACCCTATGGCGGGGTTTCCCACCTTGACCATGTCCAGGTATGTGGACTTCAAATCCCAGAATTCCACTGCCCACATGGCCATTGATGAGTATTCTGGGAGTTGAAGTCCCCACCTGGAAGTTGCCAAGGTTGAGAAGTCCTGTCCTATGGACGCCTCTGGTCTCACGATGCCAGTGACAACGTGGCCTCCTCGGATGTTCTTTTCATTTGCAGAAAGTGTGTCTTTGTGATTTGTGTGTTTTTGGGTAATTGCTTTAAGGCCTGGCAGTGAAGAAGCTCTACCTTTTGGCATGCTGATTGTGAGTCAGGAAAACAAAGTCACATAATCCTCAGTGGGGGATTTGAGTGATGGAAGCTTATCTGGGATAAGTCTTTCCAAGATCAATAGGATTGACTTCTCAGTAGACATCCCCAGGACTGAACGGCAATTATTGTATTTCAGCAGGGTTTGCACAATGCCCCACATGCTTGCCACAGCTGGAAAATCTGTTTCGGATGGACCCGCTCTGGAGGAAGAGCGACTTGGATCTCATCTCCGCATTTCTTCGTCTACGGTGGGTTGCATAAACGATAATCAGCTGAGTTCAGACAACCAGCTAAGCCATAGTGGAGGCTGTACATACCCCAAGGGTTGGGTTCCCACAACACATTAAGCCAAACCAAACCAACCAGGGTTAAAATGTGTTTTGGCTAATATGGACGCTAGTTTTAATGGAAAGCAAGTCGTGGCCCCAGAATACCTTGGAAGATGGAAAGAATTGTAACTCTTATTTTGGTGTAGGCATTCCCATCACATGCCTTTAAGCTTTGGCTTTTGATGGTCTGGAATTAGCAAAGGTTTAAAATTGATGTGGCATGCCAAGGGCCACAGTGTTAGGAATCAAACACCAGGGCCCTTTGCAATTATGTCTTTGTGACCCAAGGGTGAAATTTACCAGCTCTAGGACTTTACCTCTTCAATGCAGTTCTTTTGTTCCTAGCCCTGAGATATTCACCCACTGCATCACTTAGATCAGTGTTGTCCAAACTTGGCCACTTTAAGATGAGTGGACTTCAACTCCCAGAATTCTGGCTGGCTGGCTGGGGAATTCTGGGAGTTGAAGTCCACTCATCTTAAAGTAGCCAAGTTTGGACAACACTGACTTAGATTAATTGACTGAAAGACAGGTCAGACAGCTGAAAGATTCTCTCCTATGAACTGGGTAGCCAATTTCCAAACATCTTATGCGACCCTTCACAGTGGTATACAGTAGCAGTAAATGTAGTAATAGAAGCGGCAGTGATGCCAAAATGAAACTGTGATGCAACAGGATGCAAATACATCATTTGCATAATTTGCACAATGACATCGTGACACACGTGGCATCAGTTGCCCACTGCCTTCCATGCACATGTGTGCAAACATAGCTGCTTCATTTGGAAGGGCAGAATCAAGACCGTGCTCATAGCCAGAATTCCAAGAACCCCAAAATTCAGAGACCCGCCTTGATCGGTTGGTGATCTTTCCACCGCACGCTCAGTTAACAACCTTCTGTACAAGCAACACTTTAAATGAATTTTACAATTTATTAGGATGACCGGACCCCAAACCAACCCATTCCACCATCTCTCTGTGACTCCAATGGCATTGCTTTTTCAATGTATTCCCAACGTTCTTTGCCCTGAGGAATGGATTTGGAACTGCTCCATAATGAGGGGATCAATTCCATCACGGTTACTGGCCAGCCTGTGAATTTCTTTCATGTTTCTGTTTTACGTTCTTTTTTTAATTGACCGAAGCTGTCCGGGTTGGGCTTTTTCTGTAAGGCGCCTTGCACGAAAGGCCACTTTAGAAAGCGATAACAAAAATAAAATGGAAACAAATCAGGAGGCATGGCTTGAGCAGTGGGACGTTGAACTTCCAGGAACAGAAGATGACAAGGGTATCTGCAGGGAATAGTCCAGAAGGTCAAGGTGGCACCTACGTCTTATGCACGTAGCTGCCACTGTGAGACTAGGCTGAAGCTGCCATAACCTAAAGATGAAGCAGGCACGTAAGCAGAGAGGACAAAAGCCAGGAAACTTATCTATGGGATCCCTTTGGGGAGGTAGATAAGAAGGAAGCAAGTCATTAAGGGAAAAACAAAGGACCTGAACCAGAAAGAGGAAGTTGGGCCTGAGCACATGGAAGCCCTCACCCCAATCCCATCAACTTGTAAATCAACCCAGCAAGGACTTTTGGGGATAAAAGGGGTCCCAAAGCCCGCCCACTCTGAGTCGTCTGAGTCGTCTAAGTCATCTGAGCTGAGTCACCTGAGTCACCTTTGGATCAAGACTTGGCGGCTTCTGTCCCTCTAGCTAGTGTCTGGCAGCCTAGTTGGGAAGGACGTGGGTAAGTGTGGATGAGCACGTGTGTGTGTGTATGAGAAAGAGCAAATGTACCTTGCAACCAGTAAAGTTTTGCTGTTACTTTAAATTCACTGGGTCTCCGTGTATTACAAAGAACCTCTTGTGCCTCAGTGTTCGGTTGGAAGTGATTTGTGTGTATCCCTAATTATTTCCCCGCTGTTGACCAGGGCTGTGTGTCTGTCCGCTCCAGCCGCACCTATCTGGAAAACCAGGTAGAAAGCAAGGGGGGCTGACAAGATCCGCGTGCCTCAACAGGCTGTGAGTGTGTGAGTGAGTGACCATAAGCCGAACCTGGGAGCAGCGTGTGTAACACCACCATCTTCACTTTTTGGACCATATCCAGCAGACATCCCGGTGCCTGATGACGGTGGTTGTAAAGGGATCTGGCTTGGAAGACCCAGGATCTGCTCATCTGAAGGCAGAGATGAGTTTAAATCTAAGCTTTTAAAATTCTGGATCATGTTTGCATTTTAATAATCACTTTTTTATCTTTTAGAAGGATGGTTTTGATCCATCTGTTATTTTATTCAGTGGTTGTACGCTGCCCAGAGTCGCTTTGTTGAGATGGGTGGCTATGTAAATGTGATATATAGATAAAATAAAATAAAACTCACCCCTTTGTCCTTAATAGAATATTTCCACCAAGTGTGTGTGAAATTTGTCTGCAAAAGGATCCTACGAGTTAGATGCAGAATCCTGATGCTGGGGCTCTTTGCGCTCCCTTGGTGCTTGTTTCCCCACCAAACGATCTGACATCCCGCTGTCATTCCAACTGCAAGGAGAGGCTTCCCTGGGACGATCAATTCTCCGATGCGCATCTTCATGCCTTCCTGAGGTTTGCCTCTTCCAAATCCCCCTTCCTCCAGAGCAGCACTATTCCCCTTTCAATTACCAGATGTGTGCCAAACGGCAAGCCGGGTTCCATATGGACCGCACTAATCATGTTCGCTTTTCGTTTTACATGCCATCCCTTGCCCTTCGGGTGGCATTTGGATAATAACTCATTAACCCACCCCACGGCGTTTTGTTGAGCTAGGGAATGGAATATAGTAACAGCAGAGGGGAAGACCAAACCGCCGAAGGAGAAAGCAGAGGGCTGTCTGAAGCTCCGTATAACTGATTGGTATCAAATGGGCCTCTGGATTTAAATGGGGGTGACATGAATATGATACTTAACACGCAGTGGGCATTGGGCCTGTGCCAGCAGGCACCATCTGGCTCAGGGCCGTGCGGGGAGCATCAGAGCCAGCTTGATCCACCTTGGCCTTTGAACTCTATCTATGGCTTCCCTTGGAAGCATCTGGTTTCCGAGCACGTCCCGCTGCTCGTGTACAGAAGCCCCCAAAGGTACAGAGAAGCAGTTCTCTGGGTAGGGGAAGCGTTTCCAAGCCAGTAAATAAAGCACCGCTTCGTTTTGCAGATTTGTCTTGCCCAGCTCTGATGAGTCTTAGAACTTCTCTGGAACAGACCAGTGATTCAGCCGATCGATACCGACTGCCCATTGATAGAATTGCCTTCTCGTCTGGCTAACGTCTGCACTTTGCTTTCAGCATCCGTGCAGGCCTCCTCCCACCTCGTCTTTGGCTCCTCTTCAGCGGCTGCATCCTTTGCCACAGCCTCCTCCAACCTCTATTAAGTTCCAAAAATGCTTTGAAGTCCCGACTCTTTCAAAAGGCCTTTGGGGACGGGATGGATGGTTCAGAGGGAGATGGAATGAGAGTAGTTAAATATATATTTTCTGGTTGTTGTTTTTTTTAAACTTTGTACTATTTTTAACTCTATGACTTTATGCAGGACTGTCAGTTGCTCAGAATCTTTTTAACTGGAGCAGTGTAAAAACCTGAGCAAGATAAACATTAAACATAAATACTTCTCCAGCTGTGAGGCCTTGAACTCCTGGAATTCCAGCAAAATTTCCTCTGGAGTTTGAAGGCCATATATCTGGAGGGCTACCCAGACTGCAGAGTGCTGATTTCTGTGGTGAGGACACTGATTTAATGTTCTAATTTTTGGCATTTGTTCTGGTTTTCTTCGTATATTTTATTTGGGACTACTTTGGGACTACTTTTAAGGGGGAGCAGATGAAAATATTTACTAACAAGCAAGCAAACAATTCTGATTAGAGGCTGCTGGAAAATTCAGAAGCAGGACTTGCTAGTCAACTGCTCTTCAGAATGCTGTTGCCAAAGATGGAGGCTCAATATGGCCATCATTTTTTGAATTCATATTTTTAGAAACTTCCTTAAGCAATACTTTCTCCTCTATCCATAAAAACCGAATGCATGCTCAAGAATGATTATTTTGAGGCAAATTCCAATAATCCATAAATAGGGCCTGTGTGTTTGAAAAATCTATGCCAAATTCTTTTCCCATTCATCCCAAAGCAATCATAGCTTGTGATTTTGATTACCGGCATTGTAGTCTTCATTCTTTCTCCCGCCCCCCAAATTTGGCCAATACACCCTATTTTATTCTCCCTTCCCCAAAAGCCTTTGTTTTCTAGCAGCTATTAAACATCTAACATACCATGTCTATTTCATGACCGTGTTGCTAGATGGTGGAATTACAGCATTCTTTTGCTTTGATTGTGCTGTGCCTAGAGAATTGGTTTTTAAAGGGGTAAAATTAGACCTACCGAGGGAATTGGGGGACAGAGTGATTACACTCCTTGGAAGACCCAGGCAGGTAATTGAGTGAAAATATAGGAATAAAGGGAAGAGCAGAAAGGAAATATTAGAAGTCTTGGAACTGTAAGAGGGCCATCAAAGATGTGAAAGCTGCCTCGTTAATCCTTCCAGTGAGCTATACTTTCGATAACCCTGAAGGACACACAGAACTGGCAAATCAATGGAAGAAAACTAACAGATAATACAGACTGGGGAAAAGTACTCCAAAAATCCCTTGGTGTTAGTTATATTGTCGTATATGTTCCCTTGCAACAGCCCCATCGCAGCCCATTCTCTATTTGATCGACTGCGAGTGGCACTAATTGAATTAAACTCCGATAGCAAGTATTTACCAGGTGTGTAATAAACCATCTCTCTGAACAACTATTTTAACAGGGTCAATGGAACAAGTGGGTGCGTTAAAGGCCCATTACATGGGAGAATGTAATTGTCGGCTGGGCTTCTAGTAAGCACTTTGCAGGAATTATATTTTGAAAGCACTGTGAAGGGTTTTCGGGAAGTGGTTCTGCTGCCAAGAAGGATCTTTGCCGCATCCTATGCTGGCTCACACTTCCTTCTGTCTCTGGATCATCTAAGCTGTCCTCCAAGTCCCATCTTAACAGCTCCTTCCTTCCCTCCCTCCTTAACGCATCTTCCCCAATGTGAGCTCTAACTTCCTTTATGGAATCTTAAGCTAGAGAAGGCAAATTCTGGTTGAATATTAGGTTAATTTCCTAATAGTCAGCTTCGTTCGCGATGGCCTAGAGAAGTGCTGGGTCTCCTTCCCTGAAAGGGAAGGAGCAGAACCTGGATCATCATTTCTCAAGGAAGCATTCATTTGGATTTCTGCAGAGGGTTGCACTTGGTCATTGTCTCCATGGCCATGTCCCTTTCTTATATCACTCTGTGATAACTCTCTGCGCGTGTGATTAAGAACTTGCTGCACTGAAATCAATATAAACATTCCATATTGGCCAAACAATCCAATTTGACTGCTGTAGGTGGTTTGCCTATTTCCCCCCAAAGGGAAAAGACTGAACCTCACATTTCCAATCTGAGCACTGTAGGTTCCTCTTGATTGTCAGCCCATTTGAGATTTCACAAGCTGTCAAGTAGTCATGCCACGGGCCAGAAATAATCCAAGACGGCCAATTATGCACTGCCAGGTATAAAATATTTGAGGTAAAGTATCGTAAGGCATTCCACGCTGAGACCGGAGACTCGAAAAGATTGAAGTACTTGGAGAATACCTGGACAATTTGTTTCTGACACCCAAGATTGGACAGGGAACTTCTGTTTTTCTGATTCTTCAGTACTTTGGTCTCAGGAGAGCAACTGATAGTTAAGTGTGACGGTGCAATGTTGCTAAACGGATTAAGACTCAACTCCCCCTTGAATTATGTCTGATCTCTTGAAATTTAAAAAGGCCCTTGAAATGCTTCTTTTTGCAGGACCCTTATGAAGCCGGAAAAACCTTCTCTGGTATTTGATATAGATTAATATAAATTTAATAAATAATCATAATCATAATCAACTAGTACTTACAGGTGTTTCTTGGTTATGCTTGTCCTGACAGCTGCCACCCTTGCAGATCTCTTATGGCTCTAACTGAACCCTAACTAGGCAAGAGCAATGGAAACAAGAGGACCTTCCAACCAAGCAGCACAACCTGGAGGAGGAGAAGGAGGAGGAAGAGAAGGAGGAGGAGGAGGAGGTGTAGAAGAAGAAAGTAGAGATGGAGATGGAGATGGAGAAGGAGAAGGAGAAGGAGAAGGAGAAGGAGAAGAAGCTGTTCCACTGTCTATTTTTATTTTTAAGAGCCTCACAAACTGGAGGCCTGATGTTTTCCCCTGGTGATTCTCCTGTGCAGCCCAGTATATTTCTTGGGTGAGATTTATACCATGGGTGAGCAATATTGGCAGTTTCTGCCTACTTCATTTGCAAGGGTGGAAGGAACCAGGAAATAGTCTGAAGAGTAGCCCAAGGCCCTGTTGAACAGCTGCCAGCACAAGTGTTGGTAATGAGGGTGATCCTCTCAACATTTCTATGTGTAAGTGAATTTCATTTTAACCAAGCAGGTAGCATTATGAGGCCATCCTAGAAGACCACCAGATTTGTTCTTCTAAAAAAACACAGGGCAGGATATGATTCCCTCTTGAAATTCTGGCCCTTACTTGATTGGTCTTCCAGAAGCAAGGAATGAGTTTGGACTTTTAAAAGCCATTCATATCTATTGAAAAGAAAAGCCCATGTAATTATATGAATGATTCAATCCTAAAATTGTAGAATTTGAAGAGACTGCAAGGATCACCTGGTCCAACCTGCTGCAGTGTGCTGGAAAGCCAATTCAACCATCCTCAAGAGGTGGTTGTCAAGCCTCTTCTTAAAAACCTCTAGAGAACCCACAACCTCCATCGGTAGAGTGTTTCACAGTTCTACAGACGTTTTAATGAAATCTAGGTAGCATTTCTGGACATGGTTTCTGGGCCATGGAAAACAGCTTTTGGTCATCTTCTTTGTAGCTTGCCTTTATGTACCTGAGCACAGCTATCATGTCTCCCTAAGTCTTCTTTTCTTCAGATTGAACATCCCAAGTTCCTTGTTGGAACAAGTTCTACTTAAATGACTACCGTATAATGGAAATTCATTAAGCTTGAGGGCTGGTAGGTATGGGGTGATGGTGGGGAAGAGCGTCCAAGAAGACCTTTGCAGCTGGAAACCCATCTTCATCTTGGAGGGAATGTTCTCAATTCCACCCCTTTATCACCCCACTGTTTTTGCATTGATGTTTCCCTGAATTCTCCTCTATTCAGTTTTGGTTGAATTAGGCACATTATAAAACAAATTCCAAAGTTGGGCCAAGTACAGCTGCTTGTCTCTTCTTTTATCCTCTGCATCACTGAAAAGCATTTTGTATTGATAAAACACTAAAAAAGATAAAGTTATTGCACCATGATCCATTTTGGGGGAATGTTTTTCTGGCATGCACATCTCTTCCTGTGCACTAGAAAGGCCCTGCTCAAAAACAGACATTCATTTGATCAAATCAAGGTTATTGGCTTTTTTTCCTTCTATGGAGGGGACAGGTATTACCTATGTAATGCATCTGTATAGCCACTGGTAAAGAAAGGAACAGGGAGGAAAATGAACTGTAAGTATCAAGACATATGGCAAACTGTCTACCCAACAGCATACATGAAATATAGCTTAAAAAATATTGCGATGAGATAAGATTTCAAATAGGTTGTAGCCACCCCCAACTATTTGTTCATCTGATATGGGTGTAGATGTGCTGGGAGAAGGTATTTTCTGAACTAGAAGATTCAGACATTGGAGAGGGGGAAACTGATAGGAGCAGAAATGTTTTGGCAGAAGGACTTTTACTAGGTTTTCTCCATTTTATTTACAATTCTTGGTTCATCCAGCAGGGGTGTTGGGACAGGGGTCAATAAAAACACATTGCATTAAAAGGGACAGGGCTTCAGTCACACCATCACAGCTGCCATCTTGGCTCTTTTGACTGCCCTCCTAAGGATGCCCCTGTCATCCAGATTTGCTCAGGGACGATATAAGGACCATAGCGGTGGCAGAGAAAAGCTAGTATGGCATTGTGGTTAAGGTTTCAGAGTGGGTCCAGAAGACCCAGCTTCAAGTCCCCACATGCTACCAAGCATATTGGTTGATCTGAGGTCAGTTCTTGACCCAACCAACTTCACGGAGCTGTGGTTGGGAGGATGAAAATGGAGAACCACCTATACTTTGCTACAAATTCCTTAAAGAAATGGTGGGAAATAAGTGAAGTAAATGAAACACACAAATAAAACAATTGTTTGAGCACACCAAGGGGGATGCTCTATTCTGATGCATAGGCAAAGTGTCTGTTTTGGAAATGGTGATCCCAAGAAGACCAGCAATGTACTAAGTTCCTTCCAGCCTCCTGAAATGTAAGATGCTGCATGATCATATCTCAGGAACAGAATTCAGGCCTCAATATGGACCAGCCTATCCCATCTGAATGACCTTAAACTTAAATTTCTTTGTTTCCTTCTTAAAACAAAGCTATCCATTGATTGGTGTCGACCTTCAGTGGGTGATGGAAAGGCTCTCTCCTCTCAGAAAGAGTCAGAATGGGACCCTTTCCAGCCATCTAGTGCTTGATTTAGTAGGTCATTGATCAAATCTAAACAAGGAGAGCCACTGTTTCACCATATTACGGTTGGATTCTTGCCCATTTGCTGGTAATATGCTGGGGTTGTCACAGCTGCCTTCCCATAGTGACCGATGGGCAGGGGTGATCTTCTCACTTGTTTAAATCTTAAAGAGCAACCATCCAGCTGCTTCTCCCAGCATGATTGTAACAGTGAAGCCAACTTTTGTAGGGAGATGTGGTTCTGCAGGTAGCCTGGTGACATGCCATAAAGGGGTTGATAGGTTAAGACCAGCACTTTATACTGAACCTGGAAGCTAATAGGCAATCAATGCAGGGCCCACAAGACAGGTGTCACATGCTCCCAGTGATGACAGCTGGTGAGCATGTGGGCCACTGCATTCTGTACCAACCAAAATTTCCAAGTAGTCTTTAAAGGCACCTCCATGTGGAGCACATGGCAGCAGTCTAGATACATGGTGATGAGGGCATGAGTCATTGTCACAAGATCCTCTTGTCCCAGACAAGGCTGCAACTGCCACACCAGCCAAAGCTGGGCAAAAGTCTCCAGGCCACAGTCTCTACCTTTTGCTGTAGCAGAAACTGTGAGTCCAGGAGGACCCCACATCATGGACCTGCTCCTTCAGGGGCAGTGCTTCCCCTGCCAGAGTAATCAGTGGGGCCCAAAGAGACCCTGATGGATAAACACCAACTCTGTCTTGCTGGGGTTCAGTTTTGACCTGTTTTCTTCCATTCAGACTTTCATGTATGAGTCCTCAAGGAAAGAGTTCACACAGTGAGTGTTCCTTGAGATACCATAAATACCATGCTTTGGCCCAGGAAGAGAAGATAGAAATGGTCTGCCATTTGCCAATCATTCTTCCATGACTTCTCGCTGTGGGGGCCTCCAGTGCCCCATGATATGTTCATGGCCTGAAGCTCCATTCCATCCCCTTCATCATCTCATTGCAAGTTGCTGTAAAGCTGCTCTCCTTCCTTGTATCTAGGTTTATCCTGCCTTTCCTTTTGATCTCACTACTTACTGTCCTTGTTTTAAGCAAAAGTCCTACTGCCAAAAGACTGTGCAGAATCTGGGCGTGTGCCTGTGGGTTAGGACTACCAGCTCTGGGCTGCAAAAATCCAGACATCTACTAGAAAGGAACAAAGAGAGATTTCAGGATCTCTTTCCTGCCATTTAACGTCCAGGTTGGTTGGTTTGCTTCCTTGTTTTTGTGTGTTGTCCAGATCTTAGGTCTAGCGTGTACACTTTATGTAGGAATGTGTCTATCATCTATCTCTAACATCCATCCATCCATCTGTCCGTCCGTCCATCCATCCATCCAGGCGTTAATCTAGAGGCTCTGCAATCATTAACAAAGCCATATTGTTAAAAAATGTTCAGTAGAGCTTTATATATCATGGCCCGTCACTTATTTTCCACTACCTAGAAAGCTACTGATGCAAATTGAACTCTGCATGATTTTGGGGGCGACAAGCGATGTTAAAAGAAGTTAGTGCGAGATGGTAGATATTAGAGCTGTGTGCAAAACTTCAAAGAAGCACTTTCGTTTGAAGGCATCTGCGAAGCATTTCTTCAAAGCTCTTTTACAAGGGAATATTCCATTCCTTCTAAAGATGAACCAAAGTGGCTGAGTTGCTTTGCTTTCTGTTGCTCATTCAGCATTCCCAGGGCTGCTGGTTGCTTTTCAGTATGCACCATGTGTACAAGAAAACTGCTTCCATCTCTCTTAGTCAGCTACTGGAAGTGCCAGAAAAGGCTTCTGTGCACAAGCAGCCAAACAAATGGAATACGGCATTTCTGACAGGGAAAAGATCAGGAGTTAGGCCTGGTCCTTGCTTGGTTGTCCCCATAGGATAGGAGGATTCCCCATCTGAAAAGGAGGGTGTATGGTAGGATCAAGGCCAGGGAACACCAGCAGATGTGCAGCATGCAGAAGATGAACCAAACAGATGTGGACAGTGCAACTGAGGAAGATGATCTTAGAGACTGAAGATGCTTGAAAGTGCCAGGTGGGAAGCATCCGATTTAATAGCATAAAGGATCATTCTGCAGCCTCATAATTACAAGGAGCTACTACGTCCGCAAGCGAGTTGCTTCTCCATTCAGTAGGAAAACATTACTATGGGGGCTCTTCACAATGACAAACAGCTGAATGGGCTGGCACTTACCTTCCTTTACCTTCCCTTGTACCTGGTCCCTGAAACCTATTTTTGGGGATTTATTTGGCTCTTGGTCCTTTGGACTGTTTCCAGACAATCTCTCTGCCTGACTTGTGAGACTTATCAGTAAATAGAATCACATCGTTTACTTGATTTCAGGGATGATGGGCTGACTTGACTCTTCACTTGCTGCTTTTAAGGGTTTATGGCCTATTCCAGGTGCAAATGTCCACCTCTACCTGATTTAGCTGGGGTAACCATCTCAACGAGGCAGCCCATGATTTGGAAGGAGCCATAAATAATTAAATGCAAATCCTTTTCTAGATCTAAGGACTTGAAGAGAGATTTTGGATGAACAGGATGAACCACTTTACTAAATGAAATCATTTTCTGAGGTCACGAGACATCAGATCAGAATCAAAAAGGGGTGGATTTGCCTTTTGCCAATCGATTAATTGCAAAGTATCTAGCGTTCGTCGCAGGCTTGAAAAGGTGACAAAGGAATGGCCCAAGGCTTTTTTTTTCTTCTTCCCCAGTTTCCAGACACTTATCTCAGGTTTATGATGCAAAATGTTTGGAAATACTGGTTCATTAAGGAAGTCATCATGATTTTAAAAAAAAGTCCTTCCAAAGGACAATAAAAGTGAATCGCTGGTGCTTGAGTCGGACGGCATTGCAGGGATATTGATGGTCCCTCAAAGAAAGGAAAAAGGTTTAATGGTTGAAGTAGACACCTTTCCCACAACAAAATGGGTCAATGAAAGATGGCAGGATACTGGGGAAATTGAGAGGACTAAGTGGCTAGTTCTGTCTTAGAGCACAGCAGAAATATTTAATTGGCTGAACACATACCGTGATTTTTGGTTTTAGTGCATATGTGTCTCTATTAGCCAGTCTCCAACTCTTTGTAAGTGTCACAGATATTAGGGGGGCTTCCACTTGCTGTTAATCCCCACAAATGTATCTATAATTGGCCCTTCTACTTCTTAGCTTTTGAATTAAAAGTGATTCCTGAAACAGTTTGGTCATTGATGGCCACACATCAGTGTCTTTTGGGGTTATGCCCTGGGCATACCGGTATTGTGTGTTTATAATATGTTTAACCTGGATTTAATTAACCCAGTTTTGGGGTTGTACAATACTGAGAATCTTACGCTAACCAAATAGGCTGGGTTTACCCAACACTGTAAGCCCCCAAAATAGACAAACATGGGTTTAAGGCTATCCATGTTTTGAACATTGTTCAGATGCAGTCTCTAGGTTTTTAATTGACAAGCGTCTGCTCTGGTGTGAACGCAGTCCAAGAGAAACTCAAGTGCAAAAGAAGAGGATCAAAGACATCACACAAGGTGAAGATAAGGACTTTTAGTTTGTCTGTCCTGTAGAGACCTGCTTGGGGGTGGTGGGGGGAGAAACAAGGGCCACTTTGCCCCACTTCATGAGTCTCCAAATCATCCTTTCCACAAGAAAGCTTGACTGAAGCCCTCCTGTGTATTCTCCAAGAACCTTGGATATGGCTCTCATTGACGTCTCAAAACTCAATTTTGCTATTAACCTGCAACTGGCAGAAGAGGGGGAGGTATTAAATATATAATTGAAGAATGAGCATGGATTGTATCCATGAATAGCTCTATAGTAATACATGTGTTAGTTTTCAAAGTTGCTCTACTACCCTTTCTCCTTTTAACTGGAAGGAACTTGAATTAAATGTAAATGAAATGAAATCCACTTTTTTTCTCCTGACTCCCCCTACCCCCAATTGTTTAGGCTGGCTCCTGACCCACTGCTCAAAAGCCAGGGGGACTTTCAGCCCCCAAAGACTGGGATACCCCTGTTATCAAGTGCAGCTTGTAGATTTTAACAGACACCCACATCCTGTCTCAGTCAGCAATAGGATGTGGCTTCACTCATCATTCTGCACCCACCGGATAAAAACCACACAAAGGAAAAATACAAAAAGGGATCCCACAGACTTACTGCCTGCCTACATTGGGGTTGAAGGACAGTGTGTAGCGCAAGGAATTAGCCCCGCAGATCTTATACTTTCTGCCTTCTGATTTTATATATTTGTTTGCTGGCTTCATTCTTCAATGCTGTAGCTTGTCTGATATTTACATTCAGCAGCAGATTCCAGAGAGTAATAAGAGATAGCTCTTTCAAAAATCAATAAGTAATTTTGCTCCTGGGGGCTAGGGAATGGTAGCAGTGGGCTGAACATGACATGCCGTAGTTAACAACAAACCAAATGCACACATGTGGGCACCGTCCCAGTAGTCAGAGGGAAATCAAAGCTTCTGAAGAATAGAAGTATATGGAATTGCTCAGCATTTACTCAGGTGTTAAGTCAATAAGTTGAACTCCCAAGGATGCTTGTGCTTTGGCTGGCTCAGAATATGTGGCAAGCCATCATCTAGCTTGTCAGAGTTGGGCTTATCGTGTCGTCAGAATGCAGACATTGTGGTTCGTAAATGACTAGGTGGGTGGTAGGAACACTCCCAAGAATGGCTCATTCAATGAATGATGGTTCAGCAAACACAGCATTGCATTTTGGGTAGACCTGGCCTTAATCTCCAAACAAATACACGAGGAAGCATCCATGTTCTTGGAATTTCCTAGCACCTGCTTGAAGACCACATCTTCCTTAGCTTCCTAGCTGGGAAGTCTTTCCTATCTTATTACGGGCTGACAACTTTTAAACTTCTTGATTCCAAACCACTGGTCTCCCATGGGCCAAGAGAGGTGAAGCCTTTTATGTTCTGACCAAATTCCTTTGCCCCTCTCTTCATATAAGCAGATCTATAAGGAGAAAGGGTTTTTAGATATGGGGCTACTTGCGTTTCCTTGCACTAGTTATTGCTTCCATTTTTAAACTGTTTCGCTGTACCTGAATATTTGGACTAAGTCTGTAATCAGCCACACAAACGTTGAGGATTGAGCAGATCAGTAATAGTAATAAGCGCCACCCAAATGCTATTCCTGTTTTTGAAATCCTGTGTAGAGCAGCTACTGAAGGAATGAAGAGATGTTTCCTCTCTACCCCCTATAACGCTAAAGACACTAATCATTTGCCTCTGGAATCAATCTGCCTAAAGGAACCAAAGCAGTCTCTAAAAGCTGAGATAACCAGGCATGTTTTTTAATAAGCAAATCTGTTGAGCCGGCTGAGCAAAGAAATTGCTGCCTGTGGACTGGAATAGCTTCATTAGCTCACTTGCCAAAGTAGCTTCTCTCATTCCCAGCTTGCTATCCGAACAGCCTTATCCCATAGAAAATGTATTTTGATAATTATTTATAAGGTGATCTTGTTGGAGTGTGTATCTGGAATATTAAAGCAGGTGAACAGGTGTCATGATTGGAAATGGAACAGCCTATAAATCTACAGACACAGACAAGGCAAGGGGAGATGCAGACAAATTTAATTATTACTGATAGTTTCTTTTGGAGGCAGGAATGAGCAGAAAAGAAGTGGGATCTTTCTGGCATACTAGGGGCTGTGATGACCCTGGGAAGCCACAAGAGAAAAAAGGATGGGTGACACAAGGAGAATACCAAATAGGTCACTGGGTTTCAGCTCGGGGTCCCATTCTGCCCCCCCTGCCATGTGCTCAGATTCCCCTTTCATATCAAGGTGAGACCAGCAAACTGTCCAGCAGGTCAAAAATGGGCTCCTTGACCAGGTTGTTGAAGATAGTTGTACAGAGCTCTCACACTGACAAAGTGTCAATTGAGAAGGACAAAAGCAGGTCTGGGGTCCAAGGGAGGCCACAGGGCAGATCCTGAGCACAGAAAAGAAATTTTAATAAGCCAGTGGAAACTAACTTCCTCAAGAAGAGAGAGGGCCCATTGGCACTACACATCTCTGAGTACCCCAAGGACTCCACAGTTCAACCCTGAGCTACACATCTTCGCCTCTATTGGTACATTTAACTGGGTCATGAGAAGGGTCAGCAGGTGTATAGACTCTCTAGCCCACACAAATGACCAGCTCAGTTACCTGAATTTGGTGAGGTATTTTTTGGGAAGTAAGATATGGGGATTAGTATCCTTCTGATGTTGTCCATGTCATGCTGCCCCTGATATTACCTCTGTGGGGCTTTTAGCTTCTTACTGAAGGGGAAAAAAATAAGCCAGCAGCAGCTGGGAGGACTAAAAAAATCAAATCTTGTGCCACGAACCGTTAGCATAGGTTGTGAGAAGGGATGGTTGGGTCATCTGTGTCATGTGAACACATCCACAGAAACTCAAGGTTTCAATGGCAGTATGGAGTTCAGGATTTTGCTAGAGCAACATTTCACATTAATTGTGTATCTACGAATTCACCTTGAGTCTTCTCCCTGGAGCTCTCCATGGTGCTGTTCTCTTGGCTGAATATTTCCTTCCCTTCCGGTTTCAAATGGAGCAAGAGACTCTTGAGTTCCAAGCAGACATGCAAAAGAAATCTATCTCATATTTGTTTTTAACCCAGAGCACCTGATCTGTCTCAGTGTATTTCAGCACAGAGTGGAGAACAGCAGCTGCTTAAAATACCATGTGGGGTTTTTTTGCTGTTGTTGAAAATTCTCTACAAAAGATTCTTGATTGGGGAAAATTACACACAAACACAGGAAATGTTTTGTGAAAGGTGCACCCCAGATGGAAAGACTTGCATGTAGAAAAATACATTTGAGCGAACTAAATAGAGTTAATATTAGGGAAAGCTGCACTGAAATAACTTCTTACCTGCAATTGCATATAACAACTGTAAATTATGCATATTTACCTAAATGGTGTATAAAACTATTGAGGTGCCTATTCTGAGGAAATATATATCCTTTAAAATATATATTTTTAAAAAATACATAAAAATCCGTGTGGATACTTCATATTGGGTGTGAGTATCCATGTGAATTTGGATGCATTTTTTTTAAAAAAACATGTTTTTTCCAGCAGGCTTGGAGACCCCTTGGAAACAAGAAACCCGTGAGATGTCTGTATTATGCGTGAGTCTTTGAGACCCTCTCCTGTGGTCTTATTTATATTTACGATTAATTGTGTTAATGGTTTTTTAAGATGTGTTTTCATTGTTTTGTTTCACTGTATGCCACCCAGAGTCACACTCCTGACATGGGAAGCTCTATAAATTTGATAAATAAACAAACAAATAAATAAGCAAGCAAGCCACTGGAAAAATGGCTGGAATGGAAAAAACATATCAGTTCAATCAGCGTGTTTGCCCCTATCCAGTTCAGAACTATTGGGAGCATGTAAGTTGAAAAAGATTTGATAATTTTGGCTCTATGCAACCCCGTCTCCTTTATCAACAGCTGGGGGGATATCATTTTATAAATCCTGCTCAAGTTAATAAGTCTAGGAACAAAGAGATGGACTCTCCAAACCTCTGTGTTTCAGGCTCTGCAAACCCTCTGGAAGTGCTGATCCTAAAAATGCAAGGCAATGCCCATTGACACGAAGAGGTAGAAATAGGGAAAGGAAGTCACTCGTGCTCTATTTCCTGCGGAAATGCTTTCTGATCCATTGTGATCCAGAGGGCAAAGATGGCTGCAGGATGGAAAATGTTTACTTAGTTGCCCTTAGAAATGTGAAGTCAGTGTAAATCAAATAAAATGGGCTCTGGTTGTCTAGTGCAAGGTGCTAAAGATCTTGAAGTTCTGTTAAAACGATTATACTTCCTTAGAGGTTTTGGAGATAGATGATCAAGGTTATTCTCCCGCATTTATCTTGGTGTCTGTTCAGAGTGGTTTAGAATCAAGTTAAAAAAAGGAGAAGAAAATAAATCTCCTTCACTATCTAGTCACTATGAAACTAGCTTCTGAAGAGGAAGTTTTCTGCCACAATAATGCTCCATTGTAATTGTAGTGTTGCTAACTTTTACGCTGCTAAATATATCTTCAGCCAAAACTAATGCTATTTTTCTGGATGGTTGCTGTGGATGCTTTAATACAGTCTCTTGCGTTTATCTTTTTTAAAAAAGATTATACTGTGGATGATTTCCTGTATTTGATGACTATATGGTGTACCACTGAGAGTCTTTTGATTGTGGTGGGTGGAGATCTAATTAATCAATCAACCAGTCAATCAGTCAACAGACAAGTAAGTAATCATCTCTCATCTCTCATCCTGCTTTTTCCAGGAAAGATGATAGGTCTTCCCCTTCTTGTGTTCCTTTCATTTGTGATTGCTCTTCTAATTCAGTCCGTCTAAATTCTAGTTGATGTAGAATAGGTTTGGGAGTGATGTGGGGGTGGGGCTTTAGGAAGGGACCCCCACACCCTTGCACAAAAGCCCCCCTTCCCCCATAGCAACAGTTCTCCAGGCACGAAGAAATGGGGAGGTTTATTGATGCTCATGTTCCTGGATCCAACAACACGGTTGATGCAACCGTATGTATTCTATATTATTTTGGGTCCTCATGTTACTGGAGTGTCTGCTGTGTGCCAGTTTGGACTGCTCAAACAACTAAAGGAATGACTTGGATGGGAACATAGGAAGAAATGCCCTAATGACCCTTGTTTAGTATTATGCTTTTTTATCCCAATATGCATTCTTGCAGTACATAAAGCTGGAGCATTTGGCAGCCTATAGCCAAACTTGGAGCATCTCGGAAGCTTAATGGGGTCAGCTGTAACTAATATTTGGAGGAGGAACCTGCTGGAAATTCCAGGGTTGTTGACTAGACCAGGAAGCTAAAAGAAAATCCAGGAAGAAGCCATTATATAGGAATCTTGTTGTTGTAGTGTATTTTAATTAATACTTATTCTATTTTAATTAACATTTATTCTTTTTTACTGTAAACTGCCCAGAGTCACTCTGCAGTGAGATGGGCAGTGCCAAATGTGAAAAATAAATCAATAAATAAGTAAATAAATGTGCACATTACTGCTAAGAAAACTGCACAGCTCTAAATATCTAGAGTTGAACTTGGCTTGAAAGCATCTTCAACTGTACTTGAGCTAAAAAACAGTCGTGTTGGTTTTGAGTGTCCTTTGGGCCCAAAGGCCAAAAATGAATTGAAAGAATAAATAAATACCTAAAATGAAACACAAATGAAACATTGTCCCTGGAAAACAATGTTTTGGAAGGAAGCAACACCCAACATTGTCTTGGATTCTTGCAAGCTCTGAACGTTCAGGGATACATATTCTCCTAATATCCAGTTTCAAGGCTGTGCCAGCCCACCCTGGATGTGATTTGGGGGGATACGTCTGCCACACTACCCCAATACATGATTCTAATGATTGCTCCTTATTATCCTCATGGATGTATTTGTGGTTTGTCTTGGTGTCACTGTGTCCTCCTTAAAGGGCACATACACTGATTTTTTTTTTTTTGGTGTGTCTTTACATGTTCATACTGGTGTCTAAGCAGCAGAGTCTATATATAATATCAGGGAAATGTAGCAGTTCACAAGAGACAGTGATGGATCGGATCTGCTAGAGGTCTCAGCAAGGCAACGCATTTCTGAAATATCAAGCACTTTTGTTTCTGACACCAGCCGACATGAATTGGAAAACCATCTATAAGGCACTCCAGAAGGTCGAACTCTGGAATGAAACTCAAAACAGTGAGGCTTGCAACAAATTGAAAATTGGCTGAGCGGGAGACACTTCATTCATCCCCGATTGCTTTGGCTTGGTAGAACTGAGAGATAGATCTTTTCTACTTGAATGAAGCACTTTCAAATGATAACACAGCTCCGGGGCTGGGACGTGTATGGGACTCCCTTCTCTCAGGGCTGGCTTCTAAGGCATTGCTCTTGACCCCAAGACAGACAGGAGGTTAGCAGCATCTGCAAATTGTAGAGTTTATACACCGGGAACATCTGCACTGTCTGTGGATTTTTTCCTGACATATGGCATGCAGCGGAGAACATAGGGACGGAACAGCTCAATGCCTCCCTGGAGTCATCTGCCGATGTGCCAAGAAGCAGACATTTACTTTGACATTCTCAGGTGAAGCTTCAGTCACCAGCTTTAATGAAGAGTCACCTGTTCCAACTTCTGGGTGTTCTGTACTCAGGTTTCCTTTTCCCGGTTGATGCCTCTACACCAGCGTGTGTGTGTTTTTTAATGGGCAACTTTAAGATGTGTGGACATCAACTCCCAGAATTCCCCAGCCAGCCATAGGAAATTCTGGAAGTCGAAGTCCAGACTTCTTAAAGTTGCCAGGTTTGAGAAACACTGCTCTAAACTTTTCTACAGCTTGTGGATGCAAGCTGGAGACTTAGACAATAGAAAGAATAGAAAATGCCCTTCCAAGCTGAGCCTTAAGCACCCATCAGGGGGAACTAAAAAGTAAAAATCAGTAAAGTCTATTTTGGCCCAGGACCTCATGGGAGTCCCCCCAACACGTTTTGAATGTAGACCCAAGAAAACTCCAAAACGTGTGTCGAAATACCATCTTTGATGTGTCAGAAGGGAGAAATAATGACCTATATGACTGGAGACTATTCATATTGTTAATATTGTAGATAAATTAAATCTACATGCTTCAAATAGTGGGTCAAGGAGGCAAGGGCATGTGGCCAATTCAGAAAATAGGAAAGTTAAGAGTAGAAAAGAAGGCATGTCTCATCTTCCCTTTGACTGCATTTTTTGGGGGGGAGAGTGAACCCCATTCTCTGAGAGTCATCTCATTTAGAAATCACTACTAGCAGATCCAGCTTTTTTCTGCAACCCCTGTCTGGAATTACAATACTCCAGTGCCCCAGTGAGGAATAGGGGCTGCCCAGAAAGCCTTGTGAAAGTCACACAGAACCCCCTCTAAACTTCAGATTATGGCTTTGCTGGTTCGTTGCAAGACAAATCTGTGCCGAGTTCTGGAGGCTCAATTTTAGCTTCAGGAGGTTGTTTTTGACTGGCTGTCCCATCAACAAATTATCACTATATAGATTCCACCCCTGTTTACATTGGGGCAACTACAGCAAATGCAGGGCTACGTTGTTTTCCTGAATGGCCATTTCCACTTTAGAGCTGGAATGAACAGAAAATCTTGACTGCTTCTTTTTTGCCTCCGTAATCTGTTAATGACTATTTGTGCAAATGGACGTGACTCCTGTGAACCTTACAGATACCAGGCTTGAAGCCTGGTGTTTGACTTCACACACTGCAGAGGTTCGTTACCCAGGCCCTACCCTTCCCCTGGCGAAACTAGAACTCCATCATGAAATTTGAATTTCAAGTATCTAGAACTCCCGGGCTGATTTCGGAGAACTTGCTTACAATATTGTTTGAGTTCATGGGGTGCAAAGATGGTTCTGTTGACTGACGGCTAAATTAGAATTCTACCTAAACCAGTGGCTTCTTTTGATAGAGCAATGACGGGGGCTACCTGTATACCTTTGAATGGTCACCTTCCACTCCAGAGTGTCCACGCACCAAAACAGACTATGTTTTAGATGGAAACAGAGGTTCTAAAGCCTCAGGAACACATTGGGAAAGACCTGGCGAGTAGATATGGGACAATCACAGCAATACCCACCATATCTGCATTTGAGAAGGAACATACACAGAAAAGTTTTGCTAAGAGTGCGTCTGGGGTGTGGTATGCTTAGCTGCAGAACATTAATCTTGCAGATTGCACCATCAAGATCCTCAGAATCTTGGGTCTGGAGAAGAATGTCTCCAGAAGACGATATCTGCTCACTTCTGGAACAGATGCTTAAGGTTAGTGTTGAAGGGGAGATCTTTCCTTCTTTCCCTACAGGATTTACTTCTCCCTTTTCTATCCTCTTTCTTCTCTTCCTTCCCTCCCTCCCCTCCCTCTAGATTTGGTTTCCTTAGTTATTGGCACTAGCTTTATTTATGTGCTGATATTAATCAGCTTTGTTGCTTGGATGGCATTTTTAGTGCAGTGTATACAAAAGATGCCATCAGTATTAAGCACTTATTCTTTTTCTATGAATAAGTGCACCATTGATGCGAGGCGTGGGTGTATGTGTGGCCAACTCTACCTTTGAATGAAATACTTTCCTTACATTCCCCCAGCTACACTTTCTCAAGTTTGAATGGAGTATGCATTTGTGCAAAATGGTCCAATGATGGAAATAGGGTTTTTGGGTTAAAGGGAGTCCCTTGGGAGCAAAAAGACAGAATTCAGGGTGCTGGGGGTGGGGGTGGGGGGAACCACTAGCCTGTTTTAAAAATCCCATCTTCTGCCAAGATCTTTATTCATTCATTTGGTTTAGCTTTTTGGGGCATCCTCTAGTCTTAGCGTAGGATGCATATCCGTATAGAAAATATAACTCAAAATAGCCACATCCAGTGAGAGGCCACCAAATAAGAAGGGTTAATGCAGGCTGCTAAATGGAAATCTGATTTAAAAAAAAAAAAAAGATTTAAAAAAATATATTGGACCACAAAGCTTTAGTGCCTCAAGTGATGCAAGGGGATGGCAAGCAGAAATGGGAAAGTCCTGCTATACGGAATCTTGCAAAGCTCTTTAACCATTGATGTCTTTCCATTAAAGATAAACAGCTTCTTTCTGTTGAAAAGGAATAGACAACCCAAACGTCAACGCTGACTTGAAGGCATGCACACACACACACACACACACACACACTTATACAAACACCCACAAATCTGGCCTGTGGCATTAAGTCTCCTAAATGAAAAGAGTTTTTTGTGCAAAACAGACTATTAGATAAATAGTTCGCTAGGAGAACCACCTACCATCTTTAGAAGTCTTCTGCACCTACCACCGTTATTAATTGGAAGGGAGGCTGGAATATGGTCTCTCTGTAAATCAGAGTCCCAGCTAACACTGCTGTAACTGTGTGTGAAGAGACATTCCATTACTAAAAGATCAGCTTGGCTTAAAATTGAGAAGTACCAGAAGTGCGATCTGTTGTGTATGGAATTCTGGATTTTTGAGGAAAGCATTCAACATTTCCTTTGCTATTTTAAGCTCTGTTAAGCTATTTTAGACAGCACAGTGTGAGGTTCCATCATAAAATGGTACTTTTCAATTATAATTGGAAGATATCTAACTATACTTTTGAGAAGAACAGCTTTCTCTGCTTTCTCATTATGGGTTTCTTTTCCTTTCTTAATTCAGGGATCCGTGAGAATTCCTACCTGCCAAGTGACTTGCTACCATTCAACCCCAAACTTCAATGAGAACCAGGCTCTAGACCAAGCTGGTGTCCTCCAAGAATGCTCAGATCACAGTTGGCTATTGCACCAAGGAATTCTGGGAGTGTGATTCCTACAGTTCTGGGGGCATCAGCTTGGCCTAGGGATCAAGATGGCAGATCATGGCCTGCACCAGCCTGCCTTTTCCATGTGCACCCCAAGCCATGAGAATCAACACCAGCTTCATTGCCTGCCTGTGGCCTTGGAAGGGTTGTGACAATGGTGCGTTGTGCTCTTGAGTTGGCTGTAGCTTGTGCCTACAGGTGGTTTCCATAGCAATCTGGTGGCAAGGTGAAGTCTTTGCCTTCTGCAGCCTTCCTCCGAGGCCCACTCCGGGCAACGTTGCATGCAAAGTTATTTTCTGACCTAATTCTCCGTGAGCCCCCATGCCTACGTTCCTTGCACTGCCTTGCCTGCTGTTGCCATAGAAACTCCTCCACCGCCATTCTTGTCCAACCATAACAAGGAGTGGCACCAGCTGTCTCCCCTCAGAGAATGGCATATGGACACAATTTGGGCCGAACTGGGCCACAGTCTTTCTTGTCTCATTGCCCTTTAAAATGCTGAACGGAACATTATTCTGAGCAGAAGAAAGGAGAGAAGGAGGGAGGCAACAAATTAAATTAACCACGGGCTGGTTCGTCTCATCTTTGACCTCTTTTTGTACTCAAATCCTCACCTTCTCCTAGGGTGTGAATTTCATCCCATTAGGGACCAGCTCATTTGCAGTCCAATGGAGAGCATGAAAGCTGAACAAGATACCACAAAATTAAAGCGTGCTCAGGGAGAGAGAGAAAAACAGCAGCGATTCCTTTCACAGCACATCTTATGCTCCTCTAATCCTTGGGGGTTTCTTTTCAGAAATGGCATGAAGTTATGATGGGCTGAGCCAGGATTATTGCATAAGCCACACTTGGCTGGCTGTGTCAAAACCAAACAACCCTGCTTGGCTTAATGTGATGTGTGAACTCAGCTTCTGTAAACCCTGGGCTTCTCCTGAATTAGGCAATATTTTCTTCTCTTTCGGCTCTGTGTACATCCACACCCCGAGAACACATCCACAGTTCACATACAGAATAGGTTACTTCCTTCAGTTTACCCAAAAGATTTCCTTTTCAAGAATCTAAAACCAAGTCTTCCACTTCTTCTCAGTCACAATACACTGCCTTCAGAGCAATGTAGACATTGTATTTCACATCAAAGAAACAGACTGGATTATTTTTCTCAGCATATATTCAAATGTGTCTACAACAAGAGATTTCTGAGGAAGAAATTTTAGCGGAGCCGACGACCACGGTGGAATGAAGAGCTGGTGAGTAGACTGGCTCTTTGATAATTCCTCTCCAGACAAGGAGAGAACTTGAGATCACCCACAAGTGCTCCATACAGTTGCTTCTTGCAAGGAGATCACAAGACAGCAGTCTCTGGTGGGTTTAGAGCTCTGGGAGACAAGGGAATAGCCATCTTTTTGCTCAAACCATGGTTGGCACCATCAAAAAGGACACTGGAATTTTGCGAGAAGGGAAAAAGAAAAAACGAAAAGAAATCAAGTTCTACATTATTTGAAGGGACTAAAGATCAAGATTGTTGAAAGTAAAAGGAAGGAATATAAAGTTGGTTTATTTGATCAAGGTTCAAATAGATAGGTTTTTATCTCTGGTAACCCTTAATGGACTTTTGCTGACCAGGACTGAACAACAAGGCTTTAAAGATTTGTTTATAAATAAGAGATGAGATATGGGAAGACGAGATCATTGGTTGTATTTTCAGAGAAAGTGATAAGTTATTAAAATTGCTTATACTTGTGATGAAGGGGAAAGTCATTTCTTTCTATATTTCTTTTCTTTTTCTTTACTATATTCTTACTTTTTCTTTCTTTTCTATTTTTCTTTCTATTTTTTTCTTGTCTGCACTTTTGTTTTTTTCTTTTTTCTTTAGTTTGTATGAGTTTTTATCTTTTTAATTGTAACGTTTAATAAAATTACTATAAAAATGTGTCTGCGGCAAGGGATAGAGGGAGCTTGCGATGTCTTGAAAAGGGAAAGGCTCGAGTTATCGAAAAACGCCTCATGTTTTTAGTTGCTGGGCGCTCACATCTCTTCATCTGCTAGCACCCATGACACCACCATAGGATGGTTATGCAGAGCCAATTGGATTAAGAAGCAGGAAGGCCAGATGAAAGCCAGAGATGGTGAGATGAATGAAGAGGACAACATGTGCAAAGATAAAAATAAATGCACCGAGCTGAAGCCGCAGCCTGAAGAATGAGAAAGCATTTAATACTGTTGGAATCATGAAACTCATTCAACAATCAATAAAAAACCAGCGTATAACCCTGTTCATGCATTTTGAATGGTGAATCTAACACCAGAAGACTGAGGGGTGGCCCTTTTCTTCTCCTAATCATGCTGATGATGCAAGTGAAGAGATGCCTCACATTTCCAGAGGAGATGGACCACTGATAGTGGAGATCTCCAGTTTATGTGGAAGTGTTGTCACCTACCTGTCCTTTGGCCATTAATTTAATACAAACAGCCCTCTCATTTGAATAATTCTTAAATTTCCTGTTTCCCTGTCAGCCCCACTAGGCAGACCAGACCAAGAATCAACTCCACCAGAAGGCTAAGACTACTTAGATTAAGAGTGGCTATAATAGGAGAATTTTGCAAGTCTGATTGGGCTGTGCGTTCTCCCCTACTTATACCCATGTGAATCAGGGAGGTGTCTGTCTAAGCTGCTTCCACATACTTTCTGCTTGTTTTAGACTTGAGCCATATTTTCTCCTTGCTGTTTTGATAAAGGATCTGGCCTCTCTCTGTCAAGGTCATCTTCCTTATTCTCTATATTCCCCTCTTTTGTTTTTACCTGACTGTATTGGACAATGTAGTAGTATAATAGGCTTGATATTTTGAACTTGACCATGAATAAAAAACTTCAGCAGCATAACAGTGCTGTCATGGTCTGCAGAGAATCATACTGTACAGGCTGAGATGGTCTCTTTGCTTACATCATCAGGAGAAGGGATGTTCAGTACCTGTCCCATGTCGGACTGAGCATGAAATGGTAATGTCTAAACAGGGTTTAGATCCCACTCAAGACTGGTAGAGGGAATACCGAATGGCCTTGAAGGGGAGAAGGAAGAGCCACTATCAAGGCAACAGTTAGATAGGAGGGACTTGAGTCCAAGCCAAGGAAGTAACTTGAGAAAATGTCTCAGACAGGCTCCTCCCTAGTTCACACACAGACAAAGGGAGGGAGGGGGAAGCACATTCAGACTTGCAAGATTCTATTACTACAGCTGTTGCAATAAAAGTAGTTTTAAACCTATATGGCATTGGTTTCTTAGTCTGATCTACCCTATAGAGCTGACAACACTTGGGAAAGCCAGTTGGGATTCACAGTGCTGGATTAAATGGATCAAGTATGATGCAAAGTGGTTTTTTCCCCCAGAAGCTCACAAAAATAAGTATAAAACTATATAAGAGGAGTTGCATTTAATGCATTAAAATACCATTATTTACCTCCTTATTATCTCATCAATGGATTTTTGGTTACTTGCACAGTCAACACCATGACCACGATTCAGTGTTGGCGTAAGCACTTAGAGGTTTATGGTGATTGATAGAGATATGCAAGATCTACTGCCAGGACGATGAGCAGTGAAACATATTTTAAGTTCACAACAGACAGACAAGATTCAGAAGTGGCTGAGACAGACACCTCCCTGATTCCCTGGAGTATAAGAAGGGGGAGGAGGTCCAGCACAATCAGACTTGCTAGATTCTGTTATTAGAGCGCTCTCAAGCAAAGTTGTTTTAGCCTTCCTGTGGAGGTGATTTCAAGGTCTGGTCTACCTAGTGGGGCTGACAGTGACAGAGACTCCATTTGTGCTAGAAATTCTCGCAGGTTCACACATTTCTGTTTTGGGATGAGGCATCCCACGTGGGTGGATGCTAACAGATTCTTGGTCTGATCAGTTAAAGCAATCGAGATGTTCCTTTTTTTTCATAAACCCCACTGTGCCCAGGCAAAGTACATGTGAATATTCAACACGAAGGATAAAGAGCAAGGGAGCGTAGCTGCCTTGATGTCTTACTCTGAGCATCCAGAGGCGTCTGTTTGTGCACTGAAGGGAGCAGGATGCTGGGAAAAACAGAGTGTAATCTGATGCAGCACAGAGTTTTTGGCTCTGAAATAGAATCAGAAATTTAGTTGGAGAAGAATACATTCTGGGGCTACAAATCATTAACTAGCTATTATTATGGTGATGTTATCAGTCTTAAAAAGAAAAGTTCAAAGAGCAGCCAAGTATAAATACCAAAAGATCAGAGTGTGTTTTTCTATCACTCTGCCACAGGGCATAGTTGATGTTGGAAACCTTTTGGTGTCTTCTCTTGCATTATGAATGGAATCTCTTTAATTGCATTGTCTTTGGCCCCATCGCGGAGAATTAACACCAACAAACTCACAATATATACAACGCCCAGAAGCGACAATGCTTTTTTTTTTATGAGTTCAAGTTATTTATTAAGTTGTCCTCAGGTTAAAAGGAAACAATTGTTGCAAGTAAGTAATATCTTCTTGGGCCTCCAAAGAGTAAAATTCAAATTAATTATAGGCAAACATACAAGTGTCTTTTTCAGCTTCTGCCTATCAGCCAGTTTCACTGAATGCAAAAGTCAAAAAGGAAGAATTTTATCTTCAGGTAAGGATGCGGTAAAGGATTTAGGTGATAGGGCATCCGAATCGTGGTTGTTGGCCAAGAAAGATCAGGATGTTCTGAAGCCGTTGGTCTTACATCCTAACCTGAAAGTGACTTTGTCCAGAGAGGCAAATGGCTGGAATTGAATTTGACAGAGAGTTACAAGTCTGTGCAGAGAGTACTTGGTACAACAGGACTAAATGTTTCCCAATTGGCCCTACCTACTGTAGGCTTCTTTCAGGATTGTGGGATGGTTGCACCAGGAGAATCCCTGTCTCGGCTAAAAGTCTCAGATAACGACTCAGATTTAAAATTGCAATCAATGCCTTGCAAAGAACACACTTTGTTTTAAAGGATTGCACCAATCCATAATACTGTTCATTTAGTTTTGGTTTAACACACTGGCTGGGGAATTCTGGAAGTTGAAGTCCACACATCTTCAAGCTGCCATGGTTGAGAAACACGGAGGTAGACTAAAATTTGCCCATGGTGAAAAAGGAAAGTCTCCTTCAAGATGAACTCAAGCCCTGCTGCCTTCTTGGACACACCCATGCTGTTTTCTTGGCAACGGTGCAGAAGTGGTGTGCTATCGTCTTCTGGCATTACATTTATTGACTTCCCAGTCTGGCCTCTCCAATAAAGTGATCAAGGTGACCTAACACACACATGTGTAGAGTATTGGTCAGATGCCAGTAGGAAGGGAGATTTTGATACAGAAGGGGGTAAGGCCTTCTCTCTACCTTCCTCCCAATTCTCAACTCATTGGATGAGAAGAAAGAAGCAGCAAATACTTTCTGAGATCCTGGACATGGGCAGATTCTCTGTTTGGGCTACCGGACGCCAATCTCTACTTGATTACAGCGGCTGAAATGAGTCCTCAGCTTTCTCTAGAAGATAACCCATGTGGCAGTCCTGCCAGCTGGTAGTAAAAAAAAAAAGAAAGAAGAAGAAGTAACCTTTTTGCTACTAGCAACAACCCGGGACAAGTTTTCGACTCACATAGTAGCTTTCTTGGCACTAACAATGCAAATGGAGAGAGATAAATTTCATTAGCAGCAGAGAAAATGGGATGAGGTGTTCTGGGGGACATTTCACTTAATGGTCCATGGGCCATCCCCTCCTTGTGATGGCTTTATTTTAGATTGCTCGTTTTACATTGTAAACTTTATGGCTCTTTTTATGTTTTCATTTGTATACTGTTTACTGGATTCTGAGGCTAAAAAATTGTTTCCCCGTTCCATTTGCTCCCTGACCAATGGTAGCAGGCAAAGGAACAATAACAGTGGATTGTAATTTAGTGTGTGCTTTTGGGAGAAGATGGGATTCACATTAATCATTCTGTAGATAATCCAGAAAAGGAAGTATTAGCAAAACCGATCCCCACACCCAAAAATAAGAGGTTGTCTATACTGGAGCTGTGTGCAATGCTAATCATATCATAATGGCATCATGGTGGGTGATATCTGGCCTTCCAGATGTTGCTAAATTATAACTCCCAGCAGTCCAGTTACCATAGCCTTTATTAAGGGATGCTGGGAATTGTGGTTTAGTGACATCTGAAAGGTCACCCCAACAAGGTTGAATGGGTATTTAGAGAACAGACATGCAGACATACGACACACTTGCTTCCAATTTACTGCTGTACAGATGAATTGGACAGCAACTTTCTTCCTACTTCACATCCTTTCCCACCCCATCAAATGAGGCCACACGATAGAAGGCCTGTAAGAAAAGGGGGAAAAATAATGTTGGGCTACATCAATCGAAATACAGATTCCCAACCACTAGAGTAACAGTTCTATGCTATTCTTGGTTTGTCAATCCTCACCTGGTGCACTGCATCCTGTTCTGCACATCACAATGTAAGGAGGATTCAGACCAAATGAAACAGATTGCAAGAAAGGTAATAAGAATGATCAGGAGGTTGGGAAGTCTTACTGTATGGGCAAAGATTGAAGAAAGAAACTGAAGGTGAATAAGAAGACTGTGAGGTGTTCTATCACCCAGATGCAGAAAAATGGATAAAAGTTACAGTGAGACAGATTCCAACTGAATATTAGAAACGAATTCCTACAGTAAGAGCTGGTTGACAGTGGACCCAACCCAGCAAGGTTGTGGGTTCTACTTCGCTAGACATGTTTGGGTAGAGGTTGGACAGCCACTTCCTGCTGGAGATCCTTGAATGTGGATCCCTGCAGGAAGCAGAAGGTTGGAAATGACCCCTTCTGGCTATAAGATCCCTCTATAATATCATGGCTTCTTCTGATGTGCTCATCCCTAGAATCTTTCTAAATTGCTTTGGGAACGTCAACATGTTGTAGGCGAAAACCTTCTCTATGCTGGTAATTACACACATTTTGCAGCTGAGTCAGAATCCAGCACCCTCAGTAGCATATTTAATTATGCCTTTTGTCTTGCATGATTGTTCAGCCACCATCTGGGGGAAAAAAATCCTAGCCTACTAGTGGCTTATTTGGGTTTGGAACTTTGCAATCAAATAAAAGGCAAAATTAATTGTGATCAATGAAGAGGCTGCCCAGAGAAGTCAGGCCAATTTCCCAACTGCTTAGAAGGGGCACATCAAGTCCTACTTCTTCTGGAAAATGGAAGCACTGGTAGAAAACTCCCATTGGCTTTATCCTCAGCATTTGCATGTTGCATAATTCCTAATATGTACCTAGGGCGAAAAGTGCATTGTAGTGCGAAGCCTGAATGCTTACCACATACTAATTTCCCTAAGTGAAAAATTATAGTGGGTGGATTATAATGATCATGGGTGCTGTAGGATTAAGTCAAAGAGTCTCTCCTTAACAGAATATTCACTGAGTTCTCGCATGGCGTGAAGATGTACAAAAGAGGTCTATCTCCCATGGGATACTTCTTGAGGCAAGGATGGGCAAGCTTTGTTGAGGGTGTGGGGAGGGGGGAACCAAAACAGCTTATTGCCCACCGTTTACCTCCAACTATGACAGAAGATGAAGAACTCCTTCTGAGACTGGGTTGTCCCATTGTGTTAAGCCATGTTTTACAATGTTTGAAAGCTGTGCTAGCCCTTTTTCTTACAACATAAGACCTGCCAACATCTCAACTCTCTTGAGCAAAGCCTTCTTAATCCAAGATGGATGGGTTTTCCATCATTCCAGCATTTTCCGAGGCCTGTTTTCAAATCTGCATGTAAGGATAGTTGGGATAATTCCCATCAAGGTACAAAAGGAATGATGATTCCTCTTTTCCTTCTACAGATCTCCCTCCAAATCCAAACCTCCAGTATCTGCTTCAGCCCACCATTGCTCAACAATCACCTGGTGCCTGGTGTTCCACCAAAGAAGGAGAAAATCTTTCAGCTCTGGTCAGGGGCAGAAAAGGAGCTCTTGGTCATCCCAACAGAACTTTTGAAGCTTTGAGTAAGGGCCATTATGAAACGTTGTGTCTAAGATACCTGGTTTCTTGTTTTTGCTTTGTTTGAATGAAGCATAATAAATTGGCAGGTTGTTCACCTTTTTGTTCATTGAATGAGCTGACAGCAAATCAAACAATATGCCTTCTTTTTACTTCTTCTCCTTCACTGCCACCCGCAAGCCTCCATTTGAGGCTGTGAAAATGCCAACAGATAACTGATCCCTTCAAGGACCAGAGTACAGCCATTGCTTGCTTTAGAGCAAGCCAGAGTGAGAGAGATGTGCCTTGCAATTCCCCCCCTCCACCTCCTTCTCTTAGAAGGAATAAAATAAGATGAGGATTTATTCAGTGCAAAATTGTTTGGTCATTGTTGGTAAGATGGATGAGCTGAGAAAATGGAAGGTAAATATTCTAGCAAATGGGGATGGCTGGTATCAAGATATTTTGGATTGCTTTCGGTATACAAAAAGCTGCTAATTTGCTTTATTTTGAGCCATTTTATTACTCGAACATTCTCCATGCAGTACATTAAAAATGACAACAATACAGGATTGCAGGCTTTTGTAGATTAAAATGTTTTTGCAAGTACAATTTTATGCATGCTGACTTGAAAGTGAATCCTGCTGTGTTTGGGGAGCTGATTCCCTTTGGATCATCATCAGTGGAAAAGAGCTTAAGATTTTAAGAATTAAAGTGTGGAATAAAGGAAAATTGAGTGTTGTCTATCCAGACATAGAGCATTGGGTAGCTTCACCAATTTGGGGCCCTCCAAATGTGTTGGAGGTGCCATTCCATGAATTTTGACCCAGCATGTTGGCTATGAATGAAATCCAAAAGCTTTGGAGGGCAATAATATTCATCAAACTCAAGTAATATGGAGATACAGTGCCACGGGTTCTCCCAGGTTTCAGATCCTCCTGGAGACTGAATCTTCCTGCAAACGCACTGTAGCTTTTTGCCCAGAATGTATGGAAATGAAGCTGTTTCAAACAAGTCCCTGATTTGCTGTCCATAGAATGTTTGTAAGTTTGTCCACAGTGTTTCCCCTCTTCCGTTGGCAAGAGACTCAGGCACGAAGGTAGTCACTAAGCCCCTTCTCTCAGGAGGACCTTCTCTCAGCCATCATCAAAAAGCAATCCCACTTATTAAGACATTGTCATTGATAGAAATATGAAAAACGATGAGGAGAGAAACTCTCTTGCATTTTTCCTACCTGTTCTCTTTCAAAATGATGAATGACAATGATGAATGACAAGTTGCTTTTGAAATGTCCTTCAAAAAAAAAAAAATGTTGGAGAAAACATCACGGGTGGAGTGGGGCATTCTTGTGCTTATTTAGTGAGATGGTGGCCAAGGAGTGTGCTATGATGGTCTTGTCTTTCATTGTAGCTTCATCTCTGCAGATGTTTGCAGTCATCCTGATTTCCCATGCTTCTATTACGTTCCAGAGGAAAAGATCAAGAGGAAACTTCTCCCATCGAATGCTTTTATTAGGGGCAGAAGTCTATTTTGAGGGAAACTATGCTGTTGTGGAGTGTCCTTTCACTTCTTTACAGCTTATGTGGCCAAGAGGTATCCATAAATGTCCTGCTCTTCATTATATCATCTCCTCTCTGTTGGTCTGCAGCCATCTGGCTTTCTAAATTTCCATTTAACTACAAGAGAATCCATCTTGGGGAATCTCCTCTTGGGGTATATTCAATATGGTCTGCTGTCAGCCCTGAGGAAGAATCCTGCCCTTGACGAATTGTGGCAGAATATGTCCTTCTTACGGAAGAATTTGGAGAAATCACCTGCTCGTTTCCTTGACCCACAAAAGAGTGAAGAATTTTGAAAGATTGGCTGGGCCCGGATCTAGAAAACCCCGCTTCTGCTTTCACCTGTCTGGTCTCTGCCTTGCTTTCCCGTTCTTTCCATTTGCTCCCCCAAATTTCTGGGTTAGCCTTGCCCCTAAAATAGGACCATGCAGATAAGGGGGTAGAGGACAATTCTGCTGACCCCAGAAAGGGTCATAAAAGCCAACAGCAAAGCATTAGCAAGAAAAGGCCGATGGAGATGGCTTCCTTGCAGTTGGCTGAGCTAGACTAAGCTGTTTGGCTCTCCCAGGTGTTGAGGTGGGTGACAGCACCATTAGCACTTTTGCTGTGATTCCAGAATTCTGGCTGTCACCAATTCTTCTTTTTTTTTTCAAGGTTATTTGGGAGAAGCCACCTTGGCCGAGTGAGATAACTCCTATTAGTGAAAATGTTAAGGGATGTATTGCTAATTAGGCTACGTGAATTACAACAGGCTATTACTGATTGAAGCCAAGACTGAATGAAACCTGTTGAAAGCTTTTGCAAAACAGATACAGAGTCTTGGCTGGGTGGAGAGAGGATAGTTCTGCTTCATGGAGACATTTCAGTGAAAGGAAAGCTTTCTTACTCGGATGCCTGACCTGTAGATGGGCATCAGCCAGGCTTTAGTTCAAAGGCTCAGATATTCCTTTCCTTAAAATATATTTTTTATAGATGTACAGTATATGATGTATATCTAATGTGCCTCCTGCATCACTTCCTCCTCCTTTTGAGGAACACAAACGTAGTGTCTACCAGCAGTCAGGGATGGGAGACAACTTTCCATTGAAATATGAACCTATTTCACCCTTCTTTTTTTGAACGGATACTTGAATTTCAGCTCACGTAGCATTCAAAACCCATCCATATAACCCAGGCTTCAGGTTGGATTTTTTTTTCAGCCTCTCTTGGGAATATCAGAAATTGAACCTTGGAACACTTACAGGCCAAGTGTGGACTGATTTGCTAATTCACAGCTTTTTATTCTCGGGGACACTACACAGTTTTCAAGTTCTCGAACTCTTTTCATAAAGTACAGGGGAAACTCATTTTCCTGCCTTAGTCTATCACACTGGGTCACCCCATTTTTTTATTAGAAGGAAGGATTGAAAATATCCACTCTACTGTCTTCTGTTTCATAACTTGACTCATCCTTTTGGGGAGACCCTAGAACACGTCTTGTCATGTCCAATCAAAATTTTTCAATATGATTTTCCCATAACCAGCCACAGGGTCTTTCCTGTGCAGAGATTAATCTGATGAAATCCAACCAACCCAGAATGAAAATGGGGAAGGGGGGGGAGGAGCATTCAGACCACCCACAAGCTGGAAAAGGAGGCGGCATTGGTTCTTAAGAAACCAGGAAAAGTGCTTAGCTTCATGGATTGACTCCCTTCCTCTAATGCAGTGTTTCTCAACCTTGGCAACTTGAAGATGTCTGGACTTCAACTCCCAGGATTCCCCAGCAACATGGCTGGCTGGGGAATTCTGGGAGTTGAAGTCCAGACGTCTTCAAGTTGCCAAGGTAGAGAAACACTGCTCTAACAGCTGAAGATTTTCTTTTAAGTTCTGCTTCTTGCTTGCCTGTATCTTTCATTCTTAGAGGGGTGAAAGAGAAGCATGTTTTAAAATGTTGTCGAGGGCTTCTTTCTTCCATCATTTAGCCATTAAATTCTTGCTTCTTCGGGAACCTATTCATCATGATCATATTTGGTTTCATAACTTTCATTTATCTTGGTGGTGTTGACATCTTTTTTCCCCCTAAAGAAGAGAAGAGGCAGAATGATATCAAATCAGACTATTTTCCCTTAACTCAGGATCCTCTGTGTGTATTGGACTACAACTTCCAACATTCCCAGCCAGCGCTCAAATGTCATTTTGTTTACATTTGACCTACCCACATGTACACCCACACAACAGCAGGGGTTGCACAATATGCTAGGCTAGGCTACAGCCATTTTCTTAGGTGAGCGTGTGATATAAACCAGGACGTTATATTAAGCCATATACTGTATATTTCTTTGCTGAGTGAAGCTGTTATGCGAACACAGCAGCTGTGTCTTGTGAACACAGATTTAAGATGGTGTGTGTGTGTGGGTGTATTTCTGCAGTAAAACAATGTTTATTCCATAGGGGCACACCTTGGCATAAGTATGGCTCTTCCAAATGTTCCCCCACTGCAGAACGCCATTTAATTAAGAGTCAGAAACGAATTCGCTGTCTGACTAGCTCTGGAGTCACAGTTCAAATCCCCTCTTATCTTTGCCTACCTACAATCTCAGCTCCAAGTCTACCAATGGAGTAAAATAAGAAACTGCTGCATGAAATACTGGGAACAAATTCAAGTGCAACTTGTCATCTGCTGGATTGCACTATCAAGTCTGTGTTAAAAATGGCCTTGTGTGTCCTCTTCTTCACTTCTGATCTTCAAGAGATGTTTGAAGGCATGTTCTTTTCTCTGGCCTTCAGCAATATGGAGCCAGCGTCAGCATGCCAATTCCTGCTTTGGTGTGCAGCAAATAACTATGCAAAAATGCCTGCCAATTCACACCCTAATTTTGTGTTTTCAGACCAAGGCACAAGCGAGGGTACATCTATGACCCAGCTGCCTTCTTTGGAATTATTTTGAAAACCTTTGTTTTCTTTCCCCTTTATAAATTAGCTTAAACCTTGGAAATCTCATGTGAGTTTGGCAGTATATGTTTGGCCCTCCAGAGGGATCTCTGGAGCTAAAGAAAAGCAGCTTTTGGCAGATACATATATATAATAGGTAGGCGGCAAGTGGATAAACAGATGAGACTGAGGAATTAACAGCAAAGCTTATGGTGACTTAAGATTTATGGGAACTGTCCTAATTCTTTGTGGAAGCCAAATGCCTCATAAGAAAAAAAAAAAGATGGGGTGCATGATCTGAATAACCTACACAAACAGAGCTGGTCTGTATACATATTTTGTAGGGCTGTGGCAAATGATTCTGAGACGCTCTTTTGGAAAGCCACCAGTGTGCTGGTCCAGACTCACTGCAGTGAATGCTGAAGCGCTGTCTCCTTGCAACAACTGAGCACAGGTGCTTCAAGAGTTCCTCCTTCTGTTATCGGAACATGCAGAGCCATTGAGATTGGGCAAGGTGGGTTGCATACCTTAGCATGAGTATGCTAAGCAAAGGCAGAGGGCCATTCAAAGCTCTAAGCATTCAAAAAGCATACCTTATACTCCCAGCTGTATCTCTGCAGGCCAAAGGTTGAGTCCAGGTTTCCATATAGAAGCTGGTTTATGTAGCAACTAACTCCCTTGTCACTGAAGGTAACTTGCAATCAATTCTTATAAGTATTTGAAGGACCACCTATCTCTGATAGTTGCTGCAGGGTGGGTGTGCCCCAGGTCCTCCTGATTAAATGATGCCATCTATCAGGACCTAGGAAAGGCGCCTTCTCTCTCACAACTCCTGCTCCTGGAACAGCATCCTCACAGAGATCTGTATGGCTCCCACCCTGATGATGTGGATCATGCAACCAATTGACTCATTTCCTCTTCACATCTTCAGACCTTCTTCAACACAGGAAAATGAGGAGGTAGAAGAGGCAAGGCTGGGTCCTTTGGACTTAAGAGGGAGACAGGCATGAGCAACTCACCCCTAATTTGAACCATTCAAGGATTTGGGTAAACATGTGAATATGTATTCTGTTTCTTGCTTTGGGTAACAATTTGCCAAAGTCCTATGCTGGCCAAATCTTGCATCTGAGGGACTACTGAGTCTTGGTGGCTCTCTAAATACAAGTTGATTAGCTCTCTGTGAGATAGCATGCACTCAAGATGGTCACTTCTAGGGCTGGGTGAACTTCTGGATTTCCTTCTCCGTCTCCAACTCAAAGATGGGTTGGGTCCCTAGGATATTTCCAACGTTCTCACCAACTTTTAAGTTACAGAAGGGAAAAAATAATGGAGATTAGTTCTATGAACGATGTTGAATTAGCTAAGATATTAATGAAATCCAACTAATGCCATTCTTACCCTGGTTCTGACTACAATTTGGAGTGCACCTTCAGGCTATACAGAGTTTGGCTCCCAAGTTTGCCTCTTGACCTGAAAATACCTTTGGGTCATGATTCCCTACGTATTTGAGGATTCCTGGTACCTTATGATGCAGCCTGGTTCTACCAAATTTTAAGGAACTGCAACCATGGGACTGGGTGGAACCAAATGCCTGTGAGGAGTACCAATGCTTCTGTACCTTTACTCACTTGCATGCAATATACGCTATAAGTAAATGCATTTATTTAAGTACGTGCACAGGATGTTTGCAAAGTGAAGCAGCCAACTGAAGTAGAATGACCCTACCTTGAGATCTTCCCTCATTTGATCCTCACCCATAACCCTCTCAGGTTTGGAGCATCCAGCTTCCAAACTTTCCATTCCATTCCATTGGTTTGTAGTCAAGACAGCCTACAGATCAGAAAGCAACTGGTAGGCCCTGAGAAGGAGGTTCCCCAGGGTGGTGGACTATTTGCTCAGGACTCCATTAATTTCCTTGGCCAACCTAGAATTTCATCAGAAGCAGAATTGTTATTTCCCCCTCCCCCGAGGGAATTTAGCTTCTTAGCCCAGATGAAAGATCTAAGGGAACCACAAAGAAGCAAACTTTTATTTATATGATGAAAGTGTCTCGTGGGAAGAGGGGTGGGGGAGGATCTGCCACAGACTGCTAACTTGCTGCTCAATTTTCAGTTTGAATGAAATGTCAAGGTGTATTTTGAAGGGTTCTGTGCAGTAGGGGAATTTTGAAGGCAGCCAGTACTCCTAAGGGAGGTCCAGAACCAGATCTCATTCCTGCAGCAAGAAAAAAAAAATCACGATGAAGAAGTGATTATATTAAAGGGGTGCTTTTTTTCTCTCTCTAGAGATTTTACTTTATTGTGGGAACGTCTGAGACTGCAAGGGTTCAGCACTGATGCAGTGATTTCCCTGGAAGGACTGGGACTGAAATTTTCATCTTGTTTGGACTGTTGGCTTTTGGCGGGGATGGGGAAGGAGTTCAAAATAGGTGCCTCAAGCCATCTATTTTGAGGCTTAGGTTGTTAAAGAGGAAAACCTCATTCTGCTAATGGGCAGTTGGTTGGCAGGCCCACTTGGGGCAGTGGGTTCTCAAGGATTGTCCAAACAGTGCTGGGGAGAACAGAGGTAGCCCACAGGCTACCCCTAATATACGGACATAAAGTCCCAAGTTGAGATTGATTGCTGATGATTCCATAGACGACCTCAGGTAGCTTTCTTGCAACCATACAGAAGTGGTTTGCCGCTGCCTTCCCAGTCTAGCCTACAGCGCTAGAATTCCCCTGTGGTCTTCTTGGTTCTAATCAGGTCTCACTTGGCTTAGCATTTGAGATCAGCCAAGGATAACTAGATGTTGCCACCCAGCTGGGCATATAAAGCCACAGTGAATCTCAATTCTTGCCACGTTTGACAAGCTACAGGGTGGGATTCACAAATTCAACTCTATCCTCTCCAAAATCAGGAGGAGTCTGGTAGCCCCATTTCTGACTAACATTGGCTCATAAAAGGCTATGCTTTTTAATAAAATGTGTTAAGTCAGAAAATGGGCTACTGAACTCCTCCTGATTTTGGCTTCCATGGAGGAACATGGCTCTCTTCCTACAAACTCTCTGTCTGAAATTCTTGTTAGGCATCACAAAAATGCTACATGATAGCAAAAAAGCACACTGTCATCGATCTCCACTGAACACCACTGCAATCACCATTTACGTGAACATTATTGCAATCACTCTCAGTTGAGAAGGGGCAGATCAATTGTGATCACAGGAGTGACTCCTTTGACAGCATGCACTCTTGATCTTCTCAAGAGCTGGACCTCAGAAGCTCCCCAAGCAGATGCTTCTTCAAATGTTCTGGACTACCACTGCTATCACCTGCTGCCAGTGTGGTCAACTGGGATGAAGGTAAATTTTAAACCATTCCAATCACATCTGGTGGGAATCACTGCTTTGAACTTTATAGGCACGGATGGGCCCTATGGCAAGGTTGCCACAATGACTCCCTCTGTATGTTTGTGTGTGAGAAAAAGCAATTTCACAATGTGCAAGAGAGCAAGGACCATCTATAATGTAAAATTGGTGGGGCAATTTGGGGAACACTTATCAAGTCACATACGTAGGGCTGAAACAGTCAACAGAGCATGACTTTGATGGATGGTGCAACAAAGACACCAGCTGCAAATACCAGCTAGGGAGAAAGTTCCACCAGACATCCAAGGTTATGTGTCTGGTGTGCAAATAATATTAAGAAGCTGATTTGCTCTAAGTCTGTCAAGGTAGGAAAAAACACCCACTTATATTCTGTTAATCAAGGCATCCTTAGATCAAGTAATCATTTTTTTTTTCACACAATGTGTTGGGAGGACCACATAAGAAAAAAGGATTTATTAAAAGAGGCCAGTTTGGCTCTTATGAAGTTGAAATGAATTTACTGTGAGAGCAGGGAGCTTTCACAACTAATTACCTATTTTATCAGATGCTAGAGTGGGACCAGGAATGGAGACTTGGAGAAATTACTTAGAGGAATGTTTGCCCTTCATCTTTTAGACAGTTTCCTCCACCCTGAAACAGACCTTTGAAAATAAGGCAGGCAAAACTGGAAGTCTTTCTTTCCACTTTTAAAATGCAAGAAGACTCAGTAGTTTGACTTTAGTCCCTGAGCAACCCAACTGAATTTTTTCTAAAAAAATAAATTCCTATTTGGTCTCCTCTTATACTTCCAATACTCATACAACTGTTCTTGTTGAAGGCTACTCTGAATAACCACAGGTAGAGTATTGAGGGATGTTAAAACATTCACTCAGAGGCTCTGTACTCATGAGCATATTATTTTTAAATGAAGGCATTAGCTATTTATTTTTCCCTCAAGAAATCTTTTTATCATTCAAATGCCACTATTTGCCTTCAATTCTTGTTTCACTTTCCCTTTGCTACATGACTCCCTGACTACTTTGGTCAAGTTATTCTGAAAAACAAAGCATGAATCCTCCAGTCCAAGGTCTCTGCAGTCATGTCGAAGATAGAACATTATGTCCTGTTATCTGTATCCAGAATCCACTCATAAGAGCCAAGGATGTATTTTTCTCTTTCTTTTCAAACATACAAAGCTTTGGGAAGAAAGACACTGCTGAAGCTCATCTTTCTTGGTTCATGATTCTTAATAGCATCACTTGCCTTTTAAACTTCCCTTTTAAAGCTCATTGAGTGGCTCAGGGTACTAGAGAGTAAGCAATCTGGAGGGACAAAAAAAATCTGCCCACCCACTCATCAAAAGAAACCACAAAGCAACTGCCTTCAGATATAGTTTTCTAAGGACACAACAGCTAAGTAGGTTTATTATGGAAAGAAACTTTATCTTACGAAAGAATTCCAGGAAGAGCTGGATATGAAACACGAGCCCTATTTATAGTGAAATTGAGATACCAAATTCTTGCAACTCTTTCTCCCACATGACCAGCGCAATGGGCCAAATGTCCTTTTCTTTTGGGGGGGGGCAATTTCCACCCATCTCTTGCTGTGGTAATGGACAGATCTGGTATCAAGCTGATTATTTTCTATCATAGGAGAACTAACTCTCGCAATGTTTCTCCATAGCCCATTGCTTTTTCTTAGCTTAAAAGCCTTAGGAGACAAGCTTTTATTTTGGGGAGGTTCTTCAGATCCTTGCATTCTTTATATTGCCCTATTATCCACTTGTGAGTCACATGAAGGAGGTTGTGTTTTAAGAGGATTTGCAGATAAGTGTTGTGCGGAAGAATTCCATTGCCTTTTTAAAAACCCAATTCTTATTCGAGAGAATTTATTTCTGAAGTCGTTTTCAAACAAGGAGAGAATTTCAGAGGGGCTCTCATGGTGTGAATGTGGTGCTCTGGCCTGTATTTAGTCACGAGGGCCCAAGGATGAATGCCAATATCCTGTTTTTGCTTGTACAATAATTTCTCCAACACTCTGCAACCTCCCTAACTTCCTGCCTTTCCATTAAATCCCATGGAAGACCCCCAGGAGAGAGCCTTTTGAACCAGAGATAAATGGGCGGCCAGAAAAGCTAAGGAAGGATGGAAAGAGGAGCCACCAAACACAACAGCAGCAGGAACGTCCTTCTGCCACTTCCAAAAGTAAACTCAGCTGAAAAACTCAGCCAAGAAAAAGAGACAAGAGAAGTCTCAAGCCACTTGAGAATGAAGCAGAAGAGCAGACCCCCCTGTGCCAGAGGGAGAAAGAGATGCTTCAAGAAACCACACAACAAATTTGGCCAGAGCATTGTTGGACCTTTCCATAATTAAGTTTTTTATGCTTGGATTGTCTCGGAGGCTGCACCATCTCTTTGGATCCATGAGTTGCTTTGACCACGAGGGCTAATGGTCAGAGATCAATGAGGGGAATGGTCCTTACACGCTGCCCTGTGTCTGTCTGTCACTTTGCTGATGGTTGTTTCTGGAGCCTTCCCCTCCCTTCTCCTCTCTCTCTCATGTTTTGTCAGCCTTTTCATTTCATGCGATATAGTTCAGACAGAAGTACGGCTCTTCTATCCTTGCATAGTTCCTAATCAATCAACTTTTTACTTCAAACCCGAAGAATGTTGTGTTAGCAATCATTGAGAGCTGAGCCCAGCCCATACTGACATCTAGAATAGCCATGTTATGATCATTTTAATTCTTTTTAATGGGTTGTTCTGCTACTTAATTATCTGGTATTTTTTTCAGCACGCAGCTTACGCCCTGGAGCACCTCCTATAATAAGGGTTCCTGCTGAATTCAGGAATTCTAACAGACTGCAGTTCAAATCCAAACATGCATTGGGATTTATAGAGAATGTAGGGTTAATTCAGCAAAGGAAACGGTGGCAGGCTTAGAAATTCAGGTGCTTTTTCCATGGTTGAAGAGCAAGATCTCAAGTAGGCTATCTGACCTGCCTTTCTAACAAGTTCATTATTTGTTTTATTTTTTAAAAAGGCTGTTTTGGGGGGGGGGAGCAAATCTTAAAGAGGTTTATTATATGAAATTTCTCTCAGCAGACTCTTCAAGCAGATTGAAATATATATACCCATTGCACGACTCTGTCAGAAAGGCTCCTGTTCTCACTTCCTCCAAAAAATGGAATAAATCTCACATTTACTTACCGAGACATGACTTCTGAAGACTATAATGGCACTTTTTAAAATATAAGACACACTGAACATTTTATACTAAGCATGTAAAATCACAGATTGGCAAAGATGCTGTAACAATAAGAGTTATTAATGCAATACCGATGAGGGAATTATCAAACGCTTGAATTGTGTTGGTTAAATTAGTTGGATGTTGAGGGGAAAAAGACATCCAAAGATGATAGCCTCTTTCGCCCCAGAAAACTACAATAATTTTTAAAAAGTTGAAGAAGAAAAAGCCCAGAATCACAATCAAATAGCCTAGCAACTTACAATAACAGAATCAAGGTATGGGGGGGAGGGGGGCGGAAATGAGTAGCAATAACACTATCCTAATTTTTCTTTGGGTTGAGCAAACAGTGGTTTGGGGATTGGGTGGGATTTATTGCCTCCTCCACCATGTTGAACTTGTGGCAATTCCCCAGTTAGTGACTCCATTGATACAGGGGGTAATTTAAATTAAGGAGGAGGAGGAGGGAGGGAAGAAGAGGAAGAAGTGGAAGAAGACAACATAATGACAGACAGTTAAAGAAGCTGATCTACCCAAATATTTTCTGAGCTTTTTCAGAAAAGGAAAAATCAACTGGATTGCATTCAGCATTAATCTTCTAATCTGGGTGCATCTTGGTGGACATCATAATCTTATGTTCTTACTTATGGTATGACTGCCATGCAAGACCTACTTGAATAGATGTATTTTCATAGGCGTGACACAGGCTAGCATACTGTTACCCAAACTGTATGACACTGGTGTTCTTAATTTCCATCCAGTCCTCCCATCTAGGACCTCTCTGGCTGGTTTGCAGGAAATCTAAAAGGGCCTCGGGGTGTAGTTAACAGAAAATATAACTCAGGCAGAGCTCTTGAGTGCCTAGTCTTTTCCATTCCTTTGCCCTGCCCATTTTTTGCCATCTTGCTGAGTTGATGGCACTCCAGGGAACAGCCACTGAAGCTACATCTCGCTGTGCTCCTGATCTCTGCCATCGTGGAGATTCCAGAGGGGAATTTGTGGATTTGCAGGTCCCTGGGTCAGATTCTTTTTTGCCAAAATAAGATTTTCTTTTTCACATGATGAGAACATTTATTACCATCCTTCTTTTCTAAACCTAGAAATAATATACAGCAGTGTTGGAAGTAAGTCAAGATGGCTTTGCTTCTCTCCCCCCCTCCCCCGCCGCCTTTTACTTATTTATTTTTTAATTCTTTCTTATTTCTTCATGGAGGGGAACATTTAAATGCAGAATCTATTCATTCTGAGTGAGTGAGAGATGACCCAAGCTGCTAAGCCTTTTGAAGGAACAGGTCCTAGTAACCTATCTACTGGAAGGTACATCTGGGTAAACTTTAGAGGGATTAAGTTTCCTTTGTTGTCTCTGAAGACGGTCAGGAGCAGGGCAGATGCAGGATCTTAATTTCTGCCTCTAGAGACACTTATTTACATAGAGTAGGAAGTCCACTCTGTAGGGACATTGACTGGCAATAGTTGACCAGTTTCAAGCCATTTCTCCAGTTCTGTTTGGAGATTCTAGGGTTTCCGTCAAGGTCATCTTCCTTACTCTCTATAGGAGATCAGTCCCAAAGTAGAAATCCAATTTTTGGCAGATGTTTTCCCTGTGTCCCAGTAAGGCTTCCTCAAAGCCATAGTTCAGAATTGGGGAATTCCCTTGCAGTATTTATAGTCTGTGTAGAATTTGAATTCTGTGAAGTTGGGTGGTGATTGGAGCTTCTTAAGAAGTATCATTTGATTGGTGGTTGGGAAGAACTCCAGCTTCATTTTGATTGGCCTGCCTCATCAGTCCATTGTGTATAATTTGAATCAGGCACTTGATTGAGTGGTAGATTGTATCTAGTCCCATTGATCTGTTGATGGCTCCTTTGAGTGCCATCAAGTTTTTTTTTTTGCAGATGTTTTGCCTTGTGTTGCATTGAGATCTTTTTCTCCTTGAAAACCTGAAGAGATCTAGATGGACAAGCAATCTATGCTGCCATAAAGCAAGTTGCCTCAGATGGAAAAGAGTGTGTAGGATTTCTGCAACTGGTTAGTACTGCTGAGCAGATGCTAAGGACTATCACTGACCTGATATGCAACCCAACCAAGCTGGCCCCAGGGAAGCTGAAGTTACAGTAATCCAGCATAAGCAATTACATCAGGCTCAAAAATCACAACAAGGAAAGCCGAAATCGAATTATCTTTGATGCAATTATATTGTGGGAGTAGCTTTAGAAGGCTGGAGTAGAAATTTGAAGCTGTCCCACATCAGAGGTGAAGAGTAGTATGGGCCATAATTTTGAGAGATGGTGTAGAGGCCAGAATAGGAATGGAAGAAAGAGTAGAGAAGGGGAATCTATTGGTAACTTATCTCATAAATGGCAACTCAGCCCAGGTGATGAGAAACTAACTTGGGAGAACCATTTCAGATTCTTCAAAGAGACTCTGCCTTATTTAACTCACTATAAAGGAGGTTGGGAAAATCCTCGTAGAGCTTCCAAGATTCTGTATTGACCCGAAATTAGGATTAAAGATACATTATTGAAATATGTATAGTTCTTGCTCAGCTGTGTGGGTTTGAAAGAAGAAGCATAAGTCAACCCTAAAGAGGTAGCTGAAAGGGCCATAAGTACATAAGGACAAGAGGACATATTCTAAAGGCTGTAAAGGCTAAGCTTCATCCATGGACTAACTGGCCAATTCTGAGTCCTTGGGGACTCAGGTAGAATGCCCAGGTAGGGGACAAAGCCCAAACACTAACTGAGTTGGTTCATCTACTGAGATGTTCCTCCTGAGCCCCTTAAACTGGCCAGTGGTTCTGAAGTATTAGAGGATCCTGGCCCATCATCCCTGCTCTAGATAGTAAAATGTTTTCAGATGACCCTGGTTGAGGGGGTTCTGGGCAAGATCCCCTTAGGAAGCTTCACACATTCTCCTGGATGCTCCATCTGAAATTGAACTTTCCTTGGGCCAACTTTTTGTCCACTTTATAAAAAATGTAGGTGCACAGCACAGCAAATTTCAGTCCTGGCAGCATCTTCATTCATCCTGCAGGCCTCTTGGATCAATCTGAGATAAAGAAGCCACTGAAAATGTCTTGGAAAGCCACCTGTGATATTGAATTTTAGGGATCCCAGATTCCAAGGCTTTGGGCCTGGGCCTGGCAGTCAGGTGCTGTGGTGCCATTGTCTGCCAAGATTGTAGCTGACATTGGGCACTGCTGGAAACTCTGCTTGAAGATCTTTCCTGGTTTCCTATCACCCTGTTCTTCCATCCTATTTCTTAAACCACTGTCTCTCTGGTTGATTGTTGGATACTTAATTGGGCTGCGAAGACCCATTTGTGTTCAATTAACCACCAACACCTTGGCCAGCAGGAGACAGTCTAAACGTTTTTCAAGCAACAATGCAACCAGGTTGTTGCTGTTGTTATTCCCTATGCTACTCATGCTTTAATATTGATTTGATGCCCAGGTGTCAGGAACAGCTAGATGATACCAATATTACCATTTGGGTTCCTTTTTTTCTTTTCTTTTTTTTGCAGTCAGGAAGTTGGGAGCAATTTCCCTCTGCTTTCTCCAGCTCTTTTCCCCTTGCATATCATGTTCCATGCTGACACAGACATTTATAAACCAACACGCTGCTTGGTGTTATTAATGATGGGAGTCTTTAAAGAGGGAATTAATTATTCACCTGCCTCCAGATTGGTTTTCACAGCTTTTTTAAAGAGGAAAAATAAGATGGCAAAACTACATCAACAAAATCCTCACCTTCCATGGTGAAAACAGCTACACATGAGTCAAGCTACCTGCAGCAAGATGATGAATACTGCTAGAGTTGCGTTGGCTCGGCTACATGTCCCTGTTATGAACTCCTCTGGAGAATATTACATCATGGACGTAGGTCCATTACAAAATGAAGTGAAGGAGGCTCCTTCACAGGATTATCTTCAGAAAGCAAACAGAAGGCTATCTTGGCAACCTTTCTACATTTCTGCTATCATAACCAGGACATTTCGCTGCACCCTGAAGCCTTCTGCAAACCCAGAATTGCCTGACAGAAAGCAAGGGCCTCTTTAAAAGACCCGATTCTATCTATTTTAATTCTCAGAGAGATTCATCATGTCAAATGGTCTTCGGCTTTCCCTGAACAGAGATATCGATAGAATAACAGAGTATCATCTCAGCTTTAAAAATGAAGACAGAAGGCCCATTCTTCCCAACTGCCTCTAAATAGTTCTCCTGATATCTAAAGCACACCCCATTACATTTGTCCTGGATACAATAGCGAATATAGAGATTAGCCTATAGCTGTGTTTCTCAAGCTTGGCAACTCTAAGATGTGTGGGCTTTAACTCCCAGAATTCCCCAGCCAGCATGGCTGGCTGGGGGATTCTGGACATTGAAGCCCACATATCTTAGAGTTGTCAAGCTTGAGAAACACTGGCTTATAGCAGTCTTTGAAACCTTGGCAATAATTGCTTTCATTTTAAGTGCCTGTGTTAGATCTTCCAGCAGCTGATGATGGTTGTCAGATGACCAGAGACCAATTTCTGTATGCATGTAAGTGTGTGTGCGTGCATGTATGCATGTGCATGTGTAAGTATATGTGTATATATACACACACACACACATATATATATGGTAATCTGATAAGGAGACTCCATTGTTCATAATCTGATGCTCTCTCTTAGCCTTTTCCTAATATTAATTTTTGCACTTTTTGAATGTTTTTAAAGTTGTATGTCTGTACACTGCCCAGAGTCATGTCATGTGAGATGTGTGGCCATATAAATGTGATAAATAAATATGGTGTGTGTGTATACATATATACATATACATACACACAGAGAGAGAGTATATATATATATATGTGCGTGTATGGTGTGTATGTATCTGTTTATATATATATATATCTGTTTATTTATATATATATATATATAGTGTGTATGTGTGTGTGTATATATATATAATGTGTCTATACACACACACACACCCCTACCTCTTATTATATTGCCACTGGATTTCATCACCAATAAGATTTCCCTGATTGATTGATGACGTGCCATCAACTTGCTTCCGATTCCTAGCAACCACAGAGGTAGATTTTCTCCATGATGATTTGTCCCTCACCTGATCCTTCAGGCCTTCCGATGCAGAGTTCCCTATCAAAGCAACATTTGGATGATTCTATCTGACAAAGCAAGGAAGAAGGAATGCCTTGGAAGAGCAGATCTGTTTATTAAGGCCTTTTTATAGGGCCTTAATGCAAGCAAACTATTGTTTTATTTGTTGCATCTCGTTTCCAGGGTGCTTTACAATCTGTATTCCTTAAGCTGTTATCAGCAAGGGCTGTTTCATTTAATATAATGTAGAGTGTTGGATGCTATTTTAGGCAACCCAAAAACAAACATTCATAAGATATAATAACAGCTAACAAGCACACACTTCAGCACCCCGTGAAGCAACTGGAATTCCTCATTTCTCTAGACAAAGTTAACTAGGCCTGTATTGAATGTTCTTCTGAAGTAGTTTGGGGCTGAAATATTTCCCCACTGCTCTTTAATGTTCATCTATTAAAAGTATATTTGTTACTGCGGATTCCCAATCATTGGGGGCTTTGATATTGAGGTGTATTTCTCCTTCTTTCTCTTTCCTAGAGGGAGCCTAACCAATCAGGGATCATGTGGCATGTGAAGTGAAGTCATCATGGACGATCAGATAATCACGCGGACAGCAAGGAAGCTGATAAACAATGAGGAAGTTCCCAGGCTGTTCACACACGTGTTCCTATCCTATCGGATCCATCATTGTCACCTCTCTGTGCCACGTTTTGGACATTTGAGTTGTCATTAATGGTAAAGGATGGGTTCCACCAATGTCCCACCCACAATGGGGTGGGATAATGTATGGAAGGAGTCAGTCTGAAAAATCAGAGGGCACAACTTATTCCTTGGCTAGCCAAAAACAAAATCCAGATACCAACCAGGTTATCTGGGTCAGAAACCAGGTCAAACGCCACTCAGGAGAAGCAAGAAGCAGAAATCTCTAAACTTGTGTTAACTAGATTGAGGGCTCCCCTGGATCTTTGAATAGCATGTTCAGAAGCCACACTCCAAAAACAGAAAGAAGCAGGACCAGAAGCAAATCATCACTTTAATTTCATTTCTTGGAAATACATAATCCCTGATTAACCCAGTGTTCAGCTAAGATAGGACCCCACTGCATTTACTCCTGAAAGCCCATCCTAAAAATTGGTCATTATTTATAAGAAGAATATTCTTACTCCAGCACACCTGCCTCTGATTTTTGCAACCTCCCTTTCTTTGGTTTTTTGGGGGAGCTGGGGGGTAGGAAGAAAGGGTTGAAAATGAAAATAAAACACACTCTAATTTTAATGAAGCATTGAAAATGTACTGTAAGTGCCCTTCACTCTTAGAGATGTAACACACCTTCAGCTGACATGTATCAGGGTTTAATGCTATGCTTCTGTAACTACACTGGAAAGTAAAAAGGCTGTTCCTCCCCCCTTCCCCCCACCCCCACCCCAGGCAGCACACATGGGGCTAGATTAAAAGGCTGGGCTTTGTGTTTGTTTACTTGTGCAGAAATGATTTCTCTAACATTGTTCTTGCCTGCTTAAGGAACATTTCATTTGCAAAGCAATTACTAGAGCGCTGGGGTAGGAAGTGGCATTGCCAGCTATAGAGGTACGGCTCTGCACTGAAGTCATGTGAAAACAGAAAAGATTCCCAGCTGAAGTGAAACAGCATCTGGCCTGGCAAAGGAGACTTTTGATCAACTAGTCCAGTGTTTCTCAAACTTGGCAACTTTGAAGCATGGACTTCAACTCCCAGAATTCCCCAGCCAACATGGCTGGCTGAGCAATTCTAGGAATTGAAGTCCACACATCTGAAAGTTCTCAAGTTTGAGAAACACTGGACTACTTGAAACTTAGGACTTTCTTCCAATGACTTGGGGTTGGCTCACTGCTGTATTTTTGTCACCTGACAATGGCAAGCAGTTGATACTCTCCAATCTACATCTCATATGAAAAAGAGGGAGAAAGTTTTCATTGCAGACTTGTGGCATTTGTGTAAGGTATGCTTCATTTTCTAGGTGGACATTTCAGTGGTCGGACTCCAGAGAAGTCCTCCAGAGCAGGCCTGCACAACCAAAATGTCATTGATTAACACATGGCTTTTACTTTCTGAAATTTTGGTGCATTTGTCCCATGCTAAGATCCTCAGGTAACCTCTAGCCATTATCTTCCATTGAAAGGTTAGTTCCTAGGTATTACTTCCCATTGAGAAGACATCCCACCAGGCATATTTTGGTTGAATAACACTTCACCAACATAACAAAGGAAAGTCAGCTAGAAGCCAAAACAACTGTTGACAAAGCAAGTTTCTGACTAACATCACATGGCTAGGTTTATCTTAAAGCCAGTTCAGATGTGCAACCTTTGTCATGAAGGGTCTCCTGCTAGAAGTGTGTATATTTTGGATGCAGATGAAGGGAAACATATCCAAAGAAATGTCCCATTACAACTTTTCTTTGTCTGGAAATAAACATCTCTAGCATTGTAAAATTACCTGATGTCTTAAACTCATACCAAACAGGGGGTTTGATGTGAGGGCACTTCCTATTATGTAAATTCTGCTGCAGAATAGTCTTTCTCAGGAATGAACTATATGTACCATGTCAGAAGCTGAGCCTTTCAACATGCTCAGACATTTTCCTAGTGCTGATGCTCCATATGGTCTGGTCATGTTCTCCTCCTATGAGATGCTGAGAGCTTCCAGCTAAGATCATTGAAGTCCAGACTGAAGAGAATAGATGTAGAAACATTTTGAAAGCTGCAAATTTATGTAAACGCTACAGAGTTAGAGTGAGCAGTGATATGACTAAGGCAACTTCTTGCATTCAAGGAAATTGGGGGCTAGGAGATCTCCTGGAGAGACAAGCTGAAGAGTTACTAACAAGGGACTGTGAAAGCTGAGTCATGCCATCCCTGGATCATACACCATCAATGGTACTTGGCAATTTATTCCCCACAGTCTTTTAGGAGAATTTATGTGGCCTTTCTTGGTCATTTCATCTCATTTATGCTTGTGCCTATGTCTTCCCCACTCTGTGATTGCAAATTGGGTTCACTGCTTTGGCATCTCCCAAAGACACATGGGATGCTGATGGAGTTCTGATTGCAATCAGCAGGAGAAAAATACAGCAAAGCAATGCGGACTCTCCCCAATTAATTCAGTTGCCAGAAGGGGTAGTTCTAACTCAGCTGTAGAGAGATGGGAGGGATGCAGAGATCCAGTGCAGAGATTCACATTTAGCATTCTCATTAGCATTGAAGGCTATCAAAGGGACTGAGGAGCAGGCTAAAGCGACATACTTAAGGGTGGGATCTGGGGAACTGCCTAGGGTCAGGTCACCCTGTTTCTCCTCCTGACTAATCTTGGCTTTTTGTCCTCTCTAGAGACCAGGAACATTCCACTGAGTCAAAGCAAGCCATGGTCATCCCTGCCTGGCAGAAACTTCTGCACAATTTCAGATGGTTTTCTGGGCCCCCTGGAGATGTCAGAGAGTGAACGTGGAGCCTTCTACATGTAAAACAAGTGTTTCATACTCAACCTTTTCTGACCACACAATTTCCTTCTCAACCAACGATGGACAACATGTTACCTACAGGTGACAGGTGACCCTGGTCTAGTTTTATGAAGTCTTTAGCCTAATTTCAACCCCCTAATGCAAAGGGTAGACCTCTAGGGATTATTATCTATCCCTTCCTGCAACCTGAGGATTAGGAGAGAGGGAAGATCTTCCCTAGGGGGAAAAAATGGTGGGAATATCAGAGAATGGCTGTGTTCATACAACATGAACTGGAACATGAACAGTTCCATCAAAGACTGACCAGATGCATTTGTACAACATGCTGTGCTATGTTGATACTAGCTTTGTTAGCTTTTTTGGGGTGCTTAGAACGTTGCACAAACCCACCTTGTATGATTAGTTTCTTGTTCAATGCACTGGGCAAATACAGAAGTTGGGTTAATTCCAGAACTAGATTAAGCATGTTGTGTGAGGGCAGCCAGTAGGTGTATTTTTGGCTCTGTGCTCACCCGCTCCTTATTTAAGTCCCTCTCCGCACACAGCCCCCAGCAGATTCCCCTTGAGGTAATGCAGTCCTTGAGACAGAATGCTTGTCATAACCTAGGCAGACGTTGTGCATTTGGCTGCCATGAAACTCTATACCAGGAATAGACAACTTATGAGTCAAGGCGCACATTCAGCTTCAGCATCATTTCCAAAGCCCTCTGTGGGTAATCAGTTCAGGCTTCTGGCAAAAGCTAGATGCTTCTCACCTGGCAGAATGGGGAGAAAGAGAGAAGGAGGCCTTGTGTCCTGACATTAGCCCAGATCATACGTCCGTCTGTCTCTGCAGACCCAGCGGACCAACGCTGCACAGCTCTGCCAGCTTGGCTCCTGTCCCTTTGTTACTCTTTGCACACAGAACATTAAAATGGAATGAGGACATACCTTGGATGAATGTTAATGAGATACATACTTTTTATCCCAGTGCTGGGCTTTGCTGTGTTCTCATGCATAATGCCTCGATCTCCTTTTACAAGCAAAGATGTCGTTTAATTAACTCATGGGCTGCTCATTTCATTTCAGGTGGCAGAAGGAGGGGGGCACCCAGCAGGGCTGGCTGAGGAAACGGGGGGGGGGGGGGAGAACAATGCATCCTCGATGCAGCACTGTTTTGATGGTGGAACCCTTGCCCAAGCAAAAGTGAAACAAAAGGCTACATGCAGAAGGGGTGATGGAGCATGGGGAAGATGCCAGGAAGAATTATTGAAAATGAAACATTAAGGAGGGCTAGATCCAGGCATGTGGTTTATTGAAAAGTGATTGTTAAGGATGCCATGTGCAATCCAAAAGGATCCAACTCATTGCTCAGGACAACAGTTGTCCTGTAAGTTGGGCAGCTTGCAGCCTCGGCTATTCAAAGTTCTCTAGATCTTCAGGACACTTCTTGGAGTAGAAGTAGGATACTTCTCAGAGAACAAGTTCCATAACTGAAGAGAATAGGGCAGCCTTCCAGTTGAACATAGATGGGTTTGGCCTGCAAATTTTGCTGCTTGATTTTGGAACACATCTTGAAGCCAGCAATATAAATTCTCTTGAGCTCTTGGTCATGCTTGAATTCCAAGTCTTTGGTGCTGATTTACCTGTTCTTTCTTAGCTTCAGCAATGTGCCATCATTCTTACTCACTGTTGATGGGGAACTCCAAGGCAGAATAGCTGATATTGATCAAAGAGATAAATTCAGGAGAAAACATGGAGCCGGTCCTAAAGAAAGTTACTTGGAAACATCAGAGATGTTCCCTGGCCTTTATTGGTCTTTATAGCCATTTAGGTTAGAATGAGAGATGAAGCATGGGGCTTTTAGACAGATACCTGCAGACCACTGAATTACTAAGCATTATAATGAAATCTGCAAGGCAGCCATCCAACAGAGTTTATCTCCTTTTTGATAGGTACCCTAAGCCAAGAGAGAGGAAGGTAGTTCTTAAGGAGGCAAGAAACAAAGCAACACACATGCGCACACACACAAGAACATTCTACCAACACACAGCCCAGGGACTGTAAAAAATTCTGCTTTTTAATGTCTCACACCTGATCTTGTCCTCAGCAACATATTACTACTCCAGGTCAATTCTACTATATCTCTTTAACGATCCTGGTGGGTATTTTTGGCAATTAATGGTTAACTAGCCAGAGCAGGGAGTCCCTAAAGAGACTTGGTTAATTTTGGATTGCCATGGTAGCACCAGGATGCTACTGACCTGAGGACATAAGAGGGAGATAACAGTCTGTGTTTACTTAACCCTTAGAAGAAGAAGAAAAAAAAGTAAATGGGTTTACTCAGAGGTGGCTAGGAAAAGAAAAGGCAGTCTGGAAACATCTGCAAAAGAAAGGGGGGAAAAAGGGGGAAGGGTATTTTGAACAGAAAAATGTAAAAGGAAGGGGTGAAAGTATTTTGATCTGAATTGTAATCAAAACAACAACAACGTTTAACAGCATCTTTAATTATTTGTATACCGCAAAATCAACTAACTCCTTACTTATAGTAAGAGCTTGCAGGGAGGCTCAGAAAACTAGAGGCTAGTAAATTGCTAGTTTAGGATTCAGTTAGAATTAGGAAGTAGAAGATGGGAAGATTCAGAAAGATGGCAAAAGTTGGGGACTTTGCAAACTATGAGTTGCCCACACGAGGATTAAACTATTCCTAATATTCCACTCTGGAAATGTGGAAAGCCAGAGTAGAGTAATGGTTAAGGGGATGAACACATTCAAGTCCACCCCCATCTACAGAAGCAGTTGGGTTGGGTTGGGAGTCAGTCTCTTTTTCTCAGCCCACTTTACCTCACAGGGTAGTTGGGATGAGGAAAAAATGGAGGGCAATGTAAACCACCTTGAAACCTAGGAGGAAAGGCAAGATGGATCTCTAACAAATAATTCGGAAACCAGTCCATGTCGTTCAGAACTCCCCAAAATGGAGGAAGTAGGGAGGATCCAGAAGCTTCCCTACCGATCCCTAATCTTACTAACAGTTGCACTAATTGTCCCTGACAACATTTCAGGATAAACCAAGAAGCGGAAATGTGAAGGTGGAACGGCAGGAAGAACTCTAGGGACTATCAGCTGGGGAGCCTTGAGGGAAATCAGGGTGAAAAACAGAATCTTCATCTGAAAGGCAATGCAGGAACCTTTTTGTGCGGAAGAAAGCATAACAGCTGTGGCCAACACAGCCAGAAAGGGGGAAGGGGGAAAGAAGTGATTATTATGGGGTCCTGCTGAGCTGGGAACTAGATTGGGGTTCATCAAAGAAGAACAGGTAGAGGCCTGCACCTGAGGAAAGGGGCCTCTTTCCACTTTGCAACCTTGACAGAGTGATCAGAAAGAACTGATAAATGGAGGTATGGATAACAGGAGTTGCCAGGCGTGATCTCCTGCCTCACCAACCCCTCTCTTGGCATCTGCTGGTCTCTGAGGAATCTAGCTGCTTCTGAGGAGCAGCAGAAGGTTTGAATGCTGTCTCAAAGAAACCTCTCCAGACAGTCTCAGCCAGGTACTCTGTTTATTTACTCAATGATTCTCCATCTCCTTTTGTGTCAAGATTAAAAAGCAACAGTGAGGTGTTAAGGACTGATCAACATCCATATGAATTGACATGAAACCCAATAATTGTTGTGCCATGATAGACAGAGGTATTGATTTTTGTTATTGTTGATTTACGTGTGCCACCTATGGGCCAATGTCCTTGGAGGAGATTGCATTTGCTGCTAACATTTGCAGAACTTTATGTAGGATCACATGGTCAAGTCCCATTCCACTTAATGTTTGTTTTGAGGTGCTGTTGCATAGTTGGACTGACTTTTATGCAAAAACAAGAATTCAGTATAGAGAAATTCCCTTTCTCCCCCAAAGAAAGGACACTTCAATATACTATTTGTGCTTCTACCTGCATGCCCCACAAAACATCTCCTTTAGCACCCTTGTTTCACCTGGGGAGTTGCTGTTTTGGTAGCAACATATTCATCCCACCTCCATTTTCCTTTTGCAGTCATTTTCCAACAATAATAATGGATGAATAGAAGAGAATATGTGTAGCTCAGGGTTGAACTGTGGAGTCCTTGGGGTTCTCTGACCTTGGTTGTTTTCTTGCAGACGTTGCATTACCCAGCTAGGTAACATCATCAGTGCTAGAAGGGAGTGGGGTTTGCTCTCTGTTTATATACAGTAGCTTGCCCTGCCAGTGTTGGGGGGGGTTGTATAGTTTTCTCCTTGGGAGTTCCTAGATTAGGCTGCTATTTACTGCTTGATTGTTTGTCTGATGTTAATCCTGGTGTAAATCCCTGCTTATCTGGGTGTTGATTGCTGGCAGGAGGTGTTCTGATCTTTTTCGTTTCCTTTTTATTGTCTCTTTGGAATAGTGTGTAGATGTTGTTTATCTCTATGTGCCTGTTGATGGCTGCCTTATCTGAATGCCAAGCTTCCAGGAATTCCCTCGCATTTTTGGATTTAGCTTGGTCTAACATGCTGACAGTTTCCCAGTTAAAACTATGGTTAAGTCTGTCCATGTGTTGTGAGATTAAGGAGTTTTCATCATGTCTTCTGACTGCTAGTTGGTGCTCGTGGATGCGCTCTGCCAGTCTTCTGCCTGTCTGTCCTGTATAGTGGCTGCTACAGTCCTTATATTGTATGTTGTGGATGACTCCTGTTTTTTCTTCTTGGGCTACTGAGTCTTTTGGTTCGCTTAAGATGTTTTGGAGGGCTTTAGTTAGTTTGTGTGCTATGGTGAGGCCATGTGGTTGTAATAGCCTGTTGTAGTTTCTGAGACATTTCTGATGTATGGCAGTGTTATCCTTTTCATAGCTTGTGTTGGTTGTGCTGTAGAGGGTTGAGTGGTCAGGCACTTTTTGATAAAGTTGTGTGGATATCCATTTTGTTGGAAGATGTTGTATAGGTGGTCTGTTTCCTTTTCCTGCTGTTCTGGGTTGCTGCAATGCATTTGTGCTCGCCTGAATAATGTTCTTACACAGCTCCTCTTGAGGGAGGGTGGGTTGTTAGTTTGGTGATGGAGCACTTGGTTAGTGTGGGTTGTTTTTTGATAGACTTGTGTTTCTAATTTGCCGTCATTTCCTCTGCTGATGTGGATATCCAGGAAGGGTAGTATGTTGCTGTTTTCTTCTTCCCTTGTGAATGTTATTCCTTTGAAGATGTTCTTGATTGTTTCATGTGTCTATTCTAGTTGTTCCTTTTTTTATGACGAAGGTGTCATCTAAATACCGGGTCCATACGTTTGGTTGTATGCATGGAAGTGTTACATTTTCTAGGCATTGCATTACAATCTCTGCTATGAGTCCTGAGAGTGGTGATCCCATGGGTCTGCCTCTGATTTGTTGGTATATTTGTCCATCAAACTGAAATAGGTAGTGGGGCAGAGGTTGATGAGGTCCATGATCCTGGGTATTTCGATCTGGGTATATTTGGTTAGGTTGGGTGTGTTGGGTAATACTGCTGCCATGGATTCTTTTGCTAGTTCTGGGTTTATGGATGTAAAGAGTGCTGTGATATCAAATGAGACCATAATTTCATCTTCATCTGTGATGGAAGACATGAGTGGGGAGGATTCTGGAATGGAGCTTCAGGGTTACAGGGAGGGGAAGTGACATTCCAAGCATCTCCTCAGCCCCCAGCTGGACTGTGTGAAAGTAGGGAGGAAGAGACTGGCCCCTCCCTAAGGGCTTAATGGTTATAGTTGCTCTTGTTGGGGAATTAGAGTTAGTCTGGCGAGATTCTGTCTATTACGTGCTAGCCAATAAACAAGCTGAGCTGATTTCTGGACTGTCTCGTGTGATCCTTGGGCTGAACCTGACATCATCTATGTGTGCATCTTTGATTTTCTGGAGGCACTGTAGTGAGGAGTTGATAGAATATTTGCTCCCATCTGTGAGATGTCCAAGCTTTTTTGTAAGTTCTTTCACAATGTTGTATGTTGGGGTCCTTGGTAATGATACAATTGGATGAAGGGTTATGCCAGGCTTGTGTATTTTTGGGCATCCAGAGAAGTATGGGAGGATGGGTCCACTGCTCTTCATTCGCCATTGTTCTTCTTTGGTGATCTGACCTTCCTTCGTTTTGTGATTTGACCCTCTTCGACCTAACGAAGAAGAACACTGGCAGGGCAAGCTGCTGTATATAAACAGGGAACAAACTCCACACTGGTGACATTACCTAGTCCAGTAATGAAATGTCTGCAAGCAAATAACCAAGTTCAGAGAGCACCAAGGACTCCACCAATCAGTGTTCATGCTGCTTGCACGTCCATGCATGTTGGAGAGGACACGACAGCTGAAATCTCCTTGTGAGCGCCATCAAAACATCTTGCATTTTGCCTTCATTGTTAAGGGTCTAACTACCATCAAGTCCCTGAAATTTACCTCTCCAACACACAAGTGTAGACCAGCTCCAGTTTTATTCAGTTTGGCCTTTTGAGGAAGATGGTGCTGGATTAAGTGGAATTGACCAATGTTAATTAGCTGGTGATGGCCAGTGGGGGAAAAAAAGGCTTATCACTTTGAGCAAGGACAGAAATCAGAGGAGTTCCTGTCTCTCTCTTCTCCTTACCTGCAATCCTTGTATCACCGTGTAATTAGGCTTTAATTTAAAGGAAGTAAAAGTGAGAAAGCTATTCCACCATACTGACAAGTTATTACTTGAGACTGCACAAAAAGACGTGTTGAGATGTGCCGAACTAGACACAAGGCAGACTTACTTGGAGTAAAATTTCTGCGCTGGATTGTTTCAGTTTTTCTAGAGAGCTAGAAAGTGAGCCACAGTAGGACAAATATTGCAAGGAAGGAAGATTCCTGTATCCAAAGGAAATATGTGTGTGTGTGTGATGGGGAATCATCAACCTCGGTTGATCAGTGATTTTCTCAAGTGATGATTATGCCTCAGACTTGACCAAGAAAGGGTGGAGGAATATTCTGGTTTAGCAGAGATACCTGCTTTCCTACTAACCCACAGCCTTGGGGTTACTGGCAATCAGATATGATGATGGCCACCAAAGTGGGTGGCTTTACAAGGGAACTGGACAAAATCAGGGAAAATTGAACTATCAGTCAGTATTACCATTTGTGGCTTATTCCTAGCTCCTGAATCACAGAGACATTGCTCTCTTCCAGCTGGTATTTGAGCTATCACCTTTTTTGTCCAGGTTTGAGAATTTCCTGGTTGGCCAAAAATGCTGTAACCCAGAATGTTGGACCAGATCCAGTCTTAGGGCTCTTCTTATGTTTTTTATGAAGATATCAGGGGTTGCTCATTCAAGGTCTACCTTAAATGAGGAATATGTTGGCCTGAGTCTGGGACAGACCTAGACAAGGAGGGTTGCTTAATACATACCTTAACAGGCAGCTCCAAAAAGGAGCCTTGAGTGGTCTGAATTTCTCTCGTCACCTTGAATGCCTTCTTGCTCCTTATAGCCTCTCTGTGCTCATGTTTGTTTTTATCAGTGCGCATTTATTTTTAGAGCTAGTGGAAGATGCCTCCTTATTCCTGTCCTATTCATGGATCTTCCTCCTCCACCAGTGGACCTAAAAAAGCTTGCATACCCCTATGCTAAGCAATTTCTGACCATGGCATTTTGTTGTGGTAGGTGGCCTGACTATGATAGCAGATCTCCACAGGAGATCTGGACCAGATAAAGGTAATCATATGGGGCCAAATAAAGGTAATACATGGGGCCCCAAATGTGTTAAGGGCCCCATTTCTTGGCTGTACTGATAATTATGGGATAGTTTTTCTCGGCTGCCATAGATATTTATTCTGTGTTGTATTGGTCTTGTTTTAATTGTCTTTATGATTGCTTGCGGCCCAGAGTCACTTGGTTGACATGGGCGGCTGTAGAAATTAAAATAAATAATAAATAAATAATATCTGGATTTCGCAGAAGCTTAAATCATCTTGACCTTCAGACATTGGCTGTATATTCAGAAGACATGTTGGAGTTGGCCAGTTGGTTCAGGATGTATTTCTTTCATCCCACGGTTGAAGTTGTGGGGTAGGAAGGAGTTCTAGAGAAGTACAAGTGGAGCAGCAGCAGGTTTGGTCAAAATGAAAGCCCTCCACAATCTCTGAAGACCACATTATCAGGGCAGTCTTACAGGAGAATCAGCTGGTTGAAGGCTGTAGAAGGGGAGACAGGGAGAAATACTTCATTGTACCTTCTTTTTGAAGAAACCCATTGGAGATGTTTTATGGTAACTCCGTAATATTATTGTAATGAGGTTTTATTTTTGTAATCTACTGTAAATGGTTTATTATAGTGTTTCTTTATTAAAACAAGCTTCAGTATGTTTGTTATTACCTATTGTCTGTATTCTGTAATGGGTTACGATCCTTGGTTTTTCAAAATGAGTTTTGTGTTTTAGAAAACAATCCTATTTAGGAACTGCTGTAAAATTAAACACCCTTTTCAGCTGTTTTCTCTGGTTTTCGGTTAAAGGAACTGGCAATTTCTTTATGCTGTTTCTGAAGCATTTAGGGACTAATATTCCTGATATGTTTATCAAGGACTTTTAATAATAGCTTTGGATGATTGTCTAATTCATCCCTTCCCTGATGTCTTTTGATCTTTTAGAACATGTTAGCAATCAGTTGTTTTAGCACGATCGGTGCCCACCTTTCATGTAAAAAGACACTTTTATCTCTCCTTCCATTACATCATCTATTAGCTTTTTACAGAATGCATTGCAGCACTACCTTTCATGCGGGGAGGAGGCAGAAAATAAGCTGGTAATAGAAGTAGGGTTTCGTTGGATAGGCTGGGGGCTTACAAACTTGATTAATAAAGAAAACCAAAATATATTTGCAAGTGACTCCCATCATATATTGCAAAATGGGCAGGTAAAGTTGAATTTCTTTTGCTTTATTTCAAACAAACTTTACAATGCTTCCACAGATTGAATTGTTGGGCAATTAGACCGCCAACATTTTGATTCAGAGGAGTGCTTTGATTTAATGGCCTTTGAGCTAAAGCTTCAAACTGAGCATGTCCACAGTCCTGGTTTTTGCCACAAGTTTAATTTTGAACCTTCCCGAATTCACAGTCCCAATAAATGAAGGAGGCAAGCCAAATTTCCCTTGGTACCTGAGCATGTTTAATCCACCATTCTTTATCCTTCCAGAAACACAGACATATACAGCACACTATATCTTTCTGCAAACAACCCTCTGCTCATTCAGAAAAGGCAATTTTTGGGGGGTTCTTAGGAGTTGCCTGATCCTATGGCTTTCCTTTTCTACTTTCTTTGTACACTAATTGCTGCTTTTCCTCTATTTTTTTCATCCCTTTGGAGAACCCATGATTCCTATCAGAGTGAGAGGGTCCCTTGTCGTCATGGGTTAGTTTATGAGGTTGGACTTTATCCTAATTTGCAATGACACAAGAAGGAATGTCCACAAGGTGTGGCCAAAAAGAGAGTGACCACAATAGCGCAATCGAAGCTCTCCCTGATTTCCACATGCATCACACATGCAACACGATGCACATAAAAGCAGGTGGAGCTTTGATCACACCATTGTGGCCACCTTCTTGACTGTTTTGATCATGCCCTGCAGATACTCCTGAGTGTGTAGGAAATAAAAGTGGTGATGGGATTAAATGAGATGCAGAGAATACGGTGAGATGCTGGACATCTCATGTGGAGGATGGAGGAACAGGATAAACCCTGATAAGAAATCCATCATCAATTATCAGAAGGGCCGTCCTGTGGAAGCAGTCAATCTGTTCTTGGTTGCTCCAGAAAATAGGACCCAGTTTGACAGCCTCACATTACCAGAGACGTCACCTCGCTATGAAGAACATTATGATGGTATAAACTGTTCAGCATCAAGACAGACTGCCTTGCAAATGGATGGAGTTTTCTAAATGAAGACTGGAGGGTTCCAACAGGGGAAATGAACTAGATCAGTGTTTCTCAATCTCAGCAACTTTAAGATGTGTGGGCTTCAACTCTCAGAATTCCCCAGCCATCTTGACTTTTTTGACAGCTCCCCCTTCCCATGGACGCTCCTAAGCTGGGAATGGAATTTGCATCTAAACGTTTTTAGCCGTAAGAGTTCACGTGACAAAGATGACATAGGCTTTGCTTGGGGCTTAGCATGGTGTGTGCAACCAGCTCATTGGGTTGGTAAGCCATGTTTTATGACTTGGTATGCCTGAATGCAGCTACGGTATTTCAACAGCCATAGCTCAGCAACCAGGCTTTAGCATAATAGGTGAACCTAGCTACAATATAATCTCTTGCAGCTTAACATTAGTGACGATTAAACAAGGATATCCCAATAGATTAAGCTACCTCTTGCAACTAGGGTGGGGAACCTGGGCCTCTCCAGATCCTGAGCTCTAATATCCATCATACCTGATTCCAGAGGCTCTTATTCTTATCTCTGGTTGCCTTTTAGTTTGTTGCATTGTGTTTCCAATAATCAGAGGAAATAGGATTTTCTACAAGGCTAGCCAATCCATTTAAACCTGACACGTTGTCTTCTCCTTGGAGAAATGCATGAAGTCCTTTTGCTAATCCTTTGCCCCTGCCCCTTGGTGGTTTCCATTTCAATTGATCCTACCCTGTGTGACCAAGTGTGCAAGAGAGGGTGGGTGATATATTACACTTCCCTCAAAATAATTCTATTACTGCTGAAAGTCTCCATATATTTAATCACATTGTGTTCAGTGGAGGAGGAAGTGGGAAGGGGATAAAAACCACCAATGTTATATTTCAGTTTCAAGCAAAAGGAGCTATAAACCAACTAATTAGCCTTTTGACTTCTTCCCTAACCTTGCACTACTCCTACACACATTTCACACCATTTCTATTCTGCTAATTAGGACAGCCATCATGGGAAGCAAAAGGTGAAATTGGTACCGTTTTTGCAGCAGGCTTAAAAAGAACGATATGGGCACCAATAGCATTGAACGTAGAAGGATAATATGTGGGTTTTTTTTTTTTTTGCTTGATCCCTGCCGTAGGATGAATGGAGGTTAGAAATCTCTGGTTTCCCTAACATTCCCAGTATTCTGGTTGAACGTTAGAAGGCTTTAGAATAGTAAGAACAGGTGGACATGGGAACCAAAAACCCAGAAGTATGTTCAAGTGGAGCTACATAATCATCGGTCACAGATGCTTCCGTGTAGATTCTAGCTGGAGATTGGATTCAGTGATCCCTACTGCACTTTCCAACTCTATTCCAATGTTTGCTGCCGGGGTCATCTTGAGACACAAGATAGTGGAGGATGTGGCTTCCACTGGATGGTGGGACTGCCATTTTGACTTTTTGGACACCTCCCTGCAAGCACCCTGATTTCTGCTCCCCCCCCCCCTTATTGCTGCATTTGAAACTTCTCACCACAGCAAGAACAAGCTGTTCATAGAGGCTGTAGAACAGTGATCTTCAATTGCAAGAAGGCCGATTCCTGTGGAATGCTAGAAAAAGGTTGGTAATGGCCAGAGCGGTGGGCCGAGTGTCCAGAGGAGGGCTTGCACGTCTTTTCAGTGGAAAGGTTCAAGCAGAGGCTAAGAAGACATTTGTCGGGGAAGTTTTAATTTGAATTCCTGTGCTAAGGAGCAGGGCGTTGGACTTCATGGTCAAAAGGGCCACTTCCAGCTCTCAGATTCTATGGTTCTATAACTTTTACCTCTTCTGTGGTATTGTGCTTGGCCCCACCAAGTCAACGATGTCCACAGCAAGCCAGTTCTAATCCAGTTCAAACTGCTAAAAAGGGAGTTCCTTGCTCCCTTTTCAAAACAAGGACTTTTTCTTCTTTTCTTTGCTTCTGTGAAGCATTCAAGTTCTCACTGATTGAAGAGACTGATGGATAGCCCCCTTGCCTCTCAGCTCTTAATTGGTCCAGCTCAAAGCAAGAAAAATCCTTGACCGTTGCATGGCACATTTCTGCGGGTTGTCAGATGAGGAGGGTTACGACCAACCATCAGTTAGGAATTGGGAAAATGATGGCCATCCAGATATTGTTTGACCCACAACTCCCAGCAACATCTGGAGGGCTAAAACTCAACTTGTAGCAGGTAGAAAGGTTCTCCAAGATCTGTTGCCTAAGCAGCCCACACTGAAGCATTCACACTATTATTAAGACACCCCAAAAGTGAAATCAGGATTGGCGATTTACACAGGACAGGGAATGGTGACCCAGAACCTTCCTTTTAAACAACAACAAGCCATGAATCTGTTGCCAAGGAATCTCAACTTGGTCACCTGCTAAGGTGTTTCTACAATGGCAGGTTCTTTGGTTTCCATCAGGGTTTTTTTCTCTCCCCTCCCCAGCTTGGCTGCCCCACCCTTCCTGAAATTTCTCAGCTGGCAGCATGACACATCTGTGCTGTGCACTCCTCTTGCATCCCTCCCAATTTGTTAAACCTTGGATTTTACATTGAAGGCAACTTATTGTTCTCTTTCAACTTGACACAATCATTCTGCTTCTCCGCTAGGCTGCTATGACTCATTGCGTTTGCATATAAAGCAGGGAGTGAGAAAGAGAGACCAGCAGACAAGAAAGGAAGTTGCGGGGTGGGGGATGGCAGCAGGGTTTAACTTGCTTTAAACCAGATCCATGCAAGTAGCAAAGGGAGGAGAAGGAGAAGGTGAAGGCATATAGGAAGGAGAAGGAGGGGTATGGGAAGGAGAAGGAGAAGAAGGAGAAGACAGCTTAACCCATTGTTTTTCAGAGTTCCTTTAACACTGGCGCAAAGCCAGAACAGATGTGTTTAGGTTGGTCTCCATGCCTTGAAGACAAGCTCTCCTAGTATCAGTCTAGACTGATCAGCTGGTGAAGAACCACCACACAAGATCTGTTTATATATCAGTCCTCCTTGGCATTGTGATACTTCGATTTTCAATTCTTCTCCACTAGTTGTTAAGCCCCTAACAACAGAGCATGGCCAGAGGAGCAAGTCCCACCCAGAGTTTCATTCATCAGCCTTCATGTCAAGAAAAAAGGGGGTTAGGATGCAGAATCTTGGAAACCGAAAAAGCAAAACTTCTCCTCTAATTTCTGAGTGGATTCATTCCGGTGGGGTCCTTGCATCTCTTCTTCCAAGAGCATGAAATAGAAGGACTAACTGCCCTTTTCCCAGATAAGCCTGCTCTTCATTAGCAATGTTTTGAAAGATCTCCTTTTCTTTCTCAGCCTCAGTAAATCCTCTCACTGTGGCCTAGATCTCATTTGCAGACCTGGCTAAAATACCAAGTCTGGTCTACAGCTCTCCTGGTGGCTTATTACTTGTCATACTAGAAAGTGAGTGGAGCTGGGATGACGTGAAGCAAAGATGATTCTGTTCATTGCCAGGCAGAAGAAAATGCCAATATCTGCTTGCTTCTCCAAGGTGGCAGCCCTCCTGTGTGTGACCTCAACTTCTGTGAACTGGATGCTGGTAGGCATCCTCAAAGGAATCTCAGAAAGTTTTATAATCTTTTGGGGAGTGGGCATGATCCTGCAATGCTTCTTGGGGGCCATATTTTAATCCTGGTTAATGGAAAGGTTAGGGCATGCATCTTTCAAATAAAGAAATGCACTTTCAACATGCCCGGAGGTACTCTGATTTCAATTATAGTTAGATGTCTTATATCCATGACTCTGGCCCAGAGTTAAAATAGGGTGGTGAGTTTAAATTTGTAGAACTCTTTGAAATGATGGTGAGTTTAAATTTAGAGCTTTTTGAAATCAAGATGAGCTTAAATTTGTAGAGCTTTCTGAAATTAAGGCAAGCTTACATTGTAGGGCTTTTTGAAATAAGGCGAGCTTAAATGGGTAGGACTTTTTGAAATTAAGTCCACTGCATCACAATCTTAATGACAATTCTTTTCTGATGTGTCAGCAAATATTTCTCCCTTTTGCCACAATAGGTTTGCACCCTCATTCCTCTTCTGTTCCCTTTCCCTGGGCCATTCTCTGATCTTCTGTTCAACGCTGGACTATCTTTGAAATCAATCCCTCACTCTCTTTGCCAATCTTCCCTTGTGTTTGTAAGTGTGGGTTTTGCTTGTCCTTCCTTTCTCCCCCCACACCACTATTTCATTGGGGGGGGGGGCTTCTTTATACTTCTTTCCCTTTTCTCTGCTAGCATCTGATTCATCCACCTCCTGTTCTTCCAGGCTCCGATCTTGAAAGCCTGTCACGCGAGATGGGGGTCTCAATGGAGATCAGAGATGATGTATCCAATTTTCTCCCAGATCGGTTTCCAAACTGGGGTTGTTAACTCGGTGTATGACAGTTGGGGAAGATAAATTGGGTGCTGTGGTTTGCACTGGGAGGGAAACATTTCTAAATGAATGAAGAAGAGAAAGGAGGGGATTACCAAACGTAGGGTAGAAATAGGAAACCTTGTTCATGGTTAAGGCCTGCCCAGCCAGTTTTCCCCTTTCTTTTTACTTTTTGGTGGCTAAATGTCACAGAGATCAGGACGGTGATGCAAACTGGCAGGAATTTTCATATCAGATTATTTCCCCCCCCCCCCCCCCATTCTTTAGGCTTGGAAGGGGTCTTTTCAAAAGTGTTTCAGTGCATTTTAAAAGCTTCTTCCAAGGATGGTTGATAATTTGTCCAGGTACTCAAAGAAACCCTTCCCACATAAACAGGTTAGAGTCAGAGGCACATTCCTCTTCATCTCCACTGATTAGCTGTAATGGTCTGTGGGAATGACCTTGGGAGACAGGAGGGAGAGCCACAGACTGGACAACTGGTGTGTAAAAGATGTCTCAGCACACAGAAGGAGGGATGGCTTGGGAAGCATCTCAGAAGGGACCCTCCCTACTTTTCCAGAGAATAAAAGGAAAAGAGGGGAGAAATACTTTCAGTCTTGCAAGGTTCTGTTAATGTAACCTTACAGTAAAGACAGAGCTAGTACTCCTGGTTGTGCTTCTTGACTGGACTTCCTCGTTGGGCTAACATTACTTAAAGTACTCCAGATCTTGTGCAAAGATTGTTAAATCACCTACTGTCTGATCTATTGCATCAGAGACAACAGGGAGAGATGCAGGATCTTCTCCTCCCATAGAAGGGTGCATTGCTACCCATCTGATTTGGAATCCTCTGATTTTATTCTATTTTGTTTGGCAGAGGACAGATCCCAAGGCTTATTTCAGCTCAATACACCCAGCAAGACACCACTCTCCTTTGCACCAGCCCAATTCATTACTTCTTTGTTTATTGCCATGAAATCCTGACTTTCCCCTAGTACATAAAGCATGATGCAACAAAGAATCACAAGGGTAAAAAAGCAATCATTGTTTCTTTATGCCGAGTGGTTGCGACAAATGAAAGAAACATACAGAGACATAAGAAAAAATAAGAAGGCAATGAAGAGGTGACTTTGGATTCTTCCTCTCTTATGCAAAATGGTTTTCTCCAGCCGTGTCCTTCCCAGAACGTAGGGATCGTCACTCTTCAAATTTCCCACCCATTCCCCTGCAGTTTTCAGAAGGAAGAATATTGATGAGTATCGATGGACAACTGGCACCAGTCTGAGCATTTACCTGTTACTCTATAGAAAGAAGAGAGTTACTTTGTAATATAATCTATCCTGTCTAATCATCAAAACCTTAAATCATGTTCATTTTTTTCTTTTCAATCAAAAAGCCCATAAGGGGTTTCCCGTCAGCAATAAACAAGGATATTGTCTTTTCTCTGACCAAGAAGTCAATTTAGCCATCTCAGCAAGTTCTATCACCTTCACCAACCCTTCCTCCATGGGGAGGGAGCGCCAGATCTTTCCATCTTTGTGCATCTATTGTTGCAATTATCAGGTAAAAAAACAACATTCCATGACTTTTTTCCAACTGTTTATCCATCAATCCCAAAAGAAAGACCTCAGTTTTCAACTGTATATTAATCTTTAAAATCCTCTGAATCAGTGTATGGATTTAGATTCATCCATGCAGCTATTCAGATGGAGCAGCCCACTAGCATGGAAAAACAGCAGTGAATCAAGACTGTCAGATTACCCCGAGCCTCTTGTATTTTCAGATGCATCCATTCAGGAATGAAATGCCTTTTATTTAGGTCAAATTCTTGGAGACAGAGCTGAACTAAAGGATTGTTTCATCTTGGTGTTCTACATCCCATCGACGAAAATAGAGGCAGTTGGTAAAAAAGCAGGGCAGTGGTAGCACTTAAATATGGGATTTCTCCCCAGAGACAATGCCCATCCTTGATGATGTTGAGGTGGGCAATCAAAAGACTTTTAAAAAAGCCCAGAGTCTTGCTGCTGTTTGCTTCCATCAATCATATCTACACCAACAATCTTATTCTATCTAGCTTTTCATGATTTTTGAAGTGGATCATAGATGTCCTTGTTTTATTTTTGCTGCAATTATAAATTCTCTTGTTCTTCTGTAAAGTACTCTGGATTCTTTTATGGGTTTGAAAAGCAAGATAAATGCTTTTGTATATGTATGGAATGCCAATACGTATGTATGCATTGACGGATAGATTGTATGCGATCAAGTTGGTGTCAGCTTTACAGACCACATAGGTAGACCTTCTCCAGGACAATCTGTCCCCAACCTGGCCCTTCAGGTCTTCCAACAGTGCACCCATCACTTTTGTAAGGGAGCCCATCCATCACTCGTCCTCTTTTCCTCTTTCCTCCCACTTTTCCCAGGTGGGTTTTCACATTGATTGATTGATTGATTGATTAGGTTGGTGTCAACTCTTAGTGATCACAAGCTAGACCTTCTCCAGAACAATCTGTCCCCAATCTGACCCTTCAGGTCTCCCAATGGAGCAACTGTCACCACTGTAACCAAGTCCTTTCACCTTGCTGCTGGTCATTCTCTTCTTCTCTTTCCTTCCATCTTTCTGAGCTTTATGGAGTTCTCAAGGAAGCTAGGTCAACATATATAGTTTTGGCATCCATGCGTATGTAATGCATGTGTGTATGTATACATAGGGGCGTTGTATCTATATATCTCTATCTCTGTATTTATATAAGCAGAAGCTACACAGGGCATTTCCATTTTTCTTTCCCTCCGCCAGCAATTCCCTGGGACTCCAGAGATGCTGGCTGATGGTCGTGCTCTTGGAAAAGAAGTAAAGACATAAGGTGTGAATGGTTAAAACAGGAAAGGCTGGTGCTACAACAGAACCCTAAATGACATACTGGTTTCATACAATATTTAGCTGTGCATCATTTTTCCTCCTGAGCAATAGCGCTGTTTGCCATCAGATTTGGGTGGGCCAAGAAGACTGCAGATCCAAAAGAAAGAGACCCACCACATGCTCTTCTATCCTGGTGCGAGCAAAATGCATTTCAGTGTTCAATGTTCCTTTTGCATGCCTTTCCTAGAAACAGGGAGCAATAACAAGAGGCCAAAACCAGTTTGGTTCAGCTGGTGAGTGAATCTTTTTTTCCCCCCTTAAAGAAGGGTAAAGGTGAACAATCATCTCATCCAGAATGATCATTTTCTTTCCAGAATCACAAAAGCGATATTAATACAACAGCACATGAATGGTCTTCTTCTCTCTTTTCCCCATTCATGTATAGTTTCTGAAGCTCGACTTACAATCTTGTCCAGAAGATTGGAATGGAAGATTGGAATGGAAGAAGGTTTGTTGAATCTGATGGAACTTATTTCCAAGACATTTGGGGGTGGCTAAGGGCATGTAATATTTGGGTGGATATCAAGAGCCACAGGAAGGGGAAGGCAATAAAACAAGTAGAGCCATGTTGAATCCACAGACAACTCAGGAATTTCCTTCTTGTTCAGGTGCATTTTCAGTTTTGTTTTAACAATGTTAATCCTAGTTTAAGACAGTAGTTGTCTTCAAGTCAAGTTTAACTCTTGGTTGCCTCATGGATGCGTCCACATAGTTTTCTCAACCGCAATACAGAAGGAATTTGCCATCGTCTTCTTCCATTTTTTCTCCAGCTTCCCAATCTAGCCTTCAGCCCAGTGATTCCCTAGAGGTTGCCCATCCAAGCAGTGACCTAACTTGACCTTGCTTAGCTTCAGAGCCAGCAACAGGCAACTACTGCTACCTGTTGAGCCAGGTTTGGCTTTATACTTTCTGTGTGTCCTCTTTCTCAGAGCAGGGCAAAAAAAATGTGGTTTATTGATTTATTTCAAATTGGTCCCTGCCCATCTCACTACAGAGTGACTCCGGTTGTTCTTGGGTAGCTAGGAGCTACCCAAAAGAGATTCAGGCCTGTATACAGCCCTGAGGCCTCAGATTGCTCAGCCTATTCTGGTGAGAGGGATTAGGTGTAGAATTGCACAACTGCAGTGGAATTGGGATTCAGAAATGGTTCCATCCTTTTGTTGGCCCCGTCCTTTTCCACTGGAAAACACTGTGCTGTCTAACCCAGTGAATTTCAATGAGTTGTCAGGAACCTGGGAACTCACATGAAGTCAAAGCCATCCTTCCTCCGAACTTGTGGTATGCTCAGTACAGAAGAAGCTATGCCTGAGCTCCATTCCAGAACCGAAACCCCCAGTTGAAATCAGCTAATTGACCTTGGATATTTGCTCTGATGGCTAAAGTTGCTCTTGTTAAAATCTGCACTTTGAAACTTTGACGTTGCCTTAATTGGCCCCATTCAGTGAGAGTTTGACCAGTTCATTAAAAATCAAACTGAATTATTGGACTAATTGAATTAGCCCCGGGAAGGCAAACGAACGCCTGCGTTACCTACTCCGTTCTGCCTGCAGCGGTGTAGTTCTCTCTGAACTATGTTTAACCTCTGCTAAGAACACCTGCGAGCTGACAGTCGAGGCAAATGTTTTCTGATCACATAAAGGGCAAAGGAATGGGGAAATACCCTTCCATCTCCTGAAGGAAGGCTGTGCAAAAAGTCAGCATCGGGAGGGCAGGAATCAGGCGAATGTGGAATTGCAGATACGTGGAAATCAGTTATTATTGATTTATTTTGTAAATCCTGTCCTTAACAATGTCTGTTTTTGTACTTGATGGGGACCCAACGTTTTCTTAGAGTGTCTGATCCTCATCCTGCAGTAGGCTGGTGAATGGATGTCAATCTGGCTACGTTAGGATCTGACTGGCTTAATGCCGCAAGATGAACGTAAGGGGGTTTCCAGTTCGGACCCAACTCTACTTGCTAAGGAGAAGGAGAAGGCATGGTTGAAGCAACGCGGTCTATGTATTTTAGAACCAGATAGATTAATTTTGTTTCTTTTTCCAGTCATGGGCAAAAGCACTTGTGGACAGAAAAGATAATAATGGTATCTTCTCTCTCTAAACTTTCAAGATCGGCCTGGAGAGATCCCATTTTTCTAAGACAGCCTTGCTTAATTTGGTGCCCACTTAATCAGTTGGGAGCACCATTCCCATCAGCTTGAACAAGCATGCCCAATAAACATGATGGCCGAGGATGGTAAGATTGACTGTCTTGCACATTTGGAGGCTCCTGAGTAGGACAATCTGATGAACATGTTCTGAAGTAGCTCGTTGTGTTGAGTGATGATGGATTGGTTGGGTTGGGTTGGGTTAGATACAGCCATGACTACCAGCTCCTCTACTGGCAACTTGAAGGAGTAAAACAAATACCTGAATCAAGACCTCCAAACTACCAAGGCCTCTGAATTCAAATAGCCTCCTTAATAGCTTGCTTGGGCATTTGCAGGTGTTGGTTTACAAGTTATCTCATATCAGCACTTGTATTTTTAAACAGGAACTAGGAAGTCTCTAACCACAAAGCTGACTTGTGCCAACCTCCGTTTTATTAACTGTGTATTCTCGCTATCAGCAGAACATCTAACCCACGTTATCAAAAATAAGACGATTGGCATCATTACTGGTCAGCATTTCTTATACTCCCATGTAAAGATTGTTTGAGTTCTCCACAAGTGGGCAGAACTTCTGCTCTGTCTCCAGCGCTGTTCAGATAAACTTGGCTCAAGCAGATTGTGTGGGTCACAGGGAAGTTTTCTTCTTCAACCTGCACAGCGCACCAGCAATGGCATCAGAAGTGGGCAAGCTTTTGGCATCTGGCTGCTGGGCCGAATAATTTTGGGTGGAACTGAGTTTGTAGAGAGTGGGCCAGCAATGTGAAAATGGTAGAGCCTCAGTATGTGTAAAACAGGCCTGAGATTTTCCATTTTGGGAGGAATGTTAGTGATTTTTAATTAATTTAATCAAATAAATAAATATTTAAATATTTATTCATTCATTCTATATCATTAAATATAAATATTTAAATAATTTAGCCGGTTGATTGATTCGATTCATTCATTAAACAAATCAAGAGTTCATGTTGCAGTTTCCCATTTTCTGCCTTTGAACAGAGGGAAACGGAAGGGGATCTTTCAGAATGACATCATTCCTGAATGACCTCACCAACTTTGATGGATGATGATGTCACTGATGGCATGGGCAGCATGACGCCAAGAGCTGCCGTGCCCCCAAGCCTCCCTCAATCTCTACCACCCTCTCTGCCGTAATGGGTGAGACACAGCTAATTGGGTTTTTTTAATAGTGATTTTTATTAAAGATTATAATTACAACAGTAAAAACTACCAAAAATGAAAAAAGTAGAAGAACAAAAAGGAAGAGTAGAAGGTGCAGAAATTGTTTATACTTGTGATGAATGTGGAAGTCACTTCTTTATATACTTCTTTTCTTTTTTTTTCTTTACTATATATATATATATATATATATATATATATATATATATAATTTTCTATTTCTCTTTCTATTTTCTCTCTTTCTTTTCTGGCACAGAGCTAATTGTGAAGATGGAGAAGAGTATATATATTTTTATGAGCCTTATGTGACCACCTCTTTAATGATGCCTCGTATACAAAATTCTGATGTGTTCCCTTTCGTCACCTTGTTTTCCATTGACGTATATTTGTTTTAATTGGCTTTGGAATAATGTTTTAACTGCTGCGTTTTATTGTACGCCACCCAGAGTCACCTTGTGTGAGAGAGGCAGCCGTATCAATCTGAGAAATAAAAGAAAAGAAAGGAAATAAGGAGGAAAATTTATTTTGCCCATGTGCGTTTTGAAAGAAAAAAGAACTGAAATAATTCCCTTTGCCCACCCTAGATGGGCTCTCTGTCATTCTCCTTCAAGGTCACATCCGAGAAAGGTTACTCCAGCAGCCTGTAGAAACAATGCCACCCCCCCAATAGCAATGGAGCACCTGAAAGAATAATAAAAAAAATCTTTATAGCAAAATATAGTCAAGGAAAAGGAGGAGGAGAATGTGGCATACGACTTCCTAGCCTCCAGGCATTCTCTCTGACTTTGGAATAGAATAATAAAACTCAATTCCAAGGGAGAAGTAGAAGATGAAAAAAGCTGACTCTTTAAAAGTCATTGGACTGTTCCAGCATTTCTTAAAATACCTCAAGACAGTTCACGAGGAGCTTTCTAAAAAAATGAATTTGCAGGAAAAGTTTGAGATTTGCCTCCCCCGCCCCCTTTTATTGCAATGTTCCAGATCTGGATATCTTCTATGATTTCAATGCAGATTTCAATTCAGTAATATTTATCTAACACGATTAAAAAGGATGAACATTCTATTGTTTAGAAAGCTTAAAGGAGTGAAGATAAAAAAAAAAAAGGAAAGTCAAAATTCTATCAGTATTAACTGCAGTTTAGGATGTCAATATTACAGACATAAAATTATTTGACTCTTCAACCAAGGTTAAGTATAACATAAAAAAAGTAATGAAATACCTATAGTGGGAGATTGGATCATAAAATTAACTGAACTTGCAGAAATGACAAAGTTGACCAGTCTGGTCAGAGAAAAAAATAACAGGTTTTTTTTTTGTTGAAACTCTGGGAACCTTATATGGACTTTTTGTCGAAAGAAGAAAAGATCGAATGGATGATTTAAGATTTTGGGGATTAAAAAGGGTTGAAGAGGTTGGGGAAAAGAATAAGATGATAATTACTTGATAGAAAGAAGGGTGGAAGGCATAAATAAGTTTTTTTTCTTTTCATTCCTTTTTTTCCCCTTTTTCTTTCTTTCTTTTTAAAATTTGTACGGTTCTACTGTATTGAAAAATTCATATCTATCTACCTATCATCTATCATCTATCTATCTCTACCATCTATCTATCATCTATCATCTTCTCTACAAAGCTTATCTCTATCTATCTATCTATCTATCTATCTATCTATCTATCATCTATCTGTGTGTCTGTCTGTCTATCTATCTATCTATCTATCTATCTATCTATCTATCTATCTATCATGTGTGTGTATCTACCATCTTTCTCTCTCTCTCCCCACTGCAATTCACATCAAAATATGAAAAGTTTGAGGTCTGACCCTGCCCCATTCCTGCACTGGATGGGAAACATATTGTATGCCAATGCGTTACAATTTTACCTGAAAAGAAGAACGTTTGCATGCAAGCAGAGCAGCGGAACGTGACCTGCAATAGGGCAACTGGTGGAGAATAGGGCTCGCCCACCCTCCCTTTTCTCACCTAACTTCTTCTTCCTGCAGAAGTTGTCACCTGGTGAGACTGATGGGGCTGTAGGAGACAGATTTCCTCCTTCCATCTTTTTAAATATTTTCCTGGTGGAGAGAATGAATAATAGATGACTTTCTATAGTGGCAGGCGAGTAAATCACAGTATCTAAGAAGGGATCATTTAAGCCAACAAGTCTAACCTTCCTGTTCAGGACAGGAATTCAAATTAAACTCATCTTTGCAGGTAGAATTATTCTGGCTCACTCTTTGCCATTTCTCATTATGGTACACCAGTGTTTCTCAACCTTGAAAACTTTCAGATGTGTGGACTTCAACTCCCAGAATTCCCCAGCCAGCATGGCTGGCTGGGGAATTCTGGGAGTTGAAGTCCACACATCTGAAAGTTTCCAAGGTTGAGAAACACTGCTGTAAACAGATCACAGGCAACAGATGTTGTATTAAACACACACACAACCATGGATGTTTGGCCTCAAAGAAACTATCGGAAGAGTCAGTACAAGCTAAGGAGCTGGCTCCATCAATGGCCCAAAATTTCTAGTGGGTAACCCATCGAAGGACTAACTACAGCTGACCCTGGGTAACGGTCTGTGGGAATGACCTTGGGAGACAGAAGGAAGGGCCGCAGAAGGGACAACCATCATGCAAAGGATATCTCATCCCACAGAAGAAGAGGGGGCATGGGAAGCATCTCAGAAGGGACCCTCCTCATTTTCTGGAGAGCAGAAGGAAAGGAGGGGAGAAATGCTTTCAGTCTTGCAAGGTTCTGTTGATGGAACCTTACAATAAAGATAGAGTTAGTACTCCTGGTTGTGCTTCTTGACTGGGCTACTTTCAAGGTCTAACACTCCGCCGAGCTTCAGCCAAGCTGCTGAGACTGCAACTCCCAGAATTCTCAGTCACTAGGGACAATAGCTAGGGCATTCTGGGAGTTAGAGATTAGGAGGACCTGGTGGCACATTCAAGACTAAACAAGTTTATTTGGGGATAAGTTTGGGTTGTTTAGTCTTGAAGATGCAACCCAACGTTGGGCCAATGTAGGAGATATAGTTTCTGCCCAGTAGAGGGCACCAGGCCAGTGTTTCTCAACTTTGGCAACTTTAAGGTACAGGGACTTCAACTCCCAGAATTCCCCAGCCAGCCTGGCTGGCTGGGGAATTCTGGAAGTTGAAGTCCATGTACCTTAAAGTTGCCGAAGTTGAGAAACACTGCATCAGGCAAAAGGAGGCTGGATAAGGGGGTCGTATCCTGCCATTTCCTTACAACCTTTTATGTACATATCCCTGCAAAATGCTGAGAAGGTTGACACATTTACAAACTAGACTAGGGTCTCCCCTTGGTGCTGGCATAGATCTTTGCTCCACCCTTCCTCTTGCTCTGTGAATTCATCCCCCCAAAAGCTTTCCCACTCCAGTGCGCAGCAATCAGGGCATGCCTTTGGTCTTCTCTCCCAGGCCGAAGAAAAATCCAAGCCTCTGTTAATTAGTATAAAAGGCCCCGTAATAATCCAGTTGGCTGCACTTTAGGCCGCCTTCTTGCAAGCTACGACCAAGATCATTATCCTCCAAAGGGCTCCTTCGCAGAGGGACTGAAACAGGCAATTAAGAAAAATCTAAACAGGAGTAGCTGGTTAACCACACAGACAAGAGGGACGAAATTGCTAGGTGCCAGTGTGAACAGCAGGAATTTGCAAGGAGACGAAGGGGCCAAGCTAGAGAGAATGAGTTTCATGCTGAAATCCAGCTTGCAGTTTCCCAGATGTTTTCTTTGGCTATAAAACAGGCTTCTGGTTTTCTAGTTTATTCACAGGCTGCTTGAAAATTTCTTTCGGATTTCTCGCGGTGGCGCTTTGAAACTGACTTGGCGAAGGACATTTCTTTTAGCGGTCCTTTGGTCTAGTTGGAAAAAAGTCTCCTTGGAAGAACAAATAGATATGGGGGAAATGAATAATTCTGTGAACACCCATGTTTCTTCTGCTCTTATAAAAAGGCATGCGAGAATTCAGGCTTGTGAACCTAATGCAAATTCTGTTCAGCTCCATTTATACATTCCAGCAATTTCACAATTCGATTTCTTGCACATGTATTTTTGGAGTTGGGAGGTGCACAGTTGCTAGCTGGGAATTCTGGGAAAGGACGTTCAACACACATGGAAGATACTAGATTGGGGAAAGCTAATACATTGAAGCGGGGGCAGAATCACCGAAAAAAGTATGCATTTTAGCATGTGCTTTTCCAAATCACACATTTTACATATATATTTTGTAGTTTGCACACTTCCAGGCAGGCAAACTTTTAACAGCAAAATGCTGCATTTCTGTGACTAGTTTCTCTCCCTAAAATATGCACTTTGGGGCACATTAAATTCTGAAGGGGGTTGCAACATTTTGAAAGTGCACATTTCAGCATGCTTGTATTTAAGCCCCTCTTGTTTATTCAGGAGACTCAAAACCAGGTCAGTCATACAGAAACAAAAACCTGATACAATCAGATACAGTCTCTGCTCTCCTGTGATGGAGGGGATTGGAGGAGAAGAAGAGATTTCTCCAGGTTGCAACCTTGCCAGCTTATTTACAAACAAACCCTCTCTCCTCAAATGCGCAAAATGGCATCAAATGCATGTTTGCTTCGGCAAAGCTTCACATCTGGAACTGAGCCGGCGTGAACTCGTGAAATTCACCACCTCATAATGGCACTAAATCACAGGGTTTCAGCAAAGGAGAGGCAGCACGTCAAAAGCTCGTGGACTTAAAAGCAAGAAGAATGGATATCATTTTTACGCCAAGGCTTTGTACTCCTGAGATATGCTCTTGCTAAATATCGAGCCTCCTGATCTTAGCCAAGGTTGAAAGGCAGAGTCTACCGTCAGCAACTCCGTTTCCAGATGGAGGTGAAGAATATTTTCTGCCCCCTGCCTTCTCAAGAAGAGGGCATCTAAGCCCTCTAAATTTTTGGTGCGTACCCTGCAGCCTTCAGAATAGGGAAACAACTTCCTTTAAAAAAAAAAATATATATATATATATAAAATCTATTTTCAGACAGACATAGCTAAAATAAAAATGAACAATTCCCCATACGCAAAGGGGAGGAAAATTAAATAAGTAAACACATTAAAAAACCAACATAAAAACTACCTCCCAAGTTCGTGCAACTTTGTAAGGCTTTAAAGGGGGAAACTAAACTTTCCGTGTTGACCGAGCTTGTCCAAGGCTTCTCATCCAAAGGGAGAGAGAATGTGGTATTTTCTGATTACCAGAAAATAAAACTTTCTCAGAGACTGCTAAATCACGCATCTCTGAAATATCTGGAATTCTAGTATTTTTCCGTCTCCTAAGGATTATTCTCCTTGCTATTGTTAGACACAAAAAGCCCGTCTTTGTTCTGAAAGGAAATGAATTTCTGTTGATGGCCCTTGGAGGTCATTTGCAAAGGGAAAAGAAGACCACGTGGAGCCCTTGGTGCTCTCTGAGCTTGGTTGTTAGCCTGCAGACGTTTCATTACCCAACTAGGTAACATCATCAGGGCTAGTGAGTGTGGGATTTGCTCCCTGTTTACATACAGTAGCTTGCTCTGCCAGTGTTGGTGGGAACGTGGTTTTCTCCTTGGTAATTCCCTGATTAGGGTATTGTTTGCTGCTTGACTGTTTGTCTGAGGTTAATCCCTGCTTATCTGGGTGTAGGCTGCTGGAGAGGAAGTGCTCTGGTCTTTTGGTTTCCTTCTTAGCTGTCTTATTGCCTCTTTTGAACGGTGTGTAAATGTGGTTTATCTCTGTGTGTCTATGGTGCACGTTTCTTCTTCATGTCTCCCCATCCCTCCATTCCCCTCCAGCCTCCCTACCTGTCCAAATTTGCCACTCTAAAATATGCTGAGTTGGAAGCAAGAGAAAGGATTACAGCATATCATGAAAGATATCCTTTCTCTCTTACGTGCACACACAGATGCAAACACCTTCCCAACCATCTTATAAGAACAGGAGGCTCACGTTCCTCATCCCCCGCCCCCCCGGTGAGAATTTCACAGGCTTTTTTTGGTAAAGATTCAGCTTGCTCTCAAAAAACCCGCCTTTTTTTTCCTGCTGCATGAATTTCCACGTGCCCTCATGCCTTGCAGCTGGGAAAAGAGGCGGGCAAAACTGAGACAGATGCCCACTCTCTGGTTTGGATGCAGCCTCCGACCCTCGAGGTCCCTTCTGTAACTCTGGGAGGCTAGAAGAGCTAATTTCCAATGGAAATCCCATCATCCCAGATGGAGTCAATGGAAGAGAAGAAAATCTCATTGGAAGCTTCAAAAAGTAATTTGTTTTGGCACTTTCTTATAAGTATGAATTGATTTTTGCTGGGCTGTGTCAGGCGGAATTATGAATGGGAAAATGCGAGGCTGGGTCTCTCTGAAGCAAGGAAGCTTTCCTGGAGGAAGGGAGAGGAAGGGCAAGAGATGTAAATCATCCCCCAGATGGGCACTGGCCTTTCTTTAAGTCTACTCTGTACAAAGGTAGGATGTCACAGTTGCCCTTGGATTCCACCCCAGCTGTGTTTTGCACCCAGGATTCCATGCACACGTATAAAAGAAGTCAAGGTACCGGATACAATGAGGTGATGGAGGCCCCTCACTTTTTTATTAATGTTGCACACATGATTTCTCTAAAAAAGGGGCAGGGCTTTCGCTGTGTGGTTGTAGACACCATCTTTACTTTTTCTGACCCTCCCATGGACACCCCTGGTTTTGAGTTAGGGTTGCATTACACAATACACGATGCGATGGTCTGTTTAATCCTTGTTTTTTGGAGAAGCTGCAATGAGCTGGGTTCATGCAACACCTGCTAAGCCCTAAATGATGGTTGACTGACCCTGATGGTGGATTTGCAAATTGTGCTGTGGTTCTGTCAGGTGCCAGAGGTGGGGGTGAGGGGTGCTGCCTTTGGGATTAGCTGAGATGCTACGACAAATGCAGAAGAGTTGGTGGCTTGGAGTGTTTTGGGAGCTTGGCCAACTGTGAGATATTTGGTTCACTTTGTATGCGGTGAAGGTGGGGAAATGTCACCTGGAAATGCTCAAACACAGAAAGGGTTGAAGGAGAAACATCTGAGCTGATTCCATCGAGGTATGGGCAGAGACAACAGAAGCCTGGAAGAAAATTAAACACTAGGAACCAATTGGATGGGTGGATTTTTGTAACAGAGGACAGACTCGATTTTGTCTTTAGATTTTGTTGTTTCCAATAGAAGAGAATATATGTAGCTCAGGGTTGAACTGTGGAGTCTGATGATGGCACTGATGTTACCTAGTTGGGTAATGAAACGTCTGCAAGCAAACAGCCATCACCAGAGAGCACCAAGGACTCCACGATGTTGGTGTTTGTTACTTCTCCTTCAAGGCTGATACCTGGAAGCAAGGTAGGGGGGAAAGACCCCCTGCCCCAGCTGGTAGCAACTAAGCTGGGTTGAATAATTTGGACAGGACATGAAGATGTGTGAAGCTAGCTGCAGGACAGATCCTGTTTTATTTCACAGACTGTGCTCTGGGCAGTGTGAAGGTCTTCTGGTGGGTGGGTGTGCCCTTGAACTTCTAATACCAGGACCTCTTCAGAAGACATTTGCACACTCTTTCTTTCCTTTCTTTTTTAAACTTTCTGCTAAGTACTGAAGCTCACTATAGATAATAAAGGTTTTTCATCCTTCTTGAACCAGTGATACTCCTCCTGGGAAAGGGATCTAGCCTTTAGTATCTGCTTCTCCTCCCTGGTCATCCTGCAGAAGGAAGGAGGATGTTATGTTCCTGCCCCTGAATAATTCAGAGGTAGGGAGGATTTCCCTGGAGTAATGCAGCTGGGGGCAACATACCTTGCTGAGTCTCTGTCAGCCCTTTGAGGTAGGCCAGATTGGGAAACAGGTTCCACAACATTGACTGGAACTTGATCGATGTGGACCAGTGTTGCTCAACCTGCATGTTGCCAGGGGGATTCTGGGAGCTGAAGTCCACAAAGTTGCTAAGGTTGAGAAACCCTGACATAGACTATAGCAGTGTTTCTCCACCTTGGCAACTCTAAGATGTGTGAACTTCAGTTGAAGTCCACACATCTTAGAGTTGCCAAGGTGGAGAAACACTGGACTATAGTAACAACATCTTGAGAGATTGAGTGTTTCCCCCTAATCTTCCTACCAAAAAGCTATGTTAAGTTTCTGTTTGATGTTTTCTTCCTGTCTCAGCTTAAATAGTGTTTTGCTACTTGCCACATGCCTTCTCCAAGGTCATCTCTGTGGTTCTCTACAGCAGGGTTGTGGGAAAAGGGCTTGGAGACCCCTCGTTGGAATCAGTGAGGCTCAGGCCACTGCGTCTTGAGTATGCCCCATTACACCATGGTTATGCAAACCATGGGTTAGTGCAGAGTGTGAACCAAGTCTATGTTTGTAGGTAGGTAAGTAAGTAGAAGAGATCCATTTTTTAAAAAATGCTTTCTTGTTATATTTGATATTCTGATTCACCAATACATAACGCACACTGTTGCTATATCAGTTAATGATTTTTTTTTCTTACAGCAGGACAATCATAGCTCTGCCTTAATGCCAAAGATAAAGCCTTCTTTTATCTCTTCCAAGTTTTTCATATACGCAGATTGACTTGCGGTACCTAGGGACAAAACAAGGATGTTCATGGGCGTATTTTCTTTCAAAGATGCTTTTAAGATGCTCAGCTTCAAAGATAAATGACTAAAGGGTTTGGAAAACTGAATGGAGAAAGTTTGAAACAAAACCCACCAGCTTTCCTCTTTCCTGTCTGGCATTTCAAATCTAGATTTCATAAAACCAGCCAGCTCCTGCCGTTCTGGATGGTTGGCTGTCAACCTTCACGCCCAGCCAGGGCAGGAAGATATGACAAACTGCAGAAGAGCATAAACAGATGTCAGAACTAAGTGACCGAATTGATTCTTGGCATTTCTTCAGGATGGCTGAAAGAAAATGGAATGTGAGCTCTACCAACTGCTACAGAGAAAGAAAGAAAGAAAGAAAGAAAGAAAGAAAGAAAGAAAGAAAGAAAGAAAGAAAGAAAGAAAGAAAGAGGGAGGGAGGGAGGGAGGGAGGGAGGGAGGAAGGAAGGAAGGAAGGAAGGAAGGAAGGAAGGAAGGAAGGAAGGAAGGAAGGCAAGGGGAAAAATAGGGAGGGAGGGAGGGAGGGAGGGGAAGGAAGGAAGGAAGGAAGGAAGGAAGGAAGGAAGGAAGGAAGGAAGGAAGGAAGGAAGGAAGGAAGGAAGATCGCACTTCTGTCAAATGGGGAAGAACAGAACTGGGCTTGCAACATTAATAAAGGTAATATTGGCAATTGGGCCAGGCAGGATGAAACAATCTTGCAGTGCAGTCCACCATGGATTTGTCTGCATGGCAAAATGGTGGGGAAGTTGACTGAGAATGAATATGGGTGGCTTAGTGGCCCCTGTTACTCAACTAAATAGGATTCCTGGTGGAGAAATAATAAAAGACAGAAGGCTCCAAAATTCCAGCAGCCTCCAGTGTCAATTAGAAGGGAGAAAATTGAAGGTCTGGATGGAAGGATGTAATAGAGAGAAGCTTCCAGTAGTTGGGATGGCTGGCTTCAATAATGGCAGCTTCAGTTAGAGAAGGCTAGAGATAATATTAGAGGAATAACCTGGAATGGTTAGGATAGTTGGCGTCAAGCAACAGGTTTGGCTAAGACAGAGTTTCTCAACCTTGGCAGCTTGAAGATGCAGGGACTTCAACTTCCAGAATTCCCCAGCCAGCAGGGATGGCTGAGGAATTCTGGGAGTTGAAGTCCCCACATCTTCAAGCTGCCAAGGTTGAGAAACACTGGGCTAGGAGATAAGCTCTAAAAGTTAACTTAAGTTGTATTCCTAAATAAACCAAATCTTCCCAAATACTCTTAAAGTCAAGTCTATGTATCTTCTAAAAGAGGGGCATCTGTGGGCAGGAGGGTAAAAAAGTCAAGATGGTGGCCACTGCTGCATGACTGAAGCCCCTCCCTTTTTTTCTCTGCATGGCAGGAGCCCCGTTCTAAACGACGATCTGGAAAGGCTCCTTCTACAGAGCACCAACCTGCATCCAAGCTGAAACCTTCTATCAACAACCCATCTCGCCTTTCTCAACATGCAAACATCAGTTGAGCTTCTTAAGTTGACCCATAAATGTTATCTTGATTCTTGCTTCTAAACTCTTCAGCACCAAGTGAACCTATCAGTAATATTCTCCCCTCATTCTGCTAAGTCTTGTTACTAAAAGTGGAGTTATAAATTGGGAAATGATTTGGGGGTGACATCTTCTATGCCTCTATCTTCTTTCCCTCTTTGTCTTAAGGAGCACCCAAGCTACTGACCAATATCTGATACGTTCCAATGTCATCATTCTAGAATTAGCAAGGGTTGTTTAGCTATGGTTGGTCAAATAAGCCATTATTGACTAGGTCTGACCCAACAACCTTAGATTGCAAACTACATGATAAGGTTTGCATCAATTGATTATATGTCATCAAGGCAGTGTCAACTCTTAATGACCCCTTAGATATTCTCCAGGAGGATCTGTTCTCAACCTGGTCCTTCAGATCTTCCAGCGGTGCACCCCTTCACTGCTGGTCACCCTCTTCTCTTTCCTTCCACCTTTCCCAGCATGGGAAAGCATCCGGAGAGCTAAGCCTTCGCATAATGTATCCAAGATACGATCATTAGGGTTTGCATTGCCCTAATCTAAAATCAAATCACATGGTTTATGGGCTTATATGTGAATCTGACTGCTAGATCAACGTATAGTTGATAAGAGAAGGTTGAAATGAATCTGCTGTAAACTCAGTGTCCTTTAGATTTCAGAAGGGAAGGTAGCATGGAATTCAACACTTGTTAAAATCTACTGAATATATGGATGACACTCCGGATCAATACCGATTTGCATTTTGATGAACTTTGTGGATTCCTCGAATGTATGAAGATGCAAAGATTGACCCAGTTGTTTGAGATGATGTAGAACTATTTAGTTACCATTAAAGGTGAAAATAAAAATGCTGAAAAATCAATAGAGCCAGCCTCTTAGTTGGAGCACTGGCTGAACAATGATTTTTTAAAAATCCAGAGGCAAAATTAAGATACCGACAGGGACTAGGAGCATTCACTTGGCTGCAGAGTGCACTGGATGACCTGGGATGGGTTACTCTCAGGTTATTCTGAGAGTAAAATGAGGGGCGATCTCTAGGGATGCGGCTTTGTGATTCTCGAGGAAAGGTCAATAAACACCAGCTAAATGAAGGAGCATAACCCCAGACTCGGATCCATTGCTGGTTTGTTGGGTGCTTCGGTTCTCCAGCCCTTCCTTCTTCATCTTCCGCTCTTCCCCTCCTGTTCTGCTGCTTCCCCGGCTATCCATCCCCTCCTGAACCCAGCCAAATGAGATTGCCTTTCCACTTTATTTTTATTTTGTACCTGATGGCCTGTGACACTCGCCTGCCCCATAAACTTCCTAGAATAAACCTCAAATCATACAGCACAGACTTGTTTCTCATCATATTAGGGGCTATTTATGGCCACAACATCAGCCTCTGTTGCCATTTCAGCTCCTTTTCTGCCGGAGTCCTAAAATATGAGCACGCATAATGTATCTGCTCCTTCTCCTGACTATTTTGTTACAGCCAACCTTTTTTTCATTCGGCATTTGAAGGATAGCAGGACTCCCCCCTGCACCCCCCCTGCCCACGCCTGTCAACTCTGCATTGTTTGATGGCTTCCCCCAAAATTATATTTCGAGCCAGGTTGGGGAAGAGGGGGAGCAACAGAGCCATCCGCCTTTCCAGTCAAGTAAAATGCAGCAAGACCCTTCTAGGGCCAGCATTTACGTCAATATGAACACAGGGATATAAATGCAGAATAATATTTGCCTGTCTCAGAGGGGGGAACCCCCTCTTCCCTACCTCCAAAGCATTATTCTTTACCTTTTAGCCCATCACTGAAATTCAAAAGTCACCCCGTCTCTTTTGGATCTGAACCAGACGGCCCTCCTCAAAGCAATCCCCTTTTGGGGGGCAGAGGAACCATTTCTGCAAACTTTGGGGAAGACGGACGATCCAGAAGTCTTTCTCCCTCCCCTCTGAAAAGCCTGCTCAGAAAAGGGAGGGGTCTGGGGGGGGGGCAAACAGCAGCCGGTCATACTATTTGGAAAGTCCATCTGGACAGGAGAAGAAAGGCACCCGGAAGAGGTGTTCAGTCATATCCCGAAGGGAGGGGTGGGTTGGATGACCTCAAAATAGCCCTTTGATGGAGTGGTGGACCCACTGCCTCTATTGGCCTAGGCTGTTGCTTCATGAACCCCCCCCCCCCCTCCTTCTTTAGCCATGTGAGCTACAGACAAATTTTCCCTGATTTTGGGAACCCGGTTACGATAGGTGGCTTTTTAATGACAAGATGCTCTTTTTCCTGACTTGTGGCGCTATGGAAAGAAGGTTAACTCCTTTGCCTTCTAGTATCACAGCTCTGTGTTTTAGCTAGAGTTGCCGCCTTTGGGCTTGAACAACACCTGTAATTGTTTCAGCGGTTCCTAGTTTAAAAAAAAAAATGGAAAGGAAAGAGTAAAGCTGATGGATTTATTGAAAACCATCAATGTATATTTATATTTGAATAATAACGTGCCCTGCGAGACAGAATTGATTACATAATTTGCAGTCTAATTTTGTTTCTGAACACAGAAACATTCAGGTGCCGGCAACCAGGTTTTCTTTGCTCCGGCTTAACAAAATTAAGAGTTTGATTAGTCAGCCAACCAGATCTGTTTGATTAGTGGAAAGCAATCACTTCTGTGCCAATCACATCTCCACCATGGTTCTGACAAGCCATTTTTACCCGCACGTGAAGGCGCTTGGTCTTCTCCTCTCCCGCGATCAGACGTCACAGGGAATTGGCTCCCATCAGCCCCAACCAGTTGAGTCAATGGCTAGGGCTATGAAAAATGGGAGTTGTAGTCCAAGAACCTCTACAGGGCTGAATCTGGTGGCCTTACCCATGCCTTTCCCAAAAATCGGGGTGGGGCGGGGTGCTCCAGCGATGAAGCCCAGGAAAGCTGCTTTGCACGGACGCGCCCGGTGTACCCCTGCCTTCAGAGATGTCTTGTGAATGCAACTGCCTGGACCTCTTGGACAGGGGGAGTCCTAAGCCAGGGTCTGCAAGTCAGGCTAACTGAGCTCTTACAACGTGCCAAGCCAAACCCAAGCCAGCCATAGGATAGCTCTGTGTCAAGGTACCATGATTATAATAGACCACGGCTTGGCAAGACAGGAAGCCCAAACAGATTCTCATGGAGGAGAAAAGGGAGGGAGGAGGGGAGCGGAAGGGAGGGGAGGGGAGGAGAGGAGAGGAGAGGAGAAAATGGACAGAAGGAAGAAAGGGAGGGGGAGAGAGGAAGGAAGGGGATGGGCAGGAGGAAGAAAGGAAGAAGGGGAAAGATAGAGGAGAATGAGGGAGATGGAGGGGAAGAAAGGAAGGGGGAGGGGAGGAGAAAATGGAAGGGAGGGAAGAAGGAAGGAGGGGGAGAAAGAGGGAGAGGAGAGGAAGGAAAGTGGGAGGGGAGAGGAAAGGGGGAGGGGAGAAGAGAAAATAGGAAGGAGGGAGGGAGGGAGGGAGAGGGGAGTGAGGAAGGAAGGGGGGAGGGAAGAAGAAAGGGGAGAAAGATAGAGGAGAATGAGGGAGGGGAGGGAAGGGGAGAAAGGGGGGGAGGAGAGGAAGGAAGGAATGGGAGGGGAGGAGAGGAGGGGAGGGAGGGAGGAAGAAGGGGAGAAAGGGAGAAGAAGGAGAAAATGGAAGGAAGGAGAAAGAATAAGAGGAAGGAAAGAAAGAAGGGACGGAGAGACAGAGGGAGGAAGAGAAGGAGGGGAGAAAGGGAAAAATATACATTATTTTTATCTTAGGATGCAGAAACCCATATACCAGCTGGCACCAAAGTTTGCCCCTCTTTGCCCACAGGAGATTTGCAGGTTTACCACCATTGCAAATGACCACCCAGCTGCCTGCAAGGATCCACTTGATAAGAGGAAAGGTTCCGCTGAATAATGAGCCGTAATTGGATTTTGGGGTTAACCAGCTTGCAGGAGAAGGGGGCGGGCGTGGAAGAGGGAGCAGGCCCATCGGATAGCTGCGTTCTGGCTTATCAAACACTCCAGGTTTATCTCGGCTGAAAATAGAGCTGGAGAGCTCAATTCATTAGTGGCCATCCAAGCGTGGAGGTGCGAGGTGTGCCCTCCCCTCCTGGCATTGCGGAGTGCAGCCCTGGCGGCAGCCGAGCCCCTTTCAGGCGGCCAGAGTTCAGAAGCCCCTTGTGGGAAGCTGGGGAGGAAAGGGGGTGCTCAGAGAGAGAGAGAGAGAGAGGAGTTTGCTGGGAAGCAGAACTAGAGGATTCCAACCCCCCCCCCCCATTTTTCTATCTTTTGTGGCATTTGCGGGGGGGCTGTATCGTTCAATCAAATGGCTCGGCCCTGAGTTCAGGGAAGCCGAACAGGAGAATTCCTGCTTTGCATACCAACGGATCCAAGTTTTAAACTCCCTGGCAAATCCTGGATCAGGTCACACACAGTGGAGAAGGCTTCTCTTGACTTCAGATCCACCTGTGCTCTTCGCATTCAGAACTGAACAAACAAACAAACCAGGAGTGCAACAGGGAATCCCCCAAACCAGTAAGAATGTATTGCAAAAAGCAGAGAGAAAACCAAGCAATAAAACTGTATTTTTATATTGTTTTTATTGTATTTTAATTAATATTTGTTGTTTTATGGTGAACCGCCCAGAGTCACTTCCTCGTGAGATTGGTGGTATCTAAATTCGAAACTTAAATAAATAAATAAATAAATGCACCCCAAGAGCAACCAGGTACTCCTAACTTGAGCGTGTGTGCATGGAGAGCATAAGTGTGTGCAATGGGTGGTGTGCTAAAAGCAAGTGTGGGTTGCCTTTCCAGGGTGTGCATTTCTACTCCCCAATTTCCCAGCCAACAGGATGATGGCTGGAAATCCGGCAGCTTGAAGCCCACACATCTGGGAGGGGCACACCCAGATTGGGGAAAAGCTGGTGTAAGTCACTCCATCGCAGCCAAATGGTTGCTTCTGTGACCTGTAGAGATTGGGGTTTGGCCCTTGCAGGTACACTGCTCCTGAATGTGGAGGCTCGCTCCGAATGAAGCAGGGTAACAGCAGCTAGCCCTTTGGGGTTTAATTACCTTTCGCAGCCGGTCCCCTCCAGCCGAGCCCCAGAGGCCAGACCCCGCAGCCCCCGGAATCGGCCGGCGCGCGGATTCGCGCGCCGCGACGGCGCCCAGGCGGGAGTCCGGGAGAGAAGCTTGCGCGGAGCAGCTCGCCAAAGCCTCTGCAGAGCGGGAGGTCCCGGGTCCAAACCCCCGGTGTCCGGCTGGAGGCGAAGTCGAAGGGGGGAGGGCAAGTCAGCGCCCCCGGCCAAGTGCTTGGACGCTACCAGTTCCGAGGGCCGAACGGCGCTGGGGGAAGTCGGAACCGTCCAGTCCTCGGCTGGGGCGGGGGGGCGGAGATGTGCGCTCCCCGGAGGACCGGGCCGCCGCTGCCGCCGCCTCTCCCCGCGCAGCCCGGCCGGCCGGAGCGCGGTGGGGCGTCCCAGGCACCGGGCGTCCTCCGGGCACGGGGCAGCGGCCGCCTCCGCCCTCCCGCCGCGCCGGGGAGCCGGTGCAGCCCAACCAGGCGCGGGCCTCTCCGGCTGATGTCATCCGCAGCTGGCGCGCCTGTGCCTTGCGCGTCCGCCGAGAGGGGGAACCGTGCAGCCAGACGCGGGCTGGGCTGGCGGCGGCGGCGGCGGCGGCGGCGGGGCGAGGATGTGAGCGGCTGGAGCCTCCGCCGCCCCGCGTGTCTCGTGCGCGGCCGCCGGACCGAGGCGAGGCGAGGCGAGGCGGGCAGGTGCCGGGAGAATGCGCGCTCCTTCCCAGCAGCCGCCGCTGCCGCCTCTCGCTCGCCTCCCGCAGCAGCCCGCGCCCGCCGAGTGAGCGCCGCTGGGCGGGCTGGCCGGCCGGCCGGCTGGGGGCTCTCCCGGGGCAGCGGCGAGATTGAATGGTGGGGCTCCGGCGGAGCGGCGGAGGGCCGAGCGCAGCGCAGCGCAGCTCCGAGCGGGCGCAGGCGGCGTCCCGCGCGCCCGTCGGAGGACGCTCCTGCCGGGGAGGACGCGGCGCCGCGCCAAGGTGAGTCTCGCACCGGAGGGCCCTTGCCCGCCGCTCGGCCGGGCTGGGGCGCGCGGCAGCCGGGGGCTGGTGCTCCAGCTGTCTCCCCGAGGCCCTGCGGATGGAGCCGGCGCTCGGGGTATGGCCCGGAACACTCTTGGCTTCTTTGGCCACGGGGGTGTTGGGGCGGTGGTGGTGGTTCTTCCTAAGAGTTCCCCAGGAAGACGAGATCTTGGGGAGGGGGCGGGGAGGGGGAAAGCTCTTCCCTCTCTTGCCTGCTCGTTTCGCCCGCTCTCCCTCGCCTCTCGTCCCCCCCCCCCCCGCGCTTTTTCCTGCGGGGAAAGGGTGCTTAGCAAGAGCCCACTGTGGCGGCGTTCACACGAGACGCCGCTGCCCCTGCTGAGACGCTGCCCGGAAGGGCTGAGTTCTCCCCGCGCGCCGAGCCAGGGTTAACGCAAGCCGAGGTTCGCTGGGGCGGCCGCCGGTCTTGGCGCCGGTGGGCTCGGCGAGAGCCGGGGAAGGCAAGCAGCGAGAATCTGCGCAGGCGGGGGGGGGGGGGGGGAGGCGACTCTGACCCCCCAGGAACGGGATTGGTGGAAGGAAAACTCCAAATCCCGAATGCGCTCTGGATTTCATCCGATCCCCTTTGTTCCCTCGCATGAGAAGTATCGATGAATTTGATCCGTTTCAAATCGGGAGCCAATAAATTGCGCCTCCCTTCATGGATACGTCCTACGGCAGTTGGCCTCCCCCAAGGATTGGTGGGGAGGTAAGAAAAGACACTCTTAGCAAGCGTTTCTAGACCGACTTTGCTATCCAAAATCAGTAATGCCTGCTAATGTGCAAAAAGAAAAAAAAATCCACATCCATCCATCCATCCGAATCTCAATCACAAGGTAAAACAAGGAAAGGAGGAAAAAAGCAGGGTGTTTTCTGTCACTTGGATAATGTATTCTTGGTGCAGGTGGGACCTAGGGCAGCTCTGTCCTAAAGCGAAGGATTTGATTTCATTATTAGAGTCTGAATTTTTAAATTCTGCGATGCTTGTGCATGGGGTTAAAAATGCAAGCTCCGGGGAGAGAAGGTCTGGGAGAAAAAGGCGGTGGGTAAACCGAGTCAAATATTATACAATAAAAAGATGCTTTCGGCGTACGTGCCAGGGGGACAGGTCATTTAAAAGCAGGGCGAAATTGCTGGTTTGGGAGCTCCTAGAGAGTAAGTAAAATCAGGGAATGGATCAGGAAGAGTGGCAATCCTTAAGGAAATTTGGCAGAAAATGCTGCCCCCCCCCCCTTCTGCTTCTGTAAACAACTTCTTCCTACCTTCCTTTGCAATATATGGACAGCAGCCTACCTTCCCGGAACGCTGGTAGGTTATGAGAATTATTCTGAGCATCCATAAAGGCCATAGCGAAGGTCCAAGAGTTTCATGGTTTGAAAACAAGACCTTTGGGGAGTGGGGGGAGGACAGGATCCTAACCGAGGCAGCTCTGGAGAGGGCGAGGAAAGGAGAGGAGGTTGGAAACTTCGGTGGCTTATTTTGGGCTGAACGGCTCGGTTCAGAAAGCGGTGAGACAGAGCTGGGGGCCAGGAGCAGCCCCCCCCCCCCAGTGGGAGAGACAAAAGCGGAGGTGGGCCTGTGACATCAGCCTGGAAAGAAGAAACTCCCGACTAAAAAGGGTCTGGACTTTGCTGCCAGGGCTGGAGTGAGGAGGAGGTCTTCCAGAAGCGGAATAGTCTATCTTTGCAGATGGGGCAAAATTCTTTTGTGGATTGCACCAAGGCTGGCAAGGTTTCTACAGCTTGTGTGGCAGTGTAACAGGTAGAAAACCGTTAGGTAGAGCTTTCCCTGCCTTGCAGATGCTCCTTGCGGGATAGTCCTGGGGCTGTTCCTTAAAAAATATTCCTTGACATTGCTACCTTTTTGTAAGAGCGTCTCCTGGCCATGAAAGGCTGGAGATATTTTAGCACGTGGCTGTTGGTTTCTCCCTCTGCTCTTTGATAGATGCCTCGGTCTGGACCAGAACGAATGGCCAGCCAAGTGCCTTAATTTTCTAATTTCTTTTGGAGTGTTGGAGTAAGATGGCTATTTAAAAGTCAAGTGTCAGACGGCATAAGGAGCCACGGAAATGAACTCATCCATCTTTCGTGCAGCTTGTCCTCCAACTGTTGCAATTTCCAGCTTAGTTCCTTGGGGCTGGCTGGATCTGCTCCGTGTGCTCTTCCCCAAGAATAACGCTTCCCCTTCAGCTGCCATGGTATTTCCACACCGATTTCCATAAAATATAAAATCTCCTTCAAGTTCAGCTTGCTCTGGGGATGAATGATGGAAGTGGCTTGTCCCCATTGTATCTGATAACCTTGGGATATTCTGATGATCTCCCATCCAAGGTCTGAACTTATTTATTTATTTAGATATATTTAGATAGCACATTTATATAGCCTCCCATCTCACACCAAGCGACTGTTCCTTAGCTTCTGGGCCCAGACCGAAGGGCGATATCTGATGCTTTTTTGGGGGGCGGGGGGAATGAACAAAGAAGAAGAAGAAAATCTTCCTCAGGTCTGAATTGAAGCAGTTCCTTTTTGAAGTTCCTAAAAATGGTTCTGAAGTAGTGCACCTTTCATGCACCGCGTCAAGCTCCATGTTCACATTGAAGCACCTTCCCCATGGAGAAGAAATTGTTATCTTCTAACAATTCAAGATAACAAGTCAAACAATTGTTATCTTCTAATATGTGGCATGACATCCAGAAAGGAGTCTGTTGGTGCACTTGTAGGTTGCGTCTCCTGGGGGCCTTCCTCTGTGCTAGAATTTTCCAAGTGAACCCCCTCCCCCAGCTGCTTAAAAACAAAGCAAACTGTGTTAGGCCCATCCAATCAGGGGTGGGGGTGTTGACAGCCACAAAGGAGTGCTGGTGGGGTACAATTTTTGGAATCCCTGCCTGAACGAGACAGACCAGATCCTGTTTACAGTCTTGGATGAACTTTGTATCTTCTGTTAGGACATGTTCCTATTCCTGCATGTGCCACCAGACTGTGACTATCAGATTGGCGCATTTGTGTGCCTCTGGTGGCAAGTTGTAATGGGAAAGTCTTCTGAGAAAGGATGATGAGTTTCTCTTCTCCAAACCGAGTGATCAGGGTTTTAAAATCAGGACTGAGCAATGTTTGACGTGGATAGTTTAAGGGGGAGAAGCCATCCAGGAGAATTGCGTTGCGATCTACATCTTGACCACCGTTTGAATGTCTTGAAATCCTTCCTGCCTCCAGAGCGTGGTAAGAATCAAATTGGGAAGTCTCTAATAGCAGCGCACCACCAAGGAGGCTAGATTCACACAGACTCTCATGAAACAGGTTGAATGCCAGGAAAAAGGGGGTTCGGGGCAGAATCTTGGAAGCTGGCTAAGTGGACTTGTGGAAGGACATGGAGATGGCCTTCAAGAAAGTACGCCACGGCCGTTCCAAAAACAGCAGCTTAGCTCAGGAAGGCCGGAAGGGTGAGGAAGAAACTCAAGATTGTCCCCCCTTGACTTTCTTTGGTGTAAGAGTTGAGTGTCTGTCAGTTATTTGTTGCTTCTGTTTCTACAGAGGGGTCAGATCCCATCTTGCTTGGGTTTGTATTGCATTTTTTAATGGTAATATATTGTGACCTGCCCAAAGTTGGTTGGAATTGGATGCTACCTAAATTGAATTAAAATAAGAGGAAGGGAGGAAGAGAGAAATGTCAGGTTTTCATGATTCTGTTATTTATACCCTATAACAGTGTTTCTCAACCTTGGCAACTTTAAGATACGTGGACTTCACGTATCTTAAAGTTGCCAAGGTTGAGAAACACTGCCCTATAAAAATAAAATGGAGTTCCAGTAGTTATTTGGGGGGGGGGGGGCATTGTTTCCTGACCTGGCCTACCTCAAAGGGCTGACAGTATTCCAGCCCTCATTTTTTAGTGAATTCACTGGAGACATTTGATCCTCTTTGAAACTCCCTCATTGATGGACTGATTTGCTCTTCCTCTGGCCATGTTTGAAAGGCTTTCAGTTCCTTTCTCAGACTCTGAGAGTGCCCTTATAGAAATAGGCTTGGGAAAACAGGTTGGCCATTGAGAAAAACAACATCTGTTCTCCCTGGTTTGGATTCTCCGCGATTGGTCTCTTTTCCTTGTCGTTGTTCAATGCACCTTGTAATGGAGCCTTCTTGAAGCTGTTTTGGGCACAGCTGTCTGGGCAGAAGATGGATGCAATTTTGTCTCCCGTTCCGCAACTCTGCAGTTGGAAACCAGAAGATTCATAAAGAGCCTTCCAGCTTGGTTCTCAGCAGGCAGTTGAACTGCAGGAAACATCTGCTTCTCCACCCGCTTCCTGCTGTGCCTTGCTGCGGGATGGATTGGCAACGGAATTGGAAATACCTTGTATGAATGAGTCTCAGCTGGGTGGGCATCCAGAAGCCAAATAGGTTCCTTTAGTTGGCTTGGAACGGGCAAGACGCCTATGTTTAGTGACGCAAAGGCCTCCTGGTTTCTTCTGCCACTTCTCATCCTAGTACCTCCGTTGTCCAGGGTCTTCCACTGGTGTTTTGGGACTGACTCCCAAATTTCTGTGGGAATAAGGTCACGATCCTTCTACTCAGTGAAGGAAGGGTTCACCTGGAACCCGCCTTTCAGAGGGATTTGAAGACCGGGCTCTGCCATCTGGCCTGGGGCGAGGAGGGGGATCATCAAGTGTGGGTTGGCTAGTCCCTTAGTGGCCTGGCGTCGCTGCCTTGAACTATCGGCCTCCTGGATTTTTCCCCTTTTATTTTTGTGAATGTGAATTGTTATAGGTTTTAATTGTATATTTATTTATTGTTTTAATGTGTTGTCAGCCGCCCAGAGTCCCCCATTGGGGGGAGATGGGTGGGGGACACATTTAACAAATAAATATATAGATAAACCCGTTCAACAACCGATGCCGTGTAGGTCTGAAGGAGAGCCAACAGCCATGATGGGGATCCGCTTTTACAAGAGGAAGGAGTGGGGCTAAATTCTCTCTTTGGGTCACAGATGGTCTTCCAGCTGCCGGGTATATTTCTCCCCTCTTGGCCTACCTGGCGATGCGATCCCGTGCAAGGATGTTTGAGGATTTTATGTGGGATGTGGTTGGAAGCAACTCCTGCCTCCTTTGTGCGATGCATTCCTACAAAAGTGGTAATATGCTTGGAAGTTGTTGTTGTTGTCAAAAAAACCCACAACACCTTCACGTTTAGAAGCGTGGATATTTTACGATGAAATAATTAGAGAGATATATGTGCTATGAGAGACGCTCTTCGGAACCTCACTGATAGTGACTATTCCCAAAACAGATGTGAAACCTTTGCACCAGTGATCTGATTAAAAACAGTGTTTCTCAAGCTTGGCAACTTTAAGAGGGGTGGACTTCAACTCCCAGAATTCCCCAGCCAGCCATGCTGGCTGGGGAATTCTGGGAGTTGAAGTCCACCCCTCTTAAAGTTGCCAAGCTTGAGAAACTCTGGATTAAAACACGTAGTAGGCTAGGCTGCTACAGCTATTAATAATTTGTTCAAGCAGCAGTTGTACCTCCTGCTGAACTGCACTTTAATATTCCATAGGGCAATCCCGTTTCAGTTTTTTTTTGGCTTGAGGACGCCTGCTGTCAATTCAGTGGCGGAGACTGGCGTTCACTCATTATGGTTAGCCTAGCGTGACTTGCTTTGGCGTAGGGTGGGTACCTAGACCCTTCAGGGTCAATCAAACCACGGCTTAATGGATGTGGGAACCCAGCTGGAATTTCGTAGGAAATTGAGACGTTACCCCCTGCTTTCTCTTTGCTTTCATATCACCGTTTCTGAGGTCACCTTCGTATTATTCTGTAGGAAATGATCTGCTAAAAGCAGAAGGCTTGACTGGCAAATGAGGGCAGCTATTTTGTTAAAAGCTGGAATCCTTCTGGGGGGAAGGACGGCGAGGGCCTATGTGAATATTCTCAGTGGGGCTTTGATTCCGAGGATTTCTAAATCAGATGGACTCTGATTGAAGCCATTGATTCTAATACATTGGACTTGACTCGGACTGAATGGGGTGGCTTTTGCGCAAGTGCTGAATGGACTTGAATCAGCCCAATTGATATGCCGGATTCGGCCCAAAACAACAAAATGATTCTTTTTTTCCTAAATCACGGCTACGCCTTAAACAGATTGCGCAATCTGCCTCAACCATTCGCATTGGGTCAGAACCAAAAATGAATCGGGTCCTCTACTCTGTGGGCAGAACTTAGATTCGAGAATCTGCTTTTTCCCACGTCCCCTGGACTGGCCATAACCTGAAAGATTTACATTACCTTGAGACCCTCTTTTGCATTTTGCTTTGAAGTGTGCAAATAAACTCTCTACTCTTTTGTGTCAAGAATCCACAAGAACAGCGTTTTTTAAACTTGGCAGCTTTAAGATGGGTGGACTTCAACTCCCAGAATTCCCCAGCCAGCCGGCTTTAAGATGAGTGGACTTCAACTCCGAGAATTCCCCAGGCAGCATGGGTGGCTGGGGAATTCTGGGAGTTGAAGTCCACCCATCTTAAAGTTGCCAAGTTCGAAAAACACTGTTTTAGATGTTCAAAGGGCGGTTGAGATCAAACTCTCCTGTGACTAGAACAGGAACAAAATTATACAGGAAAGCCTTAGGGAGGGAGAACATTTTGAACTTGGGCTTTGTCAGCAGCAAAATGCCATTTGCTTTAAAAGAAAAGAACATCCAGATCAAAGCTGTTTTTTGTAACTGAATAAGAAGAGCAAGGAGGTTTTCTGTCTTTGAACTCTTTGGGTGTTTTCCACTTGGCGTGGGTGCATTTGTACATCGGGTCTCCCTCACTTGGCACCCTTTTTGGCTGCTCATGTCTCCAAAGATGGTGCCTTCAGGAAGAAGTATCTCATGATACTTCCTTCCCTTGGGAAACAACTGAAGGGTGAGAAGTTGGGTGGGGTGGGTTGGGGGGCTGCAGACTGAGCGATGATTGTAGCGTGACAACTAGAAGACCGAAGGCACCCTTTGTTAAGATCAGATGGACCCTGCAGGTCCTTATGACTCTTCTCAGTAAACTCAGATGGGCTAGAGGAAGGACCACTTAAACCAAAGAGTAATCGGGATCCCAAATCGTGATGCAGATTCAATGAACCTGGCGAAGGAGCAACCCAAATAATAAGTGAGTTATGAAGCTCAGGGTGAGATGTTGCTGAAATCTGAAATTTCATGAAAAGTGGCTTTCTTTTTGAAACAGGGTTATGCTTCATACCTTCTTACAGTAATCTGCATTTCAGGGGCAGGGTATGGTTCAGCTTTATGGTTGCAGGATGGCTGCAGGTGACAACATTGGGAGGAATGTCTATTTCTATGTGGCTTTTTCACTGCCCTCCTTTGCCAGTTGGAAATGAATACATGGAAGGAATTCCTTCATAGTCTCCCACTGAGATTTAATGGACGCCACACAGCTGCAAAAAGCTGGACAGGATATGGTACAGGAAAGAAGAACCAGACTGTTCCCATTATAATGGAGTTCTTGGGCATCTCCAAGCAAAACCGGCTTCTATTAAGTCACTACTTACCACCAAGCTACAGCTTCATTTGGCTCAGCCTAACAAGGACCCGCACACCCAACTGCACATGACCGAAAATTAACCTGATAGCAGATCCCCTGCTTATTTCTGAGAAGAGCATCTCAGATGCCTCCTCTCTATCTTCCTCACTTTAGGATCCATTTGAGTCTTGAAGCAGAACACATTAATCACCTGCAGGGTCCATCTGATTGTAACGAGGGGTGTCCTCGGTGTATATCTTCTCATCTTCACTGTATAACCATTTCTTGATCTACAGCCCTTTTGGCTTCTCACTCTTCAGTTAAATCCGAAGGCAAAGAAGTATCGTACAAGACCTTTTCCAGGGACACTTTCAGCCTTGGCAACATGCATGTGATGGAGGGTGCCATGTGATGGACAGAGCGAGAGTAGAAGGGGATAATTTTGGCACCCCACAAAATCTGGAAGCACAGATGGATGGACAGCTAAATCGATAAATAGATGGAACCATAAACCATCAAGTATGATATAAAAACAGCATCAAAGAAATGGGAAGAAATGATAGGGGGAATAAATGATAGCAGGAAAACAGCAATTACAGATGAAATAGCAATGTCTAACTCAGCACAGTGTCATGGAAATGAATGGAGTAATTTTGCACCACCGCCACAGTTAAGGAGGGTGAAATATACTTAGCAAGAAAAGGGAATTCAGGATAAATCAGAGTTTCTGAAGCCTTGACATATTGGGGTGCCATCAGTAGGTCCGTTGGGAGAGAATTCCATACATTGTGGCGATGAGGAGGAAATAGGCATGTGCCTCATTATCCATGGAGTGCAAAAACTTTAGCTAGTCCTGGGATCAATTTTCAGAACCTCCTTTCTGCCTTGGTGGGATCAACCCTCCCTTCTGACCACCTTCCAGAGTGGATCCGCAACATTCCTCTTCGTTCAGTGCCTGAATCAGAGAGCATATGTGCCTGTGTGCATAAATAAGTTGCAGCAGTGATAAAATAAACCTTCCAAAAATGGCAAAGCATGGCAGTTCTACCCATTCCAAAATGTAATTTTAGCATCTCCAAATTAGAACGTGGTTGTGGGGCCGAGTCACTCGGCTGAACACAAATAACGCTGAGCAAGAGATTGTATTATTTGATGTTTTTATTATAGTTTCTTGCTTCCCCTCCTTGTTAACCCCAGCTTTTCTTCAGTTTGCATCTTCTCTTGACTTCAGGAACACCATGCGTTGGTCATACACAGGCTTGGGCCCCAATCCTATGAATGAGGAAATCTTACTGAGTTTCATTGGATGTGCTTCCAAGCAGAGGTGTATAACACTGAGTGCCTTTCCATAAATCTTGCTTCTGTTAACTGATTACAACTGAAATCTGGGGTCACACTGAGCAGACCTCCCTCTAAAATCCAGAGAATACAAATTAGTTTCTCTTGGTGTTCTTAGTGATATGGGAATTGCTGCAGTGTTGCCTTATTTCTGTACCAAGAAGATACGTGGAAAACCCTGGGAGAATCAGGACTTTAGGTCCTACCACTGAAATGAAATGTTCCAAGTTGTTCCCCAAAGAATGGCAGAAAAATGCATATTAGTGATTGTGTGGAAATTGATACCTTAGGCCTATGGAGCTTCAAGCTGTCTGCTCCTTAACACTTTGTCCAACTTCCTTCTCAAGAAGCAGAAAGTTGAAGACCTTTTGGATCCTAACATCACAAGGAAGTCTCTTCTTGGAGTAATGCCTCCTTGGAAGAATTGCTGTAAAATTTGTCTAACTTAAACTCTTTGATATATTCACGTATGACCTTTTCTGGACCTTTTCTTATCCCTCCTGGGAACTGGCTCGTTTTTAGAGCTGGCTTGACATGATATGTTTCCCGTTTTACAAGGAGAAATATATGTTTTCTCACTGATTGCTTTGGTCTCCTGAGAGATTTCTTTTATGTCCTCCAAGACAAGCTTATGAAAGTTGCAGCTGAGTAGCCTCTTCTTCCACTGAAGCACGTCGTGATGGGAGCAATATAGAAGCTGAATCTCAAAATTCATCATTTTGTGATATTCAGGTTTCTAAATACTTCCCTTTTGTTAGTGTTTCCTAGTCAGCAGCCATGCCAAATGTTTTCCAAGTAAGCTATGGGTCTAAAAGTCAGTTGCTTTTCATAACTCATCAGTCCCATCCCTATAAATAAATTGGGATGAGTTGTAGGTAGAAAGTCTGTTTTTCATGTGAATGCAATGGTGGCTAATGAGTGAATTGAGCAGAAATACTGTGTAGATGGCATTTTATACGTGCAGTCTTCCAAAGTTGTCGGGAGCCCACATAGATTAGGAAATGAATCAATAAAGATGGTCTTGTGACCTCCCACTTTGGATTCATAATTTTGGTATGGTTTTCTGGTACCTACAAAAGAATGAACTTTGACGAGAGTTTGATCAAGATAACTCCCCATGTTTCAGGGGACTTGGATTTTAATTCAAGGGATATTTGTCTATCCTTATTTTTTATCCTTTACCTTGTCTAGATAACTGCTTTTCAGCTCACTAGTCACTTCGGTTTGATGTTTGGCATGGGTAGTGAGTAGCAAAGGGGCCACCTTTCCTTCCTGATTTCTTTCTGTAGATTTGTTCTCCGTTGCTAAAACTTGGTTTAACTCCTGGCCAGTGTAACACTAAACCTTCTGCTTAGCTCTGTTCTGCTTTCCGTAGTGATGATATGTTCAGTAATATGCTCAGATTTAGAGGAGAGATCTGGTGTAAGTAGTGAGGACTAACATGGTAGTGTGGCCTTTGGTTGCTAATATGTGCCTGGGTAACTTCATCATCAGAGCATCAGACTGTGAACCTGGTGAGTCATCCCAAGAGAGACCTTTTATAACTCTGTCCTTTGTTAAATTAGCCACCAAAGTTACTAGAAACCAACTTTTGTGGAATGAAGATGGTTGTTCCACGTGTTCCTGTGGACTTTATGGAGGTATCTTGTTGACTCTTGGTGAAAACAGAATGCTGGATGTTACATTCTCCTAAGTTCTGTCTGAAAGGGGGAGAGCAGTTGGCCATTTTTTCAGCTAGTGCCAAATTTTCTGCCATGGTTTAGGGCTTAGCTCATGCTCCTTCCTAATGCTCATTTTAACTATTATTGAATAAACTCCAGTGGTAGGGGTCCATAAATGCTTAGCCATAAACCAAACTTGACAAACTGTGACTCCACAGAACACATTACTCCACATTAAAAAGTGGTTATGGCTTACACAGTGTATGAACTAATAGTGGAATGGCTTTGGTCACCAGGGCATGGAATAGAGACAGCTTCTGCCCCAATGGGACATCCTTCTACTTCTTGTCCTGCTGGCCACCAGATGTCTTATGCTACCTCTAGTTTTAAGAGGATGTCTATGGGTCCTCAGTGGAAAGGAGGTCCGGTCATCACCAGGAAGTATCTACTAAGGGTAGAGAGAAGGGAGATCACAAAGGAGAATGAAAAGGTGTTCATTTGGCCCAATGCATGTTGAATCTAGGAAGGATTTCCAAGGTGCAGTTGAGTTCAATTAAACCAGGGATCTGCTCTGCTTTGGATCTGAACCTGAAAAGGTGCTTCAGAGCACACTTGGTCATGCATGCAGCTTAAAGAAGTTGCATCTATGAGGGGCTTGCATAATAGCTGCGTGTTCCCAGGAGTGAACATAGTGTTGGCACCTCCTTAACTCAAACCCACTTTTCCTGGGATTGTATAGCTACTGTGTGAGCTAAGGAAAAGCTGCAGGTTTTTTAAGGAGGCACCAACGTGGGTATCTACATCTGCTTCAAAGCCTCTTTTCAGTTTCACATCCCTAAACTGAATCCAATCCAGGGTCGATGTGAACTGTTTTCTGCCCAACTTAGACTAAGTTCTGTGTGATCTCCGTAGCTGGTCTAATCCCCTTTTTCCAGTCTAAGCTGTGGCATTCTCTCTTCTTTCCTTTCATGGCAAAAAGCAGTTTCACGTTCAGGGCTATTTCCACACATTATATGGGCAATAAGCTCTAATTTCTGACCTGGGCACCGCCAACAAGCCTTTGCTGTGTTCACTCAATTGAAAGCAGATGCTTAAAAGGTCTTAAAAGATCTTACATATAGACCTGAAAAAGTGAGATGGGGAATGTAATGTTTGTTCTGTAACTTTGATCTTGTACAACACCCGCTTTTTGCTCTGCCTCTTTCTCTCATCTGTCACGCTCTGTGATTCATGCTTGCAAATGATTGCTGGGCAGATATTCCCTTTCTAAATGATGAATAATACAGTGTCGAATTTTGCTTGACAATGGGTAAAATCAGCTGAATAAATTATCCACTAATAATGGCCATCCTGAAGGGGGAAGGAGAGCACATGTCAGTGATAGGAAGAGATAGGATTGGGAAAACAGGGAGGTGAGAGCAGTAGATCTCCAGTTTTAAATGTCTGGCTCTGGAGATAGAATTGGTCTTTGGGCTCTATTTATTTGCTAACGTTCCAGTTCCAGCAGTGGGACTAGGAGAGAAAGAGGGGATGAGAAGGCACGTTGAGGGTGAAGGTGAGTGGATCGTAGACTGTAGTTTCAGAGACAAAGGAGGAAAAGACTGCAGGTTGAGTGGAAAGAGGAATCGAGGAGGGGAAAGAGGCTAGTGAGTTGCTCAAGAGGAAAAGCCAGGATGCAGATAAGAAAGAAAATCCATGAAATGGACGACTTTGATCGTGCTCTGTGAGTGTTGCATATCAAACCAAGAACTGCTGCTGACTGTGTATAGATGGAGGTCCAGGCTCCACACTGTACCACCATATTTATGAAATGCCTTGAAGGCAGCTGCTATATGCTTCCCAATGGCCATCCATGGGAATGAGCCTTGATGGTGGTTTTTGCACGCACAGAAGGACTCCTGCTACACTTCAAGGGTCTGCATTTCCCAGAGGAAGAGAAAGAACAAGATGAGCAGCTATGGGATTCTTGCAATGTGGGTGGGGTAGACTGGCAGGTGGTTTCCATGGATCTCTCAGGGTACCGAGATGAGGAGAACCACTGAACTGGTGAAGGCTGTTAGAAAGGGCTACAAGAAGGAATGCTACCGGCAAGACTCCTTGTTTCATAGCTTTTAGTCCACATTCATTTAACACATTTCTCTTTCTTCCTCCTTGTGCTTCTAACTCATTAAGGGAATGAACTGCTCTTCACTCTGATGCATTGCAAGTTATTGAATTTCCCAGATGGGAGCAGCATATAAATTTGGCCAGTGAGAGCTGAGCTCTTGTGTCCTTGACCAACAAGTTCTGAGACAAGGGAAATGGGGCTTGGCTTCTTCAGGGTCCATGGAGAATCCTGATCAGGAGTGTTTTTTTGCAATGCAGAAAACCATGATTTGGAGGGCAGGCCAGGTAGGATTTGGGCTCTGGCTTGCAGCTGACAAGGTTTTGGGTTCATGTCACATGGCTGACGAGGGAGTATAATATGATTCACAGTTGGCCAGTAGAATTTGGGGTGAAAATTGTCCCTCTCTTCTTAAGTGAGTTCTAACTGGGTTGCTGGGGTCATATGGTCTATTGGGCCCTAAACTGACTTGGTTTAGTGTGCAGTGTGAATTCAACTGATATGTTGCTTTCTAAGCATATTGAGATGCTCTGTTTTTTCACCTTCATTTGGGCTGTTCAGCAGTAACGGCTGAACAAAGAAGTGGCCACTCCAAAGATGTAACAGTGGGTTTGTATTATGGAATTACAGTGTTATCCATTTTCACCCCCTCTCTGAAGTAGTTAATGCACAGAATGGTAAAAATTAAACACAGCGGAACCAACCATGCTTATGTGCACAGTACATGCAGTGCAAAGCCCAGCATGAGAATGCATCCATGTACCCCAGTGGGAGATGCTAATCCAACTCTGGCTTCCATAAATGTAAGTAATGGAAGGCCATCCTCTGGATTCCCAAAGCTTGCAAAGGTGAGTCTCAGAATCTTTTTTGAAAGTCGCCAATGGAACTGGAACCAACTGGGGAGTCACTGACGGAACCAGTTGGGGAGGAAGGAAGGCAACTGCTTAATGGCTTCACCTTTCTCCCACCACTTTAACTCAGTGCCTGTTTTGGAAAGCTGTCCATCATGGATGAGTCAACAGCTTGCAATAAAGCCCAGCTTTATCTCCACCTAAAATATTAAGTTCCACTGCTTTGGCTACCTAAAATTCTTGGGCTTCACTCCTGGGCCTACCAGAAGCAGGCGTGACCCCTACTGGACTCCCAGGAGGTATCTCTGACCCCTCCCCAGGATAAGAAAAACACTGCCCAAATCTTTTGAGACCATAAAGTTCTGAAGTTCAGGGGAACTCGGTGTCTCGTAAGGCTGAGATAACTCAACAGAGAATCTGGTGCTCAGTTTGCTGTTATTCGTGACTCCAAATCGGCAGGCAGATGCCCTAAGCTTGGAAGACTCTCCTTGTAGCAGAGAAGTGGTATCTTTCGGGAGAAGGGCATAATACAGGTTTTGGATGTTCTCTGTGAATCACATTCTACCCACATTAACAAAAGGAGCAGTTAGAAGATGACGGGAAAGCTACTCCATTTGGAATAGATAGGAGGACAGAGTCAGTTCATGTACAGTCAAGCGCCTTGCCATTCGTTTGACAGTACAGGCATTTTGTAAAGAACACCTGTTCTTTTCCCTTAAAAGATGGAACTACCATCCTCTTGCATTTGAAAGTTTCATCTTTGAAGAAAAGGATCTTTTGGCTGCCTTGAAAAAAAAACAAAGACTATATCCTGTATCAAAAATTACAGCAGACCTCCAAGGAATTCGTCCCGAAGACTCACAAGGTCCAAAATTCAGGGAGAAATTTGAAGGAGGAGACTTTGGGGAGCATCAACGTGAGATGGGCGGCTATACAGGTGCAATAAATAAATAAATAAATAAATAAAGCTCTGTCGGGTGACTGTTCTGCCTGCAGCCTTTGACGAGGCTCTCTACCGAAGTGACCTTGGCTTCTCCGTTTCCGCAACAAAAGGAAAACGGAGCGACCATCCTCAGTTCAGGAGGAGGAGAAGCATGGAGCCAGTCTGATTGCTTCGTCTGTGCAATGTAACTTTTGCCGATCAATAAAATTAATCCCATTTATCCTGGCGTTGTTAAGAGGGGCACTTGAAGGTCCCTAACCAGTGGAAAGAAATGGGGGTGATTAGTGTCAATTCTCCTTGTGTCTTGTGATGGATTTTTAGTGTCGCTTCTACTGATTCTTGGTGGTTGCCTTTTGTTTTGCCCTAAATAGCTTGTCTAATAAAGGTTATTATCTAGGGCACAAATCTACTTCATGCTTCAGTTTCACTTTGTAAGAGTCAATAATAATAGCAGGACAATGATTGTTTTAAAGGGGGATCCTTCACAAGTCGTGTTGGGTCTTTGCCGTTCCCCAGCACTGTCTTAAGAAATTAGGTGGCATGAATACCTGGAAGAGGCTTCAGGGCTGATAAATGGGATGTCCAGGTTGATATTAGCAGCAAAATCAATGGAACATCTTTGGCAATGTCAATAAGGAAACCAGAATGCTGATGAATCTTTGGTAATTAAAGCAAGTCAACACACAGACTGAGTTTGCCTGCTGAAGGAGAGACAAAGAAAGCTGGCCAGGCATTGCTTCCTTCGACTGTGCATGGGACCAATATCATTGTTAATAAGCCGTATTTTATTGGTTTGTATAAGCTGAGGCTATAGGGCTGTGTCTGGCTGCCGTGAAAGTCTGGGATGGGTTGTGAAACCTTCCAAACATTTTTTGGTGGAGGTGGAAAAGGGAGCTTTGAAGACAACACAAAGAGCGAGCCATGGACTGGCTTCGATTTATTTCCTGTGGCTATAATCAAGTGCCGAGGTAAAAGAAACGAAAATGATTTTCGTTTGTATCTTGGCCCAGCCTCCTTTTTGGAATATAGGCTCCCCTCCAGGTCATCACTGAAAGGGCAGATTCAGCTCTTGTACCACTCTTACAAAAAAAGAAAAAAGAAAAGAAAAAATAGTTGGGTACTTCCAACCATGCCTCTGAGATCTACCTGGAGCTCAGAGGCATACTTTGAAAGGGGAATGATATCCACAGAAACTCAGGGCTTGATTTAGGTGGGTGTCCACTTTGATCCCCGGGAAAAAGAAAGAAAGGACAGAAGTATGTTGGGGTGCTAGAGAGTATCTTAGGACTAGAAGGGATGGTGAGGAGGAAACTTCTGTTAACTAGGTATTGTCTGATTGGCCATCTACAAGATGGCAACCATTTTATTAGAGAACCTGCCAAATGTGTCCACAGTCTCAAAAGTCAGGGGCCCCTATATTGGTGTGTGATGTGCACATCAAGAAACATGGGTGTCCATGGGATGGCAAAGGATGATGTGTGATGATGTCATCCTCCAGTTGACATGACCACTGTATGTGGCATCGTGACATTGTGACACAATCACACCTTCATTGGGTTGATATTATTGTGCCTTGTTTCAGATGCTGCTATCAAGATGCTCTTGCTTATAAGCCATGAATTTATGGCTTAGACTTTGTGCAAACCAAGCTACTGTGGCTCGTTCCACAAAGCCACTGCTAAAACAAATAATAGCTAAGTTTTTTTTGTTGTTGGAACAAGACGGATCCCAAAGTTAATCCAGAGGGCTTCAGAGAACAAGGGCAGTGGGGTGGGAAGGAGGGTTAAGTGGAACTAAAGAAGTCTAAACTTGATGATGAGTAACCTTTGCCTCACCTTGATCAGGGCAAAGATGCTAACAGGATCCTGTTGCCAATAAAACTGTTTAGCAATACTGTCCAGTTACCAGCACAAGCCATCCCTCTTGTAAGAAGTAAATATTTAATACTCACAATGTCTGATACCTGAAATTACTGCTTTTAGAGGCATTTTCTGCTATTACTTGGTTTCCACATTAACAACAGGAAAAAAAAAATATATATGCATCGCACTCAGGTATTCTGTCTCAGCTTCTCAGCTCTCCCCAAAAGTGTAATTGCTTTGGAACTGCCAGATAGTTGGCAAAAAGCAATTTTCTTCACATTATGGGGAAAATCTATCCCATCATATTATTTGCTGTAACCTTTTAGAGTCTGAGAAAGGGAACAGGCGCCTCAGCTTGGTTGCGTGCTTCAAGCTTCTCTCTCTCCCTCCCTTCCTCCCCTACTCTGCTTCATTGGGCTACACTAAACCAGTGTTTTTCAACCCTGGCAACTTTAAGATTCGAAGTCCACACATCCTCAAGTGGCCAAGGTTGAAAAACACTGCACTAAACAATATTGGCAAGATGTGGTGACGGAACACCCTACTTGTCCGAGCCAACGCTTTGAAGATTCTCAGCTCTGGTGAGTCTCCTTAATCTCCTGGAGTCTCTGGTGTCATCTCCTTAATAGGAATGCTTATCCATGAAGACGTGTTGAGCCTGGAATGATGATCAGCTGTGAATTTTAATAGAAATTCTATTGTTCTTTGAGAAATATCTGCGTGTGTGCTTGGGTAACTGTGTATTTCTCAATATCTGACATTTGAATCTCTCTTGCTTACTTGCTCTCTGTTGTCAAAGAACATAAGGATGCTTCTGGATCTGCTTAAAGGTCTTTATCAGCCTTCATCGACCCAGAACTCTCTGGAATTGCTGGATGTCTATTCCCGTAATCCTTCCATGGTCTTTGGCCAGGCTGGCTGGGGACTCTGGGAGTTCAGTCCAACATACTTGGAAGGCATCCAGGTTGGGAAAGGCCAGCTTCCCATTATTTGGCCAGAGTGACTGAGAAGATGCTGATAGGAAGCCTAAAAACAAGGGATGAATTAAATGATGGGCTCTTTTCTTCATTTTTCAAATAACCCAGCAGCTTTTCTCATCCTGGACATCTTCCAAAAATGTGTGTGGAATTCAGCGGCCCATATTCTCCAGCCACCATGAGATCTGGGGGACTTAAAGTCTATATGGTTCCAGGAAACTGGATCTCTCTCCAACAACAGTGTGCCCTGTGCCAGAAATGAGACTCCTTCCTTCTTTCCTTCTTTCCTTCTTTCCTTCTTTCCTTCTTTCCTTCTTTCCTTCTTTCCTTCTTTCCTTCTTTCCTTCCTTCCTTCCTTCCTTCCTTCCTTCCTTCCTTCCTTCCTTCCATCCATCATATGCTAAGCCACAAATATGGTTTGTCTGGCTTTGGGCTAGCATGCATTGCATGAACCTAGCCATTGTGGCTTGTCCTATAAGTAATGGTTGGTAATGACCATTATTTAGCAAATAATGGTTAGTGTGATGTAGGAACGCAATCTTTTTTCAAGATGGTGGTGAGACAAGCAAAAGGGCACTCAGGTGCTAGAGAAAGCATGCTGTTGCAATCAGAGCCTGAGGCTCTTCAGGATTCCTTAAATGTTCATTAAGACCTTGTCAGTGAGAAGGTCAGTGCCATGCGGTAGACGGGTCTCCCAAGAAATCTTGCTTCTGTTTCTGATGTTCTCTTGCAATGGAGCAATCATTGGACAACACTGAATGGGCTGTGTAAAGTACTCCCACAAAATGCCAGTAGCTGTTGGACTGTTTCTCATCTCTGGTCCAATATGACCTCTTCCAACTGAGGGTGACTTTCCAAAGTTTCAGCTCAGGCTTTTTCAACCCAATCTGGAGATGCTAAAGATTGAACTGGGGACTTTCCACATGCAAAGCATCCATCCCACCAGGGAATTCTGGATTCATAAAGGGCTGAGCACACCAGACCTGTGAGAGGAGTATGAATTCTAAAATAGGATCTAGATTCCTCCACCATGCATGAGAAGCTTGTGCATCCTAGTTCTCTGGCAAAAAGTCAACTCAGATATGTCTCATTCAGATGGGAAGGTTTGCACTCCCCCAGGACTGGTTCTCTAACTTCCCATATACCTTCTTTCAAATTGAATCCTGAACCTTGTTGTCTACCTGGCTAATGAGATTAGAGCCAAGCACAGCAGTCCTCTTGGATGTGTTTCTTGCTCCTAGGAGAGGCTCAGCTTTCACAAGCATTAATAATGGGAAATAAATTGGAACTGGAGTGAAATATTCTCCAGGCCTTCTCTGCAAAGCTTTCCTGTGTTCTTCCTAGCCACGCTGAAGGCTGATGCCACTGGACCAGAATACAAATGAGACTCCAGCCGGCATCTTTCTTAATTTATACAGATGCCTTCCTCTAGCTGTGTGACTCCAATCCAAGGAAAAGCTGTTTTAGACAGACATCTGCAGCAACAAGGAGTAATAAAACATTAGAAAAATGGTTTAGTGATGAAGCTTGAGTCAATGAGGTAATGCTGGAGATCTTTTCTTCTGGGGGAGGGAGGAAGTGCAATGGAGAATACATCTGTTTTGGCCCAGAATCCCAGTTTCAGTCCCTTGCCTCTTCAGGTAAAAGGTTGGAAAATTCAAACTACAGTATTCGGTGAACGTTTTCGTCTGAAGTTCCCCTAATCCCTGATCGTTTGTCATGCTGGAAGTGGCTGAGGGGAACTGTGGTCTAGAACACGGAATGTAAGAGAGGTCTGCTCCTGGTGTGAATGATGTGGAATTTGTGTGTGTGTGTGTGTTTGAGAGAGAGAGATACTCTGATTCTGTATAAATATATTCCTTTGTGTGAAGGAATGGTTGGATGAAAGCCGCGCTTGGGGAGATAAGCATTCCCTTAGCCCTCAACAGGAGCGTGGGAAGTTTAAGAAGATGAGACTGGCACCACCCTAAGGAATTCATGGTGTTTTGGCTTGCTGGCTTGGGAATTTAGATTCAGTCTGGAGAGGTTCAGCCCAAAGAACCAGTGTTGTCTTGGCACCCACCCCGTAATGTAAAGGATGTACAGTGTTTCCTGGGGTTTGCTATTTTCTACAGAAAGTTCATTCCCAATTTTGCAGAGCACGTGAATTCCTTTGGGTGGTGCCAGTCTCATCTTCTTAAACTTCCCACGCTCCTGTTGGGGGCTAAGGGAATGATTATCTCCCCGAGCACGGCTTTCACCCAACCATTCCTTCACACTTTGGTTCTATTTGTTCATAGCTTTTACCAGTCCTGATCATCATCTATAACCATGCTGTCAGCCCAACAAGGTAGACTGGACTAAGAAACCAATGCTATGTAGGTTGGGATTACTTTTACTGGTTATAGTAACAGTATCTTGCAAGTCTGAATGTGCTTCCTCTTCCCTCCCTTTATCTTCATGTGAACCAGGGAGTAGCTTGTCTGGGACTTTTTCTCAAGTTGTTGTTGTTGTTATTATTATTATTATTACTATTTTGGCTTGGACTCAGGCAACACTTATCTGACTGTTGCCTTGGTAGAGGCTCTTCCTCCTGCCCTTCAAGGCCATTCCCTATTCCCTCTACCCATCCTGATGTGGCTGAACTGCAACTCTTGGCAGCATCCCACAGCAAAAGTGGTGGTGAGGGATGAAGGAGTTGTAGGTGGAGAGCCATGGTTCCCCACCTCTGCTGTAGATCGCCAGAGGGCCACCATATTTTCTCACCCATTCCAGACTGTTCCCGCAGATTAAATGACTCTTGAAAAGTATGAGAAAGCTGTTGGGGATGAGATAGAGTCCTTGTGGAAGACTGTGAAATTTCCTGATGCTTAAGAGAGAAGGTGATGGAGCAGGAAAACAGTTGCTACAAAAGAGCCAAAGATAGATATCATTAGCCAACTTCAAGCAAGAAGCTTAAGCATAATATTTTGTATTAACTTGATAGGTGGACTATTATCAATGATTAAGAGACTGATTAATCTGTATGTTTCATGTTATTTATTTACATTTACTTGTGTTAAACCTAAAGTTCATTTCATTTTGACCATGAAGTAAATCATTTAGTAAAGGCTTACACAGGAGAAAGAGTGGACTTAGTCTTTATTGTCCCAGAGGGTAGGATGAGAAGCAGTGGATTACAATGACAGAGGAGGAGGTTCAGAATCAACCTCAGGAGGAACCTTTTGATGATATAAGCTGTCAGCCAATGGAACATGCTGCCACATGCTGTGGTGACCTCTTCACCAGAGGTCTTCAAACAGAGTCTGGATGGTCATCTGTCAAAGATGCTCCAGTGGCTTTGGCACTGAGGAGATTGGACTAGATACCTGTGAGGTGGCCCTCCCACTCTTTGATTCTACTTCAATCAGCCTGGAGAGAGAGAGAGAGACATCTGCAATAGCACCAGGAGAACTGAACAGATCTTCGTGTGTGCTTTCATCAAAAACAAACCCAAATTATAACCTCTTGAAATAGAGACAGTCTGGAAATTGGAGCTATCATTCTGAAGATTTGTGAAGGATGCTGAATCCTTCAAGAAAAGAGGGGAGATGCCTGAAAACAAACCCAGACAGGATGGGTAGCCAGAATAGATTCAATGAAAAACAATGTTGATTTTTATGCTAGGGTTGAGCTAAAATGCATTTCCAAACAAAGTGCTTTTGTTTCCATAAAATCAACTTCTTTTCCAGGGATGCAGATTTGTGCCTTGTCAAGGTGGGCGAGACCATTATTCTGAACAGATATGGTGACAGAATGTCATTTAGTTCTGTCAACGTGACATAATTAGGAAGCCAAGTCAGATTGAGAATAATGCCTGCTACTCTAGTTCCGATTTGGCGATAGCTTTGTAACATTGCAAACAAATTATCATTAGGCACCTGGGCAATTTCTAGCTGGTTAGGTTGACTCAGAACAATGATAAGAAAATGTTGAAGCTACACAAGGTAAAGAAGCAGATAGGAACTGGAGGCGAATGGCACAAAAAAATGAAAATTATCTGTTTTTCCCTTGAAATATGGCAGAGTCCTAGTTCTCAACATGGTTCATATTAGTCTAGGGAGTGCGAATCCAACTGAAGTATTTAAAACTTCAGTATTCTGAGTTCTACATATCTATGTGCAGGAGATTATGCGTTTTTTTAACCATTTGCTTTGAAATGTGAGAATATTTTTCCAGTTCTTCTCTTATTCCCTTCTGGATGCATCTTCTCTTTCAATATGCATAACTGCTAATCCCAACCTTGTCATGAATAACCTTTCAACATTCTTCAATAAAATTTGTGGGCAGTGATATCGCATGAGTTGGGTGGCTACATCAATCTCATAAATAATAAATATATAAATAAGGTGGACCTGTTTTCCAAAGTGTTCCTGAAGAATGAAAGTTTCTCCAAAAACTTCTGTCCTGAACTCTTCCTTAGGGATTGCAGACCCTTGGAGAAAGATTTGGACGATGAAAGAGAAAGCATGTTCATTCATTTCTTGGTGGCCTCATTGCTAAAGAAGTTCAAGAACATCACGATCCATCCAGGAGAATTGCCCCCTCTCTCCAATTTTCTGCCCCTCTGAGGCTGTGTAAAGCAAGAGCCATTTGGCCTAGTGGTGAAGGCAGAAAGCAGGAGGTTGTGAGTTCTAGTCCTGCCTGTGATGGAATGGAATTATGAAGGCCAGGCTCAGGGAGATAAACATTTTCTTAGCTCCCCAGAAGAGCGTGGGAGGAACAAGAGGATGAGACTGGCACCTCCCTGAGGAATTCACCCTGTTGTGGCTGGAGGACTTTGGGATCTGGGGTTTGAGTCTGGGAAGATTGATGTCAGGCCTAGCCCAAGGAACTCCAAGAGACAGTGCAAATTCAGTCCAGTTATGTTTATTAGCTACAACCTCTAGCAAGAATCTTCCCAGACTAAAACCCCAGTTCCCAAAGTCCTCCAGCCACAACAGTGTGAATTCCTCAGGGAGGTGCCAGTCTCATCCTCTTGTTCCTCCCACGCTCTTCTGGGGAGCTAAGAAAATGTTTATCTCCCTGAGCCTGGCCTTCATAATTCCATTCCATCACACTGCTTTAGGCATGAAAGCCAACTGGGTGGCTTTGGGCCAGTCCCTCTCTCTCAGCCCAGCCCACCTCACAGAGTTGTTGTTGTGGGAAAAATAGGAGGAGGAAGGAGGATTAGGTATGTTTGCCACCTTGAGCTATTTATAAAAATAATAAAGGTAGGGAAAAAAATCTAAAAGAAAATTCTTCCTCACCAGATTGAATGAGAACCAGTAGAAAAGAGCTTAAGATTCCCCCCCCCCGCCCCCGTATTAGCCAACTCAGTTTGAGAAAAGAGTGCTGAGAGCTGATAAACAAAACATGAGTAGAAATTTGCATTCATCCAATTTACCTGACCCATGATTGCAAGTAGAAAATGGAAGAATAATCTGCATTCTTCTCCCTTATGGAGATTAAATTATGCCTTGCATTGAGAACAATAGCTCATATTTGGCCAGGATAAATGTCAGCTAATGGTATTGTTTGATATCGCAGCTTTGTTCTGTTTCTGGATGCAGATGGTGCCTCTTAATGAAATCAGCATGTCGACTGTTGCTGACTATGGGTTTTAATGGTTGGGGAAATCCTATTTCTGTGGAAATTAGAATGCATGCAAAGTATTTAGTTAATGGCGTGTCCTCTATCGAGACCAATCTATAGCAGGTAATAAAGGAAATCTATATTAGTTATGCTTCGCTTCTGTATTGCACTACTATGTGGCCCTGGAGATCACGTAACATCCACCATGCTTCCCTTCTCTCCCTCTTTTTGGGTTTCTTTTCTTGTTTTGCATCATCTCCATAGTAACAGTCGATTCACGTTTCCTTGAGAGGAGAAGGTAGTCTGCCCAAAAGTTGACTAACAAAGGGAGTGGTCTACTCAAGATGGGCTGTTCTGGAAAGATGTCAGATGGTGTGTGTGTGTGTGTTAACAAGGACAGTGTTATGGATTCATGCTGAAAGGTTGTAAAGGACCACCAGTTTTTTAATGTCCATTTTTCATCTTCCTGACTAGGTATGAAGAAAAATAAAAGGCTGCAGAGTCATCTCCAAGGATCCATGTGGTCTCCAAGGTGGGGACTCCAGAGACACCCTGCTGTGTCTTTGCCAATCTCATTAGCAAAGTATGGAAGACTACCAGACCTATCTGGGTATATATTAGGTTCATGGCACAAGGTCTTCTCCATGGTGGCTTCCTTGATTATGGAACTCTCTCCTCCAGTGGGTCAGACAAGCTCCCCTTTGCTTTGCTTTGGGTAGAATTCTCAAACCTTTGTGATTGTGACCCACCTTTGACTCATTTTAACAGTGTCTACCCTGCCTTCTGACTCTGGAAGTCTTTTTCTCTTGCTCTAAGTCAGGGTTTCTCAACCTTGGCCACTTGAAGACATGTGGACTTCAACTCCCAGAATTCCCCAGGCAGCATGGCTGGCTGGGGAATTCTGGGAGTTGAAGTCCAAACATCTTCAAGTGGCCAAGGTTGAGAAACATTGCCCTAAATTCTGCTGATTGCAGTGCTTGAAAATGTGAACGTTGTTTAATTTTAACCAGTTTGAGATTAAACAACTCTGCTAGCATCTAGAGGGACCATTCAGGACTGGGAAGTGACTTCAAAAGAAATGGTGAAATAAAACCAATGATTTTGGCTACACCAACATCCCATCGATTGATCCACAAGCTGCTTTTATGCCTTGGTTCTTCCCCACGGTGCCGAATGTTTCTGGGAAAAGTGCAGACAGCCTTCTCAGCAGCGTAAAACCCGTTTACATCTTCCAGAACAAAACTCCTATTCTTGAAGGCTTTTTAAAAAGTCTTTTATTAATTGCATGCTTAATACGTAACCCTCGGCAGTCTTTTCTCAAACAGCGTTTGCAGGTTGCATCGAGGAACGCCAGACTCTGTTTTCGCATCGTCTCAGCTTAATGACAGAAGAAGGGAAGTGAATAATTGAAGGATCATGCCCCCATAGCCCAGCTTCTGGGAAGAACACTTTCTCTGATCTTCTACTTCTGTTTGGGAGTGCGTAGCACTTTACAAGTAGGAAGCAACAATGTATGCTTATCAGGTTAATTAAATGCAATGCTGCCCCGAAGAAGCTGGAGCATTGGAACGTGTCAAGGCTAAACTTGACAGTCTTCAATTGGTGAATCTTTAAAGATGGCGTGAAATTAGCACTTGTCACGTCAGGAATAGAGATGGCTTAAAGTAGGTCTTCCCGAAGGGGTGAACATCCCAGCTTCTCCAACACTGGAGCTGCCAGTTACGGTGCTTGGATGTGAGATGGAAACTGCCTCCGGTGGCCATAAGTTGCTGAATGTCAACTCCAGCATCCCTCAGCATTGGCTATTCTGATTGGAGCGGATGGGTGTTGTAGTCCCGTGTCCACAGGGTGTCCATTCCTGTGGGAGGAGTAACGTTATCTGTAGAGCCTGTTCAGCATAGAAGAGCTGAGATGAGAAGGGAGGAAGTCAGGAAAGAACTAAGGAGAACAGCTAAGAAATTCAGATGCTGTTCCATCACCATACAGTCAGCAACAGAAGATTCTAAGCTGGGCATCATACTTTGAGCATTTATGAAGTTAGTAGAAGCTACACACTTGGAGATATTTTGGAGGGTGAGTGGAAATACCTGTCTTTTCCAAGGACAGGCCACATCCCATAATTGAGAACCCAGCCCAAATAATGATGCTGTCCCAATACAGCATCATACACAACAAGTCCGTCCTTCCTCTCCCTGCAAGGTCCTTTGCTCACAGTGCGTGATCTCACCAATTATGGAGCCAGACAGAGGGGACAACCAAATGCTGCAAAGCTGAGATGGATTCCAGCTTCTCCTTGCCCCCTGTGGTTGCCCACTCAGATTCCAGTTCAGCCTTTGTTCCCTTTAGAGACAAGTAAAAAGAACCTTGCAGACAACCGTCGCAGTGAAAGAAGTCTTATATTGGCCTGGGCTAAATGCTGTGGCTTCATTAATATCACATGCACTGAAATCTAAGCTACTGTGCAGTTACAAGATAATTAGGAAAGGATTGCACCAGATGGAACAGCGCCATTAAAAAAAGGCAAATTGAAGTGTGGAGCTTGAAATCCAAGGTGGGCAGACCTGACAATACAACCAGATCCAGGACCAGCCCACTGTCCTTCCAGGGCATAACATTATCAGACGTCATCACCTATATTAGCTTCTCCCAACCTGATCCCTCCCCCCACCTCATTTTTCAGTGTGCTTTTCTCCTCTGTGTTGATTTGCCCATACCCTTCTTCAACGTCCTAGATGCATTTTTTTGCTCCTTCGTTGTGGGTCTCTATCTGCTCATTCTCAACCCACGGCGATACACGAGGACACCGAACAGAACATTCTACTAAGCAAATGCATAAAATGATATTCTGCCTTCACACGTGCCTGCATCCCATCCAATGTGTCTAACTGTGCACTTGATGCAGGTGGAATGCTTAAGGTTGAACGTTTTCCATTCTGGAAAGTTTTGAAAGGCACTGTAAGCCGTGCACATTTTCTAAAAGTGCCTCCCTGCCTTCCCGCTCGCAGAAGTCTTGACTCTAATGCTGAGTTGTCATTGGAAGTGAAGGATTTCAGATTGCTAGCAGGGAACCAGCTTCTTGGCAGCAACCAGGCAGAGAGGGGGCGGGGACGAGAGAAGCAAGGTCTTGCAAAATGATTATAAATGGTCTCATTCCCCACACAATGGTGGCAGGGTGCCAGGGATTTGATTTCAGACAAAGCATGGTTTGGAAGCTCAAGGCTGGAGTAATCCAGTCCATTAATACAAACCAAGCTTTGCACCTGTTGCAAAGAGAGAAAAGCAAGGCAATGGAGATCTCCTGATCAGTGGCTTCCTTTGCCGTATCTAGGGCACTAAGAAGCAATCAAAGCGGTGTGCTTGCACCGGAGATGGGATTTCACTCATAAGAGAGCCCCTGTAGCCTGCCAAGACCACGGCAGATCATGGACGGGAAGGCGATCCAGGTGCAGTTTTGGCACCACAGTTGACTCGTGGAATTTGCTTCCAAGGCTTGACAACATTTGTCAGCTGGGTCTGTTCTGTCCAATAAAACGGACTGGCCCTTCGTCTTCCAGGATGGCCAAGACAGGGAACTTGATGTAAGTTACAACGTTTGCGCTGATAGGCTTTGCTGATGGACTCCTCACAGGATGGATTGTAAAAGGGAGGAAACACCTTATTGGGCAGGAGAAGTCTACCTGGGCATATTAGCTGCAAGAGCTTGAAAAGCAGCGTCTTGGATCTGACGTAGCATGGTGCTTTTGCCAAAATGGTTCCAACAATGACCTATCTTGAAAAACAGGGCTAGACTTTCCAACTGTCAAGCCCAGAGGCTCCGAAGCACTGACATAAGGTGCTGAATCCTTCCTTTGTGGCTCCATCTTACTTTCTGCCTGAATTACGTTGTTTGTCTTTGTTTTCTCTCCCATTTCCTTGTTTTCCCCAAACCCACATTCAGCAAACATACTCGGGGTATACGAACCCTGTGCTTAAATTGTTGATGAGCCATTTGGCAAATATCTGGCTACTTACTGGTGAACACCTGGAATCCAATGACATAGCAAGACATCTCCTAAAATACTACAAGCAGTCCTAAGCCTTTCCTTCTTCCTGTTTTCCTTTTGTAATTCCCTTTTTCCTGTTCCCCTGTTGTAATATCTCACTATCTTTTCGAAACGTTAGTGACATTGCACTCACGTGGGCTGAAAAATAATTTTAGGGCATGGAAAATGTGGCCCCTGAAGAACACCGCATAAGCTTTTAAGCAACAATAATATTTTTTCCTTGGAAACCAAGAGAATGCGTGGTCCCCCCCCCCCCCCCCCCGTTGGAACCTGTTTTACTGTTTTAATTGGTTGCAGTCTCAGCCTAGGTGTTTGCATTAGGTAGGAACAGACAGTTCTGCTTTCACTTGCATTAATTGGCTTGTAGCATCTCAGGTTCTTTCCTTTTATGAAGAATTTTGCTAATCCACACTCGCGCACCCCTAAATTATACACGTTCACAAACTCACACACGCAAATACACAGAGACGTGCAGCGAACTAATTTCACCCATCTGCACCAGGCAGAGCTGTACCTCTAGCTATTTCCGGTCCAGAGGAAATCACATTCTTCATCTTTGCAACTTGACTGTTCAACACAAGGTTGGAGAGAGAAATGCTCCTGTATTTTTTGTTCTCATTCAGCTTGCTTTTGAGATTCTTTGGGGATAAACAAAGATAGTTGCATAGTTATTCCTAGGTGGAATGAGATGTTCTTGCACTTCTTTCTTTAGTAAGTGGCCAAGAACATCTCATCTTTCACAGCTTGGTTCTCTCCCCAAATGGTCTGCAGCTTCCATGCCTTTCATCAAATACATGGGGAAAACATCAGGAGAAGACACGGTTTTCATCGGTGATGCTCCCCTGCTTTTGAGAAACCATGGGAGAACTTTTCCTTCCCTTGGAGAAATTCAGAGAAACTGTCCACTCAGTTTCTCTACCCCAAAAGCCACCTCGGCTGAGCTCCGTTTAAGGACAAGGGCAGCCCGTGTTCAGGCCTACAGACCTTGATAGATTATTTGGAGATTCAAGTCTGGATTTTGAGAAGCTGAGCCTCCAAATCCTTGATCTGGAATGTTGTGGTTGCCAGTATTTTCTCTTGCTGGTGTATTTGTTGAAGCTCAAGCTCTGTCAGGCCAGATTTATGGAGAAATTAGTTAATGCTGATAAGCTTTTATTTAACAAAAAAGAAAAAGAACCAGCACCAAATGAATTTCTCATCCTTTCATAGCACTAGGGATAATTCAACAGAGATAAAGTATTCAGAGAAAAATCTTTCTGAGATGCCTTTAGAAATTCTCTGCTTTCATTATAAGCTCCTCTCCTCTCCTCTCCTCTCCTCTCCTCTCCTCTCCTCTCCTCTCCCTACCCTACCCGCTTGCCAATGGAGGACAACAGGCTCTACTTAACCATGGCCATCTGTTGTTCTCTTGGCCTAGCAGGTTGAAAAAGACTGGAGCAATTAGATGGTGTTGTGCAATGTGGGAAGCCAGCATGTACACTGAGTGGTCTTGGTTTGGTATATCATGCTAGCCCAGTCAGTTGTGGTTTATTTAAGAAACAACAGTTCTGGAAAGCCAGCTTTGTGCAATGGATGAACCCAGTATAAATCTCCATCTGGGTTCATAAATGCTCCTCCAGAGCATCTTTATTTGCTCTGGTGTCATCAATGATGGGTCAAGTTCTACTTTTGTACGTTCCGTTGCAATGCATTAATTTCCTCCGTTGTTCTGGCAACCGGTAATTTGGATACCCGGGAAAGCAATCTGCATTTTATCTCTCCTTCAGTTGGATGTCCAAGTCTGACCTTTTGAAACAAAAGTGTCCTGTATTGTTGTCTCTCAGACCTCTAGCTGGTAGAGCTTTATCTACTAGATACCCTCTTCCAACAGGTACAGCAGAACGACCCCTCCATCATAGGAGTCATAACCTGTCTTCTGTCCTCTGTTTCTGTTTATTCTGCTTGGCCATTCTCCAAGTGGAGCATTTTTGTCATAGCTGTTTAGCTCCTTGGCTGATAAACTTGCTTTCAATTTCACGTTGCCTGCACCCATCTTAATTGTCAACCGAGGAAAGTTGGTTTGCAGGCATTGGGCTGTCTGCATACGCTCTCCTCCCTACACCCTAATTAGAAGATCTGTGATTTGGGGCTGATCGTTTCTGCCAATGGGAGAAAGCTGTGGGGTGTTCAGTCATAATGCATTGGGCCTTTGCTCAAAACCCTGGGATTTTCCCCCCCTCAAGTGCAGAGCTGGCTAGATTCTGGAATCGACTAATGGATTCTGCCCATCTAAGTAACTGCATTATTTTTACCTATTCTGTTCAATTTCTTTGCATTTTTAAAAAATGCCGGAAATTTTGTGTTTGCTATTACTTGGAACATTCTCTTATATAGATAGATACATCTACAATGTATACTTCACATACTACAAAGCTTCATCTTATATGGAGTTGTCTATGCAATGCTGGATGTTTATAAATGTGTGCGTGCATGCATGTGTGTGTGTCACAGCTAATGTGAAATAGCAAATTCCTCCAATTCATTTCCACCGAAATCTTTAGGAAATCTCTTTCATACCCCTATTAACACTTGCTGTACTTAACAGCGTGGACATGTGTCCGTAAGGCAAAATAAACTTTAACTGACATTTTATATTTACAAGGTTTCAAGGGAAGGTCAAAGCAGGTTGCAGCCCCTAAGTTCTGACCTAAGCAGGATCAGATCTGGTTAGTGCTTGGAGGGGTAGTAGATTAAGTCATATTTTGGCCAAACAATGACAAGAATGAAGCTTGATCTGAGGCAGTTTTTGCTCTATATGGTGGGGACTCATGATCAGAATTTTAACCGAACTGGCCTTCAACTGGAAGTTCTCACCAACGTGAATGGTGAGAACTTTCCCCATCTTCTCCTTCTTCTTGTCATCCTCTTTGTCCTTCTTCTTCTAAAGGCAGAGGGAGAACCAATTTCTGTCCTTTCCCTTGTTTTGGTTGAAGTACCGTCATTCCTATGTATGAAAGAATGGAGAATGCCTTCTCTCAAATGCTGACGATGTAAATCAGTCTGGGCAACTTTTTGGTGTCTCAGGGCCACAGTTCATATTTTTTTAGAGATCCACAATGGGTGATTGGAATACAAAGTAGGCATATGCTGTGGGCAAAATCCATATTTTTCTGGATTTTGGAGGGGAGTTTAGAGCAACAGAGGAAGATCTTTTTTTCATTTTAATTATGCTAAGCCACCCTGATGATGTTCAGGAATTCTTTGAAAACCAGCTGTTCTCTCAGACCTTGCATAAGGTTGGATGTTGAGCCCCAATAGGGTTTTATTTGTTTGAAGGATTGTCTTTTCCAGACATGCATGGTTTGGTTTTTTATTAATTCACTGCACTATTTGTTGTTGTTGTTAATTACTTGTTAATGTTGTATGCCACTCAGGGTCTTATGGAGTTGGGCATCTTTCTAAATCCAATCAATCAGTCAATCAATTAATCAATCAGTGAAACCAACTTTACAGTTTCTTGTCATTTTCAAGCTGGTGGGAAACTGTGCTGTCAACTTTCAGTGAGGGGGATTGGAAAAGTGGGCTGAATGTGTCATTGGGGCTTCAGGTTGCCAACATCCGAGGTAAAGTGGGAAGTGTCTGTACGAACAGCAAAGTCGGAATGACCTTTTCCCTGCTCAAACAATGTTCTTCCCATATGCGTCTTTCTCTGCAAACCAAATTGATTCTCTTTATCAGTTGATTAATCAGCTATCATTTCTACAACTGCCTGAGAGCTCTAATTATCTTAGTTATTATGAGATATAAAAGAGCAATGCAACAAAGGCTTGCAAACACCTCTTTTTCATTGTTTATTTGCAATGTAATCTTGATCAGAATTAAGAGTGCCTCCTCCTTCTCCTCCTCCTCCAGGTACCTTAGTCACTCTTCCTTATTTGTCCACATTTAAGGATATTGTACAGAATGTATCTCTTTTCCGGAACTGGAAAAGAACATTTTGCATGTCTGGTTTTCATTTTTTAAAAATCTACAGCAGTTAATTAGCAACTTCTTGGTTCCCCATTTACATTTTTTCCTCTTTTTCTCTCTTTCCAGTTTCTTGTACCTGGAGCTCACGAGCCATTCCTGGTGACTTGCATCACAAGGGAATAGATTTGCTTTTTCTCAGACTCGGCGCTTCTACTGGACCTAGATTCTCATGAAAGATCTTATTCATCTCCATCAGTTCAGCATCCTGTGCACAGGGAGGTCTGTAATTTTGGGCAACTCCATCCAAGTTCCTGAGATTCTACTAAGGTAGGAGTTTACTCACTTAGGTTACATTCAATAACAACTTAGGGCCAACGTAATTCCTAAGGAGCCTGGTAATTTCTTTTTTAAGGTCATTGCCTTCTGCTTCCTGAGATCCTCCTTTAAGAAAGCAAAACAAAAGGACTTCTAGCTCTTCATGATGCAATATCATGCTGGAAAAGGGATGAGTAGTGATGCCAGCCAAAATCTGAGAAGCTCAGATGTAGTCAAGTAAAATTTGGGGCAAGCGTGAAGATTTGGTTAGTTCACCAAAGCCAAGTGTGCCAAAAAAAAAAAAAAGTGTTTAGAAATGGAAAATGCAAATTTTTAAAAAATTGCAAATCTGTAAATGTGTATCAGTTGTATCTTCAACCTTTCTTTGAATGAAGAGATGATTGGGGTGTAGAAGGTTTCCTAATTTGATGGGTATTCATTAGTCCTTACTAGTTGGTTGGTTGCTGTTCTTGCAAATGTGTCTTCAGCTGGGTCTTGCTGGTGAGAAGTTGATAGTGCTAGTGGTTTGATACCATCCTAGATTATGAAAGAAGGATTTCAGTTGTGCATTGGGAAGCAGTTGAGAAGAAAGCTGCAGGCCAGGTGAGTATTAAATGATCAAAACTTGATTAAGATTTCCATTAAGCTATATCAAAGCCTCCAGCAATGTCAGATAGAAATTTTGTCCAAGAGGGCTTGTGGGTGGGATGGAGAGGACACCGGAGCACCAAGTCAGACATTCTAAATTTCCCACCGTGCTCCAGAGAATTGCTGTGATGCTTTCTGGGGCATTAACATGGCAGAGGGTTTCCCAAGCAAAATCAATACCATGGTAGCATAGATAGGAGACCGAATGATGGGGGGGGGGGGAGCATATGCAACACCAACATTGGATGGAATCAGTACAGAAAGGAGAGCCACTAGGGATAAGTTTGCAATCAGCTCCTTCTAATGTGTAAGTGGCACTCAGCTGTACCCCCAAAGGGCAGGTGACCCATTACAAATGGTTTGTGTGAGTCAGTTGCTGATCCAGCTTTGGCTTGGTATGATTCAATAATGTTAGAATCTTTCTAAAAGGGTGAATTTGATGATTTAAAAAAAAAGAGAGAAAAGTTGGTTTTCTGAACTCTTTGTGGCCAGGTGGAGCAGAGAAGATAGAAATGGTAGGTTGATGTAACCAGATGGCATCAAGTTAGAGAGAGCTGGTTGAAATCATGTGAACTTTAGTACGGGTGAAAATGCACCTACACAGTTGTGCAATGGATTGTACAATAAGGGATAGCTTCTGCATTTCACTGTGGGCTTTGCACAAAGAAGCTCCCTGTTGTCTTGGACAAGTCTTGGCACTCACGAGTGGTCTGTTCAACAAGGCGCTTTGCATGAATCCAACACTCCAACATTACCCGTGGGCCTTGCAGAATCACCACATTAAGAGACTTGAAGGCGATGTATTGATTTCTGAGAATATTCTGAGCAATCCTAGGGGCACTCTAAAAAGCCACCCTACTTGTGTCAATCACATTTAGGTTGGCCAGTGGGAGATGGAAGTATAGCCTCCTCCCTGCTTCAGACAAACAGAACATTTTCATTAGGAACTGGAATGTCTCTTTTCTTGGAGACGTCATCCTGGGTTGCCTTCCTGTTGGCTGAGCACATAAATTTATTTCGTCCTGCTGCCTTTTCCAAGTATGTTTTAATTAAATCTGCACACACACACACAAAGCCAACATTTGGGCCCGTATTTCCAAATGCATTTCCTTCCTCGAAAGGCCCATTTTTAATGCATTTGAATTTTATTTATTTCTGAGCTGCAAATCGAGAGCGGTTTCTTCAGAAGTCAAAAAGCCAGCACCATCCATTCCCAACGCAGAAGCCTGCTTTGTGCTACTCCAGTCCTCCTCCGTCCTTTGTGCAAATCTGCACTGGTGGACTCTTTCAAGCCTGTCCAGAGGCAAACACGGCAAGAGCTTCTAGGGAGAGTGATAAACTTGCATTGCTTAGCATCTTCCCCCTCCCCTGAATACGTCCTGTGTCTCTTTTTGCAAGGCAAGCACGGCCTTTGCCAAGCCAATATCTCTCCCCCTCGTTAGATTTTTAACAAGGCTTAAATGAGGTGGGTAGACTGGAATTGTTGCGGCTTGTTCAGCTCTCTTGATACATCTTTTTTCTCAGTTTCTAGAATTCATCTTAATCATGCCTTGGAGAGTTCCCAAAATAAACACCAGACCCCCCCCCCCATTTCCCCCCTGCAGCCAGAAACTGGAGGTTTCCTTTGGCAAAGGGGGCAGAGATGGGGAAGGAGTTGCCCTATTGGCATCTTCTGGGTGAGACGCAGATCCTTAGCAAGGTGTTGTTTGAAAGCGACAACTCTCTGGACACAGACTCTTATTCATGCTGTACAGTTCTTACTGGTTGATTTTCCTCTTCCGCTCCCCCATTATTATTATTTTCTGCTCATAGGTTTATGTTGCATTTGGTTTGTTTCATTTGGTTCTATACAAATGTTGCTAAAGTTTAAATAAAAATGCCTTGCACCTGGGATCCTTCACAGCCTTCCATCAGAGATAGAGCTGTTTCTACAAAGCTTTCTAGTTACCTTTCCCCCAAATATGGGCTGGTTTCCCCAGAAAAGCTGCAGCAGAAGGAGAACTCTAGGCAGCCTTTCTGCAGGATGCAGATCTTTCTGTGTCGCTCTTCTCCGTTATTTGGAGCCAATGGATTTCCTCAACCAAGATACAGAGTTTTGTGTGGAAATACATTCCAATCTCTGGATCTCTCAACACAGCTTTTGCAAAAGAAACTAGAGCTGATCTTGGAGAAGGTATGAGAGAGCCATTAAAGGGAATTTGGCGCAGAGATTACACCATCCAGAGTTGAAAGGCGGGTGAAAAAGAAACTTGGAGGAGGCTTTCAAGATTGATGTAAGCCCTTCAAGGTAGACCAGATCAAGAAGCAGACACTGAGGGATTCCAGGATGTTACTATTTTTGTAGGTTATAAACAGAGCCTTGAAACCCATCCAAGTTTCTCTCAGTCCCATCTTCTACTAAACAACATCAAGGTGAGGTTATCTTGAGTTTCTTTGTCACACGTCTTTCTGTCTCTGGACTGTGTAACATCTTCTTCAAGTTCTTCCTTAATGGTTCATCCCTTCTTCTCATCTTAATGGCTCTTTCATCTCTTCTCCAAATCAGCTCTAAATTCCTTTACAGCTTTCCCCCCAAATAGGAATCTCTGTTTGTGGCTTTCTTCCCATGCGTGAAGTTCTGTACACATCTTTCCCACTCACCCAGCCCTTGAGACCCACTAGCTTAATTTCCAGCGTGGACACATCAGATGAAGGGTTCCTGGGGATGCCAGTTGATACAGAAGTAATCAGTCCTTTGCATCAACTTGGTCCTGATGATAGTCCCCTACGTACCTAAGACAGGCTGGATGCTGCTAGATGTTCTCCACCTCACCCTCCCTGTAGGCTGCTCATCTCTGGTTGCAGATAGTCCAGTAATTGCTACTTCTTGCTACAAGAGCACCTTTCCTTGGAAACAGGCTGAAATCAGGATGAGCCACAGAGATCCCGTTGCAGCTTTTAAACTTGCAGAAATTCACTGCCTCGTTGGAAATCCACTGCTGCCCTGAACTGGGCTGTCTTCCTGAGCCCCGTCTTCCCCCAACAATTTCCCTTTGAGTGCATTATAGTTGGACTCTCCATCCAGTCTTGACTCTTCGTTTCTGAAGCCTCCTGTGCAGTGATTTTTCACTTCAGCTAAAGAGGCAATTTCTTGATTTGATTCACTACAGCTCCTGGAGAGACAGTAAGTGTCTGTCATTTCCCCACAGAAGTTTAAATGCTTCTCTGTGGCATGTGGGTTGGAGTGAGTAGAGGACTAGTATTTCAGAGGTTTTGACCTGGGCCTCACAAACAATAAACTGGATCGACTATGAAAGGGGGAATGGCAATGCTTGAGTGCCGGCCTGCAACCATACCCTATTTCATGAAACTTCATCCCCTTTTCTTCCCCACCCTGGAAATCAGCATTTGGTATTCCCTAAATATGCTAAGTTCCGTCCCGCTGTTTCCTGTTTACTTTCTCTTACACCCAAGGATTATCTTCACTGCCTTAAATGTATGTTCAACTCTTTTTTTCTTATAAAAGCATAGATGCTTCTTTTTCTTAGTGGATGGGACTGTCTGGGTCACCTAAAGTTCCAGCCTCTGAGAAGGATTTTGCCCTTAATAAAGAGAACATGGTTGATTGTCTGATATCCTATGTAGAAGGACACTTGTCTATGTCCATCTCAGACTCAGGCCAACATAGTCCTCTTTTAAGGTGCGCCTTGAATGCACAACCTCTGACATCTTCATAAGAACCTAAGAAAGCTCCTAAGGCTGGATTTAGGTCAAGGGCCTTTCTAATCCAGCATTCTGGGTCCCACCATTTTGTGGCCAACCAGGATATTCCTAAGCAGGGATAGAAGGGTGATGATCTTCTTCCACCATTGCTCCCTAGAAGTTGATCTGCTCCCTGTGATTCCAGAGGCAGTGCACCACCATCATGTCTACTAGCCGTGGATCACTTGATCCTCTGTGCATCGGTCCAATCTAAAATTGTTGAAGTTGGTGGCCTCAATTTATCTGATGGCATCTGATTCCACAGTTTAGCAGTGCATTGTGTAAAGTAGTACTGTACTTTCTGGAGCAGGTGCCTGGATGCAGTTCATTCAATCCATTCATTCTGGTCTAGATCTCTGGAAACACCCAGATCTTGACAGTTCCTCTTTTAAGCAGCATTGTTTTCCCCAAGAATGATCACTGGGCCTTCCCGACAAATGGCTTTTAAAGACAGTTCTGAGGAACCGTCTCGCCCCAGTTGTTTCAGCCCGCCCCACTCGGTCCAGCAGAAGGGGCAGGTTGCAGACCCCACCGGTCAAGGAATTCCGACTGGTGGGGTCTAGGCAGAGGGCCTTTTCTGCTGCGGCTCCCGCCCTATGGAACATCTTGCCTCCTGAGGTCCGGTGTCCCCCTCCCTCATGGCCTTCAGAAAAGGGGTTAAATAAATCCTGGCTCTGCCAGAAGGCCTGGGGGCCGGAGGGGGGCTCGCATCTGTGGAGGTGGCTGGTGGGGTGATGGGTTCTGGCTCCCCCCCCCCCAGCATCTTGAAGGTTTTAGGGCTAAAATATACAGGGGGGGGGGTTAGGACATTTTTAATGTATGTTTGTATTTTAATTATTTATGGATTTTAGTCACTGTTGGAGGGATTGGTGTGTTTGTTCTTTTTTGTTATTATGAGCCGCCCAGAGTCACCCATTGGGGGAGATGGGCGGCATACAAGTTTAATAATAAATAAATAACTAAATAAATAAATGAAAATCTCATGGCTGTGAAACCCTCTGCCAGGATCATTTCTTGAGTGCTGTGATTTAGATAGACCAGCCGTTAACAAATTAACTTCTAAATCACTTTGCCTGGTCCTCTAGAATCTTTTGCTTTCGCTGCTGAATCTGGCACATGAGCCTTCTTTTTAGGGTCTCCCCCCACCCTTTCCTCTTTTGCAAAGCAGGCAGAAATTATTTTTGATTAGGCAGTTGCAGATCCAGTAATACCCACTGGGCTACCTTTGGAAAAACGGGCAGGTGTGGAAGATGCTAGCAAGAGTAGGAAGGTCAGAGAAAGAGGGGGAAATGAGAAGGCGAGGAGGTGAACAGAACTGAGATTAATGAAGCAAAATCCAGGGAGATATTTTTAGGGGGGGCCGATAACCTTGGTCTTAACTGCTAGTCTGAAAGTGAAATGGCTGCAAAAGAAGAAGCTTTTAAGTTTGTCATATTGAGTCCTTTTCAAGGGGCAGAAATATAACATAGGTGGTTGCAATTCTGACGTGCTGCTTTTCAGCTGTAATATTTTCTGGCCGGCTACAGCACCATGATAACAGGTCAAGGGTCTCTGGTTCGATCCCCAGCATTTCTAGGGAAGTCTTCTTGCACAATGGCTGTTAGAAAGCTGGCAAGATAGAGCTGCATTTCTTCAGGATTATGGGGTGCCGGGTGGAGCTGGGATGTCAACCTGTGATATTCTGCAGGCCACGTTGGTGGTCATCACTGAGGGTGGGTCAGGTTTGGGTGTACCTTTCAAGTCGTTGTAGAAACCCTTAAGATGCTGTGAATTCTGGAATGCTTGCAGTATTCTGCATTTGAGATGGTCAAGGGTTTCTCCCCTCTCTCCTGGAGAACAGCAGCCTGAAAATGACCAAGTTAAGAAGAGCATGGTGTCTGTTTATATCTTAAATGCTTTTTAAGTACAACAATGAGGGCCAACTCCATTCTCAGGATTCATGTGATCATGCTAGAGCGGTGTTCCTCAACCTTGGCAACTTTAAGGTGGGTGGACTTCAATTCCCAGAATTCCCCAGCCAGCAAGGCTGGCTGGGGAATTCTGGGAGTTGAAGTCCACCCACCTTAAAGTTGCCAAGGTTGAGGAACACTCTGCTAGAAGCTCCTTTGCTAGTTTGGGTGGGATCTGCTTTGGAAGATTGTATGAATGAAAAGGTGAAGATCATGACTGCGTTTACAAGGGATGTTCAGGACAGTGAATGATTTGGTCTAGATGTTTGAACCTTCTGCAGAAGTGTCCCTGAAAAGCCTGCTTCTGAACACACACAAAAGATGGCTTCCCCATTCATTTCACTCTCAACTTCAGTATATGCCATTCTGATTAGCAAGCTGTCCATGCTTTTGAGATATTTTGTTCTTAGACAGCAGCACCAGATTTGCACCTCTTTTGACTGATGGTAGGAAGCATTCAGCCTTGTTGGGGTTTAATTTTCCTGATGGTTGGAATTTGAAATGGCTCTGAGAAATCTCTTTTCTGGGTTTAGAGTGTTTTCATTTCAACTAATTATACCTACAATGGGAGCCCGCAGTTTTTCTTACATTAATGGGGCCCCTGTGAGAAAGCTAGATATCTTCCATGGCTTTCCCTTCATTCTGATGGAAGCTCTGCACACAGTCCTTCTGGTTAACACTTCCGTGGTTTCATAGTTCTACACTAGAAAAACAATCCTGTTATAATGTGAAATAAAGCAAAACTAAACTCAGACCAAACTCCTACAGTTGTTTATATCATCATGAAACATCCCATCTTTGTTCCTGGCAGCTGAAAACTCAAATCCCAACACTTTGATTAAAGTGCACAAATTTTGTTGTTTGCTTAAAAACTGAATTAAAATGGGGTGGTGGTAGGAGTGGTTGACACCCTTCCATTGGGAGAGAAATTGAAAAAGATGGTGTCCTCCTCTCTAGCTGTCAGCCTTACTAGGTAGACCAGACAGGAAACATGACCAGATAAGCTAATTCTGCTTTATTGTAAAGCTACGTTAATAGAATCTTGCAAGTCTGAAAGTACAATTGTCTACTATTTGCCCAAAAAAGCAGGGAGGGTCTTCTGAGCCTCTTGCCCCACCTATTATCCAGCTGAGGGCTAAGCTTTCTCTTATCTGACCGTTCCCTAGGCAGCATCTCTTGGCCCAATCTCCCAAGGTCTTTCCAACATACCATTACACTGACTTGGTCATCTGAAGGTCTTAAGAAGAAAGCCCAGGATGATCAAGTACCAGATGACTTCATGTGGCTCCCCAAACCACTGTTGTCCTGCCCCAACTGTGAATCTAAGCAATAATATCCATCATCCACCTATCCATACTTCTATTCCTGGAATTCTAAAACTCCAGAGAGTGCTACATTCTTCCCCCAACTTTTTCACAATGCAACCAGATCCTTGGGATATATTTATAACTAGCACCTCATCTACTCTTCCTTCATTTCGATCAGTTCTATTTTGAGCAAATTCAGGAAATTGCCCCCCCCCCCCATTTGGATCTTAAAGCAAAACCTTCGATTGTTAAAATATACACATATTTGGTCTCATGGACTCCAGGCATTCCAGATTCTTCTAGTTTTGGGCCCTGCCTAACTCTTCTTAAATTAGATAGTGCAGACTTGTTGTCTCAATATGAACTTTTGCCAGGGCTGGAAATCCAGCTTATCTTTAGATATATTTTGAAATGCCTTGTTTTTGTTCAGTTGGGTAAATCAGACTCAATCATGACAGGTAGATGTTAGCAGGTACATTTATAGCCACTTGTCCATGTCTGTTTTGTTGGAGATGCCCCTTTTTTGCCCATTAAAATCTGCTGCAGATCTCGTTTTCATCCCTACTGACAACTTGGTAATGTGCCCAGAATTGGTTGCATTGAGCAACGTATGTGTTTTGCAAGTATGAATAAAATGCCTATCTATCTTAGTTGGCCCCTTCTAACTACCCTGAAAAGGGAATTACAGAAAAAGGGTTAAAATAAAATGTTGCAGTGTTTATTGCTGTTGAATATCAACTCAAAGAATCACTAAAGCTGGTGGCATGAAGAAATGAGAGCAAGGGAGAAAGCAAATGCCATCTGGAAGAATGTGCAAACCCCACTCTGCCAGAGGTCGAACTAAATGAAATGGCTGGGAACCTGGCTTTATTTTGTCAAAAATTCAGTCAAGGCTGCTTTTTCTGTGCAATCTGTGGGATTCGATCCATTTTGCCGTCCCTCTGCAAATAAAGATGCTACATCTTCAGCAGAGGGTTGGTGCAATCATAACTGTAAAGCAGTTTGGACTGCAACTCCCCATGGATTCCCATCTACCACCCTGATGATTCTACTCTAGGAGAATTTTCCCACTGATCCGTTGAACCGAAGAGGAGGTCACATTTAAGCTGAAGCCCAAATGGGTTTATTGACAGTTCTGGAGACAGTATTCCATGAACATAGTCTCTTTCTAAGGAGTTAGCTCTGGTTTGCTTTCCCAGTGCTCTGCTGGGTTCCCAGTACTTTCTTCTGGCTTCTCAGCATTCCCTGGTCTTCTAATGCTTTACGGCTGAGCTGACAGCTTAGTTTCCCTGGGAAAGTATATTTATGAAGGGGATAGTTGCCTAATTTGACACCATTTGGCTGAGCTAGTGCTTTGTTTTCCCTGGGAAGATGTATTTGGGTTAGGTCTTTAAGCTTGACCCCCCAAATTCTCCTTTGCTATTCAGTTCAGCGAGGAGTCTTCATGTTTTTTCTGCAAAGCATCCCAATGCTTCTTGGCATAATCAGGGCTAAAAGGGCTTTGCCGGGAAACCAACTGCATTCTGGGTACAAATCTTGTCATGCAGAAGCACGTTTCTCTTCCCCGAGACCAGAAGGTAGAGGTTGAAGATAGGGGTCTCTTGTCAAAATGAGTAGATCTTTTCAAAGTGGGCTCTGGATGTTGTACAACTGAACCATGAGTTCTCTGTAGATGTTGACTGGGTACTTTCTAAGCTTTGTTTTAATTCTATACTAATATGTTTGGAACTGATATATAGCATTCAGAAAGAGATGGTTTGGGGCTGGTTCTTCTTTTGCACGGGAAACCCTGAGACTTTATTTCTTCTCCTGGAAAATCCTGCCCTCTCCTCCTTCAACCCTCCATCAGGTCAAACCTGGATTCTCAGCAATTCAACATTTAATTTGAAGTGGAATAGCGACGATACAGCAATTGTTGGAACGACTGTTTAGACTGTAATGTATTGGAAATGTAATGCTAGTATGACCCGGAACTACAAAGATTGTCTTAGGAGGTGGAGAAAGGGGCTTTTAGAATGGAGGTCTCCCTAACCGCTATTTCTGAGAAACCTGACTAGCTTACTTTTATACACAGTAGGTGCTTGGAAACTGGTGCAATCAAGATTTTGTATTATGCAGAGTCCTTCCTCAGTGGGGGTTTACAAGGAGTTGCATTTGTAACTAAGCACATTTTTCTTACATTTAATAAACTATAATTTGAGAGTTTTCCACTGGGAACTTCACATTTTCTTTTCTTCACACACCTTCATTATTGGGTTTTCTGCTCTGTTACCTTGAGAAAATCAGAATCTTGCTAAAGGAGGATGTTCTCAGTACAGCAGTTCCATCTTACCTCAGAATAATACCTTTTGTTTTCTTCTTGGGTGCCTTCCGAATTTTTTTTTAGTATAATCCCAACTTTGGCAATTATCCTTTTGATTATTCAGAAGATCTGGCTTCAGTTTTTCAAGGGCAAGAAAGATGTGGATATCTTTTAAAGGCTGTGGGAGTGTTCACACAACACAGGTAACCTGAGTACTGAATTAACCATTATCAGGGTTTGAAGAATACAGTGAACCATAAAAGAACCAAGCAAGTTGAGTTTGCACAAAAAGCGAAGCCACCAAAAATGAAAAGAAGAATAATGCTAGCCAAACGTAGCACATTGTACAAACATAACAACTAATTCTTTAACCATAGATGTTAATAATCTATGGTACTGGCACTGTTGGAAGACCTGAAAGACCAGATTATGGACAGATAAATCATGGAGATGATCCATTCCTCTCTCTATGGTCGCCAAGCGTCAACAACTTGATAGCACATAATCAGTCAATGGCATTGATAGGCTGTGCTGACAATTCTTGGTTTGTGATGTCCCAAGTGCTTCCTATTGAATGCCAAGCCTGTGTGACATTCATTAAGCTTGCCAAATCATGCGATTATATTGTGCAAAGATGGGTGGAACTGATGATTGAAGGCGCCTAAGATCTGAGCCCCTACACAGCCCCATGCATAGTGTGTGTAGAGGAGAGGCAGAGTGTAGGATTATAGAATTATGAACTTGGAAGGGACCACAAGGATCATCTAGTCCAGTCTTCTGCAGTGCACAGGTAAACCAAATAAGCCATCCTTGGAAAGTGACTGTCTAGCCTTTTCTAAAATACCTCCAGAGATGGAGAACCCACAATCTGTCTAAGTAGATTGTTCACCTGTTGGGTGGACCTAAGCATCAGGATGTTTTTATTTAAGCAAAATCTAGACAGCTGCAACGTATACTGTTTCAAAGTGTGCTTGACAATCTTCCTTATGGCCCCCTTTCATGTACCTGGACACAGCTATCATGTCTCTCTCTATCTTCTTTTCTCCAGACTGAACAACCCCAGTTCTAAGTGTTGGAAATGTGGTGCCCAGAATTTGGCATAATACTCCAGTGTGGTAATGATGTGAGGACCCCTCTAAATCTGGCCCATGTGAATGCCACAACTATTTCCATATTTTTAGCTCCATCCAATGATCTACCCATTAAAAATGTTGAAAAACCTGGATTTGCTCTATGCTACTTTCTGTAAGGTATTTTTAAGATCAGCAGTCCCCAGTGCATTTTTTAAAATGCAATGACTTTGTGAATAGCAACTTTTGTACTGAATTTCTTGATGTGTTCACGTTTTAAATTGTGTCCATTGGTTTTTCCACTCAGTAGACTAACTCGATGGTCATAGCTCATATTTACTCAAGGGATAATCAGTAGCTAACAGTGCAGGTAAATTCTTCACGGAGCAGCTGAAATGCAAATCTGATGGGAATTAGAACCTAAAGGACCAGCAATTTAATTTATAACAAACATTTAGCTAATAAGCAAGTACCTGCTAAGCTCTATATTAATTTAAGCTAATGAGGTTCTGCTATAAGCCTTGATGAATGGATAAACTTCGTAGAATCTCAGTAGGATAAAAAAAGGTAGAGTTAGGTATTGTAATAATTTATTTACAAAGATGTAATTCATAACATACATGCACAATGAAAGGAAAAAGTAACCTCGATTCTTTGTTTAATAAGCTGATGGATAGCCGAGGCTTCATGCATCTTAATTCCAGCTGGATTTCCATTTACCACAATGAGTGGGAGTTTTTGGGAGTAATGAGATCCATTAATATGTGATTTCTTTGCTGTTTATAGCAAAAAGATTTATTCTTGACCAATCAGGTTTCCTTAACACTTTGCTTACTTGCACAGATCTAAACTGGGGGAGCAAAACCTTTTTCAATAGTTTCTTAGGGTAGCAAACACAAATAAAATGGGTGAGCCAGGCAGAAAGTAAATTTGATTTAGTTTGATTTACATGAATCTATTGAATGAAAATAAATTACATTAGATGTCTATATTACTGTGGGCAGAAAGACGATCTAAATTAAGGAGGAAGATGGGAAATTACCATTTGAGGCTGATTTTTGAAATGGCTCTTGGTCTAACAGCAAGAGATTCAAGCACTGGGATGTTCACTTCATCTTAAATCATGGAAAGTTCTCCGATTCTAGAGATTAGATCCTTGAGTCCATCTCAAGAGTCCAGGCCTCCTCAGGAATAGATGTAGGAGACCTCATTATCTCCCCCACAAATGAGGCATTTTGTGATTGCTTTGTTAAGCCATATTGCCATGTTAGTTGTACTACTCATGTTATCTGCACTTACACAGTGCTGTAAGTGTTTGACGCACAGTAAATCTTGGATCTTCAAGATACAAGCCACATCCTCTGTTGCTTAAGTATATGGTATCTGTGCAAGTTTACAAAAAAACAGATGAGGACTCTTGGTCCTTAATGGAGCCTGAAACCTCTCCCAGCTCAGATCAGACCAAGACTTAAAGACATTTTGCTCAGCACCAAAAATCAGTTTCCTAAGTATGGAGCTACATATTATATAGTTATTATGTTCATATTTTGGACACATAATGAAAGACCTAGCCTCTTCAGAAGTGCATAATGCTGGAAAGGTGGAAGAGAAGCAGAGGATAACCAACAGCAAGATGAATGGACTCCATTGCAGTGGTGATAGGTGCACTGCTGAAAGATCTGAAGGACCAGGTTGGGGACAGATGAAACCAACTGATAGATTTAAAACCGATAGGAGAAAATATTTCTTCATGCAACAGTAATCAACCTGTGAAATATGATACCACAAGATATGATATTGGTTGTTAGTTTAGATGGCTTTAAAAGGAGAAATTCCTGGAAGAGAGGTTTATCAATGGCTGTTACCCTTGATGACTGAGTGCTGCCTCCAGACACAGGGGCAGCCCACCCTGACATACTAGCTGGACAGGAGCAACAATCAGAGAGGAAGCCTATCCTGAATTCTGATCTGTGGGCTTCCTAGATGTGTCTGGTGGGCCACCGTGTGAGATGGATTGCTGGCCAGGTGGAATAGACTTGATCCAGCAGGATTATTTGTATGTTCTTATGGCTTGATTTCAGTCAGGGCCTCATTTTTGTCACCTTAAATTTGTTTAAGCCCATTTTTGGTATGATGGCCCATGAACATATTCTGAGTTTCCAGAAAGCCCCATTCAGCTGTGAAAAAATGCCTAGTACTGCCTATTTGAAAGTAACAGAGAGAGGAAAGGGAGTCTTCGGTTCAGATTTATGCTTCTAATAACACCATTAATTCTCTCTTCTGTAATAACATTAAATCTTCCTATTTGTGACTGGCTTAATCATAAAGCCTCCAAGTAATTTATAGGCCAGGTTTGCGATTAAACAGCAGATGATGCTATGAAAACCCCAACCTGCTGTTAGTCACAGGTGATTTCCCTTTTTTGCTACATAATATTATAAAATGGAACTGACCCACTTGGAGCAACTCTGGGCAGTTGGGTCTTTATCTCAGTTGACTTGCGTCACAAGTGGGACAGAGCTGATGATAACACCCAATTTTGCACTCTAAATTAGGGTTCAGTTGTTATATTCATTACCAGCTCTGCGAATATGGGGAGAGGCAAATTTGTATTTTCTCTCTGGATATTATAATCAGATAGGGGACATTGTTCAATAAAAGATCTTCTGGATTCCCATGCAATAGACCCCAAACCAGTGTTTCCCAACCTCAGCAACTTTGAGATGAGTGGACCAACTCCCAGAATCCTCCAGGCAGCTATACTTTGCTGTAGTTTGGGGTGGTGTTCCCATAGCAAAATATTGACCTGGCCAAACATTTTGACTCAATTGTGTATGCAGGTTCCTGCTCTTTGGTTGACTTGGTCTTAGCAGCCACCCATAGTTGAAGGGTTAAGGGAAGTACGCTACATTTTTCTATCTTAGACCTAGGTCCTGATCTCATTCCCCAACTTCTTGCTTTCTTTGGCAGTGTCTCTGACCAATGCCAGTTGTAGCAGCCTTGTTATGATTCAATCATCATCATATTTTCCCAACTGCTTGTTCACATGGAGAAAAAAGTAGAACATTTTCATCTTTTCAGCATGAAGCAGAGGTTTATGGTGCATGGGGGATTCTGTCATTAATTACTGTGTGCTATGTGGGACTGTGTCAATATTGTGCATTGGAGTTTCTTGCACTGCAAATTAAACCTCCCCATCTGTGCCTGGTGTTAGCAGCAGTATGAAGCTGTCTGTGGGGCCTGTGTGAATCAGGCAACATCTGATCTGAGTCGCTGATGCGATTCAGAAAATCAGTCTCGTTTGATCTGGATGGTCAAATCAGATGGACCAATTGGAGAAATTCAGTTTGGATTTCCAGGCTGATTTCGAAAAGAGCACATGGAGAAGTCGAGTCAGGGCCATCTAGTTTGGTTTGATGCTTTGAATGGATTTCCTCCTTTGATTCTGAGCCTGGATCAACCACATTTGAATCAAATCGTCAGATCAAATCAGATCTGTGCAGCATCCTCCTGCTTGGTTGTGACTTGCTTCTTTACCCCAAGATTCCTTTGTTTTGTTTCAATAAGTTTTGTATTTGGTTGGCATAAATAGGGATCATTCTGAAAACTGTTTTTAATTGGGTGTTTGAAGAGGAAATTTGACCAGTGGGGATGGGCAATGGTTCTCCTCTCCTTTCAGATTCTTTTCTGGATAACCTGTCTCTGTTGGCTTGTTTATGATAACATCAGTATATGACATTCCCTATGAATTAAACAATGAAACTATAAAATACATCCATTTATTTGAAACCATAACCCCCTATACCCACACATCCAGTGATGGAAAACAGTGACAAGATGGCTCACCTTTTGGTGGTTGAGAAGTCACTGTGGGTGAAGAAAAGGAAAAATATGGCCCCAGATTATGCACATCTGCAAGAGGACGTTCTTCAGGATTAATTTTTTCCCCAGTTTTTTGGGGGAGGAGGTGGGCTTATTTCAAGAACTTCACAACTGTTTTCATGTATTTCCTGTTTGATTGTGATGGGAAATCACACTGCTGGGTTTGGTGGTCCCAGCGATATTGAAGGTCACGGTAGAGTCAGAGGCTGTCCTAGACACAGCACTTGTCTTGCTTTGCAAAATTCATTTATTTATAGTTATTTGTTTATATTTCAAATCTGTCACTGCCCATCTCACTGTGGGGTGACTCTGGGCAGTGTACAGTAAAAATAGAATAAATATTGATTAAAATAGATAAATATTAATTAATCAATTAATTAATTAAAATATGTTAAAAACACATTTCCTTTATACTACTTCCAAGAGGCAGATGTTAATTAGATGTTAATAAACTCAGGGTGCATCGTCAAGGTGCCAGCCATCCCAAGGGTCGATTGTATCTTTCCTCGCCCCAGGTAAGTTGGCAGAGCCAAGTCTTCAATTCCCTCCAAAAAATTGGGAGGGTAGGGGCCTGCCTCACCTCTGGGGGGAGAGTATTCAATAGGGTGGGGGCAATGGCAGAGAAGGCTCTCCTCTTAGGTCCTGCCAGTCGACATTCTCTCACTGATGGGATCCGCAACATGCCTTCTCTGCCGGCTCGAATATTAGGCATCAGATGGCTAGATGAAGTACCAGATACTGAAGTTTTCTCTGCAGTGAGTCTACCATCAGTCCACACACTGATGAGAGCACAGATCCAACGGGCATGTCATGTCATCTGTATGCCGGACGAGCACATACCCAAACAGCTCCTTTTTGGGGAACTCTGCTGGAAAACACTTGCATGGAGGGCAGAAGAAATGCTACAAAGATACATTAAAGGCCTCCCTGAAGTTGCTTGATGTAGACACGACCATCTAAGAAATGCTGGCACAAAATCGCTCTACCTGGCGTAGCCTCATCCATAAGGGCTGTCAAGTTTATGAAGTAAGGCTCACTGCGGAAGCACAACATCAGCACAAGCCTAGAGCCATCAGTGCAACAACTGCAGGGTCTACACATGTTTGCCCAACATGTGCCAGGACATTCCATGCCCGAATTGGCCTGACCAGTCATCTTCAGACATGCCACGTTTAGTTTTAATGTGCCTGATGGTGTTGAGGTCTTCATCGATGACAATGGGCGAACAACAGCCTTTCTGAATGCTGTCCAATGGGCACAGGGATCGTGTTCAGCATCAGCTTTCACACCTGGTCCTCAATGACTCCTAAAGGGGCATCTCCACCAAGGACCTAAGTTCTGCTTCTACACAGGTGATAGAGACACAAGAAGTACCTATCACACTTTGGTGGAGGAAGGTTCTTAGGATCTAGCCAAACTCCCGCATTCATAGACCGTCTTTGTCTGCCAGTTTTCAGTCAGTTTTATAAAATAACATTTGCTTTAGACAGACTTCCAAATGGGGACATTTTCTGGGTGGAAGAGGGTATTCTTGCACTTATTTAGGTAGGATCCGGCCAAGGAATATATGTATGTATGTAACTCTCTCTCCAGATGTCCACAACCTCACTAGCTTCTAATAGTTCTATAATCCCAAATGAAGAACTGAGCAGAGAGCCGCCTCCTGGGGGGCTTTTCCAATGGGAATTGTGAGAATTCTGTAGAATGCAGACCCCCTTATGGATAGGGAGTCAACCAAGTCTGCTGTAGCCCTTCCGCACCATCATATTTTAGTTTTATGACCATACTGAAGCTTACAAGCCCCCTGACATGGCATCTATGCACTGGAGAATGGGGTAGAAATTCCCATATAAGTGAAATCTATATCATAAACTTTGCTGCCTATGAATAGGGTGGCAACACTGGGATATTGGGGAGCAGGAAGACTTTTGTTCAGACTTAAATCTGACATGAGAGAGTAGGTCTGTTGATTTTGCAACAACCAGAAGCACAATCTTTGTTCTACCCACTGGCTTAAACCAAATCCATTTTTCTTGCTGTTTAAATATATCATTTCTCATTGCCTCCCCAGTGACAAGAGAGAGAGGATTATTTTCCATCTTCTGTGTGGCAGCCTTTTTCAATATTTAGACTGCTATTGTGAGCTTATTAAATAGATTTCTCTCCCAGCCTGGTGAGCATCAAGTTGTACCCTTTCATGATGCATCTTGAAGTCTGAAAGTTGTAGGCATGGATGAGCTTCAGGATTGTTTCAGAGAATCAGATACTTGCCCATTCATAGCCCATTCACACAACTAGAAGTTAACAAAGAGCAAGATGTGATTCAGAAGTAGGAGCAAAGAAACCTATTTTTGACATAGTAGAGTAGAAATGGTGGGTTGGGGTGGCTGTACCACCTCAATACATGTTCATCTTTTTCTTGTGAGACATCAGAGACATCATACAAGAAAAATAATTCCTTTTCCAGAAGATCATGGTCTGTCTAGATCCATAAATACATGAGGCAGCTTTGTTTTGACTCAAACCATGGTTTATTTACCCTAGGATAAGTGAGAGTGGAGCTTTCAGATTTCAGGGTTTTCCAGCTCTGGGGCTCAGTTCTGTTAATTGGAAATGCTCATAATCATGAGACCATCTGAATGCTCAAACATGGTACTGTATCTTCCCCACCCAAAAAAATAACCAGAAAGTTTGGACTTCTCACGAAGAGGTCATAACAGTTATGGCCTTCATTTCTTATCAGTTTATGATATTGCTGTGCTGAAATCTGCCTTGTAATTTCTCACTTGTTTTCTTTGCTATGAAAGAGGCTTCTGCTTTTCTACCTTATTTTCAAGGTGTATGAGAATTTCTTTCAAATTTCTCATGGTAGAGTTTTCTAAGCTGGCTGGATTGTTAGAGCTGGCAGAGGATTCTTAAAGTTGGCACCCTTCTCCTTCTCCTTCTTGTTGTAATTTTATTAATGATTATAATTACAACAGTAAAAACTAATGCAAACTGAAAAAGGTAGACTAAACAGAAGAAGTAGAAGGTGCAGAAATGAAAGAAAAAAAGGAAAAAACAGTTGACACTATTAAAATTAACTTCTTAGTCATTGTTCAAAAATATCCTTCAATATGTCCAATGTTATTTTGCTTCATTCTGTAATTATAACTTGAGATTGTGTTCTTCTCCTTTAATTGTAATCTTTAGTTCCCTCTAGTTCCCTCTAGTGTCCAATTTTTAAAGTCTTATTGTGTTTTTTTTAAAAAAAATCAAAACAAAAGCATTTTCCCATGGGAAGGATTCTTTATAATTAATTCCAAAATCTTATTTCAAATTTATCTGGATTCTTCATCCATTTGTAACTTTCTAAAATCAAAATTTTAATCACCCCTTTGCTATTTATTCCAAAAGTATTTTTTTTTCAGCTCTTAAACTTGTAGTTAAAACTTTCTTTTGCTAAGGATTGAAGGAAACTCACCCGGTGCTGTCAAACTTGTGGATCCAAAGGTTCCTAATAGCTGAAAAACAGTTAACAAGCAATTTCTGAAAGTGATTAGAAAAGGAAGTATGCAGACTTAGTGTCCTTTCAAAGGCACTGAGCGTGGTTTGAGCAAGATGGCTATTCCCTCATCTTCCAGAGCTCTAAGCCTGCCAGGGACCATTATCTTGCAGCCTCCTCATGAGGAGCAGCTGTCTGGAGCACATGCAGGTGATCTCAAGTCCTCTCCTTGCCTAGAGAGGAATTACAAAGAGCTGGTCTACTGGGTGGCTCTTCCTTCTGCTGCAGTCATCGGCTCTGCTTTTCACAGAGCAGCCTTCAGTCTACCATTTCTTCCTCCGAAGTGTCAATTTGTCACTGTCCTCATTTCTGATCCTAGTTGATTGAAAGCCTTTTTTCCTTCAAAAACATGGACCTCATTGGTACGAAACAACAACATGGAAGCATGGTTGATCATTCTTTTTAAAGTGCCCATTCTTTAAAATAACATTTATATTCTTGTACACTTCCCAGTGATTTCATTTGGCATTTCCCCCTCATTTTGATGTGATTTCTGTGGAATGTGGACAATGCTAAGAATTTATTCCTCCCCAATCCCTATTTTCCCAACCTTCTGTCCACTGTGTCCATCGCTGTATATCAATCAACGTGGCCCCAAATATAGCCAAGGTAGAATGTCCACTGAATTACAACTCATCCATTTACCCAATCTCAAATTTGCAACCCGCAATTCCATATTGTTTATTTCTACAACTGTCAAACTGCATATTCCATGTCTGTTCTGAGAGAGACATAAAAACCACATGCATATTTACAATATTACTGGCAAACACTCGCTGTTTCCTGCTCCTCCTTGCTGGCTCTGGTTTCTGTTTATGAGGATTGATAGATTGGCTTTAAATGTTTAGAACTTCATCTGTAGATGCGATCTTTGTTCATGAATATATCCTTTTTCTCAATAACAGATGCTTTGCAGTGCTCAGTCTGTTGCAACAACAGTTGATCTCTGCATTTTTTCCCTCCTTTGGGGGGTGGGAGAGAGAGTTAATTCTTTCATCCTCATGTATGCCAGATTTGAAACAAGGCTGAATGAAGCAGGAGAATTTGATGCCGTGAGTGTGCGGAACCCAAATGCAAATCGCTGCTGTCGACGATTGGAGGGCGCATATTAAAAACATGAATAAATGGCTTATTGACTGTTTCAACAACATGAAGAGGAGTTATTAATTTAATTAATTAATTAACCCCATCCCTGTATCACATTTCTAGTTAGAGGTTAGAATCACTATGAGGCATTGGGAATTTCCTCTGTTGTCATCCTGGAATTGTTTTTTTGGAAAGCATTGTTGGAGCAAGTTCTAGCCAAGGATACATTACCCACTCCTAAACTGTGGTTTTCTTAAAGATGGCTTGTGACATAAGCTAAAGATGATTGCATTCACATAGCACCCTACGCCAAGACCCAGAAAGCCAGTAGGATATAAGATTTGGGGAGACCCAGGATCCAATCTAACCTTAGTCACAGAACATTTCTGGATGACTTTGGGCTAGTCACTCTCTCTCAGCCCAACCCATCCTGTTGGGTTGTTGTTGTGGGGAAAAGTGGGAGGAGGGAACACTATGTATGACACCTTTGGCTCCTGAATGAAAAGGTGTGATATAAATATAATAAATAAATGTTGTCCATGACAAAACACAATTGTTACACTCACCCAAAATGCTAAGGTACAACCATCAAGTCAGATGATTGCATAATATGATGAATGAGCCCCCAGTTACTGTTTTGGAAATTAGAAGGATGATTCTTTCAATAGCTTTCTTTGGGGGGGGGGGGGGGAGAAAGGGCTCATTTCTACCAGACTAGGTTCTTCTAGTGTTTTGCACTACAAAAGCAAAGGAGACTTTCTGTATCTTGCAAATAGGTCTGGTTCCTCCTTCCTGGTTCGGTTCATACATAACTCTTAGAGATAACTCCTGATCTTCTGCACCTCTTCTGCCCATCTTTTGGGGTCCATAAATGAGGGGAGAAAGGCCGCCCACCCTCTGGAAGGAGAGAGAAAAATTGAGTTTCTCATCCAGGTGATTTGTATTTTCTGAGAATGAGAGGGTTCTTCTTTTGTGAATTTGAGAAAAAAAGTTACGGGAGGAGATTTTGCTTTCCCATTTTCATTTCCATAATGAAAGATTAGAGCTCTGCGTTCACTTAAACACTTTCCATTACGAGCAAGGGAACGCTTCTCTTTGCATTAGAAAGATGTTTTCATATTCTGCATCACTGACTCTTGAATCCTACAAACTTGCCAGAAGTGAGTCCTGAAGTTCAGTGAAATGTACAGAAAATAAGCCATGCCACTACTTTGTTCTGCTTCTCCCATAGAATAATAATAATGATGATGATGATGATGATGATGATGATGATGATGATGATAATAAAAAGTTTAGGTCAGTGTATTCAGTGACCAGAAAACAACAGCTAAGAAGCATAAGCTAAGAAGCCAACTCATAATCACTTTGTAACAGGAATCCTCCTTCTCCTCCAGTTATAGTCTATGGTTTTTCAGTGTCTGAAAAATATTGCTTAATATGTTGAGAGTCGGATAAAATTTGATATGACCAGATGCAGTGTGCGGTAGGCGTGTGTGTGGATTTATTTTTCTTCCAGACAATATAATGCCAGAATTAGGACTGAATAAGGACTCTTCATATTTTTAAACAGTGTTTGAAAAATGGTGCCCCACTTGGCAGATAGATAGATTGGTACCTGCGCTTTGAGGAATGCTGTGAAAAGAAATTGGCTGGCTTTAATTCAGCTGAATTATTCAGAGATATTGTTGTGTGTTACTTTATGACTCATAATTAGCCTTGGAAGAGGAGTGGGTTCTTAGATATAAATAAATAATGTCTGTATCGGCAGCTTCTTTATTTAGAATATTATTGAGATGTCTGGAAAAATTGCAAGGGCATTCACTGAGCCTGGCAAGCTAAATGCTCAGAAATCAACCCTTCCCATGGATTGGTGGGCCTCTGTCTGGATGGCCTTGCTCACCCCAAATTGATAGATTGCCCCAGGTACCCAAAGATTATGGTCAATCTGTCGCTATTCCCATCTGTGAAATAAAACAGGTAGAGTGGAATAGAAGGAAGTCTTAACCGTTGAGATGTTGGATTTAGGTTGGGCTGATCAATAATGGACCAGTATCACATTTCACAACATCTGGTGTGGAAATACCCCAGTATGCCCTTAGGGAGCATTATCAAAAGTGTTTGACTTGATCCCCAGGGAGAGATTTTAGAAGAAGCTAGAACGATTAATAAATATATGGTACAATAATATCCAAACCATAGACAGGTACTTAGGTCATGGATCTGTTTAAATCCTTTTATGGAAAGGGGTCAAGTCAGGCTGTGTCTTTGCCCAGGCTGCGTCTTAGCCCACTCCTATTTAATTTCTATATCAATTTACAAATCCCTTCAGTTATTAAAAATTAAGCATCACCACCTCAGTTGCAATGCTTCTATGCTGCTCAGTTCAGTCAGCAGCATCCATTAACTGAGGGCTTTGTGCTTTCCACCGCACAGAGAAAGGATTAATCATGAAAGGGGTTTTTTTGTTAAAAAAAATGAACATTATGGCTTTGACAAAGAGACCTGCAAGCCGCAGGTGTAGATAGCAAATTAATAGGGACATCATAGAATAGATCATGTCCTTCTAATATCTGGGAATTGTCTTTCCTATCAATGGCTCCTGGAAAGTTGACAAAGATCTATTCTAGAGAATGCCTAAAGGAGGACATGGATAATTGTAGATGCTTTTGTACTGGAGTGGAAATTACATTATTGCAATGCAGAAAGTTTCTGAAGCTGAGGTAATATGTCAGTTACTAAATAGGGCCCAGGTTGGTCCGTTCAAGGATGTTTAACCCCTGGAGGCCATTCAACTTCAGTTTCTCAGAGCCGTCTTGATGGTCACTTGATGCATATCTAATTCTTCTCTCTCAGTCAAACTGTTGGCTTAAGTTAGGTTTTCCCTCTTAACCTGGCTTAACTCTTGAGCTAAGTGTGGCATCACTGACCTTACAGGACCATTCCCAGGTCTTCTAAAGATCTTTAGTAGAAGCTGGATGTAGCTTTGTGGTTTTGCTTCTCAAGCCATAATATTCTTTGGTTTAGAGAGGGCCGATTTGTCCCTTAGGCAAAGTGCTTTTGTGACTAAGCTCCAAAAAAGGCTGGAGTATGATTTCCGCTGGACCTATTCCCACCTGGTACTTCTTAGAGTTTGCCCAGGTGGATCCTGAAAGATCATTTATTTGAGCTCATTTCAGTGCCTTCCCGTTGGTGCTGTAGGAGGGGAAATATTGTGACCCTCCCATGGCTGAATGTGCTTGCGTGGAGCAGATGACATAGCATGTGTGGGCTGCACTCTGTTTTACTGCCAGATCCATTTGATAGAGAGTGCTGCTTTACTTTTATAATACCCTTATTAGCTATAAAACTGAGGAAGGTGAAGCAAACTCTATTATTTAAACCTGCAAGATGTGGTTTCCGATACCAAGTTGTACAGCATGCCCATGTCAGTTCATCAGTGGCTCTTCCAGAAATGCTAGTTGTATTTTAATGTATTCAATTTAAACATTGCTTGATATTTTTCTTGTACATTTTCTTGTACATTTATGCTGTGGTGATGCTATAACACAGTATTTCTCAACCTTGGCAACTTTACGATGTATGGACTTCAACTCCCAGAATTCCCCAGCCAGCCATGCTGGCTGGGGAATTCTGGGAGTTGAAGTCCACACATCGTAAAATTGCCAAGGTTGAGAAACACTGCTATAACAGTTCCTTGCCTTCCTAAGTGGAAGATAATCTAACCTGATATTTGGATTCAACAAGGCTATACCCCCTTATTTTAGTGAGTGCAGAGAGTGGGTTGAAAAAAACATGCTTTTCAGAGCTCTGAGTAGGAAAAGCTAATGGAGCTTTCCCTAAACCAGTATATCTATCTTGTCTGAGTTAAACTTCAACTGTTACCACCTCTCATCCTTGTATCTTCAATTCCCATCTATTCCACCCATTCATAATACATTTGTGTTTGTACCCTTCTGGTAGATGAGTTGAGGCTGATGTTTTGAATCACAGGAAGATACTTTGAGCCTTAACAAGAATGTCTGAACTACATTTTTGACGTTCTGGAATGCATGATGGATGGATGGATGGGGCAGACAAGTCACGTCAAAAAAATGTGATTTCCGGAAAACCAAAGTTTCATTCTGTCAAATCCTGCTTCATACATTTTCTGATCAGGCAAGAGCTGTCTCCTTCTCTGTTAGTGGCTTCATTCCACCAACTTCAGAAAATACGTATATTTTCTTTAATGGATCTGAATATGACACTTGTCAAATCTCAGAGAGAATTTCCCTTTAAAGAAAACATGCAGTGAAACCTCTTTAAGAGATTGCCAATGTATTCCTCTCAGCTGATGAACTTGTCAAGGACAAAAAGCCCTTCTTCCCTCTTCTTAGAGATGCTTCTGTCCTGAACCAGTAATTCTGACCTCATTATGAGAATGGGAGTTCAGAAGACAAGTCTTGTTCAATATCAAAGATTCTTGTTACTCAGGTTCTATTAACTTCAGCTAAACACTTCCAGGAGAACTTCCTGGAACTTAGTTTGAAGGTATCTCTTCCTTCTGACTCACCTGCTACAGGTGACCTGCACTCCATGGAGAGGCCTTTAAGCTCTCTCCTTTTCTTTTTATTTAATGGGCAAGAAGGTTCCTATTCTCCATAAATGAGCTGAGTGATGATAAATATAAATTCTTCCAGATATTGTTGAACTGTAATTTCCAGTTGCAACCAGTGTGGAGCAATCCTGGGAGTTGAGGTTCAACAATTTTGGAGGGCCACAAAGTCTCAGTCCCCATTCTATGTCATCTTTCTTCCCAGCAGAGATCCTTTTAAAAAGTCACTTTTAAAGAATCAGCTTTTTTTTTGCCAAGGGAGATGGCTGTTGTTCTCTGGGACATGTCATGCTAACAGCTGTAAATGGGCTGAACTCCTTCACCTCTTCTGATTACCATTTTTTTCTGTTGTTGATGGCTCATGGGTCCTGATTTCTGCCTGCTGCTTCCTGAATCATGTGAAACGATGCTCGTAACTTAACCTTAAAGGTTCTGTACTTCGATGTATTGTCGAAGGCTTTCACGGCCGGCATTCTGTACTTCCATTTCTAAAGGATGTGCCTATAACTGAGATTGCACCCTAAGCCAATGTTTTTCTAAGTGTGTGTCACAAAACTGTGTGTGTGTGGGGGGGGGTGTTGTGAGACAATAATTGGAGGGCTGCTAGTGACTACCTTGGTAATACAACAGTTCCAGAACCCAGGATGAAGCCTAGGTTGTTTTTTTTAAAACAAGCAAGCCAACGCCTTGCCTTTCAAAAGAGGAGTAATTGGGTACACCAGGCTTCTATCACAGCTGTGACCATTTGACCTGATCCTCACTCTGCTTAGGGAATTACAATGAAGGGGAAGGGAGGAGGAGTGAAAGCTGTCATTGTTAACTCAGTGAGGCTCCGCTGGCAGAGAAAGAGGATGGGGCAGAAGGAACTTACAGCCTATCAGTGATCTGCAAGCAGCATTTTAGGAGCTGTTTAAGAGAAGCTGATTTAAGGCAAGGCTATCACTTTTTTTGTTTTGTGAATGAGAGAAATACAATGAAATTTCAAAATAAAGCCCAGAAATTATACAAAAGCAAACAAGTTCATCCTTCCTGTTAAAAACAAGATTTAAAATGTTTTGGGTTGTGTGCATGCATGCTTCTGGCAAATAAAATCGTTTTATTTTTTAAAGTTGTGAGTTTCCACCATTGGTTTTCCTTAATATATAGACTCAAATGTAACTAGAAAGGTGGCAGTCACACAGATTCACTTTGTGGGGGTCATGGTTCCGCAACGTTTGAAAAATAACTGCCCTAAAGCCATAATGTGGTTTGCTTGATTGTGGCTTAGTATGTGATAGGAACCTATCTTGTGTTTTATAAACTATGGTTTAATATGTTCTGTGATCCCAGCCAATTGTGGCTTATTTAATAAACTGATTAAACAAACCATTGCTTAGCACAAGTTGAACCAATGGAAACTTAGCTTCCATGTCAGCTTGTTCCTGCCTACTATCCTCCAGCAGCTGTGGAATTAGGGGTCACAGACTTCCAAGCCATTGGGCTTGCTGGCTGTGAATTCTGGATCTATAATACTAACTATTGAGAGGACACCAAGTGGAGAGGGCAGATTAATCTGAATCAAAGCTTGTTTGTTCTTGTTTGGTATTAGATGCAGCTCAGATGTTATCAAAGATATGGGAGAAAAACACCCTAAGAGTGTCATTTTTGAGAGACTGCGAGCAAATGAGTTTGTAACAGGCAAATGAATTGCATAAACCAGCAGTGCGATATGAGATATTTTCCATTTAGAGATGGCTTATGATAACTCGCTCAATATTTGGCTGTGCCTAAATTGGTTTGGGGAAAGCTTTGTCGTATCTTGATGGCGGATCCTCTTTCTTTGTGTTTTACATAAGCAGAGTCGTTTAGCCAATTAGTGTCTACTTGGGCAATGCTGTATTTTTTCTAATGGCCCAGGATAATCTAGAACATCTCTATCAAAGTCTTTTTGAGCGCTAGAGGCTGGAATTGTTGCGATGTGATTGACTGCGTACTTAAAGAGTGTGTTCTGCTTTTCTGCCATGCACGTATGTCTGAGTCTACAGCACCACCCTCACGACTTCCAATGTTTGGAGAAGAAGCACCAATTGGTGTTTCGCAATGAAGAAGCCTAGTAATTCTCATTGTCATGAGATCCAGGAAGAGCCACAGATGGGGAAACCTTCAGAAGCATCTCTAGTTCAAACAGATTGTCTTGTACTCCTAGCTTTTCTCTCTCCTGTTCCCGCAACGCTCTTTGGAACAGCTTATCTTAAACCATACTTTTTGGGCTTTGCTTTTATTAGTAACATTCATCACCCAATGCTGTCTGTAAATGTAGGTTTCCTTAGTTACTGTGTTTAAAAACAGGAGAAGAAATCAACACTTAAAAAAAATAAGACCACAGACACATGCAGGGACATAAAGGAGTCGAGTTGCTTTCAAATTGAGCTTCATTCACGATGTCTTTTGTGGACACATCCACACAGTTGTCTTGGCAGGATACCAACATGATTTAGCAATGCTTTCTTCTGGGATGTGCTACCCAACCGGTTTAGAATCATCCAGTTTGTAACCCTGGTTTGCAGGTGGACCCCCATCCAGATAGTAATGAAGGACAATCCAGTTTAGCTTTCTAGATCAGGCAAGATTGGCTTGGCATTGTCACCTGAGATACCCCAAAATGTACCATGATCTCCATCAGCTTTCCTATTCATTAAAGAGTCAGCATGCAAAACTTCAGTAGCTCACAGTGGCTGTGGCTTTGCATTGTTACACATTTTGGAAGCCACACTGAACCACGTCTGATTTTATTGATGATGGATGGGGGGATGCTGAACTATCAGTCTAGGAATTAGAACAGCAAGTTCAGTTAGTGGAAGCTTCGTTGCAGTTGTCCCAATAGAAACAGGAGATGTAAGGAAAGGGCAACCAATGTTGTTGACTCCCAGCTTCTCCTGACAAAGAACAAGGTGAGGATCCCCTTGTTTCTTTTAGAGTGAACCGCTGTGATTCATCAATATGGCATGTAACAGCAGAAACATTTGGAAAAAGCTGCTGGTGGTCATTCTCGGATCTGAAATATATGCAACATGCTATATATTTGGGAAAACTGAAAGGAGCTACCAGTACATTTACAAATAAGCCATGAATTTAGAGAAAAACTACAGGCAACACCCAAGGCAGTCTTTATTTAAAAAAAAACAATTGGATGGGATAATAAACAGAAGAGACACAATGTCAAGGATTGGATTTTTACCCTCTGTGCATCTCATGTTCCGGGGATCTGATAGATGAGACACTGCCAAGAAATCCATCTGTACAATTTGATTTCCATGGTAGAAAAGTAAGATGGAAATAGGTTGACCGAATGATTTGTTTGTTCTCAGGCAAACTTTGGGGAGTTTCTTTTATGCTTCCCATTTCATGACCAGATGTGCCCTCAAGCATCTCCTCCATGTGATCTTGAAGCTATAGGTGTGCATCTTTCTAGGTCAGAGATATAATCGGAAGCCTTACAACCACTTGTGGCCTCTGCAAGACTTGGATGCAACCCCCTGAGATCCCTCCAAAACGTGTTCCCAAATGGGCATGTTTAATGTGGCAGGATGGGACATTACGTATACATCAAGCCAACTTGCATTTAGACTTCACCTTGGTGCTGCCTGTTACTTTTTGTGGTGTGTGTGCACACTGACATGCCAAGTGTAGCACTTGAATGGGAGAAATTATGTCCCATATCTCTAAGACAGTGTTGTCCAAACTTGGCCACTTTAAGATGAGTGGACTTCAACTCCCAGAATTCCCTAGCCAGCCATGCTGGCTGGGGAATTCTGGGAGTTGAAGTCCACTCATCTTAAAGTGACCAAGTTTGGACAGCACTGCTCTAAGAGGATGCATCAATAAATATCCCTGAATCATGAAAGAAGGATGAGTGGTGATGTGTATAGGCTTATACCTGAAGAATGCATTTGCGCTAATGGTGCGATTTGCATTTATTTCCTAAGCATCCATCTTTGTTGTTTCTTGATGCTGGCTTCCCCTCCCTCCCTCACCATGCAAGCTAATTTGTAACTGGAAGGAAAAAAAGATGGTTCTTACAGAAAATAAGGGGATATTTATTTTTTCCGTGGTAGTAGTGAGGAAAGGAAGGTATGCTCGTGCGTGCGAAGAAAACCTTCCTTCTATGCTGAGTGGAGACGTTCTGGTGGTGGACTTTCGCAGCATCGAAAGTGGATGGAATAGGGGACCTTTTGGCACGCCCACGTAGTCTGCTAAATTGTGTAGAACTCCGCTCTTACAGAATTGTAGAGCTGGAAAGGACACAAGAATCATCTCTGCAATGTGAGAGTTGAGATGGTGAATTGCAGTTAGTAGCTTGTTCCTCAGCCGCGTGATTGTAGAGGGCATCTGAGACGCCATCCTTCTTGTTTCCTCTTGCTTGGCCTGATCAATTACTGCAATGCCTCTGACTTCCACTGTTGCATTGTGCTGATTTGGCAAAAAGGGAAAACAATGCCCTCCATACAGTATGATGTTGTCGGACGGACAGGGAGAATGACAAAGGATCGCTTTTGGGCAAGTTTGTCAACTTGCAGGCATGTTCACAGCCAAGGTCTGGTGAAGGAAGCGCTAGGGGTAGGGCCCTTCCGATTAGACAGAGGGGTGTGCTCCAAAAAATAATTGTGAGGCAGCCTTGCTGAAGACTGAAACTGAGGGGGCAGCCCACTGAGTAAGATAAAGACAGTGAAAAACGGGACCCCCGAAGGAGAGAGTGCTGCAGTTCAGCACTGGGAAATGGAGTCAACTCCTGAGCAAAGGCTTTAAACACAGCTGGAGCAGTTTCTTGCATTCTTATGTGTGGCCCTTTTGGCTAGTTGCCCGTTTAGCTGGCTCTGGTCTACAAGAATCCTCCATATTTGGGTTCTCTACACATATATATTATTTAATCTATGCTTATCGCTTGGGTAAGAATTGTAATCTAAGTCCTCTTGCTGATGGATCAGGCTTGCTCTTCAGCTGTATTCCTGCTCCATCTGGAGCAGGAATGGGCAGCGCAGACCCTGCGCGTGCTCCTTAGGCTGCATATTAGATAGCTCAGACAGCCAGTAAAAGCTCTCTGCCCATTCCTGAGCTAATTAGAAGAAAGGAAAGAGGGTGTCACAAGGGTGTCACAAGGAAAAAGGGCGGTGGAGAAAGAATGTTGCGAACAGAAAGAAAAGAACCAAGAAGCAACATCTAGTCATTGCCAGCTCTGCTCACATTGCCAGCTCAGAGCAGAATCTGCCTCTACTCCGAGGAAGGTTTATGTGTCAGTTCAGAAGGTTGTACCTAGTCCATAGATGGTCCTGGTGGAGAGCACCTGGAGATGAACCTCAAGAAGTCGGGGACTGAGGAGATCATGCATTAAACATCAATTAAGCATGGAGGAGCATCCCCCGAAGGAAGCAGGAGGAGATCTCAGAAAAGTAACGTGAGGCTGCTTTTAATAGTCAGGCCACCTTGAGTAAACCTTGTGTTGTGGAAAGCACACTATCCCACCGTCACTCCCCAAGTCAGGATTTGGCGTCTTACCTTCATACATAGAAACGTAGGGCTGTGAAGTGCAAAGACCAATTTGGATCCTTCTGGAGGGTCTGAGTGGGCGGGCAGAATACTGCTCCAGATCCAGCCGGTGTCTTGTGGACCTCTATTTCCAGGAGATCAGACCATCGATACTGGCAGTTTTCAAGCCAAATGCTTAAAGGCAACTTGAGTGAAGGTAAAGTCTGTGGAATACACAATCTAGCAAAGAAAGGAAGAACCATCTGGCAGACAAAGTATATTAGGCACGTCTTCTCACTGACTGTTTGTTCTTGGCTCTTGAAGATTTATGCCATGTGTGTGCTTTGGGAGGCAGCACGTGCACCATATGCAACTGGAAAGAAAGTGGGTGGGTGAAGCCAGCAGGGAAGACATATTTCCTCAAGTTCTTTTCTGCCTGTAGCGGATGCAAAGGGATTTGCACAAAAGAAGCTTGAACAGAACCGGCATCTCACCGCATCCTGAGGTTGAGAAAGGGAGAACGGCTGCAGGATTAACAATAAAGAAAAATGTGGGTATTGTGGAAGAAGGGAGAAGGCAGGTGATGAAAAACCATTTGGCCGATTTTAGGTGCCAGTTAAAAAACAAAAGCTGGTGTCAAAGAAGCAAAGATAATATGCTGGTATTGTGCAATTGCAGATGTCCCTGATGGGTCTAAATTGACTTCTGCAGATCAGACGTGGGTTCGGGAAGAGTAACAATTAGTGCCACCAGAGGCTTTCCCATAGTTACTCATGGTTGGGCAGGCTCTAAATGATGGGGTGATGGCAGCCAAATTGTCATCTTGTGCTATGTAATGATGGAATCTCAGATCGGAGAGGAATGTGATCCTCTGTCTTGGGGCCAGCTCCCAGATGGCTTATCTGCCCCTGAATTATCTATTTAACTCAATCTGATACGGTGGAGTAGGGAAGCTGTGACTTTCATGGGGGTTGCTGAACTCCAACTCCAAGCAGCACTAGCAGCCTGGACAATGCTGGAGGATGCTGGGAATTGGAGTTTAGCAGCACCTGGTCATATTCTGAGCACAGCTTCCCATTGAAAGTATCCTCACTCACAGATCTGGGCATAGCAAGTTGCAAGCGGACTTTTACTCCCAGTATGAAAAACATAAAGGAGGACATATTGAGATTTTGGTAGCTTCCCTGTGCAGTGCAGGGTCCTAATCAGGATGACCAGCCCCTCTTCCCACCTCTGTTATTGCTTGGGGAGGGTTAAATTTATTAGGAGGGGCTACAACTTAATGAGTGAGCATCTGCTTAGCAGAGAGACTCAAGTTTCATCAGTTGCCTCTTTCGTTATGAAGATCAGCTAGGAGAGGATGAGAAAGTCTTCTCTCCACCAAAATGGACAAAGTTGGAACAGACATCTTGATTTTTTATAGGGCAGCATCTTTTATCCCTGCTTAAAGGAAAGAAGAATCCCAGTCATGGATTCAGAGCTTTTCTACTTCATAGATGGTACCTCATGCAATGAAGTCCAAGTGCTACTTGGAGATCAAGGAGCTTGGATATGCCATGACGCGCCAGATGTAATCATATAGGAATCTGTGAATTGAATATGGATTTCTGCAGAAAATGGGCCTTTTCTTCCAGATGGTGTGGAGGTCTTGGTGGGTTGTGCCTGACTTGAGCTGGCCTTTCTTCTGCAGATCATAGAGCTTCAGGGCAAAGAGGTCAGCGGTAATGATTGGGGTTGATGCTCTTTGTCAGTGGCTCAGTTGCAAAGATCCCAGCTTGTATGTTGACATTACCTGAAAAATAACCCCCAAATAAGGCTTTGTTTTGACCCTCATCCACCCCACAAAACTGAAAGTGGTAGCCTACACACTTGGTTGAATGCAGGTCATGTCAAGACCCAGGGGACATTTTTCCAGCATCCTCACAAACAAAGCCCTGCTACACCCATTTTGTTCAGAAGAACATTTTCACACACACATACACACACCACCATCATCCACCAATCTACTACTTGGCTTCCATGTTTCTTCCTTGCAAACATGAGGGCTAGAAACCTGCCCACTTTCTACCTATCTTGCTCCTGCCAGTTTTCTTCTCTGTTTCTTCTCACACTGCCACTGTCTGCAACCCTTCGTCTTCTTCTGTCTGCAGCTGTTCCCGGTGTAGGGACCCTGCAGCTCATGCATGAAAAGTAGGTTAAGCAGAATATGCAGCAGGTATATATCAAAGAAGGGAGTGCTTTTAAACTGGACAATTGCTGTGCTGTGATTGGACTCAGCAGCTGAACCATCGAATTCTGGTGCAGACTTTTTATACATCAGAGGAACATAGTCATTTGGGACACTCACAAAGCGCACTGTAAGGAACATTTAATTATGAGCGTGTGGTAACATTTCTTATGATAAATAGGAATTAAAGTCTCCATTTCTCTTTCTGAAACTGCTTTTGGCTATGACCACTTACTGAGTTTGGCCACTTACTGAGTTTAACAGCAATTAAACTAAGACTGTTGTCTTAGGCATAATTTGTTGGAAGTAAGTGCACAAAAATCAGTGGGGTTTACATCTGGCTTGAATCCCTCTCTCTCTCTCTCTCTCTCTCTCTCTCTCTCTCTCTCTCTCTCTCTCTCTCTCTCTCTCTCTCTCTCTCACCATCTCCCTTCTGTAATTTGACAACTTTCAGCATTTTATATTTTACAACATAACGAAAGTTAAAATATCCATGGTATGGTTAAAAAATTCAGCCATAACCACCATTCTAATCCCTAATTATAACATTAATCTATGATTTGGGGGAGGCTTAATGTGACAAATCAACCCAGCCATTGTAGCCTGTAAATCCTGGTTTATGATGTAATGTGTGTGAACCATGTTAATTACGGCTCATTCAACTGTTCTGTGGTTAAAACAGGCTATGGCTCAACACAATAAGCCATGTCTTTATTTCTTTGATTTCTATCCTGCTTTTCTACCTGAAAATCAAGGGATTGGGGTGGGGTATTCTAGTGCTAATGCCACCACTAAAAGCTGCCTTGTGCTTGAGAAATGGATGGAGATTTTTCCCCCCCCCTTTCCTTGTAGAAATCCAATGAAATCATCCGCTCAATTGCTCTGCCTGGACGTGGGAGTTCATTCTCACACAGTCATGGAAAAACAGCATGATAGCAACTGGGAGGGTTATAAAAAGAAAGGACAGATGGAGGCAAGCCAGACTGCCCCCCCCCCCCACACACACACAAAAGCAGGGGGTTAAATACTCATTAAGAAAGAAAACAAAACATAAGAGGTTCTGCTGAGGTTTCCTTCTTCACATCACAATAGTTCCTGAAATTCTTTTGTAATGGGTTCTTACTTCCCTCCCTAAGTCTTATTCATTTATAGTTCTTGGATTTCTTGTGTGCTGAAGCCTGACAGTTGAGAGGCTTAAAAAGCCATTGGTGGCCCAATTCTACCCAGATTTTCCACGGAGCCAAATTTCTTCCTACCCTTTTCCATATCTGTTTACACAACGGGACAAATGCATTGGTCCAGAAGGCTACCTCCGCTCCGTTGGGCATGTTCTGAGTCCTTCTCTTCAGCTTAGCGCACATATGGCTAGGCTGCCCGTGACTTAGCTCCATGAGTTGGTGGATGCCAAATGGAGAAGGATAGAGAATCATGGAGTTGGAAGGGGCCTTAGGCCAACCCTTTTCTCAGTGCAGGATCTTTGTCAATTGACCAGCTTCTGTTTCAAGAATTGAGGTAAGGGCCAACCTGCCCCTTCATCGGGCAGTCTGTACATTGGCTCACAGCTTGTGCATGTAAAAGAATGACCTATCAATTAGAAGGAAATTGGGGGGTGGGGGGAGACCCCGAGATAAGTCCAAGTCACTTTTTTCCCATTCTGCAGACTCCCTTATCATCCAGCTGATACTTCGTGACTCAACATTAAAAACCACGCAACAGTTTTACATCTCAATCCCATGGTGCAGTTTAGCATTCTTACTATTAAACACAGAAATTCCCAAATTATAGGGGTTGGATCGTGCACTGCATAGCCCACAGCTAATAATGTGTGGAATGGAGGCTGCTCACCTAGTTCCTCCAGCAGGAGGGTGTCTCTTTAGCACAAAAGTGTCATTTACAAAAGTGTTATTTTCCCCCCATATATATTTGGGAGGGGAAGGAGAAGAACAATGGGCCACAGTGTTTAATGTGATATTTTAAACATGACCCTTTTTTTTTAAAGTTCTACAGCATTGTCCAAACCAGGGGGGGGGGGGGGGGACCTTTTAGAGGCTCTTAGGTGACCCTAGAAGGTCTTTGCAAGATCTTTTGGGCCTTGATGTAGGAAAATCAGCAATTAAGAGACTGGGATTTGCTAGGTAGTCAGAGGTGCATACGACTGAAAAGGGCCATTTAAGCCTCTGAATGTAATATGGAATTCTAGAGTTGGGAGGGGGCATTTAGGTCGCTGAATCCCACACCCTGCTCAGTGCAAATTAAAGCTGTCCAGCTTCTGCTTGAACACATCCAGGGAGGGAGAGCCCACGGTTTCTCTGGTTCATTGATTCTACTGTTGAACTAAATTTACAGTTAGGAAGGATTTTTTTTTAAACAGTCCATGGAATCTGTCTTCCTGCCAATTTTTTTTTTAAAAAGTAGCACAACACTTTGCATCATTCTTCTAGGTGAATATTTGAAGCCCTCTGGGAGTTAGTCAAGCAATGCAGGACAATGCAGGACTCCTGGTGGAGTGGTGGCTTATGCAGCAGATCAAGGTGAGAAGGCCCCCAAACTCTTTTTGCCCATGAGTTGAATCTGAAAAGAAAACCAGGATGTTTTACACAACGGAAATGTTTCTTAAAAACAAACAAACAAACCAGAGAAGTGTCAAGTTGTCTAGCTGAGATTGTGTGTGTGTGTGCTCTGAAGTATTGATCAGCACCAGAAAATGGATGTCTTAATCTTGAAGATGACACACATCATGAAGGAGAAGATGACAGAGCAAAGTGACACTTTCCTTTCCTCCCTTATTCTTAAGTTATTGATTCCTTGTGGATTCAGAAGCTTTCTGGCCCCTTAAAATAAAAGAAAGGCATGTTCTCATTTACCGACCCTTTTCCCTTCCATAAATACAAGTTCAACATTGTGGCTTCCAACATTTTCTCAGGTCAGTTTTGAAGATTCATGGCATGGAAGTTGGGTCAGAATTTTCTCCGGGTCTCACTGTGGGTCAAGAATCCCTTTAGGTTAGTTTAAGGGAGAGAGGGAAGGGAATAGTAACCCCATTCGAACCCCATACTATTTTTGGTGTTGATATTCTATATTTAACAAAAGCACCTGTGTATCAGAAAAATCTGTCTGTGTGGATTGGCAGTTTTTAGAGACGCTAAGCCTTGGGCTTCCTTCTGATGAATGGAAAGAATATAGTTCTTCAACTCTGCCCTCTGTCATTTACAAAATGTGTTGTTGTCACTGAGTAGCAATAGTGCTTCAATCACCAGGGTTGTAATTACTTAGAGCTGGGGCTGAGAATGTGTGATCCTTGATCTAAATCCAAGTGACCTTCCACCTAATTTCTGAAAATGATTAATTTAGATTTCTGAGAAAAGCAAATGGTTTGGGGGATGGAACTGGAGAGGTCCTAAGGATCACTGCTTTCAACCCTACCTGTGAAAGTGATTTGGTCCAAGCAACAAGCAAACAGACAAATGTCTTCGCTTCTTGTGGTACTAGAATACAGATCCAATGTGGCAGATGGTGGAGATCTTGGATGAAAATGACATAGACTTTGGGTTGTCTACCCCAAGCAGCCCTCCACTGAGTAGACAAAGCTATCTTTAAATGAAATATCAATTTGATACAGTTAATTCAGTGCTACCGATAGAATGATTTTCTACGTGTTTAAGCGTTTTCCCCTTTTGTTGTATTAAAAATTACAGCTGGGTGTTAACTACGGAAAGCAGTCAAGATGTTCACTGGCTGTATGGATCTAAACAGATTCTGCTCTTTGTATTCCATTCAGATCTGTGAACGTCCAATTCTATTGTGTTTCAAAGAGTTTATTGCTTATTGGATTTCCCCCCTTCTTGCTTTGGAGGAAGTATAATGTAACTGTGAGTCAATGTCAGCAATAAATTCCTGCAATGGGGAGAGGTGGATCACCAAGGTCAAGCTATTCTCTTTCAGTGCTTTCACAGTATACACTAGTACCAGAACTTCAGGATCTCTGCTCTTCTTCTGTTAGATGTCTAAGCACCTTCAGAATGGCAAGGCTCAAGAGTGGAGTGATATGTGTTCTTTATACATGACTGTTGCTCTTTTGCAGCTGTTATTGTTTTAATCAATAGCCTCTCTCCAAACTACCGGAAGTTAGCTAAAGCTCAGAAGAAGTCAGAAGGTCCTTGAGTCCTCACCAGCATCTTGTGGCTGTTGGCAGTCCAGGTGCGACTAGCATGTCTCAGAACTTGGAAGAACCTTCATTAGCTTAGAGCAGCATCTCTGAATTTGAATTGGTGCCCACAGGAGGAAAAACAAAAGAAAGACTTTAGCCCTGCCCATTTGCTTGTTTTTCTCTCCTTTAATGGAAAAAGAAATGCAGCCTGCTAATTGGCCTAAAAGCCTGAGAGTTTTGGTTCTGCTGGGTACCGTATTTTTTTCTTCTGCTGAGGTCAAAGAGGAAAGACACACATTTCATTCCAGTTTGCATCTTTAAGATGCCTCTGGTTCCATTTCCTTCTTTTAATTAAGCTTATTTCTACAAAGCCAGCTGCTACTGCAGAAGGGAAGAGGGAGAAATTCAGGAGAAGACACTGAGTATAGGAAGCTGGGTTTTTCAATGATGAGCAAAGCTACTAAGGATAGGAATGGAAAGATAATTTATTAAGGTCCGTTTCCAAAGCTGGATGAATGCCTTTGTCCCTATGCCATGATAGGTGACCCAAGAGTCACATTTTCATCTGTGAAGAGTTTGTGTAAACATGAAGAGTAGTACCACGTTGGGAGCAAGGTGACATACTTGAATCCAGAAAGGAAGGAAATGAGGAATATCTTTTTCCCCAGGCAAAAAATTACCCTGCATTTCTGTTGTTGGCTAAACCACAATGTGCATTTTTTCCTCTGCTGTGCATTCTCAGTTCTGATCCTGACCTTTAGCTGAAGAGCCCTAGGCCCATGGGGTATCAAAGCTCTTCTTGAGTCTCACACCAGTAGCAGGTATTTCTCTAGCTACATTCATCTCTCTCTGCTTTGAAACAAACACTTAAATCATTCATCTGGCTCTTCTGTGGGAGGGATATCACTGCTAGTATCACAATGGAGTTTGACAGTTCCCTGGAGACGTGGCTGATATGTGCCCAGGCCATGGGGAAGGGGGGGTGGTGATATTTTAGCTGGCTGCCAGTTTAGATTAGTTCAGGCTGGCAGAAGGTGGAGTTCTGGGTGTTTTAGCCAAGCCTGACTCATGTGCCAATGGAGAGATGAGACTCATGTGCCAATGGAGAGATGAGGGAGCTAGGGCACGTTCTTCTCCATATAACATTAACATTTTGAAGGTATTTCATAATAAGAAATATGGGGAGGGGGATGATGGCTAAATTTAGCTTCTTTGGAGTTGTGGAAAAGCCATCAGAGACAGATGAGGTAAAATTGCTTGAAATAGTCTATCATTATGGTAGCAATGGGTTCCACAATGTAATCTGTGACCAGTGATCAATCGATCAATGATCAATGGCCAAAGGTGGGTCCCTACAACAGAGGGTTTTATTCTGGATCCTGGAGACATCAAAAATTGGACCCCAAGATCTAAATGGCCACTTCTGATTCTGAGTGAATGCAAATTAACATCAAGCCAGTTTGCTTCAACTGGATGCCCTCCAAATGGGTTGAGGCTATGAGTGCCAAAATTCCCAGGTAACTTGTCCTTTGAATGTGCTGGCTGAGACTTCTTGGAGTTATGGTCCTTTTGTGGTTATCAGGTTGAAGAAGTAGCCTCATAACTTAGTTCAATGGATCATAGCTGAATGGGAGACATTCAGGGTCAGTCTGTACTAATTAAAGGACCTTGGGTAAAAGGACTAGGAAAGTGTTGTCCATGAGATGTAGAATGGAAGGGAATAAGCTTCATCTTAAATGGAGAAAGACTGTTATCTCAGAGCGTAGGTTTTGATGATCCTGGATTGAAAAGAAGCTCAGACGGAACAATTTGGAGAGCTCCTCTTCTGAATCCTTGGAGAACAACTACCAGTCAGAAGAGGCATTAATGAACTTCAAGGTTCAGAGATATACATAAAGCTAGCCCTTTAACAATGGATTTCAATGGTTTCATCTATCTTTTATGAAGCTGCATTGGCAAAGCTAAACAGTTATTTGCTTGTAAATGTATCTAACTTGGTTTCAAGAGATAAAATTCATCCATCAAATCGGCTTAAACTTTCATAACAAAATTTACCACATGGTTGATGCACATGTTTTGGAAATTCACACTGGTTCTTCTCAGGGACTTTGATTCTGAGAAGGCATTCATGCGTAGGCTGAAGCTGTATGTCCAGAACTGTAGTAATAGGGTTTAAGAATGAATGTATTCGAATTCTATGCATATTTACGCAGAAATAATTCTTCATAGTGACCAGTGGGGTCACTATGTTGTGCAAAACACTGCGGCCAAATTTTTCTCCAGATGGCACCCTTGGTGTTAAATCAATTGTTGTATTCCCCAGGAATTTCAAGCAACTCTAGTGAGTTTACACTGTTCTTTCCAGTAATTGAGTTTCTCTCCCAGTGTGGCTACTTAATTTAATTAGAGGTGGTGAATTAAGAACTCAATGAGCAGAGTGTGAATCTAACTGATTTATTCAGTAAAATAAATGAATGTTTCAACAGTGACAAAAAATAATACAGAATCCTTTAAGCTTCAGTTATAAAGTCTCAGGCAACTTTGAGAGATGAAAGAAAAGAAAAAGGAAAGCAGATTCTGGGTTTTCTATAGAGGTCTGGTTGAGACCTTGGAGCCCTAAACTTCCATAACATAATATATGGTTCCATTAGATATCGAATGGATTAGGAGGTTGCTTGGAAGCAATGGGACAACATGTAGTCAAGCCAGAGACTGGGGAGAGGGATTTAAGAATTTAGTCTAAGTTTGGAAAGCTAAATTCATAATGAGGTGCCCATCTGTAAACTTTGAATTATGAATTTTCCACTTGCTCTTCATTTTCATATAACAAAAGGACAGGCCATTAGCCTATCTAATACTGTCTCTTCTTGCAGTAGCTCTCTAAAGAAGAATCCTTCTTAGAGAGGTTAACAAAATCCCTCTGCTCCAGTTCATTGTTCTTTTCCAGCAAAGTTAAAAAAAAAAAAAAAAAAAACTTGTTTAGAAAAGCGGCCTCTGAAATCAGTGCGTCTTTGGAAAAAGTTAGGGCTCATTGAGTTTAAATAGAGCATGTGATAATGGGAAATACACAGAGAAAAGGTTATGCATAATGGGGGAGTTACGTTGCATTCTATGATGCGCAGATGGAGGAAGCCTGGATCCAAAACCCGAATGAGTGCTGGAACTATATATGCATTTTTAAACAATTTGCAGACAGTACTTGATGGAATGGTGTAATATGTGAATATATATGTTGTAGAGCTGGACTAGATTTACGCTGATCCACTTCTTAAATTTTGCTATCTCTAAAAGCTTATTGGAGCAGTGTGTGTTTTTTTTTAACTTTGCTGGAAAAGAACAATGAACTGGAGCAGAGGGAGTTTGTTAACCTCTCTAAAAAGAATTCTTCTTTAGAGAGCTACTGCAAGAAGAGACTGTACTAGATAGGATTTGAATGGTAGGATGTACAAAGCAGATCCTTCATTGTTGGGTGAAGGGCCTTCTATCTTCTGCCATGACATTATTTGGACTATTTAGTGCACTGTTTTTCAACCCTGGCAACTTGAAGATGTGTGGATTTCTCCAACGTGCTGGCTGGGGAATTCTGGGAGTTGAAGTCCACACATCTTCAAGTTGCCAAGGCTGAGAAACACTGTTTAGTACTTTCTTGGAGATGTGGACTTCTGTCTCTTACCTGTCCATATTGCACCCTCCTCTTTGGGTCAAGATATGCCTCCAGAGGATTGATCTGTTGTTGAGGACGTAACAAGAGGTGGATTCTCCTCCCTATCAAGTCCTACCAGCTGGGCAAGATCAAGGAAGGGAGAACTGCACAAACTTCAGAAGGGTGTCTTGGGGTCAATTCAGAATCTTGGAAACTGCAAGAGGAATTTCTCACCCTCATTATCAGTGAATTTATTAAGGCAGAGTGTCTTTGAATGCTTGCAGATCCTTCTTCCTGGGTTTCTTGCCACCTGGGCAGAGTTGCCATTTATGATACAAGACACCAACTGACTTGTCTTCTACCTGTACTCTTCAATTCTTTCCCAGCCTCCCCATAACTCTGACTCCTCTTCATTTTCAGCGCGTACATTCTCCAGTCCCCACCCTCATTGCTTTGTCACAGACCCAATTATAATAAGTTAGGATGCCCTCTATACATTCTCTTGCAAGGTTTGGTCATTGCTTGGTTTTGCTTCAGTAACTTTACAGCAATTATCTCTCTCAAAAGTCCTGGGGTTACAAAGTGCAAATTGATACTCTCCACCACAGATGTTCTTTAAACAATTAGAGTACATCGTCTTCTTCTGTTTCACTACTTTGTGTTCGGCTTGAAGATTTGTCTTTGGTTGAAGAGAAATAAAAAGTGGAAGAGAGGGAGACTTCAAGAAAATTCTCAGTGATCTTGCACATTCAATGCAATGTGCTTAACTTGGTGGTTGAATTCGGGGTTGCACAAGATTTGATTGCCTAACTATGTGCCATCATTTGGGATCAACTCTTAGCAACCATATAGATAGACTTTCTCCAGGGTGATCTGTCTCCACCCTGGGTCTTTAACTCTTCAAACAGTGCAATCCATTAATTGCATCCATCCACCTTGGTGCTAGTCATCTTTTTCTTTTTCCTTCTACCTTTCCCACCATTACGGACTTTTCAAGAGAGCTGGGTCTTTACATAATGTGTCCAACATATGATCATTTGAATCTAGTCATTTTTACTCAAATCGATTGATTTGTTCTATGATCCATTTGTTTGTTGGCTTTCCATGGTATCTTCTCCAACTCCACAGTTCAAAAGCATCAGTGGCTCTCAACATTATCTTGTGTGGGAATGGGTTCAGAGTGGACCATGAGGTTCTAGGACCATAACATTCCAGACATTAGCTATAGTGATTAAGGTGTTGAATTAGAAGTAGGGAAATTCAGGTCAAGTCCCTCCTCGCTGTCGAAACTCATTGGGGGACTTTGCTTGCTTATTATCTCTCTGCCTCCTTCATGGGGTTGGTGCTGTAGGAAAAAATTAGAAAAAGGAGTGAGGAAGTGCTCTGACTTCTGAAGGAGAGGCAAGATACACATCTAGTGAATAAACAAAGAAGCACTGCGTTTTTCATTTAATGTGCAGGAGGTACTTCAGCAAAAGCTGGAATTTCATGCGTGCCTGTAGCTACATCTCAAAAATTATAAATTTTACACTGAGCAAAGGAGCTGGGCTGAATGACCTCTGAGGATTTATCCTGTTCTAAAATTCTGTTCGTCTGAGGGGCTGCTTATGGTCCTGCCCACACATCCCTTCCCTTACTGGACAGTTGATCTGCTTTATTCGTACAGCTCCTGGGATTTCCTGCAGGTTGGAAAAACCTTCGCCCTCACGTTATTTCGTTTTCACATGTGGTCTCCAAACCAGCATTTCAAAAACAGAGAGAGCTCACCTGGGTCTGGTGTCCTGCCATTTTTGTAATTAAGGTTGAGGAAAGGGGCTATCATCCTACGCGCCCTCTGAGTAATTCCCAGCTCAGACCAGTCACAGCGAGGGGACCCTTCAGGCTCAGGGCTGCGAGCAATCAAATGGCGCACACAGCACTTAATTGGTTGCATTAAAAAGCAACAACAACAATAACCACAGCGGCCACAGTGGAGAGTCGCTGTCCTGTAGATACATGGAAACATTTTGGCATGCAGCTCAAGTTAAGCTATGATTTGATTGATTCTTGTCCCCTTTCACTCGCAGATGCATAGACCTGCAACAGAAAGGAAGAGGCTAAGCATTTTCTGAGCATTATTATTCCAGGCTGCAATGGAGGGTTTCAAATCCCCATGGAGTACACCTCCAGAATTGCCCCCGTGATTTTTTTTTTCTGAAATGGAAAGTGTGCATTAATAATGTACATCTTAGGACATTACTATGAAAGTGGTCGTGTTCATGAATGTCCTTTTTAATTTAACGACCACCAAATGCACGTCTAGTTGTCCTTGCTGATCTTGTTGTCTAGTTGGTTGACTAATAAAGCAGTGCTAGTTATGAATTAGGCTGGTTCCTGCTAACCTGGGGACTGAATTCATGGATTCTCTTTCCCCAGTTGTTGCCTTCTGCATTTTAAGGTCCAGGATAGATGCTGCAGAGAATCATAAGCTGGTTGCACATTAGCTGATCAAAGTGTGCGTTATTTTTTGCTGGCGTTAACCCATATCCAGGCCGAAGTGCATCAATCCACAATAGGTATCCCCATCTGTCATAATCCACTTCCAAATCATAGTCCAAGACAGGCGGGGGGTTGGGAGTCCACTTGGCCAACGCTTTTCCCCTCAAAGACGGTGGGACCTTGAAGAGGCCTCCATTTTCCTCTGGCTGCCTGCTTTTTATCACATAATTCCAGCTGGTCTTAGACCCAGAGAAAGATGGCTGATAAATTCTTCTCCTGCTACAGATGTGCTTTGAATGTTTTTTCCCTTGCTCTGTTAAGGGAGGTGTATATGTGCAGGGGAAGAAGCGGTAAATAATGGATTGTTCCCACATGGTTCCTATTCTGTCCTATGGTCCTCGATATTCTACATCCCCACCACTCCACCCAGCTGCAAGTCTGCTGTATCTTTCATTTTCCTTCTCAGACAGAAGTGGGGAGCAGGGGGAATTGTGTCTGTGTGTCTGTGTGTGGCAGGGGGTGAACCAGAACCCAAACCTCAGCTGAGAGCCACTTGTAAGGAGCCCCGTGCGGATGCTGTCACCATGGCAAGGTCTTCTAATGGCTTCACCACTAGAGAAAGTAGGTCACTGTGCTTTGCGGAGCTGAGGAGAAGGCAAACTCAGAGTGCTGCAGGAAGCCTTCAGACCGCTTGTCATACTTGGAAGCACCTGTCTTATTGCTCCCTCCACATCACCGAGACAAGGAGATGAGCATTTATTTTGCAGGGGGCTCGGGGCCTGAGAAAAGGGTTTCTCTAGAAGTTGACTCACCACACTGTTGAAGGATGAGTTTAGCCGCATCAGCTGAAGGCCCTCCCGTCTCTATACCCCATCAAAGGAATTGGTTGATTCGATTGTCATAACTGTCCCTGGTAACTCACAGCACAGGGAGTGCGTTGGGAAATAAAAACTTTAGATGGAGGGATGGGAATAAATATGTTTCAACTCTGATGCATATGCATGCAAATAAGTCAATGTATAAAGGGGATGTGGAGGTGAGGGAGTCATAGTTTGATTTGAGAGCATAAGCACATGGAGTAAGTGTACATCTAGGGGTGGATGAAGAGATCCTTCTTTTCTTTTATTGCATTGTAGCTTTGGGGCCACGGCTTCTGTTCCTTCCAGTAGAGCAGTGTTTCTCAACCTTGGCAACTTTAAGAAACACTGCAGGAGAGTCTTGTTCAGGTACTCATCCTCCACATATTTCTCACTGTATGATGGGAGAGCAAAGTTGTGCACGGTGACCCGATCCTCACTATCAGGTTCCAGAGGGTGTCATTCTTTGGAGGCCAACGCTGGCTTTAACATGGCTACTCCATACCTGTTGGAACATTGGAGCTTTCATTAGCATAGGAAATGACCCAAAGGGAGGATTTCTGTACCTGTTGAGGTTTAGTCTCAGTAATTGAATGGAGTGGAGCTGAACCACAGAAAACAGGTCACTGAAGACACAACGTACAAGGATCCCTGTTCTCCCCACTCATCTGCCAAAGTACCTCGAGAGAGAATCTCTGGAGAAGCTTCCAAGAACCATCTGCGCTTCTCCGCAATATCTTCCACATTATCATTTCACATTACATTTTTGCTGGCCCACTTTTCTTAAGAGCAAAGAAGAACCAAAATAGTAGCAGCAAAACATTTCAGTTTAATAACAGCTGCTCATAAAAATAGCTGATCGTGAAATCATTGGTGCATTGAGAAAAACAGTGCGGGGGGGGGGGGGGCGTTGGTGGAAATGCTTCCTTGATGCATTTAGAGTTTGATTCCATTGGGATCCATTTTGTGCAGTGAAGGAGTGATGTGTCAATCTCTTCCTGTATATTTGTAAAACACAAAGACAGGAAATACAGAGAGGTTCAAGTAATATTTAGTCTCTCTGCTCCATGGACTATGGGGCAAAGGAATTATTTTAACCTTGATGGAGGTGGATCAACTGTTGGACAATGAACGGGTGAATTGCAATGGTCTCAGATGTCAAAAAGTCAGTTGGACAACCTGGAAGTTATGGAAGTATCTTGGAGTTGCAGAAGAACATGGTGTTGGACAATTGCTGTCCACCAGGTTTAAGCTTGTGATTCCATTGGAGGCAAGGAGAAAGCCCTTGGGTAGAGTGGGGTTTTTCATTATCCTAGTACAGTAGGTGAATTACAACCAGTCGGTGAATTTGACAAGATCATAATTCATGAATCAAACAGCATTTCTTCCGGACAACTCTTCTTTGGCTCAGAGAAAGTAATAAGAGACTTGTGGGCGTGCACAGTCAGTGTCTGTGAATGTGTACCTTCAGATTCAAGGGCTTTGTACCTATGTACACCCCATAGGTATCTAAGGTTAAACGTTGAATTTGCATTCAGTGCTTTTCTTCATTTATTTCATTAATCCAAGGGATGTGCATTGAATCAATTCACCTTGGGATACAAACTCAGCCATTTTTCCTCCCATCCCTACACTCTAGTACCTTATCAGAAATAGAGCAAGCTTTGCCAGGAATAAATTGCATGTGTATATCACACTCCAGTGTATTTTTATTGATTTCTCCTGAAAGGCTGTGTCATGAATTTTTCCTCTGCTCTGAATGGTGCTGCAAAGTTATACGTCAATTCTGAGCATTAACCATAAATGTGGGAACTCATTTCTCCCCTCTGTTTACACAAAAATAAATAAAAAGCAATGCGACCCCCACCCTGCAACCCCAGAGCCTGATATATGTGCCACAGCTTTGCTGATACAACACCCAACAGTCAGTAAGTGTAAAAAGCTTTGTGTGCAATGTTCTGACAAACGTGACAGCCATTCATTTCAATTGGACCCACTTGGGGTTATTGCTTAGGGCCTCTCATACTGAACGGAAAAGAGAAGATTTGTTATGGGATTATTCTTGCCCCTGCTTAGAACTGGGTGACTTTCCTTGAGTCTGATCTCAAACAAAGCTGGGGAAACCAACCATGATGATATCTAATAACATGATAATCCTGCTGAATCAATTCAAGGCCCATCTCAATCCAGCATTTTGTTTCTCACCTGGACCAGCTAGATGGCTCTGGTGGACTTGTGAGTGGGACATAGAGATACACCCCTTTCCTGCTGTTGTTTTCCTGCAACTTGTGTTGGGAGACAAGTTGCCCCCAACACATCTAGGTTTGATTTTAATTTTAGCTTTACTATGCGCAGTACGATCATTATCAGGTCAGCGCTCATCTTCTGATTGGCTTCCACTGTTTCTAGATGTCCCCAAAGTTGCATCAGAATTCTCTTGGAGCTTAGCTGCAACTATCCCACGCTGATAATGCTATTCTTGTGACAAGATCAGTCAACGTCTGGGGAAATCGATATGAAGGTAGCCCCTTTTCCTCTTGAATCTTTTGTTGAACAATCATGGGGAAAGTTCTGGATCATGTGCTCAGTTCTCCAGGACACAGGTCCATCCTATCAGACCTCACTCTGTGTGCTTCTGTTCATTTCAAGCAGTAATATTGTCTTTGCCATCTTCATGCTCAGAATACAGAGGTGTCCAGCTCATGATTCTCTTATATTTTCCTAGTTTAGCGTAATTTCTCTTACAAGTTCTATGCTTGTTCATAGTGTAAAGCAATCTAAAGGATGCCTGGTTGACAGCCAGAGCTAACTGCCTGGTAGGAACGTGTGCAGAAAAAATACGTTTAAAGAATACATACTCTGACATTCTTGCTTGTCTTAAACTGCATGATCAGTTTTCTTGATCGAGCATCTTCAAAGTAATTCGGTGCAAAACCCCTGTATGTGATTTGAGTATGGAAGGAGCAGGGGTTGAACTTCCAAGCTTTTCTCCGCTGTTTTCAGAAGTACGTAAACAAGGACATTTCTGCACTTCATTAATGCATGTCCTATAAAATCAAGAGCTCCAGAAAACTGTCCCAAGAACAGATGAGCCTCCCCCCACCCCCCCAGCTCCAACTTGGATGTTATGGAGTCAGTTTTAAACACATCTATGGAAAATTTGTCCATTGCTTACTTCAATATATGTTAAAGGAAGACACTTCCTGGCACATGTTCCCCCATGCTGATTGGAAAAGCAATACTGTTTGCATTTTCTGATGTAGGAAGCAAACCGTTACAGGATTCATAAATAACCAGAACAGAAAAACCCAAGACACGAGTTTTGATAATAGAGCGACCAGAAAAAGAGAGCTGTGTGGGCAAAGGAAATTTAGGTGTTTGGAACTCTCTCCTGTTAGAAAATTCAGTTTGACTCTGAATCAGGTTTCTGCCTACAGGTTGTTTTATGCAGCCTATGGTGAAATGGGTACCTCTCAACTTCCCATTTTGCTGTAAAAAAGAAATGTAAAATCAAAGGATTCCTCCCCCCACTCCATGGGGCAAATTGGGTTAAAGAGAACATATGTATGTTTTCCTTAGAATCTAGGTCAAGATCTTATGAAACAGAGAACAGAGAAAAAGGGGATGACCAGCAGCAAGGTGGGTGGACTCAGTTACAGTGGCAACGGGTGCACACCATTGGAAGACCTGAAGGACCATGTTGGGACAGATCCTCCTGGAGAAATCTACGTGGTCACTGAGATTTGACACTGACTTGATGGCACGTAATCAATCTAGACTCTATCTAGCTTGCAGAAGTACCCCTTCTGTTCTGACAATCAGGAAGAGATGGTGAAGAGGACAAGCGCAGGGTGAGCAAACTGGGAGCCGCCCACTAAAGAAGTTCTAATCACATTTCTCCATTGTAGGGTTCTAGAATCAATATTAGCAGAGGAGGTGAAGGGAATTAGGGCAAAGGTTTAGAAGGGGGTCTTTGTGAAATGCCCCTCAGGCAGCCAGATCCTCTTGAAGACTCTGCAGGACTGCTTGGGAGTCTTCTCCAGATGTCTGCGTAGGGGTGGGCATGGACAGATGTTTCCTCTGGAACTGACAGTGAAGAGGTGGTGTTTGCCCACAGATGTAGAGGTGGCCTGAAATGGCCCACAAAGCAGCTGTGCCAAGCCTTCAAGAATAGATGCCTGCTGGTGAGGGGGGCATTTTCAGGCTAACACTCTTCAGGGAACACCTATTTGAATACTCTGCACAGCCTTGGAAAACCACCACCACCACCACCACCACAACATGGGTTTCACTGGGTGCAAATGAGTACAATCTAACCAAAGGGGCTTCACCCTGTATTGACTGTCCATCATAAACAATGTTAGCTGTCCATTCTTCTCCACTCAGAACTCCACAGGCAAAACCTGTATGTTTTGGAAAAAAGCGAACCCCAAGAAGAGTTCATGATTGAAAAAATAGAATACTTTCAGTCTCCCTCAAATGATATCTCAAATTTATGCGTTAATTTTTCCTCCTCAATCTGGTTTCTTCCTGCTGAGACTAGTTCCATCCAGCTGTTTTCTCTCAGCTGGACATCGGGCTGCATCAAGAGCAAACGGGGAGGGGTTTAAGAGAAGATTGATGGAGGTAGGAAGAGTTAACCTCCATCACCATCACTATGTCTCTACTACAACTCTTAGCATTTTGACATCCCTTCGCATGAGCCGCGTTTCTGTGCTCATCCTAAGATGTCTACCTTGCCGAGCGATCACCAACTTTTGAAATCCAAGTGATGGATGGATAACTTACAGGGAGGAGGGGCGCCCTCCCAGCAGAAAAGGGTTAATTTTCATGCCTAAACACAGCTGTATCCACTGAAGCTGAAGAGGAGCAATGTGTGAGATGTAACAACAAAGCCTCTCCACTTTCATAAGCTGCTTAATTAGGTGAATGTTAATGAGACGTTAATTACTGTTGTGCCAGTGAATCCCTCTGAACGGAGATTGTGTTTCTCTTCAAACACCCTGTCTTAATTATAAGTTGCATTCAATTTTGCCTGCTTCGCTTGCAATGCTATCAGGTGGCCTGGAGACATTGCTGTTTCAGATGGGGTCCTGGGTTGGGACTTGCTGGAGAAGTGATGTCTGCAGAGATGGCTCTCAAAGGACCGCAGTTCTCTTGCCATCCGAGCCGTGGTCTTATTGCCCACTGCAGAACTCTTATGAATGTTGTTATATTTTTATTATTATTAAATTTTGCTGTGAATTTAAATGCTACTGCTGTTGTTGCTGTTATTTCATTTTAGGCTATTACACCTTGGAGAAAAGGCAGGGCAATGTCTGAAAATTTGCTTGCTTGATTTTCAGTGCCCTCCCTGAGTATCTCCCTCTCCTTCTCTCTCTTCATTCCTCCCCCCCCCCACCCCCCATGTCCTGGGGTCTTCCCAAAAGTCTTTGCTTAGGAGTGAGGAACACGGTGTGGGTTAGTGTGGCTTTTTAATCTACGTTAGCCAAGTTCCTTCCGTTTCCAGATGGATACGTTGCCCTACCAAAGCCACCAGATATTGTCTGGATGGTCAGATCTTCTCATCCATTGTTAGCGAAACAAAGAGTTGGATAGAAAGGGAGAAACCCCTGGTTTTGAGTCATTCTTCCTGTAATCATTTTCTTTGGCTTCTCTTCCACCTCTTACTGGAAGCATTCAGCGGCAGAGGTATACCATAACTTCTCCTCTCCCTCTCTTTCTCACTTTTCAGATTCTTGCACAACTAATTGGTCTGATCATCTCAGAGACCTTTACCATCTCATGCACGCAGAAGGATAGCAAAATTAGTTCTCTGTACTCCTCACTTATATGAAATTCCTTTTGTGCTGAGAGAGAATATATTAGGACACAGGAAATTAAAGTTAAAATAGTCAACCCACACTGTTTTTATTATTTTTTCTATTACTGCATGCAGGAAATCAAAATGGCAACTCGTAACCCTGCTTTGGAGGATGCAAAATAGTCTCCTCTCAAATTCCATTAAATTTCATAGGAATTACTAGTCCTGGTCAATACCTTATAGTAAAACAACGCAATGTTTGCGCTCCACGATATTACAGTCTATAAAAGTGCGGTTTGCAGATGAAGCAACAATGGCTTGATGTGATTTGGGGTGACATTAGAGAGGCATTTTCTGGAGTTGGGGATATGCCTGTATTTTTGTATGCTGATAATGCTGTATTGGTGGCTGAGAATGCAAATGATTTGCAGCAAATGTTAGAGAGATTGTATGATGCAACAAGGAATATGGATCTTAAAATTAGGTCATCCCAGACCAAGGTGGTTGTTTTGGGCTGGGAAATAGTTGAGTGATCATAAGCTATTTAAGTTATGGAAAAAAACTAGAGTAAGAAGATTAATTTGCATATCTTGATAGAATATTTGCTAGAGGTAGATAATAGATGGGGGAAAAAATTAGGATATGCAATTGTAGTCATTCTGTATATGCTCTTCTATTTCATGCTATGCCATGATAGTTCTTATAGTTACAATATTAAGATTAAATATATTTTACCAGCAGATTTTAGCAATATAGTGATTTTATATTTCATGCTAGCTATTTTTGTTTATCGTCAGTTATTATTCTATAGTTTCCCCCAAATTATATACATCTCTACTATATTCATTTTTGTCTCTGAAATCAAGCTTACCATGTTAGTGACTTTGGTATTACAATTTTATAGTTTGGGTTAATGGTCTAAATTTTAGTCATTTTTTAAAATATAATTTTATTAAAGACATGTTTTACAAAGTTAAAATATAAACATGAAAAAACATATAGAAGAAAAGCAAGAAAGAAAGATAAAGAAAAATGTTGAAAACAATAGAAAGGAAAGAAAGAAAAGATTCTTAAAGAAGTCACTTCTGATCTTCTTTACGGACTGAGAGTTGTGTATTATACCGCATTGAAAACAGTTTTTTTCTGCCACTGGAAATATTTACAGGAGATGAACAAATGCAATAATATTCAATACAGTGGGTTTGGATTTAATGTTTGTCGACACTGATAGAAATGCATTTTAATGTTCATGTAGGTTTTAGGGTTGCCAGTGATTTGGAAGAAGTGTTTGAGATCGTGCATGAACACAACACCTCTCTGTTGAGTTCTGCTATTCTCTGAGGTTGCTTCTGTTCCACAGACGTTTCATTACTAGGCTGGGTAACATCATCAGGGCATGGAGGAGTGACGTTTGTTGCTGTACATATACAGTAGCTTGTCCTACCAGCCTTGATTGGGGTACTGTTCTTCCTTGAACAAGCTACCATATATAAAGTGAAGCCAGCAAACTTCATTCCTCCATGCCCTGATGATGTTACCTAACCTGGTAATGAAACGTCTGCAGGGAAAGAAGTGGAGAACCCCAGGAACCCAACCATCCAACCCTGAGCTGCATATATTCTCCGCTGTTGCAGCCTCCCTGATCGCCATTAATGCAACCCAACATCTCATCAGGTTTTCATAAAAATAAAATGGTAGCTCTGCTGGATTAGGCAAAAGCCCACTTTACTCTAGCATTTCTGTTTCTAACCAGATGTCTCTGGTGTGCTTGCAAGCAGGAGATGGTGAAATACCACTCTTTCACCATGGTTCCCCTAAACCTGATATTTGGGTCATGCTGACTCCCAGCTGATGGTAGCATTAAATCTCAAGCTTCATCCTGTCCTGCATGAATTTATCCAATCCCCTTTTAAAGGCAACCTAGTGGCCATCACCTTTACAGCCTGAGAACTTAGGGAGGGTCTTTTCTGAGCCTCTTGCCCCATCCATTATCCAGTTGTGGGCTATGCTGTCTCTTATCTGACCCTTGGCAGCGTCTCTTTGCCCAGTCTCCTAAGGTCTTTCCCACATACCCTTATAGCTGCTCAGTGTAGACACACCTGTTTGTCTCTGCACACCTAGTCCTAGTAGCAGTCTAGTCTGTCTGTGCACAAACATGTAGACTGAACCAGAGGCACTCTTTAAAGCAGCTAAGTGTCTTCTCTTATTTAGCCTCCCTGTTCTGTCCTGTTATCTGTCGATTATTACTGTAAGAAGTAGGCCTCTCTTGGCCCGGTCTCCCAAGGTCTTTCCCACATTCCATTACATGTGGTCTCTGGAGTTGCTCACTTGGTGGTGCTGCCATTTCAAACCACTGCAGCCGCCACCCACTGATTCCAGAATGAGTGAGGAAAGTTGGCCACCGAAGGGAAGGAGCCTTGGTCACATAAATTAGCCTCATTGTGTTGGAAGCCTCCCATCAGGATAAATCCTCCATATAGCGTCATATATCTTTAGCATGCAGGAAAGCCAGAGAGTAAATGAGTGCCGTTCATATATTATTATGGCCTGGCAGCAAGGAGACAGACAGAGGTGATGCAGAGATGATTAATGGGAAAATTTGTGTTCACAAAATGGAGTCATCTCTCATTAGGGGAAACGGAGTTTCCCTTTTTACCACCAGCCAAACAGGCCTATGAAATCAAAAGCAATCCCCATTTGTTCTTCCTTCTCTGGAGTTTTTGTTGTTTATTCCAGCTTTTCCCATGCTGGAATTTATCCAATCCCCTTTTAAAGGCAACCCAGTGGCACCACCTTTACAGCCTGGGAACTTAGGGAGGGTCCCTTCTGAGCCTCTTGCCCCACCCGCTATGCAGCTGTGGGCTAAGCTGTCTCTTATCTGACTGTTCCAAAACTGTTCTTTTTCTTCCATCTCCACTTGTATAAGCTCTGTACATTCCCAGTGGGACTGGCCGTATTTTTGGAGGAAGGGAAAACATTAGGTGAAATATTTTCTATAGGTCCTGTTCTGGAGCAAGTTTATTTACTTTTATTCATGTATTCCTCTGTTTGATCAATTATTTGGCCTTTTAGACAGAAGCTCAAGGTGGCATTTAAAATAGTCTCTCTTCTTATTTTTTTCCCCATTGCAATTCTCTAAGGTAGGTTGGACTGAGAGTGAGGGCCTGGCCCCAGATCACCTTGGGAGTTTCTGTGGCAGAAGATGGACTTCAACCTGGGTCTTCCCAGTTCCACTCCAAGACCAGACATTTATCCTTTACTTCTTCCTTGCCTCCAGTAAAGGAATTTAGAGCTGACCTTGAGGAAGATAGAAGTGAGCTATTAAGGAGGTTGCGTCTACACAAACCATGGATCCTAGCTCTATCTTTATTGTAAGGTTACAATAACAGAATCTTGCAAGTCTGAAAGCATTTCCCCCCTTCTTTCCTTTTACTTTCCATAAAACTAAGGAGGGTCCCTTCTGAGATGCTTCCCACACTCCTTTTCCTTCTGTGGGCTGAGATACCTTTTACACGCCGGTTGTGTAGGCTGCAGCTCTTCCTCCTGTCTCCCGAGGTCATCCCCACAGATCATTACAGCTGCTGTGTTTGCATTCTGGTGGACAGCGGTAACTTCTTTCCTTTGGCCAAAGTCTTGCAGTGTTTTGCTGGGTGCAGCAGAGAAACCAAATGACCTCTTCTCCCCTTGCCTGCCCACTGGTGGCTATGCAATTTCCTGTTACTGGGTGAATGCTTTAATATAAGGTGCATTAAGTAAAATCCAGCCCGAATTAAATGAGGCTGCTCTGCTTTTTCCTTAAAGAAGCGTAAGCCAAGGCTTCAATCTCTGTTGTTGGACTTGATGGGGTTGAGAGAGCCCAGACCATTGACTGGATTGTACCCTTCACGTGCTCAAAGAGTTACAGCTGGAACAATAAAATTTTCCTTGTGCAGCTCTACCAGCCTCCTTAAGTGTTTCGCGAACCGTTGATTGCTCTCCTTGTGGTCATGGGCAAGAGAAGCTGTTCAGAGCAGAAGTTCAGCTGCTGTTTCTTCCCTTCCATTGATGACACTCTGGGTGAAAGGAGAAGAAGAAAAGCAGACGGGCAGTTGAGGATATTGGCAGGCACGGAGCAATTTCTCGATCGCCCACAGCTGCGTTACCGACTTGGCTCGAATGGGGCCATCTCTTGTTTGAGTGGAGAATGGTAGAATTTTGCACAATGGGACACTTTGCGAGTGACAGGCCAATCTGCTTTCTTTTGCAGGCATGTTCATGTTGGAACCCCTCCAGGCATATTTTGTGCGTATAATACAGCAAGCACAATCATTAAGGGATGATGGCAAAAAAAATCTTGAGGGCTGGCAAGCTCCAGGATATAAACCTGTAGTACCGAGAAAGTAACCGGTTCTATTCACCTCGGGGCCTCTGTTTCCATCCGCCTGTTTGTGGTCTTCGCTGTTAATTGTTGCTAATAATCAACTCAAGTGGAAATGCTTGGAGTGTGTTTTTCCCCAGGGCAATGGGTCCCTTCTATCCCAGTTCAGAGCAGATGGCAAGGGAGGGAATCTTGTTGCAAGGAACACCAACTGGGCATTCTGTTATTTCTACCAAGTTCCTTTTGCATACCAGCCCTAGCAAAGGGGCTGTAGATCTGGGTACCCTTTCCTTCCATGCATTTGTACCACAGGAAAGGTTGTCAAGATGGGGTGTGTTTTGAGAACTCTTTTCTTCCCAATCACTACAGACCATCCACTTTTTCAGGAATTTGAATTTCTTTCCTTGCAAGTGGGGGGTGGCACTAGGTACAGTGAGACCCTTATGTCTCCCGACCAGCTTCCTGTTTCTAGCATGATGGATCAGATCAGGGTTTTCCAAAGTGGTCAGTATTGACCTCCAAGGGTTGATGGGACTTTCCAAGGGGTGGTGGTTGTTGTTGTTATTCATAGTACTATTAGTTAAAGTAGTGTTAATTAAATTATTTTCACATAGTAAATGTTTGGGGGTTTATCAACGAGCTGATACTTCATGAATCGGTCAGTGAGCTGAAGAGTTTGGGAACCCCTGGACTAGTTGCTGTGGGAAGTTCACAATCAGCATTAGGTTAGTAAGAACTACATTGACTGGAGTGACCAGCTATTCAGAAGTCTTCCTAACTGGCAACATATAAGCAGGCTTGTATTTTAGGGAAAGAGCATTCAGGAGGCATTTCTTGACTCCTGCATTGCCTTCAAAACATGGTTCAGATTCAAAGCTACGAAATTAGGGCCTAGATACCTTTGAGGCTGCCTTGCCCCCTTAGTATCTGCGGGCCCTTTAAGAACTGAGTTCCTGTTCCTAAAGAATGTTTCCATCAAGGATCAAGGGGAAAAGCCTTTTTCATCACCGCCCCTGCCTCTGAAACAGCTTCTGCCCGAGATCAAGCTATCCCCAACTCTGTTAGGTTTTTGAAAAACCAAGAAAACCTGGGTTTTTAAGAGAGACTTTGGGGTTTGATTGGTCTTCATCCTCTCCTGCTGTGGGGCTGTCCAGTTGCAACTGGGCGTGGTTCTTTGGTGCGTTGATATCCTGGTTTCCTTGTTTGACTGGTTTACATTTGTTCCTAGATCAGGGAATGTCAGTGGCTCAGAATGCTGCACAATTGGAGCACCATATAAAACCCTAGGAGATATAAATAAATAAACACCGGGCTTAAGCTCTTGAGAAGGAGGAGATATGAGTCCAAAGAGATCTGTTTGGACAGAAAAGCGGAATGCAAGGAGTAGAAAACCCTTATGGACTTTTTGCGAGGAAAAGAAAAAAAAGAACTTGTGATTTATGGCTTTGAGAGAGAGGATAGGATAGATGATAGAAAAGAATCATGATGTAACTTTAGAGAGCGAGGTTAAAATATAATTGTACTTATCACTGCTGTGAAGAAGATCGGAAGCGACTTCTTTGTATCTCTTTTCATTCTTCTCTATTTTTCTTTTTCTCTTGCACTTTTCACTTTCCTGTTGACTTCTTTCTTTTTCTTTTTTTCTTCCTGACGAAATATTAGTCTGTCTTAGTTTTTTTCTTCCTTTTTAAAAGTTTTCATAAAAATTATATATGTAAAAAAAAAGAGAGAATTCAGCAGAGGCTGGCGTCGCTTCAGGCGTCGCTTCAGCAGGTTCGCGGTGTTTTTTAAAGCGTGGCCTAACTCAGAGATAACGGATTACTTGGTTATTTATGGAAGTGGTGGTTATTATTCACACCAGTCTTGGGAAGGGTTTTGCATTGTGTCCCAGCTATGCTTTTTGTATAATTAAAACAATATCTATGCCATGGTTTCTTACTCTGTTAATGAGGATTAATAGGTTTTCCTCCCAGACTTTGTTCGCTCTTTGGTGCCTCCGAGGCACAGGGCCAGACGAAAAAAAGATGCAAAACCTTGGTGCTTTAGTAGAGATAGGGAATAATTACAGCCTGCTGCCCTGAGATTGGATGGATTAAAACTTGTGAATTCAGAACGAGAGGCACCCGTTGCTAACCAGAGATGCTCGTCCTCTTGCCTGGAACCCAAGCAAAATCTTCCTGCCACTTTGAATGTTTAGCCTTGTGAAAAATGCTTTGCTTTTCCAGTTTCTAGCTTCAGTTAAGGTCTCCAGGAATGTCTCTTTCCTAGAAAAGCTGTCGTCTTAAAGTGGTGTGAAAGCATCACTGTGTGCCGTTATAGCAGGGGTACTTCCTATTTTGTGATCACCCGGGCTTGACGCTCTTGAAACCGTATTTCTGTTTTACCCATTCTGATGCTGATGTCTCTGGGGAGAGAAACGAGAGAGATGATAGCAAAGATTGATCAGCCAACCCATTCAACCCAACCAGGAAATAGCTGTTAAATTCTGAATCAGTCTTAACCTCTGGCTGGGTTCACACAATATATGAGACTAGTTTAGAATAGATTTAGGTGGTCTGTAGTTGAGCGAGTTGTGGAAAACCAGCCATTATCTTTTTCTGTATAAACAAAGCCATCGTATTAATCCAAAGTGGGCTTTATTAGTTTCAGCATACCATGTTCTGTGAATATGACAGTTATGTTTTGTTAGCCTGGATGTAGCATGTTGTGTAAACCTAGCTCCCGTGTCATTGTCTTGATAGAACAACAGGGGCCAATCTTCTAAGTAGAGGGAATGGAACAAGGAAGACCTTCAGTGCAAAGTTGTGAGAACTCTTCCCCTGGTTGATCAGGGATTGGTGTCAAAATTATGAGCAGGGGCAGTTTCTTCCCACTTCATGGAAGCACCATGCTCCCACCCAACTTTCAGGCCCTCTCCATTGAAAGAACACTGCCAAAGTGTAAAAGATGCTGCCACCAGAACAGATGATAAATGAAGTTTCACTGGAACGTAAACCGCTTGCAGAAACTTTCACCTTTCTTTGTAGGAAGGATCCCTAATCTGAGCTTTGAGGGTTTTTTCCCCTTTGGATTAATTCTTTCTTGCCAGGATTTTGAGAAGGAAAATCTGATAATATGCGGACTTGCGAGTGGTCCATGAACCAGGAACTTCTTTAAGAGGATATTTCAGAACTGAGATATCTAAAAAACAATAGCTCCTCAACACTCTGGTGGGCCAGGAGACTCACACAATCCAGGCCGTTCATCAGCCCAGACTGAAGGATGTTTTTTAAATCCTCTCTCTGCTTCTGAGGAAGTAGGTAGAGCTCAGAATAGGAGCCATTTCCCAAGAATTCAGTGGAGTTTTCTGCTTTTTTGAAGGATTCTCCAGGGTCCTGACGCTTGACTGTATTCCCTGGATATAAATTAAATGTGTATGATAATCAGAACTGAAGAAGGAACAACTTCCACAACACCACCTAAACTCAAACGTGCATTTTTCTGGGGCTGTGTGGCTACTGGGAAAGTCCTGTCTTTTTAAAGGTGCCACTGAGAGGTATTGTGAGCCCGCTCACCTGGACTCCCAGAACCTTTCCTGCTTCAATACCTACGCTTTCCTAAAATTTGGTATTGAGTACACATGTGCGTTGGCCTTTCCCCAGCATGATCTGGGGTCAACAAAGCATCAGTCTGAGCTTGGTGAGGGCATTCCATAACCAGACCTCGTTTTGTAGCTATCAACCTAACTTTGTATATCAGTTATGACCCATGGTTGAAAGTCCCTTTGCTGTTAATTCCCACTCAATCGGAGCTCAGTGTCTTAGCTCCAGAAGGCTTTCTGGCAGGTGTGTCCTCAGCTGTGGGGCACAGCATTTCAAGATATTTGTTTTGTGCAGAGACTGTTGTAGACCGCAGCCTGTCCAAGCAAGGGCTTGTGGTTGACATTCTTCCTCCTTTTGTCTCTTCTTCACCTCTCCTTTAAATTCCTCTCCACTATCCAACTCCCCATGATCTCCCACATCTCTCCTTTCTCTCTTTCCCTAATTCTCCAGTTTCTGAGGCATGGTCTTGAAAGCAGAGAGTGAATGTTTAAATGTAAACAGATGTCTCAACATGATATGTTTCAGAAAGAAAGTAGGCATGGCAACCTTTCTCTTAGCAGCCAAGTAGCCAGGACGTCTTGACCTGGTGGGAGTTGGGGATTTGGGTTAACAACAAGAGGAAAATAAGCTGCCACAAAAAGGGTGGGTGTGCTGGAAGGGACCACGGAGTAACTGAAAGCCCAATTGATTGAGAAATGCTCCTGGACAATTCCCATTGAATGAAAAATGCCTTTCCAAATAAGTAAATCATCATGTGGGCTGGGGGAAAATGTTGGTGGTTTAAATTTTTAGCAATAGAAGGAATGTTATGTTCTTACCAAAATAAAACAAGAGAAATAATTAATGTGGGAGGAAGTAGAACTCACAGATTTGTTTATCCAAACACAAGACTGGGGAGTACTGAGTTTTAAGAAGCTGGATATTGAATCCTCACATATACAACCATGATGGTGAGGCTGAATTCATTCAACCTCTATTTTTTCCTTCCTTCCTTCTTCTCCCCCTCCCTCCCTTTCCCTTCCCCCCTTTCTTTCCCTCCCTCTCCTTTCACTCTCTCTCTCTCTCCCTTCCCTTCCATGGTGAGGTTGAATTCATTCAATCTCTATTTTTTCCTTCCTTCCTTCCTTCCTTCCTTCCTTCCTTCCTTCCTTCCTTCCTCCCTCCCTCCCTCCCTCCCTCCCTCCCCTCCCCTCCCCTCCCCTCCCCTCCCCTCCCCTCCCCTCCCCCTTCTAGTAAATAGATCCAACCTGCTGTTCTCAAGGCTTATTGCTGTATCTGTTGAACTTGGTTGCTGCATGGAGGGATTTTTTAAAATCTGTATCTGATAAAAGGCTATCATGCTTTCAAATTTCTTCAGGATGTAAATAAGTTGTTATTCCTATTAAAAAGCATACTGAATGAAATTCTCGCCTGATCCGACGATCACGCTTTAACACTATTGTTCCCTAGCAAATATGTGTGGCCCCAACTCACACACTGATCCTGGTGGCTGTGGAGATCATTGCCTAGACCTGTAGTGTCCTTCTTGGGTGCAGGACACGTAATAATGGAAGGCAGATTCAGATGAGATTTTAGGAGACGTTCCCTAACAGTAACAGCAGTCCAGTAGTGGGTCAAGTAGCAAGAAGGCAGAAAGTTTATTTTTGTATTAAAGCTCGGTTGTGTACTTACCCCCTTTTTCTCTTCTCCATTCTTATTTGCTCTTTTGGGGGGGATCTGGGTTGGCTTGTCCCTCTCCTGCCCCACATCAATATTTCTCTCTTCCACTTATTGTGTCCCCATCATTCCTTCTTCCTTTGCTCCTTGCATACCCATTTCAAAACTGGGGCTTTCTCACTCAGTGTATACGTCCTTTCTTGTAATAGTATGGTTTCCCCCTTGCTTCTCAAGGGCAGCGTCATTAAATATTTTGAATTGGAAATGAAAGTTATGTATTTGCCTGTGTTGTGGTTTCTTTATGACTGTGAATGAAGCAGGAATAATATTAGTATTTAATTGTGTTTTGGTGGAATGTTTCTTCCCTGGGGAGAGGATAAATGCTTCTGAAGAGCAAAGAATCAAGAGGATACACAATTAGAACATTTCCCTATTTCCCTCTGCATTTCTTCTCCACAAATGCTCTGCTCCTCTTCCCTTTATTTGACCCCTCCCCTGTTGATCTCATTGCCAAGATACTTTGATAGGTCGGATATTCTAACCAAAATGCTACTGATGTTCATATTGCATACTTGGGCAACCTCTAACATATAAAGAATAAGCACCATGCCTTTTATGAAGAAAGCAGACATGGATGCAGGGGAGTAGAGCAAAAATAGATACTATTAAATTCTAGTGAACAGATGAGGACAAATCCTTCATTTTAGGTGGAAATTTTTGCTAGTCGTGATTGCAATATATATTCAAGTTCACATCTGGGAGACCCATACAGGAAATGAAGTTCTTAACATACTCAAGGGGGCCCTTTCCAGCTAAGGATGAGGTCCACAAACTGGCTTCTTCCATTTCGGTTCCTTTCATTCATGAGTTACTTGCCTCCCTTCTCAAGAAACATGTTTTTCTCAAGAAATGTATAGGAAGGATTGACTAGAGGTTGGCTGCATTGTCTTCTGCAAGGAGAGATAAAAGAAACTGGGTGTTTTTAGCCCTGAGAAGAGAAGGCTGAAGGGAGATATGATAGCCCTTTTGGAATATTTAATGTGAGATTGCACAGAAGAAGGTCATGACTTGTCTTTCATCCCAGAATGTTAGGACACGGGCTAATGGACTAAATTACAGAAAGGCAGACTCCAGCTGAATGTTAGAAGAAATGTCTTAATAGTGAGAGCAGATGGACAGTGGGATCAATCACTGAAGGAAGGGAGGACCTCTCCTTCACGCGGTGGGTTCAAACAGGGTCTGGTATGTGTCTATCCTGAATGCTTTAGCTTAGCCACCTCAACTGAGCAGAAGATTGGACTTACTGGCCTAAAAGTTCCTCCAACTCTATGGTTCTATAGCTAGGTTCACACAACAAACCACAAACTTGATTTAATGAAGGACAGAAACATTCTGTGCCAGGTAAAACCATCTATGGTTTAATGCAATGACCTTGTCTATACCATATGCTAAGACAATTGTAGGATGCCTATTATACACTGAACCACAATAACAAAAAATACAAATACAAAATACTTTAATGACCAAGTATAAAATATATACAAGGAATTTGTCTTCGGTGACGAACAGCAAGATCACCAGTGCGTTTGGATAGCAACAGAAAAATAATAACAATAACACTACACAGTAAAATAACTTTTTCAAAGGGAGAAGCCACCGTCCAGCACATATCAAGTCATGTAGTGTTTAACCGAGCAATGGCACAAGGGAAAAAACTATTCTGATATCTAGATGTTTTAACATATGGTGCTCTGTAGCGCCGTCCTGAAGGAAGAAGTTGGAACAGTTTATATCCAGGATGGGAAGAGTCTGCAGATATCCTCTCTGCCCTCCTTTTGACCCTCACAGTATACAGTTCTTCTATAGAAGGCATAACTCATTTTTGCTTGAGCATGACTTAGCATGTTGTATAAATGCTAGTGGAAGACAAGCAAAATCAGAGTGGTCTGGAGTTTACTCATAATTATGTAAAGCTTGCCAGATTGGGTGAATAGTCTTCTAGTTTCGCTCAGCTTCTAATGACCCATCATTACTTCTGTATCAAGGGCATTATAAGAGCCGAGAACAACAAGGGCTGAATGGGATGAGGCAGGAACTAACCCTACAGAGACAGGTTACGCAAGCCACTTCATCAGCTACCTCCCAAGACCATCAAAGGACCAGCCAAGTCTCTGTTCATTTGGAATGATGGAAGGAAGAAGCCAGGACTTCCAGCTCTGCAGCACTGATACATCAGTTTGTGATCTCTCTGCCCAAAAGTGGGGAATCAGTTATTGTGTCTGAGGTTCCATTATTGGAATCAGCCTCCATTGCAGTGATGGAGATGTCTGGAACCTCCCAGAGATGTCTGGGAGTCTTTCACCAAATCTACCTGAGCTGAATAAGAGGATAAGTGTTTGGAGAGCTGTGATTTGCTGCTGAGCTCAGGTGCGAAGCCTGACAGGTGTGCTCTTGACAGCCAGTATTTACTACAAACCCATCTTGGCTTAACTTGTCATAGTTTCTCAGAGAGAATCCTGGGAAATGTCATTTGGTGAAATGTGAGAAACCTTTGAGTTACAGGTGCCAAACAGCCTTCACAGAACTGTCACTCTCAAAGATTCCTGTGGAGTAAGAATGACACTGAAATCTTTGATTTCATAATGTGTCTATGTCATTTATCTAGCGTTGGCATAGTAACCCTGATGAATAAAAAATAATTCTTAGTTACGGTCCTTAGTTCCTCAGGCTGTATCCTAAATATGTTGATGGTGTGTTTGTGCATTGTGAATCCAAGATGGATTAAAAACAGTGAGGGAACAGAAAAATGTAGAACCATTTCCTGCTAAATTATGATCTTCATGACAATGAGGAAGAGAAAAGAAAATACCAGATAGAACTTTCTCCAGGGATATGACTTGTGCTTACCAGAAGACCCAAAAGGGTTTAGAAAAGCCTCAGTGGGTTGAGGCGTCCCTGATGACCTGGAATGTTCTGATGGGAGGAAGAAAGGTGGAGAACAGTTTAGGGAGGCATCTTGGGGAGACTCATTCATCACTTAACTTGACGTGTTCTCCATGACTAAGTATGAAACAAGATACTTGCTCTGTTACGACTGCACCTTTTTGGGGTAGAGGTTCAAGATGTAGAGCTCTTTGAGATTTGCAAAATGATAACTTTTCTAAAAATAAGTGATTGGGGAATGCTGGATCTCAGGTGGGAAAAAATTGAGCTTGGAAGAAATCAGGGTAGAAATGGAATCTTCTGCTCTTCTTTTTGGCTGCACTGAGACTCACGCTGGCTACTGGTTTTGGTGATCTAGACCCATTTCCAGCAGACCTTTGACTGACCTTCTGGCTTTGGCCCTTGGATCCTTGCAGGGCAGGGATACAAAGACAGAGGAACTCACTTGGACTTTTGAGTTGCGTGCCAGAGGCCCCCTTCCAGAAAATAGGTGGAGCCAGAAAGAAGTAATGGCAGGAACACAGATTCACAGAAATCCTCTTTTCCATTTGAAGCATTTCTAAGGCCACTTTCCTCGACCTGAATTAGAACTGGTCAAACAACAAAAGTGATTTCTCAATCTGACACAAGTCCATAACGTTATCTTGAAAGGGAAAGTGGGTGGTGAATTTTGCTTTCCCTTTCAAATGTTGACTGCCTCTGAAGGCCATCCACTGGGAGACTTCCTTGTGCAATGGGTTGGCTGCTGTGCAAACACTCTGCTAGACTAGACAGGGCAGAGGCATCAGGGCACAGCTTATGTTGTTATGTTCCCCTGCCCCTAAATATAAGCTTAGCTAAAATTGCTTGGCCAAATAGGGCAGCACAATGGAGGTGCAGGCTTGCCCTTTGACCTTTCCCATGTCAATAGGGGTGAACTGGAATCAAGGGCATTCAGGTGGAGGAGATATATGGCTTTTGTAAAGATAAAAGGGAAGGTATTGCAAAGTAGTGTGACTGAGGCCCAGTTGTCCCTGGCTTCATCACCTGGGGCATGAGGAATGAAACCAGGATTCAATAATCAAAGGCTGTTAAGGAAGGAAAGTTCTCCCAATGTGAACTTGATTCCTGGTGAGGCAGCCATGCTTTTTTCTTGGGTGTCAGCAGAGCTCGATCAGGCACGGAGAGGTCCATGGCTCAAGCCTTGGGCAACTGAAAGCTGGAGAGGCTTCAAAACGAGAAGCATTCAAGCTCTCCGTGGAATGTCATTCAACCCTAAGCCCGGCTTTGTCAATCAGCGCCCGCTAAATTTCAATTCAGTTACTGGCTCTGTTATGTGTCTCCTCCAACCCTCGTGTCAGTGCTTTGGCGACAGTTGCCAAAAGGGTGACATACTGTCTTGTCTCACCTCTAATTTCCATAGCACTGTCAGCCTTCCCAGGTGGACCAGAAAGGAAACACAACCAGATGATCTAATTCTACTTTATTGGAAGGCTACATTAACAGATTCTGGCAAGTCTGAAAGTACAATTCTCCTGCCATCACCTTTATAACCCAAGAAACTAGGGAGGGTCTCATCTGAGCCTGTTGCCCTGCCCACTATCCAGCTGCAGGCTATGCCCTCTATTATCTGACCATTCCCTAGGCAAGTCTCTTTGCCCTGTCTCCCTGATACTCCCAAGGTCTTTCCCACATGCCATTACAAGCACTGACAAAGTATTCAGTCACCCCCAACCCACAGCCATCAAGAAGAGATTTTCTTGGACAGCGCCAGCCTTTGAGGGTTCGGCTGGTAACACAAGGAAACTGGGCTTTTATCAGGATCGTTTTCTTAGGGTGTGGCAGCTGATGAGGGAATGGAAACCAGTGGCCTCCACAGTCCTAGCAAAGTACACCATCCCTAACAGCTGGGTATGCAAGCTGGGCTGCTGTTATGACATCTGAATGGCTACCAGTTTTCAGCCCAGGACTACAGATTACATTCTGTTCCATGTCCTTCATTATCTGATCCACGGGGGAAAGCATTGGTGTCTTTCTGAACCATGTTGCTCCTACCTCTTTCAAAAGGGATGGTTTGATATTTTTTCCCAACACAGTATAGGAGACAGTGGTTGATTTTCCAAAAGAGGTGTAAAATGGCCTATTTATTATAGCAGAAGGATCAACACGACCTGAAGGAACACCCTTTCCCAGATGAGAAAACACTGGGATAAGTCAGCTGGAGTGTGCCAGATTTAGATCCCAGGCAGGCACCATTTCTCATCTGTGGGCTGCTCCTTAAAGGAGACCTCCTTTTGGGCTCATGTGGCTCTTGTAGACTCAAGAAGACAGGCATTTAAATTAAGGAGGTGTTACGAAAGCAGTACTAGGGCAGGACAATAAGGTGCCCAAACCGGATCCAAAACATTCTTGCTTGCTTCAGAGGGCTATTATATGTGTATCTCCCTTTTGCTAAACAGGACTGATTAGTACCCAATGAGTACTTGAATCAGAGACACCATAAAAATTCAAATAATCTCAACTGAGACTTTATAAGTTGTCAAGTAGTAGTGTCATCACCAGAAGTGATCCAAGATGGATTACATGGATGTGTCCATCAAGTCACCAGAAGCTGGACTCTACATGAAGAAGACTATTTATATCTCACTTCCATTCTGGGTGATTCAAAGTGGCAGCCATGGCCTCTTGAGACAGCCACCCACCCAGAAAGAGTCCAGGCTTAAGCCTGCTTAGCTTTAGAAACATTGTTTCAGACCATCTGACTATGATCCACGGCTCACCTCCGGTTTGCTGATGCTCCTTTTTCATTGCTGGTCTTTGTGAAGTCTGGATTTCAGCATTAGCCTTTCCATGCCTCATTGCTGTCATGTGGTCCCTTCCAACTACAACCATTTACTGGAGCTGAGTATTTTGCACTTTGGAGAGGGTGACATTTCATGCAGGGCATTTGTGCATTAAAAGAGCTGGCATTTCACACCATGAGGACAGTGGTATTTGCAAACTGGGATGTTGGCATTTTATGCATTGTTACCATCCAGCAATTTGAACAAGGCCACCGAGCTGGAAAGATCAAAATGGTCATTTTTTAAAGGGGGGAGTGGACTTGGAGAAGATATAAGGAAAAGAAATACCACCCAGCTACCCATAATATGTATACATACATAGCTCTTAAAATGTATGCATTCTTTGTTGTTTGTTTTCCTTTGAACTTTGGGCAAATAGAAATTTGAAATTGCACAATCCTGAGACTGAATGCACTGAAGAAAGATAACCAGGAAGCAAAACCAAAGCTTTAAAAACAATCAAGTGAGTTTGATTTAAAAAAAAATGGTTCACACAAACCCCTTTATATTTAATAACCTCCTGAAATGATGGGTAGAAGCTGTGTTACAGACTAGGTGAGTTTTGCATCTGTTTAACCATGATGGCTTCCTTTTAACAAGATTGGACACGTTTCATTCTCCAGATACTTGACCTCCAACCCTCAATGGAATGATGATTCCCCAGCTCCTTAGGAACAGGATGTGATTGTGTATAGAGGTGTCTGCAGAGGACCCCAAAATTCAAGATGGTGGCCACATCTGCTCGATCAGAACCCACCCCTTCCTAATGTTCGGTTATGTGGTCATGGCCATCATCTTGGCTGTCTTGAACACCCACCCCCTCTGATGCTGCTATGTCTGTATGCCGTTTAAGTTTAGACTCTAGAAACAGATTTTAAACCAATCAGTAGAAGATGTCAGTAGCAAATTTCTTCCATATTGTGGCCAAGAAAATATAGTCATGACAATCAAATCACTAAGAAGTCAAGCTTGACATGAACGAAACTTTCCTTTTATAGAATCATGTTACTTGCTGTATTGTTTGATCTTTGCACTTCTGAACTAAGTTTTTCAACTGTTTATTATAAATGATACTAATAGTCACGGGAGCTTTCTAGCAGAAAACCATTATGGTTTTTAACAAAAGCTCAACTGTGACAGAATCAATCTGATGAAAATATTTCTCTAATGGACCTGCCTTGTCAACCCCCCCCCCTTTTTTTAAAAAAAATCAAACTGAAAGCCAATTCTTCTAGCTAAAATATTGGTTAAAAGGGGCATCTTTAATGGAATAATCAGTCTGGCTTTAGGCAGGAATTTCAGAGAATAGAACTACTTCAAAAATATGCTGTGGTTTCTTCTGAGAATCTGCTTCTTTTCAGTTATTGGATAGGTGAACATTGGATAACCTGCAATGTTTTTACCCCTTTTTAGTGTAGGGTGGATATGTTTTGAGTACCACTTTAGAGAGAATCCCATCATCGCTCAAATATTTTAGTTTCTCGTTAACATTATAAACCCTGTTCATCGCTAAAGGATTTTAAAGTGATGCATACTTTTTTGTTGTTTAGTCGTTAAGTCGTGTCCGACTCTTCGTGACCCCATGAACCATATTGCGCCAGGCCTTCCTATCTTTCACTGCCTCCCTGAGTTTGCTCAATTTCATGCTCATTGCTTCAGTGATGCTATCTAGCCATCTCATCCTCTGCCGTCCTCTTCTCCTTTTGCCTTCCATCTTTCCCAGCATCAGGGTCTTTTCCAAAGAGTCCTCTCTTCGCATTAGGTGACCAAAGTATCTGAGCTTGAGCTTCATTATCAATCCTTCCAATGAGCAATCAGAGTTGATTTCCTTTAAGATTGACTGGTTTGACCTCCTAGCAGTCCAGGGGACTCTTAAGAGTCTTCTCCAGCACCACAGTTCAAAGGCATCAATTCTTCGGCGTTCAGCCTTCTTTATGGTCCAGCTCTCACAGCCATACATTACTACTGGAAAAACCATAGCTTTGACTATGCGGATCTTTGTCGGCAAGGTGACGTCTCTGCTTTTTAATATGCTATCTAGGTTTGCCATAGCTTTCCTCCCAAGGAGCAAGCGTCTTTTAATTTCATGGCTGCAGTCTCCGTCTGCGGTGATCTTGGAGCCCAAATAAATGAAGTCTGTTACTGCTTCCATTTCTACCCCTTCTATTTGCCAGGAATTGATGGGTCCAGATGCCATGATCTTAGTTTTTTTAATGTTGAGCTTCAAGCCAGCTTTCGCACTCTCCTCTTTCACCCTCATCAAGAGGCTCTTTAGTTCTTCTTCACTTTCTGCCATTAGGGTGGTATCGTCTGCATATCTGAGGTTATTGATGTTTCTCCCTGCAATCTTAATTCCGGCTTGTGATTCTTCCAGCCTGGCATTTCTCATGATGTACTCTGCATATAGGTTAAATAAGCAGGGTGACAGTATACAGCCTTGTCGTACTCCTTTCCCTATTTTGAACCAATCGGTTGTTCCATGACCGGTTCTAACTGTTGCTTCTTGGCCCGCATACAGATTTCTCAGGAGACAGGTAAGGTGGTCTGGTATCCCCATCTCTTTAAGAATTTGCCACAGTTTGTTGTGATCCACACAATCAAAGGCTTTTGCATAGTCAATGAAGCAGAAGTAGATGCTTTTCTGGAACTCTCGTGCTTTCTCCATGATCCAGCGAATGTTGGCAATTTGATCTCTAGTTCCTCTGCCTCTTCGAAACCCAGCTTGTACATCCGGTAGTTCTCGGTTCACGTACTGCTGAAGCCTAGCTTGTAGGATTTTGAGCATAACCTTGCTAGCATGTGAAATGAGTGCAATTGTGCGATAGTTTGAGCATTCTTTGGCATTGCCCTTCTTTGGAATTGGAACGTAAACTGACCTTTTCCAATCCCGTGGCCACTGTTGCGTTTTCCAAACTTGCTGGCATATTGAGTGCAGCACTTTAACAGCATCGTCTTTTAGTATTTTAAATAACTCAGCTGGAATACTGTCATCTCCACTAGCTTTGTTGTTAGCAATGCTTCCTAAGGCCCACTTGACTTCACTCTCTAGGATGTCTGGCTCAGGGTCAGTGACCACACCAGCATGGACATCAGGGACATTAAGATCTTTCTTGTATAGTTCTTCTGTGTATTCTTGCCACCTCTTCTTAATCTCTTCTGCTTCTGTTAGGTCCCTGCCTTTTTTGTCCTTTATCATGCCCATCTTTGCACTAAACGTTCCTTTGATATCTCCAATTTTCTTGAAGAGATCTCTAGTCTTCCCCATTCTATTGTTTTCTTCAATTTCTTTGCATTGTTCATTTAAGAAGGCCTTCTTATCTCTCCTTGCTATTCTCTGGAAATCTGCATTCAGTTGCTTATATCTTTCCCTTTCACCCTTGCTTTTCGCATTCCTTCTTTCCACAGCTATTTGTAAAGCCTCATCAGACAGCCATTTTGCTTTCTTGCATTTCTTTTTCTTTGGGATGGTTTTAGTTGCTGCCTCTTGTACAATGTTACAGACCTCCGTCCATAGTTCTTCAGGCACTCTGTCTACCAAATCTAATCCTCTAAATCTATTCATCACCTTCACTGTGTACTCACATGGAATATGATCTAAGTCATACCTGAGTGGTCTAGTGGTTTTCCCTACATTCTTCAATTTAAGCCTAAATTTTGCAGTAAGAAGCTCATGATCTGAGCCACAGTCAGCTCCTGGTCTTGTTTTTGCCGTCTGTATAGAGCTTCTCCATCTTTGGCTGCAAAGTATGTAATCAATCTGGTTTCGGTATTGACCATCTGGTGATGTCCATGTGTAGAGTCGTCTCTTGTGTTGTTGGAAAAGGGTGTTTGCTATGACTAGCTTGTTCTCTTGACAGAACTCTATTAGCCTTTGCCCTGCTTCATTTTGTAGTCCAAGGCCAAACTTGCCTGTTATTCCGATTACTCCTTGACTTCCTACTTTAGCATTCCAATCCCCTATGATGAAAAGGACATCTTTTTTTGGTGCTAGTTCTAGAAGGTCTTGTAGGTCTTCATAGAACTGGTCAACTTCAGCTTCTTCGGCATCAGTGGTTGGGGCATAGACTTGGATTACCGTGATGTTGAATGGTTTTCCTTGGATACGCACTGAGATCATTCTGTCGTTTTTGAGGTTGTACCCCATTACTGCCTTTCCCACTCTCTTATTGACTATGAGTGCAACTCCATTTCTTCTAAGGGTTTCTTGCCCACAGTAGTAGATATAGTGGTCACCTGAATTAAATTCACCCATTCCCGTCCATTTCAATTCGCTGATTCCCAAGATGTCGACGTTCAATCTTGTCATCTCATGTTTGACCACATCCAGCTTGCCTTGGTTCATGGATCTTACATTCCACGTACCTATACAATATTGTTCTTTACAGCATCGGACCTTCTTTTCGCTTCCAGATACATCCACAGCTGAACGTCCTTTCGGCTTTGGCCCAGCCGCTTCACTCTTTCTGGAGCTACTTGGAATTGCCCTCCGCTCTTCCCCAGTAGCATATTGGACACCTTCCGACCTGAGGGGCTCATCTTCCGGCGTCATATCTTTTAGCCTTTTAACATTGTCCATGGGGTTTTCTTGGCAAGGATACTGGAGTGGGTTGCCATTTCCTTCTCCAGTGGACCACATTTTGTCAGAACTCTCTGTCATGACCTGTCCGTCTTGGGTGGCCCTGCACGGTATAGCTCATGGCTTCACTGAGTTACACAAGCCCCTTCGCCACGACAAGGCAGTGATCCATGAAGGGGGATGCATACTTACAACGTATCAAGAGGTTCAGTGTCAAAAAAACCCCAGTTTTAATACTGACTCATTTTAGTATTGACATAAGTCATCAAATTGATATAAGATATTCTAACATGCCAATTCAGATTAATATCTTGTTGGCAATCTAAAGATGCTCTTATAATATTTGTACATCTTTTTATCTCCCTTTCATACTTTCTCCTGTTTTCTCTTTTTGTTGGCCTTTGTAAAATTAATAAATCAATAGTCTCTTGTGGGAATGGGGGAAGAGCGGAGGATGAGGTTCAGTTGTATTAACCATCACAGGTTTATCAACTGGCCAGTGCAAGAATGCTTATGCCATACCCCACTGACCTGTGATTTTTTTCTCCCTGACCCTCTGCTTTACAGTCACTTCCTCCACCAATGAAAAACACCTCGATACGCCTATTTCTACCTGATATTCCCTGCTTTTGAGGAATTGAATACCATAGCAGCTGAGTCCTTCATTCATCTCTTGTACTTCCAGCCACTGCTCAATGCTGTTTTGGTTTCGCTGCTCCAAACAGAGCTGTGGATCTGATACCTGCAATTGTGGTTAGCTAGCTACTTTGCACATGCACGCACACCCACATCTTCTGCCCTGTTAGCATCCTGGGGAAGCCCACTGCTTTCCATGTTCTGTTTTCCATTTCATTGCTTCACACTATCCAGTTAAAGGCCCATGCTTGATGAACCAGGCTGAGGCCATTGTCTACATAAAACCAAGGAGAAGCTAAGTTTTCCTTGCATTTCCTAGAAAAGTAGACTTTGGGGTTCTATTTATTACCGTTCCACATGCCGCCACACGTTTATGATGTATCTTTGAGGAGGCTACACGATCCCTACCCTCACCGCCCATTCAGCACCTTGGAATTTATTTCCTTCCAAACTGGGCCATCAATCACAACATTGCCTTGGCTCCGGGTATCGTGTAAACCTTGCTAGGTGCACAAGCAACAGTAAAGGTGCCTGGCTGAGGCTGAGGTGTAAATCATTCCCATTGTCCATTGGGATGATTAGGGCAACAGTTCTTCTGCTTTCAAGGTCTTCCTGTGAGATCTTTGGCAGGAAGGGAGAGAACAGGAAAAGGGTAGAAAATGTCCTTGTGCAAGCTTGCAAGCAGTGCAAGGCAGAGGCAAAAAATCTGGGGACAAAGGGGCTACTTTCCACATTTGCCGATCTAGAATGTCAAGGTTAAATGACTTTAAGAAGCTATCTTCTTAACCATTTTCTCAAAATGACTTTAGCTAGTTTGGTGTTCCCCCAACATCTTCCCAGACAACTGTTTAATACATGACTTCCTACCCTTAGCCCCTGTGATTACTGGGGGCACTTTCATGTAAGGTCTTTCCGTTGCTCCAGTGTCAGTTCCAGACCTTGGTGATCCTAAGTCTTCAAGAATTGAGCTGATTTCATTTTCACTTGGTTGGGGTGTGTGTAAAACTGTAGTAAAACTGGACTTTAAAAAAAAGATGCTGTAGCTCTGTGGAGCATGTGGGTGACATTTCCCTATTTTCAGGAGCTCTTGCCACATCTTGTCTCATGATTCTTGGCCTTCAGTTGTCCTAATGGGTCTTCCAAGGGGAAAGGTGGCTTTTTAACATAGGAAGTGCTTAGATTTTTTTCAGGAGGGCAGTAGACCAGGCAAAGGCATATAACATGAAAATACTAATATAAAAGAGGAGTTTCAACCTGTTTATTTTATTTTCCCTTCCCATGAAGTGGGGAATATAGGATTTTTGTGACTGTAGAATTTGGTATAGTACAGGACAAGGCAAAGATTGTTGCTTTTTGTTTCAAGGCTTACAGGCTTAAAGATGGGACCATTTTCAAATTGCTTTTACAGGAATAGAAGTATGACAGTGCCCAGGCAGCGTCTTTGGATTTTCACAGATTGGGGGAGAAGGATTCCATCGAAATTACTTCCAAACCTGGCAGGTTCCCTCCATATATAATCCCAGGTTTTCTTTTCTTCAAAATAACATACTTTGCCAAAGCCAACTCAGCTAGGACTAACATCTGCAGTAAACAGTGTCTGCTGATCTCTGTAATCTACTGCTAGGAAAGTTCATAAGAGTTGGCTTACTTCTGGGAAAGTTGCTTAAACACATAGTGTGTTTTGGAGAAACTTTAAATGTGTCTTAGGATTATGCCAGTCCTTTGAGGTAAGCCAGGTCAGGAAACAGCCTCCATTATGATTGCTGGAACTCAGTTTTATTGTTGCAGAATCTTGAAAGCATGACCAGGGCTTCTAGGGCTAAGCTGGTGTTTATGTGCCAGTTGTTGAAGGGCTTCTTCAGGGTCATCTTCATCTTCCTCTACAGGTTCAGTTGTCCTAAATCAACTTGCTAGTTGGGAAGGCTGCATAGTGAAAAAGCTGCAGGATAATTGCCTAGGGGGGAGAAAAATACATGGGTTAGAAGTATAATGAATATAGAAGAATGAGCAAAATCAGCTATGGATTTGGAGGGTTTTCTTTTTTAAGAATAATGCATTCATTGAGAAATTAGGGAAGGATATTTTGTAAGTAGATGTAGAAAGGACATGGACCAGATGACCACTGATCTGCACAGCTTTCTTGTCCCCCTCCCCCAGTTAACTCCTGGAAAATGTGTGCTTCCTGGAAGACAAGATACGTGCCACCTATTTTGGGAATCGATCTAGACCAGGAGTTTTCAAACTTCATCAAGCTATGGAACCTGCTAGTTTGAACCCCTGATGAAATGGCAAAGCAATGAGTCAATATGTACACAAACAGCCCTGGGAGGGTGGGGCTTCCAGAAGTCAGCCGACAAGCCCCACCCTTTCCACTGTAAATCATAAAAATTGCTGTGGACACCCCTGACTGATCAAGCGATTTTTTTTCTCTGCCCTTATTCTCATGTGGAACCCCATCAAGTACTTGTCGACTGCTGCAGAACACCATTTGAAAGCCCCTTGCCTTGACACATTTCAGAACCAACAAGAAATGGATTGTTTAATAGGGAGTGGCTGCATATCAGGTAGATGGCATTCCTGCTCAAGATTGCCTTATATCTAAGCTACAACGGGTTTTCTAGCACAGTTGGAGAGAGGCTGTTCAGTCTTGCCATCGTCCCCCCGTGGATGAGATCTCCATCCATGCCTCCTGGAGCCAGGCGTCACTGCTAGATTACTCTTCTGCCCTTGGTTAATCTTAAGCAAAGGGAATGGGATAAAAGAACATATTCTACCTAGAATAAAATGCACACCAAATAGCTTGCTGACCTGGCAAAAAACTGGTTCAGCTACAGAGAAGCTCTTTAGCTAAGAAAATGCAAACTCGGGCCAAGATGCTTAGCATCACAGTAATGTCAAGGAAGGGTAGGAGGGAAGCATGGGTTTTGGGTAGCAAGCCAAGCCTTTATCTCATTACCTCTGGATTCCAGCTGGACATCTTCCACCCTTTCAAAGGATGGTACATAAATTCCTTCTCCTTGACTTCTCCTTCTCCTCCTCCTCTATGTTCTGCTTTTCTCTGAGTGCTCAAACAGCATAGATGGGGGCTTCTAACTCTATTTCCACAACGACCATCCTCAGAGTTAGAATGGTCTGAGAGACTTTGGACCTGGTGAACCCTAACCCTAACCCTTGTATTAGGTTAGGCAAGGAGGTGATTGCTTTTTCCAGTTCCAATCAAAATCCAAGACAGGAGAGGCGGTACTTATGCTTCAGATGGGTTCTGAATCAAATTTTGTAACAGACAGGAGAATGTGTTCCTTGTCTCCCTGTTTTCCCCAGGTGGGTGTCAGACTTTTGTATCTGGGTATTGAGCTGGCCAGGAGCCCAATTGCTAGCCTGGAGCCACTGTTTATCTGTTGCAGAATCCTTTGGCATTTCAGGGCCTAAGTGAATAAATATCCATCTTACAACAGCCATCCAGCTTGCCACTGATGTAACGCTAATCAATCCCACTGCCATGAAGCTAACTGGGCAGAAATCGGTCGACATCCAACACTCACCTTAAGAAGCTCAGAGAAGGAAAGCGGGGAGAACGCAGGGGGCTTCCTATCCAAGAACTGGCAGACAAGGTCAACTTTTCCGCACACCGCTGACTTTGACTCACTGTTCAGTTGCTTTTCTCCCGCCTAACGGTGTCAGAGCGCACCATTTTGAATGAGACCCCCGTCAGCCAGCTTCTTTTGCTAGTGGACCAAAGGGAGGCACAAAATTCTGCTTTCCCCCAAAACATATCTAGTCAGGAAGGTATCCTCCAAATGGCCAGATTTCTCCCAGCATTCTCAAGGTTAAAGAGAAGAATCCAGGGACCAGAATGTTTTGTTCCTCAGATGCGGGGTTTAGCATGCAACTAGTTGTGCCCAACCGTCCCCCAGTCCAATGACTCTCCCGCCTGGACTTTTCCCAGTAGCACAGCTCATTATACCCTTTGCTCGCCCCAATATTCAGATTGCAACCCTTCCTTTTCTATAGACTGGTATATTGTATAGTGCCTGATAAATGTCCATCTTTACTCCTTTCTGATGGTATAGGTCAGTGTTGTCCAAACTTGGCCACTTTAAGATGAGTGGACTTCAGCTCCCAGAATTCCCCAGCCAGCAAATCACTGGTATAGGTGATTTGAGTTCAGTGTAGAATCTATTTCCTTTTTTCTTTTCTTGGTGTTGTGGCAGTTAATTCCGGCATCACCTTGCATGAGATTTCCATTGAAGCAGGATCTGATTTGGCTTGTATTTCCTTTCCATTTCCTCCCTTGCTCCTCTTCTCCTCTTGATCAGCTCAAGTGCCCCCTGATTATCCTGTTAAGAAGCAAAATAAAGACTTGTCAACTCTTCTTAGGCAGCTTGAAGGGGAAAATAACTTCTCTAACCTTTTTGTAAATGCTTTATTTTCTGCTTCCTTTGTTGCGTCTCAGTATAATTGTGATGGTCTTGAGGCTCTTCCAGTGATGCAAGAAAGGGAAGGAGAGAATGAACACTATAATACTATTTTTGGTTAAATGATAAAAGCCTGAGGTGTAGCATTTCACTGAAAAGAGAAATTGAGAGAGAGATCTTCCATAGATGTAGTCATATCATCATGTATGATTATATACCACATTTGAGGCGTAGAAATTGGGAGAGAAGTTCTCCAACTGTATCTTGGGTTCACCATTAACCAGAATGCTTATCTATCATCCTCCCCATTCACACCCTGATAATAGATGGGATGCTGGCTGGGGGATTCTGGGAGTTGAAGTCCACACATCTTAAAATTGCTGGGGTTGAGAAATGTTGCTCTAGCATGTCCTGAATGTTTTGTCATTGACATTTGCTGAAGAGTGAGGCCTCCTGGTGATCCTCAGATCTGGATTTAGAGAAGACAACATCCTCATAATTGACCAAACCCTGGGCTCTCAGATGATGAGGGAGGAATTGTAGGAAGCCCAGAAGATAATCAAAACACACATTGAAAAAGGTGAACTTGTCCTCTCTCAGTAGATAATTTGTGTCATAATGGTGGGGTATTGCCTGCATTTCTTCTCTGAGAAAAATCTCTGCGTCAGTCCTGGCCTCGATTTCAATATTGCTTCTCTGTTTTCAGTCTAATTTCAGAAACTGCTGAGTCAGGACAACCTTTTCTTGCTTGCAAGCTTCATCTCTTCAACTGGGGCTCCAAAATGCTCTTTGCATAGGAAGTATGATAACCAGAAGCACCCTGTATTTTACCAAGACACCTTCTGGGTCCTGCTCCCCAGTCATTAAAATTGCAATCACAGTGCTTTGCATCCCAACTCCCTGCCTAGAGTTCTTAATCCCCCTTTTTTTTTTTTAAGTTCATTGAATTTTATACAACCTGACAGTAAATTGTGTGTGCTAAAGCTCACATGGGGTCTTCATTTGCATTCAGACATGTTAATGGCTATTGGGTATCTTCTGATATAGTGCAGATGTTTGTCCTGCATATATTATAGTAGGCCTGCTCTCTCCATGCTGGAAAAAGTTCAGATGATGATGAGACGGCAAGAAAAAGAACTTTGGTATTTCTGGGCCATTTTCTGGTTGCTATCTGGGTTTAACTTTACAGGTGCAAAATTTGGATTTGCATTTCATCAAAGCCAGAAGATAATTTCTTTGGTAATTATCTAGCTACCCATGGAAAGAGTCATGTAAGCCAGCAGATTCAAATCCAACCTTCTACTTAGTAGAGGCATCCAGAGCAGGTCAATCTCCAAACCTTTCTTGAAGTCATCTAGGAAAGGGGAACCACAAGTGGCACCTCCTTCAGTCATGAGTTCCCTGTTGTATCTCTCCTACTGTCCAGTAAGTTACATGCAGAGAGGGTCTCCATACAAAGAAAGAAAGCAGATGGAATTTAATTCATTAATTCAATTTAGGCACTGCCCATCTCCAAACTGACTCTGGGCAGTTCGCAATATAATAAACCATAAAAACACTGTACACAACTAAGTTTATGCCCTTGTTCTAATTAAACTACAGCCATGGGTTGAAGCAAAGCCAGGGTATAATAAGAGCCCAAGGATCAGTCAAATCAGCAACTCAAGTTCCAGACAGCAAAGGGTTCAAGGAAAAGACTTGATCAGGGTATAAGCTGACTCCAGAACTCTATCCTACGTTACAATGCAAGGGTCCAAGCAACCAATCTCACCTACAGTTAAGGTGGGGTTAGCATCCCTGGGCTGCAAAAATCTAGATAAATGTGAGATGGTGGCAAAGAGGTAGGACGTTCGCATCCTTTTGCTGCCATCTACTGATCATCCAATGTTTTGCAGCCCAGATGTGGTAGTCCTAATGCAAGATGAAGATATTGCTCTCTGAGTACTAGGTTACCTTCAGATAATGAAGTTGATTCAGGAAGTTGCACATCTTCACCTTCTATACAGCTGGGTTTCACCCACCCTACTCAGGACTTTCAAGAAGCTCTTCCTGGCAAGTGTATATTACAATGACTTTCAGTCTTCTGATTGTCCACCCAGTCGTACCATCACCACTGCTGGCTTCACAGTGGTTTAAAGGCTCCTAGGTCAGGGTTGTGAACACAAGGCCCATGCTTACAGAGACCATCTCTTTCTTGTCTTCTGTGGCGGACCTGAGCTCTGGACATTCCTTGGCTTTGAAGCTACCTGAGAATCATCTTTAGAAGGTGAGTCCCCTGTGGAGGCCATGGCACTACATGCTTCCTGATTGGCTAGACTCACACAGTGGAAAAGAAAGAAATCTGAACAGGACAAAAGGATTCTGAAGCAATGACAGTGAATAAGTAGGAAACCACGAGAATTCTCCACTATAGAAAGTTTCCAGGAATGCTTTAACTGTCTGGAAGGCATCTCTTGTGTCTCAAAACATTTGCTTTCCAATACTGTCCAACATTGCTTGTTGCTGCTTGCTAGCTGCCAGCTGTTGAGTTCAACATTGGATAATGTTACATTCTGAGTGTTACTGCAGTCCAGCTGTCAGCAGCCACCATACGTTAGCCTATCCATAGAATGTTCTGAGGACTTTCATCGAAATTTGCAAGGCAAAGATTTGGGGAGAAGGTTTTCAAGCTGTCTTCACCATATGAGAACCTGGTGCAAAAGTGGGCAATTGTGAAAGGTGGGAACTTTGCTCACTCTCTTGTCTCTACAACGTCTCTCCTCTCAAGATGGTGGTATGAACTTTTCTCCCCTCTCAATATTTATTCCAAGGCTTTAGCAAAAGTGGACCTCTTTTTGAAACCCTAAGACTGTCATTAACTTTTTAAGAGAGGTGAAAGCTTTCTTTTGTCACTTGGAGAGCTAACTTGGCAGCAGTGTGGTGAGAGGTTCAGCCTGTTTCTTCTTCCAACATGTCGGTCATCATTTCAGCTGTCCACCCAGCAAGGCTGATTTGAAGCAAGGCTGCTATCTGGCCCTACTGGGTTAGCATCATGGGGAATGAAAAGCAAAGACATAGTAGGGAGGAATTCAAGAGAGGGATGGAAATTCTGTTCCTTTTCTGAAGAGCTGGTCTTTGATATAAGCATGTAGCGAAAGACACTAAGTCTTTCATTGAGTAGACTTGACTTGCCTTTATGTACTCATTTTGTCCATTTACTATATCTCATTACTCAGTTAATGCTTCTATTAAATAATACTCTCCATCCTTTATTACTCCTTTTGTTATCAGATCATGCATTGATTTGCTGTTCTTCTGATCAAGCACATTCCACTCACTGGTGCATCTAATATACTGCCCTTCCTTGCTTTCTGTGGCCAAATGCATTCGCCTCCGATGTTCAGAGAATTCTTAATCAAAGATAAAACTGGACTGAGTTTGCCAAGACTAGTCCAGTGATGGTATTCATTGATCTACACCAGGCCTTCTCCTGTTTGCTCTGAGGCCTCCAACTTATCAAGGGACAAGAGCAGCTGGAGATACCACACTTATGTCTCTTTGCCCTGTCTAGACTATAGAATCCATTCTGGATTATGTATTCAGTGCAGAGCATCAGCAACCTGGAAGTAATTCATTTGAAGCAGAATCCTGCCATCCAAGGTGAGAAATAGAAAACCAGTTGTGTGAATTAATGAGGCACTATTCTGATACCATGGGAAACTGTTGTTGCCATGTAGTCAGGAGCTCCTAATATCCACAAGAGTGAAAAAGGAGAAGGGGGGGGAGAAGAAGAAGAAGAAGAAGGAGGAGGAGGAGGAGGAGGAGGAGGAGGAAGGGAGGGAGGGAGGGAGGGAGGGAGGGAGGGAGGGAGGGAGGGAAGGAAGGAAGGAAGGAAGGAAGGAAGGAAGGAAGGAAGGAAGGAAGGAAGGAAGGAAGGAAGGAAGGAAGGAAGGGCATTTCCAAGGCCCTCCACAGCTCATTCAGATCTGCAGAATCATGTTTCCTATTCCCTCTAAATAGAAGCTTATGCTAAAATTTGTCTTGCAGCTTCTCAAAATGTTTTCTTTTCCTACCCTATTCAGAGGAGTTATGAGAATCTCTCTGGATTTTTGTGGCGGATATTTTTGATCCTATTTTATTGTTGGAGATGATAGAAGGAATCGCTGCTTCTGGTGCTGGTGAGACACATCTCTCCAGCGCTCTTCGGTCTTCTTGGCTGCCAAACTTCCCTATCTGTGAAATGCTCAATGGAAAGAGTTCCTTCCTGAAGTCTTCCCTTGGGATTTACTGATAATGGGAAAACTGGGGAGTTTGCAAATTACTGGAGAGAGGCTAGTACAATGAAAGATATTCACTCCCCCTAGTCCTTGTTAACAGTGCAAGGATGCCATGAACCCCCCAAGAATTTCACCAATTCCTTTTGAAAGGCGTTTGAAAATATTATTCTTTTTCACCAGTTGAATTAAAATGCATGTTTTTTAAAAGGCAGGATAAATCTTGTGTATGGCACTAATTTAAATCAGATTCTAAAACATACCTGGTCATGATTATGCTCTGCTTTCAGCTTACATTCATGCTGTTTGCCTAGCAATTAACTCACTTTACAACAAGGAAAGAGATAATGTTCTTCTTAACCATCTGGAAAGGATATGCAGTGCTTATTTTTAAAAGATAGGAACTGCATTGTCACAGGGACAGATATCAGAAAACTGGAACTAGAACATATGTGTTAGCTGACATGTGCAAAATATAAGAACTGTACCCCTGTTTGAGCCATTCATTGGTAAGTTAGAAATTGCAGGAAAATTTGAAATCTGAGATGACAACATTTGCATTGCCTTAAATAAGGTAGTCTTTTATTCACTGTCTGAATAAAACTGATTTTGCAGACCTAAATCCTTTAATTCATGGCATAGTTAACTGTATTAGCCAGATTACAGGGGTTACACATAACAGCCCACAACTTTTTTCTTTAACTTTTTTTCTTAATAAAAAAAAAGTTGTTAGTTCATTCTAGAATCCATGCCAATTCCAATACATAATACAGATTGCAATATAGCTAGATGTGGAAAAGGTAGAGATAGGGACAGACAAACAGATGATAGATAGATGTGTTTGGGGGGGTGTCTGCATGGGCAAAATATGAAAGAGATACAGCTGTACTCCACCACAGATAGATCTCAGGAATATGTGAGACTTGAAATAAGGTGGAACACCAGAAGATATCATCTTCTATGGATATTCTGGGCTATAGCCCAGAGAGAGTGTAATGGCCTTTGGGAATGACCTTGGGAGACAGGAGGAAGAGCCGCAGATGAGACAACCAGCATGCAAAGGATATCTCAGCCCACAGAAGGAAAAGGAACATGGGAAGCATCTCAGAAGGGATTCTGAAACCCTAGTTTTCTGGAGGGTAAAAGGAAAGGAGGAGAGAAATGCTTTCAGGCTTGCAAGATTCTATTAATGTAATGTTACAATAAAGATAGAGTTAGTACTCCTGGTTGTACTTCTTGTCTGGACTACCTCAAAGAGCTGACAGAGGAGAAGGGAAAAAGGGATGCTGTTGGGGAAAGGTTCCTCTATAGTTTTCCAGGGTAAATCAGTGGGGCTACAGGCTATGCCCCAGATAGATAGATAGATAGATAGATAGATAGATAGATAGATAGATAGATTAATTAATTAATTAAGTTTGTAGCAGAGATTTTGGGCTTGATTGTCCACCATGCTAGTTCTGTCTCCTCCCTAGATCCTACTCGAGAGGTTGGTCTTGCTGTTTGTTTTCATAGTTAATTTGGCTGGTATGAGGAATTCATCGATCACTAGCTACCTCCTCAAAGTGTAAAAGGAAAAGAAAAGGAAACCATACAAAAATGTGTTGCCCTAAAGGTGGGGACATGTGACATGTAACTCTGCAAATAGGGATTTCCAACTGTTATCAGCCCAGACCAGTTAAAATACTGAGAGTTGATGGGAGTTGCAGTCCCTCCGTATCTGCAGGGTGAGAAGTGTAAGGTGTGCAGAGGAACCTCAATCACTGTTTATTTGGGAAGAGAGCAGCAAGGCAAAGGGCAGCTTTTCCAAAACTTAATTTTATTTAGAAAAGAAGCTGTCCTGAGCAGAATCTCTAAACATCGTATTTCTTTGACTCTCTGTCACTCAGTCTTTGGACTTTGCTTTGTCCTCTCTCGCCACGTATGGCTCCTCTTGTTCACAGACAGACAATGCAACAGCTGAGGGCCTCAGTTCAGCCATGGCTTGATGGTCTTGGCAATTCCTCCTCTGGTGACTATTGTTGGACCAAGTTGTGGTTCTCCTACTGCTCAGCCAATATTTTTGCTACCGCGGCACGTTCGCATTTCTCTCTCTCTGCCCCTTTCAAATTGCTTTATGTCCTCAGGTCCTGGGGAACAATTTCTAGAATGTATACCTTGTTCCTCTGTTTCTCAACCCTCATATTTTCTGATTTCTGTTTACTTCTGGTCTTTCTGGTCACCACCTGTTCTTTGCTCAGGTATCAGTGAACATTGGTGTCAGTTGTGACATTAAACTACTGGAGCATCACTTACTGCCGCTTTTCCAAACTCAGTCATTTTCCTGCGTGTTGACCTTCATCTGCCGTAATCCCCAGTCAGCCTGGCTGGGGATCATGGGAGTCATAGTTTAACTCATCCACAGAATGCCAGGTTGGGGAAAGATGGTTGGGAATGATGGGAATTGAAATGCAACAGATGGAAAGGACATCTGTTTGGGGAAATTTGCCATAGGTTAAACCGAAACAATAATGCTGTTATTCTCATTTCTGTTCTATTAGTTTGACCTTTAGCTTGTTAAATCAGCCACTTATTGTACCATTGCCAGATAAAGTAGAAGAACAGGGGCGAATCTGGGGTTTGCCAATTTAGTTCCATCTCCATGACAAAGAACAAAAGGACATGCTTAATTATTTTACTGCTTTCCAGACATCATCATTAGTTTATTTTAAAGTTTTCTCACAGTTCACATTCCCTCAGCAATGAGAGGCAGCTAACAGAAAAAAAGGGCAGCTTCTGAAATTAAGATGGGGCAAACCTTTGCCAATTCTACTCTTCTCTTCAAGACATTTGTACTAAAAACGTCAACGGGAGTTTTGTAGCTGCATAAATGCCAGCAACCAACCAACCATTTCCTCAAGGACTTCTAGAAACTAATCTTAGATACTGTTAAAAGGTTCTGTTCTTTGGCAAGTGACCCACTCTTTCGATGTTAAATTAATTGTTTCTAGCACCCAGTCTTCAGTTTGCATCTGGGCGGCTGAGCTTAGAGTATTATGGGATGTTTCTGTTTCTAGGATCAGATGGTCCATTTTTGGCAGTAAAGGCTCAAAATGAGCAAATTTGCTGAAGTGCTTTCCGAACCCTTTGGCTATGTTCATACAGCTTGTTTCATCAGGGCAGGTCAAGATCTAACAGATGCATTTCTACAGTTGTTTCGTGTTAATTTGGGTTGGATTTTAGTTGCCTTTCTGTAGGGGGCTAACTAGACCATGTGGTGAGCTGACAGTTCAATGCATAGTATGAGCCCAGAAAATGCACTGATTCAGAAACCAGGTTCAATATGGTTTGGGAATCCATTCTTTTTGCATTCTATATCTGAGCCTCTGAATCTGAAGGAATAAGAAGAACACCAGCTTAAAGTTCAGGAGAATGGAAGGGACCAATGCCATTTCACTGTCCCATTCCTTTAGAGGTGTTTAATCTGTAGTCTAGTTTGGAGAAGTCCATGTCTGGTAGGTTCCATCTGGGGCCTCGTTGCAATGGTTTAGGGGAGATGGAACTATTTTTTTTTGCATCAACTTTGCCAAAGGCCATTCATCACCCCCAAAGGGGAGTCATCAAAGCTGTGTATCTGTTTATCCTAATCCCTTCTGCTTCCACCTCAATCCAAAATGTCAAGTTGGGAATTAAATGAAAAGGTCCCTAAATAGTTCCAGTTACATTTGTTTGATCAGTTATTTTTCAGCTTAATGTCTGTAGAACATTCTGCAAAGCAAGACACCCTTTCTCTTCTGTCCAAACCAAACTCCAGGGGCAAAACGGCTATGCAACAATTGCCCTTAGATATTTTCCTTTCTAATTCATTTCACTTGATTTAAACACACGCACACACACATTTAGTTGACACTGATGTGCTTGTGAACATAAAAAAGACTGTGCAATCAGCAGCAGGGGGAAAGAAACAGAACCTTTTCCATTTCTGTTTTCTGTAAGTTTGGTTTGGTTTGGGTGTTCGCTTAAATGAGCAGCAGAACAATTTATCACCCCATTGGAAATGGCTGAGTATTGGGTTTCTTTCATGAAAACAGATAATTGGGGATAGTGAAAGGATTGGCCTCCAATTAAATATATCAAATGAGAGAAAATGTTAATTTTGATTGTGTTAACTCTACCTTAAAGGGGGGGGGTAACCCCATATCTTCATTCCTCTCCATGCTTCATATCTGTTCTCTTGAGTGTCAACATGCCTGCTTACCTTTTGCTAATTTGTCTAGCATGTTTCAGTGTCTTACATATGTCTTCTATTTTTTTATGGGTTTCTTGGAACCTTCTGGCTGGTAATTTCTGGAATTGGAAGGCTGGAGAGAAGGTGACTGTTGGGTTCTACACTGGATGAAATGGGGCTCTCTTGGGGTCCAAAACAGAGTCACAAGGTGGCATTCTTGAGTCCTTGTGCAGATTCGTGGCTCACAGCTGACCTGTCCATTATCCTGGCTAACTTGACTGATGATCGTCTTGCCATTACTGTCATCTGATAATCCTTGGAGAACCCTGCTTCAGGTGTCAAGAGGATGCAGAGCAAGATTCTCAGGGGGTGAAAGCTGTGTTCAAACATAATGGTTCTCCAATAAATCGCCTAATGTTTTGGGGATACAAAATAATTCCATGCATTTCCCCAGATCGGTTGAATAAAATTAAAAAAAAAAAAATCTTAACAATCCATGCCTAACTGACCAAGCTGGTTGTTGCTAAAACCACTAATGGGTACAAAAATATTCTGAATTGATTCTTTGGACAACTGACGAATGCACCTTGTCCATGGCTGTCTTTGTATATATGGGTATGCCAGCAGCCAATTTTGTCATGTGCAGACTGCTTTATATTCTGACACAAATGAGCATCATAGTTTAACAGGAGACACCTACAGAAGCCTTCCCAGAAGTGCTATAAATTTCACTTGGCGTTATGTATGGTGGGGGAGGAGGAGGAGGAGGAGGAGGAGGAGGAGGAGGAGGAGCAGCAGCAGCAGCAGCAGCAGCAGCAGCAGCAGCAGCAGCAGCAGAAGAAGAAGCAGAAGAAGCAGAAGAAGCAGAAGAAGAAGAAGAAGAAGAAGAAGAGGCTTTACTGATATTTATAATCCTCCAGACGCCGTGTTGCTCCTTTGCATAGATTAGCATACAGAGTTATATAAGTTGGCACTTTGGGAGCAGGAGGAGAAAGAGGTGAGAATGGTTTGTTCTTTTGCCTTCCAGTACAATCATGGTTATCTTTTAAAAAAGTCGTGTTCCTCACATTGTAATATGAGATTCTCTACCAAGAGATGCATCTCAACCGGATCTTGTTTTTGCTAGAGAAGCCCTTGGAGTCTGCTTCCACTGTTTGCTGGAGAACGTTTGCTCAGTGCTTAGAGGGAGAGAACACACTAGGCTTCAGTGGCAACCCATCTGAGCACTATCTGAGGATCAGAAGAGTCATCACTGACTCCTGAACTATATAACACTCTTGCATCCGTGCTTGGTTTTGAGACGGTTAAGCTCATCTCTGGAGTCAGGAAGATAACACCCAAAACATCTGGAGGACATCAGGGTGCCTAGCTCTGCCTCAGAGCCTGCTTGGGTGGCTCTCTAGATCAGTGTTTTCCAACCTTGGCAACTTTAAGATGTGTGGACTTCAGCTCCCAGAATTCCCCAGCCAGCATGCTTTAAGATGGATGGACTTCAACTCCTAGAACTTTGGCAGTTGAAGTCCACACATCTTGAAGTTGCCAAGGTTGAAAAACACTGCTCTAGATATTATGGGGATATATCTCCCAGCATTCCTCACTTTTGATCCTATTGGCTACAGCTGCTAGGAATTCTGTGCCTATGTCCTACACCATCCTGCAGATGTTCCTCAGGCCTTACTTAAGTATGGGGTTGATTGTGATATCCGGTGGCCCCAAGCTGGAGAGGATATAGAGGGAATATACTGTGTGCTCAAACACATACACTGTGCCCAGCAACATCTACTGCCTTGCCCTTATTTGGCAGATGAGGCTACTTTTCTTTCATGGAGAGCTAGATTCATCAAAGAGATACTTCTCCGGGTTTCAGTCCTGACATAAAATGGCTTTGGCATCTATTGAAATTCCTAGAGAAGATTAAGCGCTTCACTTAATTAATGAATTTTAATATTTATGTGGAGAAGAACATGAGGTAGTGGCACCATCCAATATGTTGAAGGTCTACTTAATTCTCATACAGAGGGCAAGCACGGGAAGAGGGTGAATGCCAAATTCTCTTACAGAAACTCTGCTGATATCATTTCCAACCAGAATGTTTAATGAGGACCCAGTAGAGACCATAAGCTCCAGGAGTAAGGAATTATCCAAGTTCCCTCCAGATTTCTGCACATGATGTTGGAGAGAGAAAAATATGAAGGATACACTGTTGCTCCATGATAGAGCAGGAGCCTCTGCATTTAGATGCTGAAGAAGGAATGCTTTCAAGACTCTTCCTCCTGTCATCCACCTGGTCAAGAATGATGAGACCTGTAGTCCAGTAGGACCTGGATAAGGCATCCCTAATATCTTTTGGCTAGTAATCATACCAGAATTGAGAGAGCAATGGGCTGAGTGCTCTCACAAACACACATACATGCATACACAAAAGCAATGGGGGGACTTCCTCAATGTTTGCCATGATGGACATGGGAAACCTTCAGCATCCAGTTATCCAAAAGTATCTGGGCAAAGTGGCTGCATGAACCTCCTTTCTAGGAAGTTTTCTACCATCCCAGCTTACTTTTTTCGGTTCTCTCAGCAGTGGACCCGCTTATAAACAAAGCAGTAATTTACAACTACCTGCAATTCTTATTTGCTAAGCATGCTTTATGCCAGTTGGAACACGGAGTACAAGGGAGTATCTGCCAACATTGATACCACTGGAATCAGAGAGGCAGGAATGTGGAGTGCTAAGGGCTGAATTCCAAAAGTAAGAGATGATATGGATTCCCTGAGATTCTGCAAACCGTTTTCCCCGGAAGAGAAAAGGGTCAAATTTCTGGCTCCAAACATTCTGGGGAGGTTCTGGGGTCACAAAGCAGTCTGTATGCAATCTATGTGCTGCATTTTTTGTGCCTGATAAGTTACCCCAGATCTTGAGGATCACAACCAGGGTACTCTTGATTTAGAAAGCCCCAACCCCTGAAGAAAAACACAATTCTCAGGTTTTCAACACTGGGAAAGACCCACATTGTTGATGCAGGTTAATCATCAGTGGACAGTCCTTCTTACAGCTGAGCCAGGTGAAGGTCTCCCTTTTCTAACTTCGGTTGATCTCCTGCTGTGCAAATTTGGGAAGGTTTTACAGGTCCATTTTTCTTCTGAATGTTTTCCACTTTATCAGAGAGCTGGAAATCAAAGCAGCAGGGACAGAGGAGAGAAAGGCCCACATGGAGCAATTGAGATCCACCAGCCTGCGAGAGTAAGGTGGTGCAAATGGATTTCTTATTCCACAGAAAAGGGAAGCTTTGTTGAAGGCTCAGAATAGCTTTATGTTCCCTCTTTTGCATTCCTTTTTTTTAAAAAAAAATCCTCTCTCCCAGCATGAGCAAAGACTGAGTTAATTATATTGAGTTTATCTCTTTTGTTTTGGTAGGAGATCAATCTTAGCAAATTGTATAGCTCCCAGTCTTAGAAGGAAGAGAAAGGCAAGTGATTTGGGTAGGAGAAGAGAACAAAACAGAAAACAGTTCATTTCCTAGTGCTCAGATGATTACACCACCTTCCCTTGGCTCTTCTTCCTTGGTGTGGACTTGTTTGTCCTCTGGGATTCCCTATTGGGAAGAGATAAAAGGAGTCAAAGATGGAAGAGAAAGTGATAACAAACAGCTGGTAGGACAGATTGATAGCCCATCTAGGGATGGTGAGAATTTAAAACAAATAAATAAATAAAGGACTGAGCAAACTTCACAAATTAATTCAGAACCATTATGGAAATAACTCATGGTTAAAAATGATTGGAGGTAGATGCAAGTGAATCCGACTGATTTGTTCATCCAGGGTTTGGTGACTGTTGCAAAGAAATGAATGATCTAGACCTTTGAGGGGTTAAGGTTTTAGTCTCACTGGCCTCCTAATCCCCATTAATAGCTGGTTGAGGGTAACAAGGGTAGGGGGAAAATGCCCCTCCCTGATGGAGAAGAGCTTCTGCTTCCAGCAGTTGGTAATTTCCTGGCCAGGAGAAGGGACTCAAATGGAGCATTCCAGAGATGGTGGTGGTGGTTCTCAAGTAATAAGCTTCCTTGGTGTTTGATGCAGATCGTGACTCAGACTGCTAATTACAAGGGGAAAATGGAATGGGAAAACAAAGAATAAATGCAGCAAAAGTTTGGAAGAAGTGGGTTGTCCGCTATATAATCCTCCCCTTTCCCTTAGAATGGCTCTTCCGGTTTTGTCCTTGGGTATTAATAGGCATCGTAAGCACCATCAACTGATGTTGATAATGATGTTTGCAGCAGAGAGGCTCAAAGCAGAATAATCCAATTGATACCTGATTGTGGAATGAGACTCAGCTGGGATGGATGGATGGATGGAAGGATGGGTGGGTGGGTGGATGGATGGATGGATGGACAGACCAACCAATCAACCAGCCAACCAACCTGCAATGATTAGACAAGGAAGTCTCCAAGCAGAAGTTTGGGCTTGTAGGACTGCCGTGTTGCTGCTCCTCAGGAATTCCTCTTAGGTGACATGCTACATGTGGAACTTGGCATTTTCATATAGCCATCAAGACAGATAAGCTTTGATAGGTCTGTCCTTCTCCATAAATTACGTGCATCTTGTCAAGCATGACTCCTTAGCTAGTTGATTTGGTTGGGTGGCTTCAAGTTATACTGTGAGGAGAAATAGCTTTGTCCATTTTCTCTACACTCATTTGAAAGACCCTTTCCAGGTCTGTCTTTAAGAACACAGTTCTAAGTAGGTCTACTGAGAAGTAGGGATCTTCCCTGCCAGTGTATTTATGATTGCAAGTTAAGCCTCCCCCCTTCCTTTTGCTAGCCACACACACATGTTCAAAGGGAGGGGGGGAGAAAATGCTTTAGCTGTCACAGAGGTGTTTCAAGGTGACACATTTTCCCTGCTTGAGCTTCAGAAGAAACTAACATTTCTATACTTTGAGAGAGTTTTTCTCAGTTCCTTCAGCTCAAAGCGGAAAACAGAAGCATTTGGCAATTACACCATATTGCAAATGACTAATAGGTTGTCTTATTCATACAGAGAACTGAGAGCTTTGCTTTTTTAAATATAGCCAAAGTTATGTCTCTCCCCACATTAAAAGGGTTAGGGGAGATTGTTTTTTTCTCTACCAGGCCTGGTTGAACTACAGATGCTCTTTCTATATATAATGGTGAAGCTAAGGGACAGGATATTACCAGCCCTGGTTAAAGGCAGTTGATTATTTCATAGTGTAGACATCACCATATACAACACTGAGCAACTAACAATGCCCCCATGTTGATTTCAATCCATACTTACCCAGCCCTCAGTAGCCTTCTGTTTGCCAAGACAATGAGGTAGCGTCATATAGTTCTAGGTCTCTAAGGCCTTTATTTACATTTCAACTTCCTAGCAGAGGGGTAGTTTTTGAGCAGGCCTCTGGAAAAGAGTTCACTGTTGCAAGGGCTTCAAGCAAACGCAGATGGGTTAAGCAGAGAGCAATGAGCATGGTTAGTGATATGGAAAATATGTCTTACGGAAGATCTAGATAGATATAACTAAGGAGATGAGGGCAACACAAGAATGCTCTTCAAAGGCTGAAGGATGGTCACCTGGGTGAGTCAAAGACTGACTGCAAGCTGACCAGAAGAATGTTGAACTAGTGGACTTGGTTACATGAGGGTAGAATTCAGTTTAACACTAGGAGATATATCTCAAGAATAAGGGCAATTTAGATGGAGCTTGCAGAAATGGCAAAGTTGACGAGTTTGATCAGGGAAAAAATGATGAAGACTTTTTACAAAGACTAGAAGCCTTATATGGACTTTTTCCTAAAAGAAGAAAAGGCTGAACTGATGATTTATGGATTTGGGGATTAGAAGGGGTTGAAGAGGGAGGGGAATGAGCAAGATGGCAGTTACTCGATAGAAAGAAGGGCGAAAGTCAAGATTCTGTTTTCTTTTTTTCCACTTCTTTTCTTTTTTCAAATTCTTTTTCTTTTTTCTTTTTCTTCTTTGTATTTTTATACTTTGTAAATAATCTTTATTAAAGATTTTTTTCACAAGTAAAAGACAATTCTAAAAAAGAAAAGAAAGGAGAGAAGAAGAAAGTGTGAAGAAAAAAGATAACTAAAGAAGCTGAAGCAAATTTCTGACCTTCTTTTCAAGAGATATTAACAAACTCATCATCCCCCCTCCCTCTTAACTATCCAGAGATCCCTTCAACCTATTTAATCCTCATCATTTTCAATCATTAAATCCATAAATCATCATTTCACTTTTTTCTTCTTTTAGCAAAAAGTCCATAAAAGGTTTCCAGTCTTTCAGAAAAGTAATGTTTTCTCTCTGACCAAACAGGTCAGTTTTGCCATTTCTACCAATTCTGACATTTTCACAGTCCATTCCTCCATTGTGGGAATTTTAGTATTCTTCTGTCGCAGTGTGTATAGTAGTCTTGTTGCAATTACCATATACAAAATCAATCTTCCAAGCGTCTTTTCTAATTCTCACTTTTCATACTTTTTTTATATTGTAAAATTCTAATATAAAACTATTTTTAAAAAAGAATAAGGGCAGTTTGAACATGGAATCTATAATCTAGGAATCTAATATATAATCTATGTGGCTGGACAACCATAATATCATGAGGTACATTTCATCACCATGTCCTTCTCCCATGGACCTCTGTGAACAGAGGTTTTGTGTTATGTCTATGCTCCGTAATTGCTTTCTTTGAACTTTGACCTTGACTTCTTGGAATGGCCTTGCTGTTGGAAGCTGGATCAACAGGCAGTTTTCCCCTTCACCAACTCTTCTAAAATATTGTTATTCTGAAGACAAGTCCCAGTTTTTGATTATGACTGCTGCCATACATAAAATCAGAATCTTCTCATGTGACCTTGTGAGATACCATTTCTCTTTTCTGGATTACAACCCATGCCTCTTATGACAGACTTGGTAAATTGTTGAGATGTTATGCAAATTTCCTAAAAAGTTGAGTTTAGCTGAGTGATGTTGCTACTCTGTAAACTTATTTACTTATTCTCATATCTCTTTGTTCTTTCACAGGAATTTTGTCTACACAAAAGACTTTAGCCAGACTGCTGTTCCTGGTAAGTACTGTGAGGTCTTTCCATTTCATAAGATAGAGTGTTGTGCTTATATTGTACCCCTGTGGAGCTTCATTGCTTATTTTAGTAAAACAGCAGGTAGATTAAAACAAACTTTCATGCTAGTGTAGCTCTGAGCTCAGCTCTGCAAAAACAGGAGCTCCCCAAGCCAATTGTGGCTCATCAGCTATATATGGTGGCCCACAAGGGTCTTAAGGAATCCTCCTGTTACTAAGCAAAGGCAATGGACTAAACTAAAACAGGACTATCTAAAAGATAATAAAATAAGTAGAAATTTTCTCCTGCAGGCAATACTAGTAGACCAAATCTGGCTTGTTATGAATTACACAGCGTGTGGTAATCCCATACTGATTACACAAAGTCATGGTTGTTGGTGGCAAATTGTGCCAATATTAAACCATTTAGAGTGGCTGAGAAACTCCTGAGCCTTTGGCTATTTTGTACCGGACCTGTTTTCACTTCATTGCCCTGAAAAAGACACAGGAACTCTGATGAAAAGCAAAGGCATTGACTTTGTGGAGGAGGACCAACTGGAAATGGGCTTTCTATCTTGCTTAAAGTGGCCTCAGGTTGCTGCTGCCATAGGATTGCTCTGTAGAATTGCCGGCGGGATTCAGTAGGAGCTGTCTATGGTCCTGAAGTGCTGCGCCAATTGTCCAAGTCACGCTGAAGTCACCCTCACTGGAAAGAGATTCCTGTGATGGCTGCTACTTCCCACGTGAGCTTAGGGCATAAACAGTTGTCTGTGTTCAGTTATACCTCCACAGTGCAACTTATGTGGAATTTCAGTTTGCCCATCCATGGACAGCAGCAATTCCCTCCCACATGAAAAAGATCAGTGCCTGAGGCGGGACGGACATAGAGAGGCCGGGGGTAGTGACGCTGGAGCGCCACCCGGTGACATCCTCTGACTTCCCCATGTAAATGGAGGCAGGAAGTGATGGTTCCTCACTTCCTTCTTTTAAAATCAACATCCCATTTATCATTGCAGAAGACTGACCAGGTATTTTTTAAAGGTTTCATTCATACCTTAAGATTGTGATGATGCAATCTGCTTTGTGTTGCAATTGTACATTTATATTGCAAGAGAACAGTGAATTGTGGAGAGCAGAGGAGATGTTCGTGCCTGCAACAGAAAGGAATAGTAGTCTTCAGAAGAAGAAGGAAAGTTGGCTGGGCTGGTCTTTTGGCTGAAAAAGCAGTAATGTAGAGAAGCACATTGTGGATGCAAGAACAGCTTCCCCGTATGTATGCTCCTGTTGCATTAGATCTCCTTCTCTCAGAATTAATGCCTCCAGCAAGGTAGAAATGCTAAACCACTGAGAAACAATGTAATAGAAAAATCAGTGATGTGTAATGAGGTAAAGCAGAGGTTGCCCAAACCTTTAATTTCCTGGCCTGGAATACAAACTCACCCACCCCACAGGGCTTGGATCGGCTACAAATTAAATGCTTGCTCTCTTTTTTTTAAACGAATAAATCACAAAATTGACCATGTTGATTTGGAAGACAGAAGATTCTTATTTTCAGCACAGAAGACTTCTGAAGTGTTCTTCTTGGTCCAGCTGCTTCCAGAAAATCATTTTAAGATTTTAGGAACCAATGTGTTTTGGGGAGGAGAAGGAAGAACAGAAAGGAGATGAAATTTTAAACCAGTCTAATCGATTCAAGCAATACAAAGAATCCATTTAGAATGGCCAGATAAACAGCATTTGGTCACTGATTTCCAAATTAGAGTTCAGTCATTCGAGAGGACCCACTGAAATTAACAGTGGAAAAACTGGCACTGGGAAGTCTCTGACTCTTGGTCTGAGAAGAGGATGACTAAAGGTCCACTGCCTTGAAAGAGCAACAGGAGGAAAAGATCTAGGATTTCAACCTTGGGGGTGACATATATGGGGCTGAATTCTGGGCTTCTGCAGAAGGCAGATCTTCTGGTTATACATCACTTCTATCTTTTAACTTGTCACCTCACATCTGAAGCTTCTGTTGTCACTGCATGTAGATGAGTTTTTGGAAAGTCTCTGTTTATTCCCCTGTTGGTGTGAACTCAAATGCATGATTTGGTTCTGGATATGGGTCAGAATGTTTGGGGTGATTTTTAGAGAGAGTTCCTTCACTTCTCACTTTTTTATAAAATATGAATTCTTGTACCCATTTTATCCTGAAATATCTATATATCTGTTTATGTTAGTATGCATTTTGAGCTAAGATATGCCTGTTGATACATTGCTTAAGGCAAGAACCAGACTGCAAGATTTGGACCAAAGGATAAATTGCATTCTCCTCTGGGGTGTCAGCCTGATCAGCATAAATAAGAGGGATTCAATTAAAATATGGTCTGAATTATTTCTGTTAGCCTCTGAGCCATTTCTTGGGACTTGGGGCCAGACTCCAAACTATTCTAAAGTTCTCCAGGAGAGAGGTATGGGGATATGGGGCTCTTTGTATTTTTAATAGTTTTTCTTTTCTTTTTTAATAGTAAGTTTATTAAAAATTACAATTACAACAATAAAAACTGATACAAACAAAAAAAAGAAAAAGAAAAAATAGAAGGTACAGAAAAGAAAGACATAGCAAGAAAAATAGAAAAGAAAAAAAATAAGAATATAGTAAAGAAAAAGGAAAATGTATAAAGAAATAACTTCCCCCTTCATCACAAGTATAAACAATTTTAATAACTTATCACCTTCTCTTGAAATACCGCAAATGATCTCTTCTTCCCATAATCCCATCTCTGATCCATAAACAAATCCTTAAAGCCTCGTCATTCAGTTCTGATCAGCATAGTCCATTAAGGGTTACCAAAGATAACCACATATCTATTTTAACCTTGATCAAATAAACCAACTCTATATTCCTTCCTTTTACTTCTAACTATCTTGATCTTTAGTCCATTCAAATAATGTCCTAGAACTTGATTTCTTTTCATTTTTTTCTTTGTTCCTTCTCACAAAATTCTTCAAAGCTTTAACAAGCCTCTTTTGTAAAGCCAGTACAAGAAAATTATCCAGATTACTCTCTTGGGTTGTTATTTGTATATCCCTTTTAATTATTAAGACATCAGCCAATTTCTTTTGTATGTCCAGTGTAACATCTTTTTCCATGTCATTCTTGTAGCCTGTCATTTTTAAATCCACTTTCAAATCAGTCTCAATCTTGTCAGGTAAAACTTGTTCCTCTTCCATAACATCTTTCAAACACAGTCTATCTATAGAGGCAGGCACTCTTAAAATTAACATCTGGGCCCATTGTTCAAAAATATCCTTCAATATGTCCAATGTTAAAATATTTCGCTTTATTCTGTATTTATTCTGAAGAAATGTTTTTAATAGTTTTTCGATCAGATTGCAAATGTTGCTACAAGTGGGATTTGTTGAATGGTAGGAGGGAGAACAAGGAGTTGGCATTTAGTATTTTCATACTGCCTGCATAAGTAATTTGCTTTTGTCAGAGAGCAGAGAAGAAAGACAGGTGGAATTTTTTCTTTCTTTCTCACCAATAAACTATTTGATGTGACTTGTCTGAACTTCAGTTAACATTTCCTCCCCTCTGTCTGTAGTTGATTCCTCCATTGGTTTTGTGCAGATTATTTTCACTGTGGTCTTTTGCTCATTCATGAACATTCAATATTATAGAAGACATTTGGGCATGACATGTATTTAATTATTTTCCTGGCTTGCTATCATAAAGCAGCATCCATGGTTGACATCTGCAAAACCCCAAGCCTTCTAAAGTTGCTTTTGGTGAAAAGACTTTCACAGGTGAGGTCAAGAAGAATGTGTCTCTGTGGGCATTTGTACTAGAAAAAATGCCCTAGGGCAGTGTTTCTCAACTTCAGCAACTTTAAGATGTGTGTGGACTCCAACTCCCAGAATTTCCCAGCCAGCATGCTTAGTTGCTGAGGTTCAGAAACACTGCCCTAGGGGACATGTGCAATGCAATGCAAAGACCCTAAAAAAAACCTTATTTCTTTTCACTCCTTGACGTATTTCCCCATCTTTCATGCTCCTTGGTGTCATTGTATTTTCCCCTTCTTGCATGAGCTGAGCTATTCAGGAATGATCTTCTGGTATGATCTTAGCCCATCACAGATGACATAATGAGCAAGATGATGTGACACTCTGTCAATGGCAAATGCATTGGCTACATGGAACTGGGAAGATTTAATTGCTCCTGATTGGGTTTGGAAGGGGTTCATCTGGGAGATCTGTGGGGAAGGAGACTTGAAGAAAACCCTAGAGCTGATCTGGTTGAAAGGCCATCAGTGCCTTTCAATCCTAGCAGGGAGCTGGACATGTTGTTTGGAAAGCAGGCCAACAGACCAACAAAACATTCAGCCCACCTAAAAATAAATGCCCGCAATGGGCAAATGTAAACATGAGATGGGAATCCTTGTGATTTGCCATCCTGGCCCCAGGAAGGAGAGTGGCGAAGGAAGAGCAAAGCTGCCACAGCTGACAGCAGAAAGATCTTTGCTCCTGCCTATTGGCGCCCAGCCCAGATGGAAATGATAGTGAGAGTCATGTCCACCTCCCTCTCCTGCAGCAGCCTAGCTCCATCTGATCTTTTAAGTGGATCCAGAGCTTATCTGTCAGTGAGCCTTATGCTGAAAGCCTGTTAGAAGCAGACTAGAGATTTGCTTGTCAAGTGTCCCCATCTTCTTCCCTGTTGATTACAAGCTTGTTTGAAAATGAAAAGGAGTGGGTTGACCTCCTACTTGTGGTGGCAGGTGTCCCTTTTGGCTGCCTGGACTCAGTGAATTTGGCTACAGCGCTTTCTTGCAGGCATGAAGATCTCAGTGACTTGTGGCATCATTGGGCATCAACCAGCTTGAGCTCCTCCTTGTTCCGAACATGTTAGCTGTAGAGAAAATATTTAATTTTGAAATGATCTTGGAAATACTCTTCTTTTTCTGCTTTGATTCAATTCCATTCATTTTATTACGGCCTTTAGCCAGCAAACTTAATTGATTTGTTAGAATTAATTCCCACCTTGCCTTCAGGAGCTCCAAGCAGCGTGCATAGCATCTCCTCTTCCAACTTGTTCCCAAATAATATCCCTGTGGTTGGGCTGTGTGATACGAACTGGCTCAGGGGAGCTTCCATGGCTGGGGGGTGGGCAGGGGGCTTGAACTTTATTCAGTTTTCCCTGGACTGTTCAAAGAAGAGGTAGTACAAAGTTGGTGAATTCCAGGGAAGTTTAAAGACTTAGATGCTGAGCACTGGCTTTTATGAGACACCCATAATGAATAATATTTGAGGATAATTAGCAAGTATGAAGTGCTGACCAGAAACAAAGAAATTGCTCATTTCTAGCAAGATATAGATTGGGATATTCATTGGGATATAAGAGGGAGGAGAGGTAAAACACAGTCAGGCTCACAAGATTGTTACTATAGCTTATAGTTCTAGTCATCCTATGGAGTCTGCTTCCTGATTTGGTCTACCCCGAAGGGCTGACATCAATCTTTCTTATATCCCAGTAAATCAGGGAGAAGCCCACCTGAGTGTCTTCCAAATATGATCTTGTTTCCCGGGGCTTAAGTGATGTTTCAGCCCTCTTTGCTTATATACCAGTTCTTACCTATTTCCCTCAAGGTCTTCTCCCTGATTCTAGACAGGGCCTTTGTCTGCCACAGAAGGCCACGTTAGGAAAGTGGCTACTACACTGCCAGCCCTGAGAATATCAAGTAGTAGACTAAGAACCTGCTCCCCGCAAAAGGAATATTCCTATGTCATTCTCTTTCTCGTCCCTTCAAATGAGTGAGGCCCTGGCGCAGGTGATTTACCTGAGCTTCATCTCTTCATTTTCCATTCCTGGAGCTCCGCAGATAGGCCTCCGTTCATCTTTCAGCATTAAGGAAGTTGCTTCTATTATGAATTGTCACAGTGAGATTAAACACCTAAATTCCAATTACAGGACCAGCTGTTCAGATACATCTCAGCCCCCCAAGCTAAATGGTCCCTGACAGAGGAAGCATCTAAAAAATGCTTGAGTGAAGAGCTTTGGAAGAAGCAGGACTGAACAGTTATGGATTGCACCATCTTTCTCATGATTATAGTTCCTCCTGGGGCCAAACTAAGTGTGATGGGACCATCTCTCACATTTTGCCTCTGTATACATAAAGGGAGGGGAAACAGACAGGAGAAAGGTGATGGCCCCTCCAGTAACGGGCTGCTCTTTGCAGTTTCCTCTGTTCTTGCTATAATCCGGGGAAAATGCCCAGAGCAGTTGATCAAGAGGAGGTACGGTGGGTGAAAATAAATTGAGAAGAGGCACGATGCAACAGTAATAATTTGAAAGGAGCATGATGGGCAAGGACAAATTAAAAGGTATGTTTGTGCAAGGCTATTTCAAGAAGAGGCAGAGTGCAGCGAGATGAATTAAGAGGTGCTATGATAGAAGATCAGGTGAATTTGGGACCATCCCTTGCTTGCTCCTATTACTATTGAAGCTCTGGTCCATCCGTTGGAGCTTCACGGAAAGTGCCGAGAAGACGTATTTAGCACCTTGCTTCGAAGGAATTTTCTGCCCATTTTCTGCCCATTTCTCTTTCTTTTTCCACTTTTACATTTCAATTTCATTCCCATATCTGGTATGGTCTGTTGTAAATGCATGACGTGGCATGCTTCCAAAGGAAATAAATAGATACATAAATGTATAAGACGAAGCACAGTGCACAGATGTACATTTGTTAGTTGATAAATTTGTCTCCAAATTAATATTTAATTGGAGACAAATTTATCAACTAACCAATGTGCATTTAGGAACATGGGAAATGCAGTGACACCAATTTTTTACTCTATTGCTAGACGGAGTCATCCATTTTTTTCTCCCTAGATGTAGCTCTTCGAATTCACATGAGGCCTGAGCTCCCAGTTTGGTAGCTGAGAATCTGTTTTCCATGCTGAAGGTTTCCGGGTTCAGTCTTTGCCTTTGCCTCTGTTTGAAACCTTCAGAACGAGACATTTTTCTACGTTGTCTCTAAGCTGCTAGCTGTTTAATATACGTTGTCCGTGTCCAAGAAAATAAGTTCATGCCACCTTTTTAATTACCACTTTTAATTGAGATACTTGATACTTTAAACATTTTATTTGCTCGTCCCAGAGAACATTTGAGGATGGGAAGTTATGGAATGTTATAAATCTAAATCAGACAGGAGGCACTGAGTCACATTCAAGAATTCTCTGCATGTCCTTATTTGGAAATAGCTCCTTATTGTGTGATCTCTGGCCCAAGTTCATCTTCTTGCAATAAACCGGGAAAGTGAGGAGGACATTACAAATCTTTCTTTCTTTTTTTAATTCATCTCTGATTGCAGGGCAGATCAGTTTGACCCCACTGTTGCCAGAAGCGTAAAGGCATTCTGTGGCTGCTACATTTTCTGTAAGTAGGTGGTGAAAGCCAGAAGTTCAATTCCATATTAAGATACCTAATAGAAAGAACTCAGGCCCTTCAGTGCATTGCACACCTGCAGATTTGACCTCCAGTGGGACTTTTCCAGGCCTGGAGGTGAAGGACAATTGCTGGAGTAAAACACCTCAGTGTCCTGAGACAAATATGCCTCCCTCTGCTGAAAAATCCTTCACTGTTTATCTGTCCTTAAAGTCCCTGTAGGATCATACAATCACAGAATCATAGAATAGGGAAGGGAACCAAGAGTCTAAGGCCAACCTCCTGCACGCTGTAGGATTCACTACACCATCCCCAATAGATGACTGTGCAGCCTCTGTTTGAAAACCTCCAGTGAAGGGGAAGAAACCCCTCCATGCGGTAAGCTCTTCCACCGGCTGGCAGCTGTTATGGTCAAGAAGTTCTTCCTAATGTTTAAAGTGTATCTATGCCCTTGGAGTTTCATCCCATGAGTTCTAGTCTTACCCTCTGGAGCATGTGAGAAGTCCAAACCCTCTACAGCAGTGTTTCTCAGCCTTGGCCACTTTAAGCTGTATGGACCTCAACTCCCAGAATTCCCCAGCCAGTTCTGGGAGTTGAAGTCCATACAGCTTAAAGGGGCCAAAGGTGATGAACACTGTGACAGCCCTTCAGATATTTGAAGACAGCTAACAAGTCCCCTCTCAAGCTCTCTTCTGCAACCTGAACCTACCTACCTACCCAGGTCTTTTCACTGTTCCTCAAAGGACTTCATCTGCAGTCCTTTCACCCACTTGGCAGCCTTCTCTGGATTTGCTCCAGTTTACCAATGTCTTTTTTAAACTGGGGTGTGAAAACTATGAATTCTGGAACTCAGGATGAGTGGGCTTCCTCCCATCAAAATCCATTGTTATTCCTTCTATTTCTTTTGAGAACTTCTCAAAGCTGTGTTAATCAACTGCAGCATCAACAGCAGGGTCTTGTAGTATCAAAAAACTCATTTTTTATAGGCTAAGTTTACACAAGATACAGTCTGCTATCTTCAAGGTGCCACAAGACTTTTCGTTGTTTCTGTTGTGTGCTTCTATCGTTATATTTACTCTGGTTTAACTAAGAGTGTGTTGACATTCATTCTGACCTGGAGCATAAACTCTTTGATGAAGTTTCCAGCTTTGTGAAGGTATTCCTCTCCTCCCAATCTAAAAGTGAGTGTACATTGATGAAATGCTTTCCAAAGGACAATCTACAATTAAAATAGTTACAATTAAGATGTAATGAAGATAGTTTCATTGAGGTTCCCTTTGGTCTAGTGTTTTACTCACTTGCATGATGAACATCTGCATACAGTATATCCACTCGCAATAACCATGTGATGAATCCTCAGCGCACACTTGTGTATGGAAGGAGGGAAGACTCAAGCGACAGCAAAATGCCCAGGTTTAGTGGCACTGTATGAAATATAGGAATAAAACACTGTCTTTCAAAAACCAGGGCAGTTCATGAACATAACATTCAAATCCTAGAAATAACTGAACTTGCAGTTTTGGAGGCCAGCCAACCTAGGGGATGATGGTTCCTCCACCTGATTTACCTTCAAAACTAGAAAATAAATCCAATGCTCTTCCTCACTGATGGTGACGATTAATAAACTATGGAGGAACCTTATTCATATATTTGTTAGAGTCGCCTCCCATCCAGCTCAAGCACATCCTGGTACTCCTTCTTCCCATTTTTCCCCATAAGAGCCACCCAGTGAGGTAGGTTGGACTGAGAAAAGTCATCCAGTGACTTTCCATGGCTGAGAGTGGACTTGACCTCCTGGTCCAGCATCTTAACTACCGTGCCACACTAGTCCCCATAAAGCCTCCACTCCATAACTCTTAAAAGACTGGTCTCTTTTAACTTATTAAAGCTGATTTATTCAGAGGAATTGCCTTAAGGTATTCGGCATGTCTTGTCTAGAAAACAGCGTCTGAAATCTTAGTGTGGTGCTTTTGACTTTCTCTCTGCCTTGCAAAATAACTTGACACAAGCTAGACACTGATTTCCCCCCACTGGGACCTTGTTCGCCCTTTTCTAAGCAAAATATACAGGGATGGAGCACACCACGAGCAACTAAGTCACCATCGGCAAGTGAAGCCCAGGATCTCACCCTTGCTAATGACAGCAAGAAGAGCCAAGCTTTTATTAAAAGATTACATTTCAGAATTATGTCCAGGAGTTTGACAGAGAGAGTTTACCATGATTATTAAAAGAAATCAAGTGTGTGTTCTATCAGATGGGAAACTCTGCGAGCTGATGGCTGAAGAGGGCAGGAAAAGATGGAAGATGATTTAAAAAAAGAGCAGATAAACAACAACAGCCAAAACATAAAACACAGGAAAAGCTTTGATTGTACCATCGCAGCTGCCCAGAGTCCAATTGGGTGGCCAATAAAATAATAATAATAATAATAATAATAATAATAATAATAATAATAATAATGATGATGATGATAATAATAATAATAATAATAATAATCCTCCATCATCATCATCATCCCTGCTACAAGGTCTACACCACGGAGGTGGAAAATACCATCATCTGGTCTTCAAGTGTGAAAGAACAAACTCTGCCCTTTCACACATGCAACCTGACGCCAGAATATCAGGTCATAGCTTTTGCATCAGGACGCCACGATCCATGTCCACCCCCTGTGGACACCCCTATGAGATCATTTGTGGCTTTGCTTTCATTTGTGGCTCACAGAAACCCCTCATGGCTTAGTAAAGAGCAGGCAATGGCATGTCCCCCCCTCCCCATTTTGGCACACTCCAGAGACCTTGAGACGGTGCTGCTGAAACTCCCCCCCCCTTTTTTTAATACTAAAACAAGAAGAATTAAGGGTTTGAAGCCTTCCTTAGGCTTAGCCCACCCGCTCTATTTAAACTCGCCCCGCCAACCTCTCTGAAAGTCAGGTCAAACGTTTGAACGCTTCCCGTTTTCGTCGCATCACCAGATCGCTGTCACACCCCCTGCGGCCCTCGGAGAAATCGTCAACGTGACAATCGTCATCTGCTCTCCTTCTGTTCCAACAAGCCTCCTTGGCCTTAGCTTATCTTACGCTTGAGTCTAGGGCTCACTCCACCAAACCCATTTAAAAATATCCCGGCTTAGCCTTTTACATGAATGCAATCATTGATTACAGAAGCTGAAATTGGTATCCCAGTTTCTCTGGGAAGGAAAAAATTAGAAACGTTCGGTTTGAAATTTTCCTAGGGCACGATTCCCACAAAGAATAGCTCGGGTGGGATGGATCAGCTCCTTCACGTTGGGAAAAGAGGATTTCTCCTGCCAAACAGATGGCTGTACTGTCAGTCTTGACAGCTCAGATTGCTTTTGGAGAGAAAACAGGAAAAGGATTGGGGGGTTCCTCCTCCCGCCCTCCCCTCCAGCTCTTCTCTCCCTGCAAACAGGCTGCGGCTGCCGCTAGGACTGAAAATACCATGCCATTCTGTGCTGCTCCACCAGCCCCCACATTTCCGTAGAATTTCTTTTGCACGCTGCGAAAACAAGGTGGGAAGCAGACAGTTGATGCAGCCAGAAAAAACTCTCCTGCATTTACTTCTTCCATTTGCAGGAAGAGAATCGGCTTGCATGGATGTGCTGGCGAAGGAGAAGAGAAATTTGGTGAACGAGTCAGGGATCGAGCCTGTTATCCATGCCCTCGCTCAGCAACCAGGTGGCAAGGTGGCGTGCATGGGCGTGCAGGAGAGCATCCTGGCTTTCATTGCCTAACCCTCTTTCTAATGATTGCGGCCCCATGGCGCCCTACTTTTCCGTTTAATCCTAAGGCCCTTGCCCCAGAGGTCTTGGGAAAGGGGGGAGCCCGGGAAGCTGCTAAAGGATGGAAAGATGGATCAGGGACAACAACAGCAGGAACGCTCTGGGCCACTCCTAGCCTCAGTCCACTCCAAAGCACCCCCCAGAGAAATCAGGAAGAAATTTTCAAGCAACCTGAGAATCGGGTGGAAAACCAGAAGCCTTTTTTCACAGAGAAAGAAAACATTTGAGAAATTGCAAGGCGAATTGTGTCACCGCCTTAGGGCTTGGTGCCCGATCTTGCAAGAGTAGAACTAAAGCAAGTCAGTGACAAGCACTCACTGCCTCCCCCCCCCCCCCCCCCGGTATTCTCCGAAGGGAAGGCATAACAGTCCCCAGACTCAGTTCTACAATCTTCATGGCTGCTATTTTCTCTTTTGGTGCCCTCCCCCTTTTTTTCTTCTTGTTTACTTCCTTGAGACTATAGAGCGACAAGGAAGCACGTTTTTTTTTAGATTTTTTATCCTGCCATTATTATTTTTATCAATAACTCAAGGTGGAGCAAACATACTTAATACTCCTTCCTCCTCCTCTTTTCCCCACAACAACAACCCTGTGAGGTGGGCTGGGCTGAGAGAGAGGGACTGGCCCAAAGTCACCCAGCTGGCTTTCCTGCCTAAGGTGGGACTAGAACTCCCAGTCTCCTGCTTTCTAGCCTGGCGCCTTCCCCACTAGACCTAACTATTTTCTTAATTTATTTGCAAGTTGCAACCTTCATCTCCCAGCAAAGTGGAAGATTAGGGATATTTGGCAATTAATATATACGTGTGTGCATGTCTGTGTGTCTGCGTGTCTGAGTTCTAATCCTCCCTTAGGAGGATTAGAACTCCAGCTGGATGACCTTGGGCCAGTCACTCTCTCTCTATCTACCAACTTACACTGGACCAGAGTGATAGAGTATCATCCCTAATCTTGAACCAAGTTTCAGGACACATCTACAGAAGGGTAGAACCTGTGCTGCAGTGTTGTGTCCCTTGCCTTCCCGTGCACACCCATGCTTAGAGCATTCTATGGTCGGGTCTGTGAGTGTGTGTGAAAGAGAGAGAAAGGCAGAATCTCCAGATTCACATAACTTGCTAGGCTAAAATACAGTTGGTTACTTGGGGCTCCGTATGTCTTGAGAACACTTTGAGTTTAATTTCCTTGCCACCTCCCCTTTGTGCTAAATGGGTAAAGACCTTTGCAATCAGCCAAGGGCATGGGATGCTGAAGGGGTAAGAATTCAGTGTGTCTCCTTCTCCCATCCAGTATATTTTCACTCATTTGCAATCTCTCCCCACAACTCTATAGCTATAATGCTGACATACAGTGTTAAATATGTCACATTAAGTTGCTTTAAATGCCAACAGTAGACATATGTTGGGGAAGGAGAGCATCAGAATCAGGGGAGGTTTGAGGACAATTTAACTCTTCGCAGCCCTGATCAAAACAAGGTTTCCGTTGATCCCACCAAAACTTTCCTTTTGGATTCAGATTGCTTTGAGAGAGGCAGGATGGCGTAAGGCAGTGTTGTCCAAACTTGGCCACTTTAAGATGAGTGGACTTCAACTCCCAGAATTCCCCAGCCAGCCACTCCCAATTCTGGGAGTTGAAGTCCACTCATCTTAAAGTGGCCAAGTTTGGACAACACTGGCGTAAGGTCTTTTCCAGAGGAAAGATACTGAGAGTCTCCTTGGAGCCCACCATCCCAAGCCTTATTTCTCTTTCTGCCCTTTTCCTATCAAACTGGAGCAAAGATTACAAAGAAAGGGGGTTTCACCTAAATGTAAGAAGATTGGAAACTGTTGATCTGCTGAAAGAGGACTCGGTGCTGTTATTAATTACATCAGCTGCATGGCTAATGTAGTTATTACAGAGAATGAATAGGGGAAAATGGAAAGACAATTTAAAAAAATGGTAGCTGTAATAAATGAAGCCTGTTGGCTAAAGCTAGGTTGGTTTTCTCAGTAATTATTTTGCTACTTCATCAAGTAGGCCATGAATTAATTGATGAAGGGCACCATAATTATTTTTGCATTGCTTGGCAGTGTTTGGAAGATCTTGGAAGACAATAGGATAAGAATGAGGGTTCCTGCACTTTTAATCCATGATACATAAGCTCCATCTGTTTCTATTTGCTGAGAATGCTCCCCATTTTCAAATGCCTCCTTGCATTAAAAAACAGTGTCCTTGTCCACGATTCAACCTGATTTAGCTTTTAGACTAAATTTTTTGGAAAGTTTTTTTTCAATATTTGCTAGCATTCTAGGTAGAGATGGATGATTTCCATCTGCTCCATGTTGGACTAGCTCAGAAGATGAACCTAGCTCTAGCACGCATGGGGAAGGTTTCCTTTTCCATGGCTGTTCTCCAGAATAAAATGAGTTGACTTGGCTTATTTTGTGACTTGGAAGAACTCTTCGGAAAAAGACATTTCCCAAAGATTCCTAAGACAGGCGAGTTATGTGGAATCTCCTCAGTTGTGAGCCTCATTCAAGGGCTGTGAGATACATACAGATCAACCATGTGGATTTTGTCCCATGTGCATCTCTTAGCTGACATAAACCAGGGATTTCTACCAGTATGACTTGCTCCAGCGAGTAACAGGCTCAGAGCGCGATCCATACAAGTTGGTCTCTTAGGCCAATAGTGCCTAAGTTTTATCTAGATAGGCAGCCTGTACTTCCAACAGTCTGGAGCAGTGTTTCTCAACCTGGGCAACTTTAAGTTGTGTGGACTTCAACTCCCAGAATTCCCCAGCCAGCCATGCTGGCTGGGGTATTCTGGGAATTGAAGTCTACTCCTCTTAAAGTTGCCCAGGTTGAGAAACACTGGTCTGGAGAGTGAGATAAGGGGCTAGCCCAAAGGGCTAGCCCACTAGCAGGTAAGGGAAGTCCAGCAGAGGGAGGTTCATCTAAAGAAAATGAGCTGTTACACCAAGTCAGCACCAGGCATGAGTGATGGGGTTGTCAACAGATCACCCCTCCTGGGAAACATCCTCTCACTTGAGATGTTGGCTGGTAGGCTAGATAAGTTCATGTCACCTAAGTCATTGGACAACTACTGCCAAACCTTTTAATGTTACCTGAAACTGGAGTGGGTCTGTCTCCTCACCTTCTTCTGGCTTGCTCCTGTAATGGATATGCAAGAATTCTGCAGTGCTGGCCAACAGGAAAGAGGGGAGTAGAATAAATTGGTAGGAACCGAGTGGCCAGTAGTCAAGCCAATTCTTCATCCATCCAAACTGGATTTTGAGATACTCCTAATGTTTGCCCTTTTTTTTTAAGAGTTGAGCATTAGGACCTCCGTTCCCCCAAGTTTGGATCTATAACATCTCATTGCCAAAGGGGCTGTTCTTCCATTGCAGATGTTTAATTTTTAGAGAGCAAGAGAAGGCAGCTGAAATTGTCCCTTCTGGTTCTTTGGGAGGTGTATTCAAGAATGACCCTTCGGTCATGAGATCTTTCATGCGGTTGGTGTCCATTATATAAATGAATTCCTAGAACCGCAGGGCTTCTGATTTCCACTGGTCAGCACATTATGTCATTGCCCTCCACCCCCACCCCCCTTTTCTTTTACAAATTGATGGCTGCAAACAAGTTCTTGAATTAATGAATAGAAAGGAGCCTGAAGACTTGGACGTACTGGAATGCTTTTAAGAGACTTGCAGGCATGAAGGGTACAATATATTAGCGTGCTTTCTGGAATGGTTTTGCAGCTCTGAGCTCTCTGAACATGTAGTCTCTCTCTCTCTCTCTCTCTCTCTCTCTCTCTCTCTCTCTCTCTCTCTCTCTCTCTCTCTCTCTCTCTCTCACCCACCCACCCACCCACCCACCCACCCACCCACCCACCCACCGGAAGAAGGTTGCAGGAAACAACCTATGACACTTCTGGAAGAATGGAGTGGAAAGTCAGCACAAATGAATGGAATGAACCGTAGTAGAACAGGGAAGAAGGGGGAAAGAAATGGAAGGTGGAGGAGTTGGAAAAAGAATGGAAACTGCATAGCCTAAAATATATCATTTCCAACAGGTTCCTGATCAATACCTTCTAGATCAGGGATAGGAACACAGGGTCTTTCCTTTAATTTTCTTGTTTAATCAGGTGAGGCGGATAACGGATTTAGCAGATAAATTATTTATTTACCAATAAATTATATATACATACTGTGTGGCTTTAGCTGCTTGTATTGGTTTTTCTGCTCATTGGAAGGATTGATCATGAAGCTCAAGCCCAGATACTTTGGCCACCTAATGCGAAGAGAGGACTCTTTGGAAGAGACCCTGATGCTGGGAAAGACGGAAGGCAAAAGGAGAAGAGGACAGCAGAGGATGAGATGGCTAGATAGCATCACTGAAGCAGTGAGCATGAAACTGAGCAAACTCAGGGAGGCAGTGAAAGATAGGAAGGCCTGGCGCAATATGGTTCATGGGGTCACGAAGAGTCGGACACGACTTAATGACTGAACAACAACAAATGGTTTTTCTAGTGTTGAACGCTGCCCAGAGTCGATGAGCTAATATAAATAAATAAATAAATAACTGCAGGTGCAGTATGTTAGTGGGACAGCTAGGGATACATTTGACGGTACGTTGGTGTTCACCAGATATCTGTACCTCCTGAACAGGGTTTTAATTTCAACAGCAGTTAAAGGGATCCTCTGTGTCTCTGTGTGCGCCTCTGAGTCAGTCTTGACTCCTGACGACTGCCTGGAGTAGTCTCTGCAGTCATCTTGGCAAATGCTTTGGAAGTGGTTTGTCCTCCTTCCTGGGGCTGAGAGAGGGACTGGCCCAAGATCACCCAGCTGGTTTTGTGCCAAGGTGGGACTAGAATTCACGGTCCCCCAGTTCCTAGGCTAAAAATGCCCCCCTCCAGTCACTCTCCATTTCCAACAGCCTTGAGCCCCAAAGAGACTCTAGAAATGTTCCCAGATAGTAAAAGGTGTGCATGACTACAGCCCCAATGTATTTAGAAGCGAAACGATAAGAGCGTCGATCTCCCCCATGGTGCGTGGAGAAAGTACATTCCAAAACACCACATCAAGATCCAAAAGAAATCTGGATATGCCCTGACGTTGACTGGGGCGGAAAGAGCTGCAACCCTTGCATGGATCCCTTAGTCAACTCAGAACTCAAGAAAGGATATGAATGTGGATTCTGCTGATGTTCTCCATGGACAAAAAGTGCACCAGCATTCTCTACCATCGGAGTACGGGTTATGAAGGGGAACAGGCTGCAGAAGAAACTGTCAGCCCAACATCATTCTAGCAGACCAGGAAGTTTCCCTACATCAGAAGTGGGGGCTGCAACGCAGCAACCTTCAGTTCAGTGCAGGAATCTCAGTTCCAGCCTCCCCAGCAGATGGTTCTTCTTTCCTACCTCCTTAACACAATCAGTTGCTGGAAACAATGCACAGACGCTCCGCTGAGTTTAGCTCCCGTCTTGTCTCCTAACCCCCGGCCTTAGTTTTGTTTTCTGCCATCTTCCCCCCTTCCCTCTCCCCCGTCTCCTTTCCTTCCCTTCCTGCGGGCTACAGCGGAGTCACGTGGCGGTGATAAATGAGCTTAATCGGCAGAGAATATTAATCACATTGTCATACTGGCAGAGGGAAAAGCAGCTGCATGAAATGCCCGAATCCCCTGGCTAATTTATCACCAAGTCGAGAGACCAGGCTGCTCCCCAATTAACCCCTTCTTTCGCTGATCTTTCTAGGTCTGAACATGCTCTGTGGTGATGCAAGCAGAGCCTGGGAGGAAAACATGCCAAGCCAGAGTCGTCCTCCCTCTCTGTCACAGTGGAGAGTGTCTGCAAAGTTGAGCAGAGCAATATCAGCGAGTGGGCTATGCAATGCAGTAGAGGTGTGCCCCGTCTCTCACTGCAAAAGCACTCCAGGGGGCTTACAAAAGCATTCAGAACAAGGGTTCCAGTCCTACCATAGCAATGCCTAAGCTCAGATAAGAAGCCATTCCTTTTCCTTTGTAACAACAAAACAAGGATTAGAAGCTATGATCTACCTTCTGACTGCCACCGGTCTATACGACTGCACTAATGTTTACGCATGAGAAGAGCATTCAGTCGTCACGTAGGCATCATAATAATGAAGCCAGACCGAAGAACATTTGGACCGAAGGCTGCTGGAATCAGACAGGCAGTGGAACCTCAGTCCTGGGCAGAGAACAGCTTTGTACATGTCCAGTCCCGGGCAGGAGGTCTTAACAGCTGCTTCAAGCTTCCAGTTGGCTCTGTGTAGTGAACTGCAAGTAGTAACTTTCAGAGAAGTGTCTTCTAGGGCTTGGAGCCAGCCTGCCATCCCAGGCTGGCTGCCAAATCAACCTGGTGGGAAGGACTACAATAGGATTTTTTAGGATAGGCGAGCCTCTCCCAAGCAAAATGGCGACTTAGCCCTGCATCCTGAGTTACTTGTGACTCCTGGCTCAAATCCTCTCTTGATTCATGACTTCATTTGGATTTCCTTTTTGACTTTGTTTCTGGGCTATCTCCTCTGGCTTCCTGGCTGCTAACTTCTGGCTCACAGTTGATTGTGGCCCATCCCTGACACACAAGCACACATGTGTATCCCAAGACAGGTGAGCTAGAGTTCTGGTATTTCCTCAAGCAGGGATGGACAACTTGTTGATGGCCACAAGTTGTCATTTGGGGCATGCAGATTTTTGGTGGCCTGACATCTGTCATGAGTAGAAGGACAATCCAACGACATCATATGAGTAGGGCTTTTCTAGGAGGGGAGAGAATTTCCCTTTGATGGTCTCTGAAGCTTTTACAATTCCACCAGGGGATTCACTGTTCAGAGTGAAGCCATGAAGCACAACTTGTGAAGAGGAACAGAGAATGCATTTCCGAAACACTCAGCCCACGTGGTGGCCTAGTTGAAGGACAGAATCAAGGATCAAGGAATTCCTAGGCTTGTCCATGCCTCCACCAAATATTAAAAGGATCTATGAGGTCATATCCCTTGAATCCGAGCTACCATTTTGCAGATAACTGCTGCTCAACCTTCCAACCTTTGCATCCTGCTATTTACTGCCCCTCCGTGGCCCAAGGTCCTTGGACAGGAACCACTGATGGATAGCATCAGAGGTCAAGATATTTAAAATGCCCCCTCCCATTCCTCATTGAGAAAGCCACATCGCATGGGATCCGTCTGCGCTTTGCAATTAAGACCGGCTGCAGTCAATCTTGAGTGCATGGAAGCGAGGTTCATAAGAATCAAGATTTATGGACAGCTTAGAAGCCTCCCACTTGTTACAATTTATACAGGTAATTATGCGTTCACTGGTATGCGTGGTCCTTGCTGTGAAGGTTACGGAAAAATCCTGACTTAGCTTATTTATTGATTCTCCGTCAAAGATTGCTTGAAGAAGCTGTCCTGCTCACATCAAGACCTCCTCCCTCTATATGTTCCAAAGGTCATTAGCACACATTTCATAATGTATTATTATTAGGACTTAGCCAACTGAAGAAAACACAAGAGACTGCTTGCCATAAGCTTTTTACCGTTTTTTTAAATGGCTCTGAAAAGTCCTCCTTTTTTTATTTTCTTCCAAGGAGAAGCTCAGAAAGAATGTTCACAGGCATCTACTGAAACCCACTGGTCTGGTGCTTCTTTTGCCTTGGAAGAAGTGGCGTATCATTCCTTCTTATGCTCGGACGCATTTATTGTTGGGTGTAAAGATGAGCTTTTGTGCTTCCAGGAATAGTGATGTGGCTAACTCTGGTTGGCCGTGGGGAATCGTGATGATATCATGCACGCTTTGTGATCCCTGATTGATTGGGATCACTTCAAGAAGCCAAAAGCACTGGAGAGATAGGAAATGGCCTTGACACGGAACTTGTGGAGTAAACGGTAGCTGCAAATTGCTGTGAAAAGTGCTAAAACGGTACTATTAATAAGTTTTGGGGAAAAAAATTATCTCTCCTCAGAAATCTCCCTTGTAAAACTCTACTGGCTTTGAGTAAAAATTGAGCATCCACAGTGCTTAAAATATAGGGGCTTTTATAACCAAAGCATTAGACTTAATGCACTAATGCCACTCTGTAATTACAGCCAGGTAATTTAGAGACCCAAATTCCAGGAGGAATCTTGTGGTATCACTTCCTTTTTTCTTGAGAGCTGAAGGCATCCTCGGATGGTTGGATGGATGGTTGGATGGATGGATAGATGGATGGATGGACGGACAGATGGATCTGAAATCCTATATGCACTTACTTGGGGAGGTAATCCTATTAAGTTCATCAAAAAGTATACATATGCTTTGGATTTGTGCCATACCCTCTTCTGCTGGGTATTTGGAAGGAAGATATAGGGCCTTCAGTTTGTCTTAGTCTTGGGTCAGTGCAAACTCACTTTGTATTTCCTGCAGGGATAATCCTGTGTTTTGCCAGATGAAAATGTAGGGAGAGAATTAACAGTCGTTCCTTCCCTGCACAAGGAAAAAAAGAAAAAAGTAATCACTGTGGAAGATCTAATTCATCTCCCCTGACACTTAGCCTTCTAGCTGTAAGGATTACTTTATATTCTCATATGGCAGGAACTGGGAGTTAATTGGGGTTACCCTTAAGTTTTGGGGGGGAAACCAAGAGCCAGATTGGTGGGGGAGGTCAAAATGGATGGGGGGCATGAAAGATCTAGATGGGGTCAGATCTTGAGGGTTCCTCCCCCCAAGGAGGAGAAGGTTTGTTTCTGAAAGCCCACATTAAGTCTTTGTTAGGGCTGAACTCTACAGTAGCTTGTGTATCTGCCCTATCCCAAAATAGCAGGAAAGCACACTCCTGTTTTTGACAGTTGTGGCTAGAAGAGGTTTAGAGGCCACAGGTTGCTCCCCTGTTTTATGGACCTTCAAGTCTCCATGCACAACTTTCTTGCCCTGATGGGAACTAGGACAGCAGCAATCCAGTAGATGTCTAGACCAATGTTTCTCAGCCTCGGCCACTTGAAGATGTGTGGACTTCAACTCCCAGAATTCCCCAGCCAGCCATGCCTCTTACATTCCCCATGCTGGTTGGGGAATTCTGGGAGTTGAAGTCCACATCTTCAAGTGGCCAAGGTTGAGAAACATTGGTCTAGATGGTCAGGACATCATGTTCCAAGTACATCAGAGGCAGAAAATGAATGAAAAGGGGAATGAGATGAATGAGCAAGAGGAAGTAAATAGACAGAGGAAAGACACCAGTGCTCACAATGCTTGGAATACACCAACTGCAAACCTTCCGTCTGGGGACATCCGCAGAGGAGTCAAAAGCCAAGATGCCACTGCCACCGTGCAGTTGAAGACCTGCCCTCTGTTATGTGCATTGCTAGCACAATGCATGCACAATAAGAAAGGGGGGATGGTTTAACTATCTGATTGTTGTAGCAAGGCACCTGCTTCATTAATGCACTGAGAACATCAATTCCACAGCCCTCAGAAAGAGGAGAAGCACGTATGTGTTTATATGGGGGCATGCAGCGTGAGGCGCCTCTCTGCCGAGCCTTGGGAGCACGTTAATTAAAATAGGAGAACGGGGACCATCAGATTAATTTTTGCAGAGGTCTCCGTGGGCCACGTTCTGTGTTCGTTCTTGTTAAATAAATTCCTCTTACATTCCCTCTGAGTTGCGCCTTTCAAACTGGATGCAGGTGCTTCTAAGCACCTGATGGTACGACTTGAGCTGGATGGGGAAAGCTTTCCATAACGGGTCGGGGTGGAACTGCTGTCTCGTGTCAAATCGTCTGGGGTCTTCATGCCGGATTTCTGACTGTTGACTCCAAAGTGCTGCTGGAGATAGGATTTGATTTCTAGAGCCGCTGAGAACACCAGTGTCCCCAAATGCCAGGCCATCTCCTACATGGTGCCCCCAGTTGTCCAAAATGAAATACATTTAAAAAAAAATAGATTAAATCATGCAGGATGTTGGCATTTGGGCACGCTGCTAATAGTCAGTTAGCAAGGTCTTTTGCACATTTCTGTAGAATGAAGGCTGGTGTGTAAACTAAGTCAGAGAGGATGGATAAATCTGACGGGTTTTGCTCAGTTCAGCTCCTTTCAACAACTTTCATCCACGTCCCTTTCCATCTGGACTCTCTCTTTTGGTTTGCAAAGAAAAAAATAATTACAAAAAAGTTTGTGTTTTCTTCATAAAGACATTTTTGGTAAATGATATTCCTAATATATGTGTTTGGGCAACAAAAATCCCTGGCTGTTGCATTTTTAACCATTATTTTAATGAACGTACGCATGGGTGTACGTGAATCCATGTGGGCATATGCAAATTCCTCCCCTCCCGTCCCAATATCCTCATTCCTGTTCCCAATATCCTTCCCTCTTCCTGTCAATCCCAGAGTGAGCTGGAGAGACATCTGCTCAGTGGGAGCGCAAGTCTCAGAAACAAAATTCTGAGCTTTGAGCACACGTGGCTTCCTTTGGGGAATCCAAGTCTTCGTGCCTCTGCCTTCCTGCGCTTAGATTCCAGGTTGGGGAAAGCAAGCTAATTACCCAGCAAGCTGATTCATTCTTGCTGGGGTTTCTTTCAACCTACTCGATGGAACTTCTAGCACTTTCCTGGCACCCTGATCTTCCTGAGCTGCTCTGGCAATCCTAATGTTTTCTCAGCTCAGCCCCCCACCCTCTCCTTTCTTACTGCTCTGAACATCTGAAGAGCTTTGTCCATACGTGCATGTATTATCCACACACGTAGCGCTACCGGCAGTCCACCTCGCCTACTCAAGTGGGGAGAATCAAAAAACCTGGTTATCTCTCTGCCTGCCAGCCAGCTCTTTTCATGCACACCAATCCTCCCAGGGATTCTGGTGGTTGCAGGGGGGGCGGGGAGGGGAGCATTCGGAAGAGCAGCTATAATTGCAGCCATAACTAGCTGGCACTCAGGTTTCCGTTCACGCAAAGGATCACGTCTTATCCTGTGGGCAGTTTCTTGGCCAGGAAAGTAACTTCCTTGAGTCCAAATCACCTGCTCCCTCTCTTGCTGAGGCTAAATTTAACACCATCTCTTGCGCTCCTCTTGTAAAGTTACTTATTTATTTTTCTGGGAAGAAAAGGAGAGATCTCTCCATTTTGGGCTTTGCTCAGTTTCCCATTTGTCCAGCCTTTGGGGCTTTCTGTGGTTGCCTTAAACTCTACATGGCAGCCAACGCCCCTGTTTATTGTTTGTTGGGAAAATAGCCTCTTTGTACCCCCTTTCTACTAAAAAAGGAGGTTACTCTTTTCCACTTGTAATTTTTTTTTGCTTTGTATTTTAAAAAGCACCCTCCCCCCCCAAAAAAATCATCTGTTGGGTACCGTGGTATATGAGTGCTTTAAAGTGTTTTTAAAAGCCTGCATTAGAAGTCAAACATTAAACTGAAAGCATAGCTCAGAGAAAGATGTGTACAAAAGTCTGTAGAGGCGGAAGAATTGCATATAAAAGTATGTTTATTAGGAAATATTGCAAGCCCAGGCTTGGAACTGCCATTTCTAAGTAAGCTCTCTTTCTGAGAAACAATTGGAGAATTTCTTCTCGCTCCCTCTTGGTCTTCCCTAAATAGGGTAAAACGCTCCAAGAATCTATTTGCTAGCAAGCTGTATACAAAGGAGCCATCTCAGCTATTCCCCACCCATCCCCCGTGCACCTTGTTAGCATCTTCACAAAAATAATAAGATTTAGTGGCAATGTTTATATCCCTCCAGTTAGGAATAAATCACCATTTATTATATTTATATTTCCACAATGCACTGCTGTCTCCTGCATCCTCTTCCTCTGGCAGTTAAGCGTTGGTTGTGCAGCATAGGGTACATTTTTGTCCTTTCCAAACAGACCCCTGGCCTGAGTGTTGTAGCTTCCCACAAGCGCTTGCTTTGATGGCTCATTCTGGCTGTGGCAGCCCTGCCACATTTCCCAGGGATCTGTGGGTGTGCATAAAGGATGGCATGGAATCTTTAAGACCCCTGAACATCCATAGTCATCTGTTCCTCAGTGCTGGGTTCTTCATACCAGGCTGGGAAACAGCTTCTGTGCATCTGCCTGTGCATTTTGGATAGCAGAAACCCAACTGTGCTGGAGGCCCCTGGTAAAGCAGAAGATGCAGCTTCCTTTCTACATCCAGAAGGAAAACAAGCATGAGGGGCAGCTATGAAATATGCATAGGGTGGGCAAGTCTGAGATGGTGTGAGGATGCCGCTTGGATGTTCCCACACATACAAAACATGGGGGGAACAGAGCTTTGATCACACTGTCATTGCTGCTATCTTGATTTTTAAAAATCATACTCCATGGACACCTCTGGTATTATCCCTCTGGGAAAGAGGAAACCCCAGATAAGGCCTCTGGAGAAACATCACCACGTCTGGAAGAGGTGTCCCAAGATGGGATTTGGCTCCAAATGAACCTTTCAGAAAAATGATGGCCTGCAAAGAGTGGTGGAAGACCAGACATCCTGGCCCCATTTCTGTTTATCACAAATCTCATGCTGAAGGAATGCAGCCACTGTGGATTTCATAGTCTTCCTTCAAAACTGATGAGCAGTAAAACCCTCCTCCAGGGTTCTTTAAAGTTACTAGGGAAAAAAGTTCAGTTATTCTCTATCCCCAGAGGAAGAAGAGGGCAGATTGTCATAATAAAGGAAAGAATCCACATCATTGGATTCTACTATCTACAGGTAAATGCCAACCTTGGGCATTGATTGGATGGACGGATGGATGGATGGATTGATGGATGGGTGGAAATAGATAAGTAAATAGGTAAGTAGGTAGAGAGAGAGGGAGAGAGAGAGGATAGAGCTATTGGTAATGGAATGTGGGGATGACCTTGGGAGACAGCAAGAAGAGCTGCAGCCAAGGGAATGGTCAGATAAAAGGCAACTTAGCCCACAGAAGGATTGTGGACAGGGCAAGCATCTCAGAAGGGAGCCTCCCTAGTTTCTTGGGCTGTAAAGGTGGTGGGACTTTCAGAAGAGACGCACTTTCAGACTTGCAAGATTCTCTTAATGTAACCTTACAACAACGTAGAATTAGCCCATCTGGCCATGCTTCCTGTCTGGTCTACCTCATAAGGATGACACTATTGCACAGAAGCAGAAACATTGGATGGATGGATGGACGGATGGATGGATGGATGGATGAATGGATGGAGCTATTCCATAGAAGCATAAAAATTAGATAGATAGATAGATAGATAGATAGATAGATAGATAGATAGATAAGAGAGAGAGAGAGAGAGCGCTATTCCACAAAAGCATAAAAAATCAGACAACATCCAGTGAGGACTGGGCTCCTGACACAAATGAAGAGCTGTTTGTGTGTGTGTGTGTGTGTGTGTGTGTGTAAGTGAGTGTGGCAACCTGTACCACAATACATAAACCAAGCCTTTTGTTCCCCATCTCCAGCCATTTTGATGTGTAATTATGGTCATGAAGCGTGACACTGGGAAAGGGGGGAAGACTTCTTCGTTGCTGCAGGCAGCCTGATCCTCTTGCCGGGGCGGATGATTATTTACTTTTCTCCAACCGTTCCTGCCATCTAAATACAAGCCCATTTCTGGCACAGGGCTGTTCTTAGAAGGCCTTCCGAGCAAGAAGCTGGCTCGATTCTTCCTGGCTCACTTGATGCCCAAAATAATTGGCCAAAACAATCTTGAACATGTACACGTTTTGTTGTGGGAACTTCAAAGAAAGGAAGGAATGTATTTTGGGTTGGGGGTTTTTTGCATTTGCTCCTTCCCAAAATTCTTCCCATCAGTTTTCAAAGGAAAACCTTTTTCCCATCCTGCCGTTTCCCAAAACTTTTCTGCTCTTGTAAAGTCTGCTGTTTTTCAGCCTCAAGACATTTTAGAATTTCTTTAGCGTGTCTTGTATGAATTATCATTACGACTGCAAGTTACTAGAGACAGGAGTTGGTTGTTTTCTGTGATGTCTCTTTCCATAATGTTGTGAGCCGCCCAGAGTCACTTAGAAGAGATGGGTGGCCATACAAGTCGAATTAATAGCAGTAGTAGTAGTAATAGTAGTAGTAGTAATTTGTGGTTTCACCACTAAGAGGGCTTCCCTTGGGATTAGGTGAACTGGGGGAAACCTGAGAGGCTGGAGACCACTGGAGAGGACATTGTGCAAGAGAAAGTCAGATCTGCACATATATGCAGCCTCCTAATCATGAGAGATTCAAAACAATTAGCTCCTCTTTTGAAAAGTGTTTGCTTTTCCATCCAGTGAAGGACGATGGTTGAGAAGGACATGCAGAAGAACATTTTGGCACTACATTAGAAATTGCACACATTAATTGTAAATGTTGAGAAAGTCTTTCTCACATCCTCAAGTTGCTCCACCTTCCAATGGAAGAGAATCTCTGTAACTCAGGGTTGAACTGTGGAGTCCTTGGTGCTCTCTGAGCTTGGCTGATGGCTTGCGGACACTTCATGACCCAACTAGGGAATATTGTCAGTGCGAGTCATCACTGATGGTAGCATCGGAACATCAGTTCATTATCCAACTAGGGAACATCTCTCACGCTTTATACCTGTTAAGATCCAGTTTGCGTGCCTGAAGGCTCCCCATTCCACTAGCTAACTTTTTGTCCTGATATAGACCCAGCTCCATCATTGGCTCCATGTTTTCCTTCTCATCCCCCTCCTTCTTCTCTCAGCCATTTGCCTGATGATGATTCTTGAAACATGAAAGCTTGCAGCAATTTTATACAACATTAGTTGGCCTAATGAAGTATTGCTTCTTTGGATTTTGGATCTAGGCATGATTGCACGTAAGACTGAAGCAACTGGCTGTCAGGGAGATGCAACCCCAGTGTTGTGGCTAACTGGTTGCCTGAAAAAAGTTGCCTTTTTTTTTTGAACCCCTTTTTTTAGTTGTCATGAAAAGCTTTCCTGGATAACACTTGGCAACTCAAAGGTTTTAACTATAGTCTCTTCTCTGCTCTCTCCAAAAGAAAAGGAGAGACTCAGTTTGAGAAGTCAACTCTTCATCATGCTGTGGATCAGAAAATGACCAAACGTCTGAGTAGGAGTTGTTCTTATGGGCACCTCCACCTGAGAGCTTTGCACTCCTTCAGAACGACTCTGGGATGGCATCTTCCCACAAGACTGGCTGGCTTGGAGAGCTAATTCTTGTTTTTCATCTTGGCTGGAGTTTATTGGTAGCCAGGGCAAAGCTGTTTTGGTTTTTTCTTTGCAATGTGGCTGGGGGTGATCTGATGTTGTTTTTTTGGGTTGCCATTGGGCAGGAACAATTCTGTACCACCCAAACTCCACTACGGTTTCTCCCACTTGCCATATAGAGTTTCTACGTCTTTTCATGGTGCCCATCTGTAGGCATTGTTCAAGCAGTATCTCGGCCCCCTCCCTTTCCCTTACCCCATTCCAACCACCACTGCTCATAAATCCTGAAGAAAACACTTGGCTACCAAAGTAACATCATGTTATCCTTTCCCCATCACAGCTCACAGGCCCATTGCATGCCATGAACAAATGGCAGCTGGTCAGCTTTGAACCTCTCCTTTTCAGCAACAGGCCAGATTTTCCGGCAGACTGACACCTGCACACGTGTACTGAGAATGTAGGTGGGAGGCTAGCCATTTCTCTGGATTCCTTTTTGTGTGCAGTGAGGAGAGGGAATTGCCATGGTTTAACTGAATGCAGTTGTTGTTGTTTCAGCAATTAGTCAGCTGGGAGGAACCCTGATTGGCATGTGGCGATTTCTGGATGTTCCCTGGGTTATCAAATGGGCAGAAGTGAAGATGATTTCAGGTCAGCTTGTAACTGCTTTGAAGCAATAGAAGGATGGAAATTACGCTTAAGTGAAAATGCCCCGAGGTTTTACAAGTTCCATTTCACATTATTATCTACCTGGAAATCCATTGTGGACCATTTGCAAACTGGTAAATCACTTCTGGACTTTCTGCTGGACCGAATTCCCTTCTGTTCAGATTTCTTCCCATCGCTGGCAGAGAAAAAGATCATCCTTGCAAGTTTTAATGGCAGATGCTCAGCTCGAAGATAACTGGTCTAGCAGAAATTAATTGAACTTGACAGAGTGCTGAAAGTTTTGTTTTTCTTTTTAATAGAGGTTAGAATGGTTGCCAGCTTGGGCATCTCCCTAGCTAGATTTCATACAGAATCTCCCTTTATGAATTGATTACTTTTAGAGCCTATTTTGGGGATAATTCAATGCAACCAATGTCTTTCTTTCTTTGTTATATTTTACAACCTGCCTTGATTCAGTTAGCAAGGGAGCATATAGTGAAAATCCCATGGGGAATTTTGGCCCAGGCACTGAATGGACATCAGCTCTGTTGTTGCTTTGTGGTGTACCTTCAGATTGGAATCAGAACCAGAATCAAGAGTTAACAAGTCCACGTAACCACAAGTGAGTTCTTTATTAAGGAAAGCTATGGGGTAGCTTGGTGCAATATGAGATTAGACAGAGTCAAATATTGGTTGCATAGAACATGAGAATTGCACATTCTCATTTAGCCTTCCATTCACGTTATGTTCCTGGCAACTGAAGAGCTCACTAATTATATTTCAAGCCTCAAACATCTGAAACTCTTCATCCTACTGTGATAGCGATCCCCTTCTTCTGAACCTCAGGATCTTAAGCTCCAGTTCTTCTCATTCTGCTCCAAGAAGAATGGCTCCTTAATAAAACTTGATGTATTTGAGCCAATGGTGGCTTGCCAGCCAGGAATCATCTTTGGATTTGTGCTCATGTGGACCATAGAGAACACCAAAAACTGCTTGTGAGATTCAGAGAAGTTAACACTTTATGACTCAAGAACAGACCTGCCCTCCCCTCAGATTTTAGCAAAGGGTAGAATAATTCAATTGCATCATTGTGGAAACCCTAAAACTAGATTGTAGATATTTCAAGGTGCTGTCCTAATCAGTTCTAAGACAGTCCATGTTACTCCCTCACCCAATGAAAAGTTCTAGATTTCTCCATTTTTTCAAATCTTTGCCAAAGCCATGCAGAGTGTATTGGACTTAAGTAAACTGTAGGATTATAGAAACTGAATCTGACATGTCTTGAGGATATCACTTTGGAGAGGGCCCATACTGAAGCCCCTCATAGGTTTTTCTAGATCAGCCTTCCCCAATCTGGGTTCCCACCAGATATGTAGACTTCAGCTCCTAGAATTCTCAACATGTAACTTGTCATCTGGAAGATGCAAAGATCAGAAAAGGCTGCCCTAGACAGATGTGGAACAGGACAGGGTATAAATGAACTGATAGGGATAAAAAAATACTCCAGTCCATCCATAGGCAGGTCTGAAAAACTGTGGGCTTTTCTGATCTGTCAATAAGTTGTTTGGAGTACATACAGCTGCATTCTTCTCTAAGGATCTGATGTGCTTCAAGAAAGACCATGTGCAATGAATATCATACACTTATTTGCATGGATGGATGCACGTCATAAATGCTCACTAGTTCATCTGTACGTGGTGGTCAGCTTTAAAGAAGATTGCTGATGGTCCATCATAAGAAAATTAGAACAGTTAGTTCCAAACAATGTTGGGTGCTTTCTAGTGACTTGCATACCAAAGTAATTAGAAAACCTTTCAGCAACTCCATTATTCATTATAGGGTACTTGTTACAGACATTATAGCTGTGTTTATATGCTAAGCTTGTAATTACAATAGTTACGTGGCCATTGGAAGCTGGCTTGCACTTATCAGTTTCTATTCTAAGATTGCCTTCCATGGCCAGCTTTGGAGGACTGGGTCATCTAAAGTATTTTCCCCCTGCCATGCCAACCACCTCCAGGTATATGTTCACAATAATGTAGGACGTGAATTGGCCAATTAAGGGGCTGAGCAAGTTGAACATAGCAACATTATTTTTATTCATATCCAACACCCACAATTGCAGAAATTGTATGGCTGATTATTTCCATGATTGCTGTATTCATTTAAGGCTTGGGGTCCTTTTGAAGATCTCTTGCTAAGCTGGGAACACCAACCCAACCATAGGGAAACCACTGGACGTTTGTCCAGGTATGGGATGGAAAAGAAGCAATTTAGTGACAGGAACTTTTGCCTGCATATCGAATTTTGACTGAAATCTGGAGAGTGTGACCAAAGATTTGTGTTGTTCAGTCGTTTAGTTGTGTCCAACTCTTTGTGACCCATGAAACATATTGTGGAAAAGTAGGATGTTCAAGTTGATCAGATCTCAGATCAAATTCCATTTAAAAAACAAGTACATTTCATTGTTGAGAGAAAGAGACCTACGTGTTCTCTCTCAACAATGAAATGTTGAGAATGTTGAATGGTGAAAAAAAATGTAAATGCATAGAAAAGCATGGAGGTTGCAGAGACCTGAAATGGTTTACACTTCTATGTTGCAGATATGTTCTCAATGTCCATCCTTTTGGATTTCTCATATTAGAGCTTATGTGGATCACAATTCCAAAATTCATGCCCAGGATGAAGAGGGTCATTCTTCAGGTTTCAGGTTTCTCTGAAAGTTGGCAGTGCGCATCTCAGCTCAGGAAGTAAAGAAGCACAGTTGTTTAAAATACATCTTTTGAGATAAAGTGCAGTTGATTATGAGTCATCAAGTCAGTGTCAACTTTTAGTGTCCACGTAGACAGGCCTTCTCCAGCATGAAAAGTACATTTAGAAATGGGTGTTTTGTATGAAAATACTCTGAAAAATGCATGAAGTTTAAGAAATGACTTAGTGACAAAGCCTTTATCTTATTGGTAGTTATGCAAGGCTGTATACAACTAGACCATGTTGAATTCAAAGGCGTTTCTTCCCCAGGAGATAGGGTTGGACTCTTAATTCTAGCGCTCACGTGCTTCCACCTTTATCCTGGGATGGACTGATGGAACCTGGACTTCTCTTCCCTAGGTTATGCTCATTGTTTCCTATAGAGCAGCACTGATTAGTAAGAAGGTTCATGGCTCCCTTTAAATGGTGGGACCTTCTGCTGCATGGGGAAAATGATGACTTCTCCAGGCAGTTATGGCAGGATGGACTGAAGCCTTCTACAAGCCGTGATGCCTCCAGGATGGGGAAGGATGTGTGGCTTATCAGAAGCAAAAGCAAACAGGACATAGAAGGCAAAGGCAGAGATGCTCCCTACTTCTCAGTGTGAGGCCAGTAACACACACATACACACAGAGAGAGAGAGAAAGAATTGGCATGCCAAAAATATATGAATCTGTATGTATGCTTTCCTTCCTTCCTCCCTCCCTCCCTCCCTATTTCCTCTACAGAGTGTTAGGGCAATTAGCAAAACCCTAATTTAAAAAATAAAATTATACCTAGAGAAAACAAGTAGCTGAGCCAAGCAAATTTATACTACAGCAAGGTGGGTGAGGAGGAAGGACCATCTGGAAGAAGAATTTCAGTAGCCCCCATCTATCCAATAGTAATAGGAGCTTCTTTCCTAGAAATGGGAACACTGAACAGGTCTGGGGGGAGGTTAATGTTCTTCCTCCGGCTGAAAACTCTTCCTCTTTTCCTTTCCTTTGCTTCTGATGTAACCATTGGGGGATCTTACGAAGCACATAAGGTCATTGTAACTGAAGAAAGAAAAGGCAGGTGATGGGATCATGATCGTTCCACGTAGCCCACCAGATTTGGCTTGATTATTGAATGCAGATGAAGACTCGATGGTCTCTCCTGAGGAGACCAGGTGGTCAAAAAAACTCAAGATTGGTCGCGATGGTGTGATCCAAGCTCCACCTTTGGGGTCAATGCACATAAAAAGCAGGTGGAGCTTGGATCACACCATCATGGCTGCCATCCTGACTTTTTTTTTTTTTTAACCACACCCTGTGGACACCCTTGTGAGGAGATCTATCTCCTACCATTTTAGGGCATGATTACATTCTACTGCCTCTGAAAACAAGTCTCAAAGCAGCTTCATAGGTTTTATACCACAGAGTCCTCCAGCTGCTGGATGGAACTTGACCTAATAAATCAATGTTATTGGTTTATTAAAACAGATGGCATTTATGCTTTTATTTCTCCCACATTCCAGTGCAGTGAAGTGGTTAAGTTATTGGCCAAGGGCTAGGAAGAACCAGGTTGAAGTCCACCTAGAGTCCTGCAAGCTCACGGGGTGATTTGGGGCCAATGCTTCCCTCAGCTTATCTCACAAAGTTGCCTTATGGGGAAAAATTGGGGGAGGAAATGTTTGGTGTGCCACCTTCTGTTTCTGGAGGAGAGAGGGAATTTAAATCTAACAAAACAAATTCCGATTTTCCTGGCAGTTGAATTTGATTTTAAAAAAGAGATGCAATAGGTTGATGAGCACGGCATTCATTCTTTGTGCTAACTGAATGGATTTGAACACTAGGATTATGGATTTTTCCTTTCCCCATCATACTGCATTCCTTTCCCCATCATACTGAGAATAGGTTCATGTTTTTTCTGTTTGCATGGGGATGAAAGGGCCACCGTTCAGCCCAAATTAAGGGTGGGTTGAAATGAAAGAGGCCGTGCAGCTGTCCCCTCTTTCATTTTCAGAAATACATTTCAACAATTCCCAATTTTGCTTCCACTTTCTTCTTCCCACCCACCCACCCACCCCACCATCAACTGCAGCTCGCTCCTGAAATCCATCCTACCTGAATTCTACTTGTCTCTTTTTGCTTTCTAACCCCTGGGAAAATGGAATATAACTCAGGCAGAGGCCAACACCTGCAATTTATCTCTCCTCCTGGAGAGACACCAACACAAATAGACACCCGTGCGAAAGCAACTTTGCCAAAGGGCAGGAACAAAGTGCTTTGCTGGTTGGGTTGTGATAAAAAATATGATTGCCAACCATATGTCCCCAAACACTTCTTCCCTGCAAGATGTAATGAAAAGACGCTACCAGACAAGACTCTGCTCCAATCTCCTGTTTCCTCTGGACACAATAGAAGCCTCTTTCTCTCTTCTTTGCTCAGGGGTTTCGACCAAGACTTTGTTGGAAAGCTACATTACATTATATTACATTACCGTGAGGGTCTTTCCCCCATTCTGTCTGGAGCCCCAATGGGTTGGATCTCCAAGGACCTTTAGGGGAAAAAATCTATTAGGATGATTGGGACTTTTGTATTGGGTCTTGTTAACTGGCCCAACCCTGTCCTGCGCGTTTGCAAAATCACCCAACTCTAGCTCCCAAACAGAGAGTGAGTGAGTGAGTGAGGAAGAGTCCTCTGCAATCAGATTTTCCAAAAATCAGCAGTCTGGTTTCCCATCATTTGGAGGCACCATGGATTTCGGCCCTGATAATTTATAGTACCATCCAGATATCACCGTGGCAATGAATCACTACTGCAGAAAAGCTTCCTGTTGGTGCTATGATGGCTGGATATGCTATAAATTCTTACTACAGAAAGGCCCAGAAGATTTTAATGTTAAAACAGTTATTAAAAAGTAACGGAAAAAAATCCTACCTTCCTCTATATTAGGGAAACCTGTGAAGTCCAGATTGCAACCTTACGTATATCAACACACAGACCCACACGCACACCACTTTGCAGCACAGTTCCTGCTCTCTGTGGCTCTTAGCCTCCAACGAACATTAAGGGAGGTTGTAGCCAACGGAAGCCTGCCTCCCTGCTTTATGGGGTGGGGTCTGAAGTGTGGCAGAAAGCATTCTTTGCATGCAAAAAATCCCCGATTTGATCTCCTCTGACAAGAGAAGAAGCGGAGCAAGGTAACAACAATCATAATAATTTATGGAACATGTACGCCACCCAACTCTCAGCAACACTGGGCAGCTCGCAACCCTCGAACAAAGAAATTACAGTTAAAAAAAAAACATAGGAGGTTCAAAAGAAAAATTGCCAATCAAGTGGACAATATGAAGCTTGATGAGCCAGCCAGTGGCTGGTGGGGTTTATCTGCAAGGTGCTTCCCTCTGTTCTTCCCCATATCTATCTCGGTGAGATATTCCAGCGTAGAACAGCCACGAAGTCTCTAAGCTGACACCCGATCGCTGGGATTGGCTGGCTGCCTGCCTCGCTCACCCCGTTTACCTCCACTATATTTACATGTCTATTTTATGATTTCAATTTTTAATGCTCCTGCTCTTTTGAAAATGCTTAATGCTTTAGAGTGGAACATTTTCTTCCAAGTCCTGAATGCAGATCGAGGACAGGGCAATAAATCAACTAATAACTGGAATCTCATTTTCTGCTCCCATGGCCAAGAGTTAACCCTCCTCCAGCTGCCTTTGATCCTCCAGCTGCACAGACAGAACCTAATCACCAGAACAGGCCCAGGAGTCAGATGGGCTGCCAGGGAATGCTGGGACTTGTAGTCCCAACCCCAGATTGTAAAAGGATGGAATACATGGCCTGTGGAATCTTCCATCAGACTTCTGGGGGGACAAATTGGGAGGACCATTTCTGCAGACTTCTACAAGGGAAGGAAAAGGTCTCCAGACAGGACTCTCCTCTATTGGTGATAGAAGCATGGCCACTATAGAAGACCCAGGGAGGGTTCCCCTTGGGATCTTCCCTTGGTTAGCACAGAAATGTGGGAAGCCAGGGAGATGGTAGGCCCACAAAGAGACAGATGGTACACAAAAGGCAGGATGTTTGCGCCCTCTCCTTGGCCATCTTGTTACAAAACAAAAGTAGGAATGTCACAATCCACCACGAGAATGCCTCCAAAATTCTCTTCTCCTTTGGAAGAAATGTCAGACCCCATTTCTCTTCCCTCAGACCGAATGAAGGAGATGATGGTAGAGTTCCTTTTGTGTGGAAGTGGTTTTGGGAGTCTTCCAAGGACCTTCTCAGATGATAAAGACCTTCAGATCCAAAAGCTTTGAGAAACACTCCTTGTTTGGTAGGGCACGGCTTGTTTGGCATCGCTTTCCTTGGCTGGAAACAGCTGTATTTTCAATGCTAATCGAAGCTGCTCTTTAAAAAAATATTCCAAGATGCTTCGGTGTTGGGCAAAGTTTGTCTACCCACCTGCCTGGGTTTGCATTTCAAAGCCTGCCACCTAGAGGAGCAGAGGAGATACATTAACGCCAGAAGAAGAGGGGTGCGGCGAAGATGGGAAGGTCATTTTATAGCCTATGCATCCATTAATCAATTAGTGCTCCCTGGAGGAGAGCAGTAAGAAGCTGTGATGTGCAAGCTGGGCACTCGGAAATGGAACTCTTTCATATATGGGAGTCCCTTGGAATCTTTTAATGGAGCACATGTACGGTTGAGTTGAAGATTTGCATCCACTCTCTAGTACCTGTATTCTCAAAGGCTGTACGCATTTCAAGGTGTAACCGAACATTATCCTGTAAAATGTTGAGTTCAAACCGACTTTTTTTAGAAGAGGCAACACAGGCCCTCACACACAGTTAGGCAGACTGTCTTAGCATGTTGCTTGAACTCATACTGCATTATGTTAAGCCAGAATACCATTTATTTGTTTTGACACGGTATGCGAATGCAGCAGTTGTGAGGGTTTGGGTCAACCCAAGTTGAGGGTTTAATGCAATGTTTTTTGAAGTTGGCAACTTTAAGATGCATGGACTTCAACTCCCAGAATTCCCCAGCCAGCAGGCTAGCTGGGAAATTTTGGGAATTGAAGTCCACCCATTTTAAGGTGGTCAACTTTGAAAAACACTGGTTTAATGCCTTCTATGAACAAGCCAGTCCCTCCTGTTTCACTGAGATATTTTTATCAATATGGTAGGAATTATTCCATAATGTGTGTCTATACGTACATTAAATGTTTACCCACCTCTGTTTCTTCATTTGTTCTTGGTGGGAATGAGGCATCACTTCTTCCTCTCCTCTCCATCTTCATGAGAGATGGTGAGGAGTCTGGAAAAGGAATAGAAAGGAGAGGAGATATAAACATTCAAGAGACAGAAGGTGAGTCTCTTTGCAGCTTATCTCATAAATAGCAACTCAGCCCAGGTGGCGAGAAACTCACGAAGAAGCATTTCAGATTGTTCAGAATCTCCACCTCAATGAACTCACTAACAATTGAGAGGGAGGAATTCCTACTGCAGTTTCCAAGATTCTTATATCGATGCCAAGACCCGCATTAGAGATATCTATATGATTCTTGCTTCCTTGATCTTGCCCAGCTGGGTGGGACTTGACAAAGGTGTGAAGATTTCATCTTCGTTGTTCTATGAAAGATAAATACCCCCTTTCCAGTCATCTAGATTCCTCTGCTCACCTTGAGCCCAGATCTTGAGGATTCTGCAACTAGCAGTTTGTCAGGGATGCACCAAGGACTTATTCTGCTGACTTCAATTTTAGCATCCTTTCCATGTCAAGAATTGGAAATCAGTCGTCGTGTGGATGTGGGTGAGCCAAGAAGACATTAATGAAGTGCCGATGCTTCATTAAATGGTCCCCAAGACAGGCCTAGGCTACTTTAGTGTGGCTACAGAAATACCAAGCTACAGAATAATAATTGAGGCGGCTGCTATGATTCTTGGCTGAATGGCTATCTTAAAACAAGATTTTGAGCTGGTGTGACAAGGTGAGAGGAGCCTTATAAATACCTCTGGATTAATGCAAATTAATGAAAGAAACAGCCTGCATTTGACAGGAACAGCTGATCTTTGCTGAGTGGGCTGTTGTGTTGTTAAGCAGGTAAATCTACTCTGGTTTGAGACTGGAGCATACATTGATTGTGGTTTTAGCCTTCCTACTGCCAAAGTCTCTTGGCAGTTTAGAACAACAACAGCAAAGCAATTTCAAAATTATGGCATTAAAAGCAATCATTAAAACAAGCACAAGAAGTAAAATTATTCATTATAATTAAGAGTTAAAAACAACAGGTAAATGCCTGTACAAAGAGACTTGTTCTTCTACCCAACCCAACCAATGAGGGAAAGAAATTAGATACATGGACCCAGGAATCTCGTGGTCTGCCCATCTCTCCCCCAGCAGTATAACTCTCTGAAAGCCCACCAGGAATAGCAACTGTTCCAACAAGTGTCAGAGATAATACAGTTTTCCAGGTTATTTAATATGGCTGTTATGTGCCCTGAATGATACATGTCCCAGGTCCCTGGAACCTATGCTCCTTTTATGTCGCAAGGGCATACTTCTCAGCAAATATACATAAGGTCAACTTTTCTCAGCAGTGAGGTTGTCATTGTTTCAGCTCAACTTAAGAAAAGGGGTGGGGGGAACACATCTTTAATCTTGAGTCTACTATAGTGGGATAGACTGCTTTTCTCCATCATTACAATGTTTAGAAATGGTGATGCTTTCCATACACATACAATGGAAATACAAATGCCAAATACAAATGCTTAATAAGCCAGAGGAACATTTTCCTGTTCATTAAGTGATTTGGGGAGAAAGCTTTCTCTTTCTTACCTAGCTTCTTTAATAAACAGTTGGAGGCCAAATTGGACCAGCATTTTGCAACCCCTTGCTCAGCTGGTTATCAAAGGAACGTTTAGTGCAAAGATGGGCATGATAAAGGACAAAAAAGGCAGGGACCTAACAGAAGCAGAAGAGATTAAGAAGAGGTGGCAAGAATACACAGAAGAACTATACAAGAAAGATCTTAATGTCCCTGATGTCCATGCTGGTGTGGTCACTGACCTTGAGCCAGACATCCTAGAGAGTGAAGTCAAGTGGGCCTTAGGAAGCATTGCTAACAACAAAGCTAGTGGAGATGACAGTATTCCAGCTGAGTTCTTTAAAATACTAAAAGACGATGCTGTTAAAGTGCTGCACTCAATATGCCAGCAAGTTTGGAAAACGCAACAGTGGCCACGGGATTGGAAAAGGTCAGTTTACGTTCCAATTCCAAAGAAGGGCAATGCCAAAGAATGCTCAAACTATCGCACAATTGCACTCATTTCACATGCTAGCAAGGTTATGCTCAAAATCCTACAAGCTAGGCTTCAGCAGTACGTGAACCGAGAACTACCGGATGTACAAGCTGGGTTTCGAAGAGGCAGAGGAACTAGAGATCAAATTGCCAACATTCGCTGGATCATGGAGAAAGCACGAGAGTTCCAGAAAAGCATCTACTTCTGCTTCATTGACTATGCAAAAGCCTTTGATTGTGTGGATCACAACAAACTGTGGCAAATTCTTAAAGAGATGGGGATACCAGACCACCTTACCTGTCTCCTGAGAAATCTGTATGTGGGCCAAGAAGCAACAGTTAGAACCGGTCATGGAACAACCGATTGGTTCAAAATAGGGAAAGGAGTACGACAAGGCTGTATACTGTCACCCTGCTTATTTAACCTATATGCAGAGTACATCATGAGAAATGCCAGGCTGGAAGAATCACAAGCTGGAATTAAGATTGCAGGGAGAAACATCAATAACCTCAGATATGCAGACGATACCACCCTAATGGCAGAAAGTGAAGAAGAACTAAAGAGCCTCTTGATGCGGGTGAAAGAGGAGAGTGCGAAAGCTGGCTTGAAACTCAACATTAAAAAAACTAAGATCATGGCATCTGGACCCATCAATCCCTGGCAAATAGAAGGGGTAGAAATGGAAGTAGTAACAGACTTCATTTATTTGGGCTCCAAGATCACCGCAGACGGAGACTGCAGCCATGAAATTAAAAGACGCTTGCTCCTTGGGAGGAAAGCTATGGCAAACCTAGATAGCATATTAAAAAGCAGAGACGTCACTTTGCTGACAAAGATCCGCATAGTCAAAGCTATGGTTTTTCCAGTAGTAATGTATGGCTGTGAGAGCTGGACCATAAAGAAGGCTGAAAGCCGAAGAATTGATGCCTTTGAACTGTGGTGCTGGGGAAGACTCTTAAGAGTCCCCTGGACTGCTAGGAGGTCAAACCAGTCAATCTTAAAGGAAATCAACTCTGATTGCTCATTGGAAGGATCAATAATGAAGCTCAAGCTCAGATACTTTGGTCACCTAATGCGAAGAGAGGACTCTTTGGAAAAGACCCTGATGCTGGGAAAGATGGAAGGCAAAAGGAGAAGAGGACGGCAGAGGATGAGATGGCTAGATAGCATCACTGAAGCAATGAGCATGAAATTGAGCAAACTCAGGGAGGCAGTGAAAGATAGGAAGGCCTGGCGCAATATGGTTCATGGGGTCATGAAGAGTCAGACACGACTTAACGACTGAACAACAACAACGCTCAGCTGGTACACTGAATGATGCTAAAAAATAGCAGAAGAAGCTTTCCGCATGTGGAACTTTCCTACACACTCCTTACAATCCTTGTGCATATTCTATAAAAGCCCAATTTTAAGGGTAAATGTTTGCCCAGGAAAGCTATTTCCTTGTGGAAGTGTATGGGAAGGGTGCCATCGTATTGACAAATAGCAATTGTGATCTACGTTGGGCCATTCCTCGCAGGACTGAGATACTAACTACCTGTTGGACACACCCACTGGGGTGGCCGTTGATTTCATAGCAATAACGGGAGGACCGTTGCTGAGTGGGAGGCTCCCTGGGTGTTGTCTGAATGCGGCCTGCGTTTATGTGCGTCACTGCTTCTGATGTTTCAAGTTAATTTTATGTTCCTGCCCTCGAAGCGTGTCCTGAGGCATTTGTTTAGGGAAAGAGGAGGAGATACGATTCAAAGATGGGGGAAAAAACATATTACGGTAATGATGCAAGAAAACAGTTGTCCTATTCTTTCAACATGGTCAACTGAGCCAGTGGGGGAGTCACGGGTTGCTGGAGTGCCATGAAGGGGTTAATGGACTCAGTCACTTAATGGTTGCCTTGGAGGTAGTCCAGGCAAGAAACACAACCATGAATCCTAGCTCTGTCTTTATTGTAAGGTTACAATAACAGAATCTTGCAAGTCTGAAAGCTGAGATATCTTTTGCATGCTGGTTGTCTAGGCTGCAGCTCTTCCTCCTGTCTCCCAAGGCCATTCTCACATGTCTAACCTTCGGGCTGGCTGGGGAATTCTGGGAGTTGAAGTCCACACATCTTCAAGCTGCCAAGGTTGAGAAACACTGAGTTAGATTATGCCCGGCTGCTATGTCTTTTATTTTTATTTGCTTTTTTATATTGAGTATTTTGTGTATTGTTTTATTGTAAGCCACCTAGAGTCATGTAAAAGTGAGATGGGCAGCTATGTCAGTCAAACCAATCAATCAATCAATCAATCCATTTGCTCCCCATGATGCCACCCTCCCCATCCCTCCACCAGGGTTAGAATTAGTCCTAAGCAGATACAGATGCAGAGGGTTCAACTGAGCAGATGTGTATGGTTCAACTGAGTCTCTCCGTTGGTGGGGTTGTGAAAGCCGCTGAACATGGGGTCATGTAACCTTTCTTGTCTTGAGAAACAGGAGCTTTGGGGTCTGCTGAATCATCACCCTTGGCAGGGATTTGCATTCCTCCGTTCCACATTCAAAATGCTTTGGGTGGTTCCCCGAGATGCGTAACGACAAGGACTTCTAGTCCGGAAGGCTCTTCCCACCAGCCCGAGCAAGCATGTCTTGCTTATTAATGCCAAGTGGCTAATTCCAGCTGAATCGTATCTTGTCAGGCCTATTTGCATTCCGCCATTGTTATTGCTTTGAACTAGAGTTATGTGTTCAATCTCGGGCATGAATCTTTAATTCGGGCTTTGGAAATCACAATCATAACTATAACTGGGAGGAAGAGAATTAAAAGGAAGAGCAGGAAACAGAAGGGTTTGAAAACAAGGGTGTCTTTGGATCTGGGTCACCTTGATTTGACAGCTAGTGCCACTGGTGACATGCTTTACACCTGTTTTCGGGCCAGGCGATGAAATATATAATTTCTGCTGACCTCTGGGCCCCAGATGAAATTTGCAGCAAGTCTCCCCTTTTACTCTTGCCAACAGGTAAGATGGGGGAGAAGATGTCCCTGCCAACCAAGGCCCATCTTTCTAGGCCAAGGGAGAAGACGTTCTCCTGCTTTGCTCCCAGGCTTTGGAAGAGACTCACTGGGGAACTGTGTTTGTTTTCCACTCTGTTGGTGTTTAGCCAAGCTACAAGAGGCATCGCTTCCTCCAGGCTCCAGGCTCTTAATTGTTAAATGATTTTAGTATCTCTTTTATTGTCGATTTTAATCTGCATTTTTAATTTTTTATATCTTGCTTTTGGGAGCTGCCCTTGCGGAATGCATCATTCTGCAAGGGCATAATTCTTCCTCCTCCTTCTCCTTCACATTTCTCCCTATGCCAAGCGTGGCAGATAATGATGGGGGTGGGGGCAAAGATGATTCACAGCGCTGGTGTGCTGGGTTCCTCTTTCTTCTTTCGTGCCAAGGGGTGGAAAGAGCCAGAGACCATTCCAACCTCAAGAATTGCTTCTTCAGTAGATGGGGGTGGAGGTCAAATCGGCAGCCACAACTATGCAGTCAAAGCCCCGCCCCTTTTTTACACGGGGTGGCTGCCATCTTGACCTTTTGATCCCCTTGTGGACGTGACTGTCAGTAGACTTCTTAAGTCAGAGGGGTTCGTTAAGACCTCTTAAAAAAAAAAGCCCTCTTTTCAGGTTGGGTCCATTCTGAGTCTTGGCCCACCTGGTCTTCAGATGTGGCCTTCAGCGTGCTGATCAAAGCCTTGTACAGACAGTCCTCACTTAATGACGGTAATTTCACTTAATGACCAGAATTTCCATCGCTAAGCGACGCTGTTGTAAAGCGCAACATCATATGACCGTGTGAAATGGGAGGCATAGGCGAGGAGGAGACTGGTATGAGTGATCAAGGCTATCAGGAGGGAGGCGGTGCGTTCCAGAGGAAAGGGCAAGGTGAGCACTTTCTGAGCCCGCAGCAGGACCGTGAGAGGAAGAGGCTGAGATAAGCCCTTCCCTAGACTCTCACGGGGTATATCCACTAGTAGCTTTAGGATAGGCTTAGTCTGGTGAGATTCTGTCTATAGTGTGTTAGCAAATAAAGGAACTACACTGGACTGGACTGCTTCGTTGTTGTTCTTGGGCTGAATCTGATACTGTGCCACTTAGCAACGTTAACCATTGTTAAGCAAATCACCACAGGTCAATAAGCGAGGACCTCATAGGATTGCGACTTCTGACTTCCTGCTGGATTCCCCATTGACTTTGCTTGTGGGAAACTGGCAGGGAAGGTCACAAATTGTGATCATATGACCGTGGGATGCTGTGACAGTCGGAAATCTGGGCTGGTTGCTGAGTGCCCCGATTGCGATCATGTGGCTGTGGAGGTGCTGTGATTGCCAGAACTTTGAGGATTGGTCATAAGTCCCACTTGTTCAGCACCATTGTAAGTTCAAACACTTGCTGAACAAGTGGTTGCTAAACAAGGACTACCTGTATGACCTTCAAGCCAACCAGTGTTGCATTGTCTAACTAGATGGCTCAACAATGTGGCCGGGTGCACATAGAGCATGTCCTCTGTGCATGTCCACTTTCTTCCTATGACAATATCAAATTGAAGATTGCCTAGTTAGACTTTTGCTGCCATCCAGATTCATGGAGGGTTGGGTCTATCAGTGGCTCCTAGTCTCCAAAACGGCTTGCTGTCTCCAGAATCAGAGGCAATATATTTTACAGAGCAACGGCTAGGAAGCAACAGTAGAAAATGTCCACCATGATCATGTCCATGCTTATGTGATCTTCCTGAACGCATCTGCTTGGCCATCGCATGATGTAGAACGCTGAATTAGAAGAACCCTTGACTTGATTCAGGACAGATAAATTCATCAAGGCTCATATCTTCTGCCCTAGCTGTGAAATGATCAACCTGTAGAACTTTTATAGCCCACATTTTCTATAACTCTTGTTCCAGGGTTTACTGGAATGAATCCCAGACTGTTGGTGCCTGTCTTTCTGCAAAGACCAGAAAACAAAGCAAGCAAAACTCCACATTTCAGAGACTAATCTAAATACTGCAGGATGCAAATCAGCCATAAAAACCAGGGCATTTTTCTCCACCAAAGTATCTAGTAAGTAGATAGTTTAGAAGATTTATAATTTCACAAAGCTACAGCATCCCCTTCATTCCTTCAGGAGGCAAGCCAGAAAAATGTTTATTATCAGAGGAAAGCAGAAGCTGGAAGGCTGTAAAAAGCTATAACATAGTGGGGCCATCTGTTTACGCGCTTACGTTGGATGGTTGGGGAAGGAGGCTGTGCCTATTATGGTGCAAACCTGGAATTTCTTTGTGTGCTCTTTGCTGCTTCATGGGATGGTCGTGCCCCTGCATTTGTGGATCATTGGAGATTACAGCAAGATTAGAGACTTCTAGTCCAAGTGATTTGATCTGGAACACAAATCCCCTGGACCTGCATTTGCAATCAATAGCATTAATTGCATCGGAAGACCCCTCTGGTGTCCTTTTGCAGCATTGTTGAATGCAGATTGTTTATTCTTAGGTAAGGGGAGGTGTCATTGCTCAATAGTTGAATTTATGCAGAAGGTCCTTGACTCAATTCAGGATATCGCTAATTAAAAACAAAACAAAACAGTGAGCAGTTGGTAGAAATCTAGAGAGCTGCTCCCACTCAGGATCTGCACTAGTAGAAGACGTCATGCTGAGTTCCTAATGGATAAGCTGATAGTAGATTGATTTACACTGTTCTGAACCTTATTCCAATTAGCCAAATCAAGCTAACTTTTCCTTACCCTTCATATTTGTCCACTGTCCAGAATAGGGACACCCTTAAAATGGCCAGATTGCAAAGGCAATGGATTTGCTCTGATCAGGTAGCAGGGAACCTTCCTGATCTGTACACACCAGTGATCTGTACACGCCAGTGCCATGCATGAAAATCCTCATTTTTTTCCCCTTACCAAATCTCTATCAATTTGATGCAAGGCAGTTTCTTTCAAAGAAAAAGAGAAGCTTGGAGAAATTCTCATGGTTGGATCTTTTCTTGCACTTATTTTGTGACACAAGAGGATGGGGAGGGTGTCAATGTCCTGTCTTTCACTGTACGATCCTCTCTCCGGGGGTCTGTAGCCTCCCTAGCCTTCCAGGTTTCAATTAACTCCCAAGGGAATCGATCACGAAAGAAGCCCTTTTCCCACGGATCTTGTCTTTAAATTGGGAAGCGTGGGTGGGGAAGGAGATGGTAGAAAGACACGTCACCAAAAAATGCAGAAACAGCATCCGGAGGGCCCCCTTCACCATCTCTGTCACTACAGTTCAAAAGCTACAGTTCAAAAGAAATAAATTTGCAAGCTCTACAAGAATAAGCTGGAAAAGCCGAAGCCTGTTTTGCAGAACAAGAACAGGTCTGCAGAATTCCAAAGCCGATTTCTGAACATTTGTATGTACAACCCAATCATGCACTGAAAGAATAGACAGAGAAAGTTATGGTCCCTCATTGGCTATCATTTTAAGTTATTTCAAAGCAGATAAATAGCACTCCTTCTTCTGATTTTTCCAGTAGCAACCATGTGGGGTAGATTGGACTGAGGGAGAGTGATCTGAAGTCACTTAATGAAGTTCCGTGTCTGAGGATAGATATGAAATGGGTCTCCTGGGTTCTAGTCCAACACCTTCACCACTACACCACATTAGCTCCACCCTAATGCCAGAATCATGTTAGCTTACCCTGTCCCTGACGAATGATCAGTGGATGTTAGTGAGATGGTGTTCTCATATCAATTGATTGATTATATGCCATCAAGTTGGTGTTGATGCTTAACGACCACATAGATCGATTTCGTCCTTCTCTAGGGAGCTAGGTCTTCACCGAAACCTTCACATATACAGCTATACATTTGGAGAAATGTTGCCCTCACAGATGGATGCTCTCCAGTTTGGCTGAATCCTTAAATTTAGAAGTTCTTATATCTGTGTGCATGAAAAATCTGTCCTCACAACTATCAGACATTTGACTATCAGACATTTGAAAGTGTGGGAACAAAGCAACCCACTCTTCTGGCATGTGTCCAAGTTTACTGAATTTGTAGAAAGATTGAGAATTAATGCAGGGTCTTCCTCAGTGTTCCTTAACACGTGGGGGATATTATAAATTTTTATCAATAGAGTGATGAATGGGAAGCGCACCGTTTGAAGTGTCCTAATGCTTTCTGGTGTATTTTGGTTACAGCTTCTGCATATAACTACTGGCAATGGCTGGTGTGTTTTTCCACAGTGACCAAGTGACTGTGGAAGGTATCAGTTGTCATCTGTAAATGGAGTCATCAAGTTGCAAGGGACACTTTGAAAACTGATGGCCTGGGGCGTTCAGGATTGTTCCTCCAGACTGACCATCTGCATGCTCAGTGGATGGCAAACATTTATCATAACTCAATGTGATCGTGCATTGTGTCCTCTGTATTCTAACCATGGACGTCCTACCTGGCAGCTGGTTCAGCACCAGTGAAACAACAGAGGCAGCTTTTAAACTGGAAATGAATCTTGACCTCCAAAAGTGTTTTCCCATGGCAAGAGTTAACTTGAGAAGATGTAATCCAATGAGGTGCCTTTCATAGTATCCAGAATCCCTTTGCTTCAGGACCAAGGAACTATGATATGCTGACATATAAATTCAGGGAGTTAGAAATGTGTCCTAGGCAGAGAATCGGGGCCCTAGACGTGCCAACAGCACAAACTATACATTTTAGACATTAAGCAGTTTCCAAAACAGTGAACAAATGCAGATTGCTGCTGTTCCTTCACAAAGGAAACAAGCTTCCAGTCCTTTACATTAAAAAAAAAACTGTAGGAGGAAACAGAAAACAGTTTTTGCTGCCATGGATTGCCTCTATGTAAATGTCTCATTTGAAAGTAAAGGTGGTTGCTGGGATTCTGTGTTATAACCTTAATCTTTTTTCTAATAAGTAATATTAATCAGGGCCTCTAGATCAAGTTTTTCAAACTTGGCAACTTTAAGATATGTGGACTTCAACTCCCAGAATTCTCCAACCAGCATACTTTAAGATGGGTGGACTTCAGCTCCCAGAATTCCCCAGCCAACATGCTTTAAGATGGGTGGACTTCAACTCCCAGAATTCCCCAGCCAGCATGCTGGCTGGGGAATTCTGGGAGTTGAAGTCCACCCATCTTAAAGTTGCCAAGTTTGAAAAGCACTGCCCTAAAATCTTGGATTAACTGTTTCTGGTCTAGACTGCAAGGAGGGAAGTCTGACCGCGTTTTCTAAAAATTTCCCTTTTTCTTTTTCCACTAGGTTGGCAAATTCATTTCAGGAGCATGATGAGCTGAACGTGTTTTCTGGATCACGATCACTCCTGATACGCAGCCAAGACAGGTATGACTCTCCCCAATCACCTTTCTGTCATTAGCAGACCAATCAATGCCCAAACGTGAATTACCCTTTTGAGTATTTTAATGATAGCCTCATTATTATCAGCAATATTCTATACAAGTTTCAGCTTCTGGTGGTCAAACAGGGCTTTGGAGGCAAAGTCTGTATATAGATTTGGCAAAAGGTGTTAACTTGTCATCATATCCTGGAGTCTGACTCTGTTATTATTTCTGCAGCTAAGTAGCCTTTTATCCTTCAGTATTTATTGCCCATGTCATAACACCAAGTCTTACATGTCTGTTTACCAGCGAGTCTTCCAACCTGAAGACAAAGATGTCCATGTTTCCTCCAAGAATTAGGGAAATTTCATGAGTACTAGTGATTGGATGACAGTACATCATTTATAGGGCAATGGGACCCGTTATTCTATTGTATCTGGATAGTAGGACATGATTTCTCAGTTATTACTGAAATGAAGATGTGAGTCATAAATAAATGTTCGGTCAGGTGAGAAAAAAGAATGTCAAGATGTGCATGAAAATTGTCTTTCCTAAGCAGAGCTAAAAATAATGTAGTTACTATAGGTAGTAAAGAAAAAGTCCTAGACTGAGATCACCTGAAACCAGCTGGTGGTGGTGGTGAGATAGGAATGCAACCTACAAGTTGCCAAAGAAAGAAAAGATGCAGCATGAAAGAAGAACATCAAGAAACAGGCCTCAAAGGGGCCTAATTAGTATAAAATATGTGTTAGAGGCAATGTTAAAAATAATGACCTGAATTTGAATAGGAATTCAAGATGTCTCCCAATAGTGAGGAAGATACTAATCAGGCAATCCACGAACCTGACCACATGACAACCTGAATATGCAACATCACAAATCTCTTATTTCTCTTTTTGGTGTTTTCATCTCTTAGTAAGAAAGGATTGGATAGCCTTTGCCCGGGTAGGAATCTGTACTTCTCCAGTTGTTCTGAACCAAGAAACCCCAATATCCATCAAAAATGACCACATTGGTTTGGCATACTAGGAGCTGTAGTTCAACATCATCTGGGGGGCACAGGTTCACCACTCATGGAGGAGGCCTTCAACAAGAAGACCACTCTCCATAAAAATAAGACACCTGGACTACCCTGTGATGAGATTTGAACTTGGCATCCTGAGCTGCTGAGATTTTTGGATGCCCACATCTGATCTTCATGGCTAGATTCTGCGACCAGCACAGATCCAGTCAAGCATCTGTCAGCCTCTTTAGCAGCTGGCTAAAACTGAAAGTAATTCTTTCTGAGCACAGGTTTCGCAAAGCCTCTTTAGCAAGGTGTCTTGAGAAGAACAGGATGTGGTTATGAGAATCCCCACAGCTGAACTACTTCCCATTTAGAACCAATATATTCCCATTTTCTACCAGGGCAGAGATTTTTTGGTTTCCTTCCTGTGATCTGGCAAGGAAGCCGATCTTTTCACTGAAAATGAAGAGGTTTGCAGCTGGCTGTTGACAAAAACAGTTTCCTGAATCTTTATCAGTGTGGGAATACATTTCTTACCAGGCTCGCACCACGTCAGTCCAAGCGGGCCACGATTCTGAATTTAACAGTACCGAGATCTGAGCAGACCTGCCTACAACTGCACAGGCCATGCAGTATTTAAATCTCCCCTTTCCCTCTTGCTTTTCTTCCTGCTCTTCTTGGGATTATCTGCCCTGGTTGGGTTGCCCATGAGTACAAACATGTCCACAGGCAATGTCTGTGCCTAGAGTTATCTCAGCCGCTGGCAGTCAGGTCCCATCACTTACATTTTCAGAAAGGTAAATGGGCAGATCTGAGCGCTTAGAGAAGGTTGTGTGGAGCTGTCAGGATGTGACTTGCGATGCGGTGTCTCTGGGTCTGATTATTTATTCATTATAAGTCAAGCAAACATCTTCAGGGATGTTCCTGCTGTAGCTAGAAGGTGACAGCTTGCTTCAGAGGCCAGTCTCAGAGAAGCAAAAGAAGTTAATAAATAAATAAAGCTAACATTAAAGATGGAAGGACTGCCGATAAAGGACTTTCTCTCTGTAAAGCATTGTACTGTGTGGAAGATCTCTGTGGGGGTGGTGACTCTGGCTTGGAAACTGCAAGAGCGTAGCATGGGTGTTAAAGATGCGCAAAAATGGTTCTCCAAAGTTCTCGATCCAAATTATGGACAAAAAAATTGAATGGATGGTATCGCCAGGGGAAGGAGAAATGGTCTGAAAGGCTCCTGCTTCGTGGTGAGTCACCAGTGCTGAAAAGGAAATCTGATCTCTTCCCAACAGAAGTGTGGGAAGTTGAGGAGGCTTCAGACCATGAGAGGGAACTGGGCAAAAAAGATCAGAATATTCCAACTCAGCCCGTAGCCACCTTACCCCTGGAGATGAGCAGAAACATCAGACTCCACTGAAACTTTCTTCTTGATGCTTCTGCTCTTCTCCAGGGGTGAGGTGGCTACGGGCTGAGCTTGAATGTTCTGCCAACAAGACTTGGCAGAAAATATGCAGGAGAATCTCTCTGCCTGGCTGTAACAGACATCACATGTGTATGTGTGCGTGTGAGAGAGAAAGAGGGTCTGGCAGTGTTTACATGGAAGCCAATTCTGCAGAGTAAACACTCCTTCCATGTGCTAGCAGCACCATCAACAAAGTCCTCTTCAAACGAGGGAGAGCCGTTTTTGATCATCACCCAGTCATTGCAGGTAGGGCTATTATTTATGCATGGTTCTTGGTTTAATACATCTTTGCTGGCTTGATTATGGTTGGTATACCTGGAGATAATCAGTAGGACTTAATGCCCCTCTATGCTTTCTACCCCTTGCCCTCCCCCAAGTAGCTGCTGAGGTTCTAAAATGGAAATGGAGACAGAGATGGCATGCCTAGATAGGCCTCATCATTGCAGGGCTAGTTTAGGACGTTGTCTTTGCTCCAACAGCTGGAATACGGGATCAGTCCTCCACTACCCTTCTTAGCCCTGTTTGCACAACAAGAGATTAGCCCCATAACATAGGACTGTTTGGGTCTAAAGCTCACACACACACACACACACACACACACACACACACTGCTAACTGAGATGGTTTCCCCTACCTGAGTTAAGAGTCCTGTATAAAATAGGGCCCGAAAGTAATATACAATAACTAGGAAATCATTAAGTCAGAAGAGTTTATCATTCTCAATAAATATCAATTAACACAAATTATACACAGGGATCATTTGCAATAAATATCATCAATTAATCCTGTACAATAAGTTACACCATGCGTTATCTAGTATGAAATTGTTGAAAACAGCAATTAAGAAGAAAGAATAAAATACACCTTCATTAATTCACACAAATTAATTTACCGCACAGCCCTGTGTGCATCTACTCTGAGGTAACCCTTCCCAGGAAAGCTTACAAAACATGATGTAAAATGTTACCGCAATATTAAAATACAAGATAATAATTACCAAAAAACCCAGCCATGACATTCAACCCTCCCCCCCATGCAACTTCCAAAAAACTAAAATGAAATATTTTCCAAAAGTTCATTTCTGATGACAGAAAATAGACTCAATTAGCATACAAGACTGGATTTAAAAAAAAAAAAGGAATGAATGCCAGAGGAATGCTGATTTCATTGCCTAAAAGGCTGGGATGGATAAAAAAAGGAGCTGAAAGTTTTTTGCCTCCTGCAGGAAAGGACACCAGGCACTTGGCATCCAGGAAAATCCCCAGAGAATTCAATGAGGCTAAAGAAATACACATTGCCACACCTGTCATGGTCTGTGGGGATGACCTGGGGAGACAGGAGGGAGAATGGCAGACAGGACAACCGGCGTGCGAAAGGTATCTCAGCCCACAGGAGGGAGGGCATGGGAAGCATCTCCGAAGGGACCCTCCCTGCTTTTCCACAGAGTAAAAGTAAGGGATGGGGAGAGATACTTTCAGACTTCCCTTCTCAGACGCTTCCCATGCCCCTTTTCTTTCTGTGGGCTGAGTTACCTTTTACACGCTGGTTGTCTAGGCTGTGGCTCTTCCTCCTGTCTCTCAAGGTCATTCCCACAGGCCGTTACACAACCTTTGCACCATTATGTGCTAGTGAGCAATAGCCTGGGTGCAAACAGATTCAATTTTGATTCAGTCTTAAGAGAGGTTGTGACATTTTTGTGAGGCACAGCGTTCTTTGATCATTTATTTGTTTCCAGGCTTAGGAACAGTGCTTAGGACATTAAAGGGGCCCTTGGTTGTCAACCTCCATGATGGAGGGAAGCCGAGTTCACTCACTGCACTAAAAAGCCACGAACAATTGAAATCTTTAGGTTCTTGACTTGATCCTTTGCCAACGCTTAGATGTACATGCTTCATTTTTACCTTTGTGTCTCCTGCAAATCTCACAAGAAATCAGGCCAACAGAAACCATGGATAGCATGATCCCTGTTCTTCATGAAACTAATAAAGTACAGCCAATTCTCCTTTAAGAACCGCTTCTTTCAATGGTCTTCTTTCTCTCCGCTGAATTCACTGCATCATTTCTGACATTTCAACAATATCTCAGACAGCTTTTGCAAACACTCGGAGGTGCGTTGCTGTCTCTCCATTGAGATGTAATAGAGGTATTTGCTGCACCCAACACATTCTGAACTGTTTTGTAGGGTATCTTTCTTACCATGCTCTTAAATATGACCGTAATGATTTCCCTTTTCAGATAGTTTGGAGGACATGTTTGTAGTAAGAGGATTTAGTGTCCAAAATTTCTGTAATGCCCCAGATAGTTTGAATACCATGAGTAAGTAAATTGATTGTGCCTTCAATATTTTTTCTTAGAAAATAGTAATTTTTAGACCTCAGGGGTCTCAGACCTGAGCTATAAGATTTGTTATCTGAGGTCAGGAATTAAAGGCTAACAATTGTGCATTTTATAAAGTGATTTTTAAATTTTTATTTTGATGTTTCAGTGTGTAGATAAAGATCATCAACAGTGACAATAAATTGCCACATTTGTTTCTGGTAACACTTTTGTAATCAATTGGTCTGGTTTTCTGCATGATTCTAAAATTATGACTCAAATCTTCCTCTGTGTCACACAGTGTAAATATAGTCTAGTCGATAATCCTTCTCAATGGGTAGCCATAAACCTATGTTTGCATTATAGATACAGTGGTGTTCATTTCACCCAAATTAATAATCTTTATTACATAAGGAGATGTTGTAAGGAGCAAAACAGTTGCAGCAAATTATACTTTAATTTAGTGCCAAGATCAATTCTACTCAAAACATAAGCTTTCATGTCCAATATTGTGAAATATATCCAAATGCCATTCTCATTTCCAATTATCAGTATTTTCATCTATTTTAAATTGATTTATGGTGACCATAATGGTAGAAGAAGTGAAACTTCTAGGTTGCTAGTTCTTACATTTGTCATATACTTCAACAATGGAATTTCTTAAAGCCTACAGAGAAACACAGTACCACATAGAAATGAATGTCAAGATCTATATCTTGGTTCTTTTGAGTCAGTGGAACAAGGAGAAACTAAATGGGGTTCTTGGCTACTTAGAATAACTGAGTGTAGCACATTGCCGAATTTTGCCAAAACTTGCTGTTCTCCATCTATGATGCACTCACTGCCACTTATATAAGTATTCCTTTATTTTACAATGTAGCATCATTTTGGGGCATGGCAGCTTGCAACCTACTGCTGTTCAGAATGCTGACATTGCCATCTTGGACAGTCTTTGGGAATCGACATGATTGGACACCTGCCAAGGATCACATTCTGGTAGGAGAGCTGATAGCCAGTCCTTGGAATCTCTTGTTTCTCCTCCTCCTTGCTTCTGTCATTTGCCCTTTCTCAGCGTGTGAGTTAGGTAGCATCAGGAAGAACCAAGAGGAAGTGCTCTCCTCATCACACAGCTTCGTCCCTCTCTAAGAAGTGGTGCTTCTTGGGTCCAGGGCAAACACAGTTGGGCAACTGGATGGTAGAGATAGGACTCAGGGGACATGGCCCACTGGTAATTCCTGCTCAAGGTTTTCCTGAAACCAGGACTTGCAGTATAGCTTTGTAGAGAAAGAAGATTAGATAGATAGATAGATAGATAGATAGATAGATAGATAGATAGATAAGCTTTGTAGAGAAGATGATAGATAGGCCAGCCACTTCACCTTCTGCTTCTGGAATTAGGCTAAAACATGGTCTTTACTTGTGGAAGGGCATAGCTCAGTGATAATACATCAGCTTTGTATGCTGAAAACCCCAACATTCAACCTTGACATCTCCAGATAGGACTATGAGAAAGGCTCACGACTAAAATCCTGGAAATCTGCTTTCAGTCAATGTACCTAAAAGTCTAGATGGACCAGTAAACTAACTTGGACGCCTCCTTCAGTTAGCTCCCTCCAAAGCTACCAACTTTTTCAAAGCTATCAATTTCTGTGCCAACCAACTTAAGTGGTGGGGAGAGTACCATCTGGATATGCTCATCTCTGTTCTGTCTCGTTCTCTCTCTCTCTCCTGTCCTGCCAATCATTTCCGCCTTCTTTCTAGATGATACTTGAGGAATTCCTGTAACAAATCCTCTGAAAAGAACCCACCAGAGCAGATAGCAACGCAAAGGTTTTCATTACGATCTGCAGATAGTTTGCCACATTTCGGTAAACATGTGAATTTGAGTAGCAATAATTAGACCAAAGTCATAAGGAAATACAAGTGCACCAGCGTAGGATGTTTCTGTGCAGATGTGTGCAGGCACATATGTTTGTGTGTGTGTTGTTTCCTCTTTAAATGAAATGAAAGGAAAAGATGGGTGTTGGCTGAAGGCACTTGGTGGTTGTGTCTCTGTCTCTGTTGCTGTCCTTAGGAATATGAGTGATCCCTAGGAAACCATGTCTCTGACATGGGACCATGGCTCTCCAGGTTTGCAAGAAATATTGTGATTTGCCTCCACTTGATTGATTGATTGTTGTTGTTGTTGTTCAGTCGTTAAGTCGTGTCCGACTCTTCGTGACCCCATGAACCATATTGCGCCAGGCCTTCCTATCTTTCACTGCCTCCCTGAGTTTGCTCAGTTTCATGCTCATTGCTTCAGTGATGCTATCTAGCCATCTCATCCTCTGCCATCCTCTTCTCCTTTTGCCTTCCATCTTTCCCAGCATCAGGATCTCTTCCAAAGCGTCCTCTCTTCGCATTAGGTGACCAAAGTATCTGAGCTTGAGCTTCATTATCAATCCTTCCAATGAGCAATCAGAGCTGATTTCCTTTAAGATGGACTGGTTTGACCTCCTAGCAGTCCAGGGGACTCTTAAGAGTCTTCTCCAGCACCACAGTTCAAAGGCATCAATTCTTCGGCGTTCAGCCTTCTTTATGGTCCAGCTCTCACAGCCATACATTACTACTGGAAAAACCATAGCTTTGACTATGCGGATCTTTGTCGGCAAGGTGACATCTCTGACTGATTGATTACATGCCATCAAATCAGTGTTGACTCTTAGTGACCACATAGATAGGTTTTCTCCATGATGATCTGCCCCCAACCTGGTCCTTCAGATCTTCCAAGGGTGTAGCCATCACCACTGTAACTGAGTCCAACCATCTTGCTGCTAGTCATCCTCTTCTTCCCTTTCCTCTTCTTCTCTTTCCACCTTTCCCAACATTAGAGCCCTTTCCAGAGAGCTGGGTCTTTGCATAATGTGTCTGAAATAGGATAATTTGAGCCTGGTCATTTGTGTCTCAGGTGAGAACCCTGGGTTGATTTGTTTGATGATGCATTGGTTCGTTTTCTTGGTTAGCCATGGTATTCTCAGGAGTCTCGGCCAATATATTAATTCCCTCTTCTCAGGAATGGAACTGAGACCTCTAGGATTAAGGTGTTTCTTCAATCAAGAAAGTGGGGTGCATGCACTAATATGTTGTCCTTGGGGCGTTAAAATGGTCACGGAAAGGCAGCTTCTGTAGCCACAGCAAAATTTGAGTAATTCAGCTTGCATCCAGCCAGACCATAATAACCCACAAATGCATTTCTGTTTTGATTATCTGGTTTTACAAGAGAGAAAGATCGATCAGGCTGTGTCAAATTTCTTTGAGATTTGTCAGGTTATTCCCTATGGAAGCCATCAACAATTAAACCTAAGTCATAAGGAAATACAAATGCCAAAAAAAAAGAAAAGTATGCAAAAAATTCCTGGCAAATTCTTATTGTTGTTGCTTCAAATAATCTCCAGATTTCAATTAAATTAAGGCCAGTTACTCTGTGAGGAAAGCACCCAGGATGAAGAGTTGAGTTACAACTGGAAACGAAATGCAAATACGTGGTTTTGCAGGTCACAGGACTTGAGATGAGAAGGAGAAAGCGACTCCCTAAGTGTGTCTTTGGGCATGGACAGAGAGAGAGGGAGAGATGGAACATGACATTGTTCCAGGAATACATTCAAACCCCTAGTCTTTAACCAAATTGTTCACCTCTCCATCAATGGATTTATTTTTTTCCCTTTGCTTGGTCTCCAGTAATACTTCTGCTGCTGCTCTGTCAGTCATAAAAAGTAACACTTGTCATTCTGTGCAATATGAATTTTAACAGCGAAAAGGGTGCGCAGATGCATGATACAGAAGTCTGTCCAAGGGCAGTGAAAATGAAGCTTTCTTACTATCAAGATTGTGACAGGCACCCCAGCAATTCAGAAATCTAAAGTCATTTTTCGTCCTTATGTCCTTTAGCGAATACGTCCTCTTTTGCCTCTTTCGCGGAGGTGTGTGAACAGGCTCAGAGAAATACAACATTCCCAGGAAGTCACTACCAAGTTAGAAATCAACCCCAAAGTTGCCGGGCCCAAAACTGCATGCTGAAACTCAACAGGATCAGTGCACACTGAACATGGATTGAAGGGAGGGAAAGGGGATGGAATGGAAATGGGAACGACAGCATGGCAATGTTTCATTGTTTCAAACTAGCTGCTGATTTTAAACATCAGCCTCCCTTATTTCCTCTGTATGGTTCCTATCCGTCCATTTCAAGGCTGTCCAGAGGGGAATCAGAATTTCCAGCCTCTGTCCCAACTGTGCTGGGCTGATGGCCGCTGTTTTAGATCTCCCAGAATGCCTTGCTCTGATGGGCATTCTGAGAGGTAGAAATGGGTGGCTGTCAGGTTGAACCTCAAACTCCTGCACCCTAGAATGAAAAGGTGGGGCTACACCATCGCTTTCTCCAGCAATATGATCCCTCTACTCAACCCTGCCGCCACCCTTTCTTGGTGTGATCTTTGGGCATTTTGTAAAGGCAGCCCATCCCTAGTTTTATTGTTAGTGTTGAGACAGCCCCTAACAAGGAAAAGGAAGACTCTTTGGACAGTGTGCGGAGATCCACCATAGAGCCTGGCAATAGCTCAAGAGCCACTATGGCATAGCTGTTATGGTGTTGAAGGACAATCCTGAAGATCCAGATTCATGTCCTCACTCAACAAGGGAACCCACTGGATAACTGGGCCAGTCACAATCTCTCAGGCCAACCTATCATACATTATAGCTGTTGTGTGGATAAAACCATCCCATGGCTAAGAAAATTGATTTCTAATAGTAAGAGTAGTTTAAGAATGGAGTCCAATTGCCTGGAGACTTGGTGGTCTCTCACTTGCTAGATGGCTCCAGCAGATTCTGGACAGCTTTAACATGGATTCTTTCTAGGAGCAGAAACTTGAACTAAATGGCCCTTGTAGGATTTTATGGGTTGTGTCTTCAACATCCCGAGAAAAGGAAGAACATAAAGGTACTATCAACAAAAATAAAATTATGCATAGCTCTTTTCCATCGCCTGTCACTTGATTCAGAGATGTCAATGACTCAACTTGCGCTCTAATCATTTTCCATTTTGTGGTGAATAAATGGATTTTCCCTCACCTTCTCTCAAGTATAAATCCTCTCACCCCATACCACGGGAGATTCTAAAGCTATTGGACTGAGACAAATGTGAAAAACACGTTTGCTGTTATCTTAAAAGACCTTTAGGCACCTTGAGATGTTGTGAATTATCACCATAGACAGAGGCACATCATTTTGTGGGGGGCATTGTTGGTGATGTCATCTCTACTCTAATAAACCTTCAAAATGAGATAAGACAGGCCCATAAACTTCTTTGACAACATTTGCTCAAGAGCTGGTATCCTGGGCCCCTTTTTTATGTTTCAATGTTCTTTAAAATACAAGGTGGGAAGAGATGAATTAGCAGTTCTCTGGCTCCCTTGGAAATGTAAGGATGGCTCAAGACCTGCCTTTGCATAAGGGAAAACTTGTGCAGGAGAAGCATCTCAGCTCAGCAGAGAAATTGCAGGGTGGGTGTTCCCAGATTTTCTAAAACATTAGAAAAACATCTGGGTCACACAAAATGCTGATACGTTGGGCCAAAGACTTTCAAGAAAGATAGTAAGAACATGTAGAACTTGCAAGCAAAGAAATAAGGCAACAGGGTTGCCTTGTTGCTTCTCCACTGTGGTCCTTTGTTGTCCATCCTATAGACACAAGTGGTATTCCAATACTGGCATTCGTCCTGGTTGTGATACTGAATTTAAAGCCTGTAAACTAGTGCCTGTGTTGTACTTTGTGGCAGCGTGTTGTAGAATTTTCTCTGATTCCTGAAAAGAACTTAACAAAATTCACAGTTCTTCCTAGGTGGGACAGACATAATGTGCACGGCTGTTCTTTTTTCTTTTCTTTTTTAAAAATAGAATATGGAAGAAACTGAAAGGTTTGGATTAACCCATCCAAACAAAGGGTTTTGACTCTCAGGTATTCAGCCTCATTTGTGGGAATGAACACCACCAGAAAGGTCTTCTGCCTCACCCCAGTTAGCAGAACACTTAGAGGAAAATCTTCTTTGATGACCATAGCACTTGAGCAACCTAATAGCTTACCTTGGCTCATAAAATCATCCTTTTCAATGAATGAATGATGAGCTGACCCTTGTTTAAACTTAGAATCAATGAGTATCATTTGTGCCAGACAGCTTTCTTGCTAAGTCTACTCGAATAGTAGAATTATTCTACTACCCAATGCCTTTTCCCCCCCGAGGGCCCAATATCTGGATAAAAAAATGATACTCCCAAGTAGAGCTTTGGAATATCCACTTTCAAGATCCAATGCATCTGTAATGGGTTAAGTAAACTAAATAATTTACTCACTTATTGAAATCATTGATCACCCCAAGAAGCCCAGAAAAGAAACAGTAGACATTTACAGGGCTCTTGTATATACAATCATTTTATATATTGAGCGGGCCTCGGTGTGGAACGTGGCCACTTTCCCTGTTCTTGCCAAGCATTGATATCTTGATAAGAATGTATTTATTTATTTATCTATCGCCATCGATAGAAAGAACACCCAACTTCAGACGATTCAGAGAGCTTTATATAATTAAAAAGGCAGAATAATGGAAGGGAAACAGATGATATGCGTCCAAACCACCCAAAAATGACAGAACAAAATAATAACCATACAAAATCTTATAGGGGCTCACCCATCACCTTCTCCCAAGGCCTGGGAAAATAGCCAGGTTTTCAGCCCCTTACAAACATCATCAGGGTGGGAGCCATACTAACCTTTAGTATTCCTTGGTTGTTCCTGGAATCATGCCTGTGGGGTGATACTTTTGAATAAGTGATCTCTCTGATATCAACACCAGTTAGCACATGCAGAGGTCATGCACCTTTCCTGCTTGTTTTGAGACATCACCTGCGTGCCTAAAGGAGCAGAGGTTGCAACCCAGTCTGTGGACTGCTTGGGTCATTCTGACAAAACCCATGAGAGTCTGCAGACACCGCTGAGCACATGACTGTCCTGTCTTAATTGGCATCCCACGAGCAGAGATGATTTAGGTATGACGTACATCTGAATCTGCTATCCAAGAGGACTGATGGACATACGTGAACATGTGTGCATGTGATCACGTTTTTCTGACTTAGTAGAGTAAGATTAGAGAGCTAGTTTGGTGTCATGGTTAAGCACCAGGCTAGAAAATGGGAGACTGTGAGTTCTAGCCCTGCCTTAGGCCTGGGTGACCTTGGGTCGGTCCCTCTCTCTCAACCCTAGGAAGAAGAAGGTAAGGACAAGCCACTTCTGAAAATCTTGCCCAGAAAACTGCAGGGACTAGTCCAAGCAATCATTGAGAGTCAACACTGACTTGAAGGCACGCACGCATACATACACACACACAAAGAGTAAGATTAGTAAGGTACCTAACTGCCATAAACATTTCCCTAGAGTCATATTTCAATTATATGTATTTATCCCTCTTTCTGAATGTGATGGAATATTAAGGTGTTGTTACTTAGAGAGTAGTACTGTCCTACTTACCATTATCTTTTATTATTGTTGTTGTTGTTATTGTTGTTATTATTGATGGTGATGGTGGTGGAGGTGATAGTAGAGATGGTGGTCTAGGGTCAGGGAATCCTTCAGAACTGACCGAGGAGGAAAGGGGATTGAATTTCCTGTTCTTTGCAGTGTCCTAAGGAGTGAGCATTGACCCTTTTCCTCAAACCTTGGTTAGATACGATCATGTTCTACCATCATCATGGCAAGAGGTGAGGAGAGGGAGAACCACAGGATCCAGGAATGTAATCTGGCTCTCCAGGCTTCTCCACCGGATTAGTGCTTAACGTGGACTTGCTCAGAGCTTCGGATGCTCATAAGCAAATCCATCATTAGCAGGGGGAAGGCATCCAATGTCAAAAGCAGGCTTGAAAAATAAGCTGAAAAGGATCAGCAGGATTGACTGCAATCTCATGAAAGATTTAATTCTTTCTCTCTGGATGAAGACAGACATTGTCTGGGGCGGGGAATGAAAGATTTATGCCCCCCAATGGAGGATTGGGAGGGGGTATCTGAGTCAGTCTTATCTCCTGCCCCTAGAAAGATTGGCCCTTTGATCTACCTGCCTATTACTCATCCCTGGCAAAGTGTTGGTTCATTATCTTCCTCTCATTTATTTCTGTTGGCATATTTTCTCTGTCTGATGCATTTATATCTACCTGAAATCTATCACACTGTTCCTCCCTATCTATGGTTCAGCAAGGTTTAGCATAGATATTCCATCTTAGATGCAATTCAGGTCACTGTGTCTCCTGTTACTGATTAGATAGCCTGAACATCTTGGGGGCTGTGGGTATAAACATTTTTATTCCAAATACCACAAACAGAATGCCCTTGTGTTACCACCTAAGTAATACAAATGGCAAATACTCCCACTCATATATCACTTAAAATTCCCCTCCCTGCAATTTTGTTTGAAAATAAAATCAAGCTTTTTTTATGAGAGGGGAGTTAGTAGGGGAGAACTGTTAGAAATAAATGTATGAAGTGCATCAGTTGGTTGTTCTGCAACCACACAGATTGGGATTTTGTTTGAAATGGAAGCTTAGATACTCAAATTGCTAGGTTGAACTCCAGAACTTTCCTTATATTTTTAGGTCTTCAGCTCAATTGGTACAAGGAAGATGGTCAAGCGTTACTTTCCATGGCTACAGAAACTAGCATCAGAAATAACAGATCTCAGTTGCAGCTACCTAGATTTCGTTTCAGTATAAGAAAAAACTCCCTAATGGTAAGAGCTGTACTACAGGGGGAACTACCTGTGGAAGTTGTGGGTTCTCCATCTCTGGATGTTTTTAAGCAGAGACTGGACAGCCAGCTCTAGAGAATGGTTGTATTAGGTTTCCTGCACATTGCAGATGGTTGGATTAAGTGATCCTTGAGGTGTCTTTCCAACCCTACCACTCTGTTGATTCTATGAATGCCAGTAACTGGAAAACTTGATGAAATAGATGTAGTGCCTTTCCAAAAGAATCGAGCAGAAGCTAGTTTGTTTGGTAGAATACCATCTTGCCTTTCCCCTAAGAGTAAAAGGGATTTGCACAGTACAGCCTGAAGAAAGTTGAGCTGATGACATAATTACCGGTATTTTGTAGTTCAATAAAGTGTTCAAGCTGAAATCAGGAGTGCTTGCTACCATAGGATTACTGGCACCCAGTGCATACTTAAATTATTTTAAAAACATTGCACACAAAGTCCAAAAGCAAGTTTGTCCTTGGTGCAGTTCAGATGGGAGTCATATTGGTCCATTTTGTTAATCTGGCCAACCCCCTTTCCTGAGTTTACTCCTCTTATTTCCGTAAAGTTTCATCCCAGTCTATTGTCCCAATATTTTAGCCATGATGTGGAAGGATGGTGAGAATCACAGTGGAGGGGAAGCATCAAACCAAGAATCACGGCTGGAAAATAAACCAAGAGCCAGTTTGAGATGGAGAAACCATCTCATGCCAGCTTTGGTTTCACTCCATGTCTTTTTGTATTCATTTTGCCCCATAACCTGCCAGTATGCTCTTTTTGTTGTTGTTCAGTCGTTAAGTCGTGTCCGACTCTTTATGACCCCATGAATCATATCACGCCAGGCCTTTTTAAGTCCTCACAAAAATACAAATGCCTTTCTTGTATATTTCTTCTAAAACACATTAGGGCAATGTGCTTCCCTCCTTACCCCCACCCCATAATCATATTTTTGACTGGGGAATGACCTACAGTATTTGAGCAACTGTGAAAAATATTTGGGTTGCCTATTGTAATGGTATGTGGGAAAGACCTTGGGAGACTGGGCCCAGAGATGCTGCCAAGGGAACGGTCAGATAAGAGGCAGCATAGCCCACAGCTGGATAATGAGTGGAGAAAGAGGCTCAGAAATGACCCTCCCTAGTTTCTTGGGCTGTAAAGGAGACGGTGGGAGAATTGTACTTTCAGACTTGCAAGATTCTGTTAATGTAGCTTTACAATAAAGTAGAATTAGCTCATCTGGTCATGTTTCCTGTCGGTCTACCTGGTAAGGCTGACACTGATGGGCTCAGGCATTGTGAATTAGGTGTCAGGATTAGCCCAGGAAACTCCAGGAGACAGTACAGATTCAATTCAGCAAGGTTTATTGGCTCCAGTCCCGTTACAGAAATCTTCTCAGAGTGAGAGTAATTTCCAGGGTCACCCTCCCAACCTCCCTTGCATTCTTTAGGGAGGGGCCAGTCTCATCTTCTTACCTCCTCCTCGTTGCTCTGGTGATGAGAGCACGTTCTTGATTCCTCTCGTTCTGACTCTCACATCAGGAAAGTCTGCACTGCACTGCAACAACGATTTTTTGCCCTTTCCCTGGAGCCCTGAATGACTATCACTACCTAGCTAAGTCCCAGCCTGAACAAGAACTCATCTTATTACTTCCTGTTGTGGAGAGCAAATAGCAGTTCTCATAGATAGAATCACTCCAGTTCATGGGAACAGAGTGCCCTTCCCCAGACTTGACTTCTAGATCCATTGTACTGCCATAATCCCCAGCCTGCATGGTCATTAGAGAAGGCTGGGCTGCCTAGAGAATTCTGAATTCAGTGGCCCTGGGGGCAAACACTACAGAGCAATTTGGCACGTAGCCATGGGGTTCCAGCTGCAGATGTGCTCTGTAGTAATGGCCTGTTTGCTCATTGGATCCAGTAAAAAGGCCACTGAGTGACACCAATAACTGAGAACAATCATCTGTGTTCCAGAACTGGGCCCAACTAAAACTGTACTTGGAGCAATGCTCAGGGATGAAAACAGCTTGTCCTTCTTCCATAATGACATTTGAAACTCTTGCCTTGGGCTGACAACGTCCCATTTCCTGATCCCTTGAGCTGTTTTTTGTTCAGTGAGTGGCTGATGCGGGTGTGTATCTCGCAAAGAAATGCAGTGCAACCCACAGATGTGTCAATCTACCTGGTTTCTCTTCTCCTTTCAAAACCATCCTCATTAGCTTCCCTGGCATCTTAGCCTATTCCCTGACTGCCCAGAGCTCTGAGCAATAAAATATACATAGATATATGCCTCTGATCTATTTTGGTAGCTTGTGTCAAAAAATAAGCAATGATAAGAGGACTTCTTTGGTCTGGCCAAAGTCAATAGATGTAGCTTGGCTTCCTCCAGCATTCTAGAAATGGGATTTTGAGGTCCAGCTGTCCACCAGGGCATTGCCTTTTAACATGTTTTAAGGATTCTTGGATTCACGGTATTGGAAGCATGACAGAAGGGGAGCATATGATCTATTGTGAGTAGATAAGCAACATTTTCATAGCAAGGCAATAATCCTACATTCTTGGAAGGAAAATTGATGGCTGTCCAGATATTGTTGAAATACAACTCCCAGCATTTTCATCCTTGGCCATGGTGACTGGGCTGATGAGCCATTTTGGAGGGCCACAGGTTCCCCACTCATGCTACATACATTTACTTGAAAGTAAATCCCACAAAATCCATTGTGGCGATGCTACATGGATTTCAAATATTAACTTGAAATAATCCACCAGCTGTTTGGATGAGCCTCAGCAAGTGGCAACATAACAAGGTTGACGTCTGGACTCTAATTAAGCTGGGTCAGACCTGATGGATGGAAGACCAGGAAGGAATCCCAGGGCTGTAGAGCTAGAAGGCTGGAAGTTGGAAAACATTCCAGAAGGTAAAGGCAAAATACATCCATATTACTGCCAAGAAAGCTACTTGGACATGATCAGGAGCCAAGATCAACTTAAGGACTCATTTATCTTTACTTGGATGATTTCTAGTAGGGTAAGATCTTTCCATCAAATTGCTTGCATGAGTAATCTTTTGTAGAGATAGAAAAACTTTATAAAGATACAATGTTGAACTGGTGGAAGGGTATCTTCCTGGACCAGTTTTCAAGCAAGGATGACAATCTATTGCAATAACATCTTGTGTTGCAGGTTATATATTCTGATGGTATGAAAATCCTTTGAACTGTCTGTGTGTGACTGGAGAGGATGGGAACCATAAGTTGATTGTTTTTTGTCATATCTTATTATTTACTAAGAAACCCTAAGCTGCAGTTTGCTTTCTCCTTATTTATTAAAGGGTTGTTGGTCTTCAATCAACTAAATACATTATATATTTGCCTTCTTCAGACCTTACATAGTGAGAATTTCTCTGAAAGAACACGCTCTTATATTTTCTTTCTTCTTTTTTGGCCTTAGCCATTATGAATGCGTATTTTAAAAATCTCATCTATTTGGAGGAAAAGAATTTGCTCATCGTACGCAGTTAGAACTCTTGATAAGATCTAATTACATTCTTTATATGTGTGTTAATAATAGTAATTACATATCATAAGGAATAAATACACAGGGAAAATAAACATTTGGGATTCTATCAATTATATCTGCACCCAGACCCTGGTATCAAAAGACAGGGCATGCAGAATTGTGGTTAACATAGGACCAGAACATGCCTGATAATTAATATTATTAACTTGCATTGTCCTATTGAACTCTTAATGGAAGCCTCACCATGTCACTGTTCTCTAGGAGGAGCTCTGAGTGAACTGGACTAACCTGGGACATTTTTCCTCTCTGTTTCTTCTCATAGTCTTGAGGAGTCATTCAGATGTTCTCTTTTGCTCTTTAGTAATGCCTTGGCATACCCCGTCTATGGAGTCCTTGGGGTTCTCTGAGCTTCGTTGTTTTCTTGCAAACATTTTGTTACCCAGCTAGGTAACATCTTTAGTGCTCAGTACCTAGTACCTAGCTGGGTAACGAAACGTTTGCAGGAAAACAACCAAGCTCAGAGAACCCCAAGGACTCCACAGTTCAACCCTGAGCGACACATATTTGCTTCTATTGATACCCCGTCTATGCTTATGGGGAGAAGCTGAAACTCTAAAGTTTAGAGCAACTGGTCTGCAGGCCTCTCGTGACTCTATTTAAAAGGGCTGCAGATAATCTATGGGAAACATCATTTCATGCTGCCCCACAGGGGTGATCCTTGTGTGAATACTGAAACAGATGGGCAAAGAATCTGCTCTTGTGGACAGGCACTTCCTTTGACATGTGAAACAGCAGACCGTGGGGAAGGAAAGAAAACCCTCTAAAGCTTTAGGATCCTAGGTAAGGTAATGATGGATTCCAGTGTGTCCTCTTTTGGAAGCACCTGGCCAATCTTGTTGGGGCTCAGAAAATAAGCAGGATTAAGCTTGGTTAATACCTAGATGGGAGACTTCCAGAAAATCAGCTTGCCTCCTGGAGTTGTAGGTGCTCCATCACTGGAGGTTTTCAAGAAAAGTTTGGACAGTCATTTGTCGGGGTTGGTATGAGACTCCTGCCTTGGGCAGGGGGTTGGACTAGAAGACCTCCAAGGTCCCTTCCAACCCTAGGATTCTATGTTTCTATAAAAAATCATCCCGAAAGAAGGCAGTGGACAAAATAAAGGTGGGGTAAAAATCAAATAAGTAAATGCATGCATACTTCCATACTTTGGCCAAGAAAATAATATGGACTTGTCCATGAATTTCCCAGAAGCAGAGTTCATCTTGAGGGAGATTTTGCTTTTCTTCAGCAGCTCAAGAAGATTAAAAAAAAAAAAAGTTTTTAGAGTCTTGCCTAGAGCCATTTTTGTAATAGCATCTAATAAAATTCTTAATTAAAGTGGCTTAACCTTTTTTTAAAAAGCCCTTATATCTCTCTTTTTGCTAGAACTAGGCTTTTTAAGTGATTAAATCTGAGATTGTCCACCTGTGTATTCAAAGGACAGGAGCAACCCCTTGCTGTAGTAGAGCTCTTTGACTTGTAGGAGCACACTGGGTAGTGAAGAATATGCCCCTCCATCAGTTGAAGTCCACACATCTTCAGGCTGCCAAGCTTGAGAAACACTGCCCTACATTCTCCCATTTCTCATACCGCACCGGATTTGATCTGTTTAAAAGACTGGATTTCAACTGCTCAACAGCCAACTCCATTCAGATGATCCCACCATAGAGCAAGGTAGGGTGTTTAGGGAAAAGGGCGCTCACGGCCTTCACAGAGTTTTTCTATGAGCTCATAAACTATGCTTACATTGGCTGAGTGGGTGATAGGTATCATGGATTTGCCTTAAATATTTGGCAGGCCTTCACCTTCCTTTCGGCACAAAGCTCATTTAGCCACTTTTATAGTTTAACCCCTTCAGTGGCAGACCTCCCGTGAAGGCACCATCTACCCACAAAGCCAAGACAAGGGATGGAATAAAGCTGTATCATGAAAATCGGTGGTTCTGTGGAACTGGATAGATCCACCTTAAGTGGTCAGAAGGTCCTACTTTTCTTATCTTTTCAGCCTGTTTGATCATTGATTGCTATGGCTTCTAACTAGTTGAGGGAAGGTTTTAGCATAGTCCTTTGACATGATTTTAGAGCTGGGTTGTCTCAGTATTGATACATATTTTAATACTTTCCTCTTTGATCTGGCAGAACTGTTTGCAGTGTTCAGAAAGTTTGATGGTCTTTAAGAAACATTGTCTCCTTTTCAAGCACTCCTAACCATTGGGAACCTCTCACCTGAGGCTGAAACCTTTAAAGTGAACACATTGTCAAGCAGAGAGCCAATTATTTACTGTTCTTTCATTAACTGAGCCTTTTCCTGGGTTTATCTTAAACCAGCCTTCTCCATCTGATGTTCTTCAGGGATGTTGCAACCAGTTCTGGGAACTGAAGTCCAACACGTTGGAGGGCATGAGGCTAGGGATACCTAACTTAACCCAGAGTATGTGAAACTTACATTTCTCCTTCCCCAACGCATGGAGATATGGCTAGTTACATCTTTGGGGAATAAGCAACATTAAAAAGTTCACTGCAAAGCATCACCCCTTCTCCAATGTCATATTATGGGTTGTTAAAGCCTCTGATATGCTGCCAATCTCCATGAATATTGATCATCATCATCTATTATTAGCATTTTATATTAGCATTATTAAAATTGCAAGCCGCTGCTTAAAGCTGTGAACCATGTTGAGCGCATTGGCAGAGAAGTGCCAATATTGAGGCAGCTCATACATGAATCTATCATCTGCTTGAAACTGGCTGGAACGTTTACAGGATTCTCTTTCACTACTAATGAGATTTGGCAACAGTGAGGCTGGAACCGAAACATGGGTGACATTGAAAAGAAATATCCTTTTTTTTTTTTTTCAGATCTTTCCCTCTCCACAAATCAATGGGGCATGTGTGTGTGCGTGTGTGTAATATATATAAAGAGATGGAGATGTTGCAAAATTATTCACAGCTGCATCTCTTTTTTCACGTTCATTGAAATTTTAATTGCAAACATTTAGAATGCTCCCAATTTAAACCATTTAGAGTGAGAAGTTAATTTTGGGCAGTTGTGACTGTTTAGCAGGTGATTCAATTAGTAGAGCCAAGGGAGGCAGGAGGGTAGGCCCCATCTTTGGTGAACCAAAGAACTGGTTGGGAAACAAACTCTCTCCTCCTTGGTTTGCCAAGGAAATCTCCTCCCTCCGTTTCACAGGATCAGCTGGGAATCCTTTTCCCGCTGCAGGAAGAGCAGGTTTAAGAATGCCAGGTAGATCACGCAGGCCTTTCCAAACGAGATGTTTCTTATCATCTCCAGGTGAAAGATGGAACAATTCAATTAACAGTGCTTTGCCGATCCAGGTTTTCCTGCAGGAACTTTGAGGCTTTTCACGTCTCTCTTTTATGATCTCCTTCTTCTCCTTTCCCACAATCTGTCCAAGTTAGTCGCTGCCAAGTTGGGGGTGTAGTGCTGCCTCTAGAAATAGGATCTGGCCCTCCTCCACATCTCCTGCCTGAAGGCACCCAGAGATGTTCATTAGAATAACGCTCCCACCCAAGCCGGGTGCTCGAGCAACCTTCTGGTTGAATGGGGCGGTGAGTGCAGTGGCCCTTATTCTGAGGTTAGTGGCTATCCCGGAAGGCTGGAGGCTCACCAAATGTCTTCGGGTGTCAAAGGCTGAGGTTCGGTCAGCAGAGCCCCTGTCCGACTGAAGATAGACGGGACCAAGCCAGAATCCTGCCCCTCTCTGCCTTCAAAACAGAATTGGCAATGCAACTTGACGAGAAGTATTTGCACTCACGTTGTCTAGCTCAAGCAAAGCCCAGATAATTTAAATTGGTGTAAGAGCAATTATTCTCCTTGTCATAAAAGACGCTGAAGTGCCTCCTGCCTTTAAGATCCCCGGAGTTTCCTGAACGGCTGTTTTTATTAAATCCTCAGAGAAAAGATGATGATGGGTGACAGGATTGTTCCCTTTCTGAAGGGACCTCCATTCTGGTGGGGTGAGCATCCTGGGAGAGAATGATTGGCACGTTGGCTGCACCCTGCCATTCCCGTGATCCTCTGAGGTGAGCTGTGCATGTAGCTGCTTTGAGGTGTTTGCTGATCCATGGGGAATTGGGGAAGGAAGCTCAGCGCGGCTTTGGGGCCCGGACGGTGCAGAGGCTCAGGGCTCATGTCTGTCCCGTTTCTTGCACAGTGCTGAACTTCTCTCCATGACTTCGGATTTCATGAACCTCAAAGAAAATGTCAAACGGGGGCCACCAGGAGCAGTGACGCTGAAACTTTTGGAGAAGCCCCGTCTGCGAGGGGGCATCAAAATAGGCCGGACCACAGACTCAGCATTGCAATGCAAGCCCTGCCCCTTTTGTGCATATTGAACTTCCCTTGCAGAATCCACCATCTTGCCTCTTTTGACCCCTCCACCCCTCAATGCCACCTCTGCAAGGAAGCCCACTTCACACACACACCCCCGAGTGTTATGCCAGTGACTACATTTGCCTGTTCTGCACTTTTAAGTCGACTTGTACTATTCTCTGAATCCTTTACGTTGCACACAGCTACAGATCTGCAGCTGTTGGGGCAAAACCATTTCCAGAAATGCTGGAGCTGAGTGGAAGCTGCCTCTCCAGATCGGTAGATTAGGAAAAGATGCCTCCAAAACATAGATAGGTATTACAGGAAGATGCATCCCCGAGGCACATGCTGGGGAACATGTATGTGAGAGAGGAGTGGCTATTTTAAAATAAAATAAAATAAAATGTTGATTCATAAATTTATCTTTTTTTTTGGATTTGTTTAAAATTTTAAAAAATGCAGACATTGGACAGAACTGGCATACATTGAATAAAGACTGGTTTGAGCACCGCTGAGAACTGTTCGGGAAGGGCCTTGGAAACAGCTTCCTTCTATTATTGCTTCAAGGGCCTCGGGAAGCCCTCATTCCCCATGGCTCCTCTCCTCTTTCCCGGTTTACCTTCGGCCTCCTTCTGTTTCCCTAAAGGAAGGGAAGGGAAAAGCTCACTTTCGGAAGCTGGTGAGTTACGGTCTGATTCATGGGGCTCTCCATCCTTCAGGACGCTTCTTCCTGGATCCGACCAATTACCAGTTCCCTTGATGTATAACACCATAAAACCCTTAACCTCATTATAGAAAATTTCTTTTGAATGGCCTTTAAAAACCATCTCATTATACAGGAAGAACTGTAATTACCTTTAACAAGGCAGAGATATTGTACGAGCCAGTGAATTGGGACTGTCAAAACAGCCACGGCAGGAGGTGGGTTTTCGATCACAAGGGCAAACGCTGCTTAACTTTTCTCCCACTGCCTCCTGTCCGTGGACTTTGGAATCTGCGCCCCCGGGATAGGTTTGGCCTAAGTTGGAGGGTGATCTTTTGCGTCCTGTTTGCTCAACGCTCGCGGCAGGTCTTTTGTTCGAATGACGACGACGTCCTCCAATGTCTGGCTGGAAATGAGGCAGCAAGGTTTTTCCTTTCCGTTCCAAGCACGTGGAACTTCCCTGGTCACAGGAAATGGACCAGACGCAAGGTGTGCCATTTGGGGGAGGAGAAAGCATGAAGGAAATGGAGCAAGGGAGTGACCCAGCAGATTCCACGGGCCTCCTCTCTGCGGAACACAGGAGGTCAAAATATGGAATGAGCAAAAATTCTGAAAGCGCAGAGCATGTAGAAGGAGCACCGCTTGAATCTGGCCCTTTAAAACCCAAGTTAGAATTTGTGGAAAAATTGGACAGCTTCTGTCCCAAGATCTACCTGAGCTAAGCAGAGTCCGAGATGAATAGGAGGCCACAAGGAAATCCCCAAGGTCCTTCCATATTGCGGCCAAGGAAACAATAGAGGCGTGTCCACAGTCACCAGGCATCTGCCTTTTTGTCACAGAGGGCGAAGGCACCGAGTTGCCTTGGGCTGATCTTGGAGAAGCTAACTAAGGTTGGGGACTTGGTTAATATTTGGAGGGGAGACCACCAGGAAAGGCTTAGGCTTTCCTGGTGGCTTTCCCTCCAAATATTAACTAGCGAGTTGAAAAAAAACAGCTCCCAAGAAGGCAGAGGCAAACCTATTCTACCTAATAATCCATCTCTTTCGTGTGATGGGTAGATGCGGGGTTTGGGATGGCTGAAAATACTCTCTCTGCTGCTTTGCAAAGCAAGGGAAATAACACGCTTCTCCCCCCCCCCCCCCCCAAAAGGGAGAAGAAAGCACATTTCTCTAACAAATGTTTGAAAGGACTTCTTTTATTGGATCCTTTTTATTGTTGTTCGTGATTCTAGGCAAAAGAACAGGATGATTTCAGTGACAGATGGCCCCATTTCTCCTTCTTCCTTTTTGGCCTTGAAATCAGAAGTTTATGGAAACGGAGGGGGATTTAACTTCTCGGTGCTGACCCGCGCCTGGGTGAAGGGTCTCTCGGACCAGCGGGACGGCTCTGAACCGCGCATTTTTGCTTTGATTCCGAAGATTAAATGGTGCCAAAGAAATGGGCAGCAAAGCTTGTCCTTTAACAGCGGTTTTATTTCGATCCCTCCTGTAAATCGAGAGCGAGTCCTCTTTGTACTGTTCAAAAGAGGATGCCCGGTGGGAAGCCGTCCTACGCATACAAGCGAAATAGCATAGGGTTGAAACCTTAGAAATGATCTTTCCTGGCCAGTCGTTGCCCTGATGGCAGAATTGAGCCAGGTTGGCGTCACCAAGCTAGAGACCAGGAGGTGGTGAGTTCTAGTCCCACCTAGGCACGGAGCCAGCTGGGGGACCTTGGGCCAGTCCCTCTCGCTCAGCCCTAGGAAGGAGGCAATGGCCAACCACTTGACCACATTGTCAAGAAAATTTCAGGTACTAGTCCAGCCAGTCGCCAGGAGTCAACGCCGACTCAAAGGCGTGTGTGCGCACACGCGCACACACACACACACTTGCCCTGATAGGTGCCAGACCTGCATCGAAGCTACAACGGCCACTTCTGAGATTTATGGGTGTCTCTTATTTCGTTGATTAGCAGCTGGGATTTGAAAAATTGGTCCTTCTGATTGGAAGTCAAAGACTTACACTGGGCACCCATGAGAAAGAGCGCATGATGCCACATAGGTCATGACATCCTCGTGCCGCCGATGGTTACACCGCAGGCGTTATTTGGGTAGCGATGGCGTGAAGGAAAAGCCGGTCAAGATGTATCTCCTTCTGCTGGCTTTAATGATTGAAATAATTATAGTATTAATTTTAATACCTGTTAATTTGGACATGTTTTTTTGTCTTCTAATGTTTTGAGATGCTTTCAGAGGAAAGGTGGAATCATTAGAATTTGGGGGGCATTTCTGGCCACCAGTAGTGGTGCTTCCCAGAGTTCATGTTTTGGGGTTCTACCATCCTGCGCCACCAGGTCTCCTGAGAGCAGCGTTTCTCAACCTTGGCAACTTCAAGATGTGTGGACTTCAACTCCCAGAATTCCCCAGCCAGCATGGAGTTAAAGTCCACACATCTTGAAGTGGCCAAGGTTGAGAAACACCGCCTTAGAGAGAAGCCAAGAGGCATTTGTTTCACTGTGATGGGGCAGGATCGTGTAGTAGTACTGCGGGACCCTTTTGAGTAAGAGCAGAGCTTCCTGGCTTCACTCCCATCCAGGCCTCAGGCCATGTTCCCTCTGAGCAATTTATTTTTTATTTATTTATTTTATTTATTTATTCGACTTGTCCCCGTCCATCTCCCCTACAATGGGGGACTCTGGGCGGCCAGAGTTTGTTCCTGCCATTCTGATGAGTCCTATGGGTAAATAAATAAAGGGATAGGGGACCAAGAGGAGCCCTCCCCAGCTTTTAAAAAAAGCCTACCACCTTTGTTCATATTAATTACTGCTCAGGCAATCTAATTTTGGTTGGAGCTCTGTGGCAGAGGTTAAATCAACATGATTTTTTTTGTAAGTGTGAATGGTGCGTTGTTGTGGTTATTATTACTGTTGTTGTTTTTATTTGGTTAAATCAGCCTGAGCAACTGAGGAGGGGAGTCTAGGAGAAAAGTAAACCTAAATGAAGAAATTGCCAATCAAATTTCCTCCCTGGAGCCCATCCTTCTCTGCACTTTGTTAGCTGTTCTTTCACAACTCTTCCTCCCCAGATTTCGTTTCCCTCAGATCAATACCAGGCTAATTGAATACTGTTAACTTGCTCTGCTACACAATGGCACATTCATCCTTTTAAATTAGTTTATTTTCCTTTCAGTAAAGAATGATAAACACTTCAAACTACAGGGAAACTTCAACAACTTGATGCCCATTTATTTCTATTATAGCAGAATATGGTCACCCTGGCATGACACAATGGAGGTATGGCAGAAATTAAAAGCTGGCTGGACTCTTAAACTCAAGAAGTGGGAAGGAACTGCATAGTCGGGTGGGTAAAAATTGGGACATGATTACTTTATGGAGTCCTCAAGACAATTACCATTCGGCAAGCATAAGCTCTGATTGAATCAATATAATATTCCTCTCTTTATAGGGTTCTGCATTCTTCATATGTAAGAAGTCTTGTCAAATTTTAAAGATTTAATTTTTTAAAGAAGATGAAATTAAACCTGTTTCCCATCATAGTGTGTTGGTGTTCATATCCATCCATATATATGGCAACTTGCTTAATAGATTGTGGGAAGGCTGTAAACATAATATATCTTGACTTCAGAAAAGCATTTGACAAAACACCTCATGACATTTGGATATCCAGCTGACAGTTAGTGGATACATAATTGGCTCCAAAAAAGCGTAATAATGGTTACCTTAAAGAATGTATAATTTCCAAGTCATGGAAAGAAATTGCTCCACTTCCTGCTGTGTAGGTCAGACCTCACTTCAAGTACTGCGTTCAGTTCTATGCATCATTCTTTAAGGCTTTAGAATAATTGGAACAGGTTCAGAGAAAGGCACCAAGGATGATAAGGAGACAAGAAACTGATTCCTATGAAGAGAGATGGAAAGAGCTGAGTATATTTAATTCTGAGAAAAGATGACTGAAAGGATATATGATAGCATTTTTGAAATATCTCAAAGGAGGTCACGTAGAAAAAAAATCAAGACCTGTTCTCTCATTCGTGGGTGCCGTATACTAAATAAAGAATGTGATTTGCAGGAAGGCAGATGTCAGTGTAATGTTAGAAAAAGTTTCTTACCAGTAAGAACAGTTTGACAAAGATAGAGATAGATATAAAGATAGCGATAGAGATATACTGAAAAACAAACTGAGCAGTAGAGCCAGTTGGGGAAATTCTCTCACAACCTATCTTCTTGGACTAGTTTGATGGATGAACAAAGATGGGTTAACTCAACCCAGTACATAGCAGCTCTTCTTTTTATGGATCATTATTTTAAGGGGTTTTCTTTTCTGCCCTAAATGGACACAATTTCAATACATAATATCAACAGAAAACAATGCAGATAATCCATCTCGTCCAGGTACAGACACCTTGACATGAAGCAGTTGAGTTGCAAGCAATGTTATCGCTTGCTACCCAAAACGTTCCAGCTCTCACTTCCCAGTCTTTAAAACGATTGTTTCTTTCCAGAAATGAGGCTATTTAGTTAAAAATGGGTTTCTGGGGAGGACGTGTGGCATTCAACCAAGTTGAACCTCATGAGAAGCTGGCCATGGGTCCATAACTCCTGCCAAAGCCATATTGTGTTGTCTGACTTTCAATTCCCCATGTAAGTAGGTTCTTCCTACTTATCCATCCCAGTGTGAACCCAGTTCCCCTGTAAAAGAGGTGTTTGTTTCTCCATCCCATTTTACTGTTGATTTCAGATTTCTTGGGTAGAGTTTATCTGCCCTTCTCTCTCTCTCTCTCTTTTTTTTTTTTTGTGAGTCATCTCTTCAGTCTTTTACAGATTCTTTTACATCCTAATTTGAAAACTGGCGCCGTGCCATCCTTCCGTTGTGGTCTTCCATCTGAAAGGTGAGAAGCCCAGGAGGGTACAGATTCTAGAGAGCGGACAGTGCAGTGACAGAGAGGAGAGAACAGAATGTGGTTCTCTCTTGAACAAGAGCAGATCGACACCAATTCCTTTCCCATCCAAACGAAAGAGGTCAGTGGGGGCGAGTGTTTTAAATTGTTCTGATCGTAGAATAGGCCACGTCCCACCTTCGTGCAAGTAGGAAGCAAATGCTCTTTGACCATGTGTACTTGGGTTCTACTCCCTCGCGGCTCATCTGTGAGGAGCCTTGATGTTCTCGGCATCACTTCCACTACGAGGGAGAAGGGAAAGGAGTGCAGATGCAGGAAAACATACTTTGAGAACCAATTTGCAGATCTTCCTAAGCTGTTGCTTACTTAATCATGGTTTGCAGAATGAAGAATTGCCCAGGTTCTTCCAGTATCCAGAGTCATAAGCCCAGCTTTACAGACTACAATGGGTACGGCCACATAATGCGCTAAACCTAAACCAAGCAAACCACCTTATTAAGATTTATGCAGTGTCTGAGCCCAGCTAAAGAATCTGCGTGTGTATGTATGTATGTATTATGTATGTATGTAAGATGCAGGCAGGAACAGCATACACTGAACGGCACAACCAAGTAGCTGGCATTGTGTACGGGAACATCTGCACAGCGTATGGGCTAGACCCCCCCAAGTCCAGATGGGAGATTCCACAGAAGGTCGTGGAGAATAACAGGGCTAAGATCCTGTGGGACTTCCAGATCCAGACGGACAGGCAGGGACTGGCCAATCAACCAGACATCGTGGTAGTAGACAAAGACCAGAAGACAGTGGTAGTGATAGATGTAGCGGTGCCAAGTGACAGCAACATCAGGAAGAAGGAGCATGAGAAGCTGGAGAAGTACCAGGGCCTGAAGGAGGAAATCGAGAGGATGTGGAAAGTCAAGGCCAAAGGGGTCCCAGTGGTGGTAGGAGCACTCGGGGCCGTGACTCCTAAGCTGGGAGAGGGGCTCCAACAGATCCCAGGAACAACATCAGAGCTCTCTGTGCAGAAGAGTGCAGTGCTAGGAACAGCTAAGAGACTGCGCAGAACCCTCAAACTCCCAGGCCTCTGGCAGAGGACCCGAGACTGAGGAAGACACATACCACCCATAGCGGTGAGAGGGGAATTTTTATATATGTGTGTGTGTGTGTGAATATATTCCTAATTGCTTATTTGGAAATGAACAGGTACTTTCCATAATCAGGCAGCTAAATTTTAAGGCTGGAAGGTTGGAGCATTTTAGCACTCTGTGACATGTAGTAAGCTTGTAGTACCCTTGCTCTACACACCTGACATTTTCTCCAGTGGAGCTATTAGAAATTATCCTGTATATGCATATAATTTCAGATAGAAACTTTGTGCTGAGTTTTATTTTTCCTAATCTGGCCAAGAGAATAATAGCTGCCACTGGAAATATAATGTCCCAATGTCTCAAGAACTGGATGAATTATAGTACCATATCGCCCAGGCTGACCTTTTCAATATTCTATATTTTGATTGGCTGTCTACTTTCCCTCGGTCCCCACAGGCTAATTAGATGGTGAGTGGTCTTGAAGCTGGCCTGGCCAGCCAATCCAATTGCAGAACACTGAAAAGGTCAAAGACATTCATGCCTAATGAAGCATGTTCTGGGGAAATGTTATTACAAGAAGGAAAATTGTGTTAAACTTCTCCAGGAGAGAGGCAGGAAACGCCCTTGAACTCCTGATGTTTGATTTGGAATGGGATTAGCTCCTTGGTTTTCAGGACCTAGGAGTGATCTCTCCTTTCATGTTCTGCTAAGAGTCATGAAGACTTAGGCCCCTTCCACATGACTGCTCACAACAACCACTAGCCTTAAGCATAATTTCGGAGCCATGGTGCAGCAAATAGCAGCTGTTCCCAGCTTACTCCTTGTACCTCATTGGCTGTTGGAGGCAAAGCCGATTCATCTTTGTCCATTGCCTTTCATCTCTATGGAGTCAGCCCTTCTCTTTGATGCCCAGGTCTTTGTGAAGATCCTGGTGGCAAAGGCACCCATTTATAACCTTGGCACCATCTATGGAACAAGAAGGACTCCCATTGCTTTGGTGAGGCTGGTCACTGGGAGCCAACATTCATTGATCATCTTAGCAGATGGTGCCCACACCATCGGTAGGTCTTGACAACATGATGGAGGACTCAGGAGTCATGGAGACAGTATCTAGATCAGTGTTTCTCAACCTTGGCAGCTTTAAGCTGTGTGGACTTCATCTCCCAGAATTCCCCAGCCAGCATGGCTAGCTGGGGAATTCTGGAAGTTGAAGTCCACACAGCTTAAAGCCGCCAAGGTTGAGAAACACTGATCTAGAATGACTAAAGCCAGAACTGGCAGTGCAAGAGAGAGGCGTGAGAGCAAATGCTTAATTGTGTCTCGTATAAGGGTGAGCAAGAGAGAGCTAAATGTTATTACTTTATAATGATTTATTGGACTCAGAAGCTTGGGCTCTTGTGCTTTTCAGAGTAAGCATTCTAAGAAGAACAAATGCAAGAAAAAAATGAAGTGCCAGCATTTGCCAGCCAAAAACAGCATGATGCATTTTCTTCCACTGAAAGATTGGGTGTTCTATAAGCTCACATCTGCCTGGGCACTGCTGATCAGCACAGAGAGAGAAAGGGAGGTACCGAAGAAGAGAAATAGGAACCGGATACTTCAAGAGTCTGAGAACTAGACATATCAAGATCGAGAGCAACCGGCATGATACAAGATATGTATTATGCAACTGTTCTTCTATGTTCTTATCTTCTCAGGGGTAAGAGACTAGTGACTTAGTCTGGATCAAGACCATGGCACGTTGGAAAAGTCAAAGCTAGTCCTTCCCCATTACAGCTTCATTTGGTGGGAAGGAAATTACTCTAGCCCAGTGTTTCTCAACCTGAGCAACTTTAAGATGTGTGGACTTCAACTCCCAGAATTTCCCAGTCAGCATCTGTGGACTTCAACTCCCAGAATTCTGGGAGTTGAAGTCCACATGTCTTAGTTGCTCAGGTTGAGAAACCCTGCACCATCCCATTCCAGCATGTGTGAACTTCAACGCCTGGAGTTTCCCAGCCAGCATCTGTGGACTTCAACTCCCAGAATTCTGGGAGCTGAACTCCAGATAGCTTAAAGTTGCTGAGGTTAAGAAACCCTGCACCGTCCCATTCCAGCATGGGCTTCAAAAAACAAGAACACTCTTTTAGCACCAGTGGAGTTTTTCGCGTGAAGGCTCTCCTTTCTCGCAGCTATGATCCTACATTTAGGCCTCTGCTCTCTTCTACTTGAACAAAAAACAAAATAGAAGTTCCATTGCCCAATTTATGTTTTACAAATGTTGTATTTTGCTTTTTAGGGCAGAGCTAGAGTTAGTTTGTTGCCAACGGCTTAAATCCAGTTGATTGGAAAGGTTCTGCTCTAAGCCCAAGGATGCTTGGGTCCAGCTCATGAAACAGCATTGTGGAATATCCATCTTTGAACAAGAAAACGCAGAGCAAAGGTTGCTGGGTGGGCAATTAGAATTTAGAAAAGTCAAGGACTCTGCCATTAAGAAGAAAGGAGAGTTTTCCAACCGTTACTCATAATTAACTGCGGGGATGATTAATTGTGTGAGGAAGAGAGGGCAGGCATGGGTACCAAGTGGGCACATTCCTGTTTTGAAAGGGACACAGCCTGCTTCACCAGGAAATTCTGTACCAGGGAAACCAATTTGCCATGGTAACCCATCAGGGTTTCCAAACCTGTTAGCAAGCCTTGTCATCTCTTGGGCTCCCTTCTCTGATTCTGGCGCTGTCTTCAATGCTTGGATTAACCCCCTTTGGTGATTTTACATTTCGGCCTGGAAACTGTGCCAGGGAACAAGGCAATAAACATGTCAAGGGGGTCGTTTGGGCCTAGCAGGATGGTCCGTCAGATGATGCCAGCATTGTATGTATGTTGCTAAGATGTTTCAGGACCTCCACACATTGGAAGCAAGCTGGGTTCATTTTGCTAAGCCAAAAGGCAGGTTGCTAGTTGACAATTTAGCCTCTTTCCTGTGCTTGTGGTCCTGTGTCCTCTGAGTCTGGGAAAGAGTCCAAAGGGATGTTGTGGTTTGAGTTTGGTGCAGTTCTCACCATGGCTTTAAAACATTTTCATCGTTCCTTAAGGCTGTTTCTTCCTTCTCTTTCCTGGACTGGTTACATGGGAAATGGGTGGATCAGTATCACATTAGCTGCTCTTCCAATATAATTTTGATATCATTAACATTATACCCAGTAGTCCTTGTTGACCAGGTGTCCTTGTTGAGTGCGGAAGCTGGTGGTATGATGCATTATCAAAAATTGGATTCCAGATCACAAAAAGGAATTGCCCCCCTCTACAGTGCCTGCATCTGGAGTACTCTACCTGGTTCTGGGCCCCACGGTTCAGAAATGGCAGTGACAAATTAGCAAGTCCAAAGGACGACTCCCAAGAGGGTGAAGGGTCTCAAAATCAAGCCCTAGGAGGAAGAGCTGAAGGATCTCGGTAGGTTTAGCCTACAGAAAAGATGACCAAGGGGAGATTTGATTGCAGTCTTCAGATAACTGAAAGTCTGTCACACAGAAGAGGGAATCAACTTATTCTCTCCTTCCCCAAAGGGAAGGACTAAAACTAATGGGCTAAAACTACAAGGAGGGTGACTCAAGAGGACCTTCCTGGTAGTTTGAGCTGCCTCATTAAGCAGTGAATTCTCCTTCACCACAAGTCTTCAGAGGTGAGATGGTCATCTCTCAGAGATGTTCTAGGGCAGTGTTTCTCAAGCTTGGCAACTTGAAGATGGGTGGATCTGAACTCCCAGAATTCCCCAGCTAGCTGGCTGGGGAATTGTGGGAGTTGAAGTCCACCTGATTTCAAGTTGCTAAGCTTGAGAAACACAGCCCTAGAACGTCCGATACTGAACAAGAACTTGGACAAGATGACCTCGTCCAACTCTGATTCTAATGTCTTCCTTGTGTTCCTCCCTCCCTCCCTCCCAGCTGTTCCTTCAGAAATATCTGTAAAATTAAAGGTTTGTACTGTAAAGACTGAGTAAAGATCCTTATCCCCCAATCAATAAATTAGAACCTTGGAGCAAGTTAAGACAATATTTGATCCTGCATATTGCGTTTCACTTTTGTCTCAAATGGACAACAGTCGGCACGTTAACGTGCTGGATTTAAGAGGAAAAAAACCTGGCAGGACAAGAATGTTTTTGGCTTAGAATGGAGATCTGCTATATGCATGTATGTGACACAGTAAACATGGTTAACTTGGCTTACACACGGCAAATTGCAAAACTTTTTCTTCTTTCCTCAGATAAGCTCCTTTAGTGAGTAGTGGAAATGCTGCACTCCTGGGGGCCTCGGGAGGACTTCTCCCAAATTATCTTTCAATCCTGTGAACAATCACAGGACATAGCAATTATTTTGGGAGAATGGGGGCTCTAGGAACATACTGCGTAACTGTCATTTTTCTGCCTTTTTTTAAAAAAAAGCTTCTAGCCCTCTTGTTACATACCAAAAATCTGTCCTCCTCTTGCTGCTATGAAATTTTTTTCCAAGCACGCTTTAAAGCCAATGTGTTAAAAAAAAAAATCTTGCTGGGCCAATCAGCATCTAGAGAACTTGTGAAATCCAGGCTGTTTCTCTTCTTTTCCTCTGCTCAGTATTGTTCCCTAGCTAGAGTCTATGATTAAGCCGGCTAACAAATGTAACTAACTCTGTCTACCATTTGCCAGGCGGCGCAGAGTAGGGTTGCGAAGGAATTGATCCTTGAGCCCCAAACGTTGGGCGTTGAATTTGGAAATGTTGGAAATGCACACTCCTTGTGATTGGTCGGTTTGTGATATGTTTGAGATACAAATACCAAAGGAAAATGTGTGGGGTATAGGGTATGATCAGAGGCAGGGCTAAGATGGCAGGAATTCAAGCCATTTTTAGAGCCAAGAGCCAATTTCAGCCTGTTGAGTAGGTAAGAGAATCCAGAAAATACATCTCTTTTTTGGGGATTTATTTTTGGGATGTATGTATCATTTTGGAATTTATTTTTTGGATTCTCATTCATTTCTTGGATTCTCTTATGTGCACACACAATTTGTTTTCTGGGTTTCCTTATGTATTCAGCAAATAAATAAATGTATACACACACAAACGTTCATTTTCTGCATTTTCTATGTATTCAACACATACATAAATGTGTACTTACACACATTTATTTTCTGGATTCTCTTATGTACACACACACACACACACACACCTTTTCTGGGTTCTGTTACCCACACCCAGGTATGCATCTCTGGGAGTTGAAGTCCACCCATCTTCAAGTGGCCAAGGTTGAGAAACGCTGACTTAGAGTCTCTCAATCCTGGACCAGGACTTCAACCCATGCGCCATACTGCCTCTCGGTTTCATAGCACTCAGAAATGCAAGCTCTTCCCCGCTAGCGAATCGCTTGGTGTGAATGCCCAGGACACCAGCATAAATGTCTCCAGCCGCAACTCCCTTCCTGCTTACCTTTGTGGCTTGTGCATTTGTGTGGAAGGTGTGCGCTCCGGTAGTTCAGGAGATCCATGGCACAAAAGCTGGATTTGGCCACTGTTTGTGTAGGCTTCTCCCCGTCACCTTTCAAATCCTGTGTTCTATGGCGTTCCTTTTTAAGCCTGACGCCTCACCCTGGCTGCTTTTGTAACAAAAAAAGGGGGATTTAGAAAAAAAAACCCGAAAGCAGAATGAAAGAAGTGTAAGTCATTGCAAGAAGAAAATATCATCTCATGCAACTAGAATATGGGGTTTCTAATGCGGGGAAGAAGAAAAAAGATCAGGAGAAAAGGTCAGGAATAAATACTTTTTACTAGCACCAGATGTTCTTGAGACAATGTCAGACAGAGCACTGGAGACATATAGGGTAATATTTACTTGGTTTACAAATGAGTAAACAGAATGGAAGCCTAGGCAAATAGCAAGCATGAAATCCATTGCTTTGTATTATAGGAGCCCTGCTCAACCTCTCTCTGGAACTTCTCCAAACATTGTTGCTCTTCAGAGTGCATGTTTAAGGGTACAGAAGGGGGAAATGATGCACGGCGTGGAAATGGTGGCTTTTGAATTTAATTGCCTAGTGTGGTCCACCGTCAATAGGAAGGCATGCATCTCTTAGCTGTCTGGTTCATCCAGCTCTTTCCTACAGAGTCCAAGGTCAAGTGCCTGGAAAGTCTGCAAGCCAGCCTCAAAATGGAAATGAAGCCCTGCTCCTGTTTCCATTATTCCAAAGAATCCTACTTCTGTTAGGGGAAGTCATCGATGACTACCATGATTTTAACTGCTGACAGCCACGTCTCCTGTAAAGTTAACAAATCACCTTCTAAAGTTATCTAAATTTGAAGCCGTTGTCAGAAATCACATGCTTTGACTGCATGGTGCACAAAGATAGACTTTCTTTTGGGCAGGCACCTCCATCCCAGGATTGTATGTCAATAGAGGTGAATATATGTAGCTCAGGGTTGAACTATGGAGTCCTTGGGGTTCTCTGAGCTTGTTTCTTTTCTTGCAAATGTTTCATTACCCGGCTAGGTAACATCTTCAGTGCACTGAAACGTTTGCAAGAAAAGAAACAAGCTCAGAGAACCCCAAGGATTCCACATTGTGTGTCAAGCCAGCTCCTGGTCTCTCTAATCCCACAACACTGACAGTGGGGGAGAGCTGAGCTAATTTATTCCTGATTTAGCTGCAGTGGAGTTGAAACATCAAGTCTGTCCTTTCTTCCTTCCTTCCTTCCTTCCTTCCTTCCTTCCTTCCTTCCTTCCTTCCTTCCTTCCTTCCTTCCTTCCTTCCTTCTGGGTTACTAGAGCTCTGGACAGCACCATTCTCTTCTGTTGCTTAATCCTTCCCCAATTCCTGAGTTTCAGGTCCAGTAAGGAGCATGCTGGCTTGACAGCTTTGCAGCTTCCCCTTAGCATCGTGGGAAAGGATGGCTGATTCAAAAAAGGTTATAGTCCTGGCATTTCCTGGTGATGTCCCATCTCAGGATTAACCAGGCTGACCCTCTTAGTTTTGAAGTTCAGCCAAGGTCCCCTAAGTACTGCCATGTAGTTGGGTGGGCAGTAGATGACCTCATGGTAAATCCCACCTCTCCAATCTGAGGCTGTCTTCGTCTCCTGGAACTACAACTTCCAGAATTCCCACACTACTCTGGCCAAAAGATTTGCAATCCCAACACTTTGGAGGAGCATCAAGTTGGGAGTGGCAGCCTCAGACGATACTGAGACAGGTGGATGATTGCAAAACCTCCATGAAAAGTAACCTAGAACTCCCTTGGTATCACAAGTGAACACAAGCTGTGTAACAACAAGGAGACTGAAAAACTAACACAACCATCCCCTGTTCTCCCAGTCTTTTACTTACTAGCTTGAGTACCTGAAGCAGAAACCAATATACGGATGGGTTGAGTGGGTTTGAAAAGAAAGTCACTGAGTTGTACCTGGAGGAAGAGGACATTCCTTAGCCATGAATTCTTGAATATGGCTTCACTTTAAAAGGACTTCTGGCAGAATGCTTAGATTTCACATGCACGTAGCCTGAGGTTTTGTTGCACCAAGATCTGTCTTGCCAGCTTTTCACTAACAGATTGCCAGAAGTTCAGGGGCCAAGTTCTTCACCCCCTTTTTCATGAAGTTTTTAAAAATTTCTTGGTAACTGCAACCAGATAACTGCTGTCTTCAAGGCCTCTTGCTCTAGTCTTATGTAAAAACTGTGCTTTTATCAAAACATTGGAGATGAATGGAAAGGACGCCGTGGTCATTTGCTCAAAAGGTCAGAAGGTGGTGAACAGAGAAAGTGAGGCATGCGAAAAGCTCTCATTAATTCTTTTTTATTCAACAATGTTGCCATTGGATTGTCTGAATCCCTTTGATCCTGTTCAAACTTCTGGACTGATCTGAACAGGCCAATTAATCCGATCCAATTGGAAGTTCAAACCCATGTGGGAAATTGATATCATCCAAGAGGGTCTTTCAAAGCAATGTAGAAAATCAGACTGATTCCAGCCAGGCTTCTGGGTGTTTACACTATTCTACAGTTTAATAGAAAACAGTTCTTTAAATCCCAGCCAGAAGGAATTTTAAGTGAAGCTCTTACAGATGAGTGCATGGTTCTTGCAGTTATCTTGGTTACAAATACCCAAAGGGAGGGAGTGATTCGCACATTTCAGCCAAATCCCAAAGGGATTTCTCCTTGCAGGAAAAGAGGCTCCAGAATAACACAGAGGTGTGTAACTGAAAGCAATAAGCAGAATAACAAGACTCTGCCACTTTGCTATGATAAGGTGACCTCAAAAATGCCACCAAAGGTGGTGCTCTATAAAAGAGGAAGAAAAACAGAAGCATCTTTTTTGCAAGAGAAAAGAACATTCCAGGAAGTTGGAGGACTCATTTAAGCCCAACACAAACACAGAAAGAAGACAGAAAAAAGCGTGAAAGAATGAAGTTTGAAGGCAAGAAGCAATCTAGGAATATCGAATTAGAGCTCATTAGAAGTCGTGGTTGAGAGCTTGTGTCCATCACACATTCATGTCCTCAGGACATAGATGGGGATTAAGCATTTCCTCAGCAATCTAGACATTACTCAAGTTCAATGATCAATCCTCCTGTCCCTGAACATGGAGAGAAGTCTGTATTCCCCATAGAAAGATGTCAAAAGCTTAATCCAAAGCCATTTCCATACCTGTGCTCCAGAAAGGACCTTCAGGTCCACTTTAAGGAAATCCATGCTGAGAACTGGGCCATTTCATGTAGTGGATATCCATTTTCTCAAACGGCACACCAACCCTCGCATGAAGCAGTGAAGGATATACTCTGGTTGAGTCCAGACTGAGTCATCATGTTAGCAGACCCCTGGCAATCAGTGAGGATTGAGTTGGTTGTGTCTTATTTTATTGGGTTCAGATCTATTTTAAGTATTTATTATCTATTTTAACAGGTCCTCCTGGACTCGACTCCTGCTCAAAGAGCAAGTGGCCGTCGTGGTTAGGAGGGCCTTTGCACAGCTTCGTGTTGCACACCAGTTGTGCCTGTTCCTGGATCAGGGGGCTCCGTTCACTGTTACTCGTGCCCTAGTCACCTCCCGTTTGGAGTACTGCAATGCGCTCTACGTGGGGCTGCCCTTGAAGAGTATCGGGAAGCTTCAGCTGGTGCAAAACACAGTGGCGCAGGCAGTTACGTGTGCTTCTAGAATAGTATGTGTTACACCTCTGCTCCAAAAGCTGCACTGGTTGCCAGTTTGCTTCCAGGTCCAATTCAAGGTGCTGGTTTTGACTTTTAAAGCCCTTCATGGCATGAGGCCGTGTTATCTGAGGGACCACCTCTCCCCAATTACATCTCGTTCCATCAGATCCAACAAGGAAGACATGCTGCGGGTCCCGTCTCTCAGGGAACTACATTTGGCGGGCTGGAGTTGGCGGGCCTTCTCTGCTATGGCGCCCACCTTATGGAACATTCTCCCCCCTGAACTGAGGTCATCTCCATCCCTCCTTATTTTCTACAATTCCCTCAAGACCTGGCTATGTCAGCACCTGGGGGTCTCAGGGGACCAGTGAGATCTTGAGGTGGCTCCGTTGCTGATCCACTCGTGTGTGTGTGTGTGTGTATGTGTGTATTAATATGACTGTGTTTGGCATGATTATTATTTTATACTTTTTTGCTGTATGCCGCCCAGAGTCACTTCTTGTAAGCCTAGATCGTGTCTTTGATCTTGTGATGACTTCTCTCTGTTGTGGTCATCATCTGTGGTGCAGTTTATCTTCTCCCTCCCCGCCCACCCCCCGTCCCCCGGAAAGACTATTTATCATTTAGAAGCTCACTAAGAAATGTGTGTTTGTCAAAAATGTAAATCTAACTCCCATATTAGGCAGAGTTCCTTAGCTTCAGATAAGAAGACCATTCGGGGAAAGTAGTAGCGCCAACTTTTCCATTCCAAACTGTTTAGGCTAGACTTTACAAAGTAAGGAAATTTGTCCCTCCTCCCTTTTTAATAGAAGAGAATTATAGCTTTGACCTTGACTAGATACATTTTTCCTCCCTTTTTTCTTCCCCAAATATTCAAGTGAGAAAGATCTTTGCTTAAACAATTTTGGCTCCTGGGCAGATTTATTCTATGTAGCTGCCAGCCACAAGAAATGTCTGCTATTCTCTATAGTATATTTTTTCCCCAGCTGTAGTAAATCCACCATGATGAATTTGGTGAGATTTATAACTGTTCACAAATAAAGTTGCCAGCCATCCATTATTTGACGGAACCCAGTCGCATTCTAGCAAGTGATTATAATTGGGGTCTAGAAAATGGTAGACCCAGAGCCTGCTTGACAAAGATTATTTCGGATATTGTATACTTTGAAATCTGCCATGCTGTAAGTCACTAGATTTTACAGTGACTGTATTCTGAATTCACAAAGAGGCACGCTAGTTCTTTCCAAAGTTGAGTTTTCTAAAATTGCCCTGTTTTCCTCGCAACGTGGAATTTAATGCATTGGAAATTCTCCATGTTCCTCTTTTGGCTTGGTTAGGAGGTCTAACAGCAATAGGGTTAAGGCAGTTCTCAAGTCGAAACCATGCGCACACACGCACACAATCTGTGAATGAAAATACTAAAGGGCATTGAACAGCTTTATTAATGTGTTCATTTATTATAATATGTACAGTCTGTCCAGATCCAACAGACTCTGGGCAGGATACAACAAAGGCATTATTGTTGTTGTTATTATTATTTAATTAAATTTATATGTTGCCCAACTCCCGGCGACTCTGGGTGGTCATGAATCACCTTCTATAAAATGCTTATATTATGATAAATGCACATACATTTAATAACTAATAATAATAATAATTTTTAAAAACCTTAATTAAATTCTTACTCATTCCCTAGATCCTTGGAGGAGGACCTCAATGGGAGATTCTGGCCGGGAATTATGGGAGCTGCTGTCCAAGACATCTGGAGGGGAGAAAGCCATCTAACAATAGGGCCTGACATCTTCCCCTCCTTTCTTAGCAACCTCAGTGGACGGGCTGCTAAGCATGCCCAAAGTATCCTTCCTACTCACTCCCCAGACCTTTTAAAACATAATGTCTATTTGTCTTTGGAGTTTTCTCCTTCATTGTATGTTGTGCTGTTGCGTTAATCACCCCACTCTGGTCCCTGTAATGAGAAGTAACCTTGAAAATGTGAAAGCAACACGTGTGCCTGTTATTCCCAGATGGGCACTTAAGTTATTTTCAGCAGGGATCTAAACAAGGAGAAAAGAAAGGGAAATGAGGGGGGAGGAAGGAAGGAGGATAAAAATCACAGCCGATATACAGCATTTTTAATATTATTTTTATTTCCATCTTCATTTTATGGAAGATTGTAGTTTTTACAGCAGGCCTGACCTGCAGCCCTGGAATTCGATGTGATCTCGGACAGCCTTAGTCATGGTCCCCAGAGACTTCTAAAAGTTATTTCCAATTTTTTAATGTAATTTTTAATGCGACAGGCAGAGAAAATTGTTAAATGCATGTCTGGTTAGTAATCACATTAACTACTTCAATTTAAAATTAAACACGCAAGAGCATCTGTGGGGGCATCAAAAAAGATGGCAGCTGCAACTGCCTGACTAAAGCCACGCCCCTTTTTCTAGACCGTACAAAAGGGGCAGGGCTTCCGTTGCATGGTTACGGTCACCATCTTGACTTTTTGGACCCTCTCTGCAGTGGATGCCCCTGTAAATATTCATGAAGGAAAACACATTTGTTTTTTTGTTCCAGTCCCCCTTGCTACTTATGGAGCATGGCCCTCTGCCTGGAGAAAAAAATGGCACATGCCGGTTTCCCAGAGCAAAAGATAAAGAATAATAGAGCTGATGCAATCCAAAACTCTACCCATTAGAACTAGCTATTCCTTCCTACAGTTGAGAGAAATGAAGGGTGTCTGTTCTGAGAGCAGCTGGATGGTTCTTTTAAGCGTTAAGTATTACATCTTGCAATACCTCTCCACTCTGGCTGGTCTCAGAAAGATAAGATGGGTCAGACTTGGCTGGTATATGGATGGGAAACCACCAGGAGAACCCAAAACTGTAGGATAGATTGATGGATTGATGGGTTGGCATCAAGTTGTTTTTGACTCCTAGCTACCACATACTTGTAGATAGATTTTCTCCATGATGATCTATCCCTAACCTGGCCTTCAGGTCTTCCAAGGATGTCCCCATCACCACTGTAACTGACTCCATCCATCTTGCTGCTGGTCATCCTCTTCTTCTCTTTCTTCCCATTGATTCATTGATTGATTACATGCCATCTAATTGTTGTCAACTCTTAGCAACCAGATAGATTTTCTCCATGATGATCTGTTCCCAACCTGGTCCTTCAGGCCTTCCAATGGTGCACCCATGGCCAATGTAACTGAGTCCCTCCACCTTGCTGCTGGCTGTCCTCTTCTTCTCTTTCCTTCCACCTTTCCCAGCATTAAATCCTTCTCCAGATCATCACATAATGGTAACCTTTTTTTAAAAATCTTTCCAAGGAGTAGCAACTTCCCAGGAACTGAGTTCAACTCAAAGGAGAGTTGAGTATATTAGCATGTCTGCCGCTCAATTCTTGATGAAGCCTCTTCAATTAATGTAAAGATTCTAAAAATCTGTTAATCTGATCATTTTACAAAGGAACCACCAGATCTCTCTTTGTGGCTTCAAATGACGACTTAGGCAATGCTCATGATTTTCTGGGATCGTAGAATAAAAGTGAAGTCTGCTTTAAGTCAGTTCAACTCTTTTTCCCCCTTAACTTTGCGGTCTATCCTACTGGCTTGAGATTTTCTTGCGGTCTCCCATCCAGGTACAAACCCGAAATAAACCAACCAACAAATAATGAAACCATACAGTGAGTATGCAAGGATATATTCCAGGATGATTTATGACTATCTGAATAAAGTAAATCTGTGCTGGGTGGATGAGGTGATATTCTGTGATCAGAATAAAAATGTGCTTATTTGCATAAATGGATTCCATTTGAATTACCACCACCACCACCCCCCCAGGACCCTTTTCCAACTTATTTCAGTCACCGCCTTGCTTACTTTTTCTGCTTCCTACACAGCAAACCAGTGGCTCTGACCTCCGGCTCTAAGTTCTTTATCAGCAAAGGAATTAACAAAACAATTGACTTGCTCTTAAGTCCATGGAAACTTTTCTCTGCAAGTTAATTGCTTTGTAACCCTAAGAGAAAGAAGCATTTATTTCGCAAATGATCAACCTCTCCACAGGAACAGAAGAGGAGAGGGACAAAGAAACGGTTCAGTTCAGAAATGCAAGGTTATGTGCAACTTTCTAGCCCAGAATTGCTTGGCCTGTCAGAATATTAGTTACAAGCTGAGCACAATTGTACCTTGATCCAGGGACAAGGGAGCCCTCCACCCATCTGCCCCTGAAAGATGGAAAACTTCTTTCTCCAATCAGCTATAAGTCTCCAAATGTTTGAGTTCTTTGTTGAAGCATCTACAAGGTGTGCCGTTCCTAAAAAGCGAAAGTAGAAGATTCAAAATGCAGGCTTGGTAAGATTAGATCATGGTTGGTAACCTTTTCTGGTTCCTGCCTTCTTCCACTGTGGTGAACTTTTTAAAGCAGTTTGGCACAAGGATGCACCAGGACTGCAATTTCAAGGTGATCTCACAAGATTCCAGTGTCTGACATGTGATCTTGCAGAAGTTTGACATTTCCTGTGCAAGATGTTCTGATTTGGGGTAGGGATGTGGAGCACCGCAACTTCTCCAGAAGCCACATTGTCAATACCTGGATTAAAGAGACAGGCCCGTTGAACCTGCTTTGTGGACTGCTCCAAAATCAAACCATGGACCAAGTATTTTTCAGATATTTAAATTTTTAAAAAAAGGAATCACAAACCGAAGGGTGCAGAGCAACCCAAACAAGCAGAAAAGAAAGGAATGTGGTACATAAATACTTGATCCTAAAATCCACTAGATATTAGAAGAAACAATATGAACACCGCATTTCCTTGTTTTTAACATCTCAGCTTTCGTTCTGTTGTGAGTTGCCTTGAACATCCTTACTCAGGATATAAGCATATGAATCAGATTTTAAAATAATAATAATAATAAGAGAACCGTGTTCACTGGCCATGAAATGCTTACTGGCTGTTGTGAGGCTGAAATGGCAGATTGTTAATTCCAAGGCATCCTGGGGCTATGCAGGACAAGCGACTTTGTCATGATTTCTTCTCCTGTGAAAAGAACTGCCCACTTTCCCTCTGCCTGCAGAGATTTTGCCCTAAGTGTCCTAAGCCTTTGTAACCAGAATCACACCCCGTTGGGAGTCCCGCTTGGCTTTATCCAAGCGGGCTTTTTATCCGCAAGAGCACCCCAATCATCAGAGCGAAGCGAGATTGCACAGAAGAGATTAATGCTGTTTTCCCCACCCCAAAACTTCAGGCACAGAAAAAAGGAGAGGTAGGGGTCTCTGGGTGTGCGTGCAGGCAGATGTGTGAAGGAAGGTCGGACCAAAGCCAGAATGAGTTGGAAGAAGGAGAGCAGAAAATGCTTCAATAATTCTGAAATGGACTTGGGGAAAAGGAAGGAATGCTTTTGAAGACTCCACAGTGGCATGGGGCTGTGGGCTGCTTGTTATTGTGTGCGTGTGTGCGCGCCTTCAAATCAGCCTTGACTCCTGGCAATTGCTTGGACAAGCCCATGCAGTTTTCTTGGCAAGATTTTTGGAAGTGGTTTGCCTTTGCCTTCTTCTTCCTAAGGTTGAGAGGGAAAGACTGGCCAAAAGTCATCCAGTTGGCTTTGTGCTTAAGGTGGGACTAGAATTCATGATCTCCCAGTTTCTAGCTTGGTGCTTTTAATCACTACACCAGATCTGCTCTCTTTGTAAAGTCTGTTCCTGTTCAAAGGAAAGTGAGAGTGAGGAGAAAGAAGGCTGTTGCACCAGTCTGTTGGAGCCCATCACATCATATTCAGGCCAGGTATACAGAAGGCCGGGAAGAACTAGATAAAGTTTCTTTCAAGTCAAACTGAGCTTCTGGTGATTTCAGGAACATACCTACGTGGTTTTCTTGGGAGCAACATCAAAGCCTTCTAGAACAGGCCATGTTGTAGCTTTGTTCGGCTTCCCAGTTGAGCTTCTAGCCCTAGGATATCTGGTGGGCTCTCATCCAAATACTGACCAGGTCTGACCCTGCATTGTTTTTTGAGATTAGCCACATTTGGCTTGGCGACTGCACTCAACCTAGGCATGAACAGCCACTAATGCCTGTTAAAGGCACACAACATGGGTTGATTTTTTTTTTTTTTTAATGACAACCAATGGATTCCTCCAACATCACATTTGGACAGCCTGGAGAAGCCAATACAAGTTGGGAGGATGAAACAATTGTGAAGTTCGGAAGAGTTGAGTTTTAGTCAAATGGAACATTTATCCCTTGGTGTCATCCTCACATCACTTTCTCCAACTCCAACAACCTGGGAATCTTGCTGTAACCTTCCATCAATCATGCCCCGCTTGCTTCCTTCCCCCATCATTATTTTTGCTGCCTCCTCATCGCCCCCCTCATCCCAACCTTGATCTAATGCTGCAAGGGGGAGAGGCCCAAGCCGTGCAGTAATTAAATTGGCTTAATGGGAATTCTCCTCAAGTAATGAGAAATTTAATGCAACAATTAGCTCTCCCATTCATTAATTAACAACAAAACAATGGCAGAGCAGAGGAGGGGCCGAGTGGATATGGCAGTTCCTTTGCCCCAACTTTGCTCTCTAGCTGTTGCCTGGTTGAGCCCAGGGGATTCTTGCTTGCAGCGTTTCCAGCCTTTCTGACTCCTTTCCAAAACTTTGCTTCCCTCCAGGGTCATTTGAAGCAGGAGGGTAATCTGCATTAGACAGCTTGGTTCCTCACTAGTTCAGCGTCGCAGAAGCCAAGAGGCCACTGAGATAAGGCTGGAAGGAATCACGTGCTCAGAGGCTCGAGGGGGTAACCATCCTCTTCCTGGCTGGATCGTGCAATCAGGGTCAGGATGGCCACCTCACATGGACAAGCCCATGCAGTTTTCTTGGCAAGATTTTTGGAAGTGGTTTGCCTTTGCCTTCTTCTTCCTAAGGTTGAGAGGGAAGGACTGGCCAAAAGTCATCCAGTTGGCTTTGTGCTTAAGGTGGGACTAGAATTCATGATCTCCCAGTTTCTAGCTTGGTGCTTTTAATCACTACACCAGATCTGCTCTCTTTGTAAAGTCTGTTCCTGTTCAAAGGAAAGTGAGAGTGAGGAGAAAGAAGGCTGTTGCACCAGTCTGTTGGAGCCCATCACATCATATTCAGGCCAGGTATACAGAAGGCCGGGAAGAACTAGATAAAGTTTCTTTCAAGTCAAACTGAGCTTCTGGTGATTTCAGGAACATACCTACGTGGTTTTCTTGGGAGCAACATCAAAGCCTTCTAGAACAGGCCATGTTGTAGCTTTGTTCGGCTTCCCAGTTGAGCTTCTAGCCCTAGGATATCTGGTGGGCTGTCATCTGAATACTGACCAGGTCTGACCCTGCTTTCTCTGTCTGACCCTGATCAGCTTTCTCCTGTCTAGCTCTTTGAAATCCATTCCACCATCTAATGTAGTTTGAAGGCTGATCTCCAGAGATTGACAAGAGTCCTTGAAATACCTTGTTTTTCAGGATCTTTAAGAAGTTGGAAGAACCCTTGGTTTTCAGCTGCAGTACCAGATCTCAGTTTAAATTATGGTATTGGTGGGGTTAGGTAACATTTATAAAATTTATATATATCTTGATGGGTGATGTGCTATCAAGTGGTTGTTGACTCTTAGTGACCACCATAGATAGATTTTCATACAGATATAGAGATAGATACAGATACACACACATACACACACAAATACAGATGGATAAATACATGCACGCTTTGTTGTGATTGTTATTGCACTTACACTTAAGCCCATGTCAAATAAGAATAATACTACTCAGCTTCCTGGTGTCCAGATAGAATCAGCTTTAAGATTAGATCGTCTAGATTATTTTTACTTTAAAGAAAAATCTCATTCTGCAGCAACCTTTTCAGATATAGAGGAATACCTGGAGGGCACCTTGCTGGGGAAAGCTCATGGGCATGATGACGTCACTTGTGTCATGATGTCATTGCAGAGTGACATGGATGATGTCACTCTCCCCATCCCGCAGACAACCAACGGGAACGAGCTTTTTGGCATTTTGAACCCTCCTGAATAATGCCATGTTGGGATCCTGCTTGCACTGGGAAAATTTATGATTTGTCTAATCCTCTTGTGCAACTTCAGATTGACTAAAACACAGGCTTAATCTCAGTCTGTGTAATTAGAAGCAACTTGCTTTAGCTTTGTTGCCAAAAGGGTAGTAAATATTTTGCAAGTATTTGGTAATCTTACAGGGCCTTGTATTAAAAGACAGTGGAGGGATCCTTACTGGCTTCAGCCGTCGCTAGGATACTGTCTCTTTTTGAGGATTTTGGGCTGTTTCCTGGTATATAAGCATTAATTCATTACCTCTGCTAGTGGCTTGGCTCTGTTATAAAATATTAACAGCCCTGCTGTCTGGGATCAGGTGCTTTATGCATGTTTAACTTTCAGTCAGGGTTTTGTTTCGCAGACTTTTAACCAGTGTTCTTATCTTGTCACTTCCCCATAATAACATCAAGGCAAAGGCTTTAATCGTAAACCTCTCCAGAAGCTTTCAGGGTGATCCATGGCGATCTGGGGCAGCAGCGCAGGGGCCGTAGGTCACCAAATGAGCCATAGAAAGTTAGAGATGCTTTCTGGATCCCCGACTGCAAGTCAATTGCAAGCAAACACCCCCCCCCCCCCCAAATTGGCATAGTTGGTCTTCTGCCGATGGCTTTGCTCCTGTCCTTACTTGTAAAATAAGAGGATCTATCGGTTTGTTTTTGAGCAAGATGTGGGGTTGTTTTGTTTTGGCTTAGGCAACGCACATAAAAAGGGGGTGTGACTTTTGACACACACACCCTGTGGGCAGCCCCAGTTGGGTTCACATGTTCCACTGAGCCATCAAGCCATTGGGTGGGGTGGGGGTTGGTACACTGTGTTCATCTATCTATTGTGGTTTGGAAGTCGTGGTTTATGGACTAGTATTCAAACTGAGCCCGGTAAAGTTTATTCGACCAGCCACGGCTAAACAACTTGTAGCTTAGCATGATCTACAAACTTTGTTTTGAAGTTTTTTTTAATGGCTAATCAGCCAAAATGGTGTTGGGGGGGGGGGGGTGTGGCTGTGTAAACAAATGAATCCAGGGAAAACAGTTTAACCTTTGCATTGTATTCTGTCTAAAATAGTAGGCAATTTCCAGTTAGAAAAAGGAGGCTTGTGTTGTTCTGAGAACGATTCTCTTTGGATCCCCCACAAGCCTGGACCTTCTTAGCCCCAGTTTCTGTTCTCTTACCCACTCCGTTTAGTTTGCATTTGCCTTGTCGGGCAACAGTCTCTTCCTTTTTTAATTTGTTTCGCTTCTCAAAGCATTTGGGTGCTCTCCGGAGGCCTCCAGAGGCAGGGAGGACAGCAAAGGACCGACAGAACCCAGTTTGGATTGCAAGACCTCAAATGACCAACAAATGGCAGCAAAGTGATGCCAAAAACATTGAACTCCTTTCTGCCCTCTAGTGGGGGGGTGTTTCCCTACAACTGGTGGCTCTGCCACGGGACCCTTGGTGATTTCTTTCAAAAGATGTTTGTCAGGCGAGATTTGAGAACCCTCCAGGCTGTGCAGGCGCTGGTACAAGATGTTGCTCTGGAGAGAAAGCAGCATAGTTTATGCGCAGTTGTGTTCTTCATGCACCCCGTTTGCTGGAGAACGCTGTAGCTTGACAGCCCTCCCTTGCCAAATCTGTTTAGCGCGAGGGTTCATTTCTCTGATGAGGAAAGTCATCCGGGATGCCAATCACGGCTCTCGCAAGACGACTGATATAAAACATTGCCGTCCTACCTCTCCATCAGACGGATTGTCAGGGCAGCTAAACACAGAGAACCAGATGCCGTACCCAAGTCTCTCTCCCAATTTCCCGAGCAATTGACTTTCCTGCAGAAAAGGGCTCTGTCTTTCCACGTCATTCTCAAGACGCCTTGGAACATCTCGCAGATTTCTTTGGGGGATGTTTCTAGCCGTAGAAGAAACAGCTTTCTTGCCTCCAAACCGTGGGAAATTGTCCCACCAAGGGTGATTGCAGGAGACTCAGGAGAACAGGAAAGAGACACTTAGGAACTGCGCAAAGCCTGGGATTTCGCTTGCCCTCTCTACTATTTAAGTTAACCTGGAAATAGTAGATGAACTCAGAAATGCTTCACAAGACTGTGCCCAACTTATGGGTACATTGAAACAAAGAAAATAGGATTTACTAGCATAAGGTATTGGAAAATAAGGCCGGATGAGATCCAAATGTGCCCCATTTGTCCTCCCCAAATATTTACAAAAGTTGGAATGTGCTCCTTTTCTGAACTTCTTAATTTTACCTGCTTACAGCCTTAATTTTTTGTTTTTTAAGCACATAAGCTAAGGGAAAAGGCACCCAAAAACACACCTTGTGATCTTATGGAACCTAGGAAGCGTGTCTTTTCTGTGGTTGCCCCTCTTCTCTGGAACAATCTCCCCCCTGCCCAATATACCACAGGCCCCAATTCTTCCCTCCTTCAGGAAAGCTGTTAAGACCTGGTTCTTCCCTCAGGCATTAAGGGTCGGTTGAATGCGAGTCCCCTCTGTGGTTGTTCTGATGTGTGCGTGGTTGCCATTTTAGATTTTGCTTTTATATAGTCTCTGTTTCTTGTTATATGGTTTTCTTTCTTTTTCTTCTTTTTGATTTATTGCGTATTTATGCTCTATGCCACCCAGAGTCACGCTGTTTTGAGTTGGGCGGCCTTAGAAATCTTGAAAATATAATAAATACGTAAATTAAATCCACACCCTTTGCCCTGTGACATCTTTTCGTGTACTGGAAGATTGCTATCATGTCTCCCCTTAGCCTTCTCTTCTTCAGGCTAAACGTTCCAGGTTCCTTTAACCACTCTGCATCGGATTTAGCCTCCAAACCCCTTACCATTGTGGTTATTCTTCTTTGTACTCTTCCTGGTCCTCTGAAACCTTTTTGTATTGTGACAACCAGAACCCCACACCGTGTTCCAGGTGTGGTTTGACCCACTGGTACAGAGTATAGAGTATAGAGTGGGTAACTCTGACTTCCCATAATCTTCACACTCTACCTCTGGGGAGGCAGCCCAAAACTGCATAAGCTATAGTACCATCTTACCTAAATTCCACCAAACTCAGTGAAATTCACATTTGAGTAGATGCATACAGGATGGCGCTGACTGACTGTACAAGAAAAACTCTTTTGTCTTTGGGTCAAAAGGAGACTTTCCAGCTGAAGAACATAACACCTCTTTGGAGCTGTCTTGGTTTAGTGTCTCCCTGGGCAGAGCTGTAGCTGAGAGAAACCTAAAAGAAAATGCTGAAACTTCCACGGGAGTTGTCAGTCCGTAGCCTGTAGGCCATGAGTTGCCATCAGCACGTAGTTTGACATCTTCCTTAATATTGCAGTGCCAGAATTTGGTGTCAGAATTGGTTGAATACCAACAGTGTATTTTGGTCCATTTTTAAAAGCTTGAGAAAGGTCAAGGTGGTACTGGGAGTGAGTCTCCAATTCAAATCTCCACAATTAGTCCCACTCCAAAGCCAGTACCAGGCTGACAGCTTTAGCCCAGCTGCCTCTGGTGTTATCATAACATCACCAGATGGTTTCCTGCAGACCGATTCAACCTTCCCTACCCCTCTTTACTGTTTGGCCTCATGCCATTGATTTTTGATGACAACAAATTGCTCATCCTTGTTCCCACCTTGACCCTCCCCCTTGACAAATGATTATAATACTTGGCAAATGATTATGTAATTCCCACCAGGCCTCTCAAAAATGGCACATTACAAAACAAGTAAAATTCTAGCTCAGGCAGAAAGAAAGAAAGAAAGAAAGAAAGAAAGAAAGAAAGAAAGAAAGAAAGAAAGAAAGAAAGAAAGCAAGCAAGCAAGCAAGCAAGCAAGCAAGCAAGCAAGCAAGCAGTGAACTTGCTCAATGAGATGAGAAGAATCTCTTGCCATCTTTTCCCCACCATCTTACAGTCATCTCTCAGCTGTAAGGGGAAGCGTTTTTTGGGGGGGGGGCTTGCTCTACTCTCTGCCATCAGAGAATAAGTGGGAAGATGAGATTCAGAAAGGGTGTCTTGATTTGTCCATCTGCCTGTGCCAGCTCACCCCCAAAAATAGAGTCCCTCCGTTCATTCTGACATCTCCACCCTTCAGATCTGGAAGACAAGTTCTCCAAAAGAAAGGATGCACAACCCCCAAACCAGCTGCTAAGCTGGGACCCTCCCCCAGGAAGACAAAATTAGTGGAAGGTGAGGAAGATCTGGAGCAGACATATGCCAGGAAGAGAAAGAAGGTGTGTGTCCTCTATTCTGCAAGCACACACACAAACACACACAGACATCCTGACAAAACATTCCAAGTGATTGCACATCATTTTGAGTACCTGGAGAGAGAAAACCCAGGAGAGAAAATCTCTATGGTGTTGAGAAGCTATGAATAAACACTGTCAATTGTTTATAAAGAAACAATCTACCAGAGTTTATTTTTTATCTTTCCGTGGCTCTCCTTTGTAAATCCTCAACAAATTCTGATGGGAAGGGAGGCGACGGGGGATAAGGGATGGTGTCCCTCCTCCTCCCAGGGTTTATCTCCCAGCCTTCCCAGACAGCTGGACAGTAGGCGGTACAAACACCTTGGGTCTGTGATGTCACTTAAATACAGAGAGTGGAGGGGATTCTGAAATTAAGGCCTTCTGTGTCCACTGTTAGAATTGGCACACCATTCTTTTTTTTTTTGGTTAATTTTTTTGCCTATGGATCAAAGCCCTTGTAGGGTGATGGATTGATTGATAAGGAAACCACCCCACTGAGGATGGGGAGGTTTTGGAACTAGATGACCATGAAGAACAAGTTGTCAGCCTTCCCAGACAGGAAACACAACTGGTTGAGCTAATTCTACTTTATTGTAAAGCTACATTAACAGAATCTTGCAAGTCTGAAAATATAAATCTCCCCCCATCTCTTTTACAGCCCAAGAAACTAGGGAGCCTCTTGCTCTACCCATTGTGCAGCTGCAAGCTGCGCTCCCTCTTATCTGACTGTTCCCTTGGCAGCGTCTCTTGGCCCAGTCTCCCAAGGTCTTTCCCACATACCATTACACAAGTTCTTTATTCCTGGAGACCTTGAAGATGACCAAGGACTTCCTGATCTTGGGGAAAATATTCCTGAAGATGCAGGAATTCCCCCTTCTGATTCAAACTGAGATTTAAACCATTATTTTGCCTTAGGGAATGCAGATGGCAGAGTTTCTAGATTCACTAGGGATCAAACTCGTCATGAGGAAAGGGTTTACTCATGACTAAGGCCCTCTTTGATTCTTTAGCTGACCTTGGCTGATTTCTGAAGCTAAAGAGGACTGGGCCAGGTTACTCCATAAATGGGAGATCCCCTGAGGATCCCAGGCCAATGGGATGGACTGGAACATTGAGAAGCATCATGGACCTTTTTTTTGAAGGCAATAGCAAATCACTTCCATATTGTTTCCAGGAAGTCACCAAGAATCAAGCTTAATTCATTGACCTCTTAAGGCCTTCCTGATATCTATGTAGGAAAGTAGCAGGGGAGATGTCAACTCTGCTCTACCTACGCCTGTGTTCAGATCAGCTGACTTCACTGGAGATGTGTTGCTGGCTTGCTTTCACTCCAGCTCTGCGTCTGGGCTGTGAAACTCAGTTCATTAATGCATTGTGAAGCAGGCAGCAATTGCTGAATGGGAATGAGATTAGAGGGCAGGAGAATGCACCTATCAGTGTGAGCAGGAATTCATCTCCGTCTTTTTAGTTTATCGGAAAAGAAAGAGAGCAAGGACTTAATGATGCTGCATAAGTGCCTTCCTTAGGAAAAGACTGCTGGGAATTAAAGTGCCCTCTTACCCGCATGTGGGGAGCTGACAGGAAGCCAAGAGTTGGCGTGATGCTGTCACTTTCCTGCCAGTACAAACAAAGAAGGGAGCATCCAGAAGGGGCTGGTGCCTTAGATCCCCCACTTCCTCCCAGTGTGGCTACACCAACCCAACACTGATCTCAGGCATTCAAACTTTGTGGATGGGATTGAGGCAGAGTGAAGTAATTTGATGGATGGCTACGAGGTGCTTCCACAGGGCAACTTTCCTGACCTCAACTTCTGGAGAACCTTCTGGAGAACTTTGGGATTTGAGCTTCAAAGAGCCTGACATGTGTCCCTGTCCTCAGGGACAAAGCAAGCAAACCAGTGCTTTGCAGAAGAAAAATTACCTGCATTTTTTCCCCTACCAATTCTCCTTCAACTGCATGAAAGATCGATGGCTTCTGAAATGTCCTTCCAAGAAAAGAAGAGTTTCTGTGAAATTATCCTGGGTGGCCAGGGACTGGTGTAATGTCCTTTGATTTTATTATTGTTTCTCCAGTGGCCTGGAAGCAGTCTTTGTGAATTCCCAAGGGAAAATACTCCCAAAGGAATTCCTCACAGGGGCTCTGTATATATGCAATGTATGTTTTACATGTCAGGTTCAATAAAGGACAACCATATTTCATTATAATTGTCCAGACGTAACCTACACCAGTAAGCAACTCATTTATAAATTGCAAGTAACATCAGATCTTCAGCCCCCAACTGGGGCCATAAATTTATCTACAATGTTGAAAGACTCAAACTGAGGTGTGGTGGGTTTTATGGGGGAGGGGGGGATTAGGGGTTTTGAATAAGGCACAGTTGGTGTGTTCACAGCTAAGGCCAAACCAAAAGTTAAATAAACCACATTGTGGCTTAGTGCAAGGGGTGAATTGTGCTCCAAACCCAGCGATGATGTGATCGTCCGCAAATGTAGTGTTAGGATAACCAGGGTTAAATAACTGTTAGAGATGGCTCAGTTTCTAGTCTCAGATTAAACTGGTTCATGGTAAAGGACGGATACAGCCTAATGCAAGTGAACCTAGATTCAGGCCTTGTTGTGTCCTCAGTTGGAGGCTGGCTTGGTCAGAGAGGGAAAATGATGGAATTTCTTTGGTCCTCATGTTTGACACCCAGCATCTTGAGTCTCCAAGGAATCAAGCCAAGCCCTGCTTGAGATCTAGGCACCCATGATTCTATTTCATTCCTTGTCAGGATGGAGCTGGGCTTGGATGATCTTTTGAAAAGCTTGGCCCTCTGCCCAAAACTGAAAATATGCCAATGGAAATGTTAGTTGCTAGGTCTGGAACTTTTTGTCACCTGTGCATGAAATCTCCAAGCTGGTGCCATCTGCCTGGGAACTAGAGTTGGCATGTTCTTCCACGTGCCAGCAAGTTTTCTCAAGCTGTGTTTCCAATTATATTCCTCCTCAACTGTTCTCTTCCCCTCTGCATCCTTTTATATAGGATTATATAAAGGCGTTGGTTGATGTTGGCTTAATAGCCTTGCAATAGAGGTATTCAATTATTCTTGCAGTCAGTGTGACAATTGAAGCTGGTTCAAACCTGGCAGAAGATGCCCTGCTGTCCATTTCTTGTCTAAAAGTTAACAAAGGCTAAAGCCTTGCTACAGTTTTCAATTTCTGTTTGTTCTTTGCTAAGTCATAACCCTGATTTAGCTAGTATGGTACTCTTTCCACATCAGCCTTCCCCAACCTACTGTCCACCAGTTGTGTAGGGGCTATAACTCCCAGGATTCCTAGCTGACCCAGCAAGCTTGATTGGGAAGCCAAATGCTACCATGCTTAACGTTTGGGGTTGCCTGCCTGTTGGCCCTGAGAGGTAGTCCAAACAAGAAGCACAACTATGAGTACTAACGCTATCTTTATTGTAAGGTTACATTAACAGAATCTTGCAAGTGTAAAAGTATTTCTCCCTCCTCTCTTTTACTCTCCAGAAAACCAGGGAGGGTCCCTTCTGAAATGTTTCTCACACCATCTCCCTTTCTCTGGGCTGAGACACCTTTTACATGCCAGCTGTCCCATTGCAGCTCTCCTTCCTGTCTCCCAAGGTCATTCCCACATACCATTACATCACCTGATTTATTTCATACATTGATAGCTTGCCTTTTTCTTTGGGCAATCAAGGTGATATCCATGAGGAGTCATTCCTAATTAAGTCCCACAACCACAACCTTGGGAGATAGGTTGGGCTGAATGAGTGATGGGCCCAAAGTCACTCCTGGGGCTATAATTCTCCATGAGGCAGCTGGACTCAAAATATCATATTATTTTCTTTTCAGTGCATGATTGGACAGGCGAGGGGAAGATAAGCACAGCATCTCTGGACACCAGTCATTCTAAACTGACTTGGGTAAGTGGGAAGTCTCCTGCTAAGAAATGGGAATGCATTTTGCTATGGTTGAAAATACAACTGAGCGTGTCACTAGCCCGTGGTGTGGGCTTGCCTATATTTCTCCCAGGAGCAACATGAAATCAGTTGGGAGTACCTGAAATATGAAAATAGACAACCCAGTTTGACAGCATATGGGGACTTTTTATTGCACGTTGGAGGGTGTGTGTGTGTGTTTGTAATGGTATGTGGGAAAGATGTTGGGAGACTGGGCCTAGAGAATGGTCAGATAAGAGACAGCTTAGCCCACAGCTGGATAATAGGTGGGGCAAGAGGCTCAGAAGAGACTCTCCCTAGTTTCTTGGACTGTAGAGGAAACAGTGGGAGAATTGTACTGTCAGACTTGCAAGATTCATGTCAGCCTTACCAGGTAGACCAGACAGGAAACACAACCAGATAAAATACATCAACAGAAACTTGCAAGTCTGAAAGTATTTCATCCTTCTTGTGTTTCATCCTTCTTGCTCCGTGATGATATTTGGCCTCTTTTTCTAGCCCGTGCTTCTCACTCTCTTTCTCCAGGACACTCAAAAGAGACAGGAGCAGGTTCCAGCTTGTACTGTATGTACAGAATCCTAGATTAAAATTTGTGAACTGTCAGTTTGATAAGTCAGTGTGTGAGACAGCAAACATCAGAGCTGGCTGTTCTCAGGCAATTTCCCAGTTTGACAGCCCTCCGGAGGGAACAAAGGGAGTTTTCAATGCAGAACAAAATATAGTTCCTTAATGAAAAAACCATCAGGATGATTCAAGCATCTCTTTCTGTGGCAGGGGGGCGGGGGGTGGCTTTAAGGGAAGCCATCACACTGGAAGGTAGTTATATGGTTTGTCTCAGAAAAAGATGCTATGATCTCAGGTTACATCAAATGAGAGGGGTTCTTCCTGGTCCTCCCAGAGGGAGCTGCTGGGAATGTCTTGCACCACTCATCATTCCAAAAGGCATCACTAATGCTATCCTGAGTCTTAAGGAACGATGGTGTCCCAGTTCTCTATTTATTGCTAGAAAAAAAGGGAGTTGCTTAACTTCTTTGTGTCACATCGTCATTTTATAAAGACTGGACAGGCTTGAGTCAGCATGTGCAAATACCAGACAGGTTGGGTGATGTTTTGCAGTGGTCCTGCCTTCAGTTGGAAGGGAAAAGAACTGCTAGAGGAGAAAAATGAAGTTCAATCATGGTCACTAGGTTCTTGCAATAGCTAAACTTTGTTAATCATCCTAGTGCTCTCCAGATATCTTGGACCACAACTTCCATAACCTCAAGTCACTGTGGCCAGCAACTTATGGCCGTTGAAGTCCAACACACCAGGAAGTTTTTTGATTGGGGAGGATTGGCTTTAAAAGGTCTTGTTACAAAAGTAAAAACTGTACTCTCAGTTGAGCTCCTCCTTCCCTGAGTTTTTCTACCTGCAGAATTGAACTTAAGCGTGTTCTCTTTGTTAAAGCAGTGTCTGGGAAGAAAAGAGTACAGGAATATGTACACTTTAGAACAATAAAGGGAGGGGGAAAAATCTCATGCCCAGTTGGAAACCTTCTACTTTCTGAATGATGGGAAAGCACTACATAGTCTTCCAGGTTCTTTAGGTCTTCTACCGAGCAGGACTTCATCCATCGGTCTGTCTTCCAGGATATGGGAAGAATAGTTCCGGAGCTGATCACCACAAGGCCTGGCATTCTTAGGGATTTGTTTTGTCTATCTGTGTGCCTGTTTTGGCACATGACATGTTCTGCAGCTGTGATCAGCATGATGGAGTGCATTTGATGTGCAGCCACCAGAGGGGAAGCTGGCTAATGATCGCCAATCATCTCAGCACTTCATCACTGGAGCATTAACGGAGTGCAGATTCCTGTATGTCTGTGTGCATGTGTTTCCCTGTTCCAGGATATGCCATCCATTTGCCAGCCCATCTACTAGCAAAGACAGACAGATGGAGAAGGAAGTCTTGCTCAGCAGAAGGCCTCTAGAAAGCAGAAAATCTGGCCACCTAGGCAGTGTTTTCCCATAGTTCAGAAGGCAAAGGCTTCCAGTTCCCCAGCATGACATTTCCCCCCTTCCTTTATTGTTCTACAGTTTGCGTATTCCTGCATGCTCTTCTTCCCAAATGCAAAGAGAACAGGCATCTGATCAATTCTGCAGGATAGGAACTGCTGGATGTCTGCTGCTTCCCCTACGAGGTGAGCCCCTGCTTCTGCAGGGAGCAACTTTTCCATGAAGCAGCTTTAAAGATTGACTTGACTCCAAGACCCTGCATGGAGAGAAGAATACACGTTTTCCTGCTCTATTTGACTCCATTTGACTCTTTCCTGGGCCAGAAAGTCTTCTAAGTTCTCATCATGTCTGTGGCTAATTGATCATCTGGAATCAGTGATTTAGTTTAAACCCCATGAGGTTGTGATGTGGGAGTATTGGAAGACCCCATGGGAAACCTCTGTTTTGAAGAGTGGCATGCAAATTTTTAAAATCATCCCTCATCCTCGTCATCCTCGTCATCTCCTTGGGTCCTGATTTATGGCTCATTCACATGTTTCCTAGAAATTTCCTTGTCTCAGACTCTGGGTGTGACTCGACTGAAACATTTGTAGGGAAATGGAATCCCCATATACAGAAGTCATGCACTTCTGAACGGTTGATTGATTGATTGATTGATTGGTTGGTTGGTTGGGTGCCATCAAGTCATTGTAGCAACCACATAGATAGATTTTCTCCATGATGGTCTATCCCAAATCTGGTCCTTCAGCTCCTCCAACAGTGCTGATCCACTGAGATGAATCATAATCCTCAATTCTTTGCTTTCTAGGGTTCTGTGGCTACTGTTGGAAGCAAGATACTAGTGAGGGTGGAACCTTATTTAGAACATACTTAGTTCCATGTTACAAGGCTCTTGTTAGGCCCTTTATAAAATTACTCCATTTCCCCATTTACCAAAAAAAAACAATGATGAGCAATTTGGCTTAGGACAGATCAGAGAGTTATAGGAAATGTTCTTTCTGAGTTTGGTAAATGGCAGATCTTTCACTGGCTTGAATGAAGGGGTTTACAGGCACCCTAGCTTTTGTGCTTATGAGGACTAGAAGTGTGCTGTGATTAAATATAAGGAAGCATTTCTCAGAAGCCCAAGTATTTAGTGTATGGGAGATGCCAGGACCTACCTACTTACACAAACGCACATTTCAGATGTACAAATGGGATGCAACCCCGTATTTACTTAGAGACTTGTTTGGAGAGGCTGGGTCAAAAATGTAATGCATCTTTTTACCTGTCTCAGCCCTGATTGGACATCCATCACAATTTTCACTTGGCAAACCATTCATCCCTCTCCCAGTCCCCCACTTTCTCAGAATTTATTTCACAGGGTACAAGCCATTTTTTATTTGCTTTCCTCATGTGATTTAACAAGGCCATGGAACTTTCTTTTCAGTCAAATTAAGATGAGGATTGATATCAACACCCTCCGGTTGTTCCCAAGCACCAAAGAAAGGCATTCTCAGAGATTTGGACAGTAAGACCCCATCATTTTTTTAGAGGACAGTACAAATGTCCAAAGTTCATGGGCCATCATGGTTTGTTTATTTGTTTATTTTTATTTGTTAACTCAAACCAACATTCCCGTTCCTCCCAGTCCCAGTCTGCCCTTCACATTCCCAAAAGATCAGGACATTCCTCTTCCTGATGCTTGAGCTGAAATGAATATTCATCAGTATTCACCAACGTTGGCCCCAGATATCCCATTTTGCTTGCAGGGCCCCCAGTTGTCTGGCTAGGTAGAGAAATTCCCCATAAATACCTCCTCCCCAATCTGGAGTTTTCTTTTTTTAATTTTTTCCTCCATCTCTGTTGCCGCGAAGAAACTCCCTTTGTGAAATCAGCTTATAATATACTGCAGTTTATTCTGTGGCAGCTTGATACCAGCTTAACTGCCCCGAGTTGGCTTCGCTGAACGCTCCAAAGGGCACGAGAACTGATTTTTGTAGTTCCCCCCCCTTCCAATCACCAAGGGAACTTATACAGCCCAGCAAAACGTTGGGGACAGACTTTCCTGTGCCCCTCCAGAAAATGCCAATGGATTTTAATGTTTAATGTAACTGATGGGAAATATTTATGAAATACATGGGAAACTATTCTTTAATTGCATTTCATTAATTTGCATTTGATTAAAACCCTACGCTTGGAGAGTATGCTGTTCCTGGCAATCAAGAATTAACCCTTGAAGGTATTCGTTTACCCAAAGACAATATCCCCCCCCCTTTTGTTTTTTTACAGAATCCTTTCTTCCTCACCTTACAATTTTCCAAAATCAGACTTATGAGACTTAAGTCAGTGGTGCTTCAAATTAGTGTAGGTTTGAGCCTAACAAAGTCACTTAAATGAACTCCCCTCCTACCTGAAAATTTAAAAAAAAAAACAGGGCAGGAACCAACATTTGAGAAAATGGCCTTGTTTATGCCATATCCTATGCTACAACCAGATCTGTTTAGGGTTGGCATGAGGTGATGACCCCCAGACCATAGTGTGACTTCAGCCAACAGGGGTTGAACCTTATAAGCAATAGTTAAGCAAATCATGGTAATATAGTCTGCTGCAGTCTGGCCCCCTTCAAATGTCTCAGGCTTGTTGGCTGTGAAATTCTGGAAGTTGTACCCTTAACGAAGTCTGAAGGCACCCATTTCAGCACGGCTGATTTACTTCATTGTGTGAACATCTGTGGTGACTGTCATACCAGCTTGGATTGTTTTAGAGGCAGGTCCCCTGTTGCTGAATCTGAAGACAGATCAGATGGATGCTGGATTTAAATTCGGGAGGTTTTAGTTTAGCCCAGCCAGGAGAGAAGGCTGAGAGAGAGAAGGAGCTATGCCAGACAAAGTAATCAAAAGCTAAAGCTTTCAGTCAAAGGGAGAGAAAGCAGGTTTATTTATAGAAACATGTCTATCCAGGGATGGCCTGTCATTGCAGAGGTCAGCACTTTCCTGGAGAACCTACAGCATAAATTGTCAGGTAGAGAAAACATTACATCCGCCAATAACTTCATTTTCTGAGCACTCTGCAGTGAGAAAGAAGAGAGAAATCAATGGGAGACAGAATTTTCTGTCTAGTCTTAGAAACTCCCTATGGCCTGGCTGTTGTCTTAACAGTATCTGCACAAACCTACATTCTTAATTGTCTCCAGTGGCAACAAAACTGAAAGGAGGGATTTCATGGAAAGTAAAATTGGAGAGGGGTGAAGCTCCTAAGACTGATGCTGTGTGATCACATGATGTTGCTCTGATAGAGATTTCTAGGAGATAAGAGAAAGAAAGAGAAGATGGATGGATGGATGGATGGATGGATGGGTGGGTGGGTGGGTGGGTGGGTGGGTGGGTGGGTGGATGGATGGATGGATGGATGGATGGATGGATAGATAGATAGATAGATAGATAGATAGATTTAGAATATAGAGGGAGGGAGGGAAATGTACATCAAGATCCAGTGTATTTTTTAAAAGATCCAATTACTAGCAGGATCTAAAGCTTATCTAGTTGTACTACACTCACCTTCCCTAGATTGATGTGGATTTCAGTCTTCTTTTGTTTCTAATCTTCTAGCCTTCCCTACATCACACATAGGCAAAGAACAAAAATGGGTATCTGAGATCTTTGGACCTCAACCTTTTATTATTAGATATGATGGAAAGTTAAAAACAAAACAAAACTTGAGCTAACCCAACTTTGCCCAGTCTGGCATCTTCCAGATCCATTGTCTTGAAATTACCAACATATCAAAAGAAACCTTCTCTCAATAGATCTGGAGGGATCCAGATGGAGGAAGGCTTATCATAACTTCCAGGGTTCCAGTAAGATAAATAAACCTTGTCTTGAAGGAAAGGTGATTTTTTTTTTTTTAGGAGAAGAAACTAATAAATTTTTAAATGCAGCAGAAGCCCAACAGGTTTTTTAAACATTTATTCCCTTCTTGGCCCCATTGAGTAAAACTGGTCTCCTGCAATTTAGTCAACTCACGCTGTAGCTGAGGCAGATTAACCAATTAAAGTTTGCATCCTGAATAAAGGCCTTTGATTTGAAATCCAGAGGCCCACGGATTCCCCAAATGGCCTTGATTTGTAGCCTTAACTAGAAAAAGGAGCAGTTGCACAGAAAACTCTTTGCTTTTCTCTAATGATCCGCCAAGAAAAGGAAGGGGGCCTGACTACTTTTTTAGAAGTAGCACTGAACTTGCAAGGGAGGATCTGAGATCATCTGTCTCTCTTCTGCCAACCTGCGACTCTCAAACGATCACAGGCTAGGAAACTGCCCGTCATCTGAAATTGGTTCTTTTTCTTCTCTCTCTGACCAAGTGGGGCGTGAGCTCCCGTCTTGACAGGTTTGAGTTCAACCAAGAATGGCATGTTAATGTTAAATGAGGAGAAAGGTAGTTGGATGAAGGAAGCCAGCGAAGTCGTGGGGTTGTTGAGCCTTTTTGTTATTCACTCTGATATTTTATGGTTAATTGCATCCTGACATGAACAAAAGGGTGGGAAGGAGACATCTTTTTAAAAAAGGAAAGGAAAGCTTTCCGGCAGAGATGGGGAATTACTTTCTATGAAATATTTAAGGTGTTCTGGCTCTCGGAAGGCAACATAAAAAGTCTGCCCGAGTGAATTTCTCCTATTGGCCTTGTTAATTGAAAAAAAAAGTGGGCTCAGGCTCAAGAATTCATTACTCTGAAAAAAGTCTGTGTGGCTATATAGCTCCACAAGGCTGTGTCAGTTCAACCACGCTAATACGAGTATATCTGTGTTTCTGAACTCATTCACAGCTTGGTTCACGCATTACGGTATGGCGAAGGTAGGTGTGTGCGCGTATTTGTACAGCAAGTGTTCCCTGGCGTGGGATGTGGCATGAATTCTGTATTCGTTTTATTTATTGCTTTGATGTCCCAATTTCCTTCTGTCATTCCCATCCAGACGGATGACGAGGTCCTACTCCCAGACTTCCTGAGATTGAACCACTGAACAAAATAGATTCCCTACTTATCATGCCAAGGATGAATTTGAAAGATTCAGCCCTCCCCGACACACGTTCACACTGGGTGTTTGCTTTTCCCATCTATTGGGACCAACAAGGAGATGGTCCACCTTCTATGTCCCAGAGTCCTCTCTCTGAGTGAAAGGCTCAGAAAACCTAGTGGTCCAATTGCCATAGGAGGACATCAAGCTTCCGTAGGCCATTCCTGAACCTTCATACACACAGCTTGAAGGACATGTTTGCTGCATGCACACCCCCTCCCGCACAGACACGCACCCTTTTCAATTCGACACATCCTTTTAGGATATTCCCAGGGCAAAGGTAAAATGTTGCATATGTAGAGCAGCCTGTAAGGTGAGAAAGACGCGTTTGCAAACATGCATCGGAGGCAAGGATTCTCTTCCGCTCCTGTGAATCTCTGGGGAGTATTTGCGAGGTGGTAAATTTGCCTTTGCAGCTCTACGCGGCCTCCCAGCAGGACATGTGCTAGTCAACTTTTCTCCCTGGAGGTTGCATTTGAAAATATGCACTGTCTGAGTTTGTAGAATGTCTGGTTTGGGTGTTGCTGAATTTTAATCATCCTTGAGGTCCCCAGAAACTCTCCTCTGACAATTCACTGATGAAATGGGGATTTTGCTCTGAAGCTGAAACAACAGGGGTAGAGCGTTGGAGGTCATATAATGCAACTTTACCGGCAATGCAAACTGAATTCACACGCATTTATGTATTAGTTTTATATCCTGCTCTTTATCTGGGAACTCACAGCAGTGTACATAGTGCCGCAACAATCCTGTGGGGCGGGTTGGGTTGAGAGAGAATGTGAGGGTTCATCCCATCCCCTGTCCATATTGACAGGAAGGATGCCCTCACTCTATATTTGCTTCATAGCATGACCATTGCACAATGAGATGTATTATGAAGCCAATTCAGAGTGAAGGCAAGCTTTCTTGTCCTTCCTCCAAGACTTATAGGAGAGGTGAAATACCAGTGCTAGCAGCAGTAATGAAATAGGTGAAAAAAGACAAAAAGAAAGCGATTGGTGCTTATTCCAGATTTTGGAAGGTCCTTGGATGTGTTCTCAGGGGCTCCCTCACTCTGAATGAGCCAAGCTCTTTTTTTTTTCACTGCTCTTCTCACAGGTTGTTTGATTGCCTTTCTTCATGAGCCTCATCAGCACCTCTCCCTGGAGAGTTCAGGGATGACTGTTCTCCATCAGAGAGTATGAGGGAGGGAGGGAGGGAAGGAGTGAGCTCTGGATCCCATATCTCCATTTCCTAGGTGGACAAAGGCTATTCAAATCTGACCAAAAGTCTTGGCAGCATTCTTGGCCCGTATTCATATTGCTTCCATGAGCAATTGCTTGAAAGGGGGCAAAACCTGACATGCCTTTTTAAAATTTTTATTTCCTAAGTGAATTAATCCAGGAATATGGTGTTGGCCCAAGTCCTGGTTTTAACGAGACTTCAGCAAGCAGCTGAATAATGTGAGGCCTCATCGTAGTGTTCTCGGTGTGACTGCCAAGAGGAACTGTTCCAGCTCTCCACCGCATCCTGGAGAGACGAGGCAGGCTGGAATGGTCTTTTCACCCCCAAATAAAACAAACGGGAACAAAGACAGCGATAATATTGAGTTTCATCAATGAGATCCCCATTTATCTGAGCAATAATTAGTAATTCTATCGCCACAAAGGCATAATTCATAATTGCATTGTTTTCAGGGAGCTTATTAATGTCATCCCAGACAATGCCAGCGTGGAGGGTTTCGTGTGAGTGGGTGAGAGGAGAAGGATGTCAGATTGGGCAGGAGGAAAGGGAAGAAGCTGTGATCGGGGGAACAGAAAAAGCACAACTAGGAGGCAGTTGGAAAGTCAACCATGCTGGGAAGAGCAGCTGGGATAAGGCAGGATGTTGTAACCATCACCCAGCTAGACAAGGCCTGGGTTGTCTCTGCTCAGTGTTGCTCAGTGTGGAGAAAGGCTGGTGGGGGAGATTGGGAGAAGGCTGGGAAAGGAATAGAAAGGAGAGGAGATAGAAACCATCAGGAGATAGAAGGCAATTCCATTCGTAGCTTCTCTCATAAAGAGCAACACAGCCCAGGTGGCCAGAAACTCAGGGAGAAGCATTTCAGATCATTCAGTCTGCACCTGAATGAACTCACTAATCATTGAGGGTGGGAAATTCCTCTTACACAGTGTTTCTCAAACTTGGCAACTTTAAGATGGGTGGACATCAACTCCCAGAATTCTGGGAGTTGATGTCCACCCATCTTAAAGTTGCCAAGTTTGAGAAACACCGCAGTCTTGCAGTTTCCAAGTTTCTGTATTGACCCCAAGATCAGCATTAAAGCTACAGCATTGATGACTATGCAGATTATTTCCTACTACCTGAAGATCAGTTATTACTACAAGTTGACTAATCCCCTATGGACCAGCATGACTATGGGGTAGTTTTTCTTAGAAAACCTGTCAATGCCTTAACAGGTTATTGTTTTCACAAAGCATGGTAATTTTGTGGGAGTGCAACCATCATCTTACTCATTCGGGAGCACACTCTTGGACTGGTCTCTGCCCTGTGGATAGAGACTGTCCTGTATCGTAACGCCATGCGGTCCAAATTGGTTGAGACACGTAGTGAATCCGGCCTCTCCATGAATTTGTTCAACACGAGCATCTTTCCCAGTGGTGAAAGAGAGTGTTTTCTGGTGCCCCAAATCCTTTGACTTATCAATTCTACAGGATTGCTGTCAGCACAGGGTCCAGCGGAGAAACAAATGCAAATCCAGGCCAGCGTTTTTATTAGGATTTAAATGAGTTTAGGGCTGTTTAGAATGACAATATGATCTGAGTCAAGAGAGGCTTGTAAAATCAGCCCACGTTCATATATTATACAATAAATGTCCCCCAGCCCGTGGCATTCGACTTGGTGCATTTCTGTCAAGAGGGCAAGCGATGCATTTTAAAAGAGAGAGGCAAATAACCCAGTGCAGAATTCAGGAACAAGCAGGCCAAAAGAAAGAAGGGTGAAAAGGAAGCACGTGTCCTGGGTTTCGTCTCTCCTGGGCTGAGAAAGGAACTGTTGAATGAGACTTAATATTAAGGAGTTGAAACAAGTTCATCCACCAAAGCCATTACAGCTCCTATTGGGAACTTTAGAGAATCTCTGGCAGCTGGCTTGGAACCTGCAGTTCTGACATTTCTTCGCCTGCCTGCCTGCCTGCCTGCCTGCCTGCCTGCCTTCCTGCCTTCCTTCTCCTCCTCCTCCTCCTCCTCTCTCTCTCTCTCACATACACACACACTCCTTCCTTCCTTCCTTTCCTTCCTTCCTTCCTTCCTTCTCCTTCCACCTTCCTCCCTCTTTCATTTTCTTTTCTTCTTTCTTTTCCCCTTCCTTCCTTCCTTCCTTCCCTCCCTCCCTCCCTCCCTCCCTCCCTCCCTCCCTCCCGCTTGCTTGCTTGCTTGCTTGCTTGCTTTTCCTTCCACTTCCCTCCCTCCCTCTTTCCTTCTTTTTCTTTCCTTCTTCCTTTTCCTTTTCCTTTTCCTTTTCCTTCCTTCCTTCCTCAAATTTTGGCCTGAGCATTACCCAAGCTGAGAGATGCATCAATAGTGGTAGACCTCAGTGAGGATTGCCATCGCAATCAGCTGGCTACAAACATAGCGAAATTAGGAATTCTCACCCTCCTCCATTTAAAAGCAGAGATGGACAACCTGTAGCCCTAGGAGCTCCCAAAAGCATGTCACAAAATTCAGAGAGGTAGCAGTCTGAGAAATAACTGCATCCTGATCCACAGATCAATTCGGAGCTTGCAAATGAGGCCGGTTATTTAAAAGCATGAACTGAATAACACCCCCACCCCCCTTTCCTTGGACTGGAGATACAGCAGAGCATGGATACAATTTGTGTTATGTTGTGCGTTCAAACATGCCACAGTTAAATCATTAGCAGCAGTAATCTATGAATGGGGCTCTTTGCAATGAATGTAAACATAAATCCCTTGGAGATGCAGCACGTTCTTGCTCCCAAGAGTTTGCAGTCCTCTAATTAGCACAAAAGAGGCAATAGAGGGAAGGGAAGAAGACACAGCTACTTCGATGGGAGGGTTTTTCCAAAGCCTTGATGGGAGGGTCTTGAAGGGGGGTGTTGAAGCCTGCAGATCACGCGGAGAGGCCCTTGGCTAGTGGTCCCAGCAGAAGCCTCTTCTCTGCATGCCCGGGTGGCCTTGGAAGGCCCTCAAAGCATCCACTGAGCCTCGGGGGGCGCTGGATGGCCACCTTGACATCTTGAAGAGCAGTCTCAGGCATTGATGAAATCGGCAAGCCTGAGAGAATGCACATCAAACGGTCTCAGCAGCCAATTGAAAAGCTTTTAATCCGAAGCCCCAGAGCAAAGGGAAGTGCACGCAGGGGACTCTTGATGTGTTTGCCCAATGGCTTCCCCAGTAAATGGTGTCAATCTGACATCTCAGAAAAGAAAGTGACTTTCTTAACACCTTCCTTCAGTCACTTAAGAGTGTTATGGACAGAGAGGGAGGCAGGGAAGGTGCGCTTTTGATATTTTTAAATGTCTTATTTATCAGTGTCCTTATTTCCTTCAAGAAGGGTTTGGGGCTGCTACATTACCTTGGGTTTAGCATGGTATGTGAAACTGGCTATAGTGGTTTATAAATTCTCCCACCTCTCTCTGCCCCAAACACTACTATCCAAAATCAGAAGTATTTTTTCCTTCTATTAGCACTCAAACAGTGGAGTACAGATAGTCCTCGGGTTACGACCACTCGTTCAGTGGCCATTCACAGTAACAACAGTGCTGAATGAGCGGGACTTATGACAGGTCCTCAGAGTACCGGCCATCACAGCATACCCACAGTCACATGATTGCGATCTCCAATGTTCCCTGTCAGTTTCCCAGGGAAGTCAGTGGGGAAGCCAGCAGGAAGTTGGAAACGGTAATTGCATGAGGTCCTCGCTTAATGACCCATGCCGTCCTTGTTTAATGACAGCAACCAGGACTGCTGGAATTGTCATCACTAAGTGATGTGGTAACATGATTTTATGCTTTACAACCGTGTCACTTAACGACAGAGTTCCCGGTCTCAGTTGCCATCGTAACCCAAGGACGATCTGTATGAGCAATGGAACGGATTTTGCGTAGAAACTGAATGCACTCAACATCCTTTCATTGGGGCTGGGTGAATCTGACACGGGAGGGAAAGAAGATGCAAGGCAGAGAGCCAGGACCGCCGAGAAGCAAACCCCTATCACCATCAACCAGTGAGAGGAAATACTGGATACTGTGTGAATTAACATCCCAGACCGCGCTCTGTGAAGAAAGGAGCTAAAAGCACCGAGGCAGAATTAGCTGCTAATATGCTGAAATTTAGATTTATTTAGATTTATTTGTTCAGAGCTATAGGGCAAACTTCCATTCAATATAACGGAACACAGACAGAAATGGAAACATTTCAAAAAGTAGTAAATGTGGCGAATTGCCTCGAAACGTGCCAAACATCTTCCTAGATCTTACTGATACCCCAAGTTCCCTTACAGCCATCACGAATTCTGCAACTTTTTGAAAATGTCTGCAGATATCTCCACGGATAAGATGAGTGCACGTTTTCGCACAGAACTGCCAAAGCGATTCGCAAAGAGGGGTGGTGTTAATTCAGAGCACCGTGGTGAGTTGGGCTGAGAGAGGGATGAGCCCAAAGTCAGAAAGCCCCTTTTTTAAAAGCTGTTCCCAGCCAAGGACCTGAGGCATGGAAGGCAGGAGTCCAATTCCTTTCACCCATTTGTTATTTCCTGAGCAAGAGCTATACAGCAGGGTTCCTCAACCTTGGAGACTTGCAGATGGGTGGACATCAACTCTCAGAATTCCCCAGCCAGCCATGCTATAAGGACCATGCTAAATTAAAGAAGGAAAATGCAGTGATTTCTTTCCACAGCAGCATTGGCTGAATTCTTCTAAAGCCATTGAGATTCACAAACACCAGCACAGTTTCAATAAAAAAGAGGAGAGTCTAAAAATCAACAAAACCTGGCTACCAATCCTGAGAAATACAGCCTGCAAAAGGTCAACGAACTCAGCTTAGCCACCAGGACATGCAAACAACTCACACAATGAACATGCTAATCACCCTCAACAGCCACTCGTTAACAACTCAATAGAAGAAGGGACCCTGCCTGGCCCACAGGAAGATACACAGATCTCCTGACACCTGGGCAAGCAGCCACTCATTAACACCCCATACCCCCCCCCTCCAGATCTCTATAAATACCCACAAAAGGGTCACACCATCCTGGGCACAGAGAGAACTGCTCCTGTCTGTGCTCCTGTACTCTGAAGATGCCAGTCACAGATGCTGGCGAAACGTTAGGAAACAGAACTTCCAGACCACGGCCACACAACCCGGAAGATCCACACCAGCCTTCGTATGCCGGCCGTGAAAGCCTTCGACAATACATCTTCTAAAGGTTCTTCTCTACTATGTCCCTCTCCCCGTCCCATTCCCAGGCCATTGTATTTCCACTTCTTCCTCTTAAACCCTCAACTCACGAACACCTCTTTCTCTCCATGTTCAGAATCTTGGCATCTAGAGACCCCCCGCTTCTTACCCCCTTCAAAAATACCTCCCTCTACTATACCCAATATCTGTAACTCAAATATCAGAATGGTACATACAGTCCACTTTCCCTTATGCTCTCAGGGCAGAGAGATCCAGATGTCACATGATGTCATGCCTGCATGTACAGGGTTTTACATGATTTCTACCACCGCCACTCCCTCTTGGAGGGAGAGAGAAATTTCTCTATTTTTACAATGTATGTCCTTTGTAGTATTTTCAGCTACATTGACTATCGGGCAAATATATTGTATGTAGTCATCCAAGTGTCAAGGTCTGTGAGTTGAATTCCTTGTAGAGGGTCTGAACCCCATAGAATAGCATCTGACTACCCATGTTGGATCCTTCTCAGGAGGAAATCCTATGGGAGGTTCTGTTCTTAACTATTGACTTTGGCAGGCCAACAGATCCAACTTCTCGACCCCATCGTTAAATTTAAAACAAGTAAGGGGCATGGAGATAGGCAATGGTGTAAGGAAGATATTGCCTCCAAAGAGTATCACCATACTTCTCCAGCCAAGTTAAATTCCTCTCCACACATCTGTATCCACAACATTTTGGAAGAGAAATTCTGTGTGGGCTTTCCATAGCTTCCAAAACTAGTTAAGGTCTCCCACTGCCTTTTTTTATATGTTCCCATCTTAAAATAGTGAAAAATTGGGCTATCAGTTTTGGCAATTGCTGGAAGACAGTCTGTAGGGGGTACCCAAAGTGGAACACTCCTCGTTAGCCATTCCTGACATAAGGAATCCATATTGCACACCCAAAAGTAATCTCTTCATGCATTTTCCTTGGTGTGCAATTTTGCCTCATGTCTGCACATTATTTTCCCCAGTCAATTTCCCCTTGGATGCCTTTTTGGGGAGGCATGGCCTTGTTGTACAGTTCATATTCCCCTTTCTCTCTCTTTTTGGGATGAAGAACTATACAGAACATTTTGTAGTTGTGTAGCTATCAAGATATCACTAGTTCAAGCGCAGAAGGCACAAATGGACAATTTTGCTTTGGATTTAGCTACGAACCAAATGGATTTCTTCCCTGACCCTTGAAACTGCAACCAACAACATCTGTGAGCCAGATGTGGGCATCTATTCTTCCTGCTCTCCACATGTGCCAAACAAAAAAAATCTAACAACAACCCTCTAATGGACAAAATAATATGCTTCCTCCCTTTCCATCTTCCAGCCAAGGAATAGACAATTGTGAGGAAGGTATGGAAGTGTTAACCTCCAGGCTTGCTACCTATTTACTTCCTTCTCCTTTGTATTCTGCAACTTATTTCGGAAAGCCCTAGGAATGGAAGCAGTGGGAAGAAAAGGCCTGTGGGTCTATTTTCAACTAAGGCTAATCCCAACCCCACCTGATGCAGAAAAGGACTCCCAAGTCTGAGGGTCTACACTTGGTTGTAAGACCTCTGGAGACATCTGTCCAGAGATACAAAACCTGAGCATGGATTCTACGGCCATTTTGAACAGCATAGGCCTTGACTCAGCTTCATGATGCTTGCCATCCTGGTTTCAAGTCTAGGTGGGGCCACTGATTTCCCTCTTCTTCACTCCTTGCCAGCCCAGACAGCTGGGATTGTCTTTCATCCTTGCCAGGAAGCTTTCTGTTGTGGCTGAACAGGCTAAAAGCCAGGATACCATCCTCCATCCCTGGTGAGCTGAGTTGGCTTCACAATGAGGAACAGCAGATACAGGGCTCGATCTGTTTTCAGTGACTGTGATCAAGACAGCGGTGGCATCTTTGGCTGCCTTTTGTGTCATCGCTGTATCTGTTGAATAAAGATCAAGGGGCCTTCTTTGGAGCACAAGCAATACCTTTTTGTGGAAGTGGTTCAACACAGAATGACAGGGATAGGCAACCCAGTGCTCCTGGAAACTTTCCTTTCCACTTGACGGATTCTCTGTCTATCTTTATTCCGGATGGATGGATGGATGGATGGAAGGAAGGAAGGAAGGAAGGAAGGAAGGAAGGAAGGAAGGAAGGTCGGTCTCCTGTGATAAAATGAAGTGTCAACCTGTACCATCATTTTTATCTGAAGCCCATGGAGACCCTTAAACAGTGTTAGCAACTAAAAATGGGGTGGGGGGGGCTGCAATCCAGGACTGGGTTTAGAAGGCTGTCTACCTGTCCAGGCACAGGCTATACAGAGAAGGAGAGGAGGAGGAGGAGGATAGTTTTGGGCAGAGAAATTCTTCTGTACATTTTTCCTCAACAGGTTTCTTTCCCTCTGATAAAAGATATGCTGCTTTTCAATTATTATTTTTTAAAATAAGAGAAATTTGGAGAAATTCTTACAGTGAAGTGTGGCATTCTTGCATTTGTTTTGTAAGAAGGTGTACAAATGCCCTGCTTTTTGTTGGACTGTTGTCTCTCAATGCATCCACCACCTCCCTGGCTTCTCACAACTTCCATACCAACTGAGCCAAAGGTGCTGAGTTTCCAGGCCCAGACCAGTATAGCTGGATGGGGCCACCTCAGGATGACCCTCCCTGCATCTGTTGAAGTGAATGTGAGCCACAAAATCTTTTGCCAGAATCAATGAGTTCCACCTTTCAGGAGCCCCGAAAGCCCATCTTGATTTTCCTGCTAGAGACCAATTCCTCTGGGAAGTTGTTTAACTGCTACTGTAAGCCACAAGGGCAGATTAACTCTAATCTCACATCATCCAGACATAACATCTTTGCCCTCCATATCCAGAACTATTTTATAGCTAATTGAAGTCACTCAGGATTAATAGCAGTAGGAGCCCAATTGCTCTGGGTCAAGCTACAACTACGCCTCCCCCATGTTTTTGCATAAAGTTGGCTTCAGTGCATTAAATACAATTCAGCCTATGAAAAAGGGATTTCACACACCTGATAAAATAATGCACTCTTCTTTCTTTGTTCCAATTCCTTCTTTTCCCCCTCTTCCTGGTCTAATTTCTAGTAGATTTGGCAGGAGAGAAGGGAGGGAAGGAGGGAGGGAGGGAGGGAATGCAGAATCATTTATAATTGGTCTGTAATTGTAATTAATCAGTGGGATCACTATCTTCCTCTTCTTCTTCCTCTCCTTTCTTTCCTCCTTCTGCTTCTTTTTAGAGAGCCCTTCAGACTGCTGGGGACAGAGCCACATTTAAAAGGAAAAAAGGGAAGGAAAATTACAGAAGGGTTCTCCTCCCACAGCAGATATTCCCACTATACTTCTAGCAATGATCAAGCTTCCTCCCTCCATTTGAAAACGGGGTGCTAGTAAAGGTGTTGATGCATAAGCAAAATTGGAAAAGATTCCTCTGCCTCCGTAGAGTGGAGAGGAGAAAATTGGGCAGAAACCAGTGGAGTAAAAGCCTACACATATCATTTTGTGTGTTTGGTTATAAGGCACTGAACAAACTGGGCCATATTAATATTTCTGTGAGTATTGATAAGCAGCATGAATGCTTTTCTGGAGAAACATCCCTGTGATTTAAATGGTTTAAGAGACAATTTTAAACATTTTTTCCCTGTGGGCTCCTTGGTTCGAAAATGGACTGCTTCTAAGGAAACTGGGATGAATATTGGATGCTCCCAAGTGGCCAGACCATTTGGAGAGCTTTTCCATTTGGAATCCATTTGGAATCCTGTCTACCTTGGCTTTCAAAATCATCTCAGTTGACCGTCCTATTGAGAAGTAAGGATCAGCTGTTTGGATCCAGGTCTTAAGGCCTCCGTTGCTGAACTTGGCTTGAATTTTGCTATTCTGGCTTCCACCAGGCTGAGTTGAAAGGGTCATATTAAAATTAAGCTGGCTATTAAAGCCAGCATATTAAAATTAAGCTGGTCAACCAATGGAAGGATTAAATTGATGGAAGAGTTGTTGTCACCCACAGCTCAAGCTCTGTCATCAACAGCCTAGGTCAAGCCCCACTGCGCCTACTCCATCTTCTCCCAAATGTCACTTACTTTAAATACAGTGGTTTTGTAACAAAAGAAAGACCAGTCCAGGGCTCCTTAAACCATGGAATTAAATAAGTTTGTGGTCCCCAGACAGAGTCGGCCTCCTTGATTCTAAATCTGCTCAGTCAAGTGAAATATTATAGGTGGGAAAGAAATCAATATTTTTTGGGCTGAGCAGAAGGGAGGCGCACACATTAGCGAGTGTGAATGGAAGTACACAGTGTAACGAACGCTGGCGTATACCAAGCAAGGAGGAGGCGCAGGATGCGTGGGTGTCCCATTTAAGGGTGCAAATGATCCGGCTAGTCCAAACGCAGATGTATGCAAAGGAGTGTGTAGGTGTGTCTGTGAGGACAAATCTGTTCTAATGGCGAGTGGTTTAGAGATTAGCAGGCTGGTTTTCAGACTTCCTCTGTTCTGAAAAGTTTTTCTGCATTGACTTGCCTTCAGAGGCGCTCCTGTGTCTCTTCCCCTGCATGGATCCTCCATCCGATTTGAATTGGGCCATCTTGTTGCTCCCTAGCAAAGAATGAGGTGTGACAGGTTAAAGCAGCATAACAGTGACCCAGACTTAAGTCCCCACTCAGCCACCCATGTTTACTGGATAACTTTGGATTAAGCTTCTGCTGTCCAACCTCACAGAAGTCTTTTTGCATGGACGAAACTGAGACCCCCGAGGAAGCCAGGATGGTGTAGTTGGTGAAGTTGCTGGATTAGGACTAAGGAGAACCAGGTTGAAGACCATCCTCAGCCGTGGAATCATCCTGGGAGACTTTGGGCCAGGTCTCCTCCCTCAGCCCAACCCATTTCACAGGTTGCTGTTGTGGGATAATGAAAGGAGATCCTCATGTAAACTACCTCCAGCCCCTCAAGAAAAAGCGGGGTGGAAATCTAAAAAATAAACTTGAAGAGAGAGCTCCAGATATGCTGCCTTGAGGTTCTAGGGAAGAGACTAGGTTACAGGTTATCACTACAAGAAACAAACAAAAAGCCTCAGAAATAATAGATTTAGGATGTGTCTGAATGGCACAGGAATCTGTGACGTCTATCCATACTTCAAGGCAGAGAAAATCAGGGCAAGATGGGGTCTTCCCAATGCTTTTCAACCACAGTACCCAGAATTTCCATGGGAATTCGTAGAATCCTAGGCCCAGCATCTCTGCTTCTGTCCTCTGCCCATCAGACTCAATGGCTTGTTCATAGCAGAGTTCCATTACGGTCACACCACCCACTAGAGTTCAGGGGTCAAGGTAGGGAACCCACCCTGAGAGAGACAAAAACCTAAGAACAAGCTCGGTTGTATACAAGCCTTTGTAACCGCTAAGCATTTATTACTGGAAGCTGAGGCTTGCCTGAATATTCATGGTTCCCCTCTCTCATGTTCTGCTTGGTGAATGTCCTTAAAGTGTGCAACCAAGGAAGGGAAAGAATCTTAAATACTTCGTCTGTTTTGATCTTCTCCTGTAACTGCTCTGTGGCTGTGAACTGTTAATCACAGTTCTGAAGAAGGAGGCATGCTTCATCTGTTCTGACCAAGGTTGTGGCTAACAGAAATCTAGGTTTGGAAACCTTGGTCTCACTGATCAGTTTGCTTGCCTTGTTACAGAGGTGGGAATCTGATCATGAAGCTGTAATCTCACCATCTTTCAACAAAGAGCACAAACCGGCCGTGTTACTCAAATTTGTACAGTGCTGAGCTAGTTGCACTCCAAGTTGGCCTCCTCCCTTCCTTGCTTAGAAGTTGTTTCCACACCTCCCCCCAAGATACGAGACCACAGCTGATCTAATGCAGTCCCAAGAGATGATTTTCGTCAAGGAGATGATGAAAGCGGCTCCTTGAAAAACCAACACCTGTTTCTCCTGGGATGAAATTCTTGATGCAGCGATGGACATTCCAAAGCAAGGTCCCAGAGATATGGTGCGCTCTGCTTCTCAGAGTTGCGGGAGACGGGAGATGTGGTTAGATTTGATAGGGATTTAGGTAAATATGACAGGAAAAAGTTGAGCTCTCAAAAATGCAAATAGAGGAAGCAAGCAAAGGGTCCTGGAGGCAACGTAGTAGCTAACAAATTGAAAATGGTTTCAGTTTCCATCAGGCGCAAGATCAATTCATCACATGCATTTGGTGAAGTGAGCTGTGATCCGCAAAAGCTTATGCTGAAATAAATGTGTTTGTCCCGAAGGTGCCACAAAACTCTTGGCAGGTTTTGTGGCCCCAGACAGCCGTGGGGATCACCCTGGAAACTCTAAACTTTCAAATGTGGGGGGAAATGAAACTGAGTTTGGTGACAAAGTGTCAGGCCTAGCCCAAGGAACTCCAAGAGACAATGCCAATTCAGTCCAGCTATGTTTATTAGCTACAACCTCTAGCAAGAATCTTCCCAGACTCAAACCCCAGTTCCCAAAGTCCTCCAGCCACAACAGTGTGAATTCCTCAGGGAGGTGCCAGTCTCATCCTCTTGTTCCTCCCACCCTCTTCTGGGGAGCTAAGAAAATGTTTATCTCCCTGAGCTTGGCCTTCATAATTCCATTCCATCACACAGAGGGATCTGCATCACTCCGAAAAAAAATCTAGCCTTGGGTGTCCACCTTGTCAACCACGTTTGCAGCGTCGACCTAGAGTGGCCCCCTCTTTCCCTTTTCTTTCTTTTGATGGAGTCCTCGTCAGTGACATGCCAAATCCTTTCTGTGCTGGAAATAACTGTACTTATTGCATTTGGCCAGGACAGGACAGAAGGAAGATGGCATTTCATTTTAAAAAATGAAATGAAAAATAAAACTGCTCCATGTTCTCTGATGAGATACAGACTGGGAAGACCAGAATAGTAAAAAGTATAGATAGTGAGCTCTGTGGGTGTGAGCTTGTGCGTGTACACACACGCACACACACACACAGAGACACATTAATTCCATTGCTACTGAGCAATATTCCTTTCTTGGGTGTTCTCAAGCAAAAGATTGCATTTGTTTCCTCCCCCAGAGCTTTCAAAATACACACGTTCTGTATGCATGGCTAGCATGAAGGGTGGGGTGAGGAGCAACAGGACAGGAGTACAAGTTAACATATAGAGTGGAAAGCTGTAGATGAGTAGCCTGCTTAGAGTTCAGTGTCATATTCGGATCTCTTTTTTAAGGATGAAATTGTATCCATACTGCCTAGTTTCTTTGGCACTCAGAAATTCATATAAGGTCCTTTCCGTGAACTTGTCCGATGGCTGGACCTTTCTTGGCCTTCCGTAGACTGTTCTGCAATTCCATCACCTGTGTAGATCAAGTTTCACACTGCCTAAGAGAATTGGGAACATCTAGCAGCCTCTTTCTCTCACACACACACACAGACACACACACACATACGCACACCCGCTCAATCCATATTTATAGCTTCACATACTGGGGGGAGATTAGCTGCTTTCTGTAAATAAGGAGGCTGCACAATTATCGTTAAAGCTATTTATTCCAATCTGCAGGTAGACTGAAATAATAAATTGTGCCTGCAAACATTGGAGTTTGGTACTATCATGGCACCTGGCTGAGAACATCTGTGATACCTGAGTAACCCCCTCCCCCCCTTCAGCCATGTTGCAGGCAACCCAAGATACCGTGGAGGCTCAGGCTTTCCTTAGGAGGTCTACCGAGCTTCCCAGCTAGGGACTGGGAGTGAGTGGTGGGAACTTCAGAACAAGGGAGACAGAGATATGGCTCAGAAATGGAGCTTTTCTCTCTCCTGAAGGCCTCTTCTTCCCTTCCTCCCTCCCTGTCCCCATGCCACTGTATCTCAGAAACATTGGGTAAACTGTGGTTGGAGGGGATTTGAAAGGGTGTGGTAAGCTCCCCAAAGCCATGTATTTGGCACAGTCATTGATTTTTGTGGAGGAGGCCCATGTCTTGGTGAGAATCCCTTTTGCTTTGATCCTGGCATTGAGTCCTTGAGGCTCAAGAATGGCAGCTTGCTGAGGGCTCAGTGCTTGTCCTCCAGCTGTTGGAACCCCTGGTTCATGGAGGGGAAAGTCATGACTTCCAAGTCCTTTCCAGTCCATGTTACGTCTTCAAACTCTTTCCAAAGCAAATGAGCAAATCTTCTGGGTGGCCATGTGAATGTTCTCTATTTCTAACCCACCTCCCATATAAACAACTTTAAAGGATTTGGCTCTATACCCTCCCTGCAGGGGCAGAATGGTCAGCCTTGTGAGATAGGCCAGACAGGAAGCACGCCCAAATGAACTAAGTCTACTTTATTGTAGGGTTACATTAACAGAATCTTGCAAGTCTGAAAGTGCATTTCTCCCCTATCACCTTTACAGCCCAAGAAACTAGGGAGGGTCCCTTCTGAGATGTTTGCCATGTCCACATGCCTTCTGCGGGCTCAGCTGCTTCTTATCTTACTGTTGCCTAGTCTGCAGCTCTTCCCGTTGTCTCCCAAGGTCCTTACCACATACCGTTACAGGTATTGAGAGATGTCCCCTTAACTTGCACTTCCTTGATGTCTCAGATCACCTGAAGCAGAAATTCACATTATGTCCCTCCCCCAGTTCCACCAACAGTTGGCTCTTGGATCCTCCAGGCTGGTGAACGTGGTTTCTGCTGATGTTTCCATGTGCCCTTTCCGTGCTCAGAAAGAAAAAGAGTCAGAACTGGTTTCATGCCTTTGGAGAGATCAAGAAATAGCCTTGTTTATTGTTTCTCCTTGGTATTTTATCTGTATACCTCCTAGTGCCTTCACCTCCCAGTAGCAAAGAAAATCTTACATTTAAAAGCCAGGAGCAGGTGAAAAACTGGCCCAGGACTTTATGGATCATTTTTACAACCAGCAAGGCCTTGTCACAGCAAATATTTCTTTATTTGAAACCTAGCTAGTGAGGACAGTGCCTGAATTTGTACATCAACCTTCACTAGCCCTACTTAGCATGACACATCTAACCAAGATAGTTAAAGATCTAGGAAGTACATTCACATCACATGCTAAGTTTGATTAGCGCTAAGTGTGATTAATTTGGTTTTTGTCTCATTAGTGGCTTAAGGTGCTGTGTGTACCTTGATCGAAAAGTTTGATTTGCATTTTTGTCATACAGGAACTGGAAGGCAGCAGAACCAGGCAGGAACCCATAAGTTCTATTTCTACCCAGCATTTGTCATCCAAATTGATGTATTGCTCTTAATCAAAACCAGACTTTGTTGTTCAGGTGGTGATAACCTAGATCCATAGGTATAGGATATAGTCTGCTAATGAGGCATTTCCTTCAAGCCTGGCTAGGGTAACACAGCTGCTAACGTGGTGGGAGCAAAAGTCACATCAAATATCCCATAAGATAAAACAATCAAACAGATGCTTCTTATTCAAAGATTCTCTTTAACATCTTAGATGTTGGACTGAAAGTTCTGTGCCCAATTTGTGCCTGAAGATGTGACAAGAAGGAGGAAGGAGGAGGCAAATGTTGCTGTATAAATAAAAGAAATCCAATTTATTAAAGGACTCGCCTATCTTGGCTGAACTGGCAAAGCTGAGCAGGTTTTATAAAAAAAAAAAAAATACTGCAGCCATTTGGCATGAAGAAGGCCCCCATTCTAGTCCTCAGCACCTCCAAGCAGAGCTAGAAAATCCTTTGCTGAAGTGCTGAAGATATAGTGTCTGTAAGTGCCAATGTGCTAGATAAACCAATCTCCTATTTATTTTTATTAGCATTTTTAAATACAATAAAAGTATGAAAAATCAAAAGAAAAAGGAAGAAAACATAGAATTAGGACTTCCACCCTTCTTTCTATTGAGTAATTGCCATCTTACTCTTTCCCCTCCCTCTTTAATCCTTTTTAATCCCCAAATCCATAAATCATCAGTTCAGTCTTTTCTTCTTTCAACAAAAAGTCCATATAAAGTTTCCAGTCTTTCAAAAAGGTCCTTGTCATTTTTCCCTGACCAAACTGGTCAGCGTTGCTATTGCTGCATGTTCCATGTAGATAAACCAACCTTCTGACGAAGAAGGTAGTTTCCTAGGCGACTCTAAGGAACAGCCATTGGTGTCCTGATTCCTCAAGTTAAGAAGCTCTGGATCAGTGAGCTGGACTTTTCCAAATGCATGCACTTTCCTTTCTCCATGACAGACCGGTCCAAGGAAGCCTGTGATACCTTCCAAATGCTACCCTACCCTAGAGTGTTCGTGCTCCTGGGAGTAAGTGTGTCTAGCGATGCAGTAAGACCAGGACCTTCCCTTGGAAGTAATAGTTGGGAGGGGGAAAAAACACCCTTTTCCCACAACCCAGTTCTTTCCAACCGAAAGGAAATCTATTCTTACATCGTCCCTTACGGTGACTGATGCTACTGGGAGGGATCTTATGAGCGAGCAAAATGAATTGATTTACCCTTCAGCTTGTTTGGAAAATCAGACTTAGGTCTAAATGGCTAACCTGCCTACAAATGACGTCCTTGTCCCCATCTTTCCTGCTGTCTTCCAACCTCTATCCGCTGCATGAGAACTGAGCAAGAAAACACCTTTACCTCCTTTCTCCTGCCCTGCTGGAATTGTTCAAATGCAGAGAAAGGAGAGGAGGGAGAGAAAGGAGAAGAGAGGGACCGAGCCCTTTGTTAAATCGTTTGTCTGTTACATTTGTTCTCCATTTCGCATGTAGATGCCCAAACGCAGAGACAGAAAGCACGAGAGAGCCGAGCTCTCAGCATCTGGCCGAGGGATGCTGAAATGTCTCCAAATATTGGAATCCTGTCAAATGAACACTCTCCCCTTTGTCCTCCCTTTTCAATCTCAGTGCCAGAGACAAGTGCCAACCTTGGAAATGATTTGTAGCTGAGCAGGTGTCATCTCTGCTATGGCACACAGTGACAGGGAGAAGGCTTTTTAGGACCAGCCCCTCCACTAGGACATTTGTCCCAACGGCTGTTGTTTCTCTTTGATGTCCTTGTGTTTGGCTGCTCATTTCACGATGGCAGGGAGGCAGGAAAGTCCTACTGAACATCGTGTCCAAAATTCCAAGCAGATTTGCTTGGTGCACCCAGTGCAGTCACACACAGCAGCTCTCGTGAAAGCTGGAGGCTTGGTGGTGGGTCTCATATGCTACAGGAGGGGGAAGAAACCGCCTATCTTACCATATTGTATAACCGTTGAATACGGAAGGTCCTTTTAGCAGGCTAAGGGACCCATCCATTGCTTGAGTAACTCTGCAATCAAGGAAAAGGGGAAGCAGCAACCGGGTGTGATTGCCAACCCATGTTTGGTCAGTAGAAGGTTTGATCACAGTAGTTCTGCTCTGGGAGGAAAACAGGAAGGGCTGCCTTTTAACCCAGAGGAGAAGATACCAGTGACTCCTTCAGGATGTCCTCCCTCCAGGCTCAGAGGTCTCCAAACACCCACTTGACCTCATGCTCCACCCCTGAACTGTCCAGGGATCTGAGGTCAGCAGTGATAGCCAAGAAGGGGCTGAATTCCAGAGCCGCCGTTGGCTTCAGCCAGCAAGACTCGTCTTACATTCTTAGCCAGACGTCTAATGAAACTACTTTGCAGTGGAGAGTTTTTATTTCACCCCTGCCAAGCAAACACATTTCTCAGATGTGCCAGCAAGAAAGCAATTTCCATCTCCTGCATCTGCGTCTTTTTGTCAGTAGTGGCTGCCCTAATGCAGGAGAGACACTGGTGAGCCATTTTCCCCCTGATTTCTCGGTTACCTGTGGATCCCAGCATAAAACCCTCTAATGAGCAAACTCAGGTAGCACTAATTGCCCAGAACTAAGGCAGTTTAACTTGCACACCAGCAGATGTTTAATGTGCAATTAACCCCCAACAGCACAGACCCAGTCACCCTTGACTAGCTATGATCCATAAAGTCAACATGTAACTAACACCAGAGAGTCAGCAGCTATGTCTTTGTCCAGCTGAGCAGCTTGATGGGTTCTCCACACGAGGTCCACTTTTGTACGTAAGGACTGTATAGACATATTTGAAGCCACTGAAGCCATCTACTTCTCTGGGTGTGCAAGCACTGTGAATGCACCAGCACGTTCGTGGACTAACAATTCCCTGACATAATGGAACAAGAATAAGAAGACATTGGAGATGTGCCCTACCTTTCCTTTCCAGATGAAATGAAGTGCTAGCATCTATTGTGATTGACAGGTTTTGCTGGGCTGGGGCCTCCCTAATGTCTTGTTCACATGAACTACAAGTGAGATGGCAATATGGTTCTGAAGTGCTTACTCTGAAATACTGGACTTGCTTTGGACTTGTGCATATAACCGTCAAACAGCGTAAAGAGTGTGGAGAACCAGAGGCCAAAAAAGCCAAGAAATCACACTAGGAATCAGAAACAGTGGAAAACTATAAAGTAAATCAAGATGCGGAGCGGTTATTGCCAGTCAAAGCTTTCCAACCTGAGCAAGAAGCGTCTTTTTATTGATCCAAAGACAAACTTAATCACGATGGGGCAGATATGGTCGTGGCCGAGATAGTATAAAATGAGCTTAGCTGGCAACTAGGTGAACAGAGCTGTGATTTCCTTCCCCACCTCTCACCCCAGGGTTGGAGGTGACCATTCTTGGTTGATTTTAGGATTTCAGCTATCATTTGGAGTGTTTCTAAGTTAAACATGGCAGGAAACTGGGATACCACTTTATTTCTGCAGCAAAAATATCCCAGGAAGCTGATAGTGGCAGATTGCTTTACGTGGTAACCAAGAAAAGTAGATGGATGTGTTCATGAAGTCATCAGGAGTTAAGCTTGATTTGGGGAAGTTGTTACTTTCAGCCTACAGCTGGTGGCAGCATCTAGTTGAAGTTGGCTGATCTTCAAAAGCTAAGCAGAGTCAGACCCAGGTGAGTATTTGCATGGGAGATTACTAGGAATTCCCAGATTAGATGTCGGTTAGATAGATGTAAATGGTGAGAGATAGATGGATGGATGGATGGATGGATGGATGGATGGATAGATAGATAGGGATGGATGGATGGATGGATGGATCGATCGATCGATCGATCGATCGATCACCATCCCCTCCTCCCAAAACATCTCCCAAACCTGCAACTGGTCATTGCAACTTTTGCTTTCTTTCCCCTTTTGTTGCCATGGAGACATTATATTCCTTCCCTCCCGGGGGAAAGAAAGCTCCAAACATTTGATTTTGCATCCCACCCGGGAGCCTTTTCAACTCTCCATCCAGCATTTGACATGTAATAATTTTCCCCCCTGCTTTTAAGATTATCCTAAAATTCTTACCCACTTTTTCTGCCTCTCTAAAGCTCAGCAGTTGGGACACACAAAGAAATAAGCCTATAGTAAATGGATGCATGCTCTTAATAAACATTTGCAGTCTTCTCTGCAGTGTGATGCTTGGACAAGAAGCCCTACAGGACATGATGGACCTGTCCCGGTGACCAGTTGGGACAGAATGAAAAAGACAAGTAGGAGCTCCTGAGAAGGTTGTAGCCCGGGGCTGTACCCCTTAGCACCTGCTAAGTGTATGGCAGTTGACCCCATCAGCTACAGATTGGGGCCTGCACTTTGCTTGATGGCTGTAATGATTCCATAGTAGCTGCAACACACACCAAATGCCAGATTTTTATTGTGCTCTGATCCACACAACTGGCAACAGTCAGGTTTTCCAGTTACATCCCGCTCACCATTTACAACTCGGCTTGAAGGGCATCATCACCTCCAACCCAGTTCCAAGGATAGCTGCTGGAGTTATGGATGGCTAGTTGAGGGACTTCAAATCCCCTGATTTTGGAGCTCCCAAAGTGGATATCTTTGAGGGCCAGACTCCTAGGTTGGGATGGAAGGTATCTACGCAGAGGAGGGTGATGTGAGAGAGCAGGGCTATCAGGAAGGAGAGGGCGCATTCCAGCAAGGGAAAGGAGACAAGAAACAATACAATCCACATGGGGAGTGTGGGAAGTAAAAGAGGTTCAGGATAGCCATTCCCTAGAATCTCCCCAGGGTAGATCCACTAGTTGCAGTAGTATAGATTGAGTCTGGCGAGATTCTGTCCATAAAGTGTAAGCAAATTAAGTTGACTCAGCTGGACTGTTTCACCGTTGTTCTAGGGCTGGGTCTGACATCAATCTTGCCAGACTAAATCTATACTACAGCAACTAGTGGATCTACCCTGGGAGATTCTAGGGAGTGGCTATCCTGAATCTCTTACTCTTCTCATGCTCCCCTTGCATACCTCTTGCCTCCTCTCCCCTCTTGCCTCCTCTCCCCTCCTGGAATGCGCCCCCTCCTTCCTGATAGCCTTGATCCCCCACATCACTCTCCTTCTCGTAAATACCTTCCATCACATAGGTTCAGCAGGTTGTAGCCTCTGCAATATACAGTGGGATCTGCTTCCATGGCTGAAACTGAGTTCTCTCCCTAGAATGCCTCAGCATCTTCTTTGGGCATGTTGGACCTGATTAGCACCAGAGCCAGAGAATCTGAGAATTGTAATTTTCCAGAGCACCTTAATGATTAAGATGGAATTAGACTGTTGATCGCTGCAACACCCAAGGCACCTTCAGCCTAGGATGCTGGTTTCATATACCGGGTGATTGTGTAAGGAACAGTGACTATCTACAAAAATGAGAGGGCCATCAAGTATCTGATAACCTATAGGATATGTATGCTGGGAGCTGAATTACATATATAACTTCTGAGTTAGCATTCTATTCTTCTGCTTCCCATCCTATGGCTGGTTTTTAGATAGCCAGAACATAGTTCCCTGGGACTTTCTTTTGGGGCACTTTTCACAAATATAAAATTCTCCAGAATTAAAAGTGATTCTCTATAAAACTCACCAAAAAACTACACTGAATTACTTTCAGACTTCCTTCTAGATCTTTCCCTCCTTCTCTCTCTCTCTCTCTCTCTCTCTCTCTCTCTCTCAATTGAGATGGCATTGTAGAGTCCCAGCATTGATATAAAAGCTGTGCATGTTTTCTCTGAATAAAGATGAGGGGAGGCTGTAAAACCCAATAATTGTAGTGTCAGTTTCATACAACAGAGGATCTTCAAAGTCATCAGAAAAGAAATATTTCCTTTGCATCACTTGAATCACAAGAGTTGCTCACATCCAAGACAATGGCTTTAAAGCTAATAATCCAGCCAGGAAAAATCCAGGAAAAATCCAGGAAAAAAAGAATATGTGGCAGAAATATGGGAACAGGGAACAAGGTTGCAAGCATGTCCACCAGAAGCTAAGGAGCAGACCTCCCATCACCGCCGCCACCACCAGAAAGGCAGGCCCAATGCAATGGAGATGAACCAAGGGAGTGGTTTTATTGGGACTGCCAAGCCTCCTTTGTTCTAGATAAGATGAGTTCTGAGATTCAAGGGTGAAGTGTTTCTGGGTGCAACTTCCCTAACTTCAAAATAAGAGATCATGGATCTCCTTGGTTGAAAGTAAAAGCTAAAACAATATTTCTACATTTATCAGATGCATGCTATAGTGCAAGGTTGGCAATCCCTAAACAAGTATCCCAATTTTTTAAAAAACAAAAATCTCATAAGATGTTGAAACCTTATGAAATGTTGGTGTTCTCAAGCAGAGTCTTATAATATGAGAATGCTTGAAGTCTTGAGCAAGTTCTCATTCAACGTCATGAGATGGAAGCAGTCTCAAGCAGATCTCAGCAAAATGTCATGAGATCTTGGCATGGGGAAGGTGCCCCAAGCCTAAACAGTGCAGGTATCTGGATTATGGGCCGTCCTCCTTGATGAGAATGGTTTGCCTTGCAGAAGTGTAGCACACTGCCTTACAATGGTGTAACACTCCTTCACAACAGAGTCAAGGCAGGGCTGAGCCACCTTGATCAATGGCTGTTGCCCAAAAAAAGTGGTGTGACTTTGTTGCTCTGTGGATGAGAAGAGAGGTGCTTCACACTCAGAATGGAGGCCCCCTTTAAACAGCCCTACTGAAAAGGTTGCCCACCACTGGAGTAATAGAAATTCCAAATTTAGGATTGCTCTTTGGTGACCTACTCTATGATATGGCACTCCAAGAATCTTAGCTTAACTAGAGATCTCAAAGAACATCCTTCACTTAAACAACTTCCCAGCGCTGAGTTGTTTTGTAAGGTTGTTTTGAGGATGAAGTGACAAAATATATACTGTCCTGAGTTCCTTGGAGAAATGGTCTAAGATATTAATTGGAAGAGGGGAAGAAAAAGGAGTGTTGGAACACTGATTCCTTTCTCTGATGAGATGCTTACACATTTTTCTTTCTTGAGACTGAGACGTCCTTATCCATCCTCTAGAGAATAAATCCCAATCAGGTTACATGCCTATGCAACATAACCTGCAGCATCTTAAACTAATATTTCTTCAGCTCAGAACAAAGCAGGTCTTTCCCAAACAATAACCGCATCTAGGTTAGTGGCAAATCTACGGTTTCATCTTGAGCGCTCTTGGAATGATGGTGACTCCATTGTCTTGATTAAGTTACCTGCATAACGGGGAAATGCGAGAGGGTCTAATCACATCAACTGCTTCAAAATTGTATTTTCGCTCTTCTCATGGGACAGTTTTCCTCTAACTGCCCATTTTATCTGCGCTCTTCTGCTGTCTATTCTGTCTTGTTCTCAGCATGCTTTTGAACTGTCTTGAGGCCTAAAGAAATGGGTCCAAGGAAGAGATTAGGTAAGTAGGACTGCATTTTAATAGAGCAGGGCCCATGTGCTACTGAGCAAGTAGACCTAGTTGTTGATTGATTATGTGCCATCAAGTTGCTGCTGACTCTTAGCAACCACATACATAGACTTTTTCCATGATGATCTGTCCCTAACCTGTTCTTTCAGGTCTTCCAACGGCACACCCATCGCTGTTGTAACTGGTCAACCTCTTCTTCCCTCCCCTTTCACCTTTCTCATCATTAAAGCCTTCTCTAGGGAGCTAGGTCTTTGCATAACATGTCCAAAGTAGGATAATTTGAGCCTGGTCATTCATACCTTGGGTGAGAAGACTCAGTTGTAGGACTACATCCATTATACTGTTGCTTTGGTTCCCTTCGTATTTGTTTGTGTGATGTACTACGGTCTGAACTGGTCACACTGTTTTTATAACGATGCATCCTGCATTCATATTCTTTGCCCGGTGGTATATGATCTTGTTCCGCAGCAACCGTTTTTCCCTGGAAAAAAGACGGTCGCCTCTCTTCTAGAGAGAAAAGTCTTGGTCACCCTCCATAGCCAGAAAATATGGAGAGAGAGAGAGAGAGAGAGCAATCTTGATGGTTTGTTGAAATGCAGGATGGCTTCTTTTAACTTGTCCAGGCCCTCCATCCCCTCTTTTTTCCCATTTAATAAGTCCGATTTTGTTCTCCTCTATCACATATGAATGCACATGGAGCATAATTGATAGACAGCCGTTTGCTTCTGAAAGCTATCAACATCATAACTGTGAAATCACACATCCAAATATGTTTATCTTCCCCGCTATTCTGGGCCATGGATTGTTCGGACATGGATGTTTGTGCTTCAAGGGGGAAGAGCCAACTTCTTTTTTAAAAATATCAGAGGAGAAAGGGGAGATACAGGGAAAGACACAAAACTGGTGCTGGTTTTGAATTCAACACAAAAAATCCAGGCTTGGCTGTCTCAGAGACAAACAAGAACCTGACAGATGTATAAATAACATTTTTAGCTATAGAATTTGTTGCCACTTGAAGGGAATAGCTATTTCTTTGGATGATTTCTGCCCTATCTGGAGGTTACACAGGACTGGCAACCCTCTCACCAATGTCTTATAGTCTATATTAGCCTAATAAATCCATTCTTATTTCAGGGAAACAGGACAAGGCAAGCATCTTGTCTTGGCTCAAAAGCTAAGCACAGTTGAGTCTGGTTAGTACTTGGATGGGAGGCTGCTATGGAAACTACACACACGTACAAACACATAAGCATCTATCTATCTATCTATCTATCTATCTATCTATCTATCTATCTATCTATCCATCCATCCATCCATCCATCCATCCATCCAGAAAGTAAAGATGATGATTGATTGATTGATTGATTGATTGATTGATTGATTGATTGATTGATTGATTTTGTGCCACCGAGTCATTTTTGACTCCTAGTGACCACATAGACTGATTTTCTCCGTGATGATCTGTCTCCAACCTGGTCTTTCAGGAGGGAAAGATAGATTGCCCCATTGCACATATGCCTACATACAGACACCCCACATCCCAAAACAGTGTGAGAAAGAAATATAGGGAGAACCCTTTTCCACACTGTAGTAGTATTCAGTGTAAAAAGTTGGTCTTTGCGGGGAGTGTTCCATCATACAGTCCACAACTTTGCATCTGAAATTATATTCTAAATACAGATTTATTACACAAGGCCTAAGTAAAACTGCACACTTACACAGGTCCTTCAAACACTCCGTCCATACCACATTCCCAGGAGGATTCAGACAAACTGGGAGAGGTTCCATGAAAATCAACCAGAGACATCAGGTACTAGAAATTAATTCTAAGAAGAGAGATTGAGGAGAGAAGGTATGTGTAGCCTTGAGAAAAGAAAACGAAGGAGGGATATGATCACACTCCTCAAATACCCAAAAGCATGTCTAGCAGAAGAAGGCAATGCCCAGTTCTCTATCATCACAGAATCTAGGACATCCAGAATAATGGTCTTAAGTGATGGGACAGCAGATTCTATTTGCACAGTAGGAAAAACTTCCTTGCTCAGAGCAGCTTAATAGTTGAACTATTGGATTTGTTTCGAGCAGAAGCTGATACCCACCTGTCAGGGTGAGTCTCCAGAAATGGAGTCCCGTATAAATTGAAGGAACAAAGCAGTTTGACCAATGACCTAAATGTCTTCTTCCAGCTCTGTGACTCTATAATTCAAACCTTGACTTCTACCAGTGAGTCACATCCTTTTAATTTAAGAAGCTGACTTATTCTAAATGAATATGTTAATCTAAGTGAATATGGCCTACAAATTGGTCTAAGATAATATGACCTACAAATTCCAGCCCTGTTGGAAGACTGCATCCAGGGTCCCCTAGCTCTGGATTGTAATCTGCCTTCATTTCAAGGTTCATTGTTAGATGTGGAAATATACATGGCATTGGATCCTGGAATCACAATCACAATGGACTGGCTTCTGCAGCATTTCCTATCCAACCAGGATAGTAAACCAGGAGGTAAAAAAACAAGAGAGAGAGAGAGAGAGAGAGAGAGAGAGAGATCAGCCACATATGGGGAGATTCCTTGTCCTGTGTCAGATGGAAATGTTTGTCGCATGTCCTTCTTTGCCTTTCCCTGCTATTTTGCTAATCTGTCAGGCCATCTAATTGTTGAGGCAATGTAGGGATGCTGTGATAGATGTTCAAGGAGATGGGGCATTTCTGTTGCACTCTGGGCGTGTGGCTGATTGATGGGAAGAAATGCACTGGCATGACTTATTTCCAACCCGAGAAGGAGGCGCCGCCTTGCAGTGAGATGAAAAAGGAGGCTAAATCAATGGTGTAAGACAGGTTTATTGATTTCCAAATTTCCCAGGGTATTTCAAATGGAAATGTCCTCCCTCAAGTGGGGAAGGGGAAGGATAAGAAGGTTGATCTAGAATTTGAATGGTGCCCCAGTATAATAGCTCTTCTGTTGGGTCCTTGCTGTGTTCAAGTTGATGTTGCAGATGTTGTTCAGGCTTCCTGAATCGAAAGCAACCGGGCCTCTCTTCCAAGTAGGTTCAGCATCTCCTGACTTAGCAGACCTTTGCAAGACAGCTTGCTCTGTCTTGGGAAGGTGCTTTGCTTTACCGAGGCAGCCTGATGCCTCTCACTGAGGAGAAAAGTCCATGTGTTTTCCTTTGAAGAGATGCTAAACATTGCCTCCCTACCACAACTTCTTTCTTCTGGTGGCCAGAAGAGGTTCCTGTGCATGTTCAGTAGCTTCTTCAGATACTTGCAGTAACTTCTGCCCATGTCCAACTGCAGCATCTCCAACACAAGCTGAGGGCCACGCAAAACTTCTGCAGTGTGCCAAGGGTTGTCCTCCCCAAAGTGGGCAGGGCCAGGAAAAGAAAGAGGTGGGGCCCAGAGAAACACCTCATTTGACCCAATGTCAGTGTTCAGATGGAAAAGAAACAGAATGAATTAAGCAGCTCATATTATTGTTTCCCGTGTATTTCATAATTTTCCCCTTCTGTCCCATTAAAAATTCCAGATTAGCACCAGCTCTTGGAAAGGTCCAAGGGAAGGTACCTCAACCTCAGCAACTTTAAGATGGGTGGACTTCAACTCCCAGAATTCCCCAGCCAGCATTAAAGTTGCTGAGGTTGAGGAACCCTGGTCCAAGGGACTTATTTAAGAACTGGGGGAAGCATGCAACCTTCCAGCTGTGCTCCTTGCTCTAACAGCACTAAGCTTCCAGGCATTGATGGAGGAAACATTTCATTTGGAGATTCCATTCTATATTTGCACATTTTTTCTTTTTTTTGCACTTGAGTATTTTTTCCCCTTCGCACAAAACTCAGAATGGCTGCCTTTTAATTAAGGAAAGGGTATGACATTCTTTGGTCATCTCCTTGCTTTTTAGAACTAGTATTCATTGATCTCCCCAATGAATTTATCTCCAAGGACAAAAGGAAAAACCAGATTGTCTCCTCTCAAATTGCCTTTAATGCCAATCTTTTGCCATTTTTCCCTTTTCTTCTCTGAATACAAAGGGCATAGCCAGAAATAATGATCTAACACATTCACAAAATCCATACCACATAGGCACTGTCTTTTTAAGTGTGACATTTTCTGTGTCTCCCACTTGTCAGATTTCATCTGTAGGAAGAACAGTCTGAGAAAAGCACCCTTCAAATTGTGACAAATTGTGCATGACAAATAAAGCTAACATAAAGCTAAACAAATGTTTTACTAGACCCAGCAAGTTGGCTGTTTTCAGGCCAAATAAAATGTTACTTTTTAGCAAAAGTGACTTGTAATGATAGGGTCTCAAAATCTGCCCCCCTCCCCCATTTCCAGAAAGTTTTTTTTTTTTTCATTCAGAAGAAACTTCTGATTTTCTACCTCTTTATCACGAAGTTTAAAATGTATATTCAATCATATTTGGGAGTTCACTTTATTGTTGAGAAATGTCTGTGCATTTTGTGTTTGGCATTCTTACTTCTTGATATATAATAGCCCCCAAAGTGGAGTTCCATTTTGATTTGATTAATTGAAGCCATTCATGTATATTTGTAGGCCCCTTGGTCATTAAACTTGCAAGACCACTAGACTCTGCCTGTGGGAACTTTACTTACTGTCTTCTTCTCTGGGGAGGGGGGAAACATAATTTTTTTCATCAAAGTGTATGAGCATAGCTGAGCAAAATACAGCCCTGTATAACATAATTTTGATTTTTTATTTAATGAGAAGCAGAAATAAAAGGGTTGTTTAATCTTTTAGCACCTAGCATTTTTCTGCTCAAACTCCCACCCTAACAAGCAGGGGTTGGCAACAGGCGCTCTACTGAACAGAGTCTTCCATGACTTCTAACCATCATTTCTGAAAATCAGAAGCACACTTTCCATCACAGTTTAAACCCTAAAATGATCTTTAATATTATCATGATATTAAAATGATAGATACCCTTGAAAACACTAACCTGGCCCATTTTACAACATTTTATTTGAGACTCCTCCGTGTGAACTCAGCTGTAGCTCCGCATACTTGAATCTTTATTGCGTATAAGAATCAGGCATGTTCAAAGTAGTTTGCTTTTTCATCTCCTGTAATTTCTTTTCCCACTCTTCCTGCAGTTTAGCAGACACCTTGTTTTGCATTTCTCAGCCTTGGTTCTAAAGGAGAGCTGGTTGTTGAAAGAAGTGATAGTCCCTGTAGCAGAACCCTGACACTCTCTAAAATTTGCCGCAGATAAGCAAATCAATGGTATGACTTGGAATTTCAGCTTCCCATATTCCTCAAAAACCCACACTGTGACATTTTGGTGCTAAGAGGCAGCTGTACATTATTTAACTCAAGTCACTTCCTGGAGGCTGAACGAACCTTCACATTTTGGGGTTGGCAAATTAAAAAATGAAATTAAAAAATGTTGGCAGACCCCCCTTTAGATTGCTTAATGTCCTTGACAGCACATCTAGCAGACGTTCTCAGCACAGTGGGGAACTCGTGGACTTAGAAGAACGTCAAAATCTTACAGCAAATAAGCCCAAATTAACCATGCAGTCTTCCCACACACAGACGAAGGTATAGGTGCACATGTTTCAAACAAGTCTGGAGTTAATAGAACTGTCAAATAATCAGGAGAGGAAGCTGAATTATTCCCCAGCATGCAGGCTAGATTGGGAAGTTAGAAAAAAAACATGCCAGATCAAAGCAAGGGCAGATCACTTCTCTTTTGTTGCCAGGAAGGCCACCTGGAGATGTCCATGAAATTGTGGAGTCCCTGAGGTTCTCTGAGCTTGGCTATTTTCTTGCTCAGAGAACCCCAAGGACTCCACAGTTCACCCCTGAGCTACATATATACTGTTCTATTGGTCCATGAAATTACCAAGATTTGAGCTTGGCTCCCAGGACATTTCATTTTTTGAAACAAACATAGATCCACCTGTTTCATTTTTGGTCCTAATATTTTCTTAACGGCCTCTTTGTAGCTGCTGGTAGGGGGATGTTTACATTTGTGGGTTTCGTGCTCCAATTCTAACTACAATCCCATCAGATCTCGGTATCAAAATCAGAGATGAAAATAGACAATGTCGGCCAAGGCCCGATAAGATGGTTCAAAATTCCAAATTTTCATCTGTGCTTCTATTTGGCCATAGCCACCTTCAGCTGCAATCTTTAGTGCATCTATAATGTGAGCCTGGAGTGGTTTGGGAATGAAGGCAGCACCCAAATCAAATAAAAAATGTATAATTGAAGTGTGTGATGGCAGCAGGTACAGCACAAAACTAAATATCCAGATAAAGAGTTGTTATTATCTTAATCAATGTATTCTAAAACAATGGCTGATTTTTTTCTGCCAAATAACTCTGAGATTCACAGTCTTTTTTTATTATTATTATTGATTTAAACCCATGTTGGTGAGTTCAAGTCTCAGCTTTTCAACGTTCCCCCTTTTTCCTAACTGCCAACAGCTAATAAATGCTTAGCTCTTTTAGAGTGTAGTCATCTGCAGACCAAGAGGCTTATTTCCAATTGTATGGACAAGTGGATGACCCTAAACCAGTGATTCTCAACCTTGGCAATGTGAAGATGGGTGGACTTCAGCTCCCAGAATTCCCCAGCCAGCTATGCTGACTGAGGAATTCTGGGAGTTGAAGTCCATCCGTCTTCACATTGCCAAGGTTGAGAAACAATGCCCTAGACATTTAAATTAAAAATCAATTAATGAATACAATCACATCTCACTAAAACACAGAATAAGAGACATTTTGTTCCTAAGATATACACAAGGCATTTATGGTTTTTAAAGTTATGAACTATTTTTAACTTGGTATCTATGGCTGATAGTTCCTTCTTTTTCCCTAATTTGCCATCTTGCTCCCTGGTAGAATATATTTTATTTTATTTTTTTATTTATTTAATAGACTTGTCCCCGCCCATCTCCTCACAACGGGGGACTCTGGGCGGTGATAAAAGTCACTCTGATTTGGAAAGGTGACATATGACTTACCTGCTTTCCAGGACACTCTTCCTTCCTCAGTGATGTGATTTTAAAGGGCCAAATGGTCATATTTTTAAAAACTTCATATGGTGGGCGGGGGGGACCGCTGTGCTTTGCATCCAGTCTACTGAGCTCCTTGCTCTGGATGCAGAGATGGGCATTTCTCCCAAACACCCAATTCGGCTTTGAGTTCCATGTTCATACTGAGATGGTGCACGGTTCTCATTATTTTCCTAGACAAGAAAAAGAGATGTTGTAATTTCTGGATCTGATTTTGGCTGGAACTCTGCAAATGTGTATTCTTTCACCTCTGAACCATTGACTACGTAAAGACAGTTTCTTCCATATGCCTGGCCCACTCACTCACTAACCCAGACAAATCTCCTGAGTGGTGATTCTGCCCATGCTCCATCACAGTAACTGGGGCCAAAACCGCCCATTTTGAGCACGTAGAATCCTTACCCACTTTCTCAAGGAAGTGCCTGGTCTCCTAGGACCTTTCACTAGAAAAGGACTGAAAAGGTTTCAAGCCATGCCTAGCAGCTTCCTCCATGGGCCAGGCCAGCAGTAATAGGCATGATCTGGTCACTTCAACCAATCTGTGTTTGGGAGGTATGTTCTGTGCTGTGGGGTCTTGACAGTGAATTTGGTCATGGAGAGGATTTATTTTAGCTGTTCTTTCTCCCCATCGTGTCTTCTTGGAGGACTAGATAGGTATAACAGGTCAACTGATTGGGTTTAGGAATTTACTCTGCAAAACTGAGCTGGTGGAGTTAATTTAACCCAGTGCATAACTGGAGCTTCTTAACCCTTTGCAGTTAGTTGACTGAATCAACTGGGCCAATTTTTGCTCTTCTTGAAATACACAAATCCCCTCATTGTCCCATTGAACCATTATTTAACAGGACCTGTGGCTCAAGAGCTAAACGACTCCCTAAATAAATAATATGCACACAGATTCCACCCTTTCTCTCATACACCCTTGTATATTTGCATACATTCACCCACTCTTTCCTCACCATCCACTAATTTAATGTCCACATTAACTGGCCACTCATCATTATGCTATCAAAAGGCTCGGATTTCCCTCTTTGCTAAAAGGATGAATTTTACCCCCATTCCTGCATGAGATGGATCCAGAGAGAGTGACTGAAGAGGGAGGAAAGTGGATCTGGCCTTTCCATTCTCTTGATGGGTTATTTAAGACCTCGGATATAACAACCTCTTTCAGGAGAAAACCAAACTCCATTCAAGGGCAGCATCTGTGAAGTCTCATTGTGTTGAAAAACAAAACAAACTTTAGCTTGTATAGAAACAGATGGATGTCGTGTTTTCAGGAGATGGTGTTATTTCAGGCTGTAACTAGAGGGACCACGTTAGGCATAAACATGTCACAAAGATTCTGCATTTTATTGTTTAGAAATGCCTCAGTGCCTTCATTTAAGATTGACCCGTTCTAAACATAGAGGCACAAGAAGACTCTACTGCAAAAATGTTGGGTCCACCTCTGTCCTCCACAGAGGAGAGTGGATATAACCTCGGCATTATGCAAAGGTGGAGAAGAAATCTATCTTTTTTGGCCTAGAGTGGTGCCATACAATCCCACAGGCCAGGGTTCCTCAACCTTGGCCACTTTAAGACGGGTGGACTTCAACTCCCAGAATGGCTGGCTGGGGAATTCTGGGAGTTGAAGTCCACCCATCTTCAAGTGGCCAAGGTTGAGGAGCCCTGCCACAGGCCACATGGCAGCTGGGATAATAAGAATCTACTCCCTCCTTATCACTCCACCTTGGAAAAGTTGCACCAACGTCAGTGCACGTTTGGGAAGCATTGGTAAAAAAGGGTATCCATGAGAGACGTTTGTGTTGCATTTAAGGACAACACCACTTTAGCCTCGATGTGTATTCCTTGGAATGTGAATCGGGGGAAGATTCCCTTCCGTACAGTGGCATCATGCGCATGATGTCTGCCCCTCGGGTTTGTGTAGCGGTTGCCCAATCAGCAATTTGTCTATTATTGCATCACATCATTTAATTTCTGGTGAGCTTTTGAGGTCTGCATGAAGAGGTTCAGGATTGTACTTTGCTGTAAAACCCTTGCAGAATATGTGATGGGCAGGGCTGAATCCAACGTGGTTCTGCCAAAACGCTAAGTCAGTTCCTGGTACTTGATTTTATTCCTTTTTCTGTCGTTCAGTTTTTTCTTCCTTCCTTCCTTCCTTCCTTCCTTCCTTCCTTCCTTCCTTCCTTCCTCCCTCCCTCCCTCCCTCCCTCCCTCCCTCCCTCTCCCTCTCCCTCCATCTTCCTTCCTTCCTCTCTCCCTCCCTCTCCCTCTCCCTCCATCTTCCTTCCTTCCTCTCTCCCTCCCTCCCTCTCCCTCCATCTTCCTTCCTTCCTCTCTCCCTCCCTCCCTCCCTCTCCCTCTCCCTCTCCCTCTCCCTCCCCCTCCATTTTCCTCCCTCCCTCCCTCCATCTTCCTTCCTTCCTCCCTCCCTCTCCCTCTCCCACTCCCTCTTCCTTCCTCCCTCCCTCCCTCCCTCCCTCTCCCTCTCCCTCCATCTTCCTTCCTTCCTCTCTCCCTCCATCTTCCTTCCTTCCTCTCTCCCTCCCTCCCTCTCCCTCCATCTTCCTTCCTTCCTCCCTCCCTCCCTCCTCGTCCTCTCCCCCTCCCCTTCCCCCTCCCCCTCTTTCTGTCTCTCTTCTGTTCTGATGAAAGGACTGGTGGGGGATTAGGATCTTCCCAAAACTCTGCACCTAACAGAGTTTGATTTGTTAGGGACAATGGTAGCCCAAGTTCAGTATACATAATTTTGATTGGGCTTGTTCTGATTGCTTACAGAAAATTTATTTTTGAATTTAGTCCCAGTATAAAATTAAGGCCGGTCCTAATTTTCAGGGAAGGATCTAGCTACAGCATCTGTGGAGGCTCGGTGACTTTAATTGTGGGTCGTCCTAGGAACTGGCCACACCTGCACTCAGATTTATGTGCAGAACAGAACGTGGCTGGATGTTGTTGTACTTCCCAGATATTCTCATACGGGCCTCAGCTGACAAACCATCTCCAACCAGCCCCTCTCTTGAGGAAAGAACTGGGAGAGAACTGGTCCTTTGGAGAACCAGTTTACTGACAAGTGTCCATTTTGAGAAAATTAATGCAGAAACTGGAGCTTTAGTGGTAAATGCATAGAAAAGTGATACTGGTCAGAAAGAGGCTTCTTCAGCTACCCCCAACTCATTTCTCTGCAGAAGCCCTTCTATTCTGGTGTTACCAACAGAGAAATTCAATCACCTCCAACAAGGGAGAAATAATTATCTTTCTCACATCAGGGAGGGCTGTTGGTGTTTTCTAGTGAAGCATGCCATGAGCTTTTGATTGAAAAGTTAAGGCTGGACTCTCTTATCTGCTTTGCCTTGAACTATGCAGCATTGAGAACAGCCTCAGACATTTCTGGGCCTCACCCAGCTTAGTACTGGGATCCCCACCTGCTTGGAAGTAGATCATTTGGGGGCTGTAAAGACACTGCGTGGCTTCAGAGGACCACTTTGCTGACCTCCCGACGTTGCCAATATCTATTCCAGCCACCTTCCATGTTGGGTGAGAAGATACGGTGCTAAGTTTTGCTTGTGAAATTTCATTTGGGCAGTTTGAAATTTCAGACAGATCTAGTTGCATTATAACTAGATCTTGGTTATTATTAACAGACCCTGCTGGTTATTTAGTTTCGAATTCATTTGCTTCTAAGTCCTCGTAGTGGACTGAGAGAGAAGATTAGCTGTCCTGAAAAAGAGTGAGTGGACTCTTGCTATCTCTCTACTTCTGTTGTGATTCTTTGGAGTACTTTCAGGAGACACTGGATCTCCATCAGTAGACCTTAATCTGATTCCTAAGGCCTTTAAGCACTGTGTGCTATCCCCAGGGCAGCCATCGTCCTGAACTGAACTACATGAATCCGATCTCATGCAAAATCCATTTGCCAACAATTTGCAAATGGATTATTCAACAGTTCCCACATGTGTGCATTCCTTGTGTCCATTTATAGTATATTGCCGTTGGCCTTGAAGCTGAAGTTAGGAAGCTTCCTTCTACTAAGTCATAACCATGATCCATCCACCCAGTATTGACAATACTTATTCTGGTGCCTTCAAGTCAGTGTTGACTCCTGGCTACTGCCTGGACCAGTCCCTGCAGTTTTCTTAGCAAGATTTTCAGAACTGGCTTGCCATTGCCTCCTTCCTAGGGCTGAAACAGGGACAGGCCCAAGGTCACCCAGGTGGCTTCATGCCTAAGGCAGGAGTAGAACTCATAATCTCCCAGTTTCTAGCCTGGTGCCTTAACCACTACACCAAACTGTCTCTCATATTGACCATACTAGCTTTGTAGGATTTTTCCAGCCCTGTGAGGAGATGCCAAGGTTGAAACCTAGATTTTCTATCACCAAAGCATCTCATCACCAAACTACAACATGTCGATAAACCTGGTTCCTAAAAGATGGCACGCACTGAACATCACTCCCTCAGTGTCCACCTACTAAAAGTCATGGTAGTTGTGCTGTCCCACCATGCGTAAGAGGTCATCTGAAGCCCTAACAGCAACACTTCCACAACATGGGAAGCTTAAATATTTTTAAATTTGGCTAATTCTGTTTGTGGCTTAGTGTGTTGTGCCTGTCCAGATTAGTTGCTTAGTTTATATTCAAGGCATTATGCAAAACCAATAAATGTAATCAATAAGACGTTCAGGTGAATGGCAGGAACGTAGCCGAGCAGTCGCTTCCCATCAATTCTATAATCCTGGTGAGCTGCAACTATGTACTTTCTTGTACGAATTAATAATAACTTCCCGACAGCCTGGCAGTAATCTTAGGCCCAGGTCCTGGAGTTCAGGGCCTTTATAGCCTGGGCTATGAGTCCATTATCCTGATAGGAGGGGGAAAGGATTAAATTGTAGACCAGACTGGAGGATGTTGATGTGAACTTATCTTCCTGTATCTATGAATGAACTTCAGATCTCCAAGAATGTACAACTTTTGTTGGGTCTAATCCAATAAAACCACAAAATTCAAGTAGAAAAAAATCCAAGTAGGAGAGAAAAAACAGGATTTTGAATGGTATGCTCCAGAATCAGTTTTTATTTTCCTTCTAAACAGCTGGAAAACTTGCTGGAGAAGGTTGATGCAAAGTCATCTTCCTATATCTATGAATGATCTCCAGATCTCCCGTGTGTTTCATTTGGTCTAATCAGAAGCCAAGTAGGGCACGAAAAATAAGATTTTGAATGGTCTGCTCCAGAATCAGTCTTCCTCCAGAACAGCTAAAGTATTGGGTATAGATTGCAGACAATTCTAGCCAAGTTCTCTGAGAAAGAATACTGGGAAAGTGATAGGAGCTAGACATCATGAAGTAATTCATTTTCTTTGTGTCTTAATCTGGATGTACCTAAATTGCACTTCCCCAACTAAGAAGTAAAATCTAAACCTAATCTTTTCTCTGAAATTCAGGCTTCCCCAGATGCACCAGTGCATTCTCAAATCAATTAAGGAATAGGACACACTTTTATTTTTGGGGTAAAGGAATAAACAAAAATGTGTGGATTTATGAAATATCACATGAGTTGTGGGGAAACCCACCATTATGTTAAGGAAATTGCTTGCCTTTGGGGAAAAATGACTACAAAAATACATTCATTAGGAAAAGTGTCTACCCAAGTATGTATTTACTAGGTTAAGAAAAAGTCAATGGAAACCAAATTGGGTAATTTTACCAAATAGTTGTTTCCCTGCTGACTGTCAGACAAGAATAAAAAATACCTTATGGAACAAGCCCATTTTATTAGAGCTCAGTGATTATAAAACAAGAAAACAGCTGACAAGTTTCTAATCTGGCAGGACAGACTTACTAACCTTGGCTTGCATAATCTCACTGTCGTGGAGCTGAATTATACGGTGAAACTAAGTAACGGGCCCGTCCTACAGATTCAGCAGAAATATGAAGTACGAGTGTGATGACATGATGTGAGTGATGTCACTCGTCTTCTTTGCCCCCTGCCCGAAGAGGCCCATGGATCTGGCGGTAACTGGCTTATCCTCCTGAACTGTTCTCCCTCGAGTTCACCACTGGGAGATGCGTCAACATTTTGGCTTAAATGCCAAGCATCTTTGACCCAGATCACCTTTATTATAGTTAACGATCAATAATTGTAGGATATCATAATTTAAGGAGTAATAATTACACTATAGTATAGGCCGCTTGACTTCATGTATAAATGACATTTAGGCGGCCAACTTATAATTATGATATAGATTTTACTTGTTATTATTATATGTAAGATTTTTAATTAGACATGAGCATTTTTAGTTGTACTGGTCTATGACTGTAATAAACTGATTGATTGATTGATTGATTGATTGATTGATTGATTGACCCGGACTGAAATAACTGATCATCTTTTTCTATTTCCTGCAAAAAGTCCCTAAGGGGTTTCCAGTCAGCAATAAACATAGATATTGCCTTTTCTCTCATACAAGAAGTCAGTTTAGCCATCTCAGCGAGTTCCATCATCTTCACCAACCATTCCTCCACCATAGGCCTTGCCAAGCCTTTCCATCTTTGTGCATACAAGAATCATTTAACGGCAGATTCTTGGGGCAAGTGACCCCTTGGTCCAGGAGCTGCATCTCCTCCTGTCAATTTCCATCCTCTTGTCGTCAATCTTCATTTATATTTATATTTATATTTATATTGCATCCCACCTACACGCTCACATCACTTCCCCAGTCTTGCTAACAGACTGACCCCTTGAGGCAAGCTGGTTGCTTGAATGTAATTTGATAATTACTAATGATTTCAACAGTGAAGAAATCAAAAAGGCAATTGGCTGCCATTATAATTAACTGTCCTTGTGTTTAGAGCTCTGTTAGGCAATGATTAAAAAGCCTATTTCGACAGGTTTATGGGATCTAAGAGGGCAGGGCAGAGTCTCAGATAGGGAAGCCTGCTGGCTAACGAATTCATATTCAGGATACCCTGACTTCTGTAATTCTACAGATAACAACAATAGACCCCTCTCAAAGAGCTCTGAAAAACAGGTGAAAATCATCTTGTGATAATGGAATTGGGTTTGTTAGGGACACCACCATGATCACATACATCCAAAATTCCTATGGTACCCTTCCAAAAATATTAGCAACAAGAAATGGTTGAATGTCTGTCTGCTAGAAGGAACTACAGGCGTACCTTGGAGATACTGTGGGCTTGGTTCCAGACCACTGCAATAAAGTGAACATCACAATAAAGCGAGTCACACAGATTTTTGGTTTCCTAGTGCATATAAAAGTTACGTTTGCACTTGTGAGAGTCAGGACCAGAGGGGTTAAGAATTTACTCTCATCACCAGAGCAACGAGGAACTGATAAGAGGATGAGACTGAACCCTCCCTAAAGAATGCAAGGGAGGTTGGGAGGGTGACCCTGGAATTTGCTCTCACTCTGAGAAGATTCCTGTAACGGGAGAAAGGCCATTAAACCTTGCTGGATTGAATCTGTACTGTCTCCTGGAGTTTCCTGGGCTAATCCTGACAGCACTAAACTGTAGTCTATTAAGTGTGCAATTGTCAGGCCTAGCCCGAGGAACTCCAGGAGACCATACAGATTCAGTTCAGCAATGTTTATTAGCTACAACCTCTAGCAAGAATCTTCCCAGACTGAAACTAGTTCCCAGGGTCAGTCAGTAAACACAGCTGAATTCCTCAGGGAGGTGCCAGCCTCATCCTCTTATCTCTTCCCTGCGCTTCAGGAGACGAAAGAGGATGCTTCCCTCCCTGAGTCTGGCCTTCATAATTCCATTCCATCACAGCAATAACATTATGCCTAAAAAAGACAATGTACATACCTTAATTAAAAAATACTTTATTGCTAAAAAGTGCTGACCATCATCTGATAGACTTGCTCGATGCAGGGTTTGCCACAAACCTTCCGTTGATTAAAAAAAAAAAGCAATATCTGTGAAGTGCAATCAAGCGAAGCACAATAAAACGAGGTATGCCGATATATTGCTTCAGTTTGCAGTGGAGAGGACTGAGTTTTCAGCTGGTCCGGTCCTACTGTTGGACAGAATGGAGAAACAGCGGCTGATGTGGTAGCAGAAACAGCTCCTTGGGGGTTCTTTCTGTGCTGCTCACTCCGAGACATCCCCTCTTCTTTGAGGACATCTGTGCGGGTGCCTTCCTGTTGGTCCTACAGCTTTAGCCTAGTCCGCTTCCCCCAAGAAGGATAGAGAATTGAATCCCATTGTCAGGGCTCTAGTAAGAATCTACCTCCTCTCCTGTTGGTTTCTCCAAATGGAAGGGAGGAGAGGTTCTTCTGCTGAGAGCGATCTAGACGTGGGCAAATAGGATGGTCTGGGAGAAAAGCAAAAGGCTCCAGAGCTGGGTTTCTCCAAGACAAACCATTTGGCACATCTCTACTAACATTGGAATGAATTCTTCCTCCCTATGTAGATCATGGATCAGCAGGGTTGCATGGGGAGGAGACTGGAGCCATTTTTTCCCCAGAACCTAACCGTGCACATGCTCAGCAGAACTGTCCTCACACATCCTTGAAGAATCAGGACACTCCAAGCTGCTACTTGCCCCAGGACCCATAAACTCCCTCAGCAACTCTCCATGATACCCCCGGATGGATTTAGCTTCAGAGTCCCCACAAGAGTGAGCCATGTTATTCAAATGAAGCCCAGCTTTTCACAGTGTCTTCTCAAGTAGTATTGAGACTACTCTGGCCACCCACTGCCCCAAACACTGGAGTATGTGATTTGACACCCCTTCACCCCACCCAGAGGATGCAGGACAGAGAGAAAGCCAATGGTGCTACTCTGATTCTACATGAGATGTTCCATTGTGGTGCTTCCAGGCCCACCAAAGCTTGGCTTATTCCAGAGGAGTAAAGAGGACATCACGGGGGACTTTGGAAATGGTCCCCAAGAGCCAAACCGACAAGCCACATTACCCACCCGAGTGCCTTCCAATCAGTTTAAATACATCCCCGTGAACCTGATGCCCAGAATACATGCAAATGCTGTCCCAATGGGGTCCATGTTTCTGTGCACTTGAGAGGAAAGGAAGAGAAGCATCGTGGAGGAAAATAGTTCTACCAAGTGAGCTATTTATGGATCGCAAAATCTCCCCGCTTCTCTGTGGCTTTCCAGTCCTTTAATTATCTGCAGTTATTTGCCAGTTCTGCCCTGCATGGTCTCTAGGGGGACACATACAAGTTGCCAGTGCTGACGCTGGATTCTTCCACCCAGGTCCATCCCTGTGGATTTGCAATCAAAGCGAGGAAAGAAGAGTGCCCTCCAGGGAGACCCGCAAGCTGATGCTCAGAAACTCGCTTGCTTGCCTCGCCAAACATGTAGTGTTTGCAGGCGGAGACAGAAGGGATCAGCAAGCTGGGTTAGCCAAGGGTGAAAGGTCAATTGGTAGACAGAAGCATGGTCTGATCAGGATCCACATCTAGACCTCTTCGGTCCTGCTCTCATCTTAGGCCAAACAAGTTAGATTGGCTTTCCAGTCAGCACAAGAAAGCTGCAGAAGCAAGAGGAGGAGGAGGAGGGGAAGGGGGAGGGGAAGGAGGAGGGGGAGGAGGAGGAAGAAGAAGAGGAGGAGGGGGAGGAAGAGGAAGAAGAAGAGGAGGAGGAGGGAGGAGGAGGAGGAGGAGGAGGAGGAGGAGGAGGAAGAAGAAGAAGAAGAAGAAGAAGAAGAAGAAGAAGAAGAAGAAGAAGAAGAAGAAGAAGAAGAAGAAGAAGAAGAAGATGATCATCTAATGAGTGCTGATTTTTTTTTTTTTTCATTTCTTCCCAGCAGCTGAAGCAGTGTTTAGATTCAGCTTGTGCTGTTCTAGCATTTAACTAATGGACAGGCCCTTGACGGATTGTGCAATTTCTGGAGAAATTCGTCTCTGTTTAAAGTGCTCTTTCAGGTGAAGGCTTCACGCTAAAAGAAAAAAAATGAATGGATGCTGCAGGCGTCACCCTTTTTCATCTTAATAGTCATAACAAGGTGGGCTTTTCAGCTCTTCCTTTTCTCTCTTTGATAAAAGTGCTGCACTCCACTAAGTGTTCCTGGCAGAGGAAATGTGACTTAAGCAAAAGAAGAACCTGCCAACGAGAGGCCCGTTAGTTATGCTCCCTCCAGGTGGTGTCCAAAGGCACAGATGGTGTCATAGCCAAGTCAGGAATCTGGAAGATTTGAGCTGGGTTCACCCGCGCATTAAACCAGAGGCTGGCTATCTTCAGAGCAGAGGGGAAGTTTAGGCAGAAGTTCTTCCTGGGGAGTTTTGTAGACTGAGAAGTTTCAGAACGGTGGGAAAATGTCAAACAGAAAACACCAATAGCACCCAGAAATGCCTTTTGCCATCTCCAACAAGGCTGAAAACCACCAGCTGGAGAAATACAAAAGAAATTTTCAAGCTCACTGAGAAGCATGAAAATAGAAGCCTTGTTAGCAGGGAAAGAAAACTTGGGAGGAATGAGAAACGTTTGTAGCACGTTCAGATTCAGCCCATAACTTAGAGATTCCCCGTCTTGGAAAAGAAAAGGGACTCATACAACCATATAAACTTGGTTTGAATATTTGGATCATTTATTTTTGTTGTTTGCTTAGATGGATGTATCACCCAGCTCCCAAGTATCCTAAAATTTCCAGCTTGAATTTGAAGATTTCTTGAAATTGTCTCTGCTTTCCCCTACATTGTTCACATTTAATTTATGTATTGCTCTTTCTCCTGCTTTGCAGCATCAGCATTTCTGCTGCTCTTCTTTTCAAAATGTCCTGAAGCTTGTAGAGCAGTGTTTTTCAAAGTTGGCAACTTTAAGATGGGTGGACTTCAACTCCCAGAATTCCCCAGCCAGCATGGCTGGCTGGGGAATTCTGGGAGTTGAAGTCCACCCAATCTTAAAGTTGCCAACTTTGAAAAACATTGCTTTAGAGGGATGGAGGTGCTTGTGGGGAAAAAATGAAGACAAAATATATGATTCTTCCTCCTCAACAACAGCCCTATAAAATAGATCAGGCTATAAAATAGTGATTGACTTAAAGTCAGTCCTTTGTGGCTGGGATGAGTTTGAACTGCCTCTCCCTGTCCGTCATTATACAGCTCATATTGGGTATCCCCAGGTCATGGTCAAAAAAGTCAAGATGGCAGCCTCCATGATGTGATCAAATCTTCACTTGTAGGGGAGCTTCGACGCACCATCGTGGGTGCCATCTGGATCTTTTGGACCACCCCCTGCAACCCCCCCTGGTTCATATAATGAGGAAGTAGGTTGCTTCCCTTTTCAGTTACGGTTGGAAAAAATGCCATTTAGTGTTGCCATAACAGAAAATGACAATTATTCAGAGAGTCACCCTGGCCCTCTCTTTCTTGCAGTTTCTCGTTCCATTTTCCTTCTGCTCCCTGTGTCTGATTAGTGGGTTAAAAAAAGAAAAAGGATTGTGCATCACTTATTTTATTTTTCTTCTGTTGCTCTTTTGAGTAAGTAAATCTTTTCTGAATTAAATCTACCAAAGCATCTGAGACTTTCAGAAAGATCTCTCTTTCCCTGGGCGCTTAAGCTTTTTATAGGCTATTCCAGGCAGTTTGGAGCGTCTATCTGATTTCCGTCTCGGCAGAATGATTCCCCTGGTATATCCTCCTGCTCTTCCTTCTCGCTCCATTGCTAAATCTTCCTGGGCCCCAAAAAATAGGGGTGCTCCTGCTCTGGCAAGTTTTGGACTTGCCTTCTTTCTCTCTATTTGTGTGCTGGGTAGAAAAAAATGGCTTGCTTTAGATTTGGACCCAGTCTTCTTTAATTTGGTGACAAAGAATTTGGTGGTAGCATCTCTTTCAAGGGAGAATTTGGGAGAAACTCTCACGGATGGGGTGTGGGATTCCAAGGAGTACATGTGGGAATGTCCTGGTCATGGTTACAGTCTTCTCTTGAACCGTCTTCACCTTCCCCAACTTCTCAACCTTTCATTCAGGCTCCAAGGCAGATTAACTTTTGGATTCCTTCTTGGAGCTTATTCAGGAATGGAGTTCTCAGCACTTCTGATGGTGCATCCAGCCTTTGAGAAATAACTAGAGAGTGTCTCCTTTCCCTGAAGAAATCTGGAGAAGTCTTCAAGGAGGAACTCAGTTGTCTGCCCAAAACTTTTGTTTTAATGTTTAATGTTTAATGTTTGCAAAGCAAAAAGGCAGACATAAACTTAAAAAAAAACAAAACAGAATATAAAGAACCCAGTGCTGAAAACAACATCAAGAGAAAGAAGAAAAAAGTCAGGAGAGAGAGATTAAGGGGCCTTAAAGAGAAGTTGAAACATTTTAAACATCCCTATTTGATATTTCTGTATGTCTTTCAGCAAAAAACTCTGCATTTGTATCATTCCATTTCTACCCGACGTTTAGGTGGTGCATGGTAATGCTTCTGTCATCAAAACAGCACTTCCCCCACGTAAAGGAGCATTGATCAGCAAGCGCAGAAACCAAGTTTTGCAGAAGTAAAACTTTTTAAAAGTTAAGAAAAAAATCCTAATGGGACAAAAACATGCAACAAAGCTTGCTCAGGAGCCATGAAATGTTATCTGGGTGTTTGTGATAGGGAACTTAATGAATTGGAGAACAGCATTGGAAAGCTAACAAAAATAGAGTATCAAAATATAATTATGTTTATATATTGGCTTGGGAAGTGTGAATTCGATCAGTTCATGTTAACCAAATAAATTTCTTCTCCATCCCCCTGGATAATGAACAGCGTACCCTCATTTCTGGGTTATTTTGACAACATCCAAAGTAATTTGGGAGATAAATCTGCCAGTTAGTCTCAGAACTAAACTGAAACCAGACTTGAACATACTTTCGTTGTCCCAAAAGCAAAGCGAGCACAATTCAAAAATATAATCTGGAAAAATATATGTCTGTTTTGTTCCTTCAAGGAAGTCTTGACTCCAGGTGTCTGTCTCGGGTAGTCCTTGCAGTTTTCTTGCCAAGGTTTTTGGAAGTGGTTGGCCCTTGCCTCCTTCTTCCTAGGGCTGAGGGCCTGGCCCAAGGTCACCCAGCTGGCTTTGTGCCTAAGGCAGGGCTAGAACTCACGGTCTCCTGGTTTCTAGCCTGATGCCTTTAACCACGACACTAAACTGGCTCTCATATACTCTGGAAAAATATTTCACCTTTTCAGCTTCTGTCATACATGTCAAAAATCAATAAAAACCGACTCTCTCTCACACAGATTCTTAGGAACTTCTGAAGTCATTGCTAACTGGGTTCTTATATCAGGCCACGTTTCATGAGCCATAATTTATTAAATACACACACCCCTGTACTCAGGAAAAAGGGCAAGTAAGGGAGCAAGCAGCCCCTTCTTTATCTGGCATTTGCTTGGAGAAGTCACATCAGGGGGAAGAGGTGGCTAATTGGGTAACACTTTCTCCATTTTTCCTAACCCATAAAAAGACGGAAAAGATTAGGGAGCAAAAAGCACGGTCATCTGGAGGAAGCAGCCTTTGTTAAACTTGTGTTCATTAAAACCAAATTTGTGCTTCCTCATTAAGAGCGAGTAATGGAAGAAGTTAATTGATTCTAAATAGTTGGCATCGTCTTCTCTGCCCAGCCAGGCTGGGCTCACTTTGGGAACACCCACCCATTCAATCTGGTAGCACAAGCTTGCTTCCACAAAAAAGGCCAGCCCTGCTCTTGGGTAGGGTGGGGCCGCTACCCAAGGCAGCAGATGAGGGGAGAACAGAGGTGGATGTATTCCCCCCATTCCCCATAAGTTAGCTTGCTTTCCTCAGATGTGTAGAAAGCTCTCTTCTTACCAGAGGTGAACTAAAGGTCATCTGTTCATCTAGCTAACTTCTCTGGGCTCTAGGCCTGTGTTTCTCAACCTCAGCAACTTTAAGATGGGTGGGCTCCCAACTCCTAGAATTCCCCAACCATCATGCTTTAAGATGGGTGGGCTTCAACTCCCAGAATTCCCCAGCCAGCATGCTGGCTGGGGAATTCTGGGAGTTGAAGCCCACCCATCTTAAAGTCCACCCATCTCAAAGTGACACCTCCTCTCTCCAGCAGCTTGCTCGCACACCCATGCAAGTGTGCACGCACCCTCTTGTCCATCTGACCAGTTGGAAGGACACTACATTCCACCCCAGAGAATGTCTCCTTTGAAGGAGCCTCTAAAGCACATTCTCTTTCATCAGATTGAATGAGAAGAAGGGGGGAACAGTCCGGAGATTTCAACACTGGTTTGGGTATGTGTGTTTTGGGTGAATTCCCTCGCCCTTTTTGACTGCTGACTGTTGACTACCTCTTGCCCCCTTGCCAACTGGGAACCATTCAGTGTAGGAACTGGCAACTCTAGCCTTTCTTAGCTCTGTCAATCAGTGTAAGGGCAGAATGCCTTGTTGCCCCAGGCTTGAGTTCCCAAACTGGAGAGGCTTGTTCTTCTAGCCATTCTTTCTCTCCAACTCTTTATCTTGGGTAACTAGGAAGGCACAAAGGAATCGATTGCTTGGAGTTTGGTGGTCCTGTGAGATGGAGGACTTGGGGAAATAAAACTGTACCAAGACTGTGCCTGTTTTGACCTAGATCCCTGGAAGTTAGTTGACCGGGTGAAGCATCCCTTTGTGGTGTTCCTTCAATACATTAGCCCTCCCCAGTTGACTCAGCTAAGTTTGTGGTGGCAGCCAGGATCCCACCAGTGGAATAAAGGCCCCCTTGAAATGCTAGGGATTGAACCTTCCATGTTCTTCTTGCAACAAATGGAGTTTTCTGCCCTTCCAGTGGCCTTGAGAGATTAGGACTTCCTAACATCCTCTATTCTGAGGCTCCAACTGAGGAAAACGTCGCAGGCACATCCCTACCTTGAAGGAGTCTTTCACCTTCTCATTCACTGGCCGCACCACCAGACCATGGAGCAGGTCCCTCCCACCCCTTTGCGCAGAGCAGAGGGCCTAACATGGACACAGACAGTTCCTGTGGCATCGCAGCTCAGAAATAAAGGCCCAGCGGACGAATATTTACTTTGCTGCTGAATTATTTAAGCAAACACGAGAGGACAAATGACTCGAGGAGACTGTGGTCTGTCCACCGGGGGTTCAGCCAAATGGGCCAAAGTGCCAGCAATTCTGTTGGTCTCTTTCTGTTTTCTCAAATAACTCAATGGAAGTATAAACACCATCCAATGACAGCTTTATTTCATGCCAGCTGCTACGGGAGAGACGGCGCAGAAGGAGATTTATTCTAATGGACAGCTGAGCTACCGTATCTCAAATGCTTTGAGCAGCCCTGTGTTGGTTTTTCTCTTTCTGGCTTCCTAGGAATCCCCATGGTCATTCAAACCTAGACCCTGAATGGTGGTTACTGCACGTGATGTCAAGACTCCAGCTCAAATGCAGGTTTCTAGTCTTCATTGTGCACTGGCAAAGGAAAACCTGGTGTAATAGTGCATTGAGAACCAGAAATAGATTCACATTGTCACCAGCTAGACATCCTTCCCTCAGACAACCTTTCGGTCTCTTCGCCCAGGAGTTATGAGTAAGATGCTGCTTAGGAATTTGGAGAGAAATTGAATTTTAAGGGAAGGGGGAACCATCCAGTTGCTCAAATTTCTGAAACCTGATCCTATCTTCTTTCAGTAAATTTTGGGAAGGAAACTGTGGAAGGAGCTTCATCTCCGCTTTATTTTTCTGAAGGAAAATAACTTTGCATCGCTTGTAGATTTCATGTTCCTATTATTGTCAAGTTTAGCGGTATGTGTAAGAGAGAGATTTTTAGCATGTAGTTCAGACCAAGTGAAACTTACTTAAACAGTTCAGACCACAGAAAATTACTTAAATTCACTTACTTAAGCTTTTTTTTTCAAGTACTGGTTTCCTTATAACTACAAGTCATAGTCCTGGTTAGCTAGTTTGAAGCCAAGGAGGCAAATTAATTAAGAGTTAAGTCATTTGTTTTTGGCCTGTGTTATTTTCAGAACAAGGTTTTCTTTATTATTCATTTTTCACTTATTTGGATATGTAAGTTGAAAAGTTTACTCTATGTGTGCGTGTGGTGATTTGGGCATGTTCCTTGAAAAAAGCAGGATAGATTTCAGAACTAACCAGTGTTTTCTTAACATATAAAATAAACCTGATTTTTTAAAAAACACACAAAGGCAGTACAGATCAGCAGTCTTCTCTTTTGGACTTACCCTGCCATGGGGCCAAATTGGGCCAAAACTTGTGAGAAGTTAACAGTCTTGTCTCTTCCAAATTCTGAAGACAGCTGTATCGGGGGGGGGGGGGGTGGCAAAATATCCCAGGATTTCATCTGAGACGTCCAAAATCTCCTGAGATTTTAATATCTCAGAACTTTGGGGCCGTTTTTAAAAAATGGGTATAAAATGTAGGGATCAGACAGACCCCAGCTGAGATGTTGCAGGTATGATGGGGCTCACAAGTACCATATCAGCGTATCAATAGGATGCATATCAGCTAGTCTTTTCATAATGCCCATCTGTATTTATGCCAAAGAGAGAGCAGAGAAGAATGGAGATCTCCTGCCAGGCACTCATTTTCTCCCCAGGCTGACTCGATCTCCGTGTAGGGTGAGAAGTGAGAGGTGAAAACTAACAGAGCTAGCAAACTTCCCCTTTGTTAGTGTTTTGCTAACAAGCTATTTACAAGAAGGGTGAGAAATCTTGCCTTCCCTTTTATACGTTCAATTATTGACGGAAGGTGGTGTGCTCCCTTCGAGGAAGGCCATGATGTGGAGACTAGCCCCCCAAAATGAATCACATATGAATCAGGCACGGAAATGTTTATATTCTCCACCTTTATAAATTATGGAGAGCCTTTTTGCACATAATTACCAGCAGTTTTTATGGTTCTCACTCTCTGCGTTCAATCCTTCTTGGAAGAGCACTTGTCGCTCGCAGGGTTGGGGGGGACAGGAAGAGAGGAAAAGGCAGATGTGAGTAACATGTGGCAGGAATAGCATGGCGCCAAGGGTGGATGGCGGTACGTTCAGAGCTTCTAAGGAGTAAATAAAATAATACTTCCTCCCTTGTGGAATAAGGGAGGAGGTTTGCAAATATCAGGATGCTTGGGCATACGCTAAAGCAGGGGTTCGTAATCTCTTGGAGAGCCCGGGGAAACCTATTTTAGAAAAACGCATACAGTAATGCATTAAATACAATATCTAGACGTAGACCGCGTTGCAAAGAAAACCAATTATGCTCAAATGCAGTTACCCAAAGATTAAAAAATAACCAATATGTATTGCAGCAATATATGTGATTCTTTATTAGCCCATTAAATCACAGCAAGACAAGGTAAATTTCAGTTAGAGCAGTGTTTTTCAAACTTGGCGACTTTAAGATGGGGGGACTTCAACTCCCAGAATTCCCCAGCCAGCCAAGCTGGCTGGGGAATTCTGGGAGTTGAAGTCCCCCCATCTTAAAGTCGCCAAGTTTGAAAAACACTGGGTTAGAGGTTGTAAAAGTTTTCCCATCCAATCTCACAGCCCCCCTGAAATGTATCCATGGGCCCAAGGTTAACAGCTCCTGCTGTAAAGGGGAAAACAGATGTCCAAAAATGGTCCAGACCTTTTTCTAGTACCGAATAAGGGATGCAGCCCTCCAAGTTCTAAAGAAATATGTACTTTTTGCTCATGCCGACGCTAGGTGGTTGAAGTGGAATGAAAGCAATGCTTCCAAATAGCATTTGACCCATGAGCCACACTGATTGTACCCCCTTCCTGAGTAATATTATGGTGGTGTTTCTCTGGTTCAGCACAGAGCCTTAAATGGACACTGACATTTCTTCATCTGCTGCCACCCCAGGCAGTGGGTAGCTGTTTCACACTTGTGGAATTTTCTTTCCTACGGCCACGATTCAACGGAAGAGTGGGTGGAGTTGCCATTCCTTCCACAGTCTTGTCTCTAGCAACGGTGAATCACGCTCAAGAACATCTCTGCAAAGATGTTGGAAAGAGAACGCAGAGGGAGTAAGAGAGGGTGTCAGCAATGAGCAATATTTTGTGGAGCAAGGAATTAACTGTTCGTCCTTTGCCAAAGGGAGACAACAGTGTTTGCAGTTAGCCTCCTCTTGGGGAATCCAAAGAGGCTGGAAGTGTGAGCGGAGAGTGTGTAGAAGAAATTGCAAGTTCATCTCCGACTTTGGGAATGTTCTCAAAATGAGGCACATCTAGAAGCTGTGAGCTTTTTCGTGCCACTCTCCCGTCCCCACTCTCAAAAGCACACATATGTTCAACTCAGGTTATGGCCTCTTTAACGCTTCCTGTCAAGAATTTCAATTATCTGGTAGGTAGGAGGGTGGGACTTTTGAAGATGCTTTCAAAACCGTCCTTATCAACATTTGTCTGTGGCTGATGCTTGCCTTTGTTCGCAACCTTGAACCGATAAACTAGGGTTCTTTCATGGTTTTTTCAACAAGAAAATGCCAACACTCTGCATTTACCAGATCTTTCAGCCAGAGCAGTTCATTCATATCGCCTCTCTTCACCCCCTACCCAACTACCCTCATAAACATAAGGCTGTGTCCCTATTTGCAGCTCCCAGTGACATCGTTTCTCTGCCCTGTCCCCATGACATGACCTCTATCTCATCCCAACCCACAAGGGAGATGGGCTTAAGCCATCCTTAGCTACACTGGGGTTAATGTGGAGTTTCTGACCACTTCCCAGTACAGCCTCCAGGTCTTCCAAACCCTGTTCAGCTTTGCCACCCGTCAACTTGGCGGGGAAGGCCAGGGGATCTGGCAACAGAAGCAGGAGAGGGACTGGCAAGCGGAGGGCGAGAGTTCAGGTGGTAGATTTTGCTGAAGACCCTTCAGCTGAGCAATGGGAAAAGGCTCACAGGGTTCACTATATGCTGATAAAACATTACAACAAAGTGGGGTTGTGTTATGCTTCTTCCAGTGAAAATCCAAGCCTACATGCATCATCTCCGTCTTTCTGTCCGCCCCATCAGATCTAGTAGAGTGGGCATGCTCTGGGTCCCTTCCATTAAACAGTGCCATCTTCCTGGACCCTGGAGTCGTGCCTTCTCTGTGGCAGCATCTGCCCTGGGGAACAGCATCCCCCAGAGATTCAGATGGCCCCAACTCTGTTAGCCTTTCACAAGGCATTGAAGACCTGGCTGTTCCCCCAGGCATTTGGGTCAGGTGGTGGATGACTTCTGCTGCAGTTGGTGGATCAAAGGGTTCCTTGGGTGCTAGGGGCTGTTTGGTGGGGTTGCTTGTTTTAATCTTGGAAACCACCCAGACAATTGCTTGACAGGAGACAATTACTTGACAAGTCCAGGGGAACCAGCAACGAAACAGAAGTGCCTGCATTGCTCACCTCGTATGCTTCTCTTTGTACCATGGAACAAATAAGGGAGAAGAATTAATTCTCAGCCCCCCTCTTATGCCCAATATTTGAATAGTACCATGAAGGAGAGAGACCCTGAGCATTAGGACCAAGAGACACCTTGTCCAAAGCCCAAGGTCCAAAGCCTTCTGCTGGTGCCATATCAAAGCAAATAAAAGCATTATCTTAGACCTGGTAATTTCCCTCCCCCTCCCCCCAAATTTCTCTTTAGTTCAGCTTGTTAGAAGAAATGTGTGAAAATGGGAAAGAAGAAAGGATTACTGAGCAATAATGAGAGTAATTAAAAACCACTCCATCTCTTGCCAGCAGAGCCCCTTTTCAAAGCTCAGCAGGATTTTGATGTATGTGTGTCGGGGGTGGGTGGGGGTGAAATAGAGACACCATGAGCACTCAAGGGATTGGTCTCTAAATCTAGGCAAGCAAAATGGAGCTTTTCAAAGGCAATGCTTGTTTCTTTGAGGAGACATGCTGGTGGGCATCCTAGAAGATCCTTTTGTCTATCTATCCATCCATCCATCCCTCTATCTATCATGTAGTCTGTGAATTTGTCAAGCTTGGAAACTGTATGGACCTAGCCTTCTGTCTATGATTAATTGAAGTACTGGTCCATCTCCCATCAGAAAGGGCTTCTCCTCCACCCCACCCCACCCCACCCCACCCCGAGCAAACTGCAGTGGCTAGGGTTGAACCTTTGCATGCAAAGCAGGTGCTCCCACTTCCCTGGAAGGGAGTCCTAGCTATTCTTCCTAGACAGGGAAAGACCTGGGTACCAAAAAAAGAATGATTAGAGAGCTTCTAAGGAACACAATCTTTGTGAATTCTACAGGGACATCAGCTGGACCACTGATGGTTGAAAGGTTGCTTTCAATCTTTCTAGGTGGACTTTGGGGCCGAGGGGCTATCTTCTGAGTATAGAGAGCTTGTTGTGTGTTCACTCACAGCAACACTGCTATTGGGGGCACAGGTATCCACAAGGAGGATCCACAAAATAGTCAAGATGGCAGTCACAACCATGTGATCAAAGCCCTGACATTTTGATGTGTGGCTGAAGCCCCACCGGTGTTTTGTGTGCCACCTGTAGAAAACAGGCAGAGTTTCGATCGCACCATTGTGGCCACCCTCCTAACTGTTTTGATCATACCCTGTGGACACTCCCGTTCCCTCTGTTCATTGTTATTATGGGATATTCCCAGTTCTTCCCAGCCCCAGAGATCTTTCTTACACCTTGAGCTCTGAATAAAAAGCAGGGTAGACAGCTAATAAACCAAGAAACAAATACATGTTGTAAATAATGGAATTGTGCCATTAATAATGGAATATTATTAATTAATTTAATTTAATTAATTAACAATAAACATCTAATGGATCAATTCATTTTAATTAATTAATTAAAACATAATCTAATTAATGATGAAATTGGGGCCAGGTAGGCAACTCAAGTCTGTAGGGCACTCCTGGGCCAAGGGATACATTCCTCAATGCCCACCAAGACTCAACCCTGTCAAACCTTCCTTTTCTTTTTCCATCATCACAGCTTAAAAAGCAAAACCGAGATGTGATAAATTCCAATGCACAACCTCGGCTTTCTGTGTCATGTTTCTCTACAACAGGGTTTCTCAACCTTGGCAGCTTGAAGATGGGTGGACTGCAACTCCCAGAATTCCCCAGCCAGCATGGCTGGCTGGGGAATTCTGGGAGTTGAAGTCCACCCATCTTCAAGCTGCCAAGGCTGAGAAACACTGCTCTACAAGAAAGCCTTTAAGTTCTGCAGGGATCCTTGGAAATAAATACAACCCAGGTCTGTGGCCTAGAGTTTCTTTTGCAGGGGGGATCCAACTGCATAGGATGGGGTGGGGGAAGATAAGAAAAAATAGTGCATCTCTGGGGCCTGGAGGGGAGGCCAGGAGGCAACTGGTTTGCTTTTTGGTGACTTCCCTTCTTCTCAGCTGAAGAGGCAGTGTGTTGTGGGGGTAAAGATGCTCAACTAGCAGCAGGGAGACCCAGGTTGTAGTTTCCCCTCAGCCAGAGAAACTTCCCAGGGAGGACACTGCAACATGGCAATGCCCATTCCGGGTCTGCTTCCGACATGGCGATGCCCATTGCTCACCCTTCTCACCCCTGCCAACAGCCATGAGAGGGAAAGCTGCATACGCCACTTTGGGTCAAGCCCTAATAGCTGAAACAAGCCAACACTTAGGAGTCACCAAGAGTCTTCTGAATTAGGGTTTTTGTCAAGAAGGTAAAGGATTAGTATGCAAATGTTGGGAATGGGATAAGCCAAACCTCTATGTCCATTTACTAGTGAATTCGTTCAGGCCAGAGCGGTTTGGAGCTTTTTCCCAGAATTTGAGACCCAAGGGCCAACTGTCCTTTTTCCAGGTCAGGCTGACTTTGCAACGTCCATTAGTCTTCCAGGGAGCTTCCAGGGCTGAGGAGAGACTAGAACCTGGGTGTCCCTGTTCCTAGTCCAGCACCTTCACCACTGGACCACCTTGGCAGTTGGGCTGAGAGGGGAGTCCTCCCTGGACCACTTCTGTGACGGAAGGGGACCTGAACCTGCATCTCTCTGCTTCCGGTTCAACACCGCGCTGGCTCTCTGATGATGGAGGCAGTTCAGATTCAGGTTTCTGGCAGATCTTCAGAGATTGGGCACTTCTTTGCATCCCCCTGCTGTTGGCTGCAAGCATCAAGCGGAGGAAAGGAGGAATGAAGAAGAAGCTTGCGGGCTGACATTCAAACCAATGAATTATTTAGGGATCGTTTTATGGAGCTTGGGGGATTATTCTTGCTCCTCCCCCCCCCCCCCCCCCGTCCCCATACAGGAGTAGAAAACACTGTTTCCGTGAAATGCAGTCGATTGAGTTACCATCCTCACCATCCCCATTTTTATGTCATTATTACGATAATTCACGGCTGCCTAGATGTATAATTGTAATGGTTTTAATGGTTTTAATGATTGTGAAAGTGGCTATGGAGACCAAATAAATAAATAAATAAATAAATAAATAAATAAAAATAAAACCACCTAGCGCCCAAATCTTGGTTGGGAGAGAAAGTCTTAGCAATGAACTTCCTTTTATAAATGAAGGTCTGAGAAGTGTTTCGTCATGAGAAGGAGGGCAAACGGAATAGCTCTTGCTTTGATTTGGCTCCGTTCCAGCCTCATCTGAAATGTTGTCCATCTTCAGTAGCTATTGAGTGCTGGATGAGTCAGGATCCCTAATTGCCTGGACCGCAAAGCCAGGGGAAAAAAACACCACCCCAGCTTTTCTACAAGAGAAGAGACGAGTTAAGATAGCTGCTGGAAGGGCCATGCACCAGAGCGAGCTGATAGGGGGAACCCAGCGGTCTGCAAAGTCAATTTCCGCACCGAAAACGTTTGCCTAAAAAACCCAGCACAGCCTCCGGATATGACTGCAGTGCACTGACAGGTGGAAGAGGACTTCCCTTGCTGAAGGACGCTGATTGCCTTCCTGCGTCTTCCCTCCTGACTCACTCAATGAAAGCTAGCTGCTGTTGTTGACACTAACCTGCCAAGCAGCACAGGCAAGACGCAGGTGTCTTAAGCTTGCATCTCTCGAGTTTGGCTTCCTCCAGGGCCTTCTCCCACTCGATGTGAGCAGTGCATCACCTCTTTGACATCTCATGCCAACAGCTAGCAATCAGTGTTGCTGTTGGGCCAGCAATCTCAGCATAATCTAAATGAGGCAGCTCCAGTGGGAGCGATGCTAAAAGTAGCCTGCTGAAGGATGGATAACGTTTCCCTCTGGATAGCTCCCTGCTTTGCATGGCAAGTCCAGAAGAGACCGTCAGAGGTCCTCACCCGGGCAGTGAGCTACTGGGGATGCTCTAGCACTGAGTCTCCTGCCTCAAGCCTGGGATTGCATTACAGGACCTCCAAGGTCCTCTACAAACTCTGCGACTCTAGATAGAAAACACTGGTGAGGTCATGGGGGAATAGCGACCTGGGTGGATGAATTAGGTTTCCATGGGGGAATGCGTTAGGGAAAGATGCCAGGGCTTCTTGTTCAGCTTATTTGCATTTAATGACTACCAGCCTCTCAGTCTTGCCCCCAGAGCCAATGTAGGATACTTAATAGCCTTGGATAAAGGAGAAAGTAGGAGCCAGTGAGGTTGCTTGTAGGAAAATCAGCCAGACGAGCAATAAGTATTGGTGGGAGAAGATCAACATCTTCTGGTGCATCTCAGGACAACAGACAAAGGGCCTTTTTTTGGTAAGGCAACCTTTGTGGCAGAGAAAGATCTGCTACAAATGGCTTTTTCTCTTAGATCTGCTGCCTGGACCTTGCTCTGCCTAATGGTAGCACTGACCTGCATACTTCCCCTCTGGTCACATCCTTCTGCCCTTTCCCTTCTTCCCCCAGTTGTCCAGCTCTGAATCATTCCTTCAGTGCATTTATTGTTTCCTTGCTCAGGAAGAGAGACCTAACTGCTGCAGGTCAATATGGGATATTCTTCGGGCAAGAATGCAATTCAAGTAGGGTTTGCCCTCATTAATCTGGGCTCTTTTGCCTTTAGAAAGAGAAAGCATTGGGGTTCCACAGAACTCTGAGATTCAGCAACATACGGAGAAGGGTGGCTACTGCAAACAGATGTGTGTGTAGACAACTAGATCTTATGCATTCTTACACTGCAATCCAATAGGACTCCATGCTGAAGAGTGGAACTTTACAGCTCAATTGTGTGATGTGTACAAGTCCTAATCTCAGAAACAACCAGCAGATATCTCAAAGACAACCAAAAGACTATTACAACCAGACAGCATCACCGTAGCACACAATCCAACTAAACCCCCCTGAGCTCCTTCCAAATGTTATCTCAATAGAAGAGAATATGTGTAGCTCAGGGTTGAACTGTGGAGTCCTTGGGGTTCTCTGAGCTTGGTTGTTTTCTTGCAAACGTTTCATTACCCGGCTAGGTAACATCTTCAGTGCTAGAATGGACAGTGCTGACAGTTTCCCAGTTGAAACTATGGTTAAGTCTGTCCAACAGACTACTACAACCACATGGCATCTCCGTAGCACACAAACCAAATAAAGCCCTCCAAAACATCTTAAGCAAACCAAAAGACCCAGTAGCCCAAGAAGAAAAAACAAGAGTCATCTACAACATACAGTGTAAGGACTGTAACAGCCACTATGTAGGATAGACAGGCAGAAGGCTTGCAGAGCACATCCATGAACACCAACTAGCAGTCAGAAGACATGATGAAAACTCCTTAATCTCACAACACATGGGCAGACTTAACCATAGTTTCAACTGGGAAACTGTGAGCATCCCAGACCAAGCTAAATCCAAAAATGCTAGGGAATTCCTGGAAGTTTGGCATTCAGACAAATCAGCCATCAATAGACACATAGAGATAAACCACACATTTACACACCATTCAAGAGACAATAAAAAAGCTAAGAAGGAAACAAAAAGGTCAGAATAGTCCTCTCCAGCAACCAACACCCAGATAAGCAGGGATTAACACCAGACAAACAATCAAGCAGAAAACAATACCCTAATCAAGGAACTACCAAGGAGAAAATCATGCTCCCATCAACACTGGCAGGGCAAGCTACTGTATATAAACAGGGAGCAAACCCCACACTCACTCGCACTGATGATGTTACCTAGTCGGGTCATGAAACGTCTGCAAGCCAACAGCCAAGCTCAGAGAGCACCCAGGACTCCACAGTTCAACCCTGAGCTACAGATAGTCTCTTCTATTGAGTCCTAATCTCAGCTCAGTGTTACATGGTACCCTGTAGCACATTACCAATGACATCATCATCCAGGTCAGACGATGCCACTGGGGGCACGTCACTCAGTGGCATGGCCTTCTCCATACCATTTAGAGAGAAGTCCATTGCTATGGCAGGTCTCTCCCACCCGTGCTGTTCTTCCTGGCACTGACCATCCTTTCCACCCTGAAGGAAAAGAACTAGGTGCAAAGCAGCTATGTTACAAAGGATAGACTGACCAGCAGCCACCTTGAAAGGTTCTGCTGAGGATCAATCATGAGACTTCTTGTGCGCAAAAAGGGGCGCCATCTCTGAGTTACAGCTCTTCCCTAATTTTTGGCTCCCAACTCCAGCATCCTTGCATGCAACAGATCCCACCCAAACCCACTGCTTGCTGGAAAGATCTATTGGACACCTTGGGGGGATGGGGGTGGGGGTGGAGAGTTATTTGTTCCCTTTTCAATAGCAATTTTTTCCATTCCTTCCAAGATATCAGGAACTGTGCAGGTGCCTTGAGTCTGGTATTTTTCCTTTGATCTTTTTTATCGCTGGGTGCAAAAAAATCTGTTCAGCCCAAGTGAATCGACCCGGTGACCTTTGAGGCATCCCAGAATAGCAATTCTCCCCTCTTTCCCTCCCAAAAGCCGCCCTCCTCTTTCCCAACAACCCCCCCGCCGCATTGCAACCCCTCCTTTGCTCGACTCATTTTCCGCACCCCCTTCACACACACCCCTTTTCTTCTCTCCCACTCTCCAACATGTTTCTAAAGGACAAATATACACAGATGCTCTGGCATTTTGCTTTCCTCCCCCCGCCCCCCCCCCCCGCTCCAAAACGCCCCCTTCGTTATCCTTACCAAATCCTCAGCTTTTCCTCCTCTTCTCCGAACTATTAATGATTTTAAACTGCCAACAATATGTCTGGAAAACGACCAAGAGAAGCGAAGGGATGCTTCCAATGGTGGAAGCCAGCCCGAAGCTGATCTAGTGAACAATTGACGTGAAGCCCAATGGCGGGATTGACTCAAAATCTTCAGCTCCGTTATCCGGCTGCCAATCCAAGGTTCATTCCTCGGGATGGGAGCCGCTGCACACACACTGAAAGGATGATTGAAAAAAAGGTTCTCATCATCGGTTTTCCCCATTCTGTGCTTGCTCTGAGACTTCATTCACAGGTTCTTTCTCCCCAGAAAAAGAATGTTGATTATCATAGTAACAATACTCGAAGTACTCTGAGCAACGCCAAAATATAACCCATCATATCATCTACCCTTCCCACAACTTGGTGCCATCCAGATCATTGGCCAATAGAGTTCCCGGCAATGGGGGTGGGGGTAGGGGTATCCACGGGGTGTGGTCAAAAAATTCAAGATGGTAGCTGCAACATGGTGGTTACATCATTGCAGCCGTCATCACATTGACTGGCAATGGCGCACTAGAATTTCCAGACCTACCTAGAAATGGTGGGTATTGAATCTAATATTTTGTGCACAGAAAGGAGCCCTCTACTTCTCTTACTATCTGAGAAACAACAGTCGGTTACAGGCAAGGCAGTAACCCCTGGATTGTCATCTTAGCAGCTGTCTAGAAGAAAGCTTGGCAGGAGACATCACTTAGAACAACTTGACATAGATTGTTTGCTCACTGACAACAGGAGTCTATTGGCAACTAGGGTTCATGGAGAGATTAACTAGCAAGAAAATGATCCAGCAACTATGAATCTGGGAATCAATTATCTAGCAATGCAACTGAGAATAGACCTTATGTTGAAGTCCATCAGGTCCCAAGGAAATAGAGGTCAAAAAAGAAAAGAAACACATTCATACTGGGTAGATTTGTCAATGATAGTCATTATGGTTATAGTGAACTTCCAACTTCCAACAGCCTTGATTAAGTCTTGCTGGGAGATCACCGCAATGATCTGTGGATTTTTTATTGGCAGGGGGGAAGCACCGAGTTGGCCACTGTGAGAAGCTGAGATGATGGGCTAAATGAGACATCTCTAAATGGGGATCGTTTTCTGTTCTGAGCCCAATAAACTGGGTGAGAAAATGAAAGCAATCTCAGATTCCCCAAAATTCCGAGAGAGATGTTCTAGTGTGGATGAAGGCAAGCATGTGCTCTCCAGATGCCTTAGACTTCAACCCTCATCAACTGTAGACAGCCAGGAATTGTTCAACACGTCTGCAGGCTGCCTGCTCTAGTGGTCCAGCTGCCATCATTACCATTCTTCCCCCAGGAAGGAGCTAAGTTTGGAGAGAGCTGACCTAGTAGATTTCAGTCCAATTCTGATGATGCGGAATGCCGAAAAGGAAGAAAGGTGTGCTAAACAACGATCAGAAAACCTTCTGGCCCATTTCATGCATGAGAAGTGACCCCACTCCTCTAATGTCCAGCTTTTGTACAAGGAAGAAGGAATGGCCTTGAGAGACAGGAGGAAGAGTCTGAGATAAAAGAGGGCTGAGTCCAGGGCAGAAATGTATTCTGGGAAAAAATCTCAGACAACACCCTCCCTAGTTCTCACAAGGGGGGGGGGGGAGCACATTCAGACTTACAAGATTCTGTTACTATATCTTTACAATAAAGGTAGTATTGGCCTACACGACTTTGGTTTGCTGATCTGGCGTATCTTGAAAGGCTGACAGATTTTCAGGCTGTTCCAATAATATAGATGTTTATTCTTGTTTCTATTACTGATTCTTTCTTCTCTTGTCAGCTCTCCTAAGATCCTCAGGCTGAGCTTAGATTACATGGGCAATTTCAGGCCGTGCCCTTCTTGGGCATCATGGAAAGAGGTTAACTCCCAGTTTCTCATCCCTGTGGTTATATCCTTCAACATCCAGGATACTGGCACCCTCTGTTGGAAACCAGCAGGCAATGCTGGTTTACAAAAAAGCTTAAAAATGGGTTGCAGATGGGCTTCATCTTCAAGGAGGAGAAGGAAAGGAAGGAGTTTCAGAGTTGTATGTTTCCTTCAAAATGTTTTCATGTCTGCAAGCAGCTTCATCTCTCATATTTTGTGGAGTGCGTGTGTGTTTTGGCTGTTGGCATGAGTCACAGTGAGATGAACCAAGAGAGCCTTGTGTTTTAAGCAAGTTCACGTGCTTTGATGAGTTCAAACCAGAGGAGCCATCGACCATTGCATTGAGGGCCAGTTCTAAGCAAGGTTGGAGGGAGATCTAACACGTGGGGCTGGACCGCTCTAGCTGGGCAGATGTGGGGAACTGGCTGCCCTCCAACTGTTGTTCATGCAAGGAGCGCTGGGGTTCCCCATTCCTGGTCCTCGGAGTCTGAGTTCTGGTGGCTGAGTGGGGCAGGCCGAGAAGCAAATTTCTTTTCATCCAACCAGCATTACATACTCTTGATTGAAAGGTAGGGTAGATGACGCTTCCGTCAGCATCCCACAAAGCCTCAGTTCTCTGGGATTTGTGATAGGGTTATCCATTTCAATGAAATCATTACAAGGCAGACAGCAAGCAAGGCTAAACACAAAGGGGGGGGGGGGGTAATTGGATGGCACCCTTCCCCTTTAGCTGAAGACTCTGAGAGAAAAAGATGTGCATCATGGGGGGGGGGAGTGCAAGCATGCCCATAGCTTATGCCAAGTGTTTACTGCACATCCAGAAAAGGTTTCCAAATCTGAGATCTTAGGAGGAAGTTCCTTACCCCCGTTCCTATCGATCAAGTGTTTTTCCAGAAGCTGAGACTTGTCAGGTGGGCCAGATGAAAGCTCCAATAATCCCTGGGCAGCATGGTTGGGGATGATGGGAGTTGTGGTTGGACACGCTTGGAGGACACTTGGTTGGGGAAAGATGGAGTTTGATGAAGCCGTGGTCTGACCGGGGTCAGAGAAGACATGACATTCCCATTTTTAGCACGTGCATCTTTTAAAAATAAAGCAGGTGGGGGAAGACCTAGCTCAGTAAGAGCAGCTGGTTGGTCTTGACAGGAAGCTAACAAGGGTCAGCCCTGGTGATTCTGTCACTGGGACACCACCAGGAAATCCCAGGGCACTGGTGAGATCAAGGTATCAAAAGAACCTCCCGGAAGAAATGAAAGGGCAAATCACTTCCACGCTGTTTCTAAAAAAAATACATGGGTGTGTCCATGATGCCTCCAGGAGGCGGGTTCAGTTTGTAAAACATTTTAGCTAGTATAAGGAAGGGGGGCATGAAGCAGGTGGGGCAGCTGAATAAAACTCCCTCTTGCTCTGGTTCCAACCTAGCTTGCTCTAACCTGCATTGAATCTAAGCCCACCCCGACACACACACACGTGCATGGAAAGGTGAACCCAGGGCAGGATTGGCCTGCTGATCTGCAACAATCTATGACAAATTTGCATCCACCCCCGTTGCAGGCCTCGCTTTTTTGTCCACAGCCACCTGCTTTGCAAGACAGAGAGGGCCTTTGTGGCTTGGGCACCAGGAGAACACAGTCCACATGGCGAGCAGACAACCGATTACCATTTGAAGCAGACTGCCCTGGTTTGTATTTCAAGCAGCCAGCGCATGATGGGAATGCTATGTTCTCTTTGCAGTGAGCGTCAGGTACAGCCCATTCCCTTTCATTCCCCCCCCCCCCCATTTTTGTCTCAGCCATATGGAGATTCGCAGATCGTCGTGTTATGCTCTTGTCCTGGCTTCACATCTATAAGACTGTGAACTGGGGAGAACGTTAGGAGAGGGAGTGGACATCGGTGGTCAGGGGCACCCTCGGTTTGCTGAAGCCCCTGAATTCAGTGTCTGACTGTCCAAAGTTAAAAAGCAGAGGATGGGAACAGATCTCTTCCAGAAGTTTTACAAGAAACAGGAGAGACCCTAAAGACCTCGATCAACCTTTGCCCACTTGGCATCTTCCAGAAGGGTTGGGGGCAACCATATGTTGCTTGTCCTAACGTATCTAAGAGGGCAATAGGTGAGGTTGGGTCACACAGCCAAGGAGTGAAAGCTGCTTCAAGCCAGCTACCTGTGTAACTAGGTTTGCCTCCATCTTGTAGACATTTGACAATGTCTACATTGATTGTGAGGCCATGTTTTCCAGAAGCAGATGGGGCTTAGAACCCAGTCCATGATAGAAGTAATATCAGAAGTCCATGTGACTTCACAGACCCACCACTGCAGTTTTCTTGGCAATAGTCCTGAAGTGGCTTGCCACTGTCTTATTCCAGAATATTTTTACACCTCCTCATCTAGTTTACAACCATGGGATTTCTGGTGGTGCCAGCCAGGCCCATCCTCACCTAGCTTCTCAGGCCAAACAAGACCAGGCAGGTGTTGTCCCCTATTGAGGCAATTTACAGGGCTGTTTAAAAATACAGCCCATAAATAAATATATCAAATGACATTAGCTGAACTGCAGCTGTCTAAAAACATATCGGAAGTCAAATGAGTATCACCCAAACCAATTAGCAGATATCAAATAATATTAACAATACCAGCCGCAGCATAATGACAAAGCTTTTAACTCAATGTCAAGAACTTCACCTGAACACAATTTCAAAGTGAAGACTGAGTTTAAATGTTTTCTCAGATGGTAGGAAATGTCAGTTAATGCACTTGGAAACCTGTGTTTCTCTTGCTTGGGCATTTCTGTTTTAGCTCTCCAACCTGCCACCCATCTTGCACTGGTAACCTGGTAAATGCTTCATTGGAATATAAATTCTCCCTCCTTGGATCAGACCAAGGAGAACAATTACAGTTGAACAGCTGATCAGTTTCCTCAAGTGCAGAAGGTTATGAAATCAGTTCCCAGGTAGGGTTGGAGGTAAAAGTAACTGATAATTCATGGACAACTGGAGCTGATGAGTGTAGCCTTCCTCCCAAATCTGATGCCCTCCAGAGATGTTGGCTTGTAACTCCGTTCCCCCAGGGGCCAGGTGATCTAGAGTTGCAAGTCCATTGCATCTGGAACGGTCCCAACTATGGAAAGCCAGTGGAAAGAATGCTGTCCCAGAGGGATCTGTGCATTGACTTATTAAACATTTATTTATTAAACAAATTTATATAACTGCCCATCTAACCAGCAGAACTCGGGGTGGTGACTTGATAGAAGATCAGCTGCCCATGTTCCTGTTTCTACATCCATCCTCCCCAGCATTGTCCCCGACCTCTTCTTGTCTTGGCGGTATCCATTTCTCATTTGCAAATTCATGGCATAGTTTGCAGGCTGATGAGCTGGTCTGCAAAGCTGTAGGTATGCGGTGTAAGGATAAGTCACATCTAGGTCAGGCTCAACTTCCAAGGTCTTCCAGGGATCCATCCATACAGTTTTCTTGGCCTGATTTGGAAGAGGTTTACCATGACTATCTTCTTGGATACTTTTGACTTCCCAGTCTTGTCTCAACCAGGGTCCAAACTGCTTAGCTTTCTAGATCAGCCAAGGTCAGCTAGATGTGGCTCTCAAGCTGGTTGAACTTGCTCTAGAGGTTGTGACCCACATTCCAACAGTGGTGGGTCCTTCTACTTTTAGAATATAAGGAACCTCAAAAAGGAGGTTCGTTATGCTTGAATTTAGGAATGTTATTTTCTGGGTGGGTGGGAATAAGTGGAGCAACAAAGGACCCCCCCACACACACACACACACACACACACACACTTCCTGAAGAACTTGGGTGTAGAATGTCAGGCAGTGAGATCCAGGAGCTTTTTCTTAGCTTTCTGAAAATAAGTAAATGCCTTTCTGCCTTTCTGCCTGCCTGCCCTATCCGGGGCTTCCCAGCTCTTTGAAGAAGCTGGGCGGGGGGGGGGGGGGGGAGTAGCTCTCCACACCCATTTTTGCCTGGCCAACACGCCCCTCCCTCCCCATTTCTTTCTCCCCCTCCCCCCTTTCTTCTGCCACTTTTGTTTGTGGCTCAATAGATGGGGGGGGGGCGGGGGACGAGAATAGGCGACCAAGGCACCAGTTCAGAGGTTCCCCCTCCTCCTCCTCCTCCTCCTCCTCATTTCCAGCTCCCCACCATTGCTTCCCCCCACTCCGCCGCCTCCTCTTCGCATTTGGAGGACCCGGCTTTTTGCCTCTTAAACTCCCCCCCCCCCCCGTTTGTTCTGCCCTGGTGAGCATCCCTCCCCCGCCCCGCAAGTCGGGGAGGAGACGCGCGCGCGGTTCCGAGCCTCCCCTCTTTTTTCCTCTTCGCGGCCCCCAAGTCTGCGCCTCCGTGCGCGCGCACGGCCTCCGCCGCTCCCGCTTGCGCGCGCGCGCACCCCCCACCTGCCCTTCGGGAGGCGGCGGCGGCGGCGGCAGGAGGAGGAAGAGGAAGAGGAAGAGGACGGGAGAGAGGGAGGAAGGCGCGCCGGGCAGAGCCGCTTCGCTCCTGCAGCCGGCCGGGGCCCGATCCCGCCCGCAGGAGGTGGGGAGGGGCGCGCCCCAGCCAGAAGCCCGGCCAGGAGGGGGGCGGCGGCGGCGGCGCGCTTCGACCCGGGGACGGGAACGCCCGGAAGGGAGGCTGGCTCGCTGGAGCGGCGGGCGGGCCGGCGGGCGGGCGGAGGCTGGGAAGCCGCCGCCGCCGCCGCTGCTGCTGCTGCCATCGCCGCTGCGCTGAACGGTGGCGGCGCCGGGCGGGACCCGCGATGCCATTTCTGTCCGGGCGAGGCGGGCGGCGAGAATGAGAGATGCAGGTAAGCGAGGGCTGGCGCTGATCCGGACCCGAGCCAGAAGGGCGGGGGGGGGCTGCTCGGCGGCCGGGGTCCGGCTGCTCTTCTGGGGGGGCGGGGCGGACGCATCCCTGGCTGGCAGCCCCCGGACGGGCCCCGTCCCCGTCCGCGTCCCCCTCCCCAGGCCGTTCCCGATCCAGATTTCCTGCCCCTTCCCAGCTCCCGATTCGGAATCGCGGAGATGCGAGGCTTGGCGTCCCGGGGGGACCCTCGGAGGAGACCCGCGCCGCCTTGCAGGTCGGCTCCGGCTATCGCGGCGTGCCGTGTGCTGGAGAGGAGGGGGTCGCAACCCTCCTGATCTGCGCCTGCCCCCGCCCGCCTTGAGGTCTGCTTCGGATGCCAGGCTCGGAATTTGGGGAGGGGGCGGCGGTGGGGAAGAGGGGGAGAAAATGCCTCCATTGGCATCCGGGCATGCTTGCCTTTCTGAGCCAGATTTCGCAGGCGGGGGGGGGGGGGGGCTGCTCCAATCCCAGTTCGAAAGGCGCTGCTTCCGAGCAGATATTCTAAGATTGGGATGTCAGAGGGAGGGAAGGAGGGGCATCTCGACCCCCTCCCCTCCTGGAGATTTGGTCCTCTACGCCTTTGGGGGAAAAAAAGAGGTGTCGTTTCCGCCGCCGCCCCCCCCCCCCCAGTTGCACCATGAGCTGTTCCCCCCCCCGGAGCTGTAATCTGTCTCCTTTGGAGCTTACGGTCTGCACCGCATTCGCTCTGAAGTTTGTGAGTATCGGGGACGGTTGTGACATCGCCGCTACGATGGGGCTTTCTGGAGGTACATCGCTGGGGTGGGGTGTGTTGTTTTGGGGAAGGGGGGAAGGGGAAATCAACTTGTGTTTTCACCCACCGTGAAGGTGAGAAGGGTGTGTGCTTATTGTCTGGAATCCCCCCCCCCCCTTTTTTCCTTCCCTTCTTTCTAATCTTTGGAAGAAGAGTGGTGTTTCTGTGGGAGAGAGGGAAGGATGCCTTTGATCTGGGATGCCTTTGGGGAGGGGGATCATTTGGGGCTAAAGTGGGGAGGGGGTCTTTGGCTGGCTTGCAGGTGGGCGCCTTTTGTGTTCTGTGTCCCCTCAGCCTCTGCTCTTACGCAACCGGGGTGTGTGTGTGTCTGTGTGCGCGCGTGCCATCAACTGCCCTCCTGATCCTCTTTGGCTTGCCTGCTTTTGTGTGTGTGTGCATGTGTGTGCACGCGCGTGTCCCTGTGTGTGTAGATCTTGGATGGAAGGACATGAATTGCCAATTGGAGTTATGGGGTCTGTACACATTTTGGAGCATAGGGTGGGCTGAGTTGAGATCAGCATCCCGGAGCATTTGAGCATTTGCCTGAGGCTGATTTCCAAGAGCTGGAAAGCAGATCTTCGCTTTCCTCCCTCTGCCTTTGCCCTCTTTTTCCCCCCACCAATCTGCTCCCCCCTCACAAATTTGCCAGCCTGTTTCCCTTCCAACCTCGCCTTGTCCCTTTCCTCCACCCCCCCAAAAAAGAGGGATTTATCCCTCCCTCTTCTCTGGCCCCCACAGGGCACATTCCAAAGATGCTGCTTGTCCTTGGCAAGAATGGGGGATCCTTGACTCCTTGGGTGCTTATGAGCGGTGCATCTTTGTCTGGACAGGGTGGGCCTCTGGGACACCACCCGGCTGGGCCCTCAGAGGTGCAGGGGTGCTGCTTGGGAAACGAGGGGACCCGATTCAGCTTGGCAACCAATGTCCAGACGGGAAGCTGGGTTTCCAGGGACGCAGAAGAAGCTGAGCTGCTAGGAAATCGAGTTAAGGTTTAGGCTGGGTTTAAGCAGATGCTTTACTTGAACAATGGTTCTGCTGCCTGGGAAGTCAGGCAGGGACTGGGGTCTTCCCATTTGCCCACTCCCCAATCTTTTGGATGGCGAATACCAGGAAATTCAAAGCAGAGACACCATGGTGGTGACAGGAGCCTCGCACCCCTAATTTTATGGCCCTTCACCCCAGCGCCAGTGCATTGATGCGCCTAGTAAGACATCTCTTTGTGCGAGTGGAATAGCACAGTCTGCATGGCAGCTTCTGCTGTTTTTCAGGCCTTAAAGTGGAGAAACAAAATTTCTGCTGTTATGGTTTATCAGCAGTGGCCAAAGGCTTTTTCGGACCCGTTGACATGCCAGCAACACCCTCTCTGAGGCATAATGTCCAATCATAAATGGGACAGCTCAGAGCTTCAGTATTTCCCATCTATAAAATGGGACCTTATTTTTAATTGTGTTGATAGACCTTCATGTTCCCAAAAGGTTTATGGCTTTTGGCATTATTGCCACCTTTTGTTACTGGTAACATCTACTAATCATCTAGCCTGAAAATCTAACGATTGATTGATTGGTTTGGGTTAAGTACTACTCATAAATTTCTTGTCTTTACGCAGTTGGTAATTTCTGATCTGTTGTAAATTAAAAGCAGATACGTTCCAGTTCTGCCACTCTGAGCCACAATGTTGTATCACTCTCCAATTTGAGGATCTTGGCATTCTGATAATGTTATGTTATGTTATGTTATGTTATGATATATGATATTATAAAATATAGCACTAACTTTCCTGAAGTATTCAGGGATCCTGCTTTCAGTTTCAGACATCAGCCTAAACCACAGTTAAGGGAGCTTAAGGGATGGGATAAGAAATTAAACCATTGTTTGTATTTGCTGTGGTTTGCCATGGATTCTAAACTGGCAACTTGTATAATAAGTTGCTGAACATTGGCAGTCACTCTGTCTCGGGAGCAGAATGAAAGAAGAAATCTGAGAGGAAGCTTAAGCTATGATTGGGTTGTAATTTGGAATGTCCTAACCATAGTTAAGAAGTTCTGCTAACAATAGCTTGACACATAGGCTAAGTTCATACATTTGACTGAGCCATAATGGGCTTCTTTGGTTTTAACATAGCATGCTGTGAGAACATAACCATTATGATTGCTAAATTATCCTGTCTTGTTTAGCATGTGGTTTCCATCTGGCCAATTATGGTTTATTCTAGAAACCATGCTTAAAGAAACCACAGTTTAGTATGATACATGAACCCAGTTGCTACCTGAATTGGGCCATTCAGTTCACAAATAAACCAAAAGAAGGCCAGCTTTATATCCATGGAAACTGGTGTTGATATTTTTTAATCTACAAGAGGAATCTCTGTAGGTGCAGAGTTTCCTTCGGGCACTATTACTGTAGAAAGCGTTACCTCTCATCTAGTGACTTGGTGCAAGGTGGACGGACAATTACAATGGCAATGGGTGCACCATTGGAAGACCTGAAGGACCAGGTTGGGGACAGAGCCTCCTGGAGAAAATCTACCTAGGTGGTCACTAAGAGTTGGCACTAACTTGATGGCATATAATCAGTCAATGAATGGCTTTGGTAGATCACCAAAAAGCTAACTGGGTTGCACCTGATGAATACTTGTGTTTATTTTATTGCTAGTATACTGCTCTACTTCCAAACAGCTCCAAGTGGCATCAATTAATGTATTTTCCTTGGATGGGAGTCCATCAGGAAATTCCAGGCTGTAGGCTAGGCTGGAGAAGAAGGCAAGGGAAAAATTCCTCCATATTATTGCCAAGACAACTACATGGATACGTCAGTGTAGTCACCAAAGCCAAGCTCAGCTTGAAGAGACTTTATTTCTCCCTGCCACCAAATCTTTGGATTTGATGGTTTCTCCACTTGGACTTCTTCTTTTCTCTCCCTCTCCCTACCCCTCACCCCTGGATTGCCCCATAAATTGCCCACTCAAATCTATCATGCAACTACCTAAGTCACTAAAAACTCATAAAGGGAACATAACAAGATACGGAAAAACCGGAAGAAGTCCTGGTTGGACTTGAGCTGAGGCTTTTCAGTTCCACAAGCTGAAAATGCCTCCTCCATCCCACCCCGTATAGCCACATCAATTCTCAGTGCAGGAATGTTTCTTCCTCCACCAACATGATCTCCAGAATCCTTGATAACCATTGGTTAAGTGCTTTAGCCATAAATAGAGGGAGTACCATGACCAAAAGCTTCATGGAAACCCTGGTTATCGGTTGGGAAGAAAGCAGTAATGCTCAATCCAGGTAGAAATGCTGATAGTGCAGGAAGCAAATGCATATAAGCTTTGGGTGTTTTTTTTTCCTAAGAAGCATGTTCAGCTTTTTAATTAAGAAAACATTCAATGCATCTAACAGAAGTAATGAACTGCAAGACTGAAGATGACAATGGCTGCGATCAGCTATGCTTCAGTAACTGTTTTTATTTATTTTTATTTTTTTTTTATTACAAAACGAAGAAGAAAATACAGAAAAGTGCTTTAACATAAAAGTGAAAAAATGCAAGAGAAAAAAAACATGATAGTCATATAACTGTTAGAAATATAGATGTACTTGAATAATATTTGTATTAGATAAGCATATAGAATTGTAATGGTTTACCGTTATGATATATTAACACTTTTTTTTCCTCTCTGTATTTTTTTTTTTCACTTTTTATGTGAAAGCCAACTCAGCAAAAGGCCAACCAACTGCTTCACAAGCATGTCAAGCTTGGCTTTGTTTGCCTTGGTTGGAATCTTCGCATCCTGCACAAACCCAGTTTGTTGGGTTTGTTTGTGGTTCAGTGTCCTAGGCAAACTCGGAAAGAGGGTTAACTCAGGAACCAAGTTAGGTCAGCTGTGCAAACATAGCCAAGAAGCCCAAGAAAAACCTAGATGGGAAGGAGATAGTATACACCTAGAAAACCTCAGAAAACAGGATCTGAAACATGTAGAAGATCAGAAAACAAGCTGAAGCCATGTAGAAAAGTCACCTTCACTTTATGCCAGCAGGTGGAGAGGCAGGAAAGGCCCCAGATCAGTGTTGCTCAACCTTGGCAGCTTTAAGATGTATGGACTTCAACTCCCAGAATTCCCCAGTCAGCATGGCTGGCTGGGGAATTCTGGGAGTTGAAGTCCACACAACTTAAAGTTGCCAAGGTTGAGAAACACTGCCCCAGATTGTCAAGAATTCTGAAAAAGGGATCTGCCACCAAGATGGCCTCCTTCCAGGTGGATACCAGTTTGCTTCTGGGAAAGTGAAAGTCCCTCCAGCTGTTTTTAAGAGACATGAGACAGAAGGTGACAATATGGAAGGGTTCTGTTCCAAATGCTAGCCAGCCAGGCTTTATCCTTTCCCAAAAAGAACCAGCCCAACCCCCAAAGTATTATTATTCCATGATCTCCAAACATGCTCATCCTTCTTATGCCATGTTAGGGTTTCCTGTTTCAGCTTTTTTCTTGATCTATCCTTATTTTTTTCAATGCTTCTTCAGGAGTGGAAGTTCCTTCAACCTTTTCTCCATCTTTTGTGTTGGATGGCACAGTCCCAAATCATGCAGAGCCTGGAGAAAGTAGAATTAGACCAGTGCTCCAGTGTTGTGATTGGCCTAGGCCAGGGAAGGGTGAAAGGTGCTAAGAAATGTCCCTCAGCTCCATTGGTTCCTTTCTTTGCTATAAATACCTGTCTTAAGGATGGACCACAGCCTACAAATCAGAGCTCTCTGATCAAACTTTGCTGGATGTGATCCAACTGTGGTTTCAAACGTAATAGCCCCTGGTCTTGAATCATATGCAGCTCTTTGAAGCATGTGGGTTTTCTTTCTGGCATATTAAAGCTTTGCTTTGAGTCTTCAGCTTCTTAAAAACAAGACAAGTCCAGAACAAGCCCAACGCTTCTCTCTGGGAGACAACCTAAACAAGCCTGCTTCATCCGGGGGTGTAGTATATTACAGATCCTATTGTTTCTACTCTGGTAGGCATTGATGGAAACTGTAGTCCATGATTTCTGGACTACAGGCCTTATTGTCCCTAACCTACTGACACTGATGGAAGCTGTCATCCACAATTTGTGGATGAGGTTTGATTGGTGAAGGTATGTGGGAGTGTGGAGTCGAGGTATGAAACATGGACTCTCATCCCCAGAAGAGCGAACACGAGATAAGAGGATGAGACTGGCCCCTCCCTAAGGAATGCAGAGGATGTTTGTGGGGTGACCCTGAGAGTTGCTCTCAGTCTGAGAAGATTCTGTAACGGGAGTGAAGCCAATAAGCCTTGCTGGATTGAATCTGTATTGTCTCTTGGAGTTTCCTGGGCTAATCCTGACAAGGTAGCTTAAGTGTCATCAGATAAAATGACCTTAGCTTTCAAGGAGATCAGAAAGTATCCTTGGTTTCTTCTAGTGTCAAAACAGAGCACACAAATGACCATCAGTTTGATGGGGTGGTATAATGGTAAGAGTCCTAGACAACCCAGCCCCATCTACATTTATCCTGTTATTGAATAATGTTTAAATAACACTATTTAAAAAACTAACACTAATTAAATAACACTAATTAAAAAAGATTCTGGGGAATATACATGAAAAAAACAATTAAAATATTCCATTTGTTGTTGTTCAGTTGTTAAGTTGTGTCCGACTCTTCGTGACCCCATGAACCGTATCGCGCCAGGCCTTCCTGTCCTTAAAATATTCCATCATATAGAATAATCCAGGGTAGTATGAACAGATGGCCATCCACAATCTCCTACAAGTCATAGCTTACTGAAATAAAAGAGTTCTAGTGTTTTTCCAGTGAGTCAGGATCAGGCACATTTTTGGAGCAGCATATTTCACTCTGGGGGGCACTGATGCTGAGAAGTCCTGTCTTCTAACCCACAACTCTTCTACCTCACATGACGCGGGAGACTCTTAGCAGGCCTTCTCTTGATCTTTGGACTGGATGGGCAGAATCCTGCGTGGTTGGTGGCCCTTGATATGGTTTAGTCATGGGCTCAAGGTGTGGGGTAAACCCAGGCCTTGTCCTTTGTAAACCATGGTTTAGGTTTTAGCATCTTGTGTGAGCCCAGCCCATTATGACTGGCAAACTGTGGTTTCTGGCTTACCATGCTATAGGGACCCACCTCATTGTGGCTTCTTCAGTGACCCAAATCATGGCTTCATGCAAGTGCAGTCACTCATTAGCTCAGGCTGACCTTCCTCTCGGAGTGATTATGAAAGTCAACCATGGGGAGATGTCGCCTCAAGTTGAGCTTCAAGAGACAAGGCAGCCTACAGATGCCATCAATTTAAGAAAACATTTGTGTGTGTGTGTGATATTCCCCATCTGATTATGTTCTAGGATCAAAATTATGCTTTTTTAAAAAAATAGGTTACAATTAACTTGCCCCCAGCACTCCATAAGCTCTACCAGCTAATACAAAGCCTTTCAGCATAAATAAGGCTTGATGACTGTTCACACGGGAATGGTAGGAATGTTGGCTTGAGATGCTGTGCCGGAAGAGGGGATTTGGTCTGGTCCAACACTGACTGCCAGCACACCCACACGGGCACCCAGAGGAGGTGGTGGGATTATCAGCATGACTCACCCAGGGGGTAGCGCTGAGTCTCAGGATGGTTTGCCAGAGAGCTGGAGGAAAGCTGGTTTTGATGTTTTGATGTTGCAAATGGGCCGGAGTGCTTGGAAGATGGGTAGTGTACAAAAACATGCGACTGATTGATAAATAAATGGTAAATAAAAATTCCTCTTCTATAATAAGGGAATAACATTCCAGCTTCCTCCCCTGCCTGCCTGCCCCCCCCCCCCCCCCCAGCAATCCTGCAAGCTGGATAAGCTTTTTTGATCCTGTCTAGCAATGATATGGTCATGGTTTCCCACTGCCTTCTTCCAGAATAGATATTGATTGATTGATTTGATTTCCCAGTCTATCCTACAGCTGAGGGTTTTCCTGAGCATCTCCCATCCAAATAATAACCCGGTCTGTTCCTGCTTAGCTTTCCAAGTTCATCCCAGGTTGGTGAGATGGGGACCCTGTCTAACTAAAATGTAACTCAGCCAGTTGCAGCCTCTTCCTTCCCACATCTCTTCTTCTCTTGCAGCAACCTTTGGTTAGCACCAAAATGCCATGCGTGTGAGTCATACTGTATAAAATAATGCCAACAATAGCAATACAGCCTGTTTTGTTTTGCTTTACTAACAGCTAGTATTTCCACATTTAAAATAATCCTGCTCGTTTTCTAAACTAAGAGGAAACTCTGTGCCTTTAGTAAGCAAGACCCTCAATCGAGGAGGTAACATGAAACAAGGGTTTCCCAAACTGGTCCACTTTTATGCAGCTTGAGATCAGAGTATTTGTTTCCTCTGTTAAACCATGAATGCTCTGGAATATTTGAAGATGGTCTGCCTTAAGGAGGCTACAGTTATTGAGAACAAGCAAGGTCGAACTCATGGGGGATGTGGACAAACAAGGTTTAAATAAACAGCGTCTCCTAATGACGGGCATCGAAGGGAACTGTGGCTTGTTTAAAAATGGGAGTTGAACCTTCTACCTGAGTAGCTGTGGAGGAGAAAGAGAAGCAAAGAGTTGGTGATTGATTATTACAGGCACTCTATGGTTTATTTGCACTGGGAAACCATGGTTTGTCATGGGGGTATATGCTCAGCAAAATAATGTTGACTGGCCATTTTTGGAGACAGCACATTTTCTGTTTGCTGGAGAACTGCTACCTTTGTCCTGGGAATACCCTGTTCCCATCCTTGGCTTGGCTATTTTTGCAAGCCTACCTGTACTGTATCTATAATGTAATTTCTTTTCTGGCACTCCTTGTTACTACAGTATGACATGATCTGAATGGTCAAAAGTATATACTTCCATTTCGAGCACATTAAATGCATCGCTTTTAAGAGCATTCTCTCCTAACCCCTGAATATTAACCTCGAAGTCGCACCTTGTAGCATGTCAGGCTTGTTCTACAACATGGAAATTGACGTATCATTACACTTGCATTTCACTTACAGCTGTATTACCAGGGTTTGTTACCCCTTGGATCACACAGCAACTAGCAAAAGACTCTGGACAATTTAGAATTCACACACTGGGGCGTCTGCAAAGGCGGGGGGGTCAAAAAGAGAGTGGCCATGACTGCCCTGCTACAGCTACCATCTTGACTTTTTTGACCCTCACCCCCTTCCCCAGACGCCCCATCGATAGGATTATTTTCCATTGGAGTCCAACTAATCTGAATCTTGCTCTCTCCCTAACTGTTGAGGCAATGCCCAAAACTGTTGGAGGGACAGAAGTTCGGAATACTCAGGGCTCTGTCTGTAGGCCAATACTCTAAAACTAAAAGCAAGTTACTACAGTTAGTAGGCTGTCTTTTCCTCAGAGTAGTTAAGCAGAAGTTGTAGGTTACCATCTGTTGGAGATGCTGTGTAGATTGCAGATTGCAAAGATTCCTGCATCCAGCAAGATTATGACTTCCAATTCTAAAATTAAGTCATTCCAGGGAGGAAAGAAAGGCCAGTTTGATTAATGAAATGTTTATAGGGTATCAAAGGGAAATGTAGTTGTGGAGGAGGGAATCCAATGAAACATAAGGACTACAGTCTTTATATCATAATGCAGTGGAAGATTTTTGTTTATTTCTTTGTTTGTTAGATGTACATCCCTGCTTTACTCCAAGAACTCAAGGCAACATGGATAGCCTTCCCTTCTGCCAGTTTTTCCCCACAACAACAATCTCGTGTGGTAGGTTAGGTTGAGGGAAAGTTACTCTAATCATCTGAAGGTTCAAGCCAGCATAAGATATTTTAATAAGGTGAACCAAACGCATGATGCTTTGACAATTTATTTAATTTTATGACTCTTGCAAATCTCTTTCCTTTTGATTTTCATACTTTTCTTTCTGTTTTTCCCCCTTGATTATTATTTTTTTAATATTTAATAAAACAGAAGTGACAGCAAAAGAGAAAGAGAGAAAGTATGTGACTAGCCCAAAGTCATCCAGTCAGCTTCCGTGAATAAGGGTGGACTTGAACCAAGATCTCTCAGTTCTTGGCCAATACCTTAAGCATTACACCACTCATCTGTGCTCTCTCTCAGTTTTTACCCCCAAGTTTTTCTCCACCCTCAGCCCCAGAAACCTACTAAGTGACTCTGGACCAGTCATTCTTGCTCAGTTCATCTACCTCCCAAGATGATTGTGGTGGGGGAAAAGTGAAGGAGAAAATGTTGCTTACATCATCTTGAGTTCCTCAATGAAAGATGGGTTACAGATTAACCAATAAATAAGTCTTGTATTTTAATGTCATTTATGAGTCCCATCTCTTCTACAGGAACACATGTCATTTTGTAGCCCTTCCAGGACAAGGGAATCAGAAGGGATGGAGGCATTTCTAGATGGGTTCGCTGGATTGGCTTGGTAGGTCTCAGAAAGACATTGGGCATTTTTTTTTAGTAGTGCAAGGATGTTCTTCGGTTTCCACTATATCTCACATAGTCTAAAGCAGTAGTTCTTCAACAAAGGGGTAATTTGGGCATATCCTGAGGGTAATGGAACAATTTGTAATTGCTTGTTTGTGAGTCAGGGATCCATTTTGGGACTGCTGCTGCTGAGACATTTGTGTAAAGCAAGAGAGTTTGTGTGTGTGTGTGAGGGTAATGACTGGGAAAAAGGACACAATTGGGTCAAATGGTTTAAGAACCGCTGTTCTAAGGGATCGTTCCCCACTCTGTTGTCCCGTGGAGTTACTAGCAGAATATAACACCTCTGGGGAATTCAAAGTGGGTAAGATTGTGTCAAAGCAATATATGAAGGGTCATACTAGTTGAGACCAATAGTCGACTCATCACTGCAGAGAATCAGAGAGATGACCTTGCGGGAAATAGAGAAGAGCTTCTAAAGAAGGGCTGAAACATTCCTTAAATCCTGGAAAACAAAACAGAATTCAGAAGATATTCAGGCCAGCTTCTCCCCAGTTGTCTACAATCACCCTCCAGTTTCAGGGGTGGTTGGATGATGCTTCAAGAACAGTCATGAAGACCAACAAATTTTATGCCCACTTGCAGGCTGTTTCAAATATCCATCTACTGCACAGCCAGTGATGTCCTGAAATTCCTCAAGTTTGGTTCTGCCATTTCAACCTAAGAATTAAGGTCCTAGAGCAGTGTTTCTCAACCTTGGCCGCTTAAAGATGCGTGGACTTCAACTCCCAGAATTCAACTCCCTTGCTGGCTGGGGAATTCTGGGAATTGAAGTCCACACATCTTCAAGCGGCCAAGGTTGAGAAACACTATCCTAGAGATAACAATTACTACAGGCAATGATAAGATTTTGTGAGGTTTAGAGCTACATTTGCCAAGAGCAAATCTGTGAAAATCCACATTACCCAAACACAAATAGGGACAGACCAAAGCTCTGTGAGCTGTGATTTTCCTCCAAAAGAGGATGTTACCGAATTGTACATTGTGATCTGGAAGTGGTAAATTTGTGGCTTTCAACATCAGAAGTCATTCTTTTCTGAAAGTCTGAATTTGTTTCAGATTTCCAGCTGCAGCTGTTTCTTGGGTGCTTATGCAACAGGTACCACTTGTCATAGCTACAAAACATCTCTAGGAGCTTCTAGTACTGTTCACTCTTCATTCTCACCCGCTGTTTATAACCAAGGACGGACCTGCCACGTTTTGGTGCATTTTCAAGAATACTTTGTAGTTTCAATGTTGTATTCTGCTGACATCAGAATAGGCCATCAGTGGAGGGGAATCTCTGTCACCTCCTGGTCTTCTCTCTCAGACTATTTACACATTACAAAGTATACATTGTATGACTGAGTTCAGACACACACTTGGCTTAACAAGCCAAGATACAGAGAGCTTCTTGGCTGTGTGCATTCTTGTTTTTTGTGATATTAGCAAACAAGCAGGAAGACTTGAATCCCCCATTGCTTCTATTTCCTTCGGGACACTGGCTATTTTTCAGAACCAGTGTAGTAAGTGGGGGTTTCAAAATTGGTTTAAATCCTGGTTTGTTCCAAAGCTGTAATTTCCCAGTCTGGGTGAAACCAACTAAAATTGATTCGAAGCTTCTCTGTGGGAATATGACTTGAGCAAGGAATGGAGCCAATGGAGTAAATACAAAGCCGAAGATCTCATTCATATCTCAGTTTATTACGGCTCTCTTATGGGAGTCCGTGTAGGCTGGATAAATGGAATGCGCCAATGAAGATGGAACCAGCCATTATTTAGAGACTGAAGATGCTCATCGTGCTTAGAATCAGGCAATATATGAGCTGTTTTAAAAAAAAAAAAATAAGGAAGGGAATGCCTGCAGAGCACAGATTCTGGATTCCTTGTAACCTTTTTAACAGCATTGACCAGAGGAGGCATGTCTGTTAGACCAGGTCAGTAGGCCAGGTCAAGGAACAGGCGTGGCAGGGAATGTTTGTTAAGGTAGTAGAGTAACAAAATCTTCAACGTTTGAGTTTCTCTCTACTTCATCATATACCAAATAAAATAAAAGTGGGGTTATTTTGAGTTTCTTTCCCCCACTTCCCACTTTCTTAAGACTGTGTAAACTTTTCTACCAGTCCCCTCTTACTACCTCATTCATTTCTTCCCTATCCTCAAAGTCAACTCAAAAACCTTTTGCAGATGATCCCCTAGTTTATTTCATGTTGCCTTTGTGGAATGTGTGAAGCCAGCCAATGTTCTTAGAAACCAGAGTTTATGGTGGTGTGTTATGTATGAACCAGGGCATTACAGCTTGTTCAGCAAATCATGCCTTTGCACATTGGGCCTACATTTCATTAAGGTCAGTTTCCATGATCTGATTGCAGACCAGTCAACATCCTAGCTTTTCCTCTCTTTCATTCACAAGTGGCTGTCATTCATTCCTTGATTTTGATTGCTCTATTGCGGTGTTCCTCAACCTTGGCAGCTTGAAGATGTGTGGACTTCAGCTCCCAGAATTCCCCAGCCAGCTATGTGTGAAGTCTACACATCTTCAAGCTGCCAGGGTTGAGGAACACTGCTCTATTGGCCTGTCTCTCCCCCCACCAGCCCCCATTTTCTTTTTATTCTTTTCAGCGGCTGCAATTACTCCTTTCTCTTCCACCTTCTGCCCTAAGGTGATGATCCCCAATCCATTCTTTCTGACTGTGCACTGTTAAATAATAACTTTGTTTTGACTTTATACAGTAAGTCTCAGAATAGCGAATGGCAGTTAAATTGTTCCTTGTCCTTTTGGAGGGCTTACATTAAAAATGAATTGCCTAAGTGAACCCAGGAGGAAAGGAAGAAGAGAAAGGGAGAAGCAAACATGGATGGAGCAAAATCAAAACATTGAATACAACAACAAACCTTTTACATGGCTGGAAATGAATCTTGAGTATTTGCAAGATGGGGAGAGAAGCCGCAAGCGAAGCATGGATTTTGAGAAGCCAAAATGTGAGTTTTGGCATTTTCCCACTGCTGGCACCAGGGTTTTGGAGCCGGGGCTGAGATGCAACATCCTTGGTAGGGGTCCTTAATGTGGAAGAAATGGATTGGATGTAGCTTAAGATAATTCTCTGTTTGCACATCTCACCTGTCTAGCTTGGAGAACTCCCAGCAAAATGGAAGAGAAAGCATGGTTAGAATAATGGGCCATATGCTAGTGTTGGGACCCTGACAGCAGTGTCACTTCTCCATCTAGATCAGGGTTCCAGTGCTGGCTATGGAATTCTGGGAGTTGAAGTCCACACCTCTTAAAGTTGCTGAGGTTGAGAAACGCTGATGTACACCATCTTGAGTTGCAGAAAATAAAGGTGGGATTTAAATCTACTAGTAAATTAAAATAATAGGGAAATTGTTTGACATTAGCATTCTTCTGGGGTTTTGGGGGGGGTTGTTGTTGCTTTAATTTCCCAGACTAGCCAACAACCCTGGGATTTTCAGATGACCTCCCCTCCAAATACTAACCAGGTCAAATCCTGCTTAGCTTTCTCCAGATTCCCCACCTGCTGTGTCATTTCTCTCAAATGCCCAAATTCTGTGAGTCCTTCAGCCCGTCAGTCCCTGACTTGAAGCCTTGCCCTCTTTGAAAAACGAAACACAGGCGGGTGCAGATTTTTTCAAAGGGTGCTCAGATTCATACCCACGTTCTTCCCAAGCCCTTTTAAAACAAAATGGCTGCATAAGCCCCTTTGCATTAGACTACAAGGCTGAGCAATATGAAAATCCCCCCCCCCCCCGCCCTCTCTTGGCTGTACAAATTCTAATCTGTCTAAAGGAGTGTGCTAAGTTCTGCTTGTAAGGGCTCAGAATTGATCTAGTTAGCAGCTTCTGTTGAATAAGGTCTGTAATCCCTAATAAAATAATACAGCGGCTGTGATCATAAGAAGGTTAATGTCTTCTGGAGGCTGAGGAACTGGCGGTGCAGTCCTTGATGTGTTGATTCAGAAGCCAAATGCAGGAGCTCAAGAATTGCTGTTCCCAGTTTGTTGTGAGTCCCCGTGAGTCACGCTTCTCTTGTGAACGCCAAGAGCTGGTTGGACCCAAGGCCCTCTCTGTCCACCTCAGAGCCATGGACTGAATCATCCAAGCCCTCTGCTCTCCAGATGTGGCTCTGATGGCCTCAAGCAGAGGTCAGCAAGGAGCCAGCCTTGGCCCACAGACAGCCTTGGGTCCAATTTTAAGAGCTGGGGGCAAGGGAATCAGAGCTGTAACAGAAGGTGTACTGGGGATGAGGAGAGAGAAAGAGAACTGTGTTCAAGAGACAGAGAAAGCGAGGTGAACAAATGCGACCCTCAAAGCGGGAGGAAGCTTGCTTGCTGATTGCTAGCATAAGAATTACAGGCCGTGCGAGCAGTTTGCAGTAATGGTGCTTCTTGGGGCCTCAGCCCCAGCTAGGGGTGGCAGGGAGCAAAGTAGGATGGAATCCTACAATCCTAAGAGTTGGGAAGGCCCTTGGGGTCCTCAAGTCCAACCTCAGCTCTGCATAGGAATCTGTTAGCCCTGCGAGGTAGTCCAGACAAGAAGCACAACTGGAAGTACTAGCTCTATCTTTACAGCTTACATTAACAGAATCTTGCAAGTCTGAAATATTGCTCCCCTCCTTTCCTTTTACTCTCTGGAAAACCAGGAGGGTTCCTTCTGAGATGCTTCCCATGCCCCCTCTTCTTCTGTGGGCTGAGATATCTTTTGCACGTTGGTTGTCCAGTCTGCAGCTCTTCCTCCTGTCTCCCAAGGCCATTTCCACCAACCATTACATCATCCCAAGTCAAGCATTCCCTGCCATCTTCTGCATCCACACATCCAGTAGAAGGGAGCCCAACAGCTCTCTGGTCATCCGTTCCAGTACGTTAGTCTTATTCTTAGGACATTTTTGAAATGGGATCTGCCTCCCATAATGGAAGGGGACTAGGGGTGTGTGAATTGCGCCATCCATTCAGAAGAATTTAGAAGCACATAAGAGTGGGGAGATATTGTCACTTTGGGTAGACCATTCTGGGCTCGAGAATCAGGTAGACCAACATGGACATACTGGTGCCCTTTTCTTTCTTCTTTGATCATCATTCAAGGCCATCACTTCTCTGACAACCAAGTTGGTATTTAGCTGCCTCAGCTAATGGCAATCACAGCCCAACTGGTCCCAGATATGATACTTTTCAAAAGCCATCTTCAGGTGGGTATGAGTTCCACAGACCAAGGAGGATACACATCCTTTTCCCAGGCCTCTGTTCTTTGATTTCCATGTTTAATCTCTGCCACAGTGAAAGGAGACAGGACAATCATCTGTGCCCCCCCTCCCAGCAACACACACCTCTTGAAACTGATGGGCAACGATTCGTCTGCCTTTTGGACATCCCATCCTGGCCGTGCAGATTCAGCAATTCAGCACCTCCCAGCCCTTCTTGATCAGCCTGGGAAAAGAAAGGGAGGAAGATAAGAATTCGAGGGCAAGAGAGGCACTGAGTGTGTGCGTGCGCACACCCAGATGTGCGTGTGAGGGCATGCACGCTAGTAGATAATTTGCTACCCAAGACTACTGGGCGTGATAAAAAAAGAGGGAGGGGGGTGTAATTGTTTCACTCTCCAGGAGACCAGGAGATAAATAAATTACTATGAAAAGGGTTATAACCTCAATTTTCTTTTGAGTTGATTTTCCCCCCTTTCTGACTGTTTTGGAGGAAGGGGGAGATGAACCCAAAAGAGGACAAGGGGGGGGATGCTTTTTCTGAGTTGCATTTAAAGAAGTTGCAATTTTGCCAAGGAAGAATTTGCAGTTAAAGTGGGCCCAGAGCTGTGTCTCCATAATGCACACCCACAGCTGGTGGGGAAATACTTCCATTTTGAATGAAGCCTTTCATCAATTAATGTATTTTCTTTATTCCCCCCCTCCAATAATTTTTACAGCTCTTCTCTCTCTCTCTCTCTCTCTCTCTCTCTGAGTTGCCTTTTTGTTTCTATTTCTTGTTTTGTTTTTCAAATAGCATATGTAATAATCTCGGGCAGAGAAATGCTTCTAGCTTTGTTTTTTTCCCCTAGGAAAAAAAAGGCTGCTGGCTTTTTCAGCTGCATGAAAGAGAATTTTCTTTAAAAGTTCTTTCAAAGAAAAAGAGAGAATTGGGGGTGGGGGGGAGAGAGTTCCCTTAGATGGAATACAATATTTGTGCTTAGTTATGATAGGGGTGGAGAACCCACGAGCTCCACTTTGAATGCCTCCCACCCAGCATCGTAATAATCTGCAGCAAAATAATTGAGTTTAGGGAGTGAGTTTTTATAAGTTTGGGGATGATTCGCAGTTTCTCTCTGAGACAACAACTCTTTTTCCATCTCCACCTTTAAATCGCTCCCTCCCAGATTAGAAAACTTCAGTTGTTGGGCCAGAAGCAACTTATTTGTCAGGTTTTGAGCACTTTTAAGGATGAGAATATAAGCAGGTTGTCTCTGGGAAATTTTTCATTCCACCCCCTTCTTTTACCTTCCCTACCAGAAAAGGCCCCCAAATGCACCAAAAATGTTGGCTATTCTCATAATGTCACAGCATCATGGATTAGCTCCAATGGCCTTTCAGAAGGCCAAAATGCTGAATTACAGTCCCTCCAGATGCTCCTCTGAGTTCCAAAAAGGATTGGGTGCATAAATGGATTGTCTCATCTTTCACTGCATAATCCTCTCTCCATCTGCAGCCTCCTTAGCTTCTCATCCATCCATTCAATCTGAAGGGGAGACCTCAGAAGGCTGTGCATCTTTCATGCCATTCATCCAGGAAATGAGAAAGCGAAGGGCAACAGGAATAGAGCAGAACTGGTTCAACATCTCATGGGGTTTAAGCCTCAAGAGGGGAGGGAAGAGAAATCTTGGTTGAAGTTGAGAAAATTGCACAGTGATTAGACACTGGAACCAACTGTATAAAGGGTGGTGGCTTCTCCCTGGTTGGAGATCTTCACAGAGGCCAAATAATCATCAGTTTGGGATATGATTGCTCAGAATGTCCCACATCAAGCAATGGGTCAGACTCATTGGCCCTTAAGACGCAACCCAACTGTGTGATTCTGCAACACCGTCTTCTCATCTTTGAAAGTGGTTGTCCTGAGATTTCCTTGTTGCCATTTGTTTGGCTCCTGTGGTGGTTTCTTAACGTTCAACACATTTTCCGGTGTTGTGACATGGACATACACAGTTTGGAAGAGGTAGCCTGGAAGTATCTTCCAAACCACTCCCAGACTTCATGAGATTACCAGTTTCATTCCAGGATCTCATGCAAGAAGGCTGAAATCAAGATCTCATGAGGAAGCAGGAAAAATGAAGAGGGCAAGACATTTGGCATCACTTCTGCAGGAATGTTCATGTGGAGGAGATGATGTTTAATTAGTTACATCTGCTCTGATGATGACTCCAGCCCAAGCACCAGGGAAGTCCAAGGGCTTGTCTTGGAGTGTGACTTTCCTGCTAAGGAAGACCCTGATTTGAGCTTCCTTCCTCCCACCCCTGAGTTGGCCTGAGCCCAGTCTTTGCCCTCTGCTGCCTCTAAAGTGAGGTCTAGCTCTCTAAAGATGGATGGATAGATGAACAATTGATGTGACAAGGCAGGTAAGCATTAATTGCCTTCCTGACCTGGATAATTGAATAAATGCTAATAAATGCCAGAACAGCCACTGTCTCCTCTTTAGTACCAGCAGAATACATGGAGCCCTATACATCACTGACAAGGAAGGATGGAGTTTCATCCCAAAGCAGCCTATTGGTCCAGCTGATAGCAGAGAGAACGAGAGAAAGAAGCTGGAAGGGTCATACATCTCTTTCCCCCAGTCCAAACAAAGTCATATCTCTTAGTAACACGGAGGACAAAATCTGCATTTGGTGTCATTTCCTTTGCAAATGACATTTAATCCATGTTTGGGTCACCTTCTAAATTTTTTTATTTTCTTTATTTACTGTATATATCGAGTCTGTCCCCGCCCGTCTCGTCGAAACGACTCTGGGCGGTTTACAAAGCAGTTAAAATCAATTAAAACAACAACATGCAATAATCTTAAATGAATAGAAAATAAATAGATCCAAGGAGAGATATAAAAGTGGCAGTCACTCAGGGAGCATCATCAAGGCACCAGCCACCCCCAGGATTGGGTCAGATTCTTGTCCCCCCACGCAAGCTGGCAGAGCCAGGTCTTTAATCCTCTCCGGAAAGCCGGGAGGGTAGGGGCCTGCCGCGTCTCTGGGGGGAGAATATCCCAAAGGGTGGGGGCAATGGCAGAGAAGGCTCTCTTCCTGGGCCCCTCCAGCCGACCTTTTCTCGCTGACGGGGTCTGCAACATGCCTCACCGTGCGGGACAGGTTGATGTGATGGGGGTGAGACAGTCCCTCAGGTAACCTGGACCACGCCATGTAGGGTAAATGATACCTTGGTCATGAACTTGGGGGTTTCATGAGTCCATATCCAATATTTGGGGGGCCAACGGCATCCCACTTTGACGTACCATAGATGCAAGGAGAACCGGCTTGTACTTTTTAGTTCAGACTTCCAGGAGTTTCATTGTTTAAAAATTACAGGCTTGTCTTCCTCTCTCTCTGCCACATTTTCCGTGTTAGATATGGAAATCTGTTCTCTGCACACAACCCCCTCCTCCCTTGTGTTTGCCCTGTTCAGCTGTTTCATTTATTTTAGTTTAAATATTTATATTCTGCTTTTCTGTGAAATCATTGTGGCTTACGGTAAGCAGACAGAAAAAGAAATAAGAAAGTGCGGAAGGACAAAAAAAATTTAAAAAAGGAAGTTATAGAGCAAATCAATAAGAGCAATCAAAGAGCAGCAGTTAAAATATTAATGATATTAGCACGTTACAAATGTAACTGTGTTAATGAGCAACGGTAAAGAGCTAAGAATTCCAGCAGATGTTGTCTAAGACATTCAGAGCTGCAATCTTAAATGCATCAGTGTCTGGGAATGGAATTCACTGGGATTTCTTTCTTTTTTTTTCCTTTCTGAATAAAGCTTGCTAGGTGCCGAGCTATAAAACATTCGCTCAAAGATGTAAAAGCCAGTGGGAATTATTTTTTAATATATTCAATGTTGACGTCTCCAGATGTGGTTTGAGAAATTCCAATCCCTGTATTTCTTGCCATTATTTTCTGGGCAGCTGCTAATCATGGAGAAAGAGGCCAATTCAAGCCATCTGCTGCTTGTGTTTCTGTGTGTATGGCTTAGGAGATCATCGCTCTCTTTAGATGTTCAGCAGCTGAAGATGTGGGGGGCAATGGAGACATTCACCCCATCTCTTACTCCTCTATCCTTGACTCTCCCGTGTGGATGGGGAAGCTCTTCAGGGAAGTTCAAACCATATCTGGCTGAATGTGGTTCTAGATTTCCATCCAGTCCAGAACCTCTGATGCAGTACACATCCAGATACGAATTGGTGCTCACACATTCAGAAGGATCCCTTCTAGCTTTCTGCGGACTGGTCAGGCCTGTCTTGTTTGAGGAGGCATTTTGGGGGGAGAGATTGACTATTTTTTGGGGTGGGGGATTTAATGGTGAAACCTGCTTTGTAAGTATTAACATCTACACTGTAGTCATTGTGTTGGATGCTAGTAGACCACAGAAATGAATTCCAAGGGCTGGAATTCTATCTGCATCCGGATGTATATTTGTACGAGTCATAACAGAGGGAGGCTATCTGTGGGCCCACATCCCCATGCATTTGTGTGGACATGGAATCCAGAGCATCTCCTCTCTGCATGACCAGGCAGATTCCAGGTGGAGAAGTTGGCCCCTAAAGTAGCATTGAAAGGGCTTTCTAGATCAAAACCAGCCCTTGGAACTCATTTCTGTGGTCTACTAGCATCCAACACAATGACTACAGTGTAGATGTTAATACTTACAAAGCAGGTTTCACCATTAAATCCCCCACCCCAAAAAACAAATATTCTCCATCTATCCCTTAAGGCTTTCTTTCATTGCCCTGTTAGGAACCTTTGGATCAATCCAACCATTTGAACAGGCAAGGATCCCTTCTCCCTACAGTTTCTTAATGACAAGACAAGATCCCTTTCTGGATCTATTCAGAAGTCAGTGTCATTCAGTTGACAAGGAGCTCACTGCCAGATCCAAGGCTATGGGACCATCCTGCAAGCTTAAAATCCCAGGGATGTGCATGATTGTCCAAAACTGTGAGATCTGAAAAGACCCCCAATTAACACATTGCAATTGAAAGCGAGAAAAGGAGAGGATTATATGTACAGGTAGTCCTCGACATACGGCCACAATTGGGACGAGCACTTCTGTCACTAAGAAATGCAGCCATTAAATGAGTCGTGCCAGATTTTATGACCCTTTTTGCCATGGTCATCAAGCAAATCACCACAGTCATTAAATGAATCATGCGGTCATTAAGCCAGTCTGGCTTCCCCCATTGACTTTGCTTGTCAGAAGTCCTTGGGAAGGTCACAAATGACAATCATATTTATTTATTTATTTCACCCATCTCACAAAATTGACTCTGGGCAGTTCACAATAAAACAGCAATAAATATTAAAATACAATAAAACAATATAAAATACAGTAAAAATAGAATAAAAACCAAACACATACACAAATAATATCTTCCAAGATGTTGATGGTCAGTAAGATGTTAACATATGGGAGCATCTTCAGGGTGCTAGCCACTCCCAGGGTTGGTTGCCCTTTTTTGCGCCCCGTGCCAGTTGGCAGAGCCAGGTCTTGACTGCTTTCCAGAAGGACAAGAGAGTTGGGCCCTGCCTCACCTCTGGGGGGAGAGTATTCCATAGGGCCGGGGCCACAGCAGAGAAGGCTTTCTTTCTGGACCCCGCCAGTCGACATTCTTTCATCAATGGGATCCACAGCATACCCTCCCTACCTGACCAGGTGGGACGGGCAGGTATAATGGGGGTGAGATGGTCCCTCAGGTAACCCAGTCCCATGCCATGTAGGGCTCCAAAGGTGATAACCCAACACCTTGAATTGGATCCAGAAGCAAACTGGGACCCAATGCAGCTCACGTAGTAATGGTGTAACATGTGCCATCTTTGGGGCACCTAAAATTGCCCACGCGGCTGCATTTTGAACCAGCTGAAGCGTCCAGATACTTTTCAAGAGTAGCCCCATGTAGAGTGCATTGCAATAGTCTGTACAGGAGATGACTAGGGCCTGAGTGACTGACTGAAGGGACTCCCGATATGACTGCAGGATGCTGCAACCATCATAAATACATGCCAGTTGCCAAGCGCCTGAATTTTGATCGCATGACCATGGGGGCACTGGGATGGTCGTAAGTGTGAGGACCAGTTGTAAGTCATTTTTTTAGAGCCATTGTAACTTCAAACGGTTGTTAAGTGAATGGTTGTAAGTTGAGGACTACCTGTATGACCGCAGAATAATCCTATTAGCTGCATTTAATTTTAATGACATGTCAGGGGAGGGAAGAAAATCAAAGTTTGTTTTTTGTCCTGGCCCCAACGAAGACTTTTTAGAGTGGGGCTCCCAGCCTCACATGTGAAGGATAATCATTGTGGCCCAGGAGTTCAGTTGTAAGCCTTTGAGATCTACATTTGAAGCTGTGCTAATTCAGAATCTTCCCCTCCTGCCACTTGATAACTATATATACACCCTGCCTGCCCTCCTGGGCATTGTAAATTTGACCTTTAAAGACATTTGGCCACATTTGCGAGAGATATTTGCAAAAGATGTCTCTTTTTTTCCTTGATTCGTATTCTCCCATGGCCCTTTTCTCTCTGTTCATCTCCTATTTTTCATCACCAGTCGCTCTGCTGTATTTTCCTCATTAGTTTCCCTGGTGGCTTTTGAGAAAGGCCAGATTTACACCTGCCTTTGGCAGAATGAGAAAGCAGAGTCCTCAGGTGAGGTGGTGGATTGTGCCAATTCAGTTACAAGCTGAAGGTCAGGTTTTAAAAAAATCTCCCCTTCATATATATATATATGTATGTATGTATATATTTAAAAGGAGGGCTCACTCACTGCCAGTAGAAAGGTAGTAAGCAAAGGAGAGAGGTATTAGCATGGCTGCCTTGCTGTGCTAGTTTTCTACGCGCAGGGGTCATCATTTTGTAAAGCACGGTGTACATGCCTGCTATGAAGATGATGAAAGTGATGGTAATTTTCCCCACTGTTTTATATAATATAGTCCATCCTATTTTAAGTGAGATAGTCCATCCTAGCATCTCAGAACCTACCAGCTGTTAGTTCTTCAGGCCAAGTAAATTCGGCCTAGTTCTGCCCTTTCTTTTTTCCTTCTCCCTGTTTTTCATGGCTCTCTCCATCCCTGAGGGTCTCCAGGATTTCTCTTTACCTCCCTCCCCCACCCCACTTTCATCAATATGCAAAACATCCACTTTCTCTCTCATGTAATTATTGTTAATTTCATAACCGGCACCTTAACTGGATGGTTCTCCAGTGGGGAATTCTTTCATCAGGGCACAGCAAGGAAGTATTTTGACATGTCTACTCTTGTCAAACGATGGTGGTTTGGGTGTTCCTGGACTACGTGCACCCAAATGGCTCTGCTAGATAAAGCACAGGATTGGACCGGGTCTAAAGTTTGGCAGGATATCCCTGAAAGACACAAATAATGTGATTTTTGATGACCCACTCTTCTAAATCCAACAATAACCCTGCTGAGAATAGGGCTCAGACAAACCAGAGTTTGCTAGGATTGCTCACGCCAAAGATACTGTTGGGCTGTGACATTCAGTTTAATTTGTTCATCCCATTCATTCATTCTCACATTTCTATGCCCCCAGTAGCATCCAACATGTGCATGATGTGGTCATGACATGAATGCTGTGGGTATATACATCTGTCCCAACTTCTGATGCTCGTGTGTAAGTGGCAGCCCTTGTGTGATATCACATGTGTGTTTGGTATTTGTCTCATGTATCCTGCTACTCTTCCAATAACAACAAATTGTTTTAGGCAGCGGTGAAGCAAAAGCATTTGGCTCACATTAACTGCCTTTATAGTATCATAGGTTAATGGTAGAACCCGGATGAAAGATATTAGCTCCATCTCTGGTGTCTCTCAAAAGGACCTCATTTGAGTCACGGACAAATTGTTATCATAACAGAAAATATAGTCCAATCTAGCTACGAGTCTTACATATAGGAGGCAGTTGGTGGTGAGAGAAGATTAGAGATTTGATCTGAATTTTATGAATGAGACAGCAAATGCAAATCCATCAGTCCTAGAGCTGGAAAGAGTCATTTAGCCTACTGACTCAAGAATCCCCTGAGTGCAGGAATTCAAATTTAACCCTCCCCTACAGACGGTTGTCTAACTTCTACTTGAACAGATGAAGTAAAAAGATTACCATCTCTTTGTGTAATAGGGAAGTTCCCATGTTCAGTTTCTTGAAGTACATAGACAAAAGTTCTTCACCTGGAAAGCCTCCAGATACATGAGGCTTCAGTTCTCACTTCCAAAAAGCATGATCTACAGCCTTTCTGCACCGTGTTGGATTGGAGAAGACTCACTTAGTTCTTTATCTGAGATTTGGGTCAACTGTTGCCAATTTGGAGTGGACGTTCCTGGACCTTAGGGAGTCACGAGAAGGCAGTTTCATGTGCTCACAATGAAGTTAAATGGAAGGATTTGTTTTGTTGTGTGTCCAGTGATGGAACTCCAAAGAAATCGATTGAATGTCTCACCTTCTAAGAAATCAGTAGGTTGACAGAGCTTCTCCCCAGCAGCATGGGAGCTGAATGTCCCTCCCAGACAGAGGCCATAGAAAATAAGAGCAGGGGCTGCACTCAGGATTTCCTGAGGACCCATCGTCCTCTCTCCTCTCAGCTACAGAGCTTCCTAACGTCACCAGCAGGAAGCGAATTGTGGTTTCCTCTAGGGAAGTTGTCAAATTTCGTTGCCGTTCCCAGCTCCCATTATTACTGATTTCTTCTTCTCCTGTTTACCCATTTCCAGCACAAAAACCATCTCCATGCTGAAGTCAAATGGAAACCCCCAGCTTTCTGATTTCCAATTTAATTTAAACATATCCTTTTCCTCCATTATTACTTTTTATCATCACTGGGCCCAGGGTGAATTCTCTTATTATTCTTAAGGGAAGAAGCAGGTTCTCCTTTCTGAGAGAAAAATGCAAGCTGAAATAGAGCAGGGTGTGCTGGTTTTGCTGAGCTGTCGGGCTGTCCTGCGCATACTCAGTGGCGTTTCCAGAATGAGGATTTCATCCTGGCCCTGTTAGCCAAGAATCTTCTTGAATAAGACCACTTACAGCTGAGCTAAGATTTGCTACGTGTCATGATTTTCACTTCTTCTCTGAGCCCAATCAGTGTGATGTATAAACCATGGTTTATAGCTTATAAGGTTGGCTTATTTAGTAAGCTACAGTTCAACTGTAAGTTGACCCACTACAATGCCTGTCCTGGGCATCCAGAACAAACCATGATGGAAGACATGATGTACATGATGTTACTGGTCCTCCAGTGAAAGCTCATGCTATTTTTTTAAGCGAAGATGCAGCAATTGAACTGAGACTTTTTATAGGCAGAGCAATGATTTTACTGTAAGACTGTGATTGCTCCAAGGAAGGCTTGTTGAGAAGCCATGCTTATTTTCTGAACTGTAATGCGCAGGGGGTCTTCAACACTCTACAGTTGGAAAGAGAGAGGAGTCATCATGGCTTTAGAATGCCCTTAGAGGCTACCCTGGCACCCACATTGTCTGCTGTTTGTTTATTTATCAACTTTATTTGGCAGCCCATCTATCCAATGAAACTATGGGTGGCAATCAAAATACTGTAAAAACATATTGAATCCATTAAACCAAGAAAAAAACACCAAGCCAAGGCCCCAGTAAACATCTCAGTGCCCATATATACGTATACATCCAGACCAGAACTCCATTAACTTAACATCCTGGCCCCAAAGCTGGGGGGAAGAGCCAGGTCTTCACAGCCTTCTGAAAGGCCAGTAGATTTGGGGCCATCTCTATCTCTGGAAGAAGGCTGTTCCATAGGGCAGGCGCCATGACAGAGAAGGCAATTCTTCCTAGCTTCACCGAGGGGACCCAAAGCATGCCCACTCTGCCAGATCTGGTGGCATGGGTGGAAACCATTGGAGATAGGTGGTCTTGCAAGTAACCTGGCCCCATCCCATGGAGGGCTCTAAAGGTGACAATCAGCACCTTGAATTGCACTAGGAAGCCTACTGAGAGTCAGTGCAGCTCACGTAGCAATGGCATTATATAGGCATACATGGTATGAGCAAATTTTTGGATTCATGTGTTGGTGAGAAATAAAGAGCTGTGTTGTTTTACCCAGATACTTGTCACTTCACAACCATAATTTGGCTGTGTTCCATTTCCCTTTGTTTCTGTTTTTTAAATCCACAAACTGTGTTTGTCTATGATTATACTGCAAAGAGTGTTTATTATGAAATAACCCAAACATATTTTTAAGCGGGAATTATTTCATTCTCATACCACCCCTCTGAAGTCCTTAGGAGAGCAGGCAGGCGATCAATATTTTAATAAATAAAATACGCCTTTCTCTCTGGAATAATGCTGATGCCCATTTATTAGTGCTTGATGCCCACGTTGGATTCTGGTAACTGATTTCACCTGCCACAAGAAATCCACCCGGACTGGATGGTTGCCTTGAGATCCAGAGCAATAGAAAGCTTTTAGACCTGGAGGGGGAACAATTATTGGGAGGGGGCAAGCGCTTAAAGGATACAGTCGATAAAATTAAAACACGTAGAGCAGACATTCATAAAAGGAAAGGCTACTTGGCTGTGGGGTCTGGTCGCATCGTCCAAAGCAATCAATGAGAGGTGAGAAAAGAGAAGACTGTTAAAGGGTTTGTATGCTTGTCACTCACCAGTCTGTTCTGCTGAATGCTGATCCCACCGGCACTGACTCGGTTTATTCTTCTGAGCTGGAAAAGGAGAAACAGACATGATTCATAACAGAACTGAAGAGTCCTGAGTTTAACAAAATTGTCAAGGCCAGCCCAAGATTATTTGATGAGTGACCTTCCAAGGCCTTCTCTCCTGCCCTGGGTTTTGAACTACAAGCAAAATAATATATTAAACAATACGTTTGCTCCCCATTCAGGAAACACAGTATTATCTCCTTGGCTCAGCTGTTTCATTCTGCCTCATGGTACAACCGGCCCTAAACTTCATTCAGCCAATTCAGTAATGGAGAGATTTTGCTTACTCTGATAGGACTCTCGGTGGCATCCATCTACTATCTTGATGACTATCAAGATGTTTCTGGAGCACTTGCCTTTCTATACTACATCCAGTTTCTCATTTACGGAGAGGAAGGATAAGGGGCTGCATGGGCCAGCTTGTGCAATAGCTAAGACTAGCCTAAGATAGGGTAGATGGCTTTTGTTTCAGCATATCAGGGGAACTCAACCATTGTCTTAGCATTTTGTGGAACCCAGACCATCATGTTAAGCCAGCACTTGGTGTAACATGGGTTTAACAGGTTATGTGACCACAGCCATCGCCTTTTTATTAACCCACTTAGGGTTTAGAGTATTGTGTGAACCCCGGAGGCAAGTACCTGTTTTCAGCAGTGCTGCTGTAAAGGAGAGGTCATGGGTGGTGGAAATAACTTCATCCCCAAATTAGCACATCGGACATCCTCCCCCAAACCTACATTTGAGTCAAAAGATACAACACCGTGCTCTCTTTTCCATTCTGCATTTTTCCCCTGATTGCAGCACTGTGCCAAGGATGAGCAAAAACAAGCATGGCAGAGTGTGTTTTCATCCCATCTATTTTATGGCTGAATGAAACAATAACAGCAAATATGGATAGAACAATCAATAATGTGAACAGCCAGACAAGAGACGCATATGGAAATAACAACAGAGGCGGAAAGACCATAACCATCATACTTGACTCTTGTCATCTTTTTCCTTCCCAATTCCACCTTTCTCTCCCCTCCTTTCTCTTTCCCCCTCCTCTTGCTCTGGATATTCCCTGGGGCCATTTTTCAATGATTAGGTGGATCCTAACAGTAGCAGAGGGAGTGATGGAAATCCAGCTCTCTGGGAGAACATTCTGAAGGAGAGAAGGGAGAGGGAAAGAAAAGCATCTCTTCTACTTTTTCGAAATCTGTCTTCAGCCTCAGCCTCAGCCGTGTCACCTTCAGAACCAGGGTTCCAGATGGCTGCCCTTTTTTCATCAGCCCATTGATTTCCAAAGTGAGCCGCTGCAGGACCAACCAAAGCCTTGAGTGTCTGCAGATGGAGACAAGATGTAAAAGCTCTGGTGGTCATGCCAAGGAGATCTTTGGATGTGATAGACAGACAGGCTTGGGGCCAAGATAGGTGTGGAAATTTTGCTGCTGGAAAGGGGGAGCAGGAGAACGGTGGCCGTTCAGTGATGCTGGGCATAATGTCCTAGGCTCCAGCTATTTCAAGGTCTATAGCAATGTTTCTCAATCTTGGCAACTTTAAGATATGTGGACTTCAACTCCCAGAATTCCCCAGCCACAAGTATCTCATCTCTGACCTTCATGTAGCTACATTCAACCTAAGGTTCCCTCCCCTCTTTCTTAGAATTAATATCTGCAGATTCAGGGCAAGGGCAAGGGATTGAAATCTGAAGAGATGGACAGCACATGACGCACATCCCAGGGTGACATTTTAAAAGGTAAAACGGGGACCGTGGAGAGAGCTGTTGTCCTCCTATCATAGTCAGCTCTATGATTCATCATACCGTTGCTTTAATTCTCTGCCAAAACTTCCCCGTTTGCTACAACATGGTGTTTATTATATTGCATCTGATTCTCAGGAGGAACCAATTTGAATTAGGAAACATTTGGATCAGGGATAGGCAATCTGTTCCCTTGCAGGGGTTTTGGACTTAGATTCCCATCAGCCTCCAGTGGCACAAACAGTGGCAAGGAATTGTGGGAATGGTAGTCTAAAATACCTGCAGGGGATCTGTTTGGCTATCTCTGCTGTGGATGAGGAGCAAAATAAGCTGCCTGAACCCAAGCAGCTGTGTCCTTAAGGAGTTTACAGTCTTAAGTCTGTTGAGAACAGGTGGTTGGTAGTTTCCAGACTGAATGTGTAGTTTGGGGGATGGTAAAGATTAGAGAAAATTGCCCTCTGTAGTATATACAGCTAAGGCAGCAGGAGCCTTCCTAAAACCATCAGAAGAGTCCTGTTGATTTAGACCAGTGTTGTCCAAACTTGGCCACTTTAAGATGAGTGGACTTCAACTCCCAGAATTCCATTCATCTTAAAGTGGCCAAGTTGGACAACACTGATTTAGACCAAAGGTCCCTCTAATTTAGGATCCTGCTTCCTGTAGTGGCCAGCCAGATTCTTCTTAGAAGTTCATAAGCACAGCATGAAGATAAAAATCATTGTCTGTTCATCCCTCATTCCTGGCATCCAGAATTTCCACTGGTTCTCACAACAATTGTTCTTGAGAGAGTCACTCTGTTATTATCATGAAGCTGTAGTACAATGTCAGCTATCCTAACATGATTGAGAAGGTTATCTTGTCATAAAATGTAGTGTATCAGCTTTAGGAAGAGCCTAGAGAAACTGCAGCATGCCCTGAGCTGAGCAAACCAGGTGGGAATCAAGTGGGATGAAGTGGAGCAGCTGAGTGTATTTAGCCTGGAGAAAAGAAAGTGTTAGGAGCAGCTGTGATGGCTGCCTTTAAATAATTGAAGAACTGGCCTAAGAGGAAGAGGGAGCAAAAAGGTTCTGTGTTATTCCCTGTAGTAGGACTAGAAATAACCAGTGGAAACTTCAGAAAAGTGGATTCCGACTTAACAACCATCTGGCAACAAGAGCCATTCAACAGTGCTCTCACTGGAGTTTGGCTCTCCTTTGCTGGATCATCATCCATCAGGGATTCTCTCGTTGTGTTCTGTCTTGCAGTCTCCACACTAAACTCTGGATTGGTCCAGATGACCTGAAAGATTTCTTCTGAGATAATGTCAGGGTTCACATAGCCAGTGAACCCATAATGTGGCTTGTGTGGCTGTGGGCTTAGCATGTTATGTGAACCCACCCATACAGTTTGTAAAGCAAGGTCTGTGATTGATATGTTGTGTGAACCAGCCTTCTGCAGCTTTGTCCCACAAACCAGGGTTTTTAAAAACATGGCTTAGCATGTTTTGTGTGCCCAGTTATTGGTTCTATGAGATTATAGCAATGTGTGCTTGGCAAGGCATTCCTGGTGCCTTTTTCTAGCACAGCAGAAAAGAGCAGAACCTCCACCCCAGCCCAGATGGGAAACCTTGATTAAGCTTGGAAATTAGTAAGGCAGTTTGTTCTTCCAGATAGTTTCCATAGACAGTGCATAGTCTGTGTGATCTTTTGCTTTTTTTGCCTCTTGGAGGATGGAGAGGGTCTCCCATGAATGAAAAATGACCGGGTGCAAGTGAATGAATGCTTGGAAGATACCTTTACGGGGTCCACTTGACTCTTTATCAATCCCATCCATTATCAGCTGCCTCCCCTCTGGGTCCATGCTTTTCCATTACCTTCCTGGCATCCCATAAAACATCTTTCATCTTGGTATCTGAGCTGTGGCGTTCCTCCAGTCTCTGCGCGGTGATGCATGCAAGAAATGTTATCAATATGACTTTAAGGCTTCTTCACACTGCCAGTGATGTGGCTAGATTTTGGATGTCCACTTAATCAAGCCCTATTGATGCCACCTGTCAGCACATGCAACTCCTTTTTGTGCCCGAGTTACTAAAAGAGCCCCGTTATCACCACTCTGTGCCTGGAGATAACCATGGCTTTAAAGATCTTGCATTTCAGATCAAGCATTGGACAGAATGCAGTAATTTGTGACCAAACCAGGAGGAATGAAGAGATGCTCATCCTTGAGTTAACTAGGAGCACGAGTTTCTTTACCATCATGGGATCTATGGCAGACGGGACACCGAGAGATCACAGACAGCCAAACTGCTATTCATAACTGGTCATGAATTGGAAGCAGGGAAATAGCTACCTAACACACAAGCCCCATAGTTTTAAGTCAGTATGACAGGTACACCCACCCACCCCCCAAAAAGATTCCTTTCTACCTGTCCTATCTGGGTCCCATAATCTTGAGAGGCAGATCCTGGAATTCTTATTGCTCTGCTAGCTGGGGAATTCTGGAAGTTGGAGTCTATACATCTGAAAGTTGCCAGGGTTGAGAAACACTGGTCTAAAATGCGTTCTGACTGTCTGAAAATCATGCCCCTCCAAACCCATTCAATGGAAGCATTGTCATTGCTAGAAATTCAGTTCCATACCTGCTTAATTATTTTTGCAGTACCACTCCAGAGCTCCAGTAAGACTGATACAACTTCATCCCTTCACATAATTTAAGTGGCATCACATTAATTTGGTGGTTATTGGGGAGATATGCCACGAGAATGCAAATGTCTCTAGTAGATTCCTTTCCGCTCTAAATTAAACATAGCTAATGGGAAGCAATTTTTAGGTCTCATAAAGGACCTCTTACTCATAGTGCTGGTAACTTTGATGCTATCTCTTGCTTGCTTTCTTGTTGACGAGGCAAGTTGTTCACCATAACATTTTAATAGAGATATTTTGGTTCTGGATTTTTGTGGGTTTTGTTCATGTTTTCTTTCTTTTGTTTCTTAGTATTGGCAAGCTTTATGGGATCTGTGGGTGGGAAGTCCAGACAATGTCACCATTTTGCTATCTCTCCATCTTGTAGAACCTGTCTCAATGTGCACTTTAGCCAATTTAAGCATTTAAAATAGGCCTTTAAGGGGAAAAAGAATTTGACCCACAGCTGAAATGAGAAATATATGGCAATTTTAAATGTTTATAAATTTTGTATATCAGCCAGAGTACAATAATGGGGAAGCTTGATTGATTACATGTCATCAAGTCATTGTTGACTCTTAGCAACCACATAGATAGATTTTTTTCCATGATGATCTGTCCCCAACCTGGTCCTTCAGATCTTCCAATGGTACACCCATCACTGCTGTAACTGAGTCCATCCACCTTGCTGCTGGCTGTCCTCTTCTCCTCTTTCTTCCCATTGATTGATTGATTGATTGATTATATGCCATCAAGTCATTGTCAACTTTTAGCAACCAGACAGATTTTCTCCATGGTCCTTCAGGTTTTCCAATTGTGTACCTGTTGCTGCTGTAACTAAGCCCATTCACATTGCTGCTGGTCATCCTCTTCTTCTCTTTCCCAGCATTACAAATTCTCCAGAGAGCTCAGTCTTTGCATAATATGTCCCAAGTAAATATTTTCTTATAATATTTTTGGCCGTTTTTCTTCTTTACACCTTTCTTTTGTATTCTTAAATAACAAAATAGTGGATACTTTGGCACTCAGCTCAGAGATTCAAAAAAGATCTCTAAAATCCTTTTTCTTATTGTAAAAATAACTTAAAGTATTCTGGGTTTTTATGGCTAATTTTCCATCAAGGATACACTGAGCACTAACTCTACAACCTCAGTAACATCTTTGTCCGTGTACTGATACTAATATCTCTGCATCAGTTGTTTTCCTTTTACTTGTTTTCTCTTTTATTTTTCTTTTAAAATATAATTAATGGAAATATATATGATACCAATAGAAGAGAATATGTGTAGCTCAGGGTTGAACTGTGGAGTCCCTGGAATTCTCTGAGCTTGGCTGTTTTCTTGCAAACGTTTCATTACCCGTCTATGTAACATCTTCAGTGCTAGAATGGAATGGGGTTTCATCTAGCCCCATCCCATTCTAGCACTGAAGATGTTACCTAGCCGGATAATGAAACATTTGCAAGAAAACAGCCAAGCTCAGAGAACTCCAGGGACTCCACAAATATATATGATGCACTTCAGTCCTGTTCCACCTGTTTCAAAACATGTACAATGCCCACAACGTGTGTGTGTGCTCCATTCTAACTCAGTTTGATGGAAGAGAAATTGCTTTGTTTTTCAGCCAAAAAGAGATTTGTGTGAAATTTCCATAAGAGAAGTACATGATTCTTGCCCTTATCTTAGCTATGAAGGATGTATGCTTTCACAATACAATCCTCCCTCCTGTAATTTAAATTTTCCTGACTCCCCATACCACCATTCAATATCAAATAAGACATTGTAATAAAACTCCCCCCCCCTTTTAAATTAGGGAACGGGGGCAGTAGGGCGGCTGCAGAATGATGGAAAAATCTACCAGAGAAACACAGTGCAACCTTGAGATAATGAAATAAAATCTAACACAGCACCATGAGAAATCCTTTAAAAATACTTCTTAAAGCACATGGGAATGAGGTAGAAAAAAACAAGAAATCTTTTTAGTTTGGCAAGGAAAGAAAATTTTCAGGAAACCAGAAGATCAATTTGGGCATAGAATGATATAAAACGGGGAGGGGGGTATATTTACATGCTTTTCTCTACTTCGTCCACTTTTCCAAATAATTCTGGAGTGGAAGATCAGCCTGCCAAAAGCTGAACTTCATCTCTCTTTGGAGAACGGGAAATAGATTCAGAGATATCTTATGTGGGCATAAACGCCCTCCATGCCAGGCTATCAGAGGACTAAATGAACTTCTAAACAGCAGGCTTGGGAAAGCTTTGGGATGATTTACCAAGTTTTTGTCATGTTATGGCCCCAATGCCTGAAATAATAATACATGGAGCATTTATGGCACACTTTAGACTTTTCAGACGCCTCATGAACATTATGTCTGACCGCGGTACATAAAGGAAAAACAACCGCTGCAAAATGATTGAAGTTTTTTTGTTTCTGTACCTCCGAGGCAGGGCCATGATTGAATCCACACCCCTTGTTTTTTTATAGGCAAGGAGATTTCCAGGTTTGCTAGCGCGTCTTCGAACAGGGACTCCTTGGCTCCTAAATGAAAGGGCACAGTGTTAGAAATTCTTGATGGCTTTTGAATGGGCACACTTGAAAAAAAAACCTAGATCTGCTTATCAGCCAAAGACACTAGCTTAGGATGTTAATCCTCCCTTTGGGGCATTAACGGGTGAAGCACAAACTCAAGCGAAGGGGAACGTATTTCCTTAGACCAGCTCTTGTGTTAGATGGTTATCTAGCATATGTTAGCTGCAAGTGCAAAAAGGAATGGTGGAGCAAGACTTTCAGTCCCCCGGACTGTATGATCAAAGAAGGCAGTTTTAACTTCTAGAACACATCCAGGACACCTTCAGTAGGAAACCTTTCCGTTCAGATGTTTATGTGGCTCTTCTGAGCAACCCAATTTCTTTCTTGCATGAAAATACGGGCCAAGACATTCTCACTGCAGCTGCTTGTGAGGAGAGTGAACTCATCCATTACAGAAATCCCAGGAATCTTGGAGGTGTATTTCAAGAATTATTTATAGGGCTCAAAAGGCACAGATATTGGGGGTGCTTTTTCTTGGGTTTTTCTAGAGCTTTCAAAAAGCTTAGGTGGCCCTCAGGAGGTTGGCAGATCGCCGTCTCTTTTGCACACCAGACAGACACGAGGCTGAAAATGTTAAAACTGGGGGGAAGGCAGGTTTGCCCACATTTCCCAATTATCTTGGCACCCCTTATGCAGACAGCTGCCATTTTAAATCAGTGAACATTTTCTACTGGAAAACGGTGAAGAATGTTGGCTTTAGATATTCGGCCATTTTCTCAAGAGCGTCCAGGGGGTTAGTGGGGAAGCAAAAAAGTTGAGGAACAGAACAGCCACCATTATGTGATCAAAGTGCTGCCCAATTCATGTGTGCAACACATGTAAAAATGGCATGGCTTCAATACCATGGTGGTAGTCATCATTTTGACCTTTTTGGACACAAATGCCCCTGTTTTTTATCATCACAGTGTTGCAGATCATCCAAAACCAGAAATACTGTATTTTTATAATCAGGTAAAAGAAACCTTCACCATAATTTAAAACCATGTTAAGCCACTCTACCCCAGCCTATTATTATCAGTCAAGTCTTTTGTTTGCATGGTATCAAATCTCTGAAATCTGGAGTTTAAACTTGCGCCTTCTGTATACAACAGTAGTGCATTCCTGCTCCATTGCAAATTTCTCATTTGTACAAAGGAGCTGGAAACAATTTGGCACAAACAGCAGGCACATAACATGAATATTGGCCTTCAGGTTATATATAAAGGCCGCTGTCCACAGTTGGGTGCCTCCCAGTGTGTGGGACCACAGACCCCATCTTCCCCAGCCCACAAGCTAGCTTAGGCTTCAAGCCAATGTTTCTGACGGCAAGATTTCTCCTCCTCCACCCCCTCCATTTCCCTTTTTAGATCACTCTCCTGTTTTATCTAACCTAGTTTTAAACCACTTGCCTCAAGTGATGAAACTGCCAGCGTTTCTCTTGGGAGATGATTCTACAGCTTTCTCAGTCCTCTATCTTTTGCAACCTAGAAGAATTTTATTTTTTAATCTCATTCTCCAACTCATTTACTCATGACAGAAAATACTGAACCAACAAGAGCCATTCTGTGCTACAGTGAAAAGTATGCGTTGGCCTCACAGATATGGAGAACATCAAGAGGCGGAGAGGACATTATCTGAGAACATTGTGCTCTTTCCTCAACATAAAATTGATTTATTCCTCTTGTCCTGCTCCCTACTTCACATTTTGAAGCTTTCTCTTCACCACAGCCTTTCCTAGCTGTCTTACCAATTGCTTCTAAGCATTGCACAAAACATAGAGGTGTGTACCTGAGGAGCATGAGAAAATGTCACTGGTAGAGGAAGGATGATAGTCATCTAAGCTCTGGAAGAGCATGGGGAAAAGCTGTTCCCAGAAATAACATTCAAGATCCAAAACATGGCAGGAAGAAAACAACTGGAAGTGAAACAGATCCATTGCGTTCCACCATAAATTGGGTTCCAGAACTAGCCTGGAGCTGAATAGAATCTGAGCATTCATTTCTTGTATCTGGGTCAGTTTTTAGCTAAATAACAGCTGTAGGAATGGGTATCAACTAGTATGAACTGCAAGAATGGTTTAACCGCCCTTTTCCTAGCTCCACTAGATAACCTGCCTTGAAACACCAATGAAATCAGTTTTCTTGATAGTGGAACAAACTTCCTTCCAACTGTGGATAACAGTGTGAAGAGATTAACCTTCATTCTTGTACCGCATATCACAATGTTGAGCCCTTACTTACATTTTGCATCTTTTTAAAAGTGAAAGGCATTCACATATTTCAAATATTACCTAGTTCAGCAATAAGCAGCCAGTGCCTTCAAGATATTTTGGACTTCAATTCCCAAATGCACTAACTTGGCCAAGGATCAGGGATAATGGAGTCATAATTCAAAGCATCTAGAAAGCCTACCTAGGTTTAGGTTGTTTCTTAAGCAACTAGCCTATATCATTTCACTTTCAGATTGCTTTACCCCTGGTAAAATATTTATTATGTTTCCAGCAGAAGGATCACTGAAGTAATTAAGAAACCACACACACACAGAGGCACACAACTCAATAAACAGATTGTGTTGTTGGATAGAATTGATCCATAAAATACTCAATTCAGCAGAGTTCACAGGAAGTAAAGAAAAAGAAAAGGGGCTAGGCATTGGGTGCATTGATAAAGGATCTAAACGCATGTCTATTCTCCTTCAACCACCAGTATATACATATATACATACATACACACCTCTACATACATCAGGTTAGCGCTGGAGAACATCTCCCAGATGGGGGAGATGGGAAATGCAAAGAAGATGAGCTATATTTTATGCAGGAAGCTTGTTTTCCTCAAATTTTGGCCTGGAAATCGCAGCAACTCAGATTGTATGTAACTATACATTACCTAGAGGCCTTCAGATTGGGAGGAAGATAAACCTCCTGAGTAAATAAGTAAGTAATATCCCACCCAAAACATTAATTCATAGCACTTCTGCTAACTCTGATATCAGACCCTGTTACATGTTCAAAGGCCCTGACAGCTTTAATAATATCAGACTTAACATTTACATCCTGCCTTTCCTCCAGAATTTCCTCATGGCACATAAAGGAGTCTCTTCTCAATTTATCCTCATGACAATTTGTCTTCTCATGACAATCCTCATGACGATTTTTTTCCTCTTCAACCCATTACTTGTTAGTGAAAACCAAGAGGAAGACTGAATGAATGCAAGCTAAGGGGCTAGTATTGATTGGAAAATTGGTTGCGGGAGGACTGGAAGGGTGAGCCCAAAGGCTGTCATGTAGAAATCCCAAAGGGCAAAGGTAGATCTCATGGAGTTGTTAGAGGAATTAGAATATCACAAGAACACAGGGGAGTATTAGGAGAAACTTTCTAATGGCCAGTAATTTAGCCATGTAAGTTCTCAGCAAGGGATAGATTGACTCCATTTCGCTGAAGATGTTCAGGGACAATAGGTAAAGGCCCTTGGACTTTACCATTGTAAACTTAGCTTTTAAAGATTTGCTTGGTCTTGGGATTTACAAACCACCTAAGTTGTCAAGCATTGTACAAGAATTAACTAGCATTTGGGGGAGGGAGTTAGAATTGGTTTCTGGTGATTGGATGGGCAAATGTGGCATGTTCAAATAGGCAGATCAGCATGAGGAGAGATGGCTTTTGTTGAATGCTAAACCTCTGCAGGACTAGTTTCAAAATAAGTAGGAAGAGCCAAAGCTAGATGTTTGGAGAGAAACGTGGTCATGGTGGTATTGAATCAGCCACATTGTCCCTTTGAATGGCTGCTTCACTGCTTTGAAAATGGGTCCAAAGATGAAAAATTTCCTCCAATAATTTGTGGAGGCCTCGCATTTGGCATTACTAGAATCATTCTGGTCTGATCCTCCTGGGATCTTGGAAGATCAGTCGGGTGCCATTGATGGCTTTAGACTTTTCTCCAGGATTATAAGGATAGCAGAATCTTCAGTTGCCAGACTCAAGGAAAGACCCATTGAAATCACAGCAGAATCAAATAACCCAGAGCATATTAGCCTTTGGATTGTGGCACCTGCCATCTGACTTTACTGCATTGTTTCTTCAGCTTCCTTTGATTAAAACAAATATATGTGTAAAGCCAAGATGGTCCTAAGCAAAGCACTGTCAAACATTGATTTCCACAAATACCTTTGGGCCCCCTAAAGACATGGTGGGTAGCCACAATTTGGTGTTTTCCTTGGGGAGAGTGTCCAGCTCATGGATGGAAGGAAGGAAGGAAGGAAGGAAGGAAGGAAACATACTAAAGAACTAGAGAAGGTGGTAGGAAGCAGCCTGGAGATCCCATACTGAAAATCAGCTTTAACAGGGATTCCTAGCAATATCCTTTCGATATGGGTCTGTTGAGAATGGCTTAATTCAGTAAGCAAGTTAAGCTGGTGGTGTCCTCACAGCCTGCAAATAAGTGGCGTGTGGAGGGAAGAGACTTAAATGTTTTTGGAAATAAATACCTTTTCTCGTTTTGTTTTGCTGCTTTGCAGATAACTATAGGAATTCTTAGCACTGAGCTGAAGTCTGTCGAAGCAGTCTCTTAGCAGCAGGAAAGGTTATTAAATATTTATTTGTAAACCTGGAGTCTTTATCTCCAAAACATAGCTGGGTTCAATCAAATTTAATTTAGCTGGGATAACCACAAGTATCTGCACCTGAAAGTTCAGGCCTGGGGGCCTTTATTGGAATTCCAAAATGGAGATGCAGAGATTAATTTTAGCTTTTGCCATCAGCCATGGCCGTGATACCGTGGGGGATTAAGATCCACGCTTCTCAGAAGCTTGGCTGGTTTATAACAATATGCACTAAAACCTATTTCTCTGGAAAGACTCACAGACCAGACCCTTAAGTACAATAAGAACCCTTCGCTAGTATTTAATTTAATAGTGGAGTTAGGATGGTTCCCAATCTCCCCCAAGGTTATTTCCTTTTGGAAGGAAGGTTCTGGTTTTCTGTAAAGGTCTTTCCTCAGAAAATCGACATAGAGGACAAACTTAATAGTGAGCAGACAAAAAACCAAAGGAGACCAAATTAAATTAGTTCTTCCCATATCTTCCATCCTTATCTGCCCACCCGTAGAAAGACAGTAGTACCCCAGCACTTCTTCCAAGCTTGCTGGCTTCTTTCTCATTTATTCTCCAGAATTTATTCTACCACAAACACTGTGGAGGTCTGCTGAAGTCAGAAGTGAAATCCTTAAGAGATGCCGCTGGTTCAGTGACGAGCCTCAGAGGGTAATTTACTATAAACTTGTATTAGCTGACTCCAAAGCCTTGTTTGGAAACTATTTCTCTCTCTTTCTGCTTTTTTAAAATAGGAAACTCCTGCCCCAGCTATGCTCTGTCAGCATAGTTACAGTTTCTCCTTCATGGAGGACTCACCCCTGCTTACACAGGCTTGCTTCACCCTTGGTCCCAGAAGTGTGAACTTGGAAGGTAATTAAGAGGTGGATTTTTCAAAGCTAACCACCAAGGTGCCTTCTGAAATAATCAAAGAGGACAAATCGAGACCATGAAGTGGGCCTCATATACATCTCCATTCCAAAGATTAAGTAGAAAGAGGATCAATGGGAAAGAATAGGTTTTCCCCTCACGTGTTTCAGATGCAAAACAGTGGCCTTTGCCCATCCCAGCTTTAAACCTTACTAAAAAGAAAATTTGGGTCTTCTGTGGAAACAGACGTAGTAGAGTACTTTCCCTCCACATTTGCAATCCCACCGCTTTGGCTTTCTCAAGTCCATCCTTTGTGGTTTGTTGGTTTTTGTTGTTTTTTGGACTCCAGCCTGGTCCATTTTCACTTTTTTCATTGAATTGAGGGTATTTTTCCCCTCCCCATTTCTTCCCATTTTGTTTTAAAAATACATATATACTGGGCCTGGGAATGAGCTAACATAAAACCTAGGATCTCCATTTAGAGTTTTTACAGAATCACACTGATTTATATTTCACAAAGTCCTGAACTGACAACCATTACTATAGGCGATAAAATGTTCCTCTCAAGTTCTTTTTTTTTTCTCATGCACAGCGGAAAATCAGGGGAGTAGAAAATCTTCCAGACAAAATGTTCCTTCTCTAAATCTTCTTCATGCTTTCTTCTGGTGACTTGGCAATCACATCCAGGCTGCTCTGTAGCCATGATAGAAAATGGGTTTGCCGCTGCCTTCTTCTGAAATGTTCTTCAACTTCCTACAGTAGCTTACAGATCTGGGACTCCTTGATAGCTTCCTATCCAAATGTTCAACAGGCCCAAACTTGCTTCACTTCCCAGTCCAGAGAAGGTCATCCAGGTTCCAACACACATAGAGACAAGTATATTTGAGGTCAGTCCCACCTGATCTGGCAGAGTGGAGATGGTCCAACTCCCCTCACTGAAGCAGTGTCACCTGGTGGGTCCTAAGAAGCATTGGTTTCTCTATCATGGCACCTGCCTTCTGGGACAGCTTCTCCACAGAGACACAGATGGCCACAAATCTACTGGCCTTTCAGAAGGCTCTGAAGACTTGATTCTTCCCCCAGGGACTGGGGCCATACATGTCAGTTATAGGATCTCTGGAATGGGTATGTACACATTCTGTATGATCTGAGATTTGGAGGGGGGGGCTTGACTTGTTTTGGGGAGTTATTTTGGGGGTTTAATAGATTGGTTATCTTTTTATTCCATTCACCATCCAGAGTTTCAGAGGGGTAGCCATGTAAATTTGAAGGTAGATAGGTAGACAGACAGACAGTCTCCCTATGTAGTATCATATCATTACCCCAATGTTAGAATTTAATGTTGTTTGGTGGATGGAGGACCATGCAATGTATTGTAAGACCATGAAAGTGTACCACCAATTTTTATTTATGCATACAGGTGTTTGTGTGCATACATGAATGCACAGTTAGATACAATTATCTATTACAACTTAATGTATGGGTCTTTTGATGGTGATAATGACAATGATGACTTTGGCAGAGAGGGGTGGGGTTCATACCTTTTTTGTCCCTCCCTGTTTTAGGGAGGAATTTTGAAGTTACATCTATCTATTTTTCATTTGTTTCCTGTCCAAGGTCAAAAAACATCACACCATCAAAGTTCAGTGGTTTATTACCCAGTGTTAGCTGTGAAATTTGTAGTCAGGGACTCCATGAACTACAGAAGATTTGGAGGCTGTTTCTCAGCCTAGAAATAGAAATGATGTCTTCACAGAGATAACTATCCATGACAACCCTTCAGTTAGAGGAATCTCTTCTGCAAAGCAGGGCATATGGATACTGTCTTGATAAGTCTACTATGTACTGTCTTTATCACATTGTTTTTGAATGGACATCTAAAGAGAGTCTCCGGGAACTTAGAGATTGGCCATTTATCAAGTCAGATCATTGGTCCATCTGGCCCTCTTCTGATCAGTAGCAGCAGTTCAGGATGTCAGCCCTTGTTTGTAGTCCTCCAAAGCCAGTATTTCTGGTATTTCCAATGAATTGTTTGAAAGATGCATGAGAAATCAAACAAACCTATAGATGTCTTTCCAGCTCTGCTGGTCCCAGTTTTTTCATCTCCAATCATCCCCTAACTCTTTCGTGGACAAACCTAAAGAACAATGTTATGGACATTTTTGTCAGGCCCTGGTGTTTATTTGGATTCTCCAGTTTGTGCCTAATAATAATAAAAGGTGCCTCAGCACAGGTTCTTCATCCTGTTTTTAATGCTATAATAATTTGATATTGCTCTTTTAAGCCAACATTTTTTCACCGTTCATGTGTAGAACTGGGATTGGATAAGAAAGCAGAGGTGGTGTTGCTGTTCCTTACAACCAGGACATTTCATTCCTGATGTTCCAAAACAGTCCAGTGGGATATGGAGGTTCCTAAACAATGGGTCAGGATGACACAGATTGGTCAAAGCTGACATCCAAAACATCTGGAATACATGAAAGGATTCTTGGTGTCGTGGAATATATTACAGTATTGGATTGTGGTCCAACTGTCAGAAATCAGTTTTCAATATTTGACTAGTCATTTAGCTGAGATGCCAACTTGATTCAGGAGAAGGGTCGCTGATTAATGATTCACAACCACCACCATATTGCAAAGTTATACAAACCCTCCTCAGAGGGAAGGTCTTGAAGCTTCTGTTGTATATGGTAGTCCTTTGGGTTTGAAGAAGACACACTGTTGTACAGTTCACCTGTGGACATGGAGGTGGCTCTTTGGTTTCAGTCTGGAAGTGCAGAGTCTAGTACAATGGGGGCACTGGAAGTCCATTGTTGTAGTAACTGTGGGTGTCATTCTGTGATGCCACTCATGGTTTTCTATCAGTTTTTGGTGGTGCCTGTCTTCAAAGCTGGTGGAGGTTTCATATCACAGGGCTCGCCAGTGGGTTCTATCAGTAGCCACAGCTTCTAGTTCCCTTGGCTGAATGTCACAGTGGTGTACAGTTTCTTTCACAATGTCTTTGTAGCGCTTGCATGGTCCACCTCGAGTTCTCTTCCCAGACTCCTGCACACTAAAGAACAACTGACGAGGCATACAGTGGTCATCCATTCTGATGACGTGTCCCACCCACCGCATCTGGGCTCTGATAATCAAGGACTCAATGCTGGTGGACTTCATGCAATCCAAGTTCTCCAGTTTGGAGACAGGTCTTGCCAATGAATGCCAAGGATGGAGCAGAGAGCATGCATGTGAAATTTCTCCAGTTGTTTGGTGTGCCTTCGGAACAGAGTCCAGGATTCACATCCATATAGGAGAGAAGGGATAACCACAGCTCTGTAGACTTTCAGCTTTCTAGAGATATGGATGTTGTGTTAATTGAGCACTCTAGTATGCAACCACCCCAGTGCCTGGCTGGCCTGGCTGATCCTTTCTTTGTCCAAAGACCCATTGCTCGAGATGACACTTCCCAAGTATTTGAAGCTGTTTACATTTGTCAGCTGGATCAGCTGGTATAAGAGTCATTTAATGAGATGGGTGGTGACAAATTTGATAAATAAATAAAAATAAATAAGACCCAGACAAATTAACTACAAATAGCCCTCTGGTCCGAGAGTACAAATGAATAAGAAAGAAAGGTGTCCCATTCATAAGGTGGGACATCTAAAGGTGTCCATCTAAAGACTAGCATTCTTCTTGACCTGTTAGTTTGCTACAAGCAAGGGTGGGAGAAGTTGGACACAGAAGAGCATTTGGTAGTCCCCAGGCCTGCCTTGGTTACCTCCATTGCAGTTTATGCAACCTCTGTTAGCTTCTTGCAACACCACCTTTTGTAAACAGCGCTCCTCTTTATCGTAAACATCTCATTATCCAAATGTATTGAGATGTTGCTTCTGTGCATTGCTAGATAAATGAAGACTGGGATAATAAAAAAAAATGGGATGGTGGACCCTTCTCTCCTTTCTAGGGGCTCTATGAGGATAAATATATTCAAATATATTAATGACACTGAACTTATCAGGGAAGAGCAGGGCCAACAATAAAGCATCTGGAAGACATGATGACAGGGTAGAAAGAAATGAATCTGTTCAGCTTTGGGGAATGAAGATTAAGATGGGAGGAGAGGAAGGGAACCGTTTTCGCATACTGAAGAGAAGACAGAAAGGAAATCGTTGGCTGCTATCAGAAGGAGAGACCAAAGTCAGAGTTATCAAATCAACATAAGAAGTGACCAAAGGACATGCCATATAATCTATAACTGTGTGTTGGGACCATGTCAGCTTGCACATATGGATTTTCTACTGTAGTTTTTCCTAAAGAGGACCATGCAGTTGCCATTTAGACCCTTCAGCCCTACTCAGAACTTGGTGCTGGAATCCAAATTGAATGCATCCAAATGCCTCTCCATCCCCATTTAGGTACATCCAGGAAGAGATAGCTCAACAGGATAAGGAGCTTTGGCTAGCTCACCACTCCTCCTGTGGCTGCCTGATTGAACAATGGATCTGGTGGGGAGAAGTCAAAAGGACGTTAGGTGGAGTTGAGCTGGTAGAAAGTTCTCAGCTGATTCCTTCTGATGCAACCCAAGAGTTAGACCTTGCTCAGCTTCTGTGTTGCATAGGAGAACTGGGGGTGGGGAGAAGGTCTCTCCTGCATTATGAGTAGCTTTGCTTTTTCTTCCTTTTTTGCGTAAACCAGACAAGTCAGTACTGTGTTCCTCTGATGTTCAGATGAAGTGAAGTCCACTCTGGGAATTCAGCATCCCTTTGGATGACTCATCTAAAAGCGTAGGTCTTGTTATATCATGGAATCACAAATAGAGGACACTCTTCCTCTATTCGTGTTGGAAGCCTAGCTCTCCACCGAGAAGCTGTGCGTGAAATGTTTCATTTCCAAAAACATCTAACTAAAACAAGTTCTCCTTCAACATAATGAGGCTTCAGCCTCATCTTAATTAAACTCCTTAGACTCTGTTGATAACCCTGATGACTCTGTTTTGCTTGGCGAGTGATGTTTTTAATCTCCTCCTCCTTTGAGTGTCTCTCTCAACAAGACAGAGAGTGCAGGGAATGGGATTCCAAAGGAAAATAACAAAGATCATTCTTAGCAGGAGGAGCCCAGAGATGCTATAAGTGTATGATCTGGAACTGTACACACACACACACACAAAATCACAATTGATGTTCCCTGCCACTTGTAGTCAGGCTGTAAAATATGCTAGATCAGTATCTACCCCACTGTTTATTAACATGTTTAAGGCTTTGTTTCTTCCCTCTCCTTTACCTCTTTCCTAAAAAATGCCTGTTCTTTCTTTTTCTTTCTTTTCCCTTGTACTTGCAAGACAACATCCGCTTATCTACAAAATGTCAGTCCCAAATGAACATAACAAGAGCAAAACCATATTAGCGAAGCAGTTTTTCCTTCTCCGATTCTTTGGATATGTCAGGTAGATAAGAGGTGGTGGCATTCCGGATGTTATTTGAGAGAATTAAAAGCTAGTAAGATATCAGCTCTTCTGCCCAAAGATGTTTCCATGGGCACTTGATACCTCCATTACCACTCAGTGGAGAAGGGAATGTGCCTTTACTTGGTATAATAAGAGCAACGGTTCTTCAAATATAAAGATGTCCAAGAAGTTAGGGTACAAGTGTCTCTGCAGATTTGCATCATAGCCAAGGGAGTTAAAGAGCATCAGTAGCTATCTCCCCAGTTGTAAGAGTATTACGAGAGGCAAATACTACATTTGGCCTGGAAAAACATAGGGATCCATGGCTATTAGCCTTAATGCCAGTGTGACTGCTTCTTAACGCCATCTGCTAGTAGGCTTCCCTGTGCAGCTGGTTGGCCACCATGAGAACAGACTGCTGGACTAGATGGGCCAGGAGTCCAATCCAGCAGGTCACGGCTTATGTTTTTTAACAGGAATATGATCATGTCGTGTGTTGACATTTCACCACACAGGATTTCCAATCCAGAGTTTTCTCTGTGAACATCAACATCTTGTGGGTACTTGGGACCGTCAGGACAACGTCTGCTGCAGAAAGTAGACATTTCAGCAGGAGCCATACATCTCGGTCAAATGAAAAAAATAAACAGACGTGATGAAAGCAAAGCATATTCAAGAACCGTAAATAGTGCCCGGAAGTCTCCATCCATCCCAAATAGTAACGTGTTGCTTTTATTTGTCATTGGCCATAAACAGCATTAGCCAAAGCAAATGCTGAGCATATACATAACAATGGAGATAAACACTGCCCGTGGGGTGGAGGAACAGAATTGGTACAATAAGCAATATTAACACAACTCAACCTTTCGTAACAGCTTGAACAACATAAAAAATGGAAGCCCCAGAAGCAATGTGGCATCACGGTTTAGCATCCCACTGACAAGGCGATGGAGCTATTTTATGATCGGGAAGGAAGGCAGCCTTAACAGAGCCATAACTTCTGCCAAATAACTTTATATACCAGGCGCAATAGGATCCCTGAGCAGGGCTTCTCAGAAGCTTATCTTCCTCTGTTGAGGGAGAGACCATAAGCAACCTTTGAACCATGTCCAGGGGGTACACAGGACTAGGATACAGACATGGGCAGGGTCAGGACAAATATTAAATTTGTTTTCATTTTAATTTAAATAAGATCCTTCCCCATGTCATTTTTCCCCCCTTTGGTCACCTTCGGACTTACAGTTGGGCCACATAATTTGGTGGGATTCTGAAGCTCCCAGGCCTAACTTATGGAGCCTACGTTCAGAGCCCTTGGTTTAGATCACTGTGTCTTCAGGTCTGAGCAACAGCTGGATCATTTGATCCTCAAACAGAGGTCAAAAGCTGAGAGCCCCATCTGAGGGGAGGAACTTTAAGAGGAGAACTATGTAAAGAGTCTTCAATCCACTTCAAAATATTGTTTCTTTCCCCCCCACACCTCAGGATTTCGGGGCTCTTATGTCAGAAATCAGAGGCACAGCATTGGATTGGCTGTTGTTACAATTATTTTATTGGTGGTGGTGTTACTTATTTAAATTGTTGCTAGCTGTGTGAAAAACACACAGTCTATGTGAAAGCTGGGGAACCTCCAGAAACGGCAATGTCCGAGGTTATTATATTATGTACTAAGGCTGGATTGGTGCATCCATTGCCTTTGTGGAATCAAAACGCAGGACACCAATGGAAAATAATTAAGGCTTCACTGCAGTGTTTATTAGACAGTACGTACTGGAGGGGGACCCCACCAAGGGTTAGTGGGAGACACTCCCTGTAGGCAAAATGGGTGCCCTGATGTTTATACAGTTCTACAAGAAGGGGAAGGGAACAAGAACTTACACACACATATTCATATGATGATGCAGGCACACGTAAATGAGCAATACTTCTCAAGTTACTTTCTACCCCTCTCTTGTCTGCTATCTACAAGGACAGGACAGCTGCTATCTACAAAGAAAGCAATAGTGTCAGAGAGGAAGAAACAAATTTGTTCAAGGTGCCACCAGCCAGGAAGAAGGCATCTTCCCTTACGTTGCTATGGGGATGTTTGTGATAAGGAGTTTACAATCAGCTGAGTTCACACCAGCTTCAAGGGTGCTGCACATTCCTTTGTGTTTCAATTTTATTAAGGCGATCCCATTCACCGGAGGCCTCTAAAAACTTGCTTCTTTCACCCAAAGATACATTTTCCTCCCACCTTAATTGCGTTGATGTCCTTTATGAGCAGATAGGATGCCTTTGGTTCCTAACTGTTGTTTTCTTTCTTCTCCCCTGTTTCATCTGCAGGTAAAAGATAGGATGGTGGCGGGTAAGTGGAGCATGCATTGCCCAATCCTAGCCTGTTGGCAGCCAATTCTCATCTTGATGTTGGGATCCATCCTTTCAGGCTCTGCAACGGGCTGCCCACCCCGCTGTGACTGTTCTGCCCAGGAACGCTCTGTGACTTGCCACCGGAAGCGATACATGACCGTTCCTGAGGGCATTCCCACTGAGACAAAGCTCTTGGATTTGGGGAAAAACCGCATCAAGACTCTGAACCAGGATGAGTTTGTCAATTTTCCTCACTTGGAGGAGTTGGAGTTAAATGAGAATATTATCAGTGGCATTGAGCCAGGGGCTTTCAATAACCTCTTCAACCTCAGGACTCTGGGTCTCAGGAGCAACCGGCTCAAACTTATCCCCCTTGGGGTGTTTACTGGACTCAGCAATCTTACCAAGTTGGACATTAGTGAGAACAAAATTGTGATTCTTCTGGATTATATGTTCCAGGACTTGTACAACCTTAAGTCTTTGGAGGTTGGGGACAATGACCTTGTCTATATTTCCCACCGGGCTTTTAATGGCCTCAACAGCTTAGAACAGCTGACTTTGGAGAAATGCAACTTGACCTCCATCCCTACAGAAGCCCTTTCTCACTTGCATGGCTTAATTGTACTACAGTTGCGCCACCTGAATATTAATGCCATCAGGGATTACTCATTTAAGAGGCTGTATCGACTTAAGGTCCTTGAGATTTCACATTGGCCCTATCTAGATACCATGACATCCAATTGCCTGTATGGGCTTAACCTGACATCGTTGTCCATCACCCACTGCAACCTGACATCAATACCTTACATCTCCTTGAGGCACCTGGTTTATCTCAGGTTTCTGAACCTGTCCTACAACCCCATCGTCACCATCGAAGGGTCCATGCTTCATGACCTACTCAGGCTTCAGGAGATACAGCTGGTTGGTGGTCAGCTCACCATGGTGGAACCATATGCCTTTCGGGGCCTGAACTACTTGCGAATCTTGAACGTTTCAGGGAACCTGCTGAACACGCTGGAAGAGTCAGCCTTCCACTCTGTGGGGAATCTGGAAACACTTATTATAGATAATAATCCCTTGGCCTGTGACTGCCGACTTCTCTGGATCTTCCGACGTCGCTGGAGACTAAACTTTAATAAGCGGCAACCCACGTGTGCAACTCCTGAATTTGTCCAGGGGAAACAGTTCAAGGATTTCTCCGAGGCACTCCTGCCAAACTACTTCATTTGCCGTCGGTCCCGGATACAAGACCGCAAACCCCAGCAGATCTTTGTGGATGAGGGCCACACCGTGCAGTTCATCTGCCGCGCAGATGGAGACCCACCTCCTGTCATCATGTGGCTCTCACCAAGGAAGCACCTCATCTCTACCAAAACCAATGGGCGGCTCACTGTCTTCCCCGATGGCACTCTGGAGGTGCGTTATGCCCAGATTCAGGACAATGGCACCTACCTATGCATTGCCAGCAATGCCGGAGGCAATGACACCATGCTGGCGCACCTGCACGTCCGCAGTTATTCCCCAGACTGGCCCCACCAACCGAATAAGACCTTTGCTTTCATCTCCAACCAGCCTAATGAGAGTGATGCCAACAGCACGCGTGCCACCGTGCCTTTCCCCTTTGACATCAAGACCCTCATCATTGCCACCACCATGGGGTTCATCTCCTTCCTGGGAGTGGTGCTTTTCTGCCTGGTGCTCCTCTTTCTCTGGAGTAGGGGCAAAGGTAACACCAAGCACAATATCGAAATTGAGTACGTTCCGCGTAAATCCGACGCAGGCATCAGTTCTACTGCTGATGCACCACGCAAGTTCAACATGAAGATGATCTGAGGATGGAGAGCAGAAAACAAAGACAGACGAAACTAATAAAGAGGGGCAGTGTTCTTTTTTTAAAAAGATGACGATGACAGCGCAACACACATGCAACCTCTCTCCTCTCCACTCAGCTCCCCCAGCCCCCCTTCGGTCCCCACAATCCCGCATCACTTCCTTGTCCTTCTTTGTGAAAATGTTCTGCTGACGTCTCCAGAATTTCCCATGTTTGTAGGACATAACTCTGATGGACTCCTGTGTCGATCTTAAAGACAGCAGCAAACTGAAAAAGATATTCAAAACAACAAACAATAAAAAGTTACATACTTCCACTGTAACTTTTGATTTCAATAATTATGGATTTTTATGAAAACTTGAAATAATAAAAAAAAACCTATTTCCTATAGCTAGTTGGAATGCCAAATCTTGACTTTTTGATCTGTGCGCTTCCATTTGGTCCTTTTTTTAAAATCTATATCAGAGAGTGGTTTCTGATATACTTCAAATAGAAAGAGGGTTGCCTGATGGTGACAAAGGAAACTACACCTCAAGGGGATATAATTCATTAGCCTTCTGTCTCTCTTGGACCGCTGGGTTTGGGTTTGGGCTTCTTGAATTGAATTCTTTCAGTGGTTTGCTAAGGCACAGTATGGGAATCCAAGAAGAAAGGATGATATCATGTCCATATTTTATACCTGGAACCAATTGCATTCCAGATGTTGTTGCAATAGAATCCCAGTAACTTCATCCAATATGGCAAGAGATGTGGGGATCTGGAGCTCAGCATATATGGGCCTACTCAGATTTCAGTGGTCTTGGAAAGGTGCGATAGCAATAGAACATCGGTTTTGTATGGGCAGTGGTGATAGGTTCAGCAATATCTGAAGACCCACAGGTTCCTTGTCCTTGTTATTCAGAATGGTGCTTCTCCTCCCTTGTGAAGAACCTCTTGATCCTGATGCAGGTCATCTACCTACTCATATTCCATCAGGCCAGATTAAATTCCGTAGGAGAGAATAGTACTAAGTGGTAGAACACCTGCTTTGCTTGCTCAAAGTCCCAGCTTTGATCCTCCAGTTAAAAGGACTGGGTGACGAGGGACGGGAAAAATCTTCATTGCTTGAAACCTTGGTGAGCCATAGTCTGAATAGACAGCAGTGAGCTAAATGAATGAATGATCTGATCTGCTATAGCCTGGCTACCTTTGTGCCTTCTAAGAAAGTCCTTGGAAATAGAACTTCCAAGGCCTTTACTATATGGACTCTGGAGAGTTTTCCAGTGTTAGCAGCTTGCCAAAGAACATGCTAGCAAGATTATGTACTCTCCATGTGCCCATCTGGTGATCTCCCACTCTTAACAGCTCCCACCCAACATAACCACTGGGGAGTTACATAATACTGGTAGTTGAGGCAATGTTTGGAGGGCTAACTTCTCCACTTATATCCTATAGCAAAGAATAAACTTGTTAGCCTATATGAGTCTATCCAACAGCTAGCTTTGCTAACATACTGGGGTGCATGTCCAGGTACGAACTCAGAATGCCTACTAGCATCATGCAGAATTACATATCCAGTCATCTTTGGTGCTCTGCCAGTTAATCCTGTTTGCCAGATGCTGATTAATGGAAAATGGCACCTTTCTCCATTAAAAAAAAAGGTGTTTTTTTTAAAGAAATGTAATAACCCAGGACCTTTTCTGTGGTTTCCCATTAACCTTGCTTGCTTGGCCTGAATTTTCCATTTCAGGCCTGGTGTCTCAAGACACCCATGTGCATTTACTAGCTGCAAATGACTCAGCCTGCTCCAAATAGAAGGCACGGGAACAAAACAAGACAGGTCTTCTCACTGCATTCCCCCATTGATAAAAGCAGCCATTTGGCCCGAAGTAAAACCATCACTCATCTTTAAAAAGAATCCATGAAGCCACAAAGCTCTGGACATTTTGTAGAGCGTCAACCGTAGCCAAGGACGCTCTTGACGTTAGGTGATATAGCTCACATTAAGGCATAGATTGTGTGTGCTTGCACAAGAAGCTAAAGCAGGATTTCTACCCCACCCCACCCCACCCCACCCCCACCCCCTTTGCAGGAAGTCTGTCTGATTTAGTTTGACCTTCGGGGCCTATTTCTCCCTTGTGTTTTTCTTTTGCATTACAAGAGCTAAATTTCACCCAGAAAGTGCATTTAGGCAGCCTTGGAGTATAAAAGTTTCCGCAGCCTATCGTAACGGGTTCACTTCTTCTAATGAGAGAGTCAAAATGAATCACTGTAGGTGGGGCAACGTCAATGCCATTTTCTATATTTAGCTTACCTATCTCTGTGTCAGACGTGGTGGGTTTATTTTTCTTAATGGAGAATGTACGAAACGTGGCCTGAAGCAGAACTTGAGGGCCAGCCAGTCAAGTAGGAAGGAAGAATCCTTCACCTCAGCTAAAGAAAGGAATAGGGTCAACGTTTCACTGCCTTTCAGCCACCCAAGTCATGAATGTACAATTGTAACTCTCACCCAGGCTTTCTGAGATGCCACCAATTGGAGATGCACAAGTGAAACTTCAACTAGGCTGCCAGATCTGGGCTGCAAAGGTCCACTAGATGGCAGCGGAGTTATGTTTTAAAAAGATTCAACTCTTCATTGCCATCTAGGGATCCAATGGATCCTGGCAGACCCAATAACCAATCCTATCTTAGGTGAGATTTTCTTAAATGTCAACTGAGAGAAACCAGTATGGATTGGGATTTAAGAAAATCTGTTGTTTTTATTCTTGGCATCTCCACTCTCTGCTTGGGCCATATTTATTCCCTCTTGGCTTCTGTAACACCGTCATGCAATCCCCAAGTCAAGAAAGTTTGGGTCTGCTGTAAGGCTGGCCTCCGTTTAAAATAATTATCCATTTAACATAACCCATAATATATCCATAGTTTATAGCAAGAAAGCAAGTTTCTTTGTCCTTTAATACATGGGAGATTGCCCTGGCCAACCAAAGCTGTCAATTTGGTGGCCAGAAGAACATAGTCACTCTCAGAAGTTGGGCAAAAGGCTTCCAGCTGGTTCGACTACACTTGCTGATTAAAAGGTCAATAGAAATCATTACCCCAAATGAGATGATCACAGCCCACACCAATCTTCCCTCTGGATTCGATTCCCAGGAAGGAGAGAATTGATGCCAACCACTTTTGAATGATACATTTCACATCTGATATTTGTGGTGAAAGAGACCAAGCCAATTAACCTGTGTAACCATGGCCGTGTTTCCACAATGCATCTAACCAGGTTATTAAATTCACCCATTTCCACTTCCCACAATGTAAACCCAATTACCAAAAAGATTGGGTTTATCTCTCATGCCGAGCTACAGAAAAGTCTAACCAAGGTTAACACTAGCCAAGTTTAGCATGGCATCCAAATGCAGCAACTTGGTTTTATCTGGTTTGGTAGACTATGTTGCCAGGACAATGTCATTGATTTAATGGCATTCTCAATTAAGGGGAGGTGTCCTGTACATAATTACTCAGGAGAACTCAACTTGGACAAGATACCAAAGTAGATGCATTGTGTTGGATTGCAACCATTTGATCCATCCGAAGCAAACTCCATTGGGTTCAAAGGCCCTTAGTCTCTGCTGCTAGAGTTTATTTTGAACACAGAGCACTTTCCCTCCATGGGAAAGGGGTCAAAAAGGTCAAGATGGCAGCCATAGCTGCATGATTGAAGCCTTTTTTTATATATGTTATGTAGACAACATGTAAAAAAGGGGTGGGGCTTTGATCATGCAGTCACGGTCACCATCTTAATTTCTTTCAAACCCCCTCCCCTTGCAGACACCTCTTTTCCATCTCCTTGGCAAATGAGAGTTCGATCTATTGGGTTATGTTAAATTAAGTCATTAGAATAGTCCGTTAGGTAACTTTTGAGAGTCTATAACAATATCAAAGCAAAGCTAAAGAATATTAAAAAGAAGCCTATTAGGGAAACAGCCCAAGCCTGCATCGCATTATCTCTCAAATATTTCTCAGACAATTTGTGTGTCTCCCACCTCAAGGTGAAGGAAATCACATGAACCAAGCAACATGTTTGGTTGAGTCAAGTGATGCCAAAGCTCTGGGTTATCTCCTCTGCTGAGAACAGCGGAGGATTCTTCTGATGTCATGTCTTTTATTTAGAATATTGAAAACTCAATCAACTTCAACATGGGTCAAGAAGGTGAGGTTCATTTCACCATGATGAAAATTGTTTTCAATGGGTGCTTAACTCAGCAATTCTGCCCTGGCAAGGACTTGCTTCTGAGTGAAGTTGCACAGAGCTGCATGGCACATGACTACATAAAAAGGTCAAGATTTCTTATTTCAACAGGTTTGATTTGAGGAACCACCAGCTGGCAATCACTCTGCATTCAACACAGCTGGCCTCAGACACAGCTTGTCAATCCAACTTAGCTTCTCATTTTTATCCACTGCAACGTGACTAAAAAAACAGATGTAAAGGAAAACATTGGGGTAACAATTAAACAGCAACCTTTTCATCCAGTAAACTCCCACCTATGAAAGCATTTAGGCTATGAATAATTGCCTTAGCAAATACAGAGAGGTTCCTTTTGCAACAAGGAGGCTCTGTTGTCCACCTTCACCTACTACAGCAACCAAATGTTACCTCTGGTTTACTTTCAAGAGCTTAATAATGACTTTCCCCAAAGTTTCTCTTTGACAGCTGACAGAGCCTATCCAAAAGGCCCACTCAGGTATTTCATTGGAATATTGGCTTCTACTGACATGGGAGAGTGTAAAATCTGTAGAGAGCAGTACAAATTTAGAAACTGAACACCAGTGATGGATAGAGAAAATAAACACTGCACCAGCCAGATGTTCTCCCAGCAGGTGAACTTGGCTGAGATGGCCAAGATCTGCAGCCCAAGAAACTGAGTTTCATTGCAGTCCTTTTGCAATGTACCTATAAATATATTGCTCAGATATTACTGCCTTCTTTTGGAATATCTGCACCTTCTGGATCTTCTTCCCTCACTTCCCAGCTGTTTAACCTAAGTACAAATATGGGTAAGGTAGGCTTCCCCCAATTCTTCAGCTGTGTGGACTGCAACACCCATTGCCCCACCAGAAGGACAAAAGGTATGACTGTTCTATAAACTGGCACAACTGGAGGTGGCCAGGTTGGGGCAAGGTTGTTACAGACAAGAATGAATTGAGTGTGTCTTGAAATTTCCAGCACACAACACAGGTTGCTATTACCCAGTAGTTTAGGCTAGAAATTGATGTGGTGGCTTCTGTAAGGGCAAGGGGGGGGGTGAAAAATGTCAAGATGGCTATGTGACCACATGGTCAGGGCCATCATCTTTGATCCCCACCTCCTATGGACACCCTTGAGCTGACATGAAAAGTGGGGAAACCTTTCCATTTCTCTTATCTTCCCCAGCCAAGGAATATCACCTTTTTGGGTTGAAGTGTAGACATTTATCCATTACAAGGTTTCAATTCCAGAACTACAGATCATGGTTCTTTTTTGGTCCTACTTCTTCAGCCCTTAATCCCCCCAATGTGAAAACTGATCTTCTATCGTAGATTGCCTCTGAGCACAGAAGTTCTATTTGGGAAGTTCCATTTTCTTATGTCTTATTTTCATAGGTGCCTGTATCACAAAAAGATACTCCTTTCCTCAATGAGTTTGTTTTATTCATTAAAAGTAATTCATGGAGGAATCCATCAAAGTTCCTGAGTGGTGTACACCAGGGTTCCTCAACCTCGGCGACTTAAAGACGTGTGGACTACAACTCCCAGAATTCCCCAGCCAGCATGGCTGTTGGGGGAATTCTGGGAGTTGAAGTCCACACGTCTTCAAGTCGCCGAGGTTGAGGAGCCCTGGTGTACACCTTCTCCAGACTCACATGCCCTCTGAGACCCCATTTCTGAAGTTCTGAGCTGGTAACTACACAGAAGACTTTTTCAGAAGTTATAAAATGTTTCTGGGAACTTTCTGATACCATTCTTACATTCTTTTTAATACCCAATTGAACATTTTCTCCCAAATCTTTTCAGCCCATGCTTGAAACCCAGTGACAATTTGATTATTTTATTTCCTTTTTCTATTTTTAGCACTTCATTTATATTGCATTTTAATTATATGAGTTTTTCTATCGCTTTTTTGCCTTGTGTTCTTCACCAGATTAGACTCTATGAAAATTTGGTTTTGGAAAACAGATTCTGCTACTGGTGAAATTTCACCACAGTTGTTTCCTAGGTACAAATTAGTACAAATAGTAAATAAATAGAACACACAAAAAGAACAAAACAGTTGTGTGCTTGTAGATAGGATATTACCATTCTTTTGTGCTGCAATTCACTGATACATGGACCCATGCAGTCATACAGAAAATCATACTTGTCTGTCTGGAGGAAATCAAGGCAAATGAATCTCGATGTGACATCCAGGCGGATTTCCTTTAAAAATGCATATTTGTCCATTGGTTGATGCAGAAGTGGGAAACGGCACAGAAGAACTGCATTCTTGGCATACAAAATGGGGAAATTGTGAACAATGATAGAAGATTCCTAACATATGACTCCTTTTTGGAGCTAAGAGGCATTAAACAGAAGTTCCAGACATGAAGGATCACTCTCTCTCAGTGTCTGATCAGGTGGGTGGGATGAATCACACCTCCAAGCAACCAACATGATAATAAATCCCTCGCTGCTACTTTTCTTTGCATATGTATCTATCACTGCTTGAGGTCCAGTGCCCACCAGTGACAGCTGGCCAGATTCCCAGAGCTTGGCACAGGTTTGCTTTCAGCTCTGCACCCATTCTGTTAACCTTTCAACAGAGATTGTCTAGCAAGATGGAACCACTTTTCCTCTTGGATCTTCTGCAGCCTCTTCTGTTGAGTGCCGCATGCCTCCTGAGGCCTCTCTTCTGGCTCCTGTTTGCTCCACTAGGACTTAAGTGCTGCTTCCTTGGTAACCAGACAAACTGCACTGTCCTAGAGGAGCACAGAGATTACATTGGAGAAGGTAAGCAAAGACCATTAGCAAAACATCTCAGCCTGGGAAAACAGGAAAGTGTGAGAAAGAAACTCAAATCGCCCTGCCTTGACTCTCTTATACCAAAGTTGGGTTGGACTGAGAAAGAATAACTGGCCCCATATCATCCAGTAAGCTTCCATGGATGGTTCTCCCCAGCGGTGATCCAATTCCTTAACCACTGTCCCATACTGGCTTTCTTGAACTTATTTCATTACCAAGAGGTGTGTATGAATTAGAGGTATCCACAGGGTGTGGTCAAAAATGTCATGATGGCCATGTCAGTGTGATTGTAGCTCCACCCATTTTTTATGTGCATCTCATAAAAAACAGCTGAAGCTTCAATTGCACCTGGCAACCACCATCTTGACCTTTTTGACCACACCTTGTATAAATATGTCTTTCACTGTGTAATCATCTCCCCAACAGACTGTAGGCTCCCTGACTTCCCACAATTCATGATAGATTCCCAAGAAATCTACAGGACCTTTTGAGAACAACAAGGAAAAGACTTCAGAGCAATGGAGAATCATAGTGCTGGAAAACAGTGGACCTAAATGGGGAGAAAAGAATCTTCTAGCCCTTCCCCTCAACAATCAATTAAGCTCAAAATCATCACCAAACGTTTTAAAACATGAAAGTACCTGAGAAAACATTTGGGTAATTAGTGGATGTATTTCAATACAATGCAATGCAATGCGTGGTCACTGTTGATACTTCCATTGTTTGTAACTCTGCCCATTTTCCTTTCTCAAATGATGCAAATGGTGGTGGGGGGGGTGCCACCTCCACAGTTTGCAATGATGAGGCTAAGCCACTCAGTTTAGTGATCTTCCTGCTCCAACAGTAAACCAACTGCCGTGTTAATTCATCGCATTCCATTCAGAAATCCAAGGCTCTCCAGTGGCCCATTAATGATTTCCTCCTGTTTTCTTTGAGGCAATTAAAAAAAAATCTGATTCAGAGAGCCATGGAAACGGCTGCCTGCTCATGAGCAGGTGCCAAAAGATCCATGTTTTTTTCCTGGATGGCTATTAATATGGGCAATTTACAGGGGCTCTTATAATTGACTTTCAGTTACCCCTTTTTAATACTGTAATTAAAGAAGCTAATTCATTCGTGTGCAGAACAGAAAACCTTCAGCTCCAAAGGCCTTTGCTGCACTTCGCAGCATTCATCCCATGATCAAAGGACAAAATTGGAAAGTTGGTTGAAATCACTAGGAAGCTGAAATTGTATCATGATGCCAGTTCCATCCTAGATGATGGGTGCTCCGAGCAGACCTGATTAAGAGAGTTTGTTGGTACTAATTTATTGTCTTAGCCATGGCAGGGCTGGGTAATGGATTCTGGGCTTTCAAGAGCCCAAAGGCAGATCAACTAAATTTGATTTCCTTTTGTTTCCATGATGCAGTCAACCTGGAGAAGGGGATTAATGTAGCCTCAAATAGTCCTCTGGATTCATTTCCAGGATTAGTTAACTGAGTTAGAGAGTTATGGCCATCTTTGTGAAGAAACACATGATTACACCATCTAGGCAATCTCTCATGTAAAAACTGATTGCAATCTCAGACCCAACGTTTAATCAGTTATACCTGTATGCATATACACATAGACAGATTAGGGAAAATGGCAATATAACCTTAAATGTACATTTTTATTGGGACTAAGTTAAGTCTCACTGACCTCAGAAGGGGCTGCTTCCAAGCAAACGTGCATTGACTTGCACTGTTAATCTAACTCTGAATTGATGAGTTTTGAGAATGGGAAAGTAACCTACATTGCTTTAACAGGAAACATCCATACTGCCCTTTAGTTTTCAGGGAAATTTACAGACGTTCAGAGAGAAGTTACTAGTGGTAAGGAGGCAGAAAGATAAAAAGGGCCCACTCCAGAAATAAGAGGGTTCTAGCAGCTTCTCAGAGGCTTCCAAAGGAACTTTGAGTTTATTCTATCATATTCCATCTTCAGCCTCCAATTCTGGGAGTTGAGATTTGCCACATCCACCTGGATCTCTGAGATTTGTGGGTTGTTCTGTAAACATTTGTCTTTAGCAATTGTGGCTTGTTCCATCAGACTCCATCTAGACATCTCTCTGGGAATGCATGATTGCTCCATCAGTTCACAGGGATATTGAGTTGCTCCATCAGGTCCATCTGCAGACCTTCAGCCTTCTCCTCTGGGAGTTCAAAGTTGCTCATTAACTTCTCAAGAGTTTGGGGTAGCTTCATCATGTTCCAGCTGTGGAACCTCAACATTTCTCTTTCCTACTTTCCGCTTTTCTCTCCCCTCCTGCAGATGATGGAGTGCTTTAATTTGCTGGAATTCACAGGAGGAAGAGAAATCTTTAATGAATACAGAAGATCAGTCCTTGATCTTTCCCCAATACGAGATCAGTTCTGTTCCCCCGTCTCTTCCAAGCACAGTAAAACCAGGGAGAGTTGCAAAATGTCAAAGGTCTCTCTTCATTTTAGCCCTGCTAAAATTCAACTCATATAAATTTAACAACTGTGAGCAACTTACAAGTTTTTCCAGGTTTCTCCCTCTAGGTGCACACCTTTCTTTGTTGTGACAGGCTCTCTTTGCCTTGATGAGCTGCAGAGTAGGTAGTCCTACAACAAGTGGAGTTTCTCCAGACCTCTCAGATATTAAAAATTGCATTCACTGGATCTGTGATTGCTGAGCAATTGGTGAAAGTTGAGGAGCTTGTCTGTGACAAAAATATTGTCCCCTGTGATCTTTCGTTTGCAATGCTCCCTGCCACCCCATCCTTTCTTTTAGCTGAAACATGATTAAAGCAGACAGTGAGAGCAGAAGAAAGCCAGTGGAACTCGCAGAGAGCAATTTTTGTATCACAAAGAGAAGGAGGGAGAAGATTCCATTCTGCTTCAAGCTGCAATTTATTTTTATGTCAGACTAATGGAAGCCCCGAGTAAGAAGTACAGAGGCAGGAATCCCTAACTCTTCAGATAACTTTCAGAAAAGGAAATGGAATTAGACATTGAGTGCTTTATATGAAATTCTAAGAAAGGGTTTGTGGATATAATTTGATAGAAGATGAAGAAATGTTCTGCTCCAGTAAACACACATATACACACACACATACAGACCATGTGAAGTAATAAAAACAGAACTGAATAGACGCTTCCTCCCTCCACCTCCTTGTTTTCCTCCCTCCGACTCCTTCCTTCCATCCATCCATCTACTTCATACTCCATTATACAAAATAGCAAGAGGAAATTGAACAAAATCATGTGTGCTAATTCTTCCATTATGTTACACAATTGTTGCACAAAGGCTGGATTCATAGAACATGTCAGGCTGGGTTGAAATGAGGCCAAATAGTATAATTTAGCATAGCATCAGAATCCAAAAGAGCCTTAGAATGTTGTGCAAAGAGGTCAATCCATAAACCATCATAAGATTGACTTGGATGACTATTGCATGTCACGTGAACCTAGCAATTTGGTTTGTTAACCAGGGTCTGGGTTAAATGTGTTTGTAGGAATCCAGCCAATAATGAAAAAAAACATGGAGGATATAGTTTATCCTGCAAAGAAGCATTGTCTTCAGCAAGTAATTCAACTCCCAGACTTGAGGGCACTGATGGATCTTGTAAAAGCTCATTAGGTGAGAGTGCCAGGGACAATAAATCCCACCCATTTAATCTGCCTTCTTCCTTCAGCTGGATATTTGGTTTGGCCAGCTATTAGCATGCAAGGTCATGGAAACAACAAGCCTGTTCAGGAATTAGCACCGACAAACCCATTCCATCCCATCTGGGCAGGGCAGGGCCTTTCAGCAACTGTAATTACAAGCCAGCATCCAATGGATCCAGTATTCCTTGTTTCATCTCCACCTCTTGAGTTCTAATTTGTTCTTTGGCTAAGTTTCTCTCTGGGTTGATTTCTACAACATGTTAAACCCTAAACCTAGTCTAAAAATAGTACAGTTGGGTTCACAGAACAGTGACTGCACCAAAAGAGAAACTGTATTATGGCTAAAGGATGGCCTGGTTCACATAACAGGCGAGGACAATGGTGGGGTCCCAGAAGACATTGAACCACAAATGATCCATCCCTTCTTGAGCCTGACTGAAATACTTTTGTTCCAAAACCAGCCAATACAGAGCAAAAAATAGGTCTGAGCCCAGTTCCCAAAGCTCTTTATAACAGGCCAGTTTAGAACAATAGGTCTCTTCTAGAGGGTGAAGTATAAGAGAAAAGTGTCAGTGAGAGACAGGAGGGAAGAGTAAAAAGGAAGCAGCACAGAGAACAGCAACTTTTGACAGAAAAAAAAGTGATTTTCATCTCAGGTTTATTGTAAAATGAAATCTAACAGCTATAGTTATTCCTAGAATACAGTTTTACAGCAAGTCAGCTTCTTCAGCAGGTCCATCTCAGGCAAGATCCTGTATTCTGATCAGCAGTAAAGTCACCAAAACTTTTTTTTTTTTACTTCCAAAGCCTTAAAAATACTTTTATGTGTTTAAACGGTTGGTAGAAGCCAAAGCAGAACTCGGCAATAGAAACCAGCAGTTTCAATGCTGAGTTTAACACAAAAATTAATATTCATCTATGAGGAACGGGTTTTTTTTTTCAAAAGCCGGAGGAATGAAACTATCCTTGTTTTATTCAGCAGTCTCAGCACGACTAAAAATACTGTGAATTATTGTGGAGGATCTCTAATTCTGAAATCCAAACTAGGTTTGTTTTTTATGGAAGGTAGAAAGAGTAAAAGTCATTAAAGCTGTACATAAATGTAGGACTGCAATTGGAAAACCCTTCCAACAAATAGCAGTCTCCAGGAAATTTGGATCCTACCTCTTATATTCCTTCCAGATTCATCTCCAGTTTTATAAAGATGACAATCATCTTCTTGCACCCTTAGGAGGAATCCCTGAGAACAGGGATAGAGCCAAAGATGAAGAGGTAATTGTCTTTCCTCTTTCTTGTTTTTGCTTCTGTTCATTCACTGCTTTGTATCCTGAAGGTTTTTGAAGAAATATGAAAAAATGAAGGGTTTGCTTAGTATTCCTCTGACCAAATTCTACCTCTTTGCTCCTACTTCCTTTGTTTTAAGAGCAGGAGGCTGCCTGTGCTGAATTTGCAAGAAACTCCATGTCTGAGTTCTTGCTCTGTAGGTCACAGCTGGGGAAGAAGATACACTTTCAGTCTTGAGACATGTGAAACAAGCTAATCATGTGAAACAAGAATGTAACAGTGGTAAAAACACTTAGCGGTACAGAGCAAAGGGCAATCTAACCTAAACAACCATGCTATTTCCAACAGCGAGCAGCCAGATACTTCGGGAACACCGCAAAAAGACTCAAGGACAAATCATCATCTGGTGTTAGGGCTCCCTCCTGACATATTTGAGCATAATAAAACAGACTTTGGCCACTTTCAAAGAAATCGAATCACATCGGTCAGCGAACAACAACTGTACATAGAATAAACCTCAACATGTCATTAGTAAGGAGGATCCCAAAAACCAAGCCGTGCATTTTTATAACATGGGCAATGCAACAGTTTTTGAATCATACGTCCAACCACCCTTTGACCAAAAAGACGAAGAATAAGGGATTCTTTAAGTTCTAATTAGGTCCAGGACTTTGATCGTGAGGTTGTGGCTGTCATCTTGACATTCCTGCTACTTTGCCCCTCTGCATTGGACACCCCTGTTGCAAACCCATTCCCACCCCTCCTGCATTTTCTGATTCCCAGTTCCTTACCCTTCCTGTGCTTCTCACATTGATTGATGCTCCCCAGATCCAAATACAGCTAAACTAATTAGTGCAGTGCAGGCAGAAGAAAGAAGGAAGGAAGGAAGGAAGGAAGGAAGGAAGGAAGGAAGGAAGGAAGGAAGGAAGGAAGGAAGGAAGGAAGGAAGGAAGGAAGGAAGAAAGAAAGAAAGAAAGAAAGAAAGAAAGAAAGAAAGAAAGAAAGAAAGAAAGAAAGAAAGAAAGAAAGAAAGAAAGAAAAAGATCCCAAAGGATAATTAGGGAGCCCACTGAAAGCAGAAAACTAGGGCATTTCATTTTAAATAAAACCAAGGCAGAGTCTTTGCATTCAGCCAGTGACCCCTTGTCAGCATGTGCAGATAATTACACCTCTCTTTAGCCTTCAAAATTGACTCTTCATACTAATTAAAAAAAAGTGGAAATAGGGATTGAATTTATGGTGGTTTTTAGGCCACTGAACCAAACAGATGACACATACTGAGGCTTGTAGAGAGATTGACAACCTCTTTGGGTTCCAAGTGGGGTTTTGGGAGCCTTTGGGGGATGGGATGATCTCCTAAAAAGTGATGATCTGATACCCTCACCCACCTGCAGGAAGGATGCCAGGCAGAGTATAACCTGCCACTGAGCACCCTTTTACTAAAAGGAGATTTATTCTTCCCATCCTCTTGATAGGATCCTTCCACAGCCCTGAAGCATTGCTGCAAAGAAATAGGATGGACAAGCCATGCTTTGCTTTCCAGTATGCTGGCATCTGGAGGTCTCTACGGGCACAGTGGGTGGAAACTCCACCCCAGGCAGAGACAATATGGTGGCCATGGGCACCAGCATCAGGCAGAAGAAATCCTTTGACATGGACAGTGACTCATTATCCAGGGCAGTTGAAGCTTAGGGGAACAAAGGAATCGTTTCTTTTCTAAATGAAAAATCTTCCCCAGAATTTCTTGCAAAGAATTCTAGGGGGGCTGTCAGTTTCTAGGTGGCAGTGGCATTAAATATGACTTGGGTTTCTTTTTCTCAACAGAACCTCTGTTTATTTTTGTCCTGAAGAGTCTGTTTCATTATTTGTAAAAATCGGCTTCAGTGAAACGTTGGCAAGAGGCCAGATGTTCACTAAGAAATCTCCTTAGAAGGGCAAGGTGCATTTCCATAAATATTATTAAATGTTTTAAGGAGAAGACAAAAACTAATAAAAACTAATATAAAGAAAGAAAATAAAGGGGGGGGGGGGGGCAGAAAGAAAAAAAGACAAAGACAAGGTGCAGGAAAAAAAGATAAAAAGAAATAGAAGAAGCTTCTGATTTTCTTTGCAGCAAATACAAGTATGATTCCAAAATTATCTCTTGCTCTATAAAAAAAAAAGCTTGCTTTTTTCTAATTTTTTTTCTGATCATCAAAACCACAGATCTTAACTGTATATTTTTCTGCCTCATGCAAAAAGTCCATAAGGGGTTTCAATCAGCCATAAATGTAGATAGCATCTTTCCTCTGATCAAGGAAGTCAATTTGGCCATCTCAGCAAGTTCCATCACCTTCACCAACCATTCCTCCATGGAGGTGGTGTCGAACCTTTCCTCTTTTGAGCATATAATAATCTTGCTGCAGTTGAGAAGGGCAAAGTACATTTCCAAAGCTCTTAAGACACCCCCCCCCCCCATTTTGTTGCTCTTTGCACATGTCTTTATGTTCAATCTCCCTTTGATAGCCTTCCACCAACCTTCTTGGTAAAAGGTTGGTGCTGTCAGGTTGTAGGAACCTTTTGCACCCATCTGCAGCCAAGATCTCCAGTTTTGGAGCCATATTCATCTTGCTTAAGATGTGACATCCATCCTTGTACAACTCCAACTAATTAGAGATATTGCACTGAATGTCTCAGAATTCATATCCAACTAGGCATCAGAACATATATGCATAAAAGCATCTGGTAGAAGCCATGATGACATCATGCACAATATGACGTTGTTGCAGAAATCATGCACAAAAGCCCAAATTTTTGTGGGTAAATTATTATTTTGCACATAATGATTGTGTAATTTGTGTCAGTCATCATAATTCATGACATGGATGTCCATGAATGTAGAGGTAGAGATAGAGATGTGAAATTTCCAAAGCCTTCCTTCAATGTGCATCACTAAAGGCCTTTGCACATCAGAGCCACTGTTGAAAGAAGCATAATTAATCAGTTGTACATAATAATAGCCATCCGACATTGTGCCTCCAAGGTTCATTCAAAATCTGGAAATGAGATTTTGGCTGGAACCTTACAGACCCACTCTCTTTTATTCACGTTCAGGTGAAATCTCTGCAGATCTTGATGGTTTAAATGTCTCATTTGTTTAATCTCTTTGTAAGCTTCTGTTTTTAAATTCTCTGTTTTAATACATACATGCAGCCTTAGGGGATTGAGAATTAAGTGTGGGTAATAATAGCTATTATTTCATAACACCATTAGTAACACTTCTCTTCAAAAGAAAGCTGAGAGATTTAACACTGTTGTACTTAGGAATGTGTGATTTCCACACCACCAGTTACCATCTTGTGGTTTCATATCCATGTTGAAATGCAGTACCATTTAACTGCTGACTGCTTTGTATGTAATTACTGTGCAGTTCCAAGACTGGCTGTACAGAGGGAGAAAGTCAGCTTCATACATCAGTGATATTGACGTTCCTATAATGGGAAGTGAAATGTTGGGTGGGCTGGAGAAGAAACTTGCAATTTAGCCCAAAAGTCATAGATTTGAAGCCTTGTAGGACACCTCACCCTACTTCCTGTTTGACACCAAAGTATGCAGAGCTATATCTTCCCAACAAATGGCTGTCCAGCCTGGTCTTGAAGACTTCAGACAGACCAGCCCACTAGATAATAGGTTATAGTCTCAAAATGTTCTTACCAAAAAACTTCTCTCAAAGTACAGTTCACATCTCCCTTCCAATAGGAAATTGGCTAAGAATAGGGAAATAGGAGGTTGGAAAAGCATTTCCAGGATGATGGAGAATGGAGGATGGCCCAGATCAGAAGAGAACAAAAAGTAAATCAGACTCTACAGGAAGTCACAGATCAGTAACAATGGGAGAAGTCAACTGAATTCATATTCTCCTCCAAAGTGACATGTTGACCTTTGTGAAGCAAGATCTTCAAGGAAGTAAGATTTCCATGGCTGTATTAACACATCCTGCTAAGCCCTGGAAATCTTCAGTGTCATTTGTTGACTGAGCTACAAATATGGTTTATAAGCCACCATAGTAATTTGAAACCAAAGCAAATGCATTATGGCATAACATATATTGCAGGAATCACTTATCATCTGCCTCCATGTAGTAAAAAAATAAGATGATATGAGCCTGGATTCTTCTTGTGCCTGGTTCATCAAGAGCTAAAATCTGCATTCCATTTTTTGTCCTTGATGGCACCCAAAATTTGTTTTCTGAGGTAGCCTTGCTTTTTGGCTGAGTACTTCTTCAGTGGACCAGTAAATCAAAGTAGCTTTTCTAATCCTTTCAGCTTCCAGTGTACAAGCTACAAGGGCTGAAAGAGTGGCTGGCCCATTTAAGCCCCATTTATATTGACATAGCCTATAGGTCAGCTGATCTTGACTTCCATATTGACAGAGGAATCTGAAACAGGAGACAAGAGTCAGTGTGAGTTCTTCCTGATGTACATGTTTTAGCATATTTAGCCCATGTGCGTTGCTTCATATACAAATCTGTCATTGGCTGCCTCAGCATCTGGCAAGATCTGTAACCAGAGACGGGTACTTTGTTTGCTTGTAAGAAGATTAGACACATTACTGGATAGAGCTTTCAGATGCTACCAACTGGGATGTCAACGAGACTAAAACCTGTCTTAATCTGTGTCTGACCTTTCTTAAGTTCCTCCAATTCAATTGTCCTTGACTTACAAGAGCTCTCCAGAGGTTTAGGCAGAAGTATATCCAACCCGTCTACAACTGACAGAGACTGTACTGTCAGTCTTCCACATGCAGAAGGGATTCTCTGCCATGTGCTACAGCATCTTCCAGATTCAAAAGGACTATATCACTAAAAATGAGCAACTGGGGAGCAAAAGCCACTTGTATGTTCAGCTTCTTGTCCGGCTGTTACTGTCCACTGTGGAATGCATGACATGGAACAAGATGAACCCTCTCCCTGTTCCAGCAGAGCTGGCCATGTTCTGAAATGGCTAACTATAGGGTTCTTCCATATTCAGAGGCCACATGGCACCATATAACTAACTGCTTTGGATCAAATAGTAGAAGAAAATAATTGCCTCCATATTCTTGCCTTGTTGGTGGTTCTTAAAAGTTTGATTGATCACAGTTGGGAATAAAAAGCTAAGCTAGATGGACCTTTCTAATCTACTAGGGCAGAAGTGGGAAACCTTTGGTCCAGATTGCATGGCATGATGAATATGAATACAAGTTTAGATAAATGTCCATCAGGGTTCCTTTGGTGTCAGATTGGAGCCAGAGGCTGATTAATTGCTCCGCCATATAATAGGGTTCTTCTTAGATCTTCCTTGAGAGCTCCTGTCCAACAGGGAACCGCACTAGTCTTACCTTAAAGTAAGGTCATCTTGTTTCCAGCTTTCAAAAGCTTTTCTTCATAACTTTGATGGCTGCAACTCAATTTTAAGGACAGGACACTCTACCAAAATACACCAGTTACAAGAACAATAATCCCCAGCTCACTGGATGTGTTTCTTCTCATTGAAGCAAATGTAATTCTGAAAAGAGAGATCTCCAAAATTTGAGATGTGAATGAAAACAGATCTGATTATAAAAATAGAGGCAAATGGGTTGAGGATAGAAGCTCTTTTTCTTTTTTTAGCAAACATAAGCAGTTTAACAAATCCAAATTAATTTCAGTAATTTGGCCTGAGCAGAACTAGCTCTGTGAGATGCCCTTCCAACATCATTACAGTCAAATCCATCCAAAAGTTTTAGGGAAAATTCACTTAATCACTCTCAGCTCTGTAATTCAAACTTAGCCATTCATGAATTCCTAATCTGCTATTTGTAATTTGTTACCTGAATAATTAAGCAACTTTGGTCTCTTAAGCATAAAGAACATGTTGCCGTTCTATGACTGTTCGTTTAAATATTAAAATTGGGGAGTGCAAAGCCGCAGATCCCATATTTTTAAGTCATTAATAAACCACAAATCAAAAAAATTATGCAGACTCAATTCAACATGAAACAATATTCTCCAAGGGTAAAAGGCTAGTGCATAGATTTATCACGGGAAAGTAATTCTTGAACTCGATTCGCTCATTTGAAAGGCACAAGACTTTTTCAGCTCCACTGAAAAGTGACAGGCATTTGAATCTTCAGCTGTTCTGTCCAGAAATTAGTTTCAGTCGATTTCAGTCAGCCCTAGTAAAGTTGATCTTGATTCCCCCCCACCCGCCTTTTGATTTTTCTTTTTTTTAAACCTACTGAAAATCAGAACTTGTCACATTGATTTTGTGAAGTTCAACATGACTCCAGCTGGATTGTCACATTTTGGATATCCAGGCTTTTAACTTGTGACTCTGGTATCTTAAAGCTAAGTTCTGGAAAGGCCAATTTTATTTACACACACACTTCCACACCAACGCATCCTGTGGGGTGTCCACAGGAGGGGTCAAAAATTTCAAGATGGCAGCTGCAACTATGGAACTCCGCCTTTTTGATGTACCTTGTGAGGTCACATGGTCACGGCCACCATTTTGACTTTGTTTTTTGACACACTCTCCCACCGCACTGGGGGAAGATTTTGTTAATAAAGTTGATTAACTGAGCCATACCCTTGTCCAAGCATGGGGACAACTTCTTTTTGAGGCACGTAGCTTCTGTGCATGTGCAAAAGATCCTTACAGGGAAGAGAATAGCAGCCAGAGAAAGTCACCACTCAGTTTGGGAAGTAAGAGTAAATTGTGCAATTCTTCTATTGTGCAATTGTGCAAATGATATAGAACAGTTAAAGAACACACATTATCCTCCTTCTTAAGAACATAGAGCAGTGTTTCTCAACCTTGGCCATTTGAAGATGCATGGACTTCAACTCTCAGAATTCCCCAGGCTGGGGAATTCTGGGAGTTGAAGTCCACATGTCTTAAAGTTGCCAAGTTTAAGAAACACTGACAGAGAGGCTGGATAAAAGGAACAGAAAAGAATTATTTCTTCCTGGCACAACATAATCTTGGAACAGCTGGGATTTCCCCCCCACCTACCCGGTTGATTAGAAGCCACGACAAGGTTGATCAGCCTCCAAAAGTTGACGTACCCTTTGCTTTTCTGTGAACAAGCCCTGACAATATAAATGAGTGAGATGTTTTGAAAAGAAAAATTACAAGGATGACATTCAGACACCTGAGGGAGAAACCATCCCCTGCGCGAAGGATATCGGCTTGGGGTGAATTATGTTTCATCCTGGGGTTGCTTTTAAGCCAGAAAACCATGGGCTTTGTTACAGGAAGATTTTGGCCATTGTTGGCTAAGTCATCCCAAATTCTGTCTCATTTCATAGTGGGAGAAGAGGGGGAGAATTGTGGTTTAGTGCCACTCATTTCTTCGAGGAAAAGGAAGGTGGATCTCCAAAGGTGATGCCCTTCATCCTGTGATCTCACCCAAACCTAGTTAGTCTTAGGAAGACGGTGACAGCCTGTCCTGCCAAAATGGACTATGGGCTTAATCTATTTTATTGTCATTTTATTGTTTCCTAACTCGCCCCTCTAATGAACATGTTGAGAGGCAGGAAGCAAAGCAAATCAATGCATACATTATTTATAAACAGACCATTTTCAAGAGGTAATAGAGATTTTTTTTCTCATCAGATCCCTGGAATTAGTTCACCATTAAGAGTTCCACAGTTTGATTCTTCTCCCCCAACCCTACCCCCAATTTTTGATTTCCTGCTGGAAACAACACCAGCATCCAATATGTTACAAACCTCTCCTCTGTCTAACTTTCCAGATCCCTACAACTGCAACTGTCTGGCCCAGCTGGAGTGCTACACAATATTTGGGGAGCAAAGTCCCACCCAATAAAGGTTTCCTGTATCCTTGTTTCTCTTTTGAAACAATAATATGGCCTGTCCAAATCTGGGGAAAACATCAGGAGAGACAACCCCAATCCCATCAACCTATGTCAGTGTTTTGCTACTCACATTTAGCACTACATTCAATCTACCTCAAACTTTCCAGGTTGGGAGCTTCAAGTGCAAAAATGTATTCACTTAAAAGGCAAGGAACCTGTAGCTCTCCAGATGTTCCTGAAGTACAATTCTCAGAGCCTTCATTGTCGGCCATTCGGGCTGGGCTTGAAAATTCTCCCCCTTCTCACTTTAAGGTTCTAGGAAGCTGGCCTGCTTTTTTATGATTATTCTTGGTGCTTTTTTTCCCCCCACCAGCTCAGCAATTTGTTAATTTCAGGAAGGAAAACCTTTCTATTCCTTCAGCCACCGAGTAAAGGAGCCTAAAATTAATAGCTAAGTCAGTATCAATCGAAGATACCCGAGCAAGGGCTGAATCACAAATGGTAGCATTCCAAAGTTGCAAATTAATGCTTTTACGAGTTGCTGCATCCTTAACTAGCGAGTGGAAACATGAATTATTAATGAAGCCAATGATTTGAAAAGCAGGAAACCTACATTCCCAGCCCAGGGCTGGTTAAGAAAAAGTTGAAACAGTTTCTTGAGATAAAGTGGTGGTTTCCCAGGAAACCACTAGAAGAACCATTCTTGGAGAGAGCTTTGCACACCATGCACAACTCCCCTTTGTCACACTTGTCCACGGTTGACTGAACCACAATTTTCTCAACAAGAAAATGTTTGGGGTTCATATCATTCACTCCACTGTGAATCAACCTTGTTTACAACAGCTGGGTTGGACAATACTCTAGGCTAACTATCACTGGTTAATTTGTGGTTTAGTATTTTGGGCAACCCCAACTTGTACCTCCTTTTTTACAAAAGCAACAACAAAACAACATTCAGTATCCATAGCAATTCTTCACAGAGCCTCTGACCACAGCCCAAGGAATTATGAGAAACTCAGTTACATCTGATGACCCAAAAGCAGAATGATTTGATTTGATTTATAAGGCCACCTCTTTGCAAACAACTTAAGGCAAAATACAAGTCTGAAAACATATCAGAAACATGAACCAGGGACCAATGCTAATAATATCACTGCATCAGGGCATACAGAAAATTGAGATATCAAACGAGTTCATATATCACCTTGGTTCAAGGCCTATTGAGTGAATGGAAATATGCAAATGAGGGGTGGGGTCTGGTAGATGAAGGGTGGAGCTAGGATGGTGGTGTGGCCTGACTGAGTCCCATATGATATGGCAATTTGGAGTTTACTTAATGTTTAGACCTCATTAGATTTATTATACGACTCTAATACTGCCAGCTGAGAACATGTTGAGTGCCCTGTAGGTTTTCTCTCTCTCCTGTATCAGCGTGCTTTTGATGAATTGTATTTCTTTAATAATTTTGGTCTCAAGCGGTACAAATGCAGGGATACAATTCCCTCCAGAGAACAGTTGCAAAGACGGAAGCTGGGATAACAATGAGGATGCAACAACCACGTTGGGTTTGGTGGACCCACAGCAGAGCATCTGCTATTGACTAATGCTTTGCCGGCCTGCAGCTCTTTTGCAAACACGAAACTCCCCCCCTCCCCCCGGCGCTGCCCTCCGCTGCCTCTTGCATTTCATCCAGATATTTCCAGTAAATAAACATTGACGCTTTCGATACCATGTTAATTTCACAGCCTGCTGCTCCAGTGACACTTTTCACACTCTGCTACCGTGTCTTGTCAGTTTTATGCTCCCAGGCCAACGTCTGCTCGCCAACTACGATGTATATACATAAAAATAAATGGCTCAGAAACCCCAATAAAGTGACAGATAACATAATGGGACCTGGCTTTGGAAAATAAGCATGTTGCCGGAGGTGTGGGACCTCCCAAAAGGTCAGTTATGTAAAAAAAAAAAAAAAGGTCTTGCTTGAATTAGGAAAGCCCAGGGCAACTTCTAGGGTACCGTGAGAATGAAATAGATTTCTTAGAATTAAAGCCTACTGTGAAGACGATGCGCTGCCCCCAGAGATGGCTGCATGCTGGAACTTGCACACTAGGACGGGCATCCTCCTTAAAATGCTGGGTCTCACGTAGCCAAGAGTGTTCCTTCCTTTCCGACAGGGCAGGAATGCAACAGTAGGTGTGCCATCATTCTGAAATTTGCAAAACTACGTAAAAGGATATAGCAAGGAAACCCAAGGTGAGCTGAGGGGAGGCGAGAAAATACCGCCAAAGAAGAAGGGAAACGTATTCCGGATATAGAACAACAGACCATAGATGAAAAGGGGGCACAGAATCAAGTCCCTGAAGGAGGGAGGGGTGGGCTGATTAGCCTTCAATGAGAACAGCAGACTGCAAGGTTTGTCACAGGTCTCCTTTCTTCTGGTGCAGATGCCCCCTTCTTAACATCTTCCTTTGCTGGGAGGAATCATTCTGCCACATCGGAAACAAGACCATTGTTTCTTGCAGTCTGTGGCTTGCACCAGTCTAGAGCAACAACAGTGGAGAGATGCACAAAAGCGGGATGTCCTTTTGGCTGTGCTGACTCAGCCTTCTGAAGCTGTCGGTCTTCTTCTAGCACCTAGATGGGCCCCATCCTTGATGTCCCCCTGGAACTGCCTCTTTTGCTTTTGACCACCCATCCCAGAAGAGATGCAGGGTGGCAATGAGAAAAATGCTGTTTAGTTTGAAATCTACCTTCTAAGAAGACTGCCAGATGTTCTTAATTGGAATCAAATGCTTCTTGCGCTGAACTTCCCGGTGTCTTCACTTTTGATATTCAAATGTGTTGGATCCTTTCAAGAAAAGCTGGTGGATTTCAAAGCAAGGCATCTGAATATGCTAACACCACTAAATTCACTCTTTTTATAACTAGTGGTGAAGCCTTCAAAACCCCAGTGCGTTCAAAATCAGGAGGAGTGAGAAAAGAAAAAGAGGGAAGGAAGGGAAGGGAATGGAAGGGAAGGGAAGGGAAGGGAAGGGAAGGGAAGGGAAGGGAAGGGAAGGGAAGGGAAGGGAAGGGAAGGGAAATGTAAATTAGAATTCCAGATCTGTCAAGTGTGTCTATGAAAGAAATATATAAACATCAGAAATGTATATTGGTTTTGCAGTTGCTGTTATTTCATTTACACCTTGCTTTTCTTCAAGAGAGGTGACAGGGGAGTGGTTTCCACATCAAAAGAGGATTTGAACCTGAGTCTCCTTGGCCCAAATCCAGAGCCTCTACTACTACTTTGTGGTTAAGTAATTAATTGATGATGTAACTAATTCATTAAAAACTGCCAACCACTGTCATAGTGATGGTCGCTTCCCGAATAGGGGGAATCTATGCCAGAAGGTCTTCATTCATTTTCCTAAATCCGCTTGGCTCTATATGGCCATCATTAGGGTGTTTCCATTTGTGGTTTCTGTTTTGAAAAAAAAGGGCTCTCCCTTGTTGAAACTTGTGCTTCCTGGCCCAGACGCCTGCTCTTTGTTCTATCAGCTTATAAACATGCATCTTTGAAATGGAAATACACTCATTACTGAATACAACTCAGCTTTAAATATCCATATATGTAAACTTTCTGGGGTTTGAATACTGAAACATTGTTTAATCCACACACCCCCCCCCCAAAAAAGAGCTCTGTACTTTATAATTATGTGCAACATTACTATTTTGTACTACCAGTTGCCAACCCCAACGCTGTCAGCAAAGCCAAAACAAAACAAACATGGAGCAATCCAGATCCATAAATCATTTCATTTCTTTCTTCTTTCAGCAAAAAGTCTATATAAGGTTTCCAGTCTTTCAGAAAAGGTTGGTTGGGTTTTTTTCCTCTGGCCAAACAGGTCAATTTTGCCATTTCTGCAAATTCTGACATTTTCACAATCCATTCCTCTACTGACCAACATCTTCCAAAGGTAAAAATTCCCTTGAATCTAGCTGAACTCCACACAAATGGATGTCCACGTAGTTTCTTTGCTTGACTGATTAGGCGCCATCAAATCGGTGTCTACTCTTGGCATCCTCATAGATAGTTTTTGTCCAGGATGAAATTTCCCTAGTTCCAATGTAGAAGCTTGCTGTTGTCTTCTTCCAGAACAGTTTTGACATCTCAGGCATATCCTGATGGGTTCCCCATGTAAGTACAAACCAGGTTCAACCATGCTTAGCATTTCTGAGGTCATCCATGGTTGGTTTAGTGCTGCCACATGCTATGACTTCTTCCAAAGCAGGTGATACAATATGGACGGTTAGGAATTTATAATCATCCCAACAAAGGATGGTTTTTAAAGCAAAATGGGCATTAACGTTAAAGTCAGAAAAATAAAGAGTTCATAAAGATGGTGTCACCAATGAACATGCCTTTACTTCAGTAGTTGTTGACCTAATCTTACATGATTGGGGTGTAGACACAAAGCCTCCCCCCCAAAAAAATTGCCACCTGAGCTTATGGGCCAGGATCTTGGCAAGCTGAGAATGACCACATATTTATTCAACTGTTGTTCTTGGTAGTTCAGGACATCAGCTTAGCCTGAACAGCGATTAGAAATACTTTTGAACAAGAACTACTTTTGAAGAAATACACTTTCCATCTGTTCCCTTCTTGGATTCAGCTAATGTTTATAATTACAGGTCGGGGTCAAATCTATCTTTGGGGACTGGTAATTGAATCTGCAAGGTTGGCATTGTTCAACAAAAGTTGGCAATATTTGCAGGTGCCACGTAAAACGGCACGCTCGAATGCAACGGAGCAGATGTTCGAAGATCAATTCAAGATTCAGACTTGGCCTAAGGTGAGTTTGCCACATCTCAGGGATGGCTGCGGGTAGAGTAAAAGAAAACATCAAGATGGCAGCTACAAGCATGCCATCTGGCAGCCATCTTGCCTTTTCTGACATTTCCCCCTCCCATGGATGCCCTGCCATATCTTACAAGACTTCAATATTCTCAGCAAACTGATTCCAGTCCTTTATCCCAGCTCATGTCACACTATTTTATAGCCTGCTGAGTGAATAGCCTGTTGGGATTTTTATTCCTTCCCATCACATTAAATAATTAAAATCTTCCCCAGGTACAATCATTTTAATATAGGCACCCTCAGCCCCCTCCGAAGGAAGGGGGGGGGGGGAAATCCCATCCTGACAGTAATAAATATTTAACAGCCTTCTTGTTTTATCACATCCTTCATCTTGAAGGTTTAAATATCACGTTGGATGCACTTTTCTCTCTTTTTAATTACCATCACACAATTGTGGAGTCTTGCTAATATATGAGACAAATAGCAAGGGAGGGGTAAGCAAAGAGCCTTTTCCAATTGACAGTATTACTTTCTAATACTGCTGTGCTAGGCTGAAAAAGGTTTCAGCTTTAAAAACCATATTTAATTGGACACATGTTTGTTTGTTTTTTATTAATACATGCTGTAGCTCCTTCTCTCTCTCCCTCTCCCTGTTTTAAAACAAGCAAGGCTTTGTTGAGTAGTGAAAAGGGCTTTTGCCCTGTTTGATTTGGGGAATGGGGAATCATCTCCAAATTAATTGACAGGTGAAAACAGACACACTCACACACGTATGTGTGTGTGTTTTCAGCAGCATATATATATATATATATGAAATCTCCCTTTCTTCACTCAAACTTTGCACCTGTTTCTAGCCTGCCCAGGTGCCGCTGGCATGCGTCATCTGGCGATGAAAGGGTTAATTGTTTCAGGACACGCTTCGGTGAGGTTTGGTGATCCTGTGAACACTGTGTAAGAAATGCTGGGAAGAAATGCTCCGTGAGGCTAATAGGAACTCAGAGAAGCTGCATAATTGAGTTGATTTCCAAACAAGGCTGACTTTCTACAGTCCTTTAAACAAGTATGCACCGGGATCCCTGAGTAAGAAAGGGAAGGAACATCCCATTGTGAAGACTGCAGTGTATCTGAGGGAAAGGAAACTACCGATTACTCATTATTTTGGGTTGTCCTCCTGCCACCTCCCCAGCTTTCTGCAATGGGCACGTCTCAAAATATTGTATTCCAAAACGGGCCCTTTTCAACACAGGAGCTGGTTGGCCCTACCATTAGACGGAGTGAGCATCTGCTTGGGCCGCAGATTCTGGTGAGGGACAGGAGATCTGCGTGCACCATGCTGGAATGGTGATGTCCTCTGAAGGTGATGGAGGCCTTCAGGTTGTCAAGGGCAATCTTGCATTTGGTTCCTAGCATGAAGTGTCTTGGAAGGACCAGGTATTTTGAGGTTATGGACAGGTCAGCGACGGTTTTAACTGCATGGCTGATGGATGAAGGTTACTATCATCAGATGCCAAATGTCCATCTAACATTAAGAACTGACAATTTAGCATTCTGCCTTGCCCTTTTCCTCTCGTGTCATCTGTCTTTTGGTCAATCTCTTTCATATTTGGTCTTTCCTTTTTACACGATCCCCTGGGGGCCTTTCTGGTTAGAGCCCAAGGAATAAATGTCTTCACTGTATTATGAATAAATAAGATTTGACAGCCCCTCCCCTCCTTCTCAATTAAGCATTATTTATACTTGGGGTGGCTGTCTAAACTGCAGAAAAGAAAAGAAAAATCTTCCTGATGCCAAACAGGGGAGGAAATGAAAAACAGAAGGGAACCAACTCAAGGCACATTGCAACTCAGCCTAGAAGGAAAAGACCCTTATCAATGAAATAACAGCTGGAGCAAAGATGGGGCTACAGTAAAAATGCCTTCAGCGCAGGGGTGTCCACAGGGTATGGTCCAGAACATTTGCCATCTTGACTTTTTTGACCATACCCTGTGAGCACCCCTGCTTCAGAGTGCAGCATGATTTCCTAAGAAGGTGTTGGGCTAGAATCGGGACCGTGTTAGGTCAAGTCAATCTTAAGCCATGGAAGCTCCCTAGATCACACGGGACCAGGCCTCTTCTTCAGCCTACCTAGCTCCCAGGGTGGCTGTTGTAGAACACTGCCTTTTGCTCATGCAACAGACATTTGCTCCTGCTCTCTTGGTAGCTTAGAAAATGAAGAACAAATCTGACTTCTTCTTCTTGAAGGTGTACACCTTCATTTACATTTCCTTTATAAGCTAGACAGACAGCCTGGGGCAGCTGCTGAAATCTGCTAGCTGTGTATTTCTCTTGTAATCATAACTGAATCAGAAGCAAGACCCCATCTCAATAAACTAATAATCTACGTGACTTATTCTTTCTCCATGACAATTTGCAACTCCTAACATCGCAACTCACCGACAATTTCCCAGCACAGATTTCTCAACAGTATACCCTAATGCTCTATTTCCCCTCACCAACCAAACCAAATTACTGAAATTCCAATCTGCAAAAATCTCAATCTGCATTTTACGGTTACAGAAAATTACACATCCGATCCCCTTTACAGAACATAACAATAATGGTGAAAAGAACGCAGTTGATGGTGTGTGCAAGATGAGATGGGTGAGGCAGGGATTCCCATCTGCATAATTATGCAAAATAGGAAGGGAACAGCAACAATGGCAAATACATTCTTATGAAATGGCAGGACACGTCATCTTGCGCAGACGATGTGCCATTAGCGGCTCTAAATATTGAATGACTATTATACAAGGATGTTCAACCTCTTGGAAAGTGGAGGGCTTCCGTGAACTTAGGGATGGGTCAATCTTCAGAAAAGTGGGTTTAAAACTCCAGATTCCTACAAGCCTAGAGAGATCTTCCAATTCATTACATCCTTTCACACCTTACTTGGAGCTGAACCAGTAAAAATCCTCCACAAATCTCTCAACAACTTTTCTTCTTTCCTCCCTACGTTAGTAGGACAGTTCTTCAGAATGGAGCTTCACTATGGGTTATTCCTTTTTAAAAAAAAAAAAAAGTTGTAATATTTCTTAATATAGGAAGGCTTTCTCAGCATCTTCCCTTATCTTGTGTAACTATTAACTCAAATTATCCAAGAATCTCTTTTTCAAGGCAAAGCCTTCTGATTTCATTTCTTGATGTGTAAATTTCCCAAACGCAGGCTTTTAAAAGGGAGAATATTCCACTGTGAGTTCTCTTGTTAAACAGCTCCCTTAGTTAATGCACTTTTTTTCCACATGCTGGCTGGGGAATTCTGGGAGTTGAAGTCCACACATCTTAAAGTTGCCAAGGTTGAGAAACTCTGGTCTAACACTTTCCTATCGAGGCTTCATCTTCAATATAAGAATAGTTGAGGATAAAAATATTGAGGAGGGCTGAGTCCCATTTAGTTCTCCTTCATTATCTGGAGTTGCCCTCCAGCTTTTTATTTTTGAAAAACCTTCCTAAACTTGTTAACATTTCTTTCATCGATAACCCACGTTTCCTCAAAGGAACTCAAGGCAATGTAGTCCTCCACTATTTTAATCTTCTGAGCAGCCCTGCCTGGTATGTTAGGCTGAAAGAGAGAGAGTCAATGACAGTTTCAGGGCTGAGTAGAGATGTAAATCTGGGGTTGCTCAGATTTAGCCCAATAGTCTAAGATCATACTGCATGGTATACCAGGTGTCAGCTTTCTCCAACCTGGTGTCCTCCAAGAGGTGCTTGGGAATGCATTTCCCAGAATTTCCAGCCAGCACAGGACTTTGGGGATTAGCGGTCCAGAAGATGCAGGGTTGACATGGTGCTGAGCGCCTTAAAATCACTCCACTGAATAGGACCCTCCAATTTACCTTGGATTAAGACATCATAGCCAGTTTGAGTAAAACTCATGATTTCCCATGATCTCACCACAGGAACAGCAAATTTAGATGCAAACCTCTCAGAAATAGCCCAAACAGTAAGGTGCCAGAATACTCAGATTATACAAAATCCATTTTCCATTCCATAAATGATTTTGTCCATAACCTTGGCATCAGTATTTATGGTCTGCGTTACTTACAGCCATAAAAAGAATGTAATTTTGGGGTTGCTTGGAATTGACATAAATTTGGTCTTTAAGCAAGAGGGACATACAATGACGGCAAGATATGGCATCTCGCTGAAATGTCTGGTGTGTGGGAGAAAGCCTGGAAGCTATTTTGAAATAGATTTGCTCTATCAAGCCTAACAGCTTCTACTTCAATTGTCAACAGTACTCCAGAATAAGCTAGATTTTACCTCTCAGCTGAACCTCTTCACCTGCTGAGTTCTGGGCAGGTTAAACATGTTCAGTTCACACATTACATGAATCCATAGTTAAGAAATGAAAATGGCTCACTGACCAAGCCACAACAGACCAGGCTAACATGCTACAGGAATCCATAAACCATGGGTGATACACCATGATGGCTAGGATCTCACAACATCTAAAACCAGAACCAAATAAATTATGATTTACTGCAATGGAAGAATCCTGCCAGTATCTTTTGTGTAAGAAGCCATGCTTTGCAAACCATCTTGGACTGGTACAGTCTTTGAAACCCAAAACCCAGGACATTTGAATCACATGAACAAGCATTCTGCATGGAGATGAATCATTTCCGTCAGGCTGATGAGAAAAAACTCTGGATAACTGCAGAAACGGAGAACTTGTAGCCCTCCAGATATTGCTGAAGTCCCCAGCAGTCCCAGGCTGTAAAGTAAGTTAGGAAGAGTCCTAGGAATTGTAGCTCTAGGAGGGCCTGACCCTGGGATCAGCCAGTGATTTTCCATATTCCCTGGACCACCATTTGCTATCTATGAGAATAACAGTGTAATAGAGTTGAAAGTTGTTGTTTTTTTAACTATTTTGTCTAAAGCCCAGGAAATCAGATTTTGAGTTATAAATCTCTCTACCTGGTGGGAGCATTCAAGATCATTCAATGAAAGCAGTAATGTTGGTTGCATTCAGCATCTGGGGTTACCATGTATGGGCTGCAGAAATCTGAATAACCACTAGATATCCGCATAGTCAAAGCTATGGTTTTTCCAGTAGTAATGTATGGCTGTGAGAGCTGGACCATAAAGAAGGCTGAACGCCGAAGAATTGATGCCTTTGAACTGTGGTGCTGGAGAAGACTCTTAAGAGTCCCCTGGACTGCTAGGAGGTCAAACCAGTCAATCTTAAAGGAAATCAACTCTGATTGCTCATTGGAAGGATTGATAATGAAGCTCAAGCTCAGATACTTTGGTCACCTAATGCGAAGAGAGGACTCTTTGGAAAAGACCCTGATGCTGGGAAAGATGGAAGGCAAAAGGAGAAGAGGACGGCAGGGGATGAGATGGCTAGATAGCATCACTGAAGCAATGAGCATGAAATTGAGCAAACTCAGGGAGGCAGTGAAAGATAGGAAGGCCTGGCACAATATGGTTCATGGGGTCACGAAGAGTCGGACACGACTTAACGACTAAACAACAAGAACAAGCAGTAAGGAGTCTCTGTTTTTGGTATTTTTTGGTGGTCCTCATATTTGCAACCCAGATATGGTAGCCCAAAAATCTCTGTCTCGCCCACATACACCTATTCCACAGTGTTCCCAACTATCCTATGTACATGTTCTTAACAAAGTATTTATACTTTCAAGAGTTTTCAAGAGCACCCTGTAAGGCTGACATTGAACAGGATGAACTTGTGCTTTGCTACACTTCTACAAAGTGTTTACATCTCTCATTCATTCTCTGACCCCTGTTTTTGTTTCTGTTTTGTTTTTTTCCAGTTTCATACAGCAGTATATTTACAGGATTCCTCCAAGGTCTTTATTGATTTCTCAGGCACCGTTTCTGTCTTTATTGTAGAAATGGGCATTGTGGAAGGAAACATGAGGGTGATAAGATGTTTGGATTTAAAGACTCTCAACATATCCCTGAGGTAATGAAAGTTGGGTCTCGCTTTTGTATCCCTCCAGAAACCTCAATTGTAACCCTCAGGGAGCTCCAAAATGTGGTACCCAAGAGCCAGTGTGTGGCAGTGATGAAGGCCTCAGATGGTCACCAAGGAGACCCAGGTTCTAGTCCACCTTCAGCCATAGAAGCTCCCTGTTTCCCAGGCTTATTGTTATGGGGGGAAATGGGAGGAAGCTCCTGTACAAAAATCAGGATGTATAGTAAGTCAGTAAATAAATGCATCGCCCTTTTCCACATGACAAAAGGTATGTTTCCACATGACATATAACCATAGTGACTCTATATGACTTTAGTTCTACATTCTGTCAATTAAATTAGCTTTGGCCCTGCCCCCCCTTTTTTTTGCACCCCCCCCCCACACCTCCCCAAAGCCAAGCATAGGCCCCCAGCCTAAAAACAGCTCTGCACATCTGAGATAGGCCTTTGTGGTTTATACCATTTCAGACTGGGAAGGGGGAGTCTGCTGGAAAGATCCTTCACATCAAAGGAAAGGAAGAGAGAAAGACCAGATGGATTGCGGGAAAGGGTGGTGGTGGAAGAATGACTAATAAAAATTTATTAGGTAGAGAGGACTATAAATAGCCTTACTTTTCCCTCTTCCTTCCCCTCCGGGAGTTAAGCTGAAGTAGCTCATTTTGCAAACAAGCAGTTGTCACTCACCTCCTACAGAAGAACCTTGCTGGGCTAAAAGCTAGAGCCAAAAAGCAAAGGTACATTGATTATCCCATAAATCAAGCACTTGGCAATGTTGGAAAATAAACCTGTTCAGAAAGGTGGGGGAGAATCCAAGGGCTTTATTGTATCCCAGAGTCCCAGGATTAATTGCCCTGGAGAGGAGGTGCTCCATATCTTCTCTAGAAGGAATCTTCTGCAACATGTTCTCATTGATATGGCCCTCTCCAGCCATTAATTCTCCACCCATCCCAGCCTCCATCCAGAAGCAGCTTTGGTATTCACTCATATTCACTGAGGGCATTGACTTATATTCATCCCACACTGTCCTCTGTCACTCCTCTTTCTATTGCAAGTTCCTTAGGGCAAGGAGGATGAAGCTACTGCTACATGAAGTTCATTGGTGTTGGCACTAGAGGGGGAAAATGTAATTCTTCACCACTCCAACTGATCTTGGTGAACTCTTTCTCCATCTGTTTGGTCTAATCTTTGCCTTTCGATCTACAGGAAATGTTCCAGATTACAAAGTGATGATGATGGATTCATTAGTTGGCCCTGCAATCACCTTTCTTCAAAGACGTTCAGAACAGAAAGTATGAAGTTCACCTTTTGGAAGGATACCCTTCTAGAAACATGAATTTGAGTGAAGGGTCTTCTCCAAATGGAGTGCAATTGCTAAGCTGAACTCCTGATTATGGTAGTAAAACATGGCAGTTGCCGTGTGCATGTATTAGCATCAGGATCAACCTCTTATGAACATACAAAGCTGAACAAAGGAGGTCCCACATCCTTCCAGAGGTTATTGAATAACAATGTCCTGAATCTCTCAGAACAGTATTGGTCATGCTAGCTGGGCTTGTTAGGAGTGGTTGATCTGCAAAATCTGGAGGGCCACAGGTTCCCCACCTATGGCTTCTCCTCACCTTCAACAATTCCCAGGGTTCCAGACTGGTTTTATCCCAGTCCTACTTAGAGATGCTGAGGGTTGAAACTAGGCCTCCCTACATAGTCATTGAGATATAGCACGGCCTTATTTATTAATTAGTTAGATTTCTATCCCACTTTTCCTTCAGGAGCTCCAAGGTGATATATATAGCACCTCCTCCTCCATTTTTCTCCACAGGCTGAGAGTGCCTGTCTCTTGAAGTGTCCCCAAAAGCTTCCATGGCTTAGGAAGGACCAGAACCTGGGTCTTTCTGGTGTTGGTCCTTAGTCCACTGGTCCACATTGTGGGTCCTGGTAGCTTTTCTGGGATCTAGTTCTGGGTTTATCCAAATTCAAATTCATTCCAATTAATCACAGTGGGGGGGAGGAATACAAGTTTTTCAGTAATAGTCATTGCAAGTTTTATGAGAGACACCTTTATGGGAACGATCCCTCAGGATCGACGCTTAGGAAACGTCCCTTTGAATTAATTCAGATGCCTCGATTGACACACTCGGTCTCCCTTTGGAGTAAAAAAGGAACCCTAAGACGGAAAAGATAGTATCCATGAAGATTCCAGCCTGCCGTGAAACACAATCCTTTCGTCTTTAAATTCCATCTTTTGCCATAGGTGTTTCTCTCCCGCACCTCCACCCCCATCTCTTGGTGTTAACCTTACTTAATCCCTCATTTCTCTTCAAATCCTTCAACAGACATATGTCTCTGTTGTAGCATACAAACCCCATTTTGTAGCATAAAAAACTTTCTCACTTTGTTGGTTTTTATCCTAGGCACTTGACTGATTCTGTCACTTCATGGTGACTCCTGCCTTTTAAGAAAAGCCCCCTGAACCTTTTGGGTGGCAAGTTAGCTACAGTCCCTTTCTTGCAGAAGTTGAAGCTTCTCTCTCAACACAGGCTCAGGTTCAATTACTTACAACGTAATGATGCCACGATCTTTGATGGAGGGCCACAATCCTCCTTCTTCACTAATGATGCTGAAAATCCTCATCAAAATCCTCAGCAAAGATATTGGATCCCACAAGAAGACTCTCATCACAAATGCTTCCAGGGTGAGAGCCATTGTCTAGAAGCTGAGTTGATGATCATTGCTATTTTGGAGAGGGCTTGAAAGAGTTGGCCTTGTCAACAGCATGCTAGGATACATTTAAAGCATCAGAAATTTTAAAACTCAGTTGCCCTTTACACATACAGGCTGTTGCTGCCTCTCAACCTCAGTCATCCCAACCATAAAACAGGCATAAATTGCAAAATATATCACCGCCCCACTTTAGATGCCTTCTAACCCAACATCTTTCCTCATAAAGGATGAACAAGTGGATTCATGCCAAGATTTTCCTCTAGCTGCCTTAAAGATCAGGGTTTGACAGAAAGAAAGAAAAAAATAGAATTCCAGAGGAAGGAAGACTAGTAGTATCTTGGCTAACAAGAAGCCTTTAGAATTCTTCCTGCAAAAAAGAGGACCAATCTAGGCATAAGAAGGCAATTTTCAAGCAGATCCTCCAAGCTGTATCTTGGTGGCTTGTCCTACAGTGCTACAAGACACATAGTCATAGATTCTAGTTCTAGTCTTTGTGACTTCTGCAGATAACTGAGGTAGGACATCTTTTTAAAGAACCTGTATGGATGAGTTTCTAAATCTCATGGAGGGAGAGGAAAGCTTAGAACTGGATTCTGGGTTCCATGAACCAAAAACCCAGGGAAGGATGGAATTAATGTATGACATTTTATTTTATTTGTTCTCAGCCTTGAAGCTGAGGAGAAAATTACACATAGGGAATACATATCTCAAGCCAATAAACCTTGATTATTTTCTTCTTGATCTGTTCCCAGGAGGCAGTATGATACATGGTCCATTTGGGGAATATACTGAATTCTCTCAAGTTTTGCCTAGCAATAAGGCGAGCAGACAATAATTTCAGCTATTTGTTTGAAAGCTCTTACTTTCATTGACAAGATTTGATACTTTCCTGTTCTTGTCTGATTCTCTGTCTTCTTTGTGTTCCATGCAAGTGCAGCTACATCTTTTTTTTAATACATGTTCCATTTCTCCCTCTGAATAATATTAGATTCGAAACTGATTTGTTTTACTTGTGATGAACAATGAAGTTTTCTTTGCAGACTAGTGAACATTGTGGTGCTGATCCAGGAAGGAATTGATCTGCGTGTGAAAATCAGCTCTGGGGACAATCTTCTCCCATTTTGGCATCTGTTTTATGCCTCTTCTCCAAAGTAATGTTTATCAATGTTTCTGGAGTTCCCCTCCCAGTACCTCCAAATGCCTCCCCATCCATAATCTGTACTGGGGGAGGGCTTGGATAATACATGGATAATGTCCATGCAGTCAACAGCAGATACAACAAGATGAGCAGACATTTAAGCCACTTATCCAGTTTTCCCCACTCGGGTGAGACACATTGGACTTCATTGTCAACTATACAAAGTCCTTCTACATTGGAATCTAAAGGTAAAGTCTCTTTCAAGTCAAGTTCAACTCTTGATGACTTCACGAAATATCCATACAGCTTTCTTGGCCACAGTACAGAAGCAGCGGATCATTGTCTTCTTCTGAGATGTTCTTTCAATTTCTCAGTCTAGTCTACAGCCCTGGAGGTGTCTCAACTATGTACTAACTAGGCCCGACCCTGCTTAGCTTCCTGGCCCAGACAAGAAGGGAAGAAAGAGAAGGAGGGAAATTAGCATGTATACATTATAAATGAGTATATGCACATTTCATGCAAATCAGGGTTCTTGTTTGGGAGGATGATGTTTAACTCTTCACCAGCTTTATGGCTTATCAAAAATGAAATACAGCCCACCTTGTATGAATTTGCAACGTACCTGGTCTTGCAGAAACAGGAGAGCAACCCAGCACCACAGCAAATCACAATGTATGACTGATATATCCTTTCAGCAGGTCACAAGCTGAGCAGGCCTGATTTATAACCATCATCACCTTGGGCCTTTCAGCTTCTTTCTTCCATAGATAAGAGACTCCTTGGGGTCACCCTCCCTGCCATACACCCTCTCCAAGAGAACCACCACATATCAGCATGAGGACACTGGACAAATCATCAATTAAGTGGACAATCTCTCCAGAGAGGTCTAGTTGCCTGCAATATGTTATTCCAGGCACTTGGCCACCATGTCCCTGCAGGGATTCACGAACTCCTTAAGGCTAGAGATTCATTATTTTCTCAAATTCTGGAGTTGTTCCTTCACCACAGAGATTCATCCCTCCCATACACCAAACTTCCCCATAAGTCTTTGCTTTTGCTGCAGCTCTACACTTAGATACTGGCTTGGAGCCAATGCCTAGGAAATAGATCTACTTTTCATTCTGTTCTGTCCACCTTCTTCTCCCTCCCTTCCGTAATTAATCTGGAAGCAGAGAGACATAAGGAGCTCAAAAGAGCCATTTTAGTAAATGTTACATAGGCAGAAAACCAAGAGTGCACATCCAGGATGATGATGATGATGATGATGATGATGGTGATGGTGATGGTGATGGTGATGATGATGATGGTGATGATGATGACAATGATGATGATGATAATGGACTCCAGAGCTTCTCCTCAACTTCTCAACCTTGCTCTGGGTATTGGCGACCCAGAAAACGAAAGCTTCTTGTGATAAATTGAAATTTCCTTACTAATGTCTTTGAGTGCCCTTGGTGTTCATTCCTGTCTCCCTCGTTTATGGAATCCATGTCTGATGAACCCTTAAACTCTTTAAAAGGCATTGACTTGTTTTCTCTACATGCTCAAAATTTGCTTTAGCAGATAGGCTTGAGGATCAAACATGATATGATGTGGCCAGTCATGCGTTTCTTAGCTAGCCATCCCAACTAGGCTGGGTGGGGCTTTAGTTTAATAGTCCATGGGGAAGAAACATAGTGATTTTTTTCCCCTGTGGCTCATCTCTTTCTCAAAGATTTTTTTTTAATCCACCTCCCACAAAACTACAAGGAAACTGTTTACCCTACATTCCCCTTAGAATGAACCCCCCCTTTTTTTTTCAACACAAAATGTCATTAATTAAAACTTTTAAACACCAATCTTCTTGGCATCCCTCTTCGTTAGGTACCTTTACCTACTGCAGACTTTTAAAATGCGCATTCCCCCCATGTGAGTGATTTTTTATCAACTGCTTCTTGTGGATAACGTCTTGACACCGTTTTCTTTCGCAGACACATCACTAACAAATGTGGTTTTCTGCACATGATCGTCCAAAGAAAGATGGAGTGGAGTTCTCGGATGGTGCTGTCTGTAAGACACTCAAATCCATTTTCAGAGATGTCACAAATCTACTCACATAGAAACTGATTTATTTTAGATACCTGTGATCTCAGTCTAAAACAGCATATTTCTTCCTTTCTTCTTGGTGCTTTTTAAAACAAGAGAGAGATCCATGCATAGTTCTTTAATAGCTAGCTTTGTCAAAAGTAACCCGGATGGTAGCTTACATTCAAGATGAAAACAGCAGGAGGGGGATTCATTTTACACTCTATAAATGTGAATTTATATGCATTTTTGGGTTGTTGTTGTTGTTACAATTGTTCTCTTCTCTTTTAAGTCTTTTTCCCCCTGCATTAAGGAAGATCCATCACTTTCTTCCCTCGTAATAATGTTGACCTGATTAAAATTTTTATTGGATTTTACAAAATAATTTCATACCTTAACCTTCCCTGGAGCCCTGGCACAAGGAGGTGAGAAAATGCAGGAAGAGAAGAAACAATGGGGGAAAAGTATATTAACAGGAAGGCGAAGAAGCAAAAAGAGTTTAGTTTATTCAGAAATTATTTGGCTGGATGAATAATGCATTGGAAAGAGGTGCAGGTTCAAAATTGTGCTTTCTTTACGGAGTGTACACATCTGAAATTAGATGAAGGGTGTGCCATTTTTCCATCATGATTTGAATTTCCATGTGCTACGAGAGACTTTGTTCAGATGGATGTGATCTGGCCATAATGAAATCCATCACAGAGCCATAGGAAGGAACGTTGGAGGACTTCCACAACTGATCAATAAAAGCCATATGCATGTAAGCCACCCCCTTACCCACCTCTACAATTTGAGAGCTGTCTCCAGACACCCAAAGGTTGTTCTGCCCTGCTTCTTGCAAGTGGGCACATGGAAGGTCAGAATTCCACCCACTGTTCTGCTTTGGGGCTGTCCTCAGTCAGGGACACATCACTTTTTCTTGACTGATGAGTAACCTTGGGGAGAGGGCTCATTGCAAAAAAAAGTGGATTCAGTGCAGAAACTACATTTGGTTAAGTGCAAAGTTAATGTAAATTGAATGGGCCTAATAGGACTACTCCCATTATATTTCATCATTTCCCTCTTTTCTAATATTACAATATGGTGAGTGTTTTCTCAAGCCTCTGGAGACTGCACAGAAAGTTTCTGGTGGGTGTGTGCAATACCAGGAGCTCAAATTTAATGTGCCTTTACTCTAAAAAAATGATGGTCCCAACTGTACATGGACCTAGGCACAAAATGAGTAGAGGCTCTGTGTCTGTAAGGAAACAATCATAGTTCAGCATTAGCAGCGTGAACATGTAGAAGGCCATAAGTTCAACCCTTGGCAAGCCCAGTTGAAAGGATGAAGTAACAAACTATGTGAACAATCCTTCCTAGTTTAGGATTCAGGAGACCCCTTGCCAGTTACTCCTGATCCATGCTGACTTGAGATAAGGTTCCTAAGTTTGACAGTGTTACGCAGCTCATTACTCTGTGCAAGGAAAACTGACCATCAGCACAGGCCATGGTATGTAATCTAGTCTGTGGAATGAAAACCTAAGTGAGTTTACACAATTAACCACACATGATGGTTTGGAACATTCTGTGAGTCAGCCAACATGTTCAGCATTTTAGCAACTGATGGGAAGGATGTCTGCCAGATTCCATTAAGTAGAGCAGATGACACTGGGCAAGATGGACCAATGGCCTTATTATCACAAGAGTGTCCAGAAGTTGAGGTGCTCCTACCATAGGCTTCAATAGCCCTTCTCTCCTGGCCTCAACCCAGCAAATGGTTGTCTTCTGGAATACTTATGGAACTACATGACATTCCACTAAATCCCCACATGGAAACTATGGACAGCTGGCAGTTCATGCAATGCCACCTCCTGGCTTCCATTTGATTATCTCTAATAATAGACAGATATAAATGTATCAGATACTTTCCATCCATTGCATCTCAGCGCAAGCTGTCAGTGCAGCTGCTGCGGGGATGTGCTGAGATGGTGAACAGGAAAAGAATGCCCAGGAAAAACACCAGACATATGTCTTTGTTGACATGCGATTCCCATGCTGTGCCAATCACAAGGCTCAGGGCCAATCAGAGGTGAAGTGGAATATGGAATGAGTAGGGCTAAACTCCACTTTCAAAGCCAAAAGCAACCCCCTTTAGCAATGCTGGTGCTTGTAGTTCCAAATATCTAGAAAGCTCTGGGTTGGAAGGACTGCTGGAACCCAGAACCCTTGGCAGTGTCCATCAGCGCCTTATGGACAGAAGTATAAAGTTGAGGATTTCACTGAGCCAGCCTATTGATTATTTCTTTCTTAAACAATGGCCAAAATGGGACCCAATACTTCTGTCAACTAATTCTTTTAATGTAATATTTCTGTCAGTTGCTCCAGGGATCTGAACAGGATTTGCAATAGTTTGGTCAAAGGTAAAATCTCTCCTTCTGCACTGCAGGTGGGAGCCACAGGACAACTTGAGACTTTCCATAGGCCTCTTGGTGTAGCCTTCCATTTCTCTGTTCAAACAAGTGCTAAATCCCTATCTTTCCAAAGCAGCCCTACTCCATCTCAGGAGGAGGAGGAGGAGGAGGAGGAGGAGGAGGAGGAGAGGAGGAGAGGAGGAGAAGGAGGAGGAGGAGGAGGAGGAGGAGAAGGAGAAGGAGAAGGAGAAGGAGAAGGAGAAGGAGAAGGAGAAGGAGAAGGAGAAGGAGAAGGAGAAGGAGAAGGAGAAGGAGAAGGAGAAGGTATCTTAGTGGCCGAAATGAAGAATGAGGTCTGGGCATCCAAAGAGGAGAGAAATGTCCCCACCCAGACATTCATTCTAGCAACTCATCACCCTAAGATAAGAAGTTGCCACCAATCCATCAACCCTTCCCTCTGGAGAAAGAAAAGAAAAGGATGCTGAATACTCCTAAAAGGAGCCACCAAGGAAGAACCATTTTAATCCTTCACATCACTGAAGGTCTTCTTCTCTTGTGAAAGTCACTGGAACTCAAGGGGTCACTTAAGATGTTGCAAGTAATTGTTGCAATCATTCTGGAGTGCTCCTTCTGTGATGTCCATCTTTTTATTCTGTTTTTTCCCACTGTTTTTCCTCATCTGTGCATCATCTCCTTGGCTGTAATTGCTGAAAGGGCATTGCTGACACACACACACACACACCCCGAGTCTCATACCAGTGGGACTAATAATAAAAACGATGCCCTACTTTGGAGGATTAACCAACAGCGCTCTCCTGAGCAGAGGCATTCAAGATGCATAGGGGGCTCTCCTGCAGATCTGAAGAAGAACCAAGCATGTTTTCGTACACACCAGATTCAAAGAAATAAAAGAGAAAGAAAATGGTTTTGACAAAATGCTTTGTAGGCCAGAGAGGGAGAGAGAGAGATCCAGGTTTGCAAGGAGTTCACAAAGATCTATGCCTTATGCAGTTTTTCAAAGCAGGGGGTAGCTGTTACCTGAATCTGTCTCTCAATACCACAGCACTTCGTGATAGGCACCTTGTAAGACAGATGATAAATTCTGAATTCTTCTATGTCCAATACAGCCAAGTTTACATGTCCTGAAGCAGAACATAAAATATCTTCTGCTTTTTTTTATGATTTATTTGCTGATGTTTATTGGACAAAAACAGACAACCTTTGTTCCGAGGGAAAGGAGAAATGGGCTTTCATCTGATGCCATTTTTTAGGAGAATAAATGGAGGAGATACAGAACAAAAAGATCCAAAGAGAAATTCTCAGGATTAGGAATGAATTATGATTATGAATTAAAATGTGAATATCTTCATATCAGTGAAGATCATGTGGCAAGGATTAAGCCTGAAGAAAAGAGAATTAAAACCAAATCAAGTATTTATAAGGGGTACAGTTCAATCGGATTTCCATTTAAAATAGGCAAAATATGAAATTGGAGGATGAAATAAATATTTTCACTTCCAGTTTGGAGAAAAGGCCATTCTCTTGCTCAGAAGAATTTATGTGCACACCAGGACAGAAATATTCCAGTTTCCAGACATTTTCTCCAACAGAGAGAAAAATACTCAGTTAGAAAATACCACATTCGTTTTTCTCTGCTTGTTGTCTTCTTGAACCAAAATTCTTCCCAAAATGGTCTAAGACAGCCATGAAGGAATCATGTCTCTAGCAACTTTCATCCAGCCAGAATTCCTAAAATAAGAGGCAGCAAATGTTTGTTTAAAATTCTTGTTCACAATTAATGTCCACAAATACCAGTTAGAGAACAGCATTTCCCTGGAGTTCCTCAGCAACGCAACAAATATTTGCCTCAACTTTAGCTATTTATACTCATATTTCACATATGTTATAATTTTTGTGTGTGTGAGGGAGAGAGAGATTCATGAAGAAACACCTGGAGGGTTTTTTTCCCCTTCTTTTTCTTCAAAAATGTCTTCTTTTTTTTTCTTATCTAGGGCATTATAACAAAAGAATAATTTCCAAAGGAATCACAGATCCAACAACAAGATTACTTCAGAAATTGATGTTTTATTACGTGAGTTTAAAAAAAAAAACCACAGAGGAAGGAAAGTTGCAATAACAAATTAATGCTGTATTTGTAGAATGAAGAGGTATGAATGTTATGAAAAATCATGTTCTATCTCCCTATGAACTGCTGGTGGGATTTGAAACTGGGAAAACAGAGCTATTATTGAAGGAAATTTGACCAGAGAACATGCTTCAGGTTTGAAGAAAATAAATCAGCAACTGCTTATCTTGTAAAAGAGACTGAAGAAATACTGGGCCCAAAGCTATCTTCCAATTTCCCCAAAGTTTCTAGAAAAAGACCTCAGGTCTTTCTCATTTGCAGCATGCTTTGAATTTCTTTCAGCGGTGCTTTTGAATTAAGTTATCGTTGCAAGGTGCTAGGGAATCTGATGATTGATTTGTGGTTTGGGCTTCCAGTTACACTTCTGTGCACACCTACACTGTTTTTGGAAACTGTGACATCCACTGAAAGGAATACAACAAATTGATCTCCTCCAAGTGTCCAAGGCACAGCTATAAGCCACCAGACAAAGCCTTGGAGTAGCTCTACTTGTGAAATGGGCCTTCTTTGTGGGTAATTCTTAACTCACTGGTTGGATCACAGAATTACATTCCAAGAGTCAGAATGTATCTTGGAGAGCAACTAGTCCAGTGTCCTGCCCAGTGCAGGAATCCACCACTACAGCTTCACCAACAAATGGAAATCCAATTTCCATTTAGTCATCTCCAGTGAAGGACAGTCCCTCACTTCCCGAATCTATTCCATGGAACAGCTCTTACTATTAAGACATTTTTCTGATGTCCAGTCAAAATCTACTTCCTTATTACTTAATATTTCTTGTCCTGTCCTTTGGAACAATTCTGCTCACCTTCAGATGCCTGGAGACATCTATGATACTCTCCACAATTTTCTCTTCTCAAGGCCAAACATACCCAAAGCTTGTAATCATTCCTCATACATTTTTCCTTTGGGGCCCATATCATCTTGGTTGCTAGCCTGTCTATTCTTACCAGTTGGCCAATGTCCTTCCTAAAATGCACACCTAGAATTGGACAAAATATTTTAGGTGTCAACTGACCCATGGAGAATAGACAGAAACAGTTCCCAGATCATGACTCCTATTTCTGACCATTGATTCCGTTAGTGGCTCAACAAGAAAGGAGGATTTCTGTGTGTGCCAAAGAAGTGGGTTCAACAGGGCCTCTTCTAAGTAAGTAGGAGTCCCCAGTTCCAAAAGAGATCCAGTCATCTGTTGCATGCAAGGAACATTCTTTATACTGGGATTTTCCTAAACAAGCTGAGATTTGAAGGTTCCTCCTGATATGTTTATCACAGGAACTTGAGGCTTCCCTTCTGTCATGATTCAAAGGCTAACAAATAATAAGCAAATAACTGAATCCACCCCAACAAATTACTTTTAATTGAAACCTAATGTAAAATTTTATCGTAAAGAAAATGTGTGTATAAGATGTCAAGGATGTATGATGACATACCCAACAATAGGCACTCCAAAGTTAGTGGTGCAAAACTAGCTGTTTTTTAATTGTGGAGAAATTTATATCTCTCTCCCCTCTGGGTTTCCAATTGGAACAGCTATGTTTGGCCTTAGCAAAGGGGAATGATTTTTTAGGACCTCAGTTAGCATCTACCTGCTCCTGTTTAAGCAGAGGAAACCAGATACCATCAAAGGTGCTTATTATCTTTTTGGACACCGAGATTCGTTTTAGGGAACCCAATCAGTATGTATTCCACATTGGTTTATTTTTGGCTGGGAGATTAGGGCAAGGTGCAAAAGCAGGCTTTCTGGGGGTTGTGAAGGGTAACATGTAGTTTGGCCCCAAGGAGAATTTTGTCAGCTTGCATGAGAGAAGGTTGTTACAACAGCGCCCTCTGGTGGTAATACATTTATAATGGAGAAAGGGGGGATGTTGAGCAATGCTCACAATGGGTAGATTTGCCCTTTCATAACACATCCTTAGATGGGAATTCTGAGAGTTGAAATCTGAACATATCTGGATGCCACCAAGCTGGAGAAAATTGCTTGAGAGGATGCAATAACTATACTAGCTTGTGTTTCTCTTCCAGACTTTTGGTTCCTAAAAAACTAGTTATCTCCTCATGAATTCATGGGCACGTTTTTCTTGACAACAGAACAGAACTACTTTGTCTGTTTCTGAGATTTTCCTTTACTTCTAGCCTACAGTCCTGACAATCCCTAGAGGTACCCCTCCAGGTTCTAACCATGCTCATCCCAGATTCACTTCCCGATCCCGAAAAAGTTGGTAGTTCTTGTTAGCTGCCAAATAATTACAAAAGTGGATTTATTAACTGCTCCACTTCGCAATTAAACTATATTTTCCAATTAAACTTTAAAAGCAAACTATAACAAGCAATAAAATATTATTGTTGTTCTTTTTCAACTGTCCTTCCTTGAGAATGTTTAATGGTTCTCCTTGCACCAATCTATTTTTTTAATAGAATAAGAAGGAAAGGAATAGAAAGGAGAAGGTGAGAAATCCATTGCTCTTTTACTTGCTGCATTTAGCAGAAGCAGGACAGATGTCTGATCTGAAGTATGGTGAATAAATATGGCTAACTTTGCTCGGCAGTTTTGCACAAAAGGCTTACTCTACCAATTAGGTTGTGGCAAGCTGGTGAGATTAATCTTGTAATCAGCAGTGTGTGGATCATATGCAGCTTACGTCTTCTCCACCCTGGAAATGTTATTAAACTTTTCATGAAAGGGAAAACCATAAGTAGGGTCAGATTTGAGAACGTCTCCTGCCAAATGGAATACAGACTCATAGGGCATAGGGCAACCTGTTCCTCTATGTGAACAGCACGTTCCCCATGGGACCAGGATTCGTTTAAGTCTGTCCAGAGGCCTGGGTGCAGAAGGTTCATTGATGTTCCTCATCCTACTTTCTTCTCCCTTGATCCCACATCAGTGTTCTCTTTCTTCTCCATTGCCTTTGGTCCACCAAAGTCAGTGCTCCAGGAAAGAGGAGCGTATGAGAAAAACACGAGAAAGGACAGAGAATGTAAGTCTTAGATTTCAGCTCTTTGACTGCCTGTAGAAAAAAAAATCATAGATATGTTTGATCATTTCAAATGCTGAACCGTACTATCCATGTGAGGGGCCTGGATTATAGTCCACCCACCCCCACATAAAGGCCCTGATTCAGAGATGTCCATGGTACAGGGTTCCTACAGATTCCATGTTACCTACTGACTTGTTTATAGATATTACAATCTTTTTGACAATGGAGATATATTTGGCTCCCCATGTTCCAGGATGCAATCCTTGTAAAGACTATAACAGGTCATTACAGTCCTGGATCCAACTAATTAAGAAGAGCACTGGTTCACATGAATCAAGGGATGGAGACACCAAGCACAGCTTGAAGTTTTATAAACGATGCTCCCTTCCTTTTCTCAGTTACCTTTGCACACGGGCCTCTCTTCTGCTCAATCTCCTGCTTGGTCTGTCAACCTTCTGCTCCATGCCTACCTAAAGGAAGACAGAAAAGCAATGCAAGAATGTGGCCTCTAAATAAACTGGCCACAAAATTAGAGACCAGCTCATTTTGAAGTGGGGGCTGATTGCTGGATGAAGACAAAGAATTTTATTGGTACACAGCCTCGGATCAGGGAGTGAAACTCAATGCTGGGTGAGAGAGATACATACAGAAAATATTGGCAGGTTGTAAGAGGATAGACATCTATCTGAGATCAGTGATAAGGACCGTTACCCATACTAAGGTCTGAGATAATTGAAGATTGCACTGTGCTGTTCAGCTTCGTTCAGGGGGAGACAAGAGGCGAAAGGAGATTTTCTCCATCTTTCTAAAACCAGGCAGAGAGACAGACAAGAGGCTGTCAAACCAGCTTTCCTGGCTTGAAGCACCTCTTCTTCATTCTGCAGAGTAGAACTGCCCCCCAGATTCCACCCTGACAGCACCAGTGATGGAAGATTCCTAATGTTCATTTTTGTTTCAGAAATAAGACTTGGATAATGTCAAACTCCGGCATCCAGAGAGTAATTGAAATGTTCCAATGCATACGTAGAAAATAGCACCACAGTTGTGGGGGGAAATGACCACTGTATTGGCTTAGAGGTTGATTAAATGTTACATCTTCCATACCAACTGTCTCAGTGACCTTTGTCTTCATTGCCAGTGGCTCCCTTGCCACCATACCATCATGTCCTGCTCAAACCTGGACACCTCCTGCTTCAGAAGACTGGTTATTCTTTGTGCTCAAACATTTTCCTTGGCTGTCTAATTCTGAGTGGAGAGGTTACCAAACTCATTTCTGTTCCATAGGTGTGCAAAGGGCAGAGTTCTGGTGATTCACCAAGGTCCTCAAGAGAAGAGAAAAGCATTTTGAACAGCTGGTTGTTTCAAGCTGGAACATTCAAATTCGGCTCTTTTATGTTCTCTCCCTCCACCTTCCTCATGGGCCATTTTGTTCATAGTAAGACCTGAAGGACCAGGTTAGGGACAGATCATCATGGAGAAAACCTACCTACGTGGTCACCAAGAGTCGACAATGACTTGCTGGCAAATAATCAATCAAATCTACCAGAATATCCTAAAGCTTGCATTACAAGGTGTGCCCTGTATCTCTCTAAAAATAATAAAGTAGGCCTTAAAATAGGAAAGTAGACCCAACTGGCTTCTTGTGCCAAAGATATGGAGAGAGGTAACCCAGAAGATGATGGAGGAGAAAACCAGTGCTTTAATGCTGCAGCTGGTGAGCCTCCTTGGGCAAGGAAATCATAGGAGGCCAACCAAGCCCTACAAAATATCCCAACCTTCTGAATTTTGATCCTCTGAGCCATTTAGAGCTGGGGAGACCTGCTCCATTCTCTGTTGCTCCAGACAGACTCTCTATTCCAAAATATTGGGTCAGTCTGAAGTTGTTACACTTGTACGTATTATTATGCTGCATGTTTGGAAACCAGGACTCTCCTCCAAGTTTTGTCATGCAGCTCCAACCTTCTCCATTGATGTAGGTTTTTGTAAGTTCAGTGGAGCAGCGTGGTTCTAAGAATGGGATGATGGGAGAGAAAGTCAACTGACAAAAGAAAATAAATGGAAATTAAGAAGAATGTGTGGGGTTTCTTCTGAAACTGGGCCACAAAAAGAGTGACCTGAGGCTGACCTGACTCCTTTGTGGCCTGCAGAGGTTCAACGTTGGGGAGGGGGTTGTTTTCCATTGGAGGGCCTTTAAGGGGTGATTTAAATCTTGCAGGTGCTTAAGACACTAACTTCACTCCTTAATACTCCTCAACCTCCTTCTAAAGCAGGCCCTGGTCCTTCTCAATTTTGGAACGGTGGCCCTTGATATGTTGTTCCTCACCTGGCATGGCCCTCGGTGGAATGTCCACAGATGGAAATTACACACCTGTGCTTTGGAAGCTCAAGTATCATCTTCACTTCTTTTCCTCTTCCCTGATCCATTGGCCTCCAATCATTAACTTAATGAATGATTAAATTAACTTGAGGCCACCCTCTGGATTTTTTTAAATGTATTTTTTGACTCCCACTCTGCCCCACCACTCAAAGGCAGGGTGTGTCCCCTCCATTCTTCCCTTCATCTCTAGGTTTTTAAAACCCTCCTGTGATGGAAAGTATCTACAAGGAGGAGAGTGATGTGGGAGATCAAGGCTATCAGGAAGGAGGGGGCGCATTCCTGCAGGGGAAAGGAGACAAGAGACAACTCAGCCCGCAAGGGGAGCATGGGAAGAGTAAGAGGTTCAGGGTTGCCACTCCCTAGAATCTCCCAGGGTATATCCACTTGTTGCAGTAGTACAGATTGAGTCTGGCAAGACTGATGTCAAGTCCAGCCCAAGAACAACGGTGAAAAAGTCCAGTTGAGTACAGTTTCTTTATTGGCTTACACCTTATAGACAGAATCTTGCCAGACTAAATCTATACTACAGCAACTAGCAGACATACCCTGGGAGATTCTGCGGAGTGGCAACCCTGAATCTCTTACTCTTCTCACGCTCCCCTTGCAGACTATGCTGCCTCTTGTCTCCTCTCCCCTCCTGAAATGCACCCCCTCCTTCCTGATGGCCTTGATCCCCTACATCACCCTCCTCCTCCTAGATATATTCCATCACATCCCCCCACACACACACATTTTCTACTGGAAAAAAAAATAGAATAACTTCTCTCCCTACTTACAGAGCTCTAATTTTTGCTATACGGTTTCTGGCTTTCTTTCAGCCCCTTTTCTGCTCCTCCCGATCCACTGGCCTTCCCCTGTCTTCACAGCTCCTTTCCAGATCTTCGGGCACCATCTCCTGAACGGCTTTAACCAAAAGTGGTCAAAGAGCTGTCGGCCTCTTGATGCTGATGTGTGGCTTGGAACTCACCCGGCCCCAAGATAGTGCAGGAAAAATATTGACTTTCCAGCTAATAAAACCGAATTTCATGAAAGCTACTGCTTCAAACTTGGAGAAATCCATCAATTCTCCATAAATATTTGAAAGGGGTGAATCGATTATGCCTGGAGCTGCATCAGCAGAGCGAGGTTTGGCTGAGGAACAGAGGGAGCAGAAGGTGCAGGGGGACACCAGCAACAGGAGGGCACCCAGACATCTCAGGGCAAAGGAATGCCCCCCTCCTCGACTGATTGCAAAAACTGCTATCCAATAGAAGAGAATATGTATGGCTCCAGGTTGAGCTGTGGAGTCCTTGGTGCTCTCAGAGCTTGGTTGATGGCCTGTGGACGTTTCATTACCCGACTAGGTAACATCATCAGTGCCATCATGATGATGATGATGATGATGATGATGATGATGATGATGATGATGATGATTGCACACTGATGATGTTCCCTATTTGGGTAATGCAACATCTGCAAGCAAACAACCAAGCTCAGAGAGCACCAAGACTCCACAAAAACTGGTATACGAGATAGAGGCGAGTTTTGCTATTTTGCCCAGATGTGGTCAGACTTCACCATGTTTCGGATTTCCCTAGAGTCCTGAGTTTTATCCAATGGATGCAAGACCACCCCAAAACGTAGAAGTAAAGACTCTGGGTCTAAGTTTTCATCTGAATATTTGTGTCTTTGAGTCATCCTTGACTCCTGGCAACTACACAGACAAGTGCATGCAATTTGGTTGGCGACCTTATTGAGGCAGTGGGATTGGCCCAAAGTCACCCAGCTAGCTATGTGCATAAGGCAGGACTAGAACTCATGGTCTCCTGGTTTCTAGCCTGGTGCCTTTAACCATTATACCAAATGGGCTCTCTGTGCCAAAAACATGCCATCTTCTTCTGAATGCAAGGGGACCCCATTGCTTTTCCGCCCTGATTTGTGAAATTTCCTGGAGGCAACTAGTTGAGTGCATAGCAAATAGGATACATTACCCATCTGGCTTTGTGTCTAAGGCAAGACTAGAGCTTGGGGCCTCAGATTTCTAGCCTGGTGCCTTAAACCACTACACCAGCCATTCTGAAGACCACAACTTGAGTCAGCTCACAGTCTTTTCCAAAGAAAAGCCAGAATAGGTACCACACTCACGTCTTTAGGACAGAAACCAATTGATGGAACAGGAGATACCTCAAAGATGCGTCACAGAAGATGGATCAGGATCCACTCAGCTCTGGTGCGAGGAATCACACAGCCCCCTAACTTGGAGGTCTTTTGATGTAGCAACACCATATTTTTAAAAAGAGCCTTCAGCAACATTCCTGTCCTGCCTTCCTTTTCCTCTTCCTGGCCCTAAAAGTCCTTTGGAGAAACAAGAGGTTGGCCATGATCGAAGCTTTATTCTGCAGTATCCTCAAACTTTTCAAATAAAAGGAGAAAGAGAAAATATCCCTGCCAGGTAAAGAGTAGAAAAAGAAGGTGAGAGGACCAACAGAGGGCCCTGGGAGGAATCTATGGGGAGGAATGAAGTGGCCCCTAAATAGGAACATAGAATTGTAGAGTTGGGAGGGATCATAAGGGAGGAATCTATGGGGAGGAATGAAGTGGCCCCTAAATAGGAACATAGAATTGTAGAGTTGGGAGGGATCATAAGGGTCTTCTTGTCCAACCCCAGTGAAACCATCTTTGAGTGGGGGCAGTCTCCAAAACCTTCACAGATGGAGAACACACAACTGCCATAGGTTGATTATTCCACCGTTGGGCTGATCTTACCATCAAGAAGCTTGTTGCTATATTTAAACAAATCTACCCAGCCACAATTCATACCTATCCCCTCTGCTCCTTTTTCTGTGTGCACAGAAGATAGTTCTTGGCTGCCCTACAAATGCCGTGGCCCCAATACCCTGGGCCTGTGAAATGTGAATAGCCCCGAATGTATTAATTTTTAGGAACTTATTAAAAGAACTGCTCCAGATGGCGTTGGATATCCGAATGCAACCATCCTAGTTCTTCATTTCTTGTCACTCTTGTTTGTTCTCGCTAGAACATCCACTTCGGGCGTGATTTTGTAATTTAAACTGCTGACCCTTTCCTGTGATTGATTGTGGCGTGGATGTTTTATTGCAAATTACTGACTGTAACCTGCCGAGAGTCGACTGATTGTGGCAGGCCAAAATCGAACGAATACATAAATCAATGGATAAAACGTTGAGACTCTTTTTGGAAGCGCAAACAGATTCATTCTTACGCTAGATTGATGTTGTTTTCCATCGGTTCAATATCTGGCACTATCTCCACTCACAACTAACCAGGATACAGATGTATTCTGGCCACATATATTTTCTGCCTGTCTCCATGACCTTCCTTGCATATCACTCCCAGGCCAAGGAATGACAGGTTCACATGGTCCTTAGCTGACCCGGTGTTAAAGTAGACTTTTCTCCCTTATTCCAACCTGGTTCAAGGTCATCTTCAAAGTGTGCAAAATCTATTAGGCTTCACTACCTGTTACCTTGGAGGGAATCATGAACTGTAGGGAATGAGAACAGGGGTGATAGAACCTGGATGAGAATGGGGACAGCAATGAGTAGTCGTAATGGTCTGTGGGAGTGACCTGGGGAGACAGGAGGAAGAGCTGCAGCCTAGACAACTGTCATGCAAAAGATATCTCAGCCCACAGAAGGAAAAGGGGTGTGGGAAGCATCTCAGAAGGGAACCTCCCTAGTTTTCCGGAGAGTAAAAGGAAAGGAGGAGAGAAATGTTTTCAGGCTTACAAGATTCTGTTAATGTAACTTTACAATAAAGATAGAGCTAGGATTCTGTAATGGTATGTGGGAAAGACCTTGGGAGACTGGAACAAGAGATGCTGCCAAGGGAATGGTCAGATAAGAGGCAGCATAGCCCACAGCTGGATAATGGGTGGGGCAAGAGGCTCAGAAGGGACCCTCCCTAGTTTCTCGTGCTGTAAAGGAGATGGTGGGAGAATTGTACTTTCAGATTTGCAAGATTTATGTCAGCCTTACCAGGTAGACCAGACAGGAAACACAACCAGATGAGCTAATTCTCCTTTATTGTAAAGCTACATTAACAGAATCTTGCAAGTCTTTTCAGTGCAAGAACACAATCAATCTAGCATGAGAACAAATCTGTTTGTGCAGAAGATCCACCCATCTTAACGCTGGCAGAATACTACTGTGAGCCCTTCAAGGTAGTCCAGACAAGGAGCACAATCTCTTCAGCTCATCAGTGAGGGAGATTATTTGCAAGAATTGTTTTCGTTTCTTTAGGGCCTCTTTGGCTAGAACATACTGGACTTTAATGCAACTTCAGGAGTAGGATATCTCCCTTGGTGGCCATCAGGGCTCCTGTCTCACCTGGCTTTGTAAAAGATTCTAGGAAGGAAGGAAGGAAGGAAGGAAGGAAGGAAGGAAGGAAGGAAGGAAGGAAGGAAGGAAGGAAGGAAGGAAGGAAGGAAGGAAGGAAGGAAGGAAGGAAGGAAGGAAGGAAGGAAGACCATGCTATGAAGCAGAGCACCAGTCTCTTGCTTATATTGGGAGGAATGGTTTTTAGCCCCATAAAGGGCCCATTGGCACAGTGGAGAAAAAGCTGGACACGGGGAGGTCGTTTGTCTTCTTGCAAAGGACACACCCTTTTGCGAGTGCGCTCACTAATTCCAAGGGGGGCCTCTGCCCCAGAGATTGCTCATCCCTCGGCTTCCTTGGTTGGGGGGGGGCCTTTTTCCAGCGCTTGCGGTTCCTCTGTGCTGTAGTAGCCTCCGCCCTCCTTTCCTTCCAAAAGCCAAGCGAAGCCTGCAGAAACACCATATTAAATTATCACAAAGGGAGCCACCGCGCCATCCTCACCAATGCGTGAAGGGTGATAACGGTGCCAGCTATTCTCCATCGCGGGGCCGAAACTAAATCACCCAAGGAGGCGTCTCTCGCGTTAAATCTTCCCCGCTGCCCCTCCAACACCGCCGTGGCCAGACGATTTTCCCTGTGGAAAGGCCTGGCTACAGAACACCTCTGAACATGATCCGAGACGGAGTTTTAAAAGAACAGCACCCATAATGGGCATTGACAGATAGGACCAAGTTTTATTTATTGTTATTTATTTATTTATTTATTTATTTTATTTATTATTAAATTTATATGCCGCCCATCTCCCCCAGAGGGTGACTCTGGGCGGCTTACAATTAAAAACCAAGACAATAAAAGCAATAAAAATATAAATACCCCCCAATTAAAACAAACTTTTTGTCAAAGCTTTGGCAGCCAATGGCTTAGCCTGACATTGTGGAAGAGAAGGAACAATCCAGAACCAAAAGGATGCAGGTGCAAAGATTTTCCACTGAAAACAGGGGAAATCGAACAAGTCGTGGTAGGAAATTCATTGGCTTCCCACGGTTACAACTGATTTCTGATGCAAGGGAGCTAGGCGATAGCGGTTGGTTCAGCCCTAAACTCTATTTAAACCCAATTTTTCTTTCCTGCCCTGGCCAAAATTCCTCTGTGCCCGTCCTGGCACGCCAAGAGATACTGCCTCTGAGCATACAGATTGTACTTATGCAGCTACCGTCAAAGATAGGAAATTGGATTAAAATAACTTGTCAAGTTCTGTTAAGGTGCCATGTTTTATCTTCCTTCCATGACAGTGTGGCACAGCGGCATCTAGTGGCAGCAGTGCATAAGCCGCCCAATATTCAGTGAAAGAATAGTATTGCACGCACGCACACAAATGCAATCCTAGTTCGTGCTCAGTCAGGCAATTTATCCACTTAAGCCATGGGGCGACTTCAAGGAGGGGGGTCAGAAAAGTCAAAACAGCAGATGCAACGATGCCATCGAAGCTGCCATCTTGACTTTCTTGACTGCTCTCTCCCAGCAGGGGCCCCTGGGCATAGAACTCGGATTCCCCCCAGCACACACACACGTTTTTGTGCTTTTGAGCTTCTGCCTTCAGAGCGGTGGGTGATGGCCTCATTCTACCAAAGAGACCCACCTTCTCCCCCCCGCCCTGCACCGACAAGCCCTTCCACACGTTCTCCAAGACTCACATTTGGCCCTCCGTGCAAAAAAAAGGGGGGTCGAGCCCCTTGTGTTGGCTCCGACGGTCCACCGTTCCCGTTTTCAGGCAAAGCAAATTTCTACCGATTTTTTTACTTCTACCAAGTAAAAAACTTTTACTTAAAGGAGCTGGGGTTTGAATCTTCGATTTGCAAAGCCTCGGTTCCGCCGCTGGGTTACCAACCTGTCCCGGGGGTCTTTTGCACTGGCTCTACACAATTTTGATAAATGGTGTACATGCGTCCAACTCCTGGTCAGCAATTTCTAGTTAAAAAGGGGAGGGGGGAGAGAACCAGGGACAGAGCGGGATGTCAATTTCTCTCTGCCCTGCCTTCGCTTCGGCAGCCCCAAACTCTTGCTGAGAGCCTGTGAGGGAGGCCGGTCAGGAAATTGAGCAGAGACCAGCAATGCAGGAAAATCAGCCTCGGCAATCAACCGTCCACGAGTTTTGAAAAAGCAATTCTCTGTAAAGTAGAGCACCAGGGGCCCACGCACACCCTACCCACGCGGAGAGATTAAAGGCAGCCAACTTAGTCAGTGGGGATTTCCAGAGAGGCTCCGTGCTCATACAGGATGTGGAAACCCACCGGGGCCCATCCGCAACACAACCTAGTCTGTATTTAAATGGAAACAGGAGGGGTCAACCCGTTCCTCGCCTGCAACGCACTAGACCGGATCCTGACCTTCTGAGCTCCGACATGAAGATGTGATACGGTCGGTGCACATAAGAGGCCCATTACTGATTTGTCCAGATGAATGTAAATTAAACCGAAGCCCCGGCGGTCTGTCTTCTGTGACAGAGGGGCTCTCTTTGGCTCGACTAGTTATCCGTGGCTTTGATTCAGTTCAGTTCACCAAGAATGGAATGGAAAAAACGCCTAAGACTTTGGTATCTCTTTTTTTAATGGGTTAACATCACTGAACCAGAACCAAATATAAATGTAGGAAGCTCATTTATAGCGGGTCAAATTAGTCGGTTGTCTCGTCGACTAGACAATCTACTGGTGGATTTTCAACAGATTAGCTGGAGATTACCAGGGAAGGGTTTCTGTTGTGCTGTTTCTCTTTGTCCCTGTGCATCAGGAGGTGCAACCACAGCTAATGCGCTATAAAGGTGGCCTTCAAACCACCAACTTGTGAGCCCTGATGCCCTCAGCTCATACTGTGTCCTTGGCCTTCTCCTTGTTGCTCATTGACCTTCTCAAAGAAAGAACACGGTTGTTTCCTCCAAGGTCAGGTCAATGTGGGTAGAAACCTACCTTCAACCAGGTTATGCAGTTCAGTATTGTCTGCACTACTGGCAGCAACTCTTAGAGATAAACCTTGCACCCCAAAAGCAGCCCTCAGCTCTTCATCTTTGGCTCCTCCTAATAATAATCAGCTGCTTGGCAAATCACCAAGCAGTGAGACACTCTGTAATTTGGCTTAAGTCAAGTCGGGTTTACAAAAACATTATCTCTGCAGAGTCGCTCTGCAGAGAGATGGGCGGTGACAAATTGGAAATACAAATAAATAAATTATGGCGGTAAAGAAGTAGAAAGCTGTCGGCAAAGTCCAGAAAGGCTGAAGGAGTATTTATGGGACTAACTCTGCCACAAGAATCTGCTGTCCCTGCCACCATGAAATGGGAGAGGCAGATATTAATCGAAGTTGAGACAGGCAAAGACTTACAGGCAGCTGTAACAGTCAGGCAAGGAGTGACTGATACTACATCAAATCCATGGAATATTCTCCAGCAAGGGATGAGGGAAATGCTGCTACCGGACATAGCTCTTTTTGATGGATTATGAGGGATAAGCAGACCCAAAATAACAGGAAGATAGTGGTAAGATAACAAAGGACAAATGAAGTTAGTTAGACGGAAATAGAAACAGGGTTTACTGGTCTGCCTCATAGCCTACTCTCCCAGCCTGTATCTCACTTCAACTCTATAATCTAAATTTTCTCGTGAATAGCATGGCTCTAACCACTCCACTCCTCAGCTACTTCAATCCTAAAGTCTTCCAGAGCTTTGGCAAGCTTAAAACCAACCTGATCCAAAGACGTATCAGAGTTCTCTGCTTGTACCAGACATCTTGAAGATCCTCCATTTTTAGATGCGATCCCCAGATCAGCAACTGTCTATGCCAGCCAAGCTACAGCGTTTTTTCCCTGCATCCTGCTATATATTTATGTGCAATTTACCAATGATTTCATCAGCTCAGCTCATCTGTCTTCAAGTGACAGGACCGTCATCTCCATCCCTGGTATATCTGTAAGTTGAGAGCCTTCAGGCTGAACTTGCTGTAAACTGTAAACTTACTTTGGTCTATAAGACAATATCATGGAATGATGTGAGTTAATGCTGTCTGAGTAGTGAAATTCCAAATGTTAGATCTATGTTCCCATGAAATTTGAATGGTAACTAAAGATTTATGGAGCTGTTTTCCAGCATTCCCACGTACAGGCACACCCACACATGCCCTATTATCAGCATCCCAAATTAGATGGTCTCATCTAAAGACCAGTCACTGTTGAGTAGGAAAGTTGGTGGGCTTAGTTGAAGGTAGCTGTCAACCTCATCTGAATCTGAAATCTTGGAAAGGCAGATTTAATAACAGTATCAGTATGGAATATTTGAAGAACTGTAGCTGGACCATAAAGAAGGCTGAGCGCTGAAGAATTGATGCCTTTGAACTGCGGTGCTGGAGAAGACTCTTAAGAGTCCCCTGGACTGCTAGGAGGTCAAGCCAGTCAGTCTTAAAGGAAATCAACCCTGACTGCTCATTGGAAGGATTGATACTGAAGCTCAAGCTCAGATACTTTGGTCACCTAATGCGAAGAGAGGACTCTTTGGAAGAGACCCTGATGCTGGGAAAGACTGAAGACCAAAGGAGAAGAGGACGGCAGAGGATGAGATGGTTAGATAGCATCCCTGAAGCAATGAGCATGAAACTGAGCAAACTCAGGAAGGCAGTGAAGGACAGGAAGGCCTGGTGGGATATGGTTCATGGGGTCTCAAAGAGTCAGACACGACTTAACGACTGAACAACAACAACAGACAAGGTAAAGAAATTCATCTGTACATGGCCATCTTACCCATAACACAGCTTCAGTTCTCCCCATCTGAGTGGCCTATATGAAGATGTGTATAAACTTTTTGAGTAAGCCTGTTGGTTACCACTGCCAGTTGTGAAAATTCAACAGTAAGTCTAAACTATGTCATATAATAGATTAATCTAGTTTAACTGTTATTCCTAGGAAGATATCCCAGCGATCTCAGGCAAAAAGTCTCGCTAGGTTATTGTGAAGCTAGCGAGGGACGTGGTGGTCTCAATTTCTTGGCAGAAGGAATGGATGCAAAGAGGACATTATCCAAGGCCACCGTAGTGAAACTTATTTTATATGATGTGCTGCTTCCAGCATGAATTTGTACTGAATCAATACTGAATCAATATTGGATGCCATCTTAAAAAACCAAGCTGTGATGGATTGGCTGCCATATTCCTCATTATTAAATTGCTAAATCTCTCCCTGAGTCAAAGCACTTAAGAACTGCTAAATAAACCAGGGACAGCCAAACATCAGGAAGCAGTGGGTGAGGCGGAAGTTAATTCTAAGCTAATTGACCTTAACACTCTGCCAATCTGCCTAAAGAGTCATCAAGGAGGGGGAAAGAGATGTAATGCAGTATATGATGTCCATTAAAAAAGAAAAGAAAAGAGAGGGAGGGAGGGAGAAAAAGAAATACACCTCCCAGGCTTAGTTTCACCTTATTAATGTTGGGTGGGGGAGTTCTTACAACATGTGTCTTGGTCAATTAATTCAGACAGGGTTGTTTGTAATGATCCTGTTTTTTTGTATTAACTAAGATGAGTCACAGAGGGAGAAAGTGCAACAGATTATGTCAAATTAACAGGACATTTATATACTCATCTCAAGCCCACCTTGAAGCTTCAATCTCTATCTGCATCTCAAATTTATGTCTTTTGGTCTCCTCTCTATCTTAGGTCCCTCCCAAGCCAAGATTATGGACCTGTATGAATACTTACTCTTTGGCTATCCCGTTCTCAAGCATCTCAAATGGACTTGGGGATGGGGAGGGCCAGATCCCATCTATTTCATTGCTCAGATTGGTAGAGATTTTTTTTAAAAAAAAAGAAATATTTAAAAGTCTGTATCTCCAATCTGTATTCTCCAATCTATGGTGCTTCAGGCATACTTTTCTTAATTTAGATCATTCCTGATGGAAACTCCTGAAAAAAAAATGTTCAGTGCAAATGATGTTGTTTCTTGATAGGTAAATTTCCACAATGAGGATGTGTAGATCTTTAAATTGTACATTTCCCAAATGCATACACACAAACCCACACACTTTATTTGTATTCATCTTTCAGAACGATGCACCTTTTTAAAATCCATCTTTCGCAAATAAATGTAAGCTTTGGAGCACGTTTTTTGATCAAAGGCAAATGCAGTGAAATTCATTTTGGTGTGTATTGGAAATCCTATTTCATAGAAATCCATGGTGGATTTCTTTGACATCATGGGCTGGGCATACAGGGAGAAATGTATGAACAGATGGAAGTTTCAAGCTGTGATCACACAGCAATGTTCTCAGAAGTAGAGATACACAAGCTTTAAAAATGCAATGGAGTATCTAAGTACATACAATCTGTGGCCTAAAACTGGGCCCAAAAGAAATGATAGGAATACATGCAGAAGACCATCTTGTCTTCTGATGGATGGGGTTAGATATCCAACAGCAAACGAAAACCATCCTAAAACGTGTGGTTTTGCAACTGAAGTTGGTCAAGCCAATTTATGCATTATGAAACCATGATTCCAACACCTTCCAAGATTGGGATGTTTCTAAGAGGGAAAGTAAGTCATTCATTCATGAGGTGCTTGGCTGAGTTGGAACACAAAAGGACACCTTTTAAAACATTTGTGTCTCATTTCTTAGTGGTTTCTACTGGCACCCATCCGATCAGTAGAGAGACATCAAGCGTGTTGCGGGAAGGAATGCAAAGGAGAGCCAAATTCTACGTGTGCACTAGGAACCTTAGCAATAAAACAGTTGAATGCTTTAGGTACACATTGCATTCACCTACCAGTATCTGCCCTAAAACTGAGCAAGGAACAATGCCACTTGAAACCATGTTTTTTTCTGTTTCAGTTTGCTCTTCAATATATTCCCTGTTTGACATGTCCTGCAAAAATGAGAGCCAAAGCAAGAGAGAAGCTTACACTCTATTAATGAGCTGGGATCAAAGTATCTGTGTGTAATTACCTAATAAAGGGTGTCCCCTGTTTATAGCTCTTCTGGACACCATAGAATCCTTCTTCCAACACCATCAAGATAGCTGATGGAGGATAAAATGCATGCAGCTGTAGGATACAGGCAGTAGAGTCTCTATTGAGTTGAGAAAGAGGGACTGCTCCATTCCCATCCTTCATAGTTAAGACCCATGGCTTTCTCTCTCTTTCCCTTGCTTTCTCAGCAGAATATCATTTTCTTCTTCTCTCCCCATCACCTGATAAAAGCAATACCACCAAATGTTGCTTCTTGTAATGAGGCATCTGGTGGATAAGATGGGAGGGCGGGGAGAATGCAGTCTGTTAGTAAAGAGATAAGAAGGAATGGTTCCCTCTTAGCTCTAACACTGTTGGAGCTGAGCTGCTCATGGTAATTAAATTAATTTAATGCTCAGCTCCTCCCCTTGATTAGCCACCCATGGCACCAGCTTAGCGATGGGAAAGTGGCCATTATTCATCAGTAACTCTTGTAACTAAATAAGAGAGACCTGGTGACCACCTTCCAGTCTGGACTTAAGCTCTTATCGGCCCTAAGCAAGGTAACCAATGATACGGCATTATTGGATTTATAGCTCAAAATATCCAGAGGGCACCAGGTGGCCTACCTCTGCAAATAACCATCTCAGCCAAGCGTAGAAAATTAGGCAGCCAGGCTGCCATTCCAATGGTCAACCCAGATGGAAATTCTGGGCATTAAAGATCTAAGTTGGAGAATGCTGGAGCATCGCCATGCTCCTGATTGGATGGGCATAGGACAGAGCCTTTAATCAACTCTTCAGGTGATTCATTGGCTCAAGACAACCTTGACTGGTGGTGCAGGAATGAATGAATGAATGAATGAATGAATGAATGAATGAATATATATATATATATATATATATATATATATATATATATATATATAAAATTTCCCTCTCACCCCTATGGGTGGTACGTGTCTTCCTCAATCTCGGGTCCTCTACCAGAGGCCGGGGAGTTTGAGGGTTCTGCGCAGTATCTTAGCTGTTCCTAGCACTGCACTCTTCTGCACAGAGAGCTCTGATGTTGTTCCGGGGATCTGTTGGAGCCACTCTCCCAGCTTAGGAGTCACGGCCCCAAGTGCTCCTACCACCACTGGGACCACTTTGGCCTTGACTTTCCACATCCTCTCAATTTCCTCCTTCAGGCCCTGGTACTTCTCCAGCTTCTCATGCTCCTTCTTCCTGACGTTGCTGTCACTTGGCACTGCTACATCTATCACTACCACTGTCTTCTGGTCTTTGTCTACTACCACGATGTCTGGTTGATTAGCCAGTACCTGCCTGTCCGTCTGAATCTGGAAGTCCCACAGGATCTTAGCCCTGTTATATATATATAGTTTTTATCCTGCCTTTATTATTTTTATAAATAACTCAAGGTGACAAACATATCTAGTATGCCTTCCTCCTCCTATTTTCCCCACAACAACCCTGTGAGGTGAGTTGGGCTGAGACTGGCCCAAAGTCCCCCAGCTGGCTTCATGCCTAAGGTAGGACTAGAATTACCGTCTCCTGGTTTCTAGCCTGGTGCCTTTATCACTAGACCAAATTGGCTTTTAAAGAGATCACTTGCTTATCTGTTGAAGATTTTCTGCTCTGGGGTGTTAAGAAAAAGGAATGGGAAAGAAAGCATTGTCAATAACCCCTCCCTCTAACAAGGAACCAAAAGCTCATGATAAATTGTAAGTTATTCCACACTACTTTCAACCATCAAAAGGTATCTCTATTAAGATGTTGGTAATATACACATGTATTTAAGAGTAATCAATAGATGTCTTAATAAACTGGAATGTCTTTAATCACCGAGCTGCTATCAAAGTAAAGTAAATTTAACTTCATTATCTGTGAGATAGCAGGTTGGCCTGATCCAGCAACACCCATGACTGTAAGTACACCTTTGATTTGCTAACAGGTTTGACCACAGAATCAAAAAGTGGGTGTTATGGGTGTTGTAATTCAACCATTCTGGAGTATAACCATGGAAAAATGCTGATGTAAATAATTACTATGGAGTGCAACCATTTGGAGTTGAGTGATCACCAGATCCTGCCATTTCTTGCATTCCCTCAAATGGGAAATCACAAACCAGATTATTGCTATGATAGTGGAACAGACCCAAGGCCACTTTCTTCAAAAGAGTTTCACTATTCTTTCTTTTCCTGCAGGGGAATCCTATCTGAGTACCTAACCCTTTAAACTTAAACCCTCATTCTGGTTCTCACTCATTATCAGCTGGAAAGTTCATATTTCATACGCATGTTTCATCAGCGCCTATGTAGGATTGGGTGGGTTTATTTTACATAATTTGATGTTTGTTTTGATCTGTTATACTGTGGGCATTTTATTGTGTTGTTTCATGGCTGTAAACCACCAAGAGTCTTTTCAACTGGGGTGCCTACCAATCCGTTCAATAAGTTAACAAAGGCTGTCCATGGGCCCAAGTAGCCACTCGAAAAAGGATCCACGGTTGCTGGACAGATTACTCTATGAGAAAGCAGGAAAATTGGTGTCAGGGACACTTGATCATAACTAAATCCCTTTATATTTCAAGGGATTGTACAGTATAAACAACTTACAAACGATGGGTGTATTCCAACTGTTGGGACTCACTTATAAGTCTCCCTTGCACCAGCTCTCCTTCTTTACCATCCCCTCAAATTGGGTTCCTTCCTTTGGTTTGCTCGGATGTGCAGGCCACATCCACCAGGTTCTGCTTCAGCCATTATGGTACCCAAGTCAGAATCAACACAAGCAATGGTATCACCACCACCTTCTGGAAACTTGAACCTCCCCATTTCCCTGAATCCTGTCATCCCAGATTCCTTACTGTTCAAATAAAGTTTCTCAGCCCAATATTGGGGAGTTGTAATGGTGATAGAGAAACGGAGGTCTTTCACCATCAGCCTCAGCCCAGTCTAGCTCTTCAAATGGACTCTAACTTGGGTTTGGCCAAGAACAAGGCCCTCTCCATCCTGACACCTCCAGACACATTGGAATCTCAACTTCACGAAGTTCTTCACTCACCATATCAGGAGTTCCCATCCATCTGAAGGATGCCTTTATGGGGACAACTGGTGTCCATAAATACAGCTGCAATGGCGACGTTCTCAGGAGAACCACATGCAATGGATAGAAAAGCAGAAGGTCTCCAAGAGATCAATTTTAGTTTTCTCTAGCTAGCCTTTGCAAGTTCTGTTTTTCTAAAAAAGAAAAAACAGTGCTGCCGGATAAACTTATTGCTTCAGACAGGAGCAAAGAGAAGGAGATAAAGTTTTCCCATTATGCTAATATTTGCACATATTTGAAGCTGTTAGGTTTTCCTCTTTCATTACCCAATGTCATCTTGGAGCCCTTCCCCCTTCCCCCCTTTCCCTCCCTTTCCAATTTAAAACAACAAGCAAAAAAACTAATTATGTGATATTTCAGCTTCATGTTGTTTTAACTGCCTCGGACTGCAGGTGACATTTTTAACTGGTTCGCCTCTTTGTCTCGCTTTTGGTTAGCTCGCTGGCTCTGAATGTCCTCACGGGGTTTTATAGATGTCCTTAGCCTGATCTTCCATTCCCCCATCCTACAAGATCTGTTTCACTTATCAGTGTGAGAGAATCCACCCAATTCTGTGTTGTGGAAGTCTCTATCTCTTAGGATAAGGAATTATACTGAAAAGGAAAAAAGAAGAAGTGGGTGGTTTTAGGAAAAGGAAGCAAGTGGGACATGTAGTCTATTAATGCTCTGCCTCACTGCTGACCTTTTCTGGTATAAAAAAAGGCTAATTTACTATAAAATGATGGGCTATTCCTTCTATAGCAATGTTTCTCAACTTTGGCAACTTTAAGATGGGTGGACTTCAACTCCCAGAATTCCCCAGCCAGCCATGCTGAGTAGTCCACAATGAGTTCCAGTAGTCCTTCTGATGTCTCCTTCTTGACCTGGTCAACCCTAAGAGGGTTTATACCAACTGTCCCCCAAGGTGAGCAGAGGCAATATTTGATGGTTACTCAGAAGGATGGACAAGGAACAGACCAGACTGACATGCAGCCTGATCTATACACTGATCTATACACATCTATAGATCATACTGATCCATAGACTTCACCTGGTTTAGCATTTAGACAGTATGAATCTGATTCTGTAGAAGGCCATTGACCATCTTCCTAACCCTACAGCTCAGCCACAGTGGATAGTATTGGCATTCTCCTCTCCCACCTGACTTCGAAAACGTCTAAGCCTTCTCTGAACATCCACACTTGTGCAGTTCAGTCCTATCCAACAAGTTGTTTTTGATTCCCTATTAGCGCCAGAACAGATGTTGTTTGTCAGTTATACTACCCAAGCTCAGAGGGAGAATCCTCTCTAATCAGGATAAATAAAATAGAAATAATCATATTGGTCTTAATCCTGTTGTCATTGACTTCTTTCAGACATTCTTCCAGGCATTCAATAAAGATAAAAATCTAGTATTCTCAGCAGTAGGGTGTTCAGCAAGAAAGCCACTGGAGGATTCTTGGTTGTGAGATGGTGGCATCTGGTGCTTTTTCGCAAGGTGGTGAGCTGCAAAGTGGGCAGACCCCAGCAGGTAGCAAAGGTTGACTTTGCGGCCAGAGGTGGGGCAGTTTATGTGAGAGGGAAAATGGGATTGCTTGGGGTTTTGTAGACATCAAAATAAAGCAAAGGAAGAGGAGAGGAGGAAAACAAATAGGGCAAATGGAAGAGAGATGCAGTTACAGCCAAAAGAAAAAGAAGGGGATGAAGAAGCAAGAAGATAGACTTGCCATCTGACAAGGAATTCCAGACAGTGATGGGAGTAAAGAGTTAATGAAAAATCTGTGATAACCATATTGTCTCTCAAATTAAATCTGTATTTTAAGAAGAGGACTAGTTTGGTGCTATCCATACTGGGGGATCCTCCAGTGTTACCTTCCCCAACAAGGTGCCGTGCAGATGCTGTGGAGTTCAACTCCCATAATCCCTACCACCACAACTAGAAGATAGGCCTCACCACTGCAGGGAGGACACATCTTTTGACAGCTTCACAACTTCTGCAGCTTCCCATAAATCAAAGACTGTAAATTCGTTGTGAGTGATCCACAGCCACACACCAGCGTGCAAAGAGATGTTCAACAGCAGCATGAAAAGGCACCTCCCAACTTGGTGGGATCCCAGTCTCCAACCCCAGCTCTCCTGCCACACAGGCAGCTTCATGGAAAGCTTGACCTATGTACAAGCTGCCCAAGGATTCAGCTACTTCCTGCCTGACCAGGAATGGAGATCTACCTCCTCTGAAAATTCCCCCCAGGCCATTCCTTCTGCCCATCCTGTTGCTCTACCTGTTCCATGGGTATTATATTATACAGAAGAGGGGTATAAAGCTGGGAGCCTTTATGAAGTTGAAAGCCACAAAATCATGGTTTTCCTTTTGTCCTTGCAAGCCAGCAAGAACTGAGTCCTGCCTGCAGTCACAAATGCTTCGTTTCTCCTCTATGATGTTAATGTCCTTCTGACATTGGTTGTCTTTTTCATGTATCCATTGATTTCTTCCCAATACCTTCCTTGCGTCCTCTTTTTTCCTGCTTTCCTTTTTAACTCTGCCAATCTTTTACGAAGATGCCTCAGATCCTTTGGGTTCACCAGCTGCAGTATCAGCACCCTTGAACACAACAAGGGGGAGATTTTTTTTTTCAAAGCAATGATTAAATCAGTGACGCACCGAGCTACCGAAAAGAGTAGAAGGGCATCATTTATTGGAATAAATGAACATTTAACATGCACTGTGTAAGCTTGCATAGTCTCACAGGACTCTTCTGCAGACAGGTTGTTTAGGAGAGAGGGTTGAGCTGAATCATAACGTTTATTTTGTTAAACCACTGCCTGCTAAGTGAGATGACTGAGCAAAGAAGGCAGGATTAATGAAGTTACACCCAGCGTTGTGCTTTATCATCAAACCGCAGAAATGGAGAATGGGCACTCTACCTGTAGAAATTCGATCTGCATTTAAAAAAAAATCTAGTCCTTGTAAGTAGCAAAAGGTTGAGTCTATGTCCCAACAGTATGCTTAGTGGTGCTCACATTCACACAATGCCATGATTCGGTTTGTTTTTGGTCTACCGTGCTGTGAGGACCTAGCCATTGTTCTCTGAAAATGATGGTTTATGATTTAGCAGGATGTCTCAACCTAGATAATTGTGAGCTAATGAGTAAATCATGGTTAAATAAATCATGGCTTAGCTGAGTCCTTGAACCAGAGCTTTGGGCCTATGGATCAAAGGTGATTTCTAACAGGTTGAGAACATCAGAAGAGCCCCAATGGGTCACGTCAAGGACCCAATTCATCCACCATCATTCTGAGTCACAGTAGATGCCAGACCAGTGGCCACCGCTCACTCTCTCCTCCAATTTGTCCCTTGATTGAATCATCTAAATTAATATCCTTCACCATAGCTTCATCACACACTGCACTAAAGTCTTTCCTCTTAAGATCATTTTTTAAGGTTGACAAACGGGGATTTCAAGGATCTATGTAACTCTTTATACCTTGTTGTGCAGAAGAAGCATTCATTTCCATGAAAAATTAAATCAAAAGTTATCTCTGCTCGAGGGAGAAAACCTAGAACTAGATCAACCCCCAGGGAGGGCTGACCACCTTCCTGAGGACTTCTAATATGAGAAAAACCTATAACTCATACAGGTCTTTCTCCTCTTGTCCTAGTCAAATTTTCCCAGAAGTCCCCTGCCCCTCTGGCTTGCTCCAAAACCAGGTACAAGTTTGCCTTTTGAATCCCTGATTACTGCTCACAAAGACCTTTTTCTGTCTTAGTCTTTATTTTAGGCCAATGCAAAAATATAAGCAGAACATCAGTATACTCTAAAAGATCAGAATTAAATGGAACAATCCTTAAAGTTAAAAAAAGAAGATAGAAACCAACAGAAAAAAAGGAAAGGGAAAAACAAAAACTTCATTAAAAAAAATTTAAAAACAACCTTATATATTAAATGTATCAATAGTCACTGGTTTACTAATAAATACTATATGACAATACAGTACGGTATAATCAGATACAAAATGTTATTGTAAAATATCATAACATCTCTGCCAAAGTAATACATGTTGCTTCATCCTTTGATTACTGGAAAATACCGCCTTTCCCATGCCTTTTCCTATCTTAATCCCATTAATATGAGCACCCCGATTCCTCAAGCGTGTCGATGTAAAAGTTGAGAAAGAAAGAGGAAGCGCAAATGGACCCATCAAAGTGTCTCCTGGCCATTGATTTGCAGAAATGCCATTCCCCACCGATTAAGTTCTTTTAATTTATTTTTATTTTTCCCCAAAGCCTGCCCTTTCATCCAGCAGGAACAGCCGCCACCTCGTCCTGGACGCCGTGCCTGTCCAAGTGACATATGGGGTGGTCTTTCCAAACACGCGAGCCCTGCCCGATAGATCATTCCCGCTGCAGGCCACACATGTGTTATTAAGATGACAAATGGGCGAAGGACAAACATTTAAAATGGCTTATCTGATGAGGTTTCTGGGTTGTTATTTCAGATGGCCCTCTGGCTGGGCTGCGTCCACAGGATGGCCAACATCCCAAGCTGGAATCCGGTGGCCTTTCCAGATTTGGGCTCAACAGTTCAAAGGATCATTTGGAACATAAAAACCGAAATGATGGGGATCAGCAAAGATCACACCGATTTATCTGCACATCACTTCAGCGGGGAGGGAAGATGCCCCTGATGACCTGACAGGGCAATCCACCGGTGCTGTGTCTCATTTTATTCTATTCATTTTATTCATCCCTTCAAAGGGTGTCTCAGAAATAAGGAAGGCTGGAGTAGCAGCACAGAAGGAAGAAAAGAGATGGGTTCAGAGGTGTCCATAGGATACGGTAAAAAAATCAAGTTGATGGCCCCAACGGTGCAATTGAAGCTCTGCTTGTTTCTTTTATGCATAAAAAGTTGTCAGGGTTAGAAAAAAAGGAAAGAAAAAAGAGAAAGCTTTGATTGCACCATCACAGCCCACATCTTGATTTGATCATTGCCTGCAGTCATCACAGGTTCCTTTTAAACACACATACCCAAACACACATTTACAAACCCAAAGGTTCATTTCGTGGCAACTGCAGGAAGTATTTGGGGGGGGATCCAAATGAAAAGCGTGCATCTTTCTATCTTGCCCCATTAAATCTTAAATTGAGGGGAGTGGCACCACCTCCTCATCTGATTGCTGAATGGGAATCTCTAGAGATAGATAGCACCGGCTGTTCCCGCTGGATGAAAGGGCAGACTTTGGGGGAAAATAAAAATAAATTAAAAGAACTTAATCAGTGGGGAATGGCATTTCTGCAAATCAATGGCCAGGAGACACTTTGATGGGTCCATTTGCGCTTCCTCTTTCTTTCTCAATTTTTACATCGACATGCTTGAGCAATCGGGGTGCTCATATTAATGGGATTAAAATAGGAAAAGGCATGGGAAAGGCAGTATTTTCCAGTAATCAAAGGATGAAGCAACATGTATTACTCTGGCAGAGATGTTATGATATTTTACAATAACGTGTTGTATCTGATGGGAAATAGTGATAGAAAGAGAAAGAAAAATAAGGAAGAGTCAGGGAAGGGGAGTGGAGTGGAGGACAAAGGGTTATTCGAGATGCGTCGCGCTGGTTTATGGCCCTTTATCCGTGAGTGAGCGAGCAAGAGGTGCCCTTAGCATACATTTACAAATGTCCTGGCAGGCTGGCTCAGGGATGTATCATCTTTTAATTCAGGCCCATTTCAGTTTCCAGGCACGCCCGCTTCCGCACAAGCATCTTCTGCACCTGGAGCGTGACAGGCCTTTGAAGGACCAGCGAAAACCGGCGTTGCGTTTGCACACTCTGTATCTGGGTCATCCAGGCTGCACCGAGGACTGATAGGGTTTTTTTCCCTTTCTTTTTTGGAAATAGAGAAACTCATTTTGGATTGAATAGCAAGGGGCCAGCCTGATGCTAAACAGACACACACACACACACACACACACACACACACACACAACCTGTGGCCGTCCTGAAACCGGCTTTAGAGGGTTGGTTATCGGTGGCACTATTTCAAACCGCAAAACTGTGATTATGATTATGCTTAATATCACTGCCCATCTCACACAGGGGACTGGGCAGCGTACGAGGATAAAAGCACAAAAGCCACAACCTACAATCCCCATCTCTCAACAGTGACTCCACTCACAAAAAACAACACAAAACACGTCAACATCCAGCGTCCTGACTCAAACGCTTTGGTCCCGCTCACTCACTAAGTTCCTCTTTCTATTATTTCAGCTTGCAAAAGCAGTCGGGCTCTCAGGGCTGTTTAAGTGGGGGGGGGGGGGGGGGGGAATCAAGAACTTCTTGACAGGGGGCACAACCATGCCATCAAAGTCTCACCCAGTTTTTGTGCCATGCATGAGAAGCCCATGAAGAAGACGCGGGCCTTCAACCACATGACTGTAGACACCCACTTGACTTTCTTGACCCCCCCATGGACACCCCTGTGAGTTCTTTTTTAAAAAATCCCCCTCTGCCCCTCTTCATGCACATGGCTACAGCCAATTGCCCCTCCCCAAATACTCGATCTTCTTCAAGCCCAGTGCCAACAGCCAAGAAGAGTTTGCCGTCTCATACTAGAGCATCATTCGGTCCAACGGGGTGCAACATGCTTGCTCTTTAAGCATTGTGTTGGAGGCAGGATGTAGAAAAAAGCAACTCTGATGTAATTTAAAGGTCGGTTTCATTAAAATTAAACTCAGTTAAATTAAATGGTGTTATTTCAATGTACTTAATGTGTTTAATTCCCATGACACTTTCCCTTTCTCTTGTATTAAACATGACACTTCAGTTGCAATTTTAGAGGGAATTCTAAATCATCTTAGCCAAGGGTTGTGTGGTTTTCTACTTGTGCGTTACACACTTACACAGTGTTCTTACACAGCCTGCCTGATGCTTCTGGGAAGCCAGGCACTGGTTTGAAAGCAATTACTTCTCGGTTAAGCCTCTTGCTTTTGAACACAGAAGACATTTAAGCATTATGTCTAATGACTCCTCACAGAACGCTCTTCCATGAATCTGTGGAAGCCATCTGAGATAGGACCATCAACAGAGCTTGTGACAGGAAATTCGATAAATTACATGTTGGGATGAATCCAACAGCCCTCTTCTATTTTTCCATGCTCATTAATTCCCCTGAATGTTAACTTCAACAAGCGATTTCTTGAAGTCTAATAGAAGGAGGAAATTTCCTCTCTCTCTGCCATCTTCACATTACAAAGATGTTAAAATATGGTCTATCTTATGATTTCTTTTTCTGAGGTAAAGCCGGTGGCTGTTTCTGCAGCCTGAGGAGTGAAGCGTTTACGAGGTGGCATCAATGCTAGGAAAATAGCTGCATCACAACATCTGGGATTTTCTCCGACCTTGTTAACAATATTAGGAGGTTGATGAGTGATCCATGTTTTGTCCAAACTGAACTTGGATAAAAGCTATTCATAAGTGCCATCCAGGATGGACAGGGAGGAGGTGTAGGTGAGACCATATCTTGCATGGAGGTGGGACTCAGATTTTTCTCAAATTCTTTAGAAGAGTGAGGTTTTTCTTAGCTTTTTAAAACCGGGCTAAAGTTGTTTTATGCTTATGCTACAGTTGGGCCATATATGTCAAAATAGCAGGAAATGCAGTAATATGATCAAAGCAGGCTGAAAGAGGGGCAGGGGGGAGGAGGGAGCCACAAGCGACCTGTCTTCCAGCTGGGGCTGAAGCATCACCCATCCCTTTCATCCATAAATCTTCTCCACTTCGAAACCTTCAAGGCCACTTCAAGCTCTTCGCAAAAATGCAGCTACCCGTTGCCATTCGTATGGCAGATCGGGGAACTGTTGGTGTGCAAAAGGATGTTTCATATGGCTCCATCATGCGTCTCTTATTAGCGTGGAGTAAGAAAGCTAAGGAGACCTGACAACAGGATCCACTGAGACAAAACAAAGCATCAGCATCGCTGCACATGGGAGAAAAACCAGCTGTGGAGACCTAAAGTTACAGTGATCCTCTTGGGGTGACAAGGATCTTCCAGGAAGAACTTTTGAGGTTGCTACCAAAGTCTTTGCTCATCATTTACACAAACATCACCTCAGAGAGAAGGCAAGCCCACAGTTCCCCAAAACTATCTGCTTTGAGGTCAGCTCACCCAGACTTATAGGAGTTGCAAACATTTGATTCAGAGAGTCAGTTCAAAGGTGATTTTCCAAATCAGCATCAGATTTCTGAACTGAATCAAGAAGTCCATTCGAATCACCAAACCGGATGCCCCCAAATCATTTGGAACCATTTGGATGACCCCAAGTGCCTGCATGAAAACTCTTTTCTTCTCAATGAGTTGGAAATTCAGACATCCAAATGGAAGCAGTTGATTCAGGAGTTTGAACTGAATCGCACTGATTTTCCAAAGTAAATCACAAGTCCCAATCAGATCAGATCAAACCCCAGACCTAATCAACAATTCCAATCAGATTTTGCCACATTCACACAACCGTACGAACTAAGGTAAGAGAGATGTTCTTCAGCTCCCACATTCCCTTGCCATTGTCTGTTCTGGCTGAGTCTGGTGGAGACAGAAGGGTAGAAAAGCTGGCATGAGTCACCCTGAAGCCTGTTCCAGTCCCCTGCCTACGCAAGGTTCTACCCTTTGGGGTAGACATGGGGGGGTTGGTTTGGTTTGTTTTAAAAAAAAAATTGTATCTTATGTTTTCATTTACAGTGAGGGGTGCTATTTGCAAGTTGCCTTCATAGCCTTTGTAACCTGAATTTAAATAATTGGAATAAGGAAGCTAGGAGTACATTCGGCTAGACCCAGGTGCGGACCTCACAGCAATCACACTGGGGTGGGTTCACGACCACGCAACTGTGATTTCGCAGCAAAATGTTATCAGAAGCAGACGAATGTATTGCTCTTGTCCAACTAAACAGGACACTTGGACAGAGAGCCATCAGGACTCGAGTAAATGGGGGGTGGGGGGAAGGAGAGAGAGATTGGATAATTAAATTTTGGACCAAACAATCTGTGTTCCATTTCCTGCAATCGAGTGGGATGCAGAGAAGAACCAGCAGCTGCAAGGCAGAAGCTTAGAGCAGGCCAGGAAAATGTCATGATGGCACTAAAGCTCAGACTTAGCAAGGTGTTAAACTACACACGGCTTTATGATGGTTGTTTTCTTTAGTAACAGAAAGCTGACCTCTGCTCTGCAATCTCTCTGCAGGAGACCAGACGGGCGATGGGCCTGCACATCAATCTTTTCATCTCAGCTAAGCTACCACTTTCAAACTGCCTCCCAGATAGCAGATGGAGGGCAAAGATATGGGGACTCACATCTCTTTTTCCCCATAGGCTCAAAGTAGGAGGAGTTGATTTGACAACTGGGAAACTCCTGGAGAGGAAAGAGGTCAGGTGTCCTGTCCTCTTGTGCAACTCCTCGGTTGGAAACTGAAACTTGGACACTTGAGAAGACAAGAGGCCATGTGTGGCTTCTGCAGTCTGTCCTCTCACTGTTGATCTGGGCTCCATACTGGATCGCTGGGAATTATCATGTGGCCCAACATTTTGAAACTGAATCTGCAAGCCAAGAGAAACAGTTTCCTAGGAACTTCCCCTACAATGAACACCATTTCACTCATCCTACAACTTCACTTGGAAGTGACTCCAAAAGGACTCAGTGTGATATAGGCATAGGCTAGTGTTTCTCAGCCTCAGCAACTTTAAGATGTGTGGACTTCAGCTCCCAGATCTCCCCAGCCTGCCTGGAATTCTGGGAGTTGAAGTCCAGACATCTTAAAGTTGATAAGGTTGAGAAACACTGGCATAGACTATACTCCCACAACAGCAGGTCTGGGCTGCCAAATCTAGAAGGCAGCTAGAGGGCAGCAAAGAGATAGAGAAAAAGAGCCATGTGCTGCCATCTAGTGGTTGCTCTGAGAGGGACAGCCCAGATATGGTTTGCCTACACAACATGCTTGATCTGGCTAATAGACTAACCTATTTTCTGGTTGACACAATACATTGATAAATGAGCCAAAAGAACTGGGTTAATATGACATAGTAACCCCCACCCCTACATTCCAGGTTAATACTTATCAAGCTTAGTGTGTGGGTACAAATACAGGGGCTCCCTCTGATTTGGTTAAGCATGTTGGAAATGCAATTATAGACCTCTAGTTCAGCCTTCAGGTCAGCTAATTAACCATGATGTGCTTGCAGAAGATGCCAATGCATGCACAAAGCCTTCTGAACCTACTTGCTTCTTGGAAGTCCATACTCCCATAATCCCTGCTGTCCCTATCTGGTGTTCCCTGGCCTAACTGACCACGGCTGTAAGACCAGCAGGTGCCATCAGGAGTGATGGCAGTAGTAGGGAAATCAGTTGGTTGCTGAGCATTTATAGGACCGATAGGAACATCTATCCAATGTTGGTTGAGCTTGAAAAGCTGAGCAGGGTGGACCTGATTAGTACCTGGATAAATAACCACTAGGAAATGGACGTAGCTGAAGATTTCCTTAGAAAAAACCACAAACATCAGGGAGGAAGGCAATGGCAGATGACTTCCATTTCGTAGAGAAGAAAACGACATGGATGTGTCCAGGAAGTCACCAGGAACCAAGCTCAATAAATAAAGTTGGCTTTTCAAAGCTCAGCACGTTGTCTATAAAACAAATGTTCTGCTTAGACTGGCCCTTCTGAGAAAATACACACCAGTGCTTCATTCCGACATTACCATACATCTTCCCTGGGCAGAGACTGATCTCCCTGGAAGATGTGAACAATCATGGGTTTGGGCCTGGAATTCAGTGCTGGCATTCACCCTAGGTCTTCAAGGAAGGGAAAAAACAAGGACATTATGCTCTCTAGTCCAGCCGATTGCTCAAAATTCGCCGTGAAACATTTAAAGAATGCCATCAGCCTAATGCACGTTCCACCCAGAATCCCACAATTCTAATCCAAGGTGGCGGCTTCTGATGAAATGCTAATTCAGGTGCTGATGGTCGTGATTTCCTCTGCAGATCACGAGAGACAAACAGGTGACATGGGGAAGGTTCAGGAAGAAGGTTAATTGATAAATGCATTGAACATAAAAAGTGGGCAGCGTTTTGATGACATTGATATAGCTGCCGAGTTGACTTTTCACCACACCCTGCAGACACCCTAGTTCGTGCATCGTGGCAGTGGCTGGGTATATAAAAACCATGAGGATAAAGCACCCGGATTGGGAGCAAGCATCCAGCATTGCAGGGGCAGGGACCTAGAAGAGATACTGCAGCACGGGGCACGATCCGGCCACCGAAATGATAAAAGACTAAGGGCCTTCAGAAAGGGCTGCGGGCACGCCCTGCGTTCCAATCATCTACGCTTCTCAAAAGCCACTGCCATCGAGTGCAAAACAGGAGAGCAGGCATTGTAACAGAACAAATGTCAGCTGGGTGAACAACGGGAATTCGTTTTGCTCCGATGACAGATCGATATGTAACATAAGCTAATGGTGAATCGTCCAAGTCGCTCCCTTGCTTAATCGCTGTGACCAGGCCACGGGTCATGCGCTGTGTCTTCCCGCTACTACCCTGTCAGGCCCAGCCCAAGAACAATGGTGGAACAGTCCAGTTCAGCCAACTTCCTTTATTTGCTTACACCTGATGGACAGCATCTTGCCAGACTCAATCTGTACTCCTGGAACTAGGGGATCTGCCCTGGGAAATCCTAGGGAGCGGCTACCCTGAACCTCTTCCTCGTCCCATGCTCCCCCTGCGGGCTGTGTTGTCTCCTCTCCCTTCCTGGAATGCGCCCCCTCCCTCCTGGTAGCCTTGATCCCCCACATCACCCTCCTCTTCATAGATACCTTCCATCACATACCCTGAGCATAAAGCAGCAGGGCAGGAATGTTGCAACTTGTGAAGTGAGGAGGCAACAAACAAGCAGGGCTGGTGGCTGTTCTGATGGGGTCCCTCAAACCCAGGATTGCCCTCCCAAAGGAGGCACATCTAATCCCCCTTATCCCGTTACGTCCGAACACAGCATAAAAAGTAAAGCAAAGTCTCCTAAGTCAGGCTCAACTTCACAGATCCATCCATGCCATTTCCTAGATGACCATAAGGTAGTGGTTTGACGTGATCTTCTCCCGGGATTTCTTTTTTCCAATTTTCCAGTCTTAGCCAACAGCCCAGGGATTTCCTCATGGTCTCCCATCCAAGTACCTATTTATTTACGTATTTATCGATTTCGATTTAGAGGTCGCCACCTCCAGACGATCATGGGTTGGCTTGCCTATTAAAAGTCCCAAACTGTAAAAACAAAAGAAAAAGCTTGTGAATACCCAGAATAGCACAACACAACCCCCCCAAACAGAACAGCACAACCACTGAAATCTTGTGTCATCTTTGGACATCAGCCACCTGATTCCTGTCAACTGCTGTGATCATTTTAGCATCGGGTTGTTGTTGTTGTTCTTAATGTGAACATGTATTTTAATGACAGCTGGGTTAATGTTTCTGTTACTCTCCCTTCCCTTTCTCAATTACATCTTCCTTCCACTTTCCCCTAACAGTCAAGGACACCCCCAAGGATTTTATCCAATAACCGGAGCGACAGCAGGCTGGAAAAGAATGCAGAGGGCCTGTTTATAGCCCCATAAACTTTTCCAAGCCTTGCATTTAGCTTTGTGTCACCGCCCTCGGTGCGTTAAATATAAAACATGTTGCTTTCCGTGTCACAGTAGCTGCAAGCAGGAATATTTTGGTCTAATAAATGATAAGCACCGAGAAAGATTAAGAATGACCATGAAGAAAAACAGAAACACCTGCTCCTTGCAGAGTCCAACCCCTCAGGCACAACGTGAATGGTGGAAAAGGCCCCCATTTTTCTGAAAATTCACCCATTCCAATTTATTACATAAATAACGTGCATTTGTTAACTTGAACCATTGGCCAGGGGTGCCTGGGCTACGGCACCCTCGCCCCATGCCTGAAAGCCAATATTAAACTTTGACATGTAGGGAAAGTGAAGGGAAAGGGACTGAAGTCTGGCTTGCAGGATCTCAACTCGAAACCAGAAAGCAGAGGGAAAGTGCTGGGCTCGAAAGAGGGAGGGAGGGAGGAAGGAAGGAAGGGAGGGAGGAAGGGAGGAAGGGAGGGAGGGAGGGAGGAAGGGAGGAAGGAAGGGAGGAGGCAGGCAGGCAGGCAGGCAGGCAGGCAGGCAGGTAGGCAGGAAGGAAGGAAGGAAGGAAAAAGAGGGAGGCAGGGAGGCAGGGAGGCAGGAAGGCAGGAAGGAAGGAAGGAAAAAGAGAGGGAGGGAGGGAGGGAGGGAGGGAAGGAAGGAAGGAAGGAAGGAGGGAGGGAGGGAGGGAGGGAGGGAGAGAGCAAGGAACAAGAGGAGTGGACAATGGAGCCCATGATAGAGTGAGAGATAGAGAAGATGAGTGAGCAAGAACAGGAAAGAAAGGGAGAAGATGGACAAGGAAGAAGGACAAGGGACTGAGAAACACCATGTAAGTGCAATAAGTGAGAGAGACAATGAGAAACCAATCCATGTACCATCTGTAAGGTGGGTGGCAGTTGTTGGGACTGCTCTCTGGGTTAAGTGGGGCTTCCTAGTAAAGCAGGAGAGGCAGGAGACCCCACTCACCTCCCAAATCAAGTTCTGACAGATGGCTAAACCCACCAGTCAAAACTGTCTCCTCTGTACCTCAAGCCTATTGTAGGGATAGCCAAGGGGGGATGTTTTTCCCACTGCAGGGGACCCACCAATGTCCTTCCTGAACTAGACCCACATTAAGGCTATCAGGAGAGGACCACTCAGCAGCCTTGGTATGGAGCCAGGGGAGAGATTAGCTGTGGGGGGCAAAGCAGATGATGCCAACATAGTTTTGTGCTGGCTCAGAGACTGGAGGAAAACAAATCAGCCGTAACCCTAAGTCCTTGTAGTGGGCAATACTGCAGGAAAAACCTTGAGGAACAACAGGAAGAGCCACAACCGAGACAATGGTCAGACAAAAGAAATTTGAGTCCGAGGGAGAAACGTAATCCGAAAAAGCATCTCAGACTTAACCCTCCCTAGTGCTCTTGAAGATAAAGGGAGGGAGGGGGGAGGCTCATTCAGACTTGCAAGACTGTGTTATTGTAACCTTATAAAAAGTAGTATTAGCATTCATAACCCTGGTTTCCTAGCCTGGTCTACCTCAGGCAGCCCAATGCAGAAAGCCAAAAGGACCTGGGAGTATTTAGCCGTGGGGAAAGAGGACAGGGGAGGGATGGGGGTGGCGGCAATACAATTCTCTTCAAGTACCTAAAAGGATATAGAAGAAAGTTAAGAGCCTGCTGTTCTTCTTCCAAAAGTGAAGGAGTAAATATTGTCTTCAAGTGAGAGGAAGGCAGAATCCAGTGGAATGTTAAGGAAAAAAACCCACCCTAACAATAAGAACAGATCAATGGTGGGGCCATTTCCCCAGGAAGCTGGTGGACTCCATCTCATTGGATGTCTTCAAGAGAAGTCAAGCTACTTTGCCACTTTGCTCTGCCAGAGCAAGAGATCCACCACCATCAGCCGTTACTTCCAACCAGCTCCTCAGAAACAGCTGAGATTTTCTACACTTTTACTACCCTGGAGCTCTGCTTCAGACCCAGACAGGCAGCGTTCCTTTTCAAACAACCATTTGATGCTACCGTTGTTTAATCTTGGTTTCGATTGGTCCGCCTGCCTGGCGTATGTCTTTTTCATCTTTCTTTATTGATGTGTTCTTCTCGCTGTCCCGTGGTGCGATGATCGGTTCTTTTTATGCTTTTTAAACTTTGCAAGCTACCTTCAGCAATTGTTCTTTTGGGGGGGAAAAGGGGGGGTAAAATAAAATAACAACCAGAAAGGGGAAACCCCACCCCCAAAAATAAATAAATTGTGGAAACACAAACATGGAAAGAAGACTTTCAGGGTGCATTTTCAGCCAGTAAGTAAATGCCTTCTGTCAATAATTTGTCACCTCTTACCTTGATTTTGTTTGCTTCTGTGTGTGTGTGTGTGTGTGTGAGAGAGAGAGAGAGAGAGAGAGAAATGGTCAAAACACCAGCATGGGCCTAGATCCATTCCCCAAGAAGTTCTGCAGGGAGAGAAAGAGGACAAATACAGCCGTGTTTACTCTAAGAATGCCAACGAAGCCAGACATCTACTGAATTCGGACATTTCAATAATATTTCAAGCTTTTCTCCCCCCACAATGGCCCTGGCTTTCTTCTTGCTTGATGGAGAATTGCATTACATTTATTTTACACTGATCATCCTTCCTTGCTCACCGTTACGTCAACACCCCCCGAAGCTCAAGATTTCTCCCTCCCTAGCTGGAATCCTTTTATCAAAATGGCAATCCCGCTTTGTCAGAGAAGGGAAATCATTCCTTTGAACGGGGGCTTTGATGTGGGATTTAAGCTTGTGCTTCAGCAGTCTCCCGGGTCGAGGGATGGAGATGTGCATCCAGTTTGTTGTGGTGTTTTTTCCCCCTTTTTTTCACCCACAAAGGGGTGCACAAGCTTGCCCCTTCCCCCTGCCCCTGTGGGGGAAAGCACCTGAGCAGGCCATCCTCTAAAAGCCCAGCTCTCCCAGTCTCCCCAGCTGGTGAAAAGACCATTCTGCTGGGAATATATTTTCCGTTGTGCCTGGTTGCACCTGGCTTGCGAGAGCTGGACGTTAATTCCTGCAGCACTCCAGATTCTTCCTGTGAAACAGCAGGGATATCAGCTCAGTTGCTCCTGGCTTAATTGCATTAATTTGATTTAAACCAATCGCCTGCTGTATCCTAAGAGGACCAAACAGGTTTCAGAGATGTGTCCAGATGGCAGTTTTTCACACATTCTCTAGGGTGCACATTTCACCGGCTCTCTCCCACCTCCCAGACTTGAACAGAGATGACAAGGCAGAGGAGGAGGAGGAGAAGGAGGAGGAGGAGGGGGGGGACCTCCTCAATGAAGAGGTGAGAGGACAAGGCCAGTCAACCTAGCAGGGTTGAGTGGTCCCCTGGATGGAGACACCCAATGGGCCAAGTCTGGATGACAAATTCTCCACCGCTTTCAGACAGCTGGATGACCCTCTTATTCTTATGTCTCCAGGGAATCTTCTCGGCATCTGAAAGGCATGCAGCTTTCTTCAATATCTCAGGCTTTTATGATAAGAGGATGATACCAAAGGGGGAAAGCGGGCTGCATCTGATGAGTTTAATAAACCTCAAAAGAGGACCAAGCCATATAGTCATCAGCGTCTTGAAAAAAAAGCATCTAACACCTGCACAATCAGAAAAATCGTGAATACTGTGGTGCAAATTGCAGAGGGGTTTTTTTTATGTTATATTAACTTTGGTTGAAGAGTCAAATCATCTTAGGTCTGTAACATTGACATCCCAAACAGCAATTAATACCGATAGAATTTTCACTTTTCTCTTTCAGCCTTCAATACTTTACGCTTTCTAAATAATAGAATGTTCATCACTTTTAATCACATTACATAAATGTTACCGGATTGAAATCTGCCTTGAAACAATGACGTGTATCAAGATTGGTAACATTACAATAAAAGGGGAAAAAAGAAAAAGGAAAGGGATTGCATCTTTAGGTGAAAGCCACAGAGAAGTTAAGGCATCAGAAATTAAATGCAGTGAGCAAATAGTATAGGAATGAATTTGCACAATCCAGAATGAATGGAAAAATATCCATGAACGATCAAAAGGGAAAAAAATCACTAAAAACTCACCAACGAAGAAGTGAATAACTAGCCCTTAGCACATTTTCTGGTGAGGTGGAACAAATTCTTCCAAGCCAGATTCTGAATGAATTTACACACCTCCTTGCACTATTATAAAACCCAGGCCTCACTATTTTGTATGTGAAAACCCACCATTGTAAATTCCAGTGTGGCTTCTGAAAGTTCTTGCCTCCCCCCACCTCCAAAATGCACAGAACAAGCAAAAAATCACACACGCAGGCCCCCCAAAAGAAGGGATTTGAAAACTCCCAGCTGTTTATTTCCACTTATTTTATTTATTTCTTTTTAAAACATTGAAGCCTGCTTCCCTTTTTTTAAAAAGAAAAAGATCAAAGCAGTTGACAGTAACATTCAATAAAGCAGTTGGCTAGAGCAATGGTGGAGGGGGGGGATGGTAGAAAACACTGTGGAAAGTGCAAAATAAAATAAGTAATAAGGGAAGAACAGAAAGTTAAGGTAAAGTTTTAAATTATACAACAGCATTAGCACATGATTAAAAGCCTGCAGTGTTTCTCAACCTTGGCACCTTTAAGATGTGTGGACTTCAACTCCCAGAATTCCCCAGCCAGCCTTGCTGGCTGGGGAATTCTGGGAGTTGAAGTCCACACATCTTAAAGGTGCCAAGGTTGAGAAACGCTGCCCTGGGAAAATTATATACAGCATAAGGAAGTTGAGCTTGATAAAGATATGTAGGAACTGTTGCCTAGGCAAAAGGGGATTGTTGTCAGTCCCACCAGGTAGACCAGACCAGGAACTCACAAAATGGGTAAGACTAGCTTTATAGAGATGGGCTATCATAACAGAATCTTGCAAGCCTGATTGCACTGCACCTTCTCTTCCTCCTTATACCCATGTGAATTCAGGAGTCTTCTGCCCGCACCACTTCCTAGTGTTATCTCATAATTCTTATAGTTTTATAAAAATTATAAAAACTGCCATTTTTATAGTTACTTTATGGTTTCATCAGAGCCAGCTTCAGACCTGTTTGTTTTATTTTGCAAGGGTGAGAATAACATGTATTCAATCGAAGCTGGCTGGGGAATTCTGGGAGTTGAAGTCCACTCATTTTAAAGTTGCCAAGTTTGAGAAACATGACATTAAATTAATACCAATATTGCAAAAGGGAAGAGGGGATAAATAGAATCATAGAATCATAGAATCATAGAATCATAGAATTTTGGAGTTGGAAGGGACCACATGGATCATCTAGTCCAACCCCCTGCAATATGCAGGAAACCAATTAAACCATCCCCGAGAGGTGACTGTCCAGCCTCTTCTTAAAAACCTCCAGAGATGGAGAACTCACAACCTCCGTAGGTAGACTGTTCCATTGTTGTACAGATCTAACAGTCAGGAAGTTAAATAAAATAGCTTTCTTCCCCACCCCCCACCCCGCCAATTTATCATTGAAACATCACTTCCCTGCTAACAAGAAGGTGGGAAGTTGTTGCAGTTACCAGCCCTAGACTTCCAAAAGGGGCTTTTTGACTACAAGCATTTCCCATCTATCTTCCGAGCTGGCCTCGGTAGAGGATTCAGGGAGGGGAGGTGTAAAAGGAGTCCCTTGCTCTATCTCTAAAGCCCTCAATCCAGGGGTGTCCTCAGGAGGTGGGGAATCTACAATGTCAAGAAGGCAACCTGATCCATGGGATGAAAGCCCCACCCCTCTTTCCATATGTAGAAAGGGGTGGGGCTTCAGCTACACAGCCACAGCCCTCTTGGCTGAGAAGAAGGCTTGAGAAACTGCCACCCACCCCTCTGTGGATGCTCCTGCTTCAGTCCAGGCACCAGGTGATGATCACAAGGCTTTGCCCCAACTCCTAGTTGGGCCCCACTCCCATCCAACCTGTGGTCCAGAACTGCTGCATTTGTAACACATCTGGGCCACCCTGAACATTTTCTCAGGCTTCTCAGAGGATATAAAGGTGACAGACCAAGAAGTCAAGGCATACAGGATGACTGTGCCCAAAGTCTTCTGGTGTTCCATGTCCAAGCTTAGCCACTATTCTCTAGCCAACTGATGTTCTTCTGCATGTAAAGCAGTGATTCCCAAAGGTGTAGGCCTCTCATCTCCAGCACAAGACCACAGCTTTGGGAAAGCTCCATCTTTTTAACCTTCCTACGTGTTCATGATTTGTCTACAAGCTCCTCCTCTGCAGCACGGTTGAGCCACAACAGAGCATGCGATTTTGTCTAAAACACAGGACCATGTGGAAGCCAGCGCAGCAAACCTCTTCCTGCAAAGAGATGCCAAGATCAATAAAGCAAGAAAACACTCCAGAAAGGCAGGCTCCAAAGTTGAATGGCCTTTTGCAGAGCATGGAGCCTGACCTGAGTCAGAGCAGGGCTGGGGGTCTGTCAGGAGCAGCCAAAGGTGGTGGGATTATGGGCTTATCTAGAAACCCTGTGCCGCAATATCGGTGCAGGGATTGCCATAGCAACCAAGCAAAAATAAAGCCCCGCAGTGGTCTATTGCAGTGCTCTTGGCTGGTCTCCCTCCATTCCCTGGACCCCCACTCATAGTTCTCCTTAGCCAAACCAATCAGCTGAGCAAGCCAGACAGCTACTAAGGGCACCAGAAACAAGGAAATACCAATTTTGACCAGGAATGTAATGGGATGGAGAGAGGGAGTTCAACTGTCTCCTTCTAGCTATCCTGATAAAGATTTCTAAAGGGAAAGGAGGTGACACTGAAGCATCACCTCATTTCCTTTGCAGGCAAATTTGCACAAAGCTCACCCAACTGCATTCCATTTCACATAGATGCTGTTCTCCAGCAAACCTTCTCCATCAACTTAATGGTGCTGGGAATGGAAACCATGCCCCATCTCTTCTCAGAGCTTCCAGCTTTGGAACATAGACAGGAGCTTGGGAAGACTGTAGGAGACATGAATGAGTTTCTCCAGTGTGTGAAGTCCCCAGAGACGTACTGCAACTACCAACCCCAGAAGGGGTTGACACCTATTTTGACCTCCAAAGGTTATTCCTTGTTGATTTGGACAGTAGACCAAGCACCTGTTCAATTAAGAAACTGCAACCCACACTGGCATGGTAGCATTCTTGATCACAATTATCTAAGCTCAGCTTTAAAACCTTTCATTGAAGGATAACTCATCACTTATCACTCCCTGTGGCCTTCTACTTCACTTGTGAAGGGCACATATTCTTGGAAGTTTCTCTTGATGCTGAGCTAAGCATCTGGGTCTTGAAACCTCTGCCCATTAAATCCTCTGGAACAGCAGAGATCCAGCTCCATCTGTTTTACAGCAACCTTTCTATTTTTCTGGCCAAGTGGTTTTGCAAGTCACTTGTATCTCCCAGTAGGACAGGTAACACAATGCAGTAGGTCTTTGTGTGTGCCTGCTGGCATACTTGTACAGCTTCCTAGATCTAAGATGCTTCCTTTCTCTTCCAAGCACTGCATGTTCAGGGCTGTTTTTTAAATGTGCCTTTGAATGTTTTTTAAATGTGCCTTTGAATGCCCAGTGTTTTCCACATCCTTTAGAACACCATTTCATATGCAGGAAAGGTCTTTGCAGATGAAAGGCTGGGTGTATGGTCAAAGCTTGGGTTACACATGAAAAAAATGCTGTGGGGAGGGGGGAGAAAAGGGCCTGAGGCAGGAATGGTGCACTAAATAAAGCAAGTTGCCTGCTAAAGAAACATACATATTTACACAGCTTATGAAGGACACATGGCCAGAACATTTGTCCCTCTATTAGGTTCTGATTTCCTTTCTCCAGAATTTTTTCCCTGGCTCTTTCTCACAGTCTCCCTCCAGCCCAGATTCATGCATACCTAGCAGAACTTTTGATTATGCAAATTAACCACAATAACACATCTCTCGCCGCACTCCAAAGCAACCCCACCCCGTCCCCAATCTCAGACACGGGAGAAGGGAAGAACAAATTGAAAAGGAATAATCTCACTACTCAGAACCAGAAGCATTAATTACGTCTAGTGATGGACATTCAACTCCCAGAAGCATTTGCATAATTACGCATGCTAATAGCTCAGTGGCAGCGCTCTCTTTCCTCCTCCCTCTCCTGGTGGCGAAGACAATTTAATTGGAGAATGCATGAAGGAAGGGAGCCAGAGATCTTCAGGCAGAAGGGACTGAGAGCAAATTGTCAACACGATGGCTTTGGGGGGGTGCATCCCCACCAAGCACAGCAACCCTTAGTCTCTTTTTCACCAGGGTGGAAGCTGGTTTTCTAATGCTTTCACAAAGCTGCTGTTCTCCAGAGGGGATTATTATCCCAGTATAATGAGATTTAATGGAACAAGGAAGTGTTCAAGGGGATAGAACCCCAGGGCAAGCAGAGATGGTTAACCCCCGCCCTGCAAAAACTTCCCCGTGCTCAGCTTATGCCCTCTGCAACTTGGCCCCACATGGAGAGGTGTCCAAGCTGACAAGAAAGGACATTTTTCATACGTCATCAGCTGGTGCTTGACCTCTGGTTAAAAAGCTCACCTCGCAAGAGTTGGGGGGATAGGCCTTGCAGACCTCTGCTAAAGAGAATCCACATAAATGGAGAATCCACAAAGCCTACGAATAATTCACAGCTAACCATTATTGGTTTCTCCATCCTCTGGCTCAGAAACTATATTCCAACCCTGCCTCTACTGAGAGGCTAAGCTAAGTCTTAATGGCTTGGTTCATCTACTGCACTAAGCTATGGATTACTTAGCCACAATCTGCTGAATAAAACTCATTTGCTTGATCTTTGTCACGTGCTAAGCCAGAAAGGCTCGCCTCGGGTCTTGTGAGAACCTAGTCAGTATGGTTTAGCGATGTTTGGCTTACTGTGTGGTATGAATTTGGCCATTTGCTTTGTAAATATGATGGATGGTTCACACATGGTTGCTTGAACTTAGCCAGTTATGGCTTTTACACTAAAACATGCCGCAAATCATGGCTTGGTAAAATGGGTGAATTCAGTCTCCCTCTCTTTCTTTTACTCTTGCATGTGCACACACACATATAAATGCACAGCCCAAAGGATACATTTCTATACTGCAATATAAGTATTATTCCACCCTG